>VDFB02086081.1:69068001-70422546 GCA_007258455.2 Sequoia sempervirens | reverse complement strand
GATGTCCATTTTTAGATTAGATATTTCAGTTAAACTGAGGGTAGTTTCCCAGTTAACTGTATAGTTTGCTTAATTAGGGTTTGGCGCATTGCTTGCATGCATTGCAGGAACTATAGATAACACAAGGTGATTTTAGGGTTCCCTACACCTTGATGTATATAAATAAGAGCTTACGCTCATTTGTAAATAACTTTTGCTTGAGAGAGAAATATATGCTTTGCCCACCTTGCCCTCAATATTGCTCTTTTTCGTATTTGTTCATGTGTCTTCACTATTGCAATTGATTGTTATACCACATAGGGTTTCGAAAGATTGTGATGCTGAATTCTTTCCATAGATTAGATATATCTGTTTGAACATCTTTATCATTGAAATCAATTGTTATACCACCTAGGGTTCCAAAAGATTAAGGTGATAAGGCTGTTTTGTGTTAATTTACCATTGTGATCGATCGTTATACCACCTAGGGTTTCGAGAAGTTGCAGCGATGAATCTGTTTTGTGAATCTTTATCAATATAATTGAAGGTTATACCACCTAGGGTTTCGTGAGATTATAAAGATAAAGGCTGTTTTGTGAAGGCTTTGCTGATTCGATCAAGTGTTATACCACCTAGGGTTTCGTAAGATCGTCTTAGTAAATTCTTAAATCTGTTGTGCCCAATAAGTTGGTTTAGATTGAGATGATAGTTGTGCCACCTTGCCTTCAAGTAGAGAGTCTAAACCCGCTTATCGTCAGATAGTCAAACCTTGCTCCGTTTCCTCTTGCTTTGTTTTCCTGAGGAGATTGGATAGATATAAGTTGTAGTTTAGTTGATTTGCAAAACCAGAGAAAACTCAGCTGCAACGTAAAAGTTCTTTCAAGAAAGCCTTGTGCCTCTAGCAGCTGAAACAAAAAGACAGGAAGTAGTTTTAGCTTATTTTTCCTTTGCAAAGTATATTTGTCAAAGCACATCGAGGGAGCTTCCCCTCCATAATTCGAAGAGCACTCATTGCGTAGTGTGCATAGGCTGTTCATAACAACTTGTACTCCAGAGGTGTTAGTTGTTACACCAACAGAGATAAAATGCGATTTTTGAAGGAAATGCTTGCAAAAATTAAATAAAATACTACAGTGCTAAATATGATGGAATCCAATAGATATATTGATGCCAGAATGTTTACTGATCTTCCAAACTGATTACATCTAAGATCGGATAACATGCAAAATTAAAAGCAACAACATTCATGCTGAAAAACCTGGTTATTGCAGCCGCCTGTGATGATGATGAAATGGTACGGCCATCATAGATATCAACTTCTCCCTCCGTCAGATGATTGCAAATGAAACCAGAGGAATATGCGCCCCTGTTGGTGAAGTCAGAATGCCAAAAGGAGAGGCGTTTGACCCTAGGAGAAAAGTACGACCCTGTACTTGAAGGTACGGCCCAACAACAGAATGGTACGGCCCATCAACAGCAAGAAGAAATCCGTACGGCCTTTGAAATGATGCCAGGTGTGAGCTAAAATCAGCCGCCCAAGAATATCTGTCTGCTTGATAACTTCCGGATTCAAACTCTGTAGATGTGACTTCGGAATAGGCTCTATTACAACTTCTGGATGAAGCTATCTCTCTGATAAGGAATAAATCAGCTGATATTTCACAGCCTCTGAACTGTAGACACTGAAGATGGCTCGTTCTCCAATGCAAAAAGACAACTGAAACCCTTGGCTCCGTTCTTTGAAGGAAGAATTGATCAAAGTCGATTTTCATTAAATAATGAAATGAGTTTCTCTCAAAGAAACTTATAATTCCTCAGTTGGGTCGATTTTCCCTAAAAAACATCATTTAAATAAACTTTGAATTCTTCTTTTAATTTTTCCATAGTTTGAACGCACTTTTAATTATAAATAATAATTGAAAAGTGGCCCCTTCTTCATGTTGGTCGACCCCTTCCATTAAGTCACTTAAGTTATAATATTTAATAATATTATTTAATAATATTATAACTTTATAATATAAGCTTAAAATTAATTAATATTTATTTTGGCAAATAAATATTAATATCTCTCTCAAAACAGGTCCAAAAGACAATCCGTCTGAAGCCAGATGATAAGTGACTGAATCCACATACGACCAGACCATATTACTAAAAATAGCAGGGGTGCTCTGCTGAGTGTCTCCACTTACTAAAAATAGTAAGTCAAGCAAATGATGTCCGAATGACCCCGAACGAAAGCCAAACTGAATGATTCTGACAACTGAAGCCAAGCCAAGCCCCAACAAGACCTTCTATCCATCCCATCAGCCTACGAGGGTCACATAATAGGCTAATCTCATGAACTGAGAGATGTCAACTGGAAGGGGACATTACAACCAATGGAAACCAACTTGAAGAAGTTAAGTGAGGCTATAGCTAGTTCAGATCTGGTGGATCCCACTATGTACAGGCAGTTGATTGGATCATTGATGTATCTAGTCAATACTAGAGTAGTTATTTGCTATGCAGTGAGTGCACTCAATCAGTTCATGTGTGAACCAAGGCAAATACACCTAGTTGCAGCTAAGCATATCTTGAGATACTTGCGTGGCACAGTTGGATATGGCTTGAGATATACTTCCAGTGTAGACCTACAGTTGCAAGGTTATTTTGATTCTGATTGGGCAGGGAGTGTAGCTGATCGAAAGAGCACCTCTGGATGTTGCTTTAGCTTGGGGTCTGCGATGATTTCTTGGTGTAGTAGGAAGCAGTCTTCAGTAGCACTAAGCACTGCAAAGGAAAAATACATTGTAGCATGTGTAGCAGCTCGAGAAGCAGTGTGGCTTCAAAAGCTCCTAGCAGGATTGTTTAGACAATCATTGGAGCCGACTGTTATTCATTGTGATAATCAAAGTTGTGTGAAGCTTTCTGTCAATCCAGTGTTTCATGACAAAACAAAACATGTTGAGATCAAAAATACCATTATATCAGAGATATGGTATTGAGGAAAGCTATCCAGTTGAGATATATTTGCACTGATGAGCAGACGACTGACATTCTCACCAAGCCTCTCTCCAGAGTGAAGTTTGTGCATTTTCGAGACAAGCTTGGAGTTGTCGAGAATGAAGCCCTAGCTGAGAGGGAGACTCAACATCAATGATCTTTTGTGATTTGTTAATGCATCTTTCTCTGTGAGAGAAATTTGAGGTGAAAGCCCTTGTTTCCATACTCTGGGAGTAGCCATGGTGGATGTCATGTTGAGACACTCCATGACAACATCACGTTGAGAGACTCCGTGATGATTTGCTTGTACTTGTGTTTATTCATCCTCTGGGAGTAGCCATGGTGGACATCATGTTGAGAGACTCCATGATATCACGTTGAGTGACTCCGTGATGGGAACTTTTGCACATGTTCTTTTCCATACATGGGAGTAGCCATGGTGGACGACATCACGTTGAGTGACTCCGTTATGAGCTCTTTTCCACAAATGGGTGTAGCCATTGTGGGTGTCATGTTGAGAGACTCCATGACCTTGAATATCTGGAAGCATAGTTGAAAAAATCGCCAAAAACATGCCTGACTCGCGAGTAATTGCGTGGCAATCTGAGAGGCGAGTTAATCCCTAAAAACTCGCAGCCGCATCATACTGAAAACTCGTGGCGTGTAATATGGAAAAAAACGCAAAAAAATGCGCGTAACACAGGAAAAACGCGGCACATAAAATGTTTATTATTTTTTGCCCTAATTTTTTCGGGCTTGGCACTGCCGACTGAAAAGGGTGTTCTATTTTTTTGTTTTCATCGCGTGTTTAGCACAGACAACAGGGAAAAAACGATTGGAGAAACTACGACGGCGGCGTAGGGAGAAATTCGCAGGAGGAGAAGAGGACGATGGTGGTGGCGCAGGATAAAATCGCAGGAGAGGAGAAGATTGAAGAGGACGACACCGCCGGTGACAAGAGAAAAGAAGACGACGTAGAAGAACACAAGTCAAAAAACAACGCAGGAGAAAAACGCGAGGGCACGGCAAAATCGACGGCTGTAGCCAGGTAATTTTTTAATTTTTTTCATTTGATTTTTCCATTTGGAAACAAAAAAAAACCTAATTTTTTTTAAATATATAAGATTTTTTATTAATTTTTATATATAAATAAGATTAAAGACATTTAATTGTTTTTAATTTAATAATATTTGAATTTTTTTATTTTAATTGTTTTTTAAAACTTATAATTTAATATATTAAGTCATTAATTTATAAGTTTTTAAGTTTATAATATATAACTTATCATTTTTAATTTGATTTTTTTAACTTATAATTTAATATATTAATTTATAATTATTTAAGACTTTAAGTAATATAATTTTTAATAATTTAATTTAATATATTGAGTTATTAACTTATAATTTTGAATTTGATTTATTTTTAAAACTTATAAATTTATAATATAATTATAATATATTAACTTATATTTGTAAAAGAAAATTGAAAACTTTTAATTTAATTTAAATGATAAATTGATGAATAGTAGAAAAGAAAATAATAACAAAAATAAGGATATTCAAATTGCAAATTTTATTTCAATATCATTATTTTTGTTATTATTTTTTTTTCTAGTATTCTTTACTATCAATTTATCATAATATAAATTAAGACATTAAAATATTTCAATCATTTTTAATTTTAATATGTTTCAAAATTCAAATCTTTCAAATCTCAATCATTTTTAAATTTTTAATATGTTTCATTTATTTTGTTTAACTTCACTTTTTATCTCTTAACGTTTATCTTGTCTCTCTTCTACTAGGTGTTTTACTAATGGCTTCTACAAGTAAAAAGAGTGGTGGCAAACCAAGAGATCCTTGCTGGAAACATGGAACACCAGGTGCAACACGAGGAGAGGTTATTTGCAACCATTGCCTCGAGACTTATTCTGGTGGCATAAACCGGCTGAAATACCACCTTGCACGAATCCCTTGTTGAGATGTTGTACCATGTAAAGAGGCACCCGAAGAGGTTGAGATGGAGGCCAAAACACTCCTTGCAGCATATGATGAAAGGAAAGAAAGTAAAAAGAGTGCAGCAGAGGCAATGGCAGCCTCATATGCAGGTTTTAGTTCTACAAGGTCACAAAGGGCTATGGGAAGCTCTTCTCTTGGGCCACGGATACGAGGATTAGGATCTAGAAGTGTGGGCAGCATCAATTCTAGTTTTTTTGTTCCACGTAATACTCCTAGTGCACAACCTTCATTGGAAGGTACTTCTTGGAATAGAGAGTTGCAAAATGAGGCGAAGTTGGCATGTGCTAAATTTTGGTACTACAACAATATTCCATTCAATATTGCTTCTAGTCCTTGGGAAGAGTTGGTCACTGCATTGACTGTGGCAGGTAAGGGGTTCAAGGCCCCAAGTCGTTATGAGTTGAGTGGGTCATTATTGCAGAATGAGGTCCAAAACACACACAAACTAGTGGAGGAACAAAGGAGAAATTGGGAAAAGAATGGCTGCACCATTATATCTGATGGGTGGACGGATGGCAGAAATAGGACACTCATCAACTTTCTAGTGGCTTTAGGGGGACAATTGGTATTTCTAAAATCAGTTGATGCCTCCAATGAAACAAAAAATGCAGAGACCTTGTGCAATATGTTGGATGAGGTGGTGATGGAAGTGGGAGTTAAAAATGTAATTCAAATTGTGACCGACAATGCAGCTGCATATGTGGTAGCTGGTAAACTTCTAATGGTGAGGCATCCTACATTATCTTGGAGCCTTTGTGCTGCCCACTGTCTTGACTTGCTCCTTGAGGACATAGGGAAAATAAGTTGGGTGAAGAATGTGGTTGAAGATGGAAGGAATATCACAAAGTACATCTACAATCACACATGGGTCCTAAGTCTCATGAGAGAGCACACTGATGATAAGGATCTCGTGCGATCAGGAGTCACACGCTTTGCCACCGATTTCCTCACCTTGCAGAGCATTTTAGCTACATTGCCCAACCTCAAGCGCATGTTTGTGAGTGAAAAATGGGTTGAGAGTCCTTATTCCAAGAAGCCTGAAGCATATAAGGTCAAGAAGGCCATTTTTGATGATAGATTTGCCAAACAAATGGAGGAGATCATCAAAGTAAGTTTTCAAACATTTATTGATGATTTATTTTTTTGCTTTCTAATATTACAACTTGTTGATTTTGTTAATTTTTTTATATTTTAGGTGTCAGAACCATTGGTTAGAGTTCTACGATTAGTGGATGGGGATAAATGCCCCATGGGGTATCTATATGAGGCCATAGATAAGGCCAAAGAGGCAATTCAACATTTATATGGGTCAAACAAGACCAAATATGAACCCATATGGCGCATAATAGATCGGAGGTGGACCCGACAACTCCAACAACATATTCATTTTGCTGCCTACTTTTTAAACCCCAAGTTTTATTTCTCTCCTACTTTTAGAGCAGATGCAGAGGTTCAAGTTGGCCTCAATACACGTATTGAGAGATTGGTTAGTGATGATGACCTTCAAGATCTCATACTTGATGAGATACAGAGCTATAAGAGGGCCGAAGGGCCTTTGTTTTCTTCCAAGGATTGCATTCGTAGGAGAGACACTCTACAACCAGGTAACAAATTCATGTGTTTAATATTATTTTACTATTTATGACATTATGTTAATGTTTAAGTTTATTAAATCCTTACTAAGTTATAAATGGCAATTGTTATCCTTGCAGATTTGTGGTGGCAAGATTATGGTGCCACAACGCCTAATCTTCAAAAGGTTGCCATTTGTATTTTATCTCAGCCTTGTAGTGCATCTGGTTGTGAGCGCAACTGGAGTGTCTTTGAGGCCATTCATACAAAAAAGTGCAATCGCTTGACTCAAAAGCGCTTGAATGACCTTGTCTACACGCGCTACAACCTTCGGCTGCATGAGAAGAAGGTACAAGGGTTGAGTTCACATGAAGCACTTGACCTTGATGACATTGATCCATACTCATATTGGATTGCTGAGCTTGATGAGGTCAATGTGGAACCATTGATAAGTGATGATGAGTTCGCTGAGATGGAGAGGGAGGCAGATGCAGTTGAATGGGAAGTAGAGGTGGCAGCATATGAGGAGGAAGAAGGTGTGCTTGGTCAGCCAATAGAGGTTGTTTCTTCACACACATAGCTTGATCCTATCCCTATGGATGAGGCACCTGTTGGGGCGTCTAATGAGGACACTGCATCCATACCATCAGCATCTACTTTAGTACCATCCACACAGCAGCGACAAAAACTTTTTTGTTTCAGTCGTAGAAGAAATTTAGGATAGATAATTTTTACTGATACTAAAACTTGAAGTTGATATGTATTGAGAAGTCGAACTTGTGTTTTGGTCTATGATACATTGATGATTGATATGTATTAAGGTATTAAACTCTAATTTTGATTTATATATGATGAAATCAGTAAATACATTGATGATTGATATGTATTAAACTCTAATTTTGATTTACATATGATGAAATCAGTAATATGTTCTAAAAATTCAGTTTATATGTGTGGTTTTTTAGAATATTTTAAAAAATTGTGTATTTTCAAATGTTCGATAAATTTGCCGAGTTATTGCCAAGTTTTTCCCCAAGTTTTTGCCGAGTCCCGAGTTTTTAAATTTTTTGGGTCTGCCGAGTTATTGCCGAGTCCAAGTTTTTCAACTATGTCTAGAAGTATTCCTCCCTAGCTAAGAGGGAGTGTTGATGTGTAGCCGTGGGCCTCATACTTCCAGCGGCAATGTTAATAAATAATAAATTAAATATAGTCAACGACTATTTAATTTATTGGAGACGATTTATGAAGTGACGCCTTCACTTGTATTTATTTATGTTTGTTAAGGCCGACATCATCTAAAGATTGCCATCTTTTGCTAAGTCACACCCTTTCATTTGAGGCCGACTTTGTATCTTGAAGGGAAGCGTTTATTGGAGACATCCTCATCGATTTGTATATAATAGAGGTGTTGTTTGTTCATTTGATCATTCATTCATCTTTGTTCAAATTCTCATCTTAGCAAGAAGTCGAGTCTTACATTCAGCAGATCGATTCATTGAAGAAGTTCGATATTATTGTTTGAGATTGCATCAAGCGTGGTGCTGATCAATTTGGCCTTGTATTTGGCCTCATTTTAAAAGCGAATTGCTTTCCATTATTCAATATATAAGAGATATTTTTGCTGGGTTTTTCTCCCTCAAGTTGGAGGGTTTTCCCAAGGTATATGCTGTGTCAAATTGTTTAAATTGTTCTATATCTGCTTATTTAATTTCTGATCCTAAAACTAACAACATCCACCCGCTTTCATGTAGAACTTGCAAGTTTTATTGGCCAAGGATAAGGTAATCAGATGAAGGTTGAAACAGGAGAATTTTTCAAATCAAAATCAAGAAGAAAGAAAAAAAAAAAAAAACCTCCCTGTTTATTTTCTTGAAAATTCTTTTGCCACGTCTAATCAATTCAAAAGATTTGTTAAATTTATAATTGTTAGTTAACAGATTTGTCCTTAGAAAATAAATACAAAAAATGACTCAAGATGCCTAGAACGAAGAATAAATAGTACTAACAGTTGAGTCACTTGCAATGGTATTTGCAAGTACTCTCTGCTTATTTTACAAGGCACAACTACCTTCAAATGGTTTGCAATGAATGAGTACTCAGAGTATGCTTTTAACCAGAAAGAAGGAAAGGAACGCTAACATTTACCCATAATCATGAAAGTAAATGCGATGAATTGATTCAAAATGAAGTGAATGCAAACAAACGATACAAAGCCCATTGATTCCACACCCACAATGAGAAATAAGAAAAAGAACGAGCAGTGAATTTCCCTTTCAACAGATGAATTATTCCGCATTCAAAGTTCTAGAAATAATTGCACATACAGTTTGCTATGATAGAATCAATATTGGAAGGAAATTGCAAGAGCCCAAAGTCTATTGACAATTTAAAGAAACATTTACAAATGCAAAGATCTGAAAACACTTTCTTTATTTCTCCAATATCAAAATTATGAGTACAAAGGCTTAACACCCTACATTACCAACCGTACAAAAGGAAAACCCAAGATTGCCCTTACTTCCTCTATTTCCGAGAATAATCAAAAGATGCCTCAACAATTAACTTGGAGGCCAATATATACATGCACACCAAAACTGTTACATTACAAAAAGTAACGGTCTTGAAAACGACCGCCGACAACCTTTTTTTAGGAAAGATATTATTCTCTGTTGCAAAAAGATTCCATGCATGTTGCTAAACCACTGGTGGTGTCGGAACTCTATACAGCTCCAATTGCATTTCCATAACTAAATTGTGGAATTCAGCACATTCTTCTTCTTCCAAAACATGGATTGCCCTGTTGTACTCGACATAGCTGGTTTTCTCCTTCTAGGCCAGCAAGCGTAGCTCAGAGATGATGTCGAATTACTCTTCCTCTGGCCAATTTACATCAGGTTGAAGAACAAGAACAAGTTCATCTTCTTATTCCCTGACATCACCCGGAAGTACCATTTTGAGAAAACTCAGAAATTGAAAAATATTGCCACCTTCCCTTTCATGTAGATCTATTTAACTTCAGTGGTGGAAAGTGGTCATTTATCCGCTAAGAAAAACGTGTCAAACCATTTTGCCAACTTCCTTATTAAAGAGCTATCTTTTCAGAGGATTTCTATTAAAGATTACATTGTCGTGTCGAGAAATTGGAGGAGACATTCCTTAAAGGCGCTATACACTTCATTAAATGCACTGACACTTTGGAAATAGTATATTCCGGAGTTTCTAGAACTGCCGATATCTCAACAACACAAAACATTGTTTCCAAAGTTTACAAAAGATCGGGTAATTTCGAAAATTCAAAACTTAGCGACTTGGTTCGGGAATTTAACATGACCGCGATAGTTATAAGATTTGTCGAAGCTGTGACTTACACAAGTTTACCATAAAAGGATGAGTTTTAAAATAACTTGTCTCGAAATAAAATTTCAGGGGGTAACATTGGCTCTGCTGGGGGCTGTATTTTCGCAGAAAATGCAGAGAACTTCCAGAATCGCTAGGGCAGACTAGTCCAAGTCCATTGGGCATGGAGTCAAAAGAAATAGTAGGGGAAGACCAAGTACCAGAGCAAACCAAAAACAAGGCAGAACAGGAAAGAAAACTACACTATAGGCACACCAAAAACACCTAGCATATGTACATGGTCATGAAGACCCTACCTCAGATAACTTCAAATTGATCATGCAAATCCATTAACTGGCTAGGAGAAATAGATGCCTGTGCGGAATAATACCGGATGAATAAGTAGCATGCACCCAATCAACCGCTAGCTACTGACCATCATAACCAGAGCACCATGCAAAAATTCTTTGGATAAAATCATATGCTCAACAAGCCACCTTTCACCACATACTCCTGCAATTGGACGACTCATATCAATATGGGCCATCATGCAATTACTAGCGCCTGTGATATCAAAATGTTCTTGGTTTAGCAAGCAAGGAGAAATCAGCCCTCGGATTGGACATCCCACATACAAACCATCAGACGAGAATTCCCCTTTAGTACAATCCATTGTCTAGGCTGCGTCTGATTGAGAATTATCCTCAACTGGAAGAACTTCATTTTCTTTTGATATCTCGTTTGTATACTGGGCCTCCTGAAATTGCTTTTTATCACAATCAAAAGTAAATTTTTCCATTTCGACAAAGGATGTCAGAGCAATATTATTCTCATTAGCCTCATTATACCTTGCATCTTGGATAAATGATTCATTTTCTTTATCATGTGAGGGATTTTTAGGTTCATGATGCAAGTAAAAAGCTTCAATTCTTTCATTCATGCGAGACTCACTTTCTACGACCTTTCCTCCATTTCTACCAAAATGCTTTGAATAAAAAATAGTGAGGTTAAGATATTCAACAGAAGGAGGTTGCATATATTGAAAATCTATAGGCTGAGGGATTGACTCTTGCATGACAGTTTCACTCGTGGGTTCATTACTTGAATCATTACAACCTAATAAGCCTTCCATTTACCGCTCAAAATCAAATCATCTTCAATCTTTATAGCCTTTTGTTGAGCAATTTGAATATTATTTACTATACTTCTTTTAATTCAAATTGAACATTAGAATGCAGAGAGGAAGTAAAAGTACAAAACTAAAGACGCTCACTTGGTTTTATGTGGGTGGGAATTTTCTCAAACAGCCAGTTAAATCTGTCTACAAAATCCTTGATAGATTCACCTTCTTGCTCACGGATGTCAAAAAATTGTTTCAACAAGACAACTTCATCAAAAAGGCCCTTGTATCTTCCCAAAAACTTATTCTTCAAAGAGTCCCAATTAGTAATGCATCCATCTTCTAGATTTCGAATCCATTCTGCTACTCGTCCGATGAGACTCTCAACAAATAACCGCACAAACGCATCTTCTTCTTGAACTCCAAGAATCCCACATGCAACGGTGAACGCTTGAATATGATGATCTGGGTCTTGAGAATCTTCGCCAGCAAACTTGGGAAAATATTTTCTTGAACCTTCAGGTATGGCCGTATATTGAGGTAAAGCAAATGGTCCGATTTGAGTCCCCCATGGCTGAGATGCTACCAAAGCCATGACATAACACTGGAATTCTTCTATCACAAAGATTTTTCATAAACACAGAGTCGCCAGCCTCCGTCCTTCGAGAGGCACCTTCAAATTGAGAGAACAAAGTACTAGCCACTTCGATCCCTAGTAGAGTTGCCAAAAATCTGTTAGTTAACAGATTTGTCCTTCAGAAAATAAATACAGAAAATGACTCAAGATGCCCAGAACGAAGAACAAATAGTACTAACAGTTGAGTGACTTGCAATGGTATTTGCAAGTACTCTCTGCTTATTTTACAATGCGTAACTACCTTTGAATGGTTTGCAATGAATGAGAACTCGGGGTATGCTTTTAACCAGAAAGAAGGAAAGGAATGCTAACATTTACCCATAATCATGAAAGTAAATGCGATGAATTGATTTAGAATGAAGTGAATGCAAACAAACAATACAAAGGCCATTTATTCCACACCCACAATGAGAAATAAGAAAAAGAACGAGCAGTGAATTTCCCTTTCAACAGATGAATTATTTTGCATTCAAAGTTCCAGAAATAATTGCACATACAGTTTGCTATGATAGAATCAATATTGGAAGGAAATTGCAAGAGCCCAAAGTCTATTGACAATTTAAAGAAACATTTACAAATGCAAAGATCTAAAAACACTTTCTTTATTTCTCCAATATCAAAATTATGAGTACAAAGGCTCAACACCCTACACAACCAACCGTACAAAAGGAAAACCCAAGACTGCCCTTACTTCCCCTATTTCCGAGAATAACCAAAAGATGCCTCAACAATTAACTTGGAGGCCAATATATACTTCCAGCTAGCTATGGGATGTTGTTGAGCAGAAGCTTTTGCAAGGACCTCAGTGGAGAGATTCAAATGGATTGGTCTTCTGTGAACATTCCATTAAAGAATGGTACTTTCAAGCTAGAACCAGAGCCCAAGTCTCGATTTGTGGTGGTGAAGTCTCAAGATCCTCAAGCTCAAGTTTTGTATCAAGAAACAGGTCTTGGTACTTATGCCATGCTATCAGAGATACCTGAAGAAAGTCAAGAGATCGTGTGTACCGCAGATGAATCAATAGATAATCCTAAGCTGTGGACTATGCAATTTGATGGCAGTTGTTCTACAGCTGGTTTGGGAGCGAGAGTGGTGATAATTTCTCTTGAAGGACGGTTGTATCCTTTTGCATACCGCTTGCAATTTAATTGTACAAACAACACGACAGAATGAGGCACTTCTTCTAGGTCTCAAAAATGCAAAGGACATGGGTATTAAACATCTTAGAGTCAAAGGTGATGCGG
Source organism: Sequoia sempervirens (assembly GCA_007258455.2). Taxonomy (NCBI): domain Eukaryota; kingdom Viridiplantae; phylum Streptophyta; class Pinopsida; order Cupressales; family Cupressaceae; genus Sequoia; species Sequoia sempervirens. Next base: position 70,409,658 of record VDFB02086081.1, on the reverse strand, counting down.
AGCTCATTGTGAAGCAAATAAGAGATCAGTTCAGAGTGAAAGCAGATCGTCTCCGACATTACAAAAATAGAGTATGGAATGCAATAGATTGGTTTGAAGCATTTGATATCAAGTACATTCCACGTCTAGATAATAGCAGAGCAGATTCCCTCATGGTGTCAGCTTCACTTTTCATGCCACATTCTGACTTTCGTTAGAATGCATTTGCCATTGAGCTAATATACAGGCCAGCTGTACCTGACAACTGTGATAATTGGCAGGTCTTTGATGACGATGACCACATCAAGGAGTTTCTTGTTATGGGAGATAATTTCAAAGAATTGTTCTTTGAGGGCAGTTAATTTACTCATAGAGAATCAGTAACAGAAGCCTTCGATGTGTCGAAGATTGCTGAAGACAAAGAAAGTTCAGAAGAACCAAATACAAGCATTATCCAGTTGAAAGGAAATAAAATTCCCAAGGGCTTGGTTTCCTTGGAAAATATTTTTTACAGGCACGATAGATACATTCAAAATCAGAGAAACTCAAGCGATAGAACCTCTGCTGAATATCAACAAGTGAATTTGGTACAGTTAACAAGCCTCGGCTTGTTAATTTGAGTACATTGTGCACTGCAGAGGAAAGTGAGAGGTTCATCTCTTTGTTCAAGCAATACCAAGATGTCTTCGCCTGGTCATATGAAGATTTGAAGGTTTTCACACCAAGAGAATTGTCTCATACAATTCCTCTTAAACCTGAAGTGAAGCCCTTTAGGCAAAAACAAAGACACTACAATCCACGAATTCAAGATACCATCTACACGGAGATCCAGAAGATGGTGGACGTGAAGATCATCTTTCCAATTCATCACTCCACCTGGGTGTCTAATATAGTTCCTGTACGAAAGAAGAATGGAGAAATCAGAATTTGTGTAGATTTTAGGAACTTGAATCAATCCTCTCTCAAGGATAATTATCCTCTGCCTATCATGGAGCATACCTTGGAGATAGTTACTGGTTCAAAGATGTCCTTATTGGATGGTTTTTTTGGTTACAATCAAATTGCAGCAGCTGAAGAAGATCAGTACAAAACGACATTCACAACCCCATGGGGTACATTTGCATATGAAAGAATGCCCTTTGGCCTCATCAACGCTGGTGCTACATTTTAGAGAGCCATGGATTTGGCATTTGGAGACTTGAGGAACAAAGTAATTGTTGTCTATTTAGACGACCTCATTGTTTTCTCGAAGACGCGAGGAGACCTTTTTTCACATCTAGGGAAAGTCTTCGAGAGATGCAGATACCATAAGATATCACTGAATCCCAAAAAGTCCATCTTTGTGGTGACGGAAGGCAAGTTGCTTGGCCACATCGTCTCCAAGGAGGGAACTTGAATTGACTCGAGCCGGGTTGAAGCTATCAAAAGTTTGTCTCTTCCAACAAGCAGAATAGGGGTACACTCTTTCTTTGGTAAAGTGAATTTCATACGAAGGTTTGTACCAGATTTTTCTGAATTGACTAAAGATATATCTGCTATGATGAAGAAGAAGACAGTCTTCAAGTGGACGGAAGAAGGAAAGAAGGCATTCACAACAATAAAAGAAGCTATCAGTTGAGCTCCAGTGCTAGTCCGTCCTGATTTTGGAAAGGATTTTTTCCTTTATTGCTATGCATCAGAGCATAATTTGTCTGCCATACTGACACATAAGTTGAACGAAGAAACTGAATCACCAATAGCTTTCATGAGCAGCAGTTTCAAAGATAGTGAGTCACAATACTCTCAGATTGAAAAGAATGCGTATGTGGTGGTCCGAGCTGTAAAGAATTTCAGATTTTATATCTTAAATTCACGCACCATTGTATATGTCACCGATCTAGCAGTGAAAAGTGTGCTAACTCAGTAGGAGATGGGCTCAAAGAGAGGAAACCGGGTTGTGAAAGTACAAAATTATGACTTGGAGATCAAGCCGACCAAACTTGTTCGCGGGAGAGGTCTTTGTCAGATGATAGTAGAGGATGGTGATAAAAAGCTTCAAGCCAAAGGTATACCTGAAATTGAACATGAAGAAAAGGAAGATCTGCCAATGGTCATACTGATTGAATCCTCGGGAGAATGGTTTATTGAGATATGGTATTACCTGACTTATGGTGATTGCCCAAGCCACTTGAACAAGCAACAGAAGAGAACGCTAAAGCTGAGAGTGCATAATTATGTGATTATCAATAACATTCTGTACAAGCGAGGGCTCAACGAAACATTCTTGCTATGTGTCACCAAAGATCAACAACGACGTTTGTTGGAAGCCTTTCATAATCAAGCATGCGGTGGCCACTTTTCTTCAAAGGTGACAACTTTCAAGATTTTGCGAGCACAGTTCTTTTGGCTGACCATGTTTCACGATGCATATCAATGGGTGCAGAAATGTCAGTTGTGTTAGCAGTTTGTTGGCAAGACAAAGTTGGCAGTCACTCCTTTCAGGCCAGTTGTTATAGACGCTCCATTTTAGCAATGGGGTTTAGATTTTATTGGTCCTATCAACCCACGTTCTAGCAAGGAGCATATTTATGTCCTCATAGCCACAGATTATTTCACTAAATGGGTTGAAGCCATTCCCACCAAGCGGGCTACATCCGAGGTCGTGTGTGACTTCTTGAATGAAAACATTGTTACACGCTTTGGAGTTCCTTGCAAAATTGTGATAGATAATGCAACATGTTTCTCATCTGAGGAACTACTGGAGTTTTGTTTTGATCACGACATCACTCTATCTCACTCATTAGATTATTACCCCCAGGGTAATGGTCAGGCCGAGTCATCAAATAAGAACATTGTCACAATCATCCGCAAGTTAGTTGATTCCAGTCAACGAACTTGGCACAAGAAGCTCTATGATGCTCTTTGGGTTGACAAAATTACTCCGAAGAGAGCCATTGGTACTTCACCGGTTCACCCTTCATCCTCATGTATGGTACGGAGGCTATGATACCTATCACGCTGGAGTTGTCCGCTTTGCAGCTGGCAACCGCAGTAGAAGATGGAGAGTTCATAGATCCTATTCAGAAGCACATCATGTACCTGACTAAGCTTCAAGAAGAAAGGGTGGAGGTGGTAGACAAAATCACTCAGCACTAGGAGCGAGTGAAGAAATTTTTTGACAAGAAAGCTCGCCAGCGAGATTTCGAGGTTGGAGATCAAGTCCTACTATGGGACAAGAGACATGAGCCCAAGGGAATGCATGACAAATTTGATTCCTTGTGGCTGGGGCTGTTCAAGATTCACGAGCTTGCCGGGGAGAACACTTATATTCTCTCGCGCTTGGATGGATATCTCCTCCCTCTACCACACAGTGGGCAGTACCTGAAGCACTTCATCCCTTCGGGGATGGAGTAAAATTTTCTGCAAAGATCTCTGTAAATATTTTTCTTTATGTTTTCGTGATGTGTTTCCCCTTTTTGTGATGTGATCGTTATGTTGTGTTTCCCCTTTTTGTAACAGTCCTGTCGTGTTTTAGGTGATTAGGCGTCTTGTTTTAGGTGATTTTTAGGGAAGTCCAACTATTAGGTGATTTCTAGGAAGTCCTGTCATAGGTGACTTAGGGGAAGTCTTGCAAATAGGTGATTAGGAAATGTTGCTGACTCCGATGCCCAATGGTCAAGGCACTGGTCTGTTGTACCCCAAAATTAAAATTTTTGTTACACTTAGACATTTTGAAGAAATGAGTAAAAGTCTTGTCAAAACAGTCAAAAAGGTCAAAATTTGGGTGTGCATGTCTTGCATGAGGGGTTAAAACACAAAATTTTCAATTTCTGACGATCTGGGTTTGCTAAGAGCAGCCTAACCTACAAAACCCAGATCTCAGTTTTTCATCCCTAAAATTTAGGAAAATTGCTATTTTTAGAAATTTTCTCGAAATAGTAACGTTTTCTGGGTTTTTCTGGGTTTCTTTCGAAATGGATACTGGCAAAATTTTCTAAAAAATAGAAAATTTCTAAAAATAGAAAGTTGGTCCGACAAGGTCCGAACTGATTTTGATTGGCTCAAAATGAGTCCGTATCAGGCTGGTGCAGTCAGAATCTTAAAATAGTCAGTTTTGCCCTTGTGGGTCTATTCTGCTTTTTCAGAAGCGTATCTGGAGCTCCGAGGTCATCAATGGAGGTCATTCGGCTGCCAGGCGTCAAAATCAACACTCAGGCGTTCAACAGAAGATGAAATGATGAACATGCACGGAGAACGAAGATGAAGTTGAAAAATGATAAAATTTTCAAACACTGGTGACTTTGGGCGCCCCTGTTGAAGAAAGGCGCCCATCTTTTTAGGGCACCAAATGTCAGAATTAGGGTTTGTGCCTCCAGTCAATGTTGCTCAGTTCTCTGTCAGCTTCGCAACGAATTCAGCGATGTAGTTATCGGATTACTCATTCATCCGGAATTCAGCGACGAACAGGGGAGATCCGCACTGAAGTCAGAACGAGGAAAAGTTGAAAATATCAAAATTTGACTAAGTGTTCAGATTTTGGGCGCCCCTGGTGAAGAAGGGCGCCCAAGTTTTCAGGGGTCCCAACAGATGAATTTGCAGACGAGTGTCTAATGAGATCTCTTCACAATTTATCCAGCTTTCAAACAAGATACTCAGCACGCCTATCAGAGGTCGCAGTCGCAAGATACGAGGAGCCGAACGGAGGGTCCAACAAGAGTTGAATTTCAAAGTTCTGAAGCAAACACATGAAAGTGAAAATTTGACTAAGTATGGATGAAATGGGCGCCCCAACTTGCCAGGGGCGCCCAAGCTTTTGAGGACCTGAAATCTACTTTTCGGCAAAAGTGTTTCCAGAAGACCCCTCCTGAAGTTTTCTCAGCTTCGCAACGAGCCCAACCATTCATCAAACTGACACCCGAAACTCCGGATTCAACAAGGTCATCTGCAGAAGTGAAAGACATGAATAAATTGAAAAAATTTCTAAGTCTGGTAGAAGTGGGCGCCCCAGTTGAGGAAGGGCGCCCAAACTTTTGAAGCTCATAATGATGGATTTTGCAAAAGTAGCATCCAAGAAGGCCTCACCAAAATCAGTCTGGCTATCCCACGAACCATTCAGACAGTCAGTCGGATCAGTGTTGCTCCCGGAATCGAGGATTCGTCAGAAGATCAAAGGGAGAAGGAAGAACTTAGAAATCATAAAAATGGCTTAACACTGTAAAAGTTCGGAGCCCCTCGAAGGAAAAGCCTCCCATGAATTCGAAGGTCAAAATCAAGTTTTTAGCCGGAGGTGCCTCCAGAACATCCTTCTCAGTTTCAGTCAAGCTCCGCCGTGAATCACTCAGCTCATCTGTCAAGTCAATCTGTCAACGGGAAATCAGAGGCGAAGTGGCATGTCAAAATGGAGAAAAATTGAAAATGCCAAAATTTTGGCTAACACTGGGTAAAGTGGGCGCCCCTGGTGAAGAAGGGCGCACAACTTCTCATGCCTTAGAGAATTTTTTTTGAGATTTTCAAAAGGTTTTCAAAATTGCAAAGTGAGGGAAGATGGCGTCCAAACACATTGAACAGAGATTTTAGGGTTTTTGAAATAAAAGCAAAAGAAAGCAAAGCAAAAACAAAACCCTAAGTCTACTTAACATCTTTCTTTTATGTTATTTTCATTATTTTTGCAGGTAGCCTTCAAAGGAGAAAGTTGGAGCAGCAAGTTTGAAGAAATTTTTCAAGATTCAAGAACGTAGCTTGCTGGTTTTTCATCATATTTTTCAAAGCAACATAAACCCTTGCTTTTTCAAACTTTTTCATCCAGAAGATCAAACTTTTCAAGAAGAAGACCAAGGCATTCCATTTTTCAATCATCTGGTCTTTTCTCTTCAATCTTCTAAAGGAAATTTTCAAGAACTTCATCAAGTTGCAGCAGTGCTTTTATTTTTGCATGTCAGGGAAAACCTCAGTGCTTTCAAATTTCAACCATCTGGGTCCTTTCCAATCAGTCTTCTGAAGAAAACCCATATCACAGCTTTTTTCAAGAAAATTTTAAAACCTAGGGTTGGCTGCTTTTTCGATCAGCCATCAGTGTTTTTCAAATCTGATCAACTGGGTCCATTTCTAATTATATTCTGAACAAAACCCAGGTGCTAGCTTTTTCGGTGAAAAATTGAAGAAATTAGGGTTTGCTGCTTTTTCTGTCCAAATTCAAGATTTTCAAAAACGGACGATCTGGGTTGTCTTGCGACGAAGTTCTGAGCAAAACCCATATCTCAGAAAAAATTCCAAAAAATTTTGTCCGTTTGAAGACGAAAAACCAGCATTCTAAAAATAGAAAGTTGCTCAAGACTTGTCTGAACATAGGCGAGTTTACAGTCATTCTTCAAGGTTTTCAATATGGAGTACACTCCTCTCGAGTTTGAGACCAAATCAGCACTATGTTAAAACTTCATCATCTCAGCTGAAGAACGAGAGAAGGTGTGATATGAGAAAGAGGAAAGGTATCGAAAAAGAGTGCTGCAATACTCTTATGATGGAAATCAAGAGAGGTGTCAGAAGCATAAAGTTGCAGAGCCGCCAAGTTATCAATTAGCGAATCATCTTTTTGGGCAGCGATGTTTTGCAAGAATAGAACTCATAAAGCAACTGAAGAAGTGAAAGAAGGCAAAGAGATCTTGGAGAATCGGAATATTGCCTTAGTTGGCATAGATGCACCGAACCGGGACACCATTTCCAATTTTCTAGCGGATGTGATCGAGCTTTAAAGCAGCTTTCTTCTAGAAGCTTTCTTTCCCGCTTTCTTTCTATTCTTGGAATGATCCTTATCCATTCTTTGAGAAGAGAAAGAAAATAAGATGTAATAGTTGGCGTTTCCCGCTTTTTCTGCTTTCTAGGGTTTTAGATGTTGTCTTCTTTCTAGATTTAGTAATAAAGCTTGCTTGCTGAGCAAGCCCTAGATTGTGAAAGCAAGGAGATTTTAGGGTTCCCTACTCCTCTGCTTCTCTATAAATAAGAGCCTTGCTCATTAATTTCTTCTTCATATGAAGAAATGACTAACAAAATATTTGACCTATTTTACCTTCCATTTATTATTCAAATTGTTGTTCAATTGTGTTGTGATAGCAATTGTTGAGCCTCTTTAGCCAACAAGGAGTTAGTGTAATTGCTGTTTTCTATTGTGTTAAGAATAAGTTTGCAAGCCTCTTTAGCTGCAATTTCTTGTTCAAGGCATGTTAGAGTGAGTTTTGTTCCGAAGTTCGAGTAATAAAATCATGAGCCTCCTTTGCCTTGATATAAAATCTCCGATTTCCGTTATTGGTGTTTTACTTTTATGATCTTGATTTCAACTTACATTGAAGTGTGTAGATGTTCGTTGAGAAAGAGTTTATCGAAGTATTTTGTCAGAAAATACCCTTGTTCATTTCTAGTTTCTCTTGCTCTGCTTATTACTTGAGAAGTTAGAAACGTCTTTAGTTTAAGTTAGTAGTAGTTGAAGTTCTTAAATCAGAAAATCTCAGCTGCGGCGTTTGTGTTTATAAACCTTGTGCTCTAGCTGATCAAAAAGATAGGCAACTTAGTTTTAGTTTACTTTCTTGAATACCATCAGCAAGAGGGAGCTTCCCCTCCTAATTTGAAGAGCAGTTTATCTGTGCATAGCTGTCCGTTTCAAATACGCATTCCAGAGGTGCGAATTTAAACGCCAACATGGTCTAAGCTTAAAATCTAGAGATTCTGTGGTTCTCCTATGCTGAAAGTATCCGCCATGGTCCCTAGATAGAGCCAATTGTTGTACCCCAAATTAAAATTTTTGCTACACTTAGGAATTTTGAAGAAATAAGTAAAAGTCTTGTTAAATCTATCAAAAAGGTCAAAATTTGGGTGCGCATGTCTTACATGAGGGGTAAAAACTTGAAAATTTCAAAATATGACGATTTGGGTCTGCTCAAAGCCGCCTAATCTACAAAACCTAGATCTCAGTTTTTCCTCCATATTTTTTAAGAAAGCTGCTATTTTTAGAAACTTTTTGAAAATAGTAACTTTGGGGTTTCTTCGAAGCAGTCTTGTGAGTACAAATAGAAAGTTTGTCTAAAGCTGGGGTTCAAATTGATTTTGATTGGCTCAAAATGCTTCCTCATTAATTTAGATTATGTAGTCAAAATCAAGAAATAGTCAGTTTTTCCTTAAGTGGGTCTATTACCTTTTCAATTTGACATTTGGGAATAAAGTCATCAATGGAGACCAGTCAGCTGCTAGGCATCAAATTCAACACGTAGCACTGAACAGAAGATGGGATGGTGAACATGCACAAAGAATGAAGAAGGAAGTTGAAATCTGCAGAAAATGACTAAGTCTGCCAGCCATGGGCACCCCAGAAGGAGATAGGTGCCCATCTTTTCAGGGCATTAGATGATGTAATTAGGGTTTGTGCTTCTAGGCAAAATTGTTCAGATTCCTCCTAGCTCCGCAGCGAGTCTGGCAGTGTCATCATCAGATCATTCAGTCACCCGAAATTCGAGATCAAACGGAGAGGTTTCAACTAGAAGACAATGCAAATCATGGAAAATCACTGAAAATATTCTAAGTCTGGGAACTTTCGGTGCCCCAGGTGCCCAGGGGCGCCTAGCCTTTTGAAAGGACAAACTCAACAATTAGGGTTTGCAGAGGAGCTCAATCTCTTCAGAATTCAGTCAGCTTCTCTACGGATGTCTTTGTTAGATCATCAGACTCGTCAATCTCCAACAAATCCAGATCGAGTTGAAGGTATAGAATGAAGGATCATGTTTGAAGATGAAAATCAGATGAAAATATTCTAAGTTTGGAGGAGTTGGGTGCCCCAGAAGGAGAAAGGCGCCCAAGATTTTGAGGGCTCAAACAAATGAATTTACCAGTGAAGCCTCCAACGTGACTTCCTCAAAGTTGATCAGGCTTTCCAACAAGATCATCAGCTCACTAATCCGAGTTGGCAGTCATCAGATGTTGAAGGTTGAACAAATGAAGAAACAATGGCTAAATGAGAAAAGTCAAGAGCAAAGGTAAAAACATAGAAAATATTCTAACTCTGGTGAAGTTGGGCACCCCAGCTAGCTAGGGGCGCCCAAGCTTTTGACCCTTGAGATGCAGGTTTCAGGTGATATCACTCCCAGGACACCCCTCTCAGAATCTTCTCAACTTCGTAACGAATCCAGCCGTCAATCCATCCGAGCTATAGATCATTAGAAATGACAAGATCATCTAAAGGAGAGGAGTTGATGAAGAAACGTGAAAAAATGGTAAAGTTTGGTTGAGATGGGCGCCCCTGGAGAGAATAGGCGCCCAAGGTTTTGAAGCTTGAAATGATGGAATTTGCACATATAGTCTCCAAGATCATCTCGTCAGATTCAGCCAAGCTATCCAGCGAAGTAGGCGGTCAGTCAATCTGATTAGCGTAGCTCTCGGAATCGAGATTTCATCAGAAGATCAAAGGGAAATCAAGAACTTGAAAATTACATAAAAATGGCTAACATTGTGAAGGTTGGGTGCCCCAGAAGGAGATGGGCACTCATGATTTTGAAGGATGAAACAAAGTTTTTAGTTGAAACTACCTCCAGGATGATCTTTTCAGAATCAGTCAGGCTTCGCAATGAAACATTTAGCTCGTCCATCGGATCAATCTGGAAGTCGGAGATTAGAATCAAAGTAGGGTTTCAAAGTTGAGAAAAGTTGAAAAAACTCAAAAAATGGTTTAGTCTGGGAGAAATTGGCGCCTCTAGCCAAGAAGGGCGCCCAAGTTGTCTTGCCTTAGTCAAATTTTCAAAATTGCAAGATGAACATGAATGTCCAAGTTCAATGAACAGGCTGATTTTAGGGTTTTGAGGATAAAAGCAAAAAGAAACTAGGGTTTTCTCAAGCCTAGAACTTATTTAAGAGGCTTTTATCATTCAAATTTCATTAATCTTTGCATGTGGCGTCCAAGTTGAAGAGGAGCAGCAACTTTGAAGTTTTTATTTCAAGATTCAAGAGCTCAAGGTTGCTGATTTTCGAGAATAATTTTCAGACCAGCAACATAAGACCTTTGTTTTTCATGCTTTTTTCATCCAGAACATCGAATTTTTGAAGGAAAAGGTCAAGGATTTCAATTTTCAGCCATCTTGGTCTCTTCATCTCATCCTTCTGAAGAATTTTTGAGGAGTTTTCTCAAGTTGCAGCAGCTGCTTTTTCCTTGCATTTCAGTGAAATCATCAGAGTTTGCAAATTTTGATCATCTAGGTCCTCTTGAAACAATCTTCTGAAGAAAACCCATATCACAGTTCTTTTTCAAAAAAAATTCAGATCCTAGGGTTTGCTGCTTTTTCAATCAGCCCTCAGTATTTTTCAAATCTGATTAGCTGGATTCATTCCAAATCTTATTCTGAACAAAACCTAGGTGTTAGCTTTTTTCGTGAAAAATTGAAGAAATTAGAGTTTGCTGTTTTTTCAGTCTACACTCAAGATTTTCAAAAACAGGCGATTTGGGTTGTCTTGCAACGAAATTCTAAACAAAACCCATATCTTAGAAAAATTTCAAAAAAATTGTTTGTTTGAAGAAGAAAAACCAGCATTCTAAAAATAGTAAGTTGCTCAAAATTTGTTTGAACCTAGGCGAGTTTATAGTCATTCTTCAAGGTTTTCAAAATGGAATACATTGCCAATGATTTCAAGGCCAAAACAGCTCTCTACCATGACTTCATCAAAACAGCTGAGACGGACTTGCATCACATCAAGCATCCAATACTACAATTAGAAACCTAGGACACTCTAGACTCCTCGCAGCAACATCCATTCCTATTTCAGTTCAGAGTCTCGAGTTTGTAATCGCTTGCATCAAGCATTACAATCCGGCAACACAGGAGATCCAGTCAGTAGATGGCAGATTGATTTGCAGTTTGAAACCTGACATGATCGAGAAATGCTTCTCTATTCCCTCTTGGCTTGAAAGTGTGACTATCTCTAAGGGCGAATGTGAAAGGATATGGGAGATGCACAAGGACAAGTACAGCAAGAAGATTGCTCAAAAGTGGATGAAGGAAAAACATAAGACTCTGCTTAAGAACATCGGCCGAGGGGAGTTCAAAGATGAAATTGCTATCATAATCACCTTGCTCAACAGGGTCACTAGACAAGAAGATGCTACAAAGTTTCAACCCTGGGTGTTCTATGCTATACCTCACATCATGAAGAAGACTAAGTTCTATGATTTAGGCGTGAGCCTTGATGGGTGACAGCCTCATCGGTAGATAACGAATGCTTCCGGATTCATAGATTCCATGGTTAACTACCTAGTCACACTATTATTGGCCTGCGGGTCGAATTGAAGGTTGAACACCGAGGGGTCTACAGGCGCAACATATCTAAAACCATACAATTAGCTTCCGAGTTCCAGTCGACTTACATCATTATAAGAGGTGAAGCGAAACTCTGATACTACTTCATAATGAGACACGGACAATGGGTACACACGTCGTGTTTCATCAACGCGAGACTGTGATGGCGAGTGGGCAATTAGTTTACTCTGATTTCCTACTTTTTCACCTACCTCAAAGGTCTATGATTTTCGGTGCTCCCTCATGTTGCCAGTACCCACTTGATTGAGATTATCTTGAGAGAATTCCTAAAACGAAGCACATGATGTCCACACAGTCTTGAGGAACAGAAAGAGACCCGCCCTCAGTTTTCCATTGGGGTTGGGAATCTATACATGCAGATCAGCAGTAGATGCTAAGACCATGAGAGATGAGTTAGATAAACTTGGTCTCAAGCCTTACAGCAAGAGACGATCATATGACCCTCATGGCGTCTTCACTGCCCAACTTGAAAAGAACTATACTCATTTACCCGCTCTTGAAGATTTTTGGGCAAACTGCAGAGATGAGTTCGAGGTGCGGAGGCGTAGTTACTGCAGGCTCACTCTTCATGAAATGAAAGACTGCTTATCAGAGGATATCAAAGGGTTATCAGATGATGATAAGGATGTACTTCTCCCAATGTACGCTTGGAAGCGAATTGAAGATCAGCCCCTTCCTCAGGTCAATTGGCCTAACAAAGAGTCCCTCTCAGTTGAAGAAAGAACAAGACAAGTCCTCGAACATAGCAAGGTTTTCCTAGTCCTCAAAAGGAAGAAATCCATACCAGCAGCAAAGCCGTCAAGGATACAGTCATCACTTCCCTCCTCTTCTAGAGCACAATCAAAAGGGAAAGGCGTAAGTCAGTCTCAAGAAAGTGTGAAGGGCAGCAGATCAACTAAAAACGTAAGAAGAAGGATAGACTTCTTAGGTATAGTCATACGGGAGCAACCAATAGTTGAAGCAGAAGCTTCTCCAGAAGAGCCTATACCTTAGAAAGAAACAAAAGTACCCCTAATACATGATTCTATACCATTGACAGGGTCTTCACTAATCCACATCGATCTAGATATTGAAGAAGATGAAGAAGTTGCAATTGTACCTCCCAAGGAAGTTAGTAAAGATACTACCGTGTCTTGGCTTGAGAGCTCCTTGGGAAGGGTAAGAAGAAGACCTTCATATCAGGTGAATTTTGATGACCTTGACAACATCTATTAGGAACCGCCTAAGAAGAAAGCAAAGAAACAAATCCACTTTGAGAGAAATCTTGATGGTGAAATGATCATGGAAACTGCTACACCTCCTGAAGATAAGAATAGAGATGAAGTAGATATGGATGACTTCGTGATGGTGAAGGCTAATCTTGGCAAAAACACCAAACATGCGGATGTCAGTTTGTTCAAAGTTGTATCTGAAATCCTTCAAGAAAGAGTGATTAAAGATGGAGAAGACAAGGCAGCGCTCAAGGCTGAAATACAACAACTTAGGCTTTATATTTATAACCTTGTCCATGGCACTTCACAGGCAACTCAGTTGCTGCCCCAGGTTTTAGAGACACCAGCTGATCATCATCAGTTAAGACAATTGGTAATATGTGGGAAGGAAACTCAAGAATGGATTGAGAGTTTCATCATCAAAGGAAAAGAAATCTTGGCACAAATGTTTCAGCTAAGGAAAAACACTCATGAGCTATGTCAAGGTATTCAAGGGTTTGAACAGTCAATGGCTGAAGTGAAACCAAGGCATGAAATCATCATTGCAGATTTAGATACAGCCTATGGTTCAATGGTTTCAAAAGAACACAAGAGGCAGATCCTTGCTTGGAGAGAGTGTCACATCTTCAAGATTAGAACCTACGAGAGGATATCTGAGGAGTTTATCGCCTACAGACAAAGGGTGATCGAAGCTCTTCTCTTCATCAGCGAGTTTGTTGTAGAGATTCCTTCTCGATACAGTCTTGAAGATGGTTCCTATGTCGGACTTGATGAAGTGCAAACTTAGTTTCAAAATGTTGTTCGCAGTTGTGATGGCAAAAATTCAGTTGGTGGTAGAATGAGTCACATTTCCATGATGTCAGCAAAGTTTGAAAAAACGGTCAATGAGGTTGAATATTTCCTGAGATTAATTGCAGATGGAGAGGATACCTTAGAAAAGCGCAACTTTGCTATTGATGGTATAGATGTACCTGACAGGGACACAGTTTCTTACTTTTTAGCGGATGTGATCGAGATTTAAAGCAACTTTCTTCTAGAAGCTTTCTTTCTACTTTCTTTCTATTCTTGGAACAATTCTTATCTATTATTTGAAGAAGAGAAAGAAGATAAAATGCAATAGTTGGCATTTCCATCTTTTCCTGCTTTCTTAGGTGTTAGATGTCATCTTCTTTTAGTTTTAGAAATAAAGCTTGCTTGCTGAGCAAGTATTAGTTGTAAAAGCAAGGAGATTTTAGGGTTCCCTACTCCTCTGCTTAGGCTATAAATAAGAGCAGTCTTGCTCATTTATTTTCAACCATTCTTGTGATAACAAACGCTGAGCCTATAGTGCCTTCTATTGTTATTCAGCATCGTTCAATTGTGCTTATGATAGCGAATTGCTAAGTCTCTTTTAGCTAGCAAGAAGTTGTTATAGTTTTTGTTCACTTTGTGTAAGAACAAGATTGCAAGTCTCTTTTAGCTGCAAGTTCTTGTTCCGTGCATGTGTTTAGTGCAATCTTTGTTCCAGAAGTTTGAGAAATAAAGTCTTAAGCCTATTTTGCCTTGATATAATGTCTCAGATTTCTGTTATTTGTGTTATGCTTATATGATCTTTAATTTCAACTTGCATTGAAAGTAAGTAGATGTGTGTTGGAAGGAGAGTTTATTTAAGTATTTTGTCAGAGAATCATACTTCGTCCATTTCTATTTCTCTTGCTCTGCGTTTACGTAAGAAAATAGAAACGTCATTAGCATAGTTTAGTCGTAGTTGAAGTTCTAAATCAGAAAATCTCAGCTATGGCGCTTGAGTTTTATAAACCTTGTGCTCTTAGCTGATCAAAAAGATAGGCAACTTAGTTTTAGTTTACTTTCTTAAACACCATCGGCAAGAGGGAGCTTCCCCTCCTAATTTGAAGAGCAGTTTATATGTGCATAGCTGTCCGTTTCAAATCTGCATTCCAGAGGTGCAAATTTAAACGCCAACAATGCTGACCTTTTAAAAACATCAAATATATTTAGAACTTTAAATGTCGGGGAATAAAGCAGACCCTATCTCTAAAACAAGTTTAATTTTAGATATGAAACAAGGACAGGACATATACATTAGAGTAGAAGATTTGATATGTACAACACAAAAGTGAATTGGATTAAGACAACATGGATGGTTAGCAAGCAAATGATGGATTTCCAAACGCTGAAAAGATGACCCAAAAGAGTAGAATAAGATTGATGGCCCTTTAGGCCTCTCTTGCTAAATTGATTTTTTGACACTCAATTTTGATTTTATATAGATTTATGGTTATATGAATTAATATTATTTGGATTTTGTACTTAAAACTTTATATATATTTTGTGTACTTGACATCTTGCTACATATAAGAGAATTTAATATAAACCCAAAGGGCCAAAAGAAAAGTAAAAAAAATCAATTGATATTTTAACAAAAATAGTTCCAAATCTTTACTGTAATAGACATTGCTTTGAAAAATTTCATTGATGACAGGAAATTAATATGCATTACTTGTATGATATATTATTTTTTGTTTCAACGGAGATTTGTACTAATCATTAGTCTTTGCTGATTAACTTTAATGCTTACATTTGAGATTGGCAGACCTAATTTAAGATGTATTAAACAATAGGAATCATATGCTGCAATCTCATGAAACTAGATTTCTGAAACCCTATTTTTCCTTTTCAAATGAATTTGAATTTCTTGAACAAGATATTTTTACAATCCTTGCTAACCTCGCCCTTGAAGTTTTGCCTTGATTGTAGATAGCTGTTCGCCAACATAATGTCTTTTGACTCGAATCATTGTTAAATGATTGGCTTTGTGCAGAAAAGATTCAAGATGCTGAACGTCTTCGACCTGAAGAACTGAACCAGCAAAACATTGAGGCGCTAGTTGCAGAAAGTAATCTGGTGTGTTATATTACATTTTTTCATTGTCTAATAGATAGTGACATCCACTTTTTGATTAAGCTTTCATATATATCAGTAGCTTGCATTACTTTTGGATAATTCTGCATCACATATTTTATCTGAATTATGGTCTGATTTGTAATGATGTATCTAAGGTACACCAAGTTTGAATATTTTGATGTTATTGTATTTGCACTTCAAGTTTTGATAATCATAGTTCCATCGAATTTTGGGGATGGGGGACACTAGGGATAGGGGAGACCATGAACCCAAATTTGGGAATGGTAGAGGCACAATGACTGAGTTATCAGTTCGCCCCCTAGACCTGCCAGTTTGGGTCCAGTTTGTCTTGGATATGGATCCAAGTTCGGTATGGAGGGGGATCTATCTAGGGCCTTGTTAAAGCCATATGGATTTGTTTGGGATGAACTTGTTGCTTTTTTGGGTTTTTTTTTTCTATTTAGCATTTAACTTTGACTATATGCCTTGAAACACACCTAACCCTTAAATGTGGATTCAAAGACATTTTAAAGACAAAAACAAAGTGATTTCCCTCATTGTGAATGCAAAACAAAAATATCATTCATCTTTGCCAAACTTTCATTCTTGCTTGCAATTACACAAATAGAGTTGAAGACTAATCGGTGAAGGTTCTGAAGCGGTTGGCTTGCTATCCTTACACGTGCAAGAGCTTATTCATTGCCAAGGAGATCATAGAGGAAGAGCTTTGTAAAAGAGAGGTCTTTTTAAATTTTTTTGGTTTTTTTGTTTCTACATTTTTTTACAAATGAACTCTTATTTTGTTTTCATTCTTCTATGAATCCATGGTACTTGCTTTATTTTTTAAAATGAGTTAAATTGTATTATATATATATATATATATATATATATATATAAACAATTTGTTTTGAATGTGTTGCTAATTGAACTTGTTGCCATAGGAATTACAATGGCAATTAGTTCTAGCTCCATGGGCTGACCCTACTTCAAAACAAATCCAAATTCTTCCCTTTGGAAATATGTTGATATGGTATAGTGAATTCTAGATGGTGGGGTTTATATTTAGATTTGCAATGGGTGTGGTATTAAGTATTCAAGCTCGTATAGTTGGGTGAAAGCCCATTTGTACCACTTCTTTGGATTGGGTAGCAAAGTTTGCCTAAGAAATAATGTACCCATCTCACAAGATTAAGTCATAGCATATATTAATTAACAAGAAAAAGTAGATCAAATAATAGGTTGCAAATTAAATAATCTTTTGTCAAAGAAAGGGTATCGAGGAATGAAGCCCCTTAGCACCATTGTCTAATCTTCAACTTGTAGAGAGTCACCCATTTTTGGCCACAACTAAAGAATAACTCATAGCCTTTACACATAAGAGATCAAAGGGATTGTTGGAAAATGGCATTTCACAATGTGTCTTAGCAATGTTCCAAGACTTAGACTTGGCTTAGACTCGACAAACCGATTTTTTACTTGGTCTTAGACTCGGAGCCCAAACTCGACAAATTGAAAAATCCAAGAAATTCAGAGATTTTTAAGGATTTAAAACTTGTTTCATGCACCCTTTAATAAATAAACCTTAAAGACACAATAACCTCATCAAATAGAAACTACTTTGATCACATACACAAACAAACATTGATCACATAAGTATAAACACAAATTTTAGTTGAATGAAATAATATTAGTAAGAGAATTAGATATATAAATGTTGTCAAATGTATACAATACTCATGGAATATGAAATCCATGGCATCAAAAGTTCCAAACAAATATCAAAACAAAACCTAGAAGTCTATGTCTTAGAGGAGCCTGCATCACTCAACGCTCCTGCATAAGCGTCTAAGACAAGTCTTGGATGATGATGTAGCCATGATCTCTACCTGTGTCTCAGTGATACCCACACAAACATTCAACGTGTCTGCTTGTGCTCTATCCTCCTCTGCCATGGCTACTGCCTCTGCCTCTCTATCTACCCGATCAACCCAATAAGGATCTTCATCACTAAAGATAGGATCCTCAACCTCAGTGATCCAATTTGATTGTGGATCAACCTCCTCTAACATGATGGGTGATAAGTCAGTGCCCAATATCTATCTATGGTGAAGAAAAAGGTTGTAATGAACATAAACAAGATCATACAATCTCTACATTGACAATCTATTGCGCTTTTTGGAGTGTATGTGCTCAAACATGCTCCAATTGCGCTCACAACCTGAAGCACTACATGGTTGGCTCAATACTCGAACTGCAATCCTCTAAAGGTTTGGTACCTTAGCACCAAATCTCTCCCATGATGCATCTGAGATGAGAAAAAGAAAAAAAATCAATCTCATTGTCCAACTATTAAGTTTCAATATTTAATTGTAATAGAAAAAAAGGAATTTTTTAATTTTTAAATTAGTATTATGCCCTTAAACTTTTTTTTACTTGGCTGCAATGTTGACGAGTAGCCTTGCATATATCTCGTGCAAAGAGATCCCCTTGTGCAAGTCTGAAAATCTCAATCTCAGTGACTATTTGTGCTCCAACATGAGAATTAAAAACCCGTTCTATGATTGTGTAGAGCCCACTCAAAACCTTCTCATCCGCCTTGAAATTAGGGTGGAATTGGAATGCTCGATTGAGGAAATATGTAGCTACATGTAGGGGCTTGTGAAGTTGGAGGGGCCATCATCTATCAATGATCTCCCAAATGGGGTGATACTTATCATCAACTCCCTCATGAATGTATCTAATAGCTTCTTTGACCCTATCCATGCCCTCATATATGTAGCCCATTGCGGGCTTCTTCCCATCAACAACTCGTAGGAGAACCACTAAAGGCTCTGTGAACCGCAATTATTGTGAAACATTAACATAATTAAGAGTCATCAAAAATCCAATTTGCCACATCTTCCCTTGCATTGGTCTTAGAATATGATGAGGAAGTCCACTCTTCCCTAACTAACATGTGCCTCAAAACTCTTGTAATGTCCCCTTCTCAACAATAATTAGTTTTGTTGCTCATCAACCTATCTCGGATGCCCGTAGGCTTGTCGGAAGTGATATTAGGGTTTCTAGCTGCTTGGAGGTTTCTTATGTGTGTTCAGGGGTCTGCATGGAGTTGTTTTGCAGAGTGGTTTTTGGGTCTTTCTGGGTTTTTAGAGAGCTTCAGAATGATGTGACATGCGTCTGCATCGAAGGACTTTTCTGGACTTACTATTTTTAGTAAGTTACGATGATTGCTCGAATTGTGGTTAAAATGAGTTTAGAACCACTTACTATTTTTAACAGTATGCTATTTTTAGTAAGTGCTATTTCTGGCAGTGCTATCTTTGGTAGCAGTTCAACATTTCAGTGTAGTTCTATTTCAAGCAGAGCAGAATTGGTAATTTTGGCCTTAGGCATTTTTGGCCCCATGGCCTAGAGGAATGACTTAATGTTGTTTTAAAAAAGTGGCCTTGGAGTGGGACGCCACACTTGAAGACATATTAGTAATATTTTATAATGCTTGTTATTTGCCCACATGCCTTGGATGCCTAGGAAGATGGGGAATAAAGTGTATTTCAATATTAAATATTTCAAATATGTTTGGGGGCGTCCATTTTTTGGAGGGAAAAGGTGGAATTCGAAAGGTCATCACAAAACTCTATTTAAGCAAGGCTTTGCTCATTCATTTGGCATCCATTGTTTACTACGATGAAGTGTTGCTGAAATGATTTCAGACTCCTTGCTTTGATGTAATGTCCCCAATTTAGCCCTACGCTCTTCATTTGGATTTAGCCTATTTTCGGAAATCCATAGGCTACTCATATGTGCAAATTTAGGGTTTCCACTTTCAGTAAGTCTTGCTTCCAGCTTAGTTCAGCTTTTTGTTGGTTTTGAGGTGAACTTACTATTTTTGGCATTTGCTATTTTTAGTAAGTCTAATTTTGGCAGTGACATCATCAACAGTTTGCTCAGGTCATCATGCTATTTTTGGCAATCCATTAGTTTCAGTATTGGCGTTGGTTATCTCCTTGGACTGAGTTTTATACTTAGTCAATTTCATATTTTTAAGTTGTACCCCATGCCTAAGATTGATGACTTCAAGTTGTTTTAAAGAGGGGACATTAAGGGGTCAAGTTGAGTATTTTATGATTTAATAAATGTTTTATTGTTGCATTTTGAAATGGATGCCAAAAAGGGAAGATGAATAATATTTTATTATTTCAAAATAAAGTGAATGGTTGAAGTGGCATCCCTTTTGGAAGTTGAAGTGATTCGACTTCTTGGAATTCAAAGTGTTTCATTTGCCATTTGAAGCTTATTTATTGAGGCCTTGCTCATTCATTCTCATCTTTGGAAAATATTGTAAAGTTATGTTGCTGGTTTGAAATCCAGAATCCGGCTAAGGGAAAGCTTAGCAAGTTTACTCCATTCTTTGGGCCTGAAACTATGGTTCCCTAGATGGTCTATTGGGAGTGTGCTTCATCCAAAAGTACATATTGAGCATTATTGTGGAGTTTTGGTGAGATATTTCCAGTTTTCATGTTGCTGGTTATTATTTGGCTGAAGGAGATTTTTATATACATCTTTTTGTGTGATTTAGTTTTGATTCTGGGTGTTGGTCCTATCAATTCCTTGACTATTGGCGACCCCATTTGGAGAGTTTCAGAATTTTTAACGAAGTGCAGATTTTTATCTAAAGAAATCGCCCCCTTTGGAGGCCGTACCACTTGCAGAGGGCTTTGGAGTTGGAACAAAAATTATCTAATGAGTTTTGATGCAGATTTTGTATGGTGAATTGGGCACCTACCTTCTAGAGAGCCATTGCATTTTGTTTCAATCAATTCAGAGGTATATTGATAAAGTTGTGAGCATTTGTTTGGTTTTTCTAATTGCTGATAGACATTTCCAGATTGCAGATTTATATATCAGATTGTTATAGTTTTCTGATTTTGGCTTCTAGCATCATTATTTGAGAGGTTTTTCATTGGAGAAACCATCCTTTAATTGTATATTGTAATGCTGGTAAAAACACTTGAAAATTGCAGTTATTTTTCATTGTAAAACTGAAAACAATAGTACTATTTCAGTTCTTTAATTTGCTGCATTTTCTTGTAATTAATTCACATCATTGTAACCCCTAGATGGTTTACTGCCAGTGTGGATAAAGAACATTCTGGAAGCTTATCTCTCTTATTTGCAGCTATTTCTATTCATTGTAAAGCTAGTTAGTAGTACTAATGGCTATTTCATCTTATTGCTGCAATTTATACTTGATTACACTCCCACAATTGAGTGGTTGAGTTTTAGAATAAACATCTTTCTTGTTTGTAAATTTCCCCCACAAAATAAGTGGTTGTGTGGACTATTTTCCCCCCACGAAATAAGTGGAAGAGAGGATTTAATGGCTGGCTTGCCGCCTTAATAATGTAATAATCTCACCCACTGAATCAATGGAGTATTTCCACTGCTTGTGGATGCCTGTATCAGCAGATGAATTGTACTTTCAGTTCAGTTTATACCTAATGATCTGCTGACCATATGCTATCACCTCGCCTGCATTGGAATCTTGGTGAACATTCTTGGTTAGAGTTACTTTCCATGTTGATTTGCATTTGGAGCTAACGCTAATCAATGGTTTGATGCTGGTTTGTGTGTCTAATTTTGGGGAAAAAAGTAAGGGAAATATTTCATTTGAGGAATGCATACCTCCTAGCTAATATCGATTTTGTGTTTGAAAGATAACACCTAGCTAATTGAGACCACTTCTTCATCCAGAGGTTGTAGATTGAGCTTCATAGTTGAATGTTTCGATGATATTTTCTGTTTTCAAGTTGTTGGTTCGTGCTTGGCTATAGCACGTTTTTGGTCATTGCTCATTGTGAGAATTTTTGCTTGTTTTGGGTATTTGTTCTATGCATTCCTATGCTCTAGGTGCCCCATTTCCTGAAGTTACAGATTTTATTATGGAATGGTTGATATTATGGAATGGTTGATTTCTAGAGAGGTCGCCCTTCTCCATGGGCCACCCCTCCCTTGCTGCCTTACATTGGAATTCATGACATTCTACTGAGTGCATTTTGGAGGTGTTTTTCTCTTGCATTTTGGATGCCTAATCTCTGTTGTTCATTGGCACTTTGTTTGATGAAGTTTGGAGCTGTTTTGATGAAGATATGAACATTTTGGTGATCTTCTCCTTTGCTGGTTAGAATTTCAGTTGCTGCTTTTTATATCAGATTTGATAATCTCCAGTAGTTAGCTATATTTCCTTGGTGATCACATTCATAATTGTAATAAGGAATATTGTGTATCTTTTGGGTTGATTAGAGAGCTTATATTATCATAATATCATTGTATGAGAGAGCATATTGTAACGCTAATTTCAGTAGTATTGATCAGCCATTTACTTTCAACAGTTTACATTTTGTATACCTCACTCCCGCTGAATAAGTCGTCGAGTGTTTACATTTTCAGTTTGGTTTTTATCGCTCCTGCTGAATAAGTGGTTGAGCTTCATGGTCAGTTATTAGCCTACTTTACTTTCCAGCATTTACTTTCAGAATGGCCGACTAGCCACCTACAACATTGTACTTTCATTTCCAGTTTATAGCTAACGATCCCCTTGCACCGTATGCTCTCACCTCACCCACATCAGGATCTTGGTGATTAGAAAGTGAAGGGTTCCCTTTTAGCTGGTTGTGATTATTGGGCTAACCTTAACAGGTGCATTATTGTATGTGAAAAAAAATAAAAAAAATTAAGGGGGATATTTCAACTCCGTTTGACTGCTGCAAAGATTGTAATGTGATGAAATTGGTAGCAAACCGGGTTATACTAGGACGAGCCAACTCCTTCTGCCTTGTGAAAATTGCCCATCAGGTTTAGGACCCATGTGTGATTATATACGAATTTACAAATATGTTTTTCTATCTCCACACATACTTTGATCCATGCAATCTTGCCAAGATCCTCAAATATGAGGACAAGGTGATGAGCAGAACAAGGAGTCCAAAATAATGATGGGTTCTTATCCATCAGTAGTCTGTCTGCAACAACATAATTTGCTGCATTATTTGTAACTACTTGCACCACATTCTCATCACTTACATTAGCCAAGATTCCCTCCAAAGCTTCACGAAGGAATTCAGCATTTTTGGTGTTACTAGATGCATCAATAGATTTGATGAACATTGTGCCACTTGAAAAAGAAACAAAATCAATGAATCAATAAAACATAAATTAAAAATCTTGATTGTTAATCACTAAATCAATACATTTTAGAAAGTAAAATCACCTGAGGAAGAAACGAGAAAATTGAGCAATGTTCTATTTCTTCTATCCGTCCAATCATCAGTTATGATGGTGCAATCCTTCTTCCTCCATATGTGTTGCTGCTCCTCTATTGTGACTTTCACATCAGCCACCTTTTCTGACAAAATGGGGCCCATTATCTCCTCATCATTAGGGGCTTTGAACCCCACCTCACAAACAGTAATGCATCAACCATGTTTTTCCATTAAGGAGACCTAACACAAATAAATTAAATTAAATAAGTATTGTACAATGGAAAATTTAAATTTGAATTTGACATAGCTCTAAATACAAAAAATTAGGAGACAAAGAATCAACTATCAAGCTATATGTTATAAACAAAAAACAAAAAAAGGAATTACTTGGCTGCATGGAGTGGAATGTCTCAATAGAACCAAAAGTCTCCAATTGTACTTTTGGCTGCATCATGCTTATCTTTGTTCCAACCCATGCTCTCAAGTGATGGTTGGGAACCCAGAGTAGTGCATGGAAAAACATGAGTCCAACCTAAGTGCATGAACTCTAGGCCCAATGCTAACATTGCCACTGCCAGTGCCACTGTCACTGCCATTTTTATTACCACTACCACTAGCATTACCATCACCCGAAGATGGAGGAAATGGAGGAATGGAAGAAGAAGAGTCTCCAACTCCACCAATGGCTGCCATCTCCTCTCTTTGCCTCTTTTTTAGTTCTTTTTGCTGCTCAAAGATTTTCAATTGAACATGCACTTCACACATAACCTCAAGAGGGACATTTGGGCATGGATTAGCATCTCGGCTTTGTATATGTGCAAGCCTAAAATGCCGAAGGAGAATGTTGAGCACAAGGTGATACTGAGAGGGGGGGTGAATCAGTATCAATCTATCCTTTTCTTTTCAAAACTTAAACAGTCACAATTTAAACATTAAAGTAAGAGCAATTAGGAACACAATGGGAGCACACAATTTATGCGGAAACTCTTTCGGGAAAAAACCACGACTCAATTTTGCTTATATATATATATATAGTTTCCTTTTCATGTAGGCTCCAACCTACTAGAGACTCCAATCTCTACTTGATATAAATATAGGCTCCAAGCTATTGGAGGCTTCAATCTCTCCACATAAACTTCAATCTCTCCACACAAACTGAGCTCCAACTCAGCTAGAGGCTACAACCTTTTAATTGATAGGCTTCAACCTATTTGTCTTTCAATGCTGATAAGATATTCCTTTTCACACAAATCTGATCAAATTGTAGATATTTTCATAGTCTTCACAAGTCTGAGTTGATCATTAATTTCATCCTTCTTAAATCTGAATATTCAATTCATTTCACTAGCATAGATTCCCCTTCTTATTGCATAATTTTCTCCAATACAAATCAGAATCACTTTTCATTTATCTGCTTATATGCTTTCTTATCTTCTGAAAATATTCATTGAAATCTGCATTGATGTTTTTTGATCCCATCTTTTCCATATATTTATACCTTTGTATGCCAAGGGATGTGTCCATTTTGAGGGGTATGTCTATTAGAATAGTTGTATCCCTTCACAAATCCTTAATCACACCCTTTAATTTAATTAACTTCTTTGTATGAGGCGCAACCCTTTTTAAAGATGGTTCGCAGCTTTAAAACTTAATTTCTTCATTTATTTAAATCGCTGCCTTTTACTATTGCAAATAGAATCTGCCAGTCTTTGTCTTTACATTGCAAATGTAGTCGGCTCTTTAACTAAATCTAGCACTGCTAATTTTTATTGGTCGACCAACATTTGTGAAGGAGAGGTCGGCTAATATTTATTTTAGTTGTTTTAATTCTCTTCCTTCATGGGTCAGCCACTTGAATATATATCACTTTATTTATTTAATGCAATCACTTCAATATAATAATTCCTTCAACAGTGACATCAATGACAACATGTTCAACAATCTCCCCCTTTGTCATTGATGTCAACCTAGTCTTGGATATAACTCTTCTTTTCTGTATTGCTTCCCTTGACTGTACTACTCCCCCTTTCTTGAGCATCCCCTTGCAATAACTCTCCCCCATTGACATCAATGGCGAAGGGTCTTCCATCTATCTGTAAGCTTTATCTTCCGTGGAGCTACAAGATAATGTTGTGGGTAGCTCCCCCTGAATACATACTTCCCTTTAATAACTAGATGAGTATCGGACTACTCCCAACTTTTCTCTTAAGTACTCAAATGTGTCCTTTGGAAGTGGCTTTCTAAATATGTCAGCAATTTGTTCCTTTGTAGCAATATATTCCAACTTAACTTGTTCTTCTGCCACCTGTTCTCTCAAAAAGTGATACTTTATGGGATTGTGTTTGGTCCTTGAATGCATCATGGGTTTCTTTGAGATGTTAATTGCACTTGTATTATCATAGAATATAGTGATGGGATGATCATATTCTACTTTGATATCTTTCAAGGTTTGTCTCATCCATAACACTTGAGTGCAACATGATGCTGCTACGATATACTCTTTCTTTGTAGTAGATAGGGATATTGATGTTTGTTTCTTACTCATCCATGATACTTGGTTGTTACTAAGGAAGAAAGCTCCTCCACTTTTACTCTTTCTATCATCAATGCTGCCTGCCCAATCCGCATCTGTGTTTGCTACTAGAGTTAAGTCATTTTCACTTGGATACCATAGGCCAAGCTCTAATGTTCCCTTCAAGTATTTGAGTATTTGTTTTATTGCTTGAACATGTGTTTCCTTTGGTGTAGCTTGAAATCTTGCTACCATGTCCACTGCTTGCATAATATCCGGCTTTGAAGCAGTCAGATATAAAAGACTTCCAATCATTGATCTATAAAGTGTTTGATTTGCTTCAGGCGACTCATCATCTTTACTTAACTTACATCTTGTTATCATGGGGGTACTTATAGGATTACAATCTTCCATTTTGAACTTTTTCAACATCTCTTTTTCATACTTGGTTTGTGAGATAAATATCCTCTTCTCTAATTGTGATATTTGCAAACCAAGAAAGAAGGATGATTCACCTAGCATGGACATTTCAAATTCTTTTTGCATCTCCATTGCAAATCTTTGACACATGTTGTCATTGCTTCCTCCAAAAATGATGTCATCCACATAAACCACCAGAATCAACTGATCATTGCATATGGTTAATTTCCTTCATATATTAATCAAAATTAGAGTTCAATACATATCATTGACCAAAAAACAAGTCTTTGGGCTTGCTAGGTCTCTTGTAAATGCTATATTTTTCTTAGAAACTGGAAAATGAAAATAAACCCTAGCAAAAGACAAATAACAAATAACAAAAAAAAAAAAAAAAACCATCTATGTATTTCTTCTCATTGTGAATATTAATCTATGTTCCACAAAGTCTTGGCATGGGGGGATAGGGGGATGGGTCTTGAGAATAGGGGTACCAAGGGCCTAGATTTGGGCATGGTGGGGAGATGATGGTTTGGGGGTTGAGAGGTAGTACCCCTTGTAGGGGTCTACAAGCATAGCCCCCAGTGGGGCAGAGGGGTAGCGCCCCTCATGGGGTGGAATCGTGGAGGGGTGGAGCCCTTGCCACCAAGTGCAAATTAAGGCCTTCAAAAGCACACAAACCTTCATGGCACATGCCAATTTCACAATTTTATGTCCTTGTTTTTGCAACACTAAGTTTTTACTATCTCTAAAACTTGGGGTGATTTGAAATGAGCCTTAGATGTCTATTTATAAGGGTTTTGTGAGTGCTTACGACTTGGAAGTTTGAAGTAGGAGGCAAATTCTGTGTAATGTCCCCTCTCTAGTCAGTGGGCTGGGAGTTAGGGTTAGCCTATGACTTTGGTCCCCGTA
The DNA here is from genome assembly GCA_007258455.2 of Sequoia sempervirens. Classification (NCBI taxonomy): domain Eukaryota; kingdom Viridiplantae; phylum Streptophyta; class Pinopsida; order Cupressales; family Cupressaceae; genus Sequoia; species Sequoia sempervirens. Next base: position 70,383,140 of record VDFB02086081.1, on the reverse strand, counting down.
GGCTAATGAGATGTTTAGGGGACCCTTTGGAGGATATTTAGGTTCGTCAGCAGGTTTGGGTATCCATTCTAGCGTATACAACTTAGTGTTTCAATATTTTGGTTGATAGGCCTTACAGAGGCAGTTCTAGAGTATAGTGTTCATACTTACTATTTATAGTAAGTTATGCCAGGATTAGTGGTCACCATGCTAGTAGTTGAAAATTGTGTTTGGATCACTTGTAGGGGTTATTGTCAGATTATTATTGAGATTTGGCAATTTAATTAAGTTATTAAAGTCAAATTACTTTAATAATATTAAGTATTAAAGTGATTTTATAATTTAATGTTATAAAGTGATTTTTAATAAAGTAACTTTATAATTTGTGAACACACGCCCTGGCTCTCACATATGGCGTTTCATGTGGGATTGCAGATCACTTATCACCGATCATCTATCGTGGTAGGTTGGGGATGGGCGCTTGGCCTCCTTCTGGTCAGACTCTTGGAATGGCCTCTTGGCTTTGGCAGAAATAGATAATCTGGTTGGTTATTTCCAACTAGCATAGGAAGTGACAAATAGTTGTGTACATGACTAGGTCTCCATCCTCCCAAATGGGGACAACGATTGGGATTGGAACCGCGTCGATGGGCTCAGGATATGCGAACAAGACTGAAAAGAGAAACTGTTGAACTAAAAAAGAGAAAGATTCTGATAACGAACAAGGTGGATAAGATAATATGGTGTGCAGCTAAGACTGGCAAGTACATGGTTAAGCTTGGGTACTAGGTGCTTAGGCTGCGTAGAGATTCTAAGGATTGACCCTTTGCGATATGTTGGAATAATGCAGTGCTTCCCAAGGCGGGAGCTTTTACTTGGACAATGTTGCATAAATGCATTCTCACTGGTGATAGACTCCACTTGGTGGGGGTTTACGGCCCCAGCCTTTGTCCAATGTGCCATTTAGCCGAGGAGACGACTGATCACCAACTACTAAACTATCGGATTGCCTCACAATGTTGGGATTGGTTGTTGGGTAAGCTGAATTGGTTGGGAGCTCGACATGAGGACTTGTACGCTTTCATTAAAAGTCGGCTGAGCCCAAACCATTAGGCCTTCTAGTGGGACATTTGGATTGTTGCGCCTTCTATGCTCATGTGGCAGATTTGGAAGGAGCACAACAGGTGCATATTCCAAGGGGTGGAACGCAGCCTAAACCAACTCATTCTTGGTATAGAAGAGGGGATCATTGAGGTTTTGAATGCATGGGCCTTGTAGAGACTGAAGAAAGCCTTCACTACCTGGGATGATTGAATACTTTGCTCTTGGAAGGGGCTGAAAATGCCAAAGCACTATGCAAGTGGTTCTTTGAATACCACTAAGGCCAGATCAGAGGTGAGATGGGTTTGTCCTCCACGGGGGCGATTTAAGTTGAATTTTGATAGGGCCTCCCCAGGCAATCCCGGGAAGTTGAGTGTCGGCTATGTAATTTGAAACAGCGATGGTCAGCTCATTTGGGGTCTCGCAAAGCGGTTGGCTGACGGTACTAACAACGAAGTTGAGCTTGCGGTTATTGATGCTGGGCTTAACTTGTGCATATCTAAAGGAATCTTGGAAATTGAGATCGAAGGCGACTCCCAGGTGTGTGTCAATGCAATCTGCGCTAGGTCAATCAGCAGCTGGAGGCTGCAAGGATGGATAGAGTAAATTTGGAAAAAGCTTTGTTGGAAAATTTGTCATTGATGTCAAGATAGAATAAGGGGATTAACATAACTGAAGGTGAAGATTCAGACATGAACAAAATTAGAATGCAAATCTGAAGGTGAAGTTTCAAACATGAACAACAATCAGATCTTATAAGTATGCAGATCAAAAGGAGAAAGCAGCAAGCAAATTGGCTGATATAAGAGAAAGCAACAATAAGAGAAACTCACCACAACCGATGCATGTGAAGAAGACGACATTATTAGAATTTATTAAAATAATAAATGCTAAATAGAATATAAATCGCAATAAAAAAAAAGCAATTACATACTAATGCGATTTTTGTTAATAATGTGATTTCATTAGCAGTTTATATTAAAAAATGTGACTAAACAAATTAATGCTGATCGCTAGTAAAAGAATACGATTTCTATTTGGAAAGGTGCGATCCATATTAAAAGTACAAAACTCAGATTTATTAAGAAAAAGCTATCAATGGAAAGGTGCGACCCAAGGAAAGATTAATTTATCAGAAACAAATCAATTAATGAAATGACACGATTCTTTGAACAAATATGATTCAAGTGATAAAGTGAAAGGACATGATTCTTTGAAGAAATACGACTCAAAGTGATATGATTTCATGAGAGATATGAAGCGCTCCTTTTAAATGGTATGATTTCAAAATGAATTGGCACAATTTGTTAATGCAAATTCAGATTATAATGAATGTGTGCGATCTATGATTTGAAAAGATACAAACTAAATCATATTTTCTAAAGGGTGCAAGAACAGATTTTGAATGATGTGATCTTTCACCAAAGGTTGCAATCTATGACCAGCATATATAAATGTGATTCAATTCAAATTTGGAAGAAAGTGAGTGTGAATGATTATGTGAGTAGAAGAGCAGAAATATACATCTCTTGTGTGAGCATTAAAGAGGCAACATACATCACAGAGGAGTTGGATTGAAGGAAAAAGGAGATCTGTTGTGAAGATCTCTTTCTATATTCAGATTTTCAGTCTATTATAAGAGGTTGGTGCCTCTAGTTAGTCAAGGTTGGTGCCTTCCAAGAGGGAGTTGGTGCTTCCTGTAGGTTGGTTCCTACGAAAATCAAAAGGGAGTTGGTGCTTCTTGTAGGTTGGTGCCTACAAAAATCAAAAGGGAGTTGGTGCTTCTTGTAGGTTGGTGCCTACAAAAATCAAAAGGGAGTTGGTGCTTCCTGTAGGTTGGTGCCTACAAAAATCAAAAGGGAGTTGGTGCCTACAAAACAAGTTAGAGGTTGGTGCCTACTTTCATTGTAAAGTACATAAATATATAGAGTACATTATTTTGTACCGTGGTTTTCTCCCGTAAGGGTTTCCACGTAAATCTCGGTGTTATCTTGTTCTTTATTGTCAAATTTTTGCATGGTTGTTGTTGTGATAAATTAAGTTGAAAAGTTGTATTATACTGATTCATGCTCCCGCCCTGCCCCCCTTCTTAGTATAATTGTGTGCGCATCAAGCTTAACCATTTTACCTTTTTCTCCCTTAAGCACATTTTTCGTCAAGGTTGGTGCCTTGCAAGAGGGAGTCGGTGCTTCCTGTAGGTTGGTGCCTACAAAAATAAAAAGGGAGTTGGTGCTTCCTATAGGTTGGTGCCTACAAAACAAGTAAGAGGTTGGTGCCTACTTTCATTGTAAACTACATAAATATATAGAGTACATTATTTTGTATCGTGGTTTTCTCCCGTAAGTGTTTCCACGTAAATCTTGGTGTTATCTTGTTCTTTATTGTCAAATTTTTGCATGGTTATTGTTGTAATAGATTAAGTTGAAAAGTTGTATTATACTGATTCACGCCCCCCCCTCCCCTTTCTCAGTATAATTGTGTGCTCATCAAGCTTAACCATTTTGCCTCTTTCTCTCTCAAGCACATTTTTCGTGAGGCAAACACAGTAGCCGATTACCTGGCTAATATGGTGATTGATGGTAATGGTGGAATTCTTGTCTCAAACAACTGCACGACCTAGCCCGAAATGGACATGCTTCTACGGTCAGATATGGGCAACCTATAGTATATTTGGTGTGGATGCTGCTGCTGTTTGTATACGGGGTGCAATAGAATGGGTACTGGTGCTATACAGTGTTGGCATTGTGAAAATGGACCTCTTAGTGACTTTCTCAACATTCATGCGGTCTTCCTCTTTGTTGCTCAAATTGTGCGGGCCTTTGCTTTTGTTTCTCATGCATGAGATATTGTAATCTCTTTCATTCTTTGATCAATACAATGGGAGCTGCCCCCCTTGGCAGAGCTACTTATAAAAATAAAAAAAAGTAACTTTATAATTTGACGTTATAAGGGAAATAAAACGACTTTTAATAAAGTATTATTATTTTAATAGTGCTTTATGAAATATTTTATTAAAAATCAATTATATTCAAAAACCTAATTGCCAAAAGTTGGCGTTGGAATTTGGAGAAGGATTAAAAGGCAAAAGAAGTCATTTTTGTGATTATTTCATTGATATTGATATTTGTGAGAAAAGAGAGCTGAGCAACAGGGTTTTTCTGGTTTGGAGTTTCAAGCTATTATAGGGACGAAAACCCTCAAATAGGATAGAGTTTACAGGTGTGAGAGATCTCCCAAGGACTCTTGATTGGATGATTTCACACAGAGATCATTATCGAAGCGTATTGGATCTAGAAGAATAATACTTCAGTTTATTAGAGAATAAGATTCCAGATCAGAAATAAAGGAGTTTTGATTATCAATTGCTGATTACACCTTCCAGCAATTGGCACATGAGAAATCTGTAGTTGGCCGTACAAGTTCTGGAGGCATGTGTGGGTTTTGATCAGATCTGCACTCCTATCCTGGCTGTACAAGTCTGCAATGATATCAGGTTTTGAAACCAGCAAACAAACATCTATTCATGTGGCACATGTGAGCATTTTGGGCAAACCGTACAGCAGGAAAGGGACGTGAGAACTCTAGAGCAGATCGACCTTGTTTTGGCATTGCAAATAGTCACATGAGGCATCCATGCTATGTTATTAGAGCAGCAGCAATTTCAAGGTGGGAATTTGACAAATCTGAGTATGGCGCCTAGGGTTTTGTGTCACAGTTTGCTGATATCAGAAAATCAGATCTGCATCTATTTCCAGCGAATGGGTATGTGTTGAATAGATTGTAAATGCAATAATATCAACTGGTTCCTTTCTATTTATGTATTTCCTTTCTGTTTTAGCATTTTTGCAATTATTTCAATTTCCAGCATCATCTTTGGCAAAAAATACAAAAAAAAATCAGAATACAATCAAAACACAAAAATTTCAAACTCAAACCCCAGGGGGAATTCATAGTCTGTGCAGTTGGAAAATTAAAAAATGGAAAAATCCTTAAATCATGCCCTACATCCATTTGTAACAATTGGAATTCAAATTGTGCCCAGAATTCGTTTGCAGAAATTGAAAAATCTTCGAATTGTGCCTGAAATCCATTTGCAGCAATGGGAAAATCTTTTCATCCTTTTATACCAAATGTTGGACAAGTTTTTACATGCGAGTCATGCGATTTTTTCCAATTTTTAGCAATTGTTGGATGTGGTGTGGCAAAGGATAACTAGAGTTGAGGATAGTTGCCACTAGCTTCTTTTTAGATGATCAAAGAAGTTGGTGGCTGTTTGTAGTGCCTTGCGACTACAAGATTGATAGACCCCTAAGTATCACAAGACTCTAGTCTCAGATTGGGATGTTGATCCCAAAGATGCTATATAGGTTGATGAAGAGGAGGCACATGAGGGATAGGTCGGGGTTCCATTGGATGAGGCAGCCCCTCATAGTGACAGTGGCTTGGACTCGGACATTGATTTTGATGCAAACCTACCGGAGGCAGATGCTGATTAGAGACAGCTATATATTTTCTATGTTTCTGTTATTTTGCGGTTGAAACTTGCAGCCTTTGGGCATTTTGTTGTAATTCTTATATAATGCACATTGATAGTGAAGCAATTATATTTCATTAATTTGTTTGTCAATTTTCACATGGAAACTCATTTTGAATCTAACGTTATGTATTAAGGTTCTATAATGACTGAGACAAAATGCTTTATCAATGTTGTTATATGCATATTGAAATTGTCTTTTTTTTGCCCACATACCATCCTTCTAATATATTTATACAATTGCAGAAAATGGAGATCCTTCCAGTTAATGATCTAGATGTTGCACTGCATGAATTTGTTAATAAGGATGATAAAATGGCTTTCGTAAATTGTGTACAGCAAAATCTTGAGGAAACACGGGTAATTTTACAATTTGATAAATTTGAAGTTTGAATCTTCCATTGAATTTGTTTTGTTGATTAAAATCTGATTATACATCTTCTGGATGGTTTTTCAGACTAAGCTCGTCAAAGAAGCAGAAGTACTGCAAATCAAAGAGGAGGAGGATGTCATCCTCAAAGTGGGTCAATGTATGCAGGTGTGTTAAATACTGGTAAAGTTCCATTAGTTTTAAATTTTCTGCACGTGTTGCGGGTAACATTTTGGCCAGTCTACAATTTTATTTATTGTTTATTGGTAATCAACAATATGGAGCTATATTTGATGCTAGCTTGTTTATTCTCTTAATCTAGGAACGTGAAAGAGACCGATCATTAAACCCAAAAACAGGCTTCACTGGTGGGTTAGGTTCTCAGCCCTCACAGGTAATCAACTTCTAGCACAGCATTATAATTCATCATTATGATTAGTTCATTTAAATGTATTTATGTTCAGATTCAGTTACAAGTAGAACTCTCCAAAGACCAAACAGTTACATCATCATATTTGAATCGCTTATTATTTTCAATCAGATTACTTATTTATATATGATTAACCGAAAAAGACCGGGTCCCTTTTTACAGAGTCAAATCAGCTGACATTAATTTATTCTTTGCTTATCAGTTCCTAATTAAAAATTTAAATAATGCAGGCAACAAAAACTAAAAATTCATCACAATTAGCCAGCCAAAATGCATTCAGTGATGAAGAAGATGAACTTGTAAAGGTTACCAAGTCAAAAACTGTAGTTTGGGGACAGAAAACAAAATCCTCACAGGTTTCTACAATAGCAACTGATGTAGCAGATAGTAGGGGAAAAGGAACACGTGGCAGAGGTAGAGGAAGAGGTTCACGTAGTCTTAAGCAAACTACTTTGGATGTTACTTTGGGAAAACGTCACTCAGAGAGGTGAGAATGTATGGCAATGAATAACTGCAAAGTTTTTTTGTTACAATTCTACAGGTGATCCTTTCAATTTTCAATCCCATTCTCTCTACTCCCAATTTTGAATCATTTATTCTATAAGCTTAGCTGACCAATTGAATATTCTTCATCGAGTTCCTTCCCCATCTTTTACTGTGGTAAAACATATTCACCACCATGCATCTTTTCAAAAACTAAGCTCCCTGAAGAGGGTGATTGCATTCCTAAAGAAAATAAATTCCTTTTCTTCCATTGTTATCCAGTAAGAGAATGAGGCATGCTATTAATGGAATTTGTGGAATCTATTTGATTAAACTACACATTTTCTTCACATCATTGCCCATATTCATATTATATATATTATATGTTGCTGTCCCAGAAATGCATCTGCTGCAGCATCAGCAGCTCTTCATCATGTTATTGATGATGCAGAGGATGTAGATTCGCCTTCGAGTGACGAAATCGGAAAAGAGGAAATAGATGAACCAGAGAATGGCTCAGTACGATATTTCTGAACTATTTATTTTATGTCCAGTTGTGGGAGTATAATATTAATTGAATTTTTAATAGAGTTAAAAATAAATTATTGTATAATCTGCAATGATATTTTACTGTGTACTAATAAGCAACCTGAGCTTCTGTAAATATTTTCAGGAACCTGATGAAACCCCCAAAAGTGCAAGAGGACGGAAGAGACCTGCCCCACAGGGGAGGGGGAAGGGACGAGCTGCAAGCTCCACGGCGAAAAGGGGAAGGAAGTCGGGAAATTCTGTAGTCAGACAGATGTTCATTGATGATGATGAAGACGAGAATGATAACAGTCAACCAAGAACAAAAACTGCTACCCCCCAGGTAAAATTGTATTTAACATGTGAATCTAATTTAATATCAGAAGCCTCGTCTTTTGTGGTTGTAACCCTGATTTAACTGTCAGGTTAGTCGAAATTGGGGATCTTTGAGGAGATAGCAATTTGTTTAAGCCTCTGGATGCACTGGCAGGAGTCTCTTGGTTTCCAATTTTGCAGGTTACAATATGTTACCTGTCAAAGCAGAGCAAAGTCAAACTTTTCAAGATTGTGGTGACTCTTGTATCATGTTCATTGTTGTTGCAACTGTATTACTTTGTATACCAATCTGAGATCTAGAACACTACCTAAATCTGAAGCCAATGGAACTTCATCGTGTCCAGGATTATGTTACGTGCAAAGTCATTTCCGAGCAATATTGAATACACCTGTATGGAGTGGAAATGAGGAGTGCTAACTGTGTGTGCGTGATCATGCTCCATTTGTAATTATATATTCAAAAGGTAATTAAATTGCCATCTGGTTTTGCTTCAATGATCCTGTTCAATATGTAGTGTTCTTTTTCCACTTGATTGGAAGTTCTTTCTTGTTCATTATCTGCAAGTCCAGAGCTGCATGGAAATGGATATGGTATCAGATATTGATATGGCAAAATTTCAAGAAGCCCTAATATAGGGGAGAGGAGCCCATATTGGAGCACCTTAACTTAGGGTTTCTCAAATTTTTATATAGAAATTTCAAATCAGTCCCAAATTTGTACAGCAGTTTATTTGGCAACTAATCTGCTTAAAAAACTTAATTTTAGGGTCATATCATCAAATATGATGCCACATCTGCATGCTTTTTGTTGAGGTATCCAAAAAGGCTAAAAAAAAAAAGTGAGACTGATAGTGGTGCACTAAGTCACGTTTTATTGGTGCACCAATGTGGCATCACATGATTTGTCAGTTTGTGTACTTTATGAATAAAAAGTGTTTTGCAATTGGATATTAAGGTGCTCCACTATGGGGCCCACTGAGAACTACTTCTATCCCCACTATTGGAGCCCAACCCACTATGGGCCCCTCTCCCCTAGATATGGCTAGTTATGGCAATTATAGAAGTACAAATGTTCAATTATAAAAGTAAATTGAGTAGAACATTAAAAATGTATATTTAAATATATTTTAGTTTATCATATTTATTAGTTTTGTTGTAGGAGGCAGGTTTATTAATTTGTTCAAATGAACCAATAGGAACAAAGAATTAAAATCAATTCATTATTTTTTCTAATATATATATTTTTCTATTTTTTTTAATATATGAAAACTATTTTTCTCTAATTCTATTGAATCATAGTATGTACAGTCATATTAGTATGAGGTAAGCATTTTGATTACTGTATCACTATTTGATATTATTCATTTAAAAACGCTATCTCTAAATAGTATAAAGTTTGTCTATAATATGTTTAGTCAATTATGTATTAGTAAAAAGTGGAACTATTTGATTTGATTGAGTCATAGAATTGATATTTTTTGTTGTTTAATGTTGTAATATATTAATGAAATATGTTTAGTCGTGTTTGATTCATGTCAGGTTCAAATTAAACTAGCCATTTAGGAAACTAATGAGTGATTTTCCTTGGACAATAATAGACAACCATACACATATCTGATGGCGCAAGGTGGCGAATTTGAGCAAAAAATTGCAGAAGTGAAAGGGAGGCACTGGGGAGACATTGAGGAGGTTAGTCAACTAGGAGAGAATGCAGAAGTGGATGGCAGGGCAAATTGCGCTGGGCACACCCCATCATGGGTGTTTGCGAATGGAACCTGGGTGGACAAATGCCACTCATATTACTGCAAGATGGAAGGCCCTATGATGCAAAAGCATTACTAGGGGAGGAGGTCCCAAGGTGGTGACTGGAGGAAGGTTTTTGATCCAAGAGGGAAGGCAGCCAGAGGGAAAAGGAATGAGGAAAATTGGAGCACATGAATCACAGGGTGTGGGTGGTTCTGGGAAAAAAGGCGCTCGGGAGATTCATTGGATCCAAATTGGAGAAGTAATGGAGCGGCATTCTGAAGCGCACCGACAAAGTCTGGAAAGTGAAAGGTTCAAAAAACCTTGACCCGGAGAACGAAGGAAAAATGAGTCAACGAAGCAGAGAAGCACCAAAATTTGGTAGAATGAACTCAAGAGATCGAGATTTGAATCGAAGAAGAGCGAATAGGAGGAAATTCCAAGGAAAATGGAAAGAATTGGATGCAGAAGATAGCTCGAGGCTGCGGGGGAGTAAGCTATATTCAATGCCAATAGAAGTGATTGAAGCGAGAGTAACCAGACTGTTAGACAAAGCATTATTTGCCAAATGGTGCAATCCAGGACGCCCTAAAGAGGAGATCAAGGCTTGGTGGCAAAACAATTTCAAGGATTGGGTAAGCACCCATCAATTACCAAACTCCTTCCTCATAGAATGTATAGATCAAAACTTAAAACGAGAAATTGTATATGGGAAGCCCCTTTTTTTTAACAGATATAGTTTTCATTGCCTAAACTGGAAATCAAATTTCGATCCTTGGAATTACACAATTAAAAAAGCCCCTGCATGGATCAAATTGGTGGACCTTCCATCAAAATATTGAAATGCAAAGGCTATGGTGAGAATAGGGGATGCCCTAGGGGTGTGTTTAGGAGTAGATGAAGACTCTATAAATGGTAGAGAAGGAGCGGAAGCCAACATCTTGGTAGAAATAGCAGAGGGAGTTGGAATTTACAAAAAATTAGAGATTCTGACAAAGTTTGGAAGTTGGCAGCAGGAAATAGAGGTGTGCAAAGGTACATGCCCGAGGAACTGTCTTTTTAGAGAATCAATCCAGGAAGGCGATTCAAACAGGGGGATGGAGAAAAATGAAGGTGAGATGGGATTGGGAGAAGTAGGATATAGCACATCCCAAGGAGACCTAGCCCGATTATGGGAAGATTCAACCTAGAGAGAGCTGTCAGGATCAAAAAAGAGGAAGATCGAATGGGAAACTCAGGGAGGAATCTCACCTAGTGCAAGCACATTCGAGGGATGCGGTCACATAGGCAGAGAAAGACCTGAACACTCTTCCGGGTGAAGCAAAGGAACTACAAAAATACATTAACACTCAACTCAGAGAGTTGTCCAAAGAAATAAATGATATAGAAATGGAAATGTAGGAGGGAGGCGAGGAAGTGAAGGGGAATCAAAGTATCAAAAATAATGAAGAAGAGGAGATCTTGGAAGAGGAAGAAAACAACACACAATTTGAGGAGGAAGAGAGTGATCAATACACAAAGGTAGAAGAAGACCTAGAGGAGGCAGAGGAGGGAGAGTTGATTGAGGAAAGGATGCTTGAACAATCCCAATCAAAAATTAAAAAAACCAAACATAAAGAGGAAAAGCAAAAGGGGTCGAAGAACGAATTGAGCTAAGTTGGTAATTGCAGGCAATGCAACAGGGCAAAGAAAACTGAGAACTGTGAAGGATGTCCTTAGGAACAAATGAGGATCATCACATGGAATGTTAGGGGCATCAATGCCCTTGACAAATGGTGCATGGTCAAGCGCCAAATTGACCAATCAAAGGCTAACATAATTCTAATTCAGGAATCTAAATGGAGCAAAGAAGAAGGAAAGAAAAGAATGAGCAACTGGAGGCAATGGAAAGGACAATTCAGGGAGGTTGTGGGAGTGTTTGGAGGTCTGGGAGTAATATGGAATCCTCTATTAGTAGAAGGTGAAGTGGAAAAAGAAGAGGACAATTGGCAGCTAATAAGAATCAAGGGATTGATAAGAAATGAGCTCTTCTTTATCATCAATGTATATGGTCCAATTGCCACTGTCGAAAAAAGGAAAGTGTGGAATAAAATCTCAAGTGAACTGGAAAATTGCAGGAATGAAAGAGGAATAGTAGTAGGGGATTTTAATGCTACCCTGAATAATGAAGAGAAACAAGGGGGTCTAGGAAGAATCATTTCCATACAACATGATTTTCAAGAATTTGTGGACAGTAATCAACTAGTGGACATGCAAACCAAAAATGGGATTTACACATGGTCAAATAGAAGGAAGGGATTCACCAACATAGCTGAAAGGTTGGACCGATTCTTGCTTTGGGGGGATTGGGGAGAGACAACAACCACACAAAAGTCCCAAATACTACCCTTCACAGGATCAGACCATTTTTTAGTATTGCTTTCCTTTGGTCAGGAAGTCCCCCCAAAGGGAAGCCCTTTCAAGTTTGAAAATATGTGGCTAAGGGATGAACATTTTCCAGAGCTAATAGATAGATGGTGGAATGAGATCAAGTTTGGAGACAAATCGGAGCTCTACAAGATTAACAAGAAGTTGGGATTCATCAAAACTAAACTTAAATAATAGAACAGGTCTCATTTCAAAAACATATTCTAGGAGAAAGAAAGAGTAGAGCAAGAAATCAGAGCCCTGAATGAACACATAATAGAAAAAGGAATGGATGCAATTGATTTTGAAAATGAAAAATGCCTGAAAGATGAATTGGCAGAATTACTGAAGAGGGAAAAATGCTTTTGGCGTCAGAAATCAAGAGAAACTTGGTTGAAAGGAGGAGATAGGAATACCAAATACTTTCATAAATTAGCAATTGCCAATCGAAGTAGGAACATGATAACAGAAATAAAAAAAGAAGTGACTCAATCTATTGAGGAAGTGAATAAGGAGGTTGTCAGATTTTTTGAACTCATCCTAAACAAGGAGAATCAAGAGAACATAACAAGGGAAAGGTTGTTGAGGTCAATCCCCTCAATTATAAATGAAGAGCATAATAGACGATTGTATCAGAAAATCTCTATGGAAGAAGTCAAGGAAGCAATTTTCTATATGAATCCAGACAAGGCTCCGGGGCTAGATGGCTTCCCGGTTGGTTTCTTCCAAAAATTTTGGGATGTAGTAGGAGGTGATCTAGTAGTTGCAGTGGAAGAATCAAGAAGAAGAATGGTAATGCTAGGGGCAGTAAATCATACATTTCTGGCCCTAATCCCCAAGAAAAAATATCCGCAAATGATGAGTGATTTCAGACCAATTGCATTATGCAATATGGTGTATAAGGTAGTCACCAAAATCATAGCAAATAGACTCAAGGGAGTACTAAATGAGGTCATATCAGAAGAATAGAGTGGCTTTGCTCCAGGAAGGTCGATTGCAGAAGGTGTAATCATTGCACATGAAACCATACACTCAGCCAGGAAGAATAAGGAAGCATGTATGGTGTTAAAATTGGACATTCTTAAAACATGACATGGTGGACAAGTAGTTCCTTCTAGAAGTGTTGGGGAAGTTTGGGTTTGATGAAAAATAGATGAATTGGGTCAAGAGTTGTATCTCAACAGCTAATTTTTTTGTGCTAGTGAATGGATCGACACATGGATTCTTTCCATCAACTAGGGGACTAAGACAAGGTGACCCCCTCTCCCCCTTCCTTTTCATAATTATGGCAGAGGTACTAGGAAGAGGGATACAAAACCTAAGAAGGGAAGGGAAGTGGGCGGGAGTACATGTAGCAAATGATATAGAGCCCACCACTCATCAACAGTTTGTAGATGACACCATTCTATTTGGGGAGGCAAGTAGGAGGGAAGCAAGGGTGATCAAGAACTTTCTAGATGACTACTGTAAAGCATCAGGGAAGAGTATTAATTGGGGAAAGTCAGAGGTGTTCTTTCTCAACACACAACCAAGTCTACAAAAGGATCTAGCCAAAATCTTGAATCTAAAAGTGGCAACTCTTCCTTGGCATTTTTTGGGGATGCCTCTGTTTGCAGGGTTTAACAAAAACTGTTATTGGGAAAGCCTGATAATTAGTTGCAAAATCAAATTGGGAACCTGGAAAGGCAAGTGGTTGTCCTCAGTAGGAAGATTGCTAATGGTGAAATTAGTATTATTGGCCATCCTAGTGTACTCAATGTCATGTTTAAAATTACCAAAAGCAGTGGAAGAGTCTTTGACCCAAATTTTCAGGAAATTCTTTTGGAGTAGAACAGGGGAACAAAACAAATTTCCATTGTTGGCCTGGGATAAGGTGTGCACCCCAAAGGAAGCTGGTGGTGTTGGTTTAAAACAACTAGTGATAATGAATCAAGCCATGGGAGCTAAACTGGTGTGGGACCTATATACAAAGAATGGGTAGAAGTAGATCAAAATTTTGAGAAGAAAATATCTAGATTCGGATGAGCCAACTAGAATCCTCACCACAATTAATTCTCCAAGAGGCTCTGCAATCTGGAACTTCATTTTGGATTGCAGGGATATAATATCCAAGCATGTCACTTGGTAGGTTAGAGATGGTAAAAGTGCTTCCTTTTGGAGTGACTCATGGTGTGGGAAACCCCCCATCAACAACACCCTAGGATTGGAAGATCTCAAAGAAGAAACGCTAAGAGTATGGGGGTATAAGGTCTCCAATTATGGTAAGATAACATTCAATCAGGGAATCCCTAGCTAGAGCTGGAATGATTTGCAAACCCTCAATGCTCCACAAGCACAAAAAGATGCATTGTTAGAGATACTCCAAAGCATAGACTTTATTCCCTCCAATGAAAGGGATGTAATCAGATGGTGTGGGTCATCCATAGGCACATACAAAGTTAATTTTGGCTACAAAATTAAAGAACTAGCCATGGCAAGAGAAGACTGGCCATATAAATTGATGTGGGGGAAAAATGTCTTCCCAAAGCAGGTTTTTTTGCATGGATGGTGATGCAGAAAAGGATACTCATTGAGTATAGATTAGTAACCTTTGGTGTTCAAGGCTCAAGAAGATGTATAATGTGCAAAAAGAATGAAGAATCTGCGGACCATTTGCTTTTGGCCTGCCCATATGCAAATGAATGCTAGAACAGAGTCAGGAGCAAACTAAACATGCAATGCCCCATGCCGGCAGACCTTGAAACCTGGTTCAAAATGTGGCCTCAAGGAGGTAAGAAATCGTTCTTTGATGGAATATGGAAAATAACTCCATCTACAGTAATATGGGGAATTTGGAAGGAGAGAAACAAAAGGATCTTCCAAGGGAAGGAGATGAATGAAGATGGACTCTGGGGGAAAATTGAAAGGGCCATAGTAGAATTAGTCAATGAAGATGGTCAATGCAAAGCAGGCAAGCAGAAAATCTTCACAAATTGGGATGACAACCTAATGAAATCAATCAATGGTCTGAAGCCACCACTACTCAGTGGTAGTAGTGAGTCGCATTAAAGGTTAAGAGGGCAGAAGTAGTATGGAAAGAGCCGGAAGAAGGATGGACTAAAATCAATTTTGATGGAGCTGCCCATGGCAACCTAGGCTTGGGAGGAGCAAGATGTATTGCCAGGGACGCGCAAGGTAAAACTCTAGCAGAAAAATCCATCTCCTTGGGACTGTGCATGAACAACGAAGTAGAGTTTAGAGTTGCAGCCATTGGTTTGTAGTTGGGCTTGGAGATTGGAGTGAAGCATATCCATTTGGAGGGGGATTCACTTATCACTATCAAAACTATTTGAAGAGGTAGCGCTTTGAACTGGAAGTTGAATCATTCATTGCAGTGCATCAAACAACTAGTAAGCAAATTCGAGGCATTTCAAGTAAGTCACATATACCGGGAGGGAAACAACAAGGTGGATGAGTGGGCGAAAAAGGCATCAAGAGATAACACGTAAGCAAAAAGACAAGTTGCTAGAAAGAAGTCGAAACGGGAGGAATGTCAAGCCAGAAAATGGAAGGACATCGGAGACACCGGAGTAACCAGTGACCATTGAAGCACATAATAAAATGAAGAAAAAATCAAAGTAGATTAGAATGATAAGACATAAGCCATAAATAGAAGACAAGGAGTAGGACATATGAACAAGTCCCAAGACAAAGGAAATGATGGCAGCAAACAGATTCGTATCGTTAGCAAGGTGGTGGCTGGCAGACACACTTCAAAGGGCACAAACTCTGAATTGATCATTGTGATGAAGTAAGGTTGTCTTTGTTAAAAGGCCAAGGTTGGCGATAGCTTAAGCAAAATGTGAAAGTGTCATTTTTAGAGCAAAGAAGTAAGGTTTGTTGGCAATAGAGAGCTTGAAGGGACCGTTTGATCCAGGAATAATGGATACTCCGTTGTTTCTAAATACTGAGAAACAACATAAATCCTTTGTGGGAGAGTTAATTGACAAAAGACTAAGAGGGTTGCTGGTTTCTTCTCACCCGCTGATTCTATGGGCAACCAAAAAAGTGCTAGGACCAGAATTTCTGAAAGCGTACTAGAGATTTAGGTCGAATGCAGACATTCCTGCTATGTTTTTGGCAATGGTGATTCACATGGGCGTATCCAAGGCAAGAGCTAAGAAACTAACCCAGATGGTCTTCATCCATGTGTGGCTAGGTGAAATTGATGAAGCCCTAGATAACATTGATGGCTACCTGATGATCCTAATGCCACAAAATTACTACATGATGTGTCGAAATGGTGGGGAGGTGATGAAGTTTCCGTTGATACAAACCATTGACCCGATAGGGTTTGTGAAATTATGGGACGAGAGAGAAAGAGGCATCTTCTTCCTGCTCAGAGTAGCAAAGATGTTGTCTGACCGTCCCCGCAGCTAGGCTCTGAAGTATGTAGAGGATGAAGGGCTGGCAGGAGAAATAGTGGCAGGGGATGATGACGACTGGGATCTCGACACTGGTGAGGAATGGCTGTCGAACGATGGAAGAGACCCTGAGCAAAAAGTGAAAGGCCCAACTCATCAACATTGTGGGGCAGATTGTCCGGTTGTGGTAGATTACTTGGCTTTCAAGAGAAGGGTGGTGTTTGATGATGAGAACTAAGCAAGGCGTGCTCGGAAAGGGTCATGATAGAAGGTGCTACAACGTGATGGCAAGGTTAGGCTCTGAGGTAGAAGCTAGTATTTGTTGGTAAAAAGATCAATCTATGGGTGTCAGTCCGATAATGGTAGCCACAAAGGCCTATGTCAATCCGTCGAATAGTAGGGTTTGTTTTTGGTTTGTTCAGGGGTAATGGTGTTTTCTGGGGGTTTGGTATTCAGGCCAAGAGCCATTTTGAGCTATGTAAAAATAGGGCTGAGAAGCCATTTTGGGTTAGGGATAGCTATGTGTCTAGTCCAGATAAGATGAAGGTAGTCATGGTGAAAATTGTAGAAAATGTTGAAGACAATGTAAAACTTTTTTATATCAATACAGGTTGTTGCCCTTAGCGGGGATTTAACGATCAAAAAAGAAAATATAATGTTATAGTAATAATAATATAATATATAATTAATATATTATTGTTAGTATATATATTATATATCTATACTATATAAAAATTAATTAATATTATATAATATAATAATAATTGTATTATAGAATATATTAATATTAATATAATATATATATAATTCTTGATATACTATATATAAGTATTATTAATATGATTATTATTATATATGTATGGTATATATAATCATATATTAGCTATTGTTTAATATAATAATGTTTAATACACAATAGAATATTCTTTTTAAATATTTTTTTGTGTACTACACATTTAAAAAATGTATTATTACTACTTAAAGTTGGTTACATATTAAACAAAAACAATCTTTCAATAGCCACCTTCATACATTTTTTGTAGGAAACAATGAGTTGCACATATCCAATACAAAAACAAAGTTGCAGTTGAAATAATTTTTGTTCTATTCAAAAGTGCTTGGTTTTTAATCTTCAACAAGTAGAATCAATACAACATCTTAACAAGCACTATGAATATTTGTAAATGTTATAGGCTTCTCATCTCAACATGTTGACTATAAACTTCAATTATATAATTATTTATTAGAACTTGTAATGTATTGATCAAAGTGGTCTACAAATAGATATTGTGTATATTATTTTCAATTATATGCATTTATACTCATGTAATAATTATTATATGTAAATATCATTAACAAACATGTTACACATTTTATCAATAGGAATTGGACACAATGCATCTCTTGTTTTATATATTACGTCTCTAATGTGTGTGTGTGTGCATGTGCATATCATATCCATATTTATTTGATATGGTTTAAATATGGCCTCATATATGGATACATGTGGATATAGTATCCATGCCATATCTCAGAGTATTGTATCTATATCCAATATCCAATACATAAATGAATGTATTTGGGAAGGAAAGGGGAAGTATACTGAAACATTGGAACTGATATAAAATCAAATTATGTGCATGTTTGGGGATCTTAAGTCGTTTTTAAAAATTAAAAAACTTACATATATATATAATTTTTCAATATTTAGCATAGTTGTTAGGAAAATCCATTATAGTAATGTGGATTGCATACCCATCCTTGTGCCCACAATATCTTTTGACCATGTTCATATATAATATAGTTGTCTCCTTATTCATTTACTCGCATACCCTAATTTGATTGATGTTCTTGTCTTCGTATTGGTATCCTACATCTAGTAACCATGATGTTTAATTTTGTTGAAAGATTTGGACATAACTATTCTTTAATTTGGTTTGTTAGTTATAGCTACATTTGAACATACAAGTCTCCAAAAGTTGTCAATTGGTGTCTTGTTTTGTAAATAAGGAATTGTACATCTGATTCTTAGTTTGAACAAGTTACTCTTTGTTTGAATTTTTTAGGTGAGTTGTTGGCTCAATTGGTGTTTCATTTTTGTCAATCATATAAAGTATCTTACTTACAGAAGGTAGCAATGTCCTTACAAAATTCATACCCAAATTCTCAATGTTTGGCTATGGGTCAAATTATAGTGCTTTTGATTTTGGTAGTGTTCCCTAAGAGAGGTTTTTGTGGAAGTTTCAATTACTAACCAAGATATTTGCAATTGAGAAATCTAAGGAACCTTTGCATATCAAGATGGAGCACCCATTTACTGTAGATGGTGATGTGAGACCATGGTAAAGGATCAAGGGAGGAGAATTCGTAGAGAAAAGGAAACTAAGAAGGTTTTGCATGATAACTATAGTTAATACTTTACATTATAGAGATTAGAGTAGAGAAATTCACAAGCTTCAGGAAAATAAGAAGGAAAACAACTTTGATGGAAAGGGTTGAGTAGATAGGAAAGATAAGGGGAGCAATGAGATGAGTGTTTAGAAGGGAAAGGTGCCTATGTGAAGGTAAATTAATAGAGAAAAAGTTGTATGACTAGAAATGGGCCCTGTTAAATAGAGATCATCCTCACAAAAAAGGGAAGAAGTTTTAGATGTTAAAGAAGAAAGAGATTTGCTTAAGGAAGATTTAGTATTTTGAAAGAGGAATGGTAGTGGAAGATAGAACATTGAAGACTACTAGCGAATTTGAGTCCATCTGAAAATGATTTCTTGAAGAATATGTAGGATACAAATAAACTTGTCTAGTAAATTTTGGAGAGAAGAATGCATAGGATAGAAATAAACTTTTGTGCAAAATTACTAAGCTTGGTACCTAGAGTAAAAATGTTGAAGCTATGAAAGATAAAATTGGCACATTATTAAATTACATGTTTGAAGTGGATGGATAGGATATTCAAAAGAAGAGAAACAAGCACAATGTGCCACAATATTTCAAGTAAACATGACATCACTACTAATTCCATAGAAGTCTTACAAATTAGCTCTTGGAGTAAAAATGTTGAAGATATAAAAGATAAAATTGGCATATTATTAAATTACATATTTGAAGTGGATGGATAAGGATATTGAAAAGAAGAGAAACAAGCACAATGTGCCACAATATTGCAAGTAAACTGACATCACTAGTAATTCCATAGAAGCCTTACAAATTAGCTCCATATGATATGTCTAGATTTGAAGAACTACCTTTTCTCTTGTAATAAAAAAGGTGTACAAATTGATGTAAGCATTAATGAGAACTTATAATACATTCATGAATTCAAAGATGTGAATCTCAATGTGGGTGATGTTGTAGAAGTTGATAATCCAACCTCACAGATCCCAATGAACACCTGCAAGCAAATAACCTGTCACCAAAGGAGATCAAGAGACACAAGAATGGTGCTCTGCAAATATGAAGCAAAAATGCATTACCCGAGAGGTGAATAATTACAAAGAGATCAATCCTTAAGAAAGGAGATCAAAACCCTAAAGGTGAGAACCCTAGGATGAGGATTAAATTAGTATGTGACAAGTGTCAAGATCATAATGAACGAGACGACATGACTAATTTAATAATGCAAAATAAAGATTCCTAAGTTTAGCTTAAGTGAAATAAAGTAAAGGTGACTTAATTAATTAATCAATATGATTAAATTAATCAAGTAAACAACCTATTACTCTAAAACCCCCCCTTAAGATGAACTTAGGGAGAAGCTAAGAAACTAAGGACAAAATGCATGGAAGCAAAGATGGGTCCCGACAACTAGGCCTGATGAGGTACCCATGTACAAATGTAAAAGATCTATCACAACAAGAGAAAAGGAGAAAACCTCATGGGAGAAACTCCTCTCCAAAAGAGAGAAATACAAGTGAATGACTAAGAAGCCTCCAAACAAGAGTGAAGGACGAAGAAGCCTCCAATCAAGAAGAAATTGTCCCAAAAGATAGGAACAAAGGATGAACATGGAAAACACCACTGAAGCATGAAGAAGCTGCAAACACTGTCGTAAAATGACTGCTGAAATGCTAAAAGAAAAACCCTCTCTGAAAAAAATGATGATTAGGATCAAGATGACAAGAATTTGCATGAGTGCCCTCAATGACACTACTCGAATCCGATGGCAAACCAAGGAAAAACATTTGGAACTCGAAGATATAGATGGCACAAGTACCAATAGTCTGAAGAACTAATCAAGTGAAAATGGAAGGTTGCCTCCAAAAATAGGAATGCAAGAGTGTCCATATGGTAAGTGCTCCATCTCACTAAAATACATGGGTAACCAGCCACTACATCCGCCTAGTACATAGGAACAAATACTATATACATAGCTCACTCCAACGTGAAACCAAGAAAGCATTAGCACCAACAGTTGAAACCCCCCATAATGCTGACAAGGGAGAGGTATGACAGGTGCACTGAAACTGAATGATTGAATGTAGTGCATGATAAAGAACCAAGAACATCTGAATATGTAGACATGAAAGTACAAGCAGATATAAAGGATGTGAAAACAAAATTCACATATGCATGAGAAAGGTATGAAGGCAAAACAAAGGCAAACATCAACCTCCATGGCACTTTATGTCATAGTACAAGTACAACAAGGCACAAAGTGATGTGCAAGAATCCCAATACTACACAAACAAAGCTGAGGCACTTTATTTCAGTGCGTTTACAGATGATAAATACATGCAATGTGAGCCCATAAGGTCCAAAAAAGACTACAAATGAGAAGGACTTTTGGAAAAAACCAAAAATCAAATCTGGAAACCACCTGCAACACTACAAAGAGCTTGGAACAAGCTTTCTGACGATATCTCATTTGCTCAATTTCGACATCGTATTCAAAATTTATGTCGAAAAAACTAAAGGCAACTCTAGAAAAGAAGATCTAACTTTGACTGGAAATAACATGGTAATTTGGCTTATTTTAAAAAAATGTTTAAAAAAAATAATAATAAAAAAAATTACTTTTTTTTTTTTGCAATAATTTTTTTTAAAAAAAATATGGGTGGTGGGGGGCATGTGGGCCACCCCCACCATTCCCCGTAGGGCATAGGTACATTGCGCAGTACTTGTGCAAGTACCTTCCCGTTTACTTTTTTAAAATAAAAACTGTTTGCAAAAGGTTTAATTTTTTTTAAAGCTTTTAAAAACATTTTTTAAAATTAAAAAACTGCTTGACTTTTTTTTTTTGCAGAAAAAATAATAATTTTTTTTTACAAAAAATTTACCTCGAGATGCATGCAGGAGGCTATACAGTCCCTCGAGACAATTTTTTTGCCTTATATGTCAACTTAACCAAATTTGATGATTTGACACGTGTTTTTAGGGTTTTTGGCTACTCCAGACGCAACAGTGAGGTCCGTTTGGGCTCAAAATCCCCCGAAAACTTAGGCACCCCCTAGATCTGGCAAAAAAACTTTTTTTTCAAACCCTCACAGATCTGACAAACAAAGGCCAAATTTGACAAAACAAAGGTCAATCTTGACTATTCCGACAGCTCTAGATTCAATGGAGAGGTCTGATTTGACCCTGGATGCACTGAAAAATTGCTTCAAGGAAAGATCTCACAAAAAAGGAACAAGAAGCTTGCAGATATGGAGCTTTGATACCATGTAGAAGTTGATAATCCAACCTCACAAATCCCAATGAACACCTACAAGCAAATAACCTGCCACCAAAGGAGATCAAGAGACACAAGAATGGTGCTCTGCAAACATGAAGCAAAAATGCATTACCCGAGAAGTGAATAATTACAAAGAGATCAATCCTTAAGAAAGGAGAACAAAACCCTAAAGGTGAAAAACCTAGGATGAGGATTAAATTAGCATGTGACAAGTGTTAAGATCATAATGAACGAGACAACATGACTAATTTAATAATGCAAAATAAAGATTCCTAAGTTTAGCTTAAGTGAAATAAAGTAAAGGTGACTTAATTAATTAATCAATATGATTAAATAATCAAGTAAACAACCTATTACTCTAACAAATGTAAGGAACAAATTGAAGTAAGAACTCAATGAGTATAGATATGAGACTTTTGTCTATAATAAGATTCTCTAGAATAATGAATAAAACATTTCTTAAATCTAATGGAAAAGATAAAGTTGCATGGTTTGCATAAGGGCTTCACACCAAAATAAATATTTTCCCTAGCATAAACACAACTCAAATAATGTTGAATACATGATAATAAGATTGGTGAAACTAAAGTTTCTAGAGAATGATTGGCTAAAAACACAAAAAACTATAGTGCCAGTTTGGTGTTCAAGAAATGAGATAGAAGAGAATCCATTAAAATGAATGTGCAAGAATGGTTGAGTGTTTATAATAATAGTGCTTAAGATTCCAAGGTTGAATATTGTGATATTTGTGGAGTATGGGATCACCTTACATTAGGATACCCTTTGTTGAAAAGATGCACCAAAAAAACACAAGGAACGATCTGTACCTTAAATCTCCCATTTTTTTATTTTTTTGCATATCTCTACAAGATATGAAGAAATATATTACAAAATATGTTTTGCAATTAAACCACAAAAAAAATACTAGTTGCATTACAAGTAAATGAAATGTTATAGATGCTCAACAACCATTGTTACAAAATAATAATAAAACCTAACAGAATTGAGGTCGATGGAATCAATCAATAAAAGAAGGGTAAATTGGATGGTATCCACAATGATGAGTAGGATATCAATGATCACAAGGAGGTTATCACCACATGGAGGGTATCCACCTCCACATGGGGATTACCACCAACAATAGGGATAAAAATTAAGGAGACAAGGCCCACACAAACCAAGCAACCCATATTATGTTATTTGTGTGGAGAAATCAATTACATTGCATTGAATCGCCAAATTAAGCTAGATAAAGAAATGCATTACACAGATAGTAGAGTCTCACAACCTAGTTCTCGAAAAAGCAATGATAAAATAAAGGGGTAAGATGTAAATATGATAACAACACTACTAAAGTTTGCCTAAATAATTGCAAATGAAGCTACAATGATCCAATCAAATGTTCTAATCACATAAATACAAAGGAAGGACCAATGTCTACCACCTCTTGAAATTCCTACATAGAAAAAATAATAATATGTAAAATACAAATTTTATAGACCACAAAAATGAAAATGAATCAATTCAAGTAGCTACTTACTTGAGATTTGTTAAGGAAAAGGTTTTCCCAAGCCTCAAGTTGTGAGAAAAGAGGTACATGTGTATGGTGAGATTTTCATTATTTAGAGAGTTTTCTAATGGGGCATTGCAAAGTTTCATCAAGATTATCAATTTGTTTCCTAGAGAAGACATTCCACCCATCTAACTAGTTCATTGAAGTTATTGGTGGATAGAAATGTAAATGTGGAAATGCTACTTTAGTATGTTAAGACAAGAAATCCATGAGAGATAGATGCTGGAATAGATATAGTACTAGATGGATATAGCAGTCTATGGACTTTTACAAAAAATGGGAACATTGTGAACATGATATTGTTATCTACTTGGGAAATTATTAGAAAACCGATGCAGGGGCACCTAGCTTCATCATGTAAATAGGGGTCTAGTGTTGGTTTTTTCTAATGTTGGATCATTTTTTATGTAATAAGGTCTATTTAGACCATGTTAAATGTTTTTAGTCTCATGGGGCCAGTTTTACACAAAGTTGTCAAGTTTTTGTAAATGTCGCAAAAGTTGCAATGCAACTTTGCATTTTTAGCTTGTTTTGGAAGTTGAACGGTGACATGTTCAAAAGGTAGTTTGAAACCGTTGAGTTGGAATTGGAAATGTTTAAATATTCATTGAAAGGATTGAGGCATTCTTTTGGAGTTGCAATTGGTGATCAAACAATAAGAAATCTCTATTTTTTTGTGTGTTTTCATTGAATTTTGCTACTACAGACTTTTGTATAGCTTTGTATTGTGTGTTAATGATCTAAAGTGCATTAGAATCGATGGAGGGGTGGATTAACTATGTCTTTGTTTTGATTTGATCTGATTTCATAAAGTTTCAAGGGAGTTAGAGCCAAATTGGTGAAACAGTCAGGAAACCCTAGGGTAAGAGGGTTTGATCAAGAAAATAGAATATTGAACCATTCCACTAGTGAAAAACTCTGCAAATTGATAGTTTGGAACCGTTTATTTGGAGTTGGAAATGTTTAAATATGCATTCAAAGGCTTGAGGCATTCTTTTGGAGTTGTAATTGGTGATCAAACAATAAGAAATCTCCATTTTTCTGTGTTTTCATTGAATTTTGCTGCTACAAAATTTTGTATGGCTCTGGACTATATGTTAATGATATGAAGTGCATTGGAATTGATGGAGGGGTGAATTAACTATGTTTTGGTTTTGATTTGATCTGATTTCATAAAGTTTCAAGGGAGTTAGAGCCAAATTGGTGAAAACAGTCAGGAAACCCTATGGTAAGAGGGTTTGATCAAGAAAATGGAATATTGAACCATACCACTAGTGAAAAACTCTGCAAATCGATGGAATGGAATTAGTTAGGTTGCTTTTCATGTTTTTAGGGTTTGTAGATGCAGTGGAAGGAGATAGGGCAGTGTTTGATCAAGCCCTAGCCTAATATCTCAATGTATTAGGCTTAGGAGTAGTTGTTAGAGATAGGGTTTTGATGTTAGATGAATTTGTGAATGTTCTAGTTGGGAAAAGTTATAGTTTTAGGCCCCATGTGACCTGGTTGAAGTCACGTAATGAATTTTGATAGATTGGAGGAAGGATTTCTCATAGTTGCTTTGTAAAACATGGCTAATTTGACCTAGTCCCAATGTAGCAGTCAATTTTAGAGGGTGTTGTTACAAAACAAACCTATCTACAAGTTTGATATGTTGAAAAGGAGCATAAAGGGTATCAGAAATGGTAATTCAATTGTGGGTTTGTAATCTCCTTTGAAAGATATGGTGAAAAATCACTGTTTGGAGTGCTACAAGGAAGTTTGAAGGAATTGTGAACAAAACACCAAGTTAGGGTTTCCAAGATGAAAAGTTTGTTCAAGTGTGATTGAATTGGAGACATCCACCCTGCTCTGTGTTAAATTGGTATCAGAGCATAGGTTTTGGTCATTGAAGGGAAAGGGTTGAAGTTTGTAGGAAACAAAGATGCCTCTTAAAAAGAACCCAACGGCCAGAGAAGTTAGAGAATTGAAAGAGAAGCATGCAAAGGAGTTGAGATAGATGGAGTCTCAAGAAGCTGTCCTAGCCAGACTTGCAACACTGGAGTCAAATCAAAAGAGAGGTATGGTCACTGGAGACCAAAGTGATGAAGATGAAGAGGGTGAGAATGAAAACCCTCAAGGAGGAGTCCAAGGTGATGATGAATTGGACCCTAATGAGTTGAGAATGGCTAAGTTGTTGAAGGTTGTCAGGGGAGATACTCCTGAGGTGAAGATGAAATTTCCCATGTATGGTGGGAAGATGGATAGTGAAGAGGTGTTAGATTGGGTTGATGCACTAGATAATTATTTTGAATACAAGGAGGTAGCAGATGAACAAAAGGTGAAATTTACTAAAAAAATGTTGAAAGGCCCTGCCCTAAATTGGTGGAATTATGTGTAGGAAGAGAGAGTGAAGAACGGAAAAGCAAAAATCAATTCATGGGGTAGAATGGTGTCTAAAGTCAAGGGTCAATTTATGCTCGGTGACTATGCAATTCAGACATTTAGGAAGCTTCAAAATCTCAAACAAAAGGAGATGGATGTCATGGCTTACACAGAGGAGTTTCATAAGTTGATTCTTAGAGCAGGTCATGTTGAGGATGAGGTTGAAAAGGTAGCAAGGTACCTAAATGGACTGAAATGAGTCTTACACCTTACCACCCCTAGAACAGTGGAAGAATGTTTCCAATTGGTTGTTAAGGTAGAGGAAAAGATAAAAAGAAGACAAGAGAAGAAAAGAAGAGGCAGAGGAAATAACTTCAAGGGTAGAGGATAATTTGGAGGAAGAGGAGAATCTCAAAAAGCACAAGGTGAGACAAGTGAAAATCAAGAGGTGGTTTTAGAGGTAGGAGATCAAATAGTAGAGGAAATTTTGGAGGACAAGGTAGAGGATCCAACACATTCTCAAGAAGATGCTATCAATGTAATCAATTTGGCCATCAAGCATGGAAATTCCTAGATAAGCAGCTTTCTACATCGCATGATGGTGAAAGGAGAACACAATTAGTGCAAGAAGAAGATTGTGACAGTGTCAACTTTCCTTCTCAACATGTTGCTCCAGAAGTTGGAGAAAATCTGATGATGAGACGAACATTGCTCAAGGTCCCTGTGGTGAAGGAGCCTCCACAAAGGAAATCTTGGTTTAGAACCACTTGCAAATCTCAAGGTAAGGTGTGTAAAGTTGTTGATTCTGATTCCACAGACAATTTGGTTTCCTTAGAGATGGTTGAAAAGTTAAAGATGAAAAGAATCTCACACCCCACTCCTTACAAGGTTTCCTAGTTGAATAAGGGTCAACAAGTCCTAGTTAATGAGCAAACATGGGTTGAATTCAATATTGGAGGGTATAAAGACAAGATATTGTGTGACATCATCCCAATGGATGTTTGTCATCTATTGTTAGGAAGATCCTGGCAGCATGACAAAAAAGCTAAACATGATGGGCAGAAAAATACCTATTTAATTGAAAAAGATGGGGTTTCATTTACACTTACTCCTTTGCAAGATGAAAATTTAGACACACAAGTTGGGTCAAGTGTTATGTTGGTTGGGGAAAAAGAATTCTTGAAAACCATGAAAGAAGAAGGTGGACATGGGTATGCAATTATAATAAGACCTAAATTGATCTTGACAACAGCAAAGCTTGAAGATGTTAATAAAGAAGTCCAAGCCCTGTTGAACAAGTACCAAGACATCGTTGTAGATGAGCTCCCTAGTTCTTTGCCACCAATAAGGGATGTGAGCCACCACATAGACTTTATACCTGGGGAAAACCTACCCAATAAAGCTGCATACAAGATGACTCCTCAACAAAATGAAGAGATTAGGAAACAAATTCAAGAATTGCTTGACAAAGGCCTCATAAGGGAAAGCTTAAGCCCATGTGTTGTTCCTACTGTATTGGCAACCAAGAAAGTTGGAGATTGGATAATGTGCACTGATTCAAGGGAGATTAAAAAAATCACCATAAGGTATAGGTTTCCCATACCAAGAATGGAGGATTTGATGGATTGTTTAGGAGGGGCTTGTTACTTTTCAAAGATTGACCTAAAAAGTGGCTACCACCAAATCAGGATAAGAGAAGGGGATAAAAGGAAAAGGTTTGTATGGTCTGATGAGGCAGAAAAAAGCTTTCAATATCTCAAGCAAAGGGTTGCACAACAACCTATCTTAGCTTTACCATATTTTAACAAGGTGTTCACAATGATGCAAGTGGGTACACAATTAGAGCAATATTGAGTCAAGAGAGCAGACTTGTAGCATTTTTCAGTGAGAATCTCAATGAGGCAAAAAAGAAGTATTCTTCTTATGACTTGGAGTTGTATGTCATGGTTCAATTATTGAAAAAGTGGAGACACTATCTCCTTCCTAAAGATTTTATTGTTTGTATTGTCAATCATGCTTTGATTTTCTTAAACAGCCAAGACAAACTTAGCCACAGACATGTGAAGTGGGTGGAGTACCTCCAAAGCTTCACCTTTACAATCAAACACAAAAATGGGAAGTCAAACAAGGTGGCAGATGCTTCGAGCAGAAGACAAATGTTGGTTCAAGAAATTCAACTTCAAAGTGTAGGTATTGATGCTTTGAAAGGTATGTATGATGGAGATGATGATTTCAAGGATGTTTATGTTGTTTGTAATCAGTTCAATGGCACTTTCCATGAAGAATATTTTGATTTCTTGATACAAGATGGCTTATTGTTTAAGGGTGCTCAGTTATGTATTCCTAAATGCTCTATGAGGACTAATCTGATTAAAGAGAAGCATTGTGGCAGCTTAGGGGGTCATTTTGGTGTGGAAAAAGCCTTGGAGCAGGTAAGAAGGTATTACTATTGGCCCAAAATGCAAAGTGACATCAGAAAATTTGTTGAAAAGTGTGTAGTTTGTCAAAAAGCCAAGGGTTCTAGTACCAATGCAGGTCTTTACCAGCCATTTCCAATCCTAAATAGGCCATGGGAATCCATCAGCATGGATTTTGTGTTGGGGTTTCTCAAAACTCAGAGAGGCTTTGATAGTGTATTTGTTGTTGTGGACCGGTTTAGCAAAATGGCTCATTTTATACCCTGTAAATGCACAAATGTTGCCTCATACATTGTTAAGTTGTTTTTCAAGGAGGTGGTCAGGATTCATGGGATTCCATTGACAATTGTTTCTGACAGGGATAGTAAGTTTGTGGGTCACTTTTGGAGAACCCTTTGGAAGAAGTTGGGAACAAACTTGACCTTTAGCTCTGCCTATCATCCATAAATAGATGGGAAGACTGAAGTTGTCAATAGGAGTCTTGGGAATCTTCTCAGATGTTTGACAAAAGAGCATTCTCAACAATGGGATCTCATTATTCCCCAAGCTGAGTTTGCATATAATGACTCTGTCAATAGAAGTGTTGGAAAGAGCCCATTTGAAATTGTCTATGGATTGAAGCCAAGGGGAGTGTTTGAGATAAGAGATTTGAGTGGTATGGAGAGAAGGAGTGTTGAAGGGGAAGAATTTGTAGTGGCCATGAAAGACATACATCAACAAGCAACATGCAAATTTCAAGAAGAGAGATGTTCAGTTCAAAGTGGGGAGACTTGGTATTGGCTAATTTGAGGAAAGAAAGGCTACCAAAGGGAAGTACACAAATTTGCAAATGAAGAAGATTGGACCATGTGGGGTGGTCCACGAATTTGGAGCAAATTCCTATGAGATAAAACTCCCTCCTAGAGTGGCTATCTCTCCAATTTTCAATATTTCTAACCTTTATCCTTTTAAAGGATCTATGATTGCAGGTGAAGATGCAGGTACATTAGGAGTTACAGATGAAGATTGGGTCAAGGACTTACCACCAAGTCAGCCATTGAAGCTTGAAAGCATCTTGGACACAAAGGAAGCAAAAAGGACAAGGCATAAGGTGTACAATGAGTACTTGGTGAAGTGGCAAGGCCTTCCAATGGAGAATTCCACCTGGATGACAGAGGAAGATATGAAGAAACATGGTACCATAGTGCAAGATTTGATCTCAAGTGGAACTTGAGATTTTTGTTCTCCTCGTGTGTATGGTGTAGGGGCACCTAGCTTCGTCATGTAAATAGGGGTCTAGTGTTGGTTTTGTCTAATGTTGGGTCATTTTTTATGTAATAAGGTCTATTTAGACCATGTCAATTGTTTTTAGTCTCATGGGGTCAATTTTACACAAAGTTGTCAAGTTTTTGTAAATGTTGCAAAAGTTGCAATGCAACTTTGCATTTTTAGCTTGTTTTGGAAGTTGAACGGTCACATGTTCAAAAGGTAGTTTGGAACCGTTGAGTTGGAGTTGGAAATGTTTAAATATTCATTGAAAGGCTCGAGGCATTCTTTAGGAGTTGTAATTGGTGATCAAACAATAAGAAATCTCTATTTTTTTGTGTGTTTTCATTGAATTTTGCTACTACAGACTTTTGTACAGCTCTGTATTGTGTGTTAATGATCTAAAGTGCATTGGAATCAATGGAGGGGTGGATTAACTATGTTTTTGTTTTGATTTGATCTGATTTCATAAAGTTTCAAGGGAGTTAGAGCCAAATTGGTGAAAACAGTCAGGAAACCCTAGGGTAAGAGGGTTTGATCAAGAAAACAAAACATTGAACCATTCCACTGGTGAAAATGGCATTAGTTAGGTTTCTTTTGTTGTTTGTATGGTTTGTAGATGCAGGGGAAGGAGGTAGGGTAGTGTTTGATCAAGTCCTAGCCTAATATCTCAATGTATTAAGCTTAGGAGTAGTGGTTAGAGATAGGGTTTTGATGTTAGATGAATTTGTGAATGTTCCAGTTGGGAAAAATTGTAGTTTCAGGCCCCATGTGACCTGGTTGAAGTCATGGAATGAAGTTTGATAGATTGGAGGAAGGATTTCTCATAGTTGCTTTGTAAAACATGGCTAATTTGACCTAGTCCCAGCGTAGCAGTCAATTTTAGAGGGTGTTAGAAAACAAACCTATCTACAAGTTTGATATGTTGAAAAGGAGCATAAAGGGTATCAGAAATGGTAATTCAATTGTGGGTTTGCAACCTCCTTTGAAAGATATGGTGAAAAATCACTGTTTGGAGTGCTACAAGGAAGTTTGAAGGAATGGTGAACAAAACACCAAGTTAGGGTTTCCAAGATGAAAAGTTTGTTCAAGTGTGATTGAATTGGAGACCTCCACCCTACTTTGCATCAAAAACCCTAGTTGAAGTACAAGTAGATAACTTGAGTCTTACAAATTGTTCCCTAAAATTTGACCACTCAAATTGATTAGTGGAAGCATGTGGGATTGGATTCCTCCTCTATGCTTGGGGATATTTTTTTATTTAAAACTAGTCAGAAATTCATAAATAGTGGAATATACAAGAATATATACATACATACAATGGTTTTCTATGTAGTAAATCATTTAATAACATGCAATCAAAAGAAGAAAATAACAATATATAGAGAAATAACAAGAAAATTTCCTCTTGGTGTTTGTGTGCTTGTTTTTTAGGTGTTGTTTGTTGTTGTGGTTGGTATGAGGGCCCCATTTAATTTTGGCCTTGTGCATTGTATGATGCCTTTTCCTTGTTCAAAATTACCCCCATCCTCGTCTTTGGATAGGATGTAATTGAAGATGCAAATCATTTTGCTCATATTGGCTTAATCGATAGATTCAATCGATTATGGCCCTCACTTTTTTATTTGAATCAATGGGTGTTGGATTCTTGGAGGCATCTCATGGAGAATATAATTAAGCTCTATCCTTGTGCTAAAGGTTTTTTCATTATAAATTTTCAATATGTTGAGGATAAGGAAGAAGTGTTGGATGGCAAGCTATGGATGTGGGGTCAACATTCACTTTGGTTGAAGCCTTAGTTCTCTTCTTTCAACCATCTATCTAAGCCTCTTAATATCATACCAGTTTAGGTTAGATTGTCTATTTTTGGGGATTTTCTTGCTTTGAAGATATTTGTAATGTGATTGGCCATTTTCTTGGGCTAATGTTCTTCAAATTTTGGCAATACCACCTATGCTTATATTTTGATCATTGAAATTTTCAAGGCTCTTCTTCGGGAGATTGTGTTTATGGTAGAGGATATTCCCTAGAATAAAATGCTTGATTATGAGGGTCTTCTCTTTTGTTGTAAAAAATGCTTTTCTATTGGACATCTTGCTCCCACTCTTGTTGTAGGTTGGTGGGTTTAGTTGCTTGGTGGTGGAATTCCCATTCCAAACACTTAACTATTGGTAATTTTTCTAACTTTGAGGATTGTGGGGCTCCTAAGGCATCTCCATTTCATGATGGGACTACAAGATGGTTCCTCATTTAGTTGATGTTGAGTCAACACCTTCTTCTCTTGATGGAATGCCTTTTCTTGGTCTTATCTTGGTTGATCCTTCTACTAAACCTAACTCTTTCAAGTAGTGTGTTTGTGTTGTTCCTTCTATGTCTTTGGAGCATGTGCAACTTGTGTTCTCTTTGGTTAGACTCTTCTTCTTTGTGGATCATGGAGTAGGTTAAGGAATGGTAGAGGGTTTTCCTATCATTTCCCCTTGATTTGAGGATCCAAAAAATGGTGCATCCTGGACCATTGTACAAAGAAGGAAGAGAGGTCTTCCTTAAATGGTTTAATTTTTAATACACACGTTTTGGGTGTGTGTTGTCTAGCCCATAGGCTATTTTTCTAATGTTGTTATTGTGGGGTAACTTGGTTGTAATTTTGTTGTTGTCTAAATTTTGTGTTGGCTAATGGTTGTTGTAAAGGGTTTTAGGGCCCTTCAAAACCTATTTACCCATATAATAAAAACAAGAGAGTTTCCCCTTTAGTGTTATGTTTTCAAATGTAAAATATTCACTCAAAATAATGTTTACAATCTAATGGAAGTAGACAAGCTTCACCTATCAATAGACAATGTAACACTGAATAAAAAACCTTCACTTCAAAATAATTCTTACAATCCAATCTAAGTATACATGTTTCACCAACCACTAGGTAATGTAACAATCCTTTGTCCTCATCACACGAGATTTATTTGGAGGTGGAGGTGGAGGATGACATCTCATCTCATCATTTGGTTGAATTGGAAGATGTATCTTGGACAATAGTCCAAAGAAGGAAGATAGGTCTTCGTAAATTAGTATCAAATTCCCATCCCAAGGCTAAGGGAGTGAGGATTGGTAGGAAAATTGTAGGTGTTATATAGTTGTTTGTGTTTGTTGGGTTTTGTTGTTATTTTGTGGTTTGTGGGCTTGAGGTTCCTATGTTTTGTTTCATGGAAATTTGTTTGCAATTTGTTGTGTAAATGGTTTTGAGGCCCCTTCAAAACATGTTTTACCCTTTAATAATTTTTTTTTTATAAAAGACCAAAGAAATTGCCAGATTAGCTTTTATGAAAAATAAATCTCACAACATAAAAACTTGTAAGATGGATCCTTTTTATTACAAAAAATAGTTGCATCTTTACAAGATCGAGATCTCTCAATATCTCACCCTTTTGTGGGTAGATAATAAAATTCCTTTACTGACCATTTTTCATTGGTCACTACAAATTTTCTCTTTGCAATGTCAATATCACATTTTATACTCTTCATAAATCTATTCTCTACATTGTATTCTCTATTCATTTTCATTATCATCATCAAGCTTCTCTTTTCTTCCACTTGCATTTCCAAAACTACTACATAATGAAGGGAGATATCATGGTATTCAATGCCAAGTACGACCACAACACATTGATAAATATCTTCTTGGAAACAAACTTAGGGTGGTTATATTGTAGGAAAGCAATAACTTGTAAGAGCTTTCATTTATGAGGGGGTTTTGATTATGAATCAATTTCTAAATACAATAAATTTTCCTATTAGCAACTCTCAAATTGTGTATTTTACTTTGGAATTTCTCTCATTACACAAAAGCTCAGTTTTGTCAACTTCCTCCACTCTTCCTTTTATACTCTCTTTGCTTGTTCCTCCATGCTCTACAATGCCCTTTTCACCTCTTGTTGATGAGTCTTAATCAAATCAAATTCTCTTAATAAGCTATGTTAATATTGATTTTCACAACCTCACTTGAATCCATATGTGATTGAAAAAAGATCCATTTTTAACTCAAGACACCATTTCAAGATGTAACTCAAGCCATGTTGAATAGGGAAGATAAAGAAATAGGTAGAAAAATAACACATTTTAGGCACTTTTATGAAACTAATAATTTATAGAAGGTTGTAGATTGATAATCATCCTAGTGGTTTTGTCAAAAGAAGTGGTTTCATAAAAGACAAAGCATAAATTTTGTAATTGACGATGATAGTCTCTTTAGGAAAATAACAGTTGTAATTGCCCCTACTAACAAGCAATAGTCTCATCATGAGTTTTGAAATGGCTAGAATGTGAGTCAAACACTTCCATTTCCTTATCCTTTTGACTTATAATGTCTTTTGATTCTCCTTATGGATTTGTATAGTCATGTTAGTTTATAAATAAAGCCCAAAAATGTGGAATTGTATCAGTTATGGGAGATTTCAGTTGCTAGAGTAAATTTTAAGAGGAATCTATAGTGAGTAGTAGACTATATGGGTTGAGTAGATTTATAAGAGAGTTGTTAGTAATCTCAAGGACTAAATTCTTTGAGTTTTAGGATGATAGTTCCCAAATGGCCTAGGTTTGTAATTATTGAACTTGGTGATTTTAAGTGACTGGATTTTCACATTTTGCTGGAGTTTTCTCAAATGTGTGAGTTTCTTTAGGGAAATCCTTTATCTTAATTTTGTGGTAATTTTCTTACTCTCATTTAAATTTTTAATTTATTTTAGTGTGTAGTTTTGATTTCTATTTCATAAATATGTATTTTGGTGAATGTTGTATGGACTACACATCATAGTTTTTAAAGATCCATATGTATGCATTGAAATGATCTATTTCCATCCATATCAACCGTTGCTTCTCTTTAATCAACTAATTGAAACAATAATGAATACAACTACAAGTTTATTGTGATATTTTAATGACCAATCCCTTGTGAGGGTCAACACTTTTATAGGTATTTTTTCATGTATCCAATTGAGCCATGTCACATTTTTTACTATTTTTGTTTGAAATTTTAACTAAAATCCATGTGAATGGAGAAAGGAGGGATTGTGAAAACTATTAAACAACTTGAAAAGATGACCTCTACTTCAAAATAAAATCCAAGTGAAACATTAGATGTTAATAGTGGATCTTATTGGTAATATCATGCCCTTGTGCTAAGCTAATGACACATATTAAATGTTAAATCAACAAGAATAATGTATCATATTTTATAATAAATTTCATTACATGTTTATTTTCATGAAACACTCATATATTGTCAAAGTTGTGAAGATTCTCATATTGTATAGTACCTTGATTGTTCTTAAACAACGCCCAATTCAATGGCCAGAGATAATCTTTAGCTAATAAAAATAAGACTATTTACCTTTTTTGTGAGGATAAGGTGTAAAATTGCTATTGAATATTTGACCATTTAATCAAATGATGTTTAAGTAGCCATTAGTACTCTAAGGGTGGGCATTGGATAATGAAAGCCAAGATGAAGTTGGAACATTGAAGTAGAAATTGCTAAAGATTTAGAATATTAATTTTGATATCTAGATATAGTTGTGAGTGAAAGTGCATTCAAAAAATCTATAAAATCTCATAATTTTTTCCAGCATTACCACAAATGATCAATCTTCACTTGAACATGTTTTCTACACTAGTTTCACCACCAACTAAAATCTACAAAAATAATGGTATCTTTCTTAATGTGTATGAACGAGCCTTTAATATAGCCTATTTCAAGACACTTTGAGTTAGTTCTATCAAATTAGAAAAACCAATCATTTTGGAAATAAGAACTTGAAAGTAGGAATAAGAGGTTTCAATGATGAATAAAAAGAATGAAGAAGAATTTCACCTAAATATGACAAGGTGGAAGTTTGAAAACTTGTAGATATAACTTTTTTTATATTTAGAAGCTTACCTAAAGAGGATATTTGATTACCTAAAAAAATGTGAAACAAATAGAGAATGGTTCAATTTAACTATGTGAAAGCAAGATAAAGTAAACAAAATAGAAAGGTTTCACCTAATTTTCTAATAATAAAATAGAATATTTGAGTTCTAAATAGAGATAAAAATGAAATTTTAGTTTTTTGGGCTATGGAATGAAAAAAAGAGGTAAATAGAGCTTCAATATTACTATATTAATCCCCCAAAATGCTACAAAATGGCATCCAAAAGATCCATGTCAAATGATACAATGA
Source organism: Sequoia sempervirens (assembly GCA_007258455.2). NCBI lineage: Eukaryota > Viridiplantae > Streptophyta > Pinopsida > Cupressales > Cupressaceae > Sequoia > Sequoia sempervirens. Next base: position 70,347,351 of record VDFB02086081.1, on the reverse strand, counting down.
GATACCAATGCTCCAAGGCTTCCAAAATTGCTCCAAGGTTATTCTAAAAGAATAGAATAATGGAGGAATCGCATTTGTCAAAATGAGAGAGAGGAGGGATCCTTTGATATAATTTTGGAGAGAATGTGGAATAAGGAGAGAATCTTTAAAATGTTAACTAAAGGAGATAAAGAAGGAAAATTATAATTAAAATGAGGGTAAGAGAGACATGAAGAAGGGGATGCCTTGGATTAGGATAAATAAAGAGACTAATGATAAGAAGGTTAATAAATTGTGAGGCTCAAAGGGTGAAGAGATTCAAGGGGAGGATAGGGATGAGTTAGGAGAGGGGGAAAAGTCTAAAATAGTGTAAAAAACATAAAATAGGAAAGGGCTTAAAATGAACACAAAACTATAATAATTTATAGAATTATAGAGTATGAAATTTATGTTATTATATGTTTCCTTAAATTTAGTAGGATTTTATGATAAGATAAAAGGAGAAAGTTTTCTAAATTAAGAATATAATAAGTATCATAAAATATAAACCACTTTTACCATCAAAGAAATACTAGTCTTCAACTTTATTTTGAATCTCATTCTTGTGCTTGTACTTGTTAGACACACATGAAAACTGAGAGGGGGGGTGAATCAGTTGTACATTAAAACATTAAAATCCTCATTAACCTTCAAACCCTTATTCTGATCAACATGAATGTAAACTAATGAAACATAAACATACTCACAACCATACACCATAGAACACCAAGTTTACGTGGAAAACCCTAATCAGAGAAAAACCACAGTGAGGATTAACTCACATTTATATGAATAACAACATCGATTACAAAAGGCTCACTACCGGAAGGGCTCATTGCCCAAAAGAAAAGAATGGATCACTACCTAAAGGAGTTATTGTCCGAAATAGAAAGAGAATAGAAGATGACTATTACAAGGAGGTTCACTACCTCAGAGCAACAAGAAGATCCACCACAACAACTCTACACCATCTGTAACCTTCGACTCACTACCTCCAACAACTTTAGGTACACTAAAAATGTAGACACCTTATGCTCTTTGCTTTTGGTAGCCTTAGGCATTTAAGCATACACTTAGATCAAAACACTTGATCACATTCACATCTTTTCACACCACTCAACACACCACACAATTGAGCTTGCATATATATCACCCACATTGACAAATAACCTTCTCCAAGTTGGCTTCAATGAAACGTATGCACCTCAAACATGCAATCACCAAATAGGTTGGCACCAAACACTTCCACAGTGGAAAGAAGTAAATTTAGACCAAACCAAGGGTTAACCAGGACCCAAATATACACTAAAACACTACACCATGTTTCCACAAACAACAAACCATCTCCATAATCAACGCTAGCATGCTAGGTTGGCCAAATCTGCACTAACACTATCAAATAATCAATTCACTCTTCACCAGGTCCAAAAACATCCTGCAGAACACATAGAAACATCACACAACATCCTAGAATATTCCAACATCATTAGAATATTCAACAACACTGCCTCAACCACTTGAAAATGAGAATATTATCATCCTGTGCAACCAACCACATTGCCATAGACACACAACTCACTAACCAACCTTGTGGAACAACTGAAAACCAAACACTCCAGGGGAAGGTAAATGCAAGCAATATAAGTACATTTTCAAACCCACAAGATAAGAAACCTCAATGCAGAGAAATGCAGAGCAATTCTGATGCAGGAGCATCCTTGGTTCTTGGAAATCTTGCATCAACCAAAAATATTTTCATTCAGTTTTGTTGTCTTTGTTCATGTTCAGTTCACGTTGGTGGATTCATCATATTTTCTCACCAGACCTTGTGGATCGATGTGTACATTGTGGACATTTTCATTTTCCTTATTCCAAGATTTGAGCATGACTGGTTCTTTTTACGGCAAGTTATCGCTTCCGAATTTGATGGTAGTTTCTTGAACCGACACCAAAATAAGTTTCAAATCTAACGGCTAGTTCAATCTTGTGGATCTTTTCCATAACTTGCGGATCTTTACTGTGTGTTTTGAATTGTTCCATGGAGTGTCCCCGGCCTTAATTATAGGTCCACACTTCATCCTATGCATTCACTAAGGCATAATTCAAATTTGAGGCCGACCTATTCATGCGCACGTTACATTTCTTTCATTGGAGATTGTAATAATCTTTGGTTGACACGAATGATTCTAGATCTCAAGATGTGATATAAAACATTTTAATCGATCCTTAGAAAGTAGTGAAGAAAGAATAATAGATTTGAGATGTTAGATTTCAGCTCGCATTAAGGAGAATATTGGAATGTTGTATTTTGAACATGTTATATCAGGCTTGTTAGCCAAATATGTAAGCCCAAATGTTGTCGACTGATTGTAATTGAGATTTTTGTTAGTGAGCATGTTTTAATCTACATTTTCCTCCATATTCTGTGTTGCTTATGTTGTGTTACTCTTGCTGCATGGTTTGTATTCTTTTTGAGGACCCTCCTACATGGATGCACTAGATTGGTATCAGAGTGAGATTTGATCCATGAGAGATCGCCAGAATTCATAGAGTCCTATTGAAGATTTGTTGTGGGGTGGTGTACTATGGATCCGACCTGTAGCTGTAGAGGACTTGTGTAAATATGGCGGGAAGAAGAAATGTTAGAGGAAATGGAGCGCATGGAAATGCAGACCCAACTTTAATGGAGATGTTGAGAGGAATTGCTACCAAATTAGATGCAATTCAAACGGCCTAGAGGTGAGGTTGACCAATTGATGATGTGAGTGATGAAGAGGTAGAAGTACAAGAAGAAAGAGGAAGGGAAGAAAATCCTGGCTTGGATCAACGAGAAGAGAGGTCCATAAGAGCCCTATCTAAAGTGAATACAAAACCACATTTCAATCCACCGGAATATAATGGTAAGTTGGATTCAGAAGAATTGCTTGATTGAATAATATAGATGGAAAAGTATTTTTATTTTGAAGGCACCACTGAAGATAAGAAGGTAAAATTTTCTTGTACAAAGTTGAAAGGACATGCATCTCTTTGGTGGGAACATTTGCAAACAGATAGAAAAAGAAGAGGAAAGGAGAAGATAAAATCATGGGATTGGATGGTGAATAATTTGAAAACAAAGTTTATGCCTACAGATTATCAGATCAATTTGTTCCGGAAGTTGTAGAATTTGAAGTAGAAGGAGTCAAGTGTGATAGAGTATATTGAGGAGTTCTACAAGTTGAACATCAGATCTGGACATTCGGAGGATGAGATCGAGCAAGTAGCCAAATATGTGAATGGTTTGAGGTCATCTATACAGGATGAAATCAGTTTGATTAAGTTGCAGATTGTGGAAGAGGCATATCAATGTGCCCTAAAAGCAGAAGAGAAGTTGAATAAAAGACATGAGCAGAGACAGAGAGGAAGAGGTGGAAGATTTCAGAGAGGAATAGTTTTTACTGGAGGAAGAGGAACTTTTGCAGATCAGAATAAAGATAAGGAAGTCAGTAAGAATGAGAATTCATACCGTAGAGATGATGGAAACTCTTACCGAAGAGGAGGATATGGTGGTTACCGAAATGAAGGTTATAGAAGAGATGATAAGGAGAAAAGAGTATTTAGGGGAACCTATTTTAAATGTGGTGGAGAAGGACATAGAGCATTTGAATGTAATCAAGGAGAGACAAGCAGAAAGACAGAAAACAATAGAAGAACAACCTTTGTTGAGGAGGATCAAACTGGATCATCTAACAAACCAGAAGATGGAGAAGTGTTGGTGAATAGAAGAGTATTGTGTCAAAGTGAGTTAGATAAGGAGCCATTGCAGAGAAAGAATTTGTTTCAGACCAAATGCAAGGTAGCTGGTAAATGTTGCAAAGTGATTGTTAACAGTGGAAGCTCTAGAACCTGGTTTTTGAAGAAATGGTGACCAAATTGAAGTTGGAAAGATTGAATCACATGAAGCCCTATCAGATAGCATGGACTCAAGATGAGCATAGGATACTAGTAAGTGAGCAATGTTTGGTGAAATTGAAGATAGGAAATTATCATGATGAATTCTTGTGTGATATCATGCCTATGGATGTATGCCATGTTTTGTTGGGAAGGCCTTGGTAGTATGATAGATAGGCTATTCATGATGGAAAGAAGAATACATATACTATTGTTTCTAATGGGATGAAGCAGACTTTGTTGCCATTGGAAGATGTTCCTAGAGTTGAGGTTTGTACAAGTGCCAGAATTTGTTTGGTTGATGGAAGGAGATTTCTGGATGGATTGAGACATGAGATCATGTTTTATGCCTTGGTTCCTAAGAAGACTGAAGACTTGAAGCATGTAGAAGAACACCTAGAAGAGATAAAGGAGTTGCTAATAGAGTATGAGGAGATCATTTCAGATAATGTACCTGATGGATTACCACCTGTAAGGAGTATTAGTCATTGCATGGACCTGATTCTTGGAGCTATTTTTCCTAATAAAGTAGCACACCGGATGACACCTGCAGAGAATGAAAAGTTGAATAGACAAGTGCAAGAGTTGTTGAGGAAAGGTTTGATAAGAGAAAGCTTAAGTCCTTGTGCAGTACCTGTTATGTTAGCACCTAAGAAAGATGGAGAATGGAGGATGTGTACAGACTCTAGATCCATAAACAAGATCACGATGAAGTATAGATTTCCTTTGCCCCGGATGGATGACATTATGGATTGTTTGAGTGGAGCTAGATACTTTACAAAGATAGATTTGAAGAGTAGATATCATCAGATCAGAATCAGAGAAGGGGATGAGTGGAAAACAACATTCAAGACAAATGAAGGATTGTATGAGTGATTGGTGATGCCTTTTTGACTAACAAATGCACTGAGTACTTTCATGAGGCTAATGAATGAGGTATTGAAGAAATTCTTGGGTAATTTTGTGATTGTTTATTTGGATGACATCTTGATTTTTAGTAAGAGTAGAGAAGAACATTTGTTGGATATAAGACAAGTTTTGCAGAGTTTGAGAGAAGAGCGGTTGTTGATGAACATTAAGAAGTGTAGTTTCATGAAGGAAGAATCGGTATATCTGGGATTTGTGATATTTGTGGATGGATTGAAGATGGATCCTGAGAAAGTAAGAGCCATTGTTCAGTGGCCTACACCAGATATCATTGGAGAGGTAAGATCATTTCATGGATTGGCTAGTTTCTACCGAAAGTTCATTAGGAATTTCAGTTCTATTTGCAGTCCTATGATAGAAACAATGAGAGGAGATAAGAAGGATTTTAAGTAGACATCTGGAGCAGACCGAAGTTTTGATTTGTTGAAACAGAAGGTGACTGAGCAGCCCGTGTTGGCTTTACTAGATTTTAGTAAGGTATTTCAAGTAGATTGTGATGCAAGTGGAAATGCAATTGGAGTAGTATTAAGCCAAGAAGGAAAAATAGTAGCTTATTTTAGTGAGAAATCAAATGATGCTAGGAAGAGATATTCAGTGTATGATTAAGAGTTTTATGCCATAGTTCAAGCCTTGAAGAAGTGGAGACATTACTTGTTGCCTAAGGAGTTTGTGTTGTATACGGATCATCAGGCTTTGCAATATTTGAACAGTCAAGGTAAGTTGAATCAAAGACACATGAGATGGGTAGAATTCTTGTAGAGTTATACTTTTGTTTTGAAGCATAGGAGTGGAAAGTCAAATAGAGTTGTTGATGCTTTGAGTAGGAGAAGGAATTTATTGATAGAAATGAGAGTGGAGGTATTAGGATTTGATGAATTGAAGAACTTGTATGAGGAAGACCCGGATTTTGTAGAACCTTGGAGAGCTTGTAAAGAACTAGTTTTAGAGGATAGGAGTCAGTGGTTGGATTATTTCATTCAGGAGGATATGTTGTTCAAAGGGAATCAGTTGTGTATACCCTGAAGTTCAATGAGGGATAACTTGGTGAAAGAAAAACATAGTGGAGGATTGGTAGGACACTTTGGGATTGATAAGACATTAGCCTTGGTAAGTGAAAATTACTTTTGGCCATAGATTTATAAGGATGTTAGGAAATTTGTGTAGAGTTGTAGAGTTTGTCAAGTTGCAAAAAGGAGTAGTCAGAAAGTTGGATTGTATAATCCTTTGAAAGCTCCAGAGAGACCTTGGGAGGATATCAACATGGATTTCATACTTGGTTTACCAAAGACACAAAGAGGTAATGATTCTATATTTGTGGTAGTGGACAAATTTTCTAAAATGACACATTTCATACCTTGTAAGAAGACAACATATGCAGTACATGTAGCAGACTTGTTTTTCAAGGAAGTGGTCAGATTGCATGGGTTACCTAGGAGTATTGTTTCAGACAGAGATGTAAATTTTGTTGGTTACTATTGGAGGACACTTTGGAAGAAGTTAAAGACAGATTTGAAGTTTAGTTCTACTCTTCACCCACAGAATGATGGATAGATAGAGGTAGTAAACAGGAGTTTGGGGAATTTACTGAGATGTTTGGTTGGAGAGAAGACCAGAAGTTGGGATTTAGTTCTTGCACAAGCAGAGTTCGCTTACAATAATTCAGTGAACATGATTACCGGAAAGACACCTTTTGAGATTGTTATTGGAGTTCATTCTAAAGGTATATCAGAGTGGAGAGACATCAGTATGGAAGATAAAAGGAGTGCAGAAGCAGAGGAATTTGTAGAACATATGAAGAAAGTGCATACTCAAGTGAAGGAGCAATTGGAAGATATGAACTGGAAGTATAAAGAGACAGAAGATGAAAAGAGGAGACATAAGGAGTTCGAAGTTGGAGATGAAGTAATGGTTTATTTGAGGAAGGAAATATTTCCAATTAGCACATACAATAAGCTGAAGATGAGAAATTTTGGACCCTATAATATTTTGAAGACATTTGATTCAGGAAATGCATATAAAGTGGAGTTACTGGATGACATGGGTATATCACCTATATTCAACATTGCAGATATACATCAATACCATGAAGCAAAATTCAGTGAGGGAAGTAAATCAAAATTGGAGAATCAGTTTCCTAAACAACAATTAGATGAGATGGAAGAGATTTTGGATATCAGAGATGGGAGGAAAACTCGTGGAAGATAGTACAAAGAAAATCTTGTGAAGTGAAAAGGTAGACCAGTGGATGATTCTTCTTGGATTTCTCAGGCTGAGGTAGACCGTTTTGGTTTTCCTTTATCCCCTACAAAGTGAGGGACTCACTTTTCAAATAACCCCAGATGTCTAATTCAGGAGCATCCTTGGTTCTTGGCAATCTTGCATCAACCAAAAATATTTTCATTCAGTTTTGTTCTTGTCTTTCTTCATGTTTAGTTTACGTTGGTGGATTCGTCATATTTTCTCACTAGACCTTGTGGATCGATGTGTACATCATGGACATGTTCATTTTCCTTATTCCAAGATTTGAGCACAATAGGTTCTTTTTGGGACAAGTTATCGCTTCCGGATTTGAAGGTAGTTTCTTGAACCGGCACCAAAATAATTTCAAATCTAACGGCTAGTTTGATCTCGTGGATCTTTCCCGTAACTTTTGGATCTTTACGGTGTGTTTTGAATTGTTCCATGGAGTGTCTGTAACCTTAATTATAGGTCCATACTTCATCCTATGCATTCACCAAGGCGTAATTCAAATTTGAGGCCGACTTATTCATGCACACATTACATTTTCTTTCATTGGAGATTGTAATAATCTTTGGTCGATGCGGATGATTCTAGATCTCAAGATGTGATATAAAACATTGTAATCGATCATTAGAAAGTAGTGAAGATAGAATAATAGATTTGAGATGTTATATTTCAGCTCGCATTAAGGAGCATATTGGAATGTTGTATGTTGAACATGTTATATCAGGCCTGTGAGTTGAATCTGTAAGCTCAGATGTTGTTGGCTGATTGTAATTGAGATTTTTGTTAATGAGCATGTTTTAATATGCATTTGCCTCCATATTTTGTGTTTCTTCTATTTTGTTACTCTTGTTGCAAAGTTTGGATTATTCTCTTTGAGGACCCTCCTACCGTGGCTGCACCAAATTCCATTTCTCCCAGACAACCTTCTTCATAGGCAACACACTGTTAGACACATCTTCCATTTTTGCATGATCTAGAACCTGAAACTCTAGATATAACACCTTTGAACATCTCTGATCATCTTATCCAAGCCGCACAAGCACATATTCATCCATGAAGAAATGTGGAACACAATGAAAAACACAACTCTATCACCTTGTACACTCTCTATTCAAATTTTCTCAAAAGCATTTGGAAACCAAGTGAACCAACTGCATCAGCAACACCTGCTCAACACCACAACTCCTTCTCAACATGAACACACTATAGGTTGACATCAATGATAACACTAATGACAACATAGTGCAACAATCTCCCTCTTTGTCATTGATGGCAACACCAGCTCTGAAAAACCAACAAAAAAAGAAACCCTGCATCAAGGAGCACTCCCCCTTAGACATTTCTTAAATTTCAGACTTATTTCTTTCTCCCCTTTCTTCTTATGTCTTTTAGAATTATTTTCTCTCCCCCTTTGACATTAATGGAAAAGGGAAACACCTGCAAACTTGCTTTCTCTCCACTGCTCTCTCTCCATTGATCTCTCCCCCTTAGGGGCACAAGATATGCTCCCCCTAAATGCACCAAAAAAAGACACCACTACCTACTCCCCCTAAGAGGCAGCCTTCATTAGTCTAGGATAGAACAAATCTTGAATTGCTCACCTAGATAGATGCACCAACTTAGGAATCTAGTTGAAAGAAGGGGCAATAACCCCTAGCTTCTGCCTGAGATACTCAAATGTATCTTTTGGAAGAGACTTTGTGAAAATGTCTACTATTTGATCCTTTGTAGGCACATACTCCAACTTCACTTCATTCTCAACAACTTTCTCTCTTAGAAAGTGATACCAAATAGAGATATTCTTTTTCCTTGAATGCATTACCAATTTTTTTGAAATGTTGATAGCACTTTTATTATCACACAAGATAAGAATAGGTTCATCATGTGATACTCTAATATCCTTCAATTTATGCTTCATCCACAACACCTACGTGTAGTAAGATGTTGCTGCAATATATTATGCTTTTGCAGTAGACAGTGACACTAAATCTTGCTTCTTAATGAACCAAGAAACCAATGTTCTTCCAAGAAATAAAGTGGCTCCACTTGTACTTCTTTTGTCATTTTTACAACCTCCCCAATCTACATCTGTATAAGCACTCAAAGAGGATTTAATAGCCCTAAGATACCATTGACCAAAGTCTGGAGTGCCTTTCAAATATCTAAATATCCTTTTTACTACTGCCACATGTGATTCTCTAGGTTCTTCTTGAAATCTTGACACAAGACATACTACATGCATGATATCTAGTCTAGTAGCAGTTAGATATAGCAATCCACCAATCATGGATCTGTACTTGCTCTGATCTCTCTTAGGAGATTCATCATTTTTTCTCAACTTACAACCAGTAACCATGGGAGTACATATTGGTTTAATGTCCTCAATTCTAAACTTCTTTAACATTTCCTTGACATACTTTGATTGTGAGATGAATATACCTTTATCAAATTGACTTATTTGTAGCCCAAGGAAGAAATTCATCTCCCCAAACATTGATATTTTAAAGTCATTTCACATCTCCTCTACACACCTTTTACTTGTTTCCTCATTTCCTCCAAAGATTATGTCATCAACATACGCAACCACAATCAGGATTTGATTTCTCTCAACCTTGAAGTAAAGATTATTGTCCGCAGTACCCTTTTTGAATCCCTATTGTAATAAGTACTTATCTAATATTGCATACCAAGCTCTAGGATCCTGTTTAAGTTCATATATAGCTTTCTTCAACCTACAGACCATATCATAATCTTCTGATAACTGAAAACCTTCTAGTTGTTCAATGTACACCTCTTCTTCTAACTCACCATTAAAAAATATAGACTTGACATCCATCTGATACACCTTGAAGTCTTTATGAGCTGCAAAATCCAAAAACATCCTAATGGCCTCCATTCTTGCTATTGGAGAAAAATTCTCTTCAAAATCTATTCCTTCCACTTGTGAGTAGCCTTTACACACAAGTCTAGCCTTGTTCCTAATGACTTATCCATCCTCATTCAACTTGTTCCTAAAAACCCATTTAGTTCCTATCACATTCTTGTTTTCTAGTCTTGGGATCAGTTCCCATGTCTAATTCTTCTCAATCCACCTCAGTTCTTCTTCCATATCTTTGATCCAATTCTCATCCTTATATGCTTTAATTATTGTTTTAGGTTCTACCTCAGAGAGTAAACAAAATTTTACATGTTCCTTTGCCATAGCAACTCTTCTTGTTAGTACACCTTTGCTCTTATCTCCAATTATTTTGACCTTCAAAATGATTCCTCTACACATACTTAGAAGTCTTAGGATTCTTTTATGGAGCTTCTTCCTCTTTCACTGTCATCTCTTTCTCTTTCTCTTCTTCTTCTCTATAAGGGGGGTTCATCATATTCATATCCTTCTATTAGCATTAAGCTTTGTAGTGATTTTTCATCCACTTTGACACTTGCACTTTCAACTATCTTCCTTAACCTTTTGTTGTAGCATCTGTATGCCTTGCTTTTTGTAAAGTATCCAAGGAAGATTCCTTCATCTGATCTTGTATCAAAATTTTCTAGATTTTCTTCATGTCTCCTTGTATAACATTTTCTTCCAACCACTTTGAAATATTTCACAGTAGGAGGTTTTCCATACCATAGTTCATAGGGGGTCTTTGAACTGTTCACTCTTTCTTGTCCTCTGTTAAGAATGTACACTACAATATGAATAGCTTCTTTCCAATAGAAATCTGGTAGATTTGCTTCCTTCATCATGGTTCTTGTTGCTTCTTGAACTGTCATGTTCTTCCTTTCCACAACTCCATTCTGTTGAGGAGTCCTAGGAGCTGATAAATGTCTTTTTATCCCATGATCTTCACAAAAAAATTTAAACTCATTGGAGGTGAACTCACCACCTTTGTTAGACCTCAAACATTTGATTTTCAAATCCATTTCATTCTCAACCATAGAATTAAATGCTTTAAACTTATCTAGATCTTTTGATTTTTCTTTGAGAAAGGTCACCCAAGTCATTCTAGAGTAATCATCAATCAACAACATAAAATACTTGTCACCTTGAGAGATTATTGTTCTAGTAGGTCCACATAGGTCTATATGCACCAACTCCAAAGGTCTTGCAGTAGAATATTCCTTAGTTTTGAACTTTTTCTTTGTCTGCTTTCCAAATGACACTCCTTGCAAATTGCATTGATAGGCTTTATAATTCTTTGTAGATCTCTCATAGCTTGAGTAGAGTTGATCTTCACTAAGCTATCAAAATTTATGTCACATTCTTCTATGCCATAACCAACTTTCATTGATTTGAGACATAATGCACTTAACACCACCACTTTTGAGTTGATAAACATTTCATTATGTCCTTGTTCCAATTGCAACCAATGTTTTGAAGATTCCTTTTCTGATTTCATAATCATCTTGAAACACCAAATTGTATCCTCTGCTACATATTTGTCCTACACTTCAAAGATAATGTTGGAGACCCTTGACATAAAGAACATCATATATCTTATGCTTTCTATCAAAACTAATTGAACCTTTTCCACAGATCTTAGTAGATGTATCATCACCAAACTTAACAAGATCACCATCATACTTTTAAAGCTTAACAAACTTACTCTTATCACTTGTCATATGATTTGAGTATCCACTATCAATCTAGTATTTTCTCTCCTCTCTTGCATGAAAGGCATTCAATATAGTTCCTTCAATAGTGTGACCTGTTTTTGGAGAAATTTCCTTCACACATATTTCAGGATTAGTATAATTAGTTCCAACATTTAGAGCCATGAACAAGCATTCATCACTTCCATCATCCAGATATTCTGATTACTCATCATCAGAGACACCACTATCTTCTTTAACATAATAACTCTTCTTGACAAATTTACCTTTATGATCTTTATGTTTTTCATTTGAAACTTTGATTAGACATTTAGAAGCATAATGGCCTACCTTTCCATAATTGAACATTTGAAGGGTAACTTACCTCTGTATTTTTTAGTGCCCTTTTCAATCTCCTTACAAAATTTTCTTCCACCTCATCAAGATCATCTGGATCAAATTCATCATTGTCTTTCTTGCTGACTTTAAAAATAGTTTCTTTCCTTGGAGCATCTTTTTCAAACTCTCTTAATTCAAAAGTAGTTAAAGCACCAAAAATTTGATCTCTAGTATATTGATCCAAATTCTAAGCTTCCTCAATAGCAAAAACTTTAGCACTATAATTTTTAGGAAGAGTTCTCAATACCTTTTTCATAACTTCACTTTCCTCTAGTTTTCCACCAATATCATTGATGGTGTTGACAATTTCATCCACTCTAAGCATGTAGCCAACAATATCTTCATCTTCTGACATTCTTAGGGTTTTGAAATTTGGCTTTGAAATTTTATATCTTTTCTTGCTTGACCTTATCATCTCCTTCATAAATACTCTACAACTTGTCCATATCTCTTTAGTAGTTTTGAGGTTTATCACCTTCACAAGTTCTAAATCAGAAAGCCCACTCAAGATAGCATTCCTTGCTTTTCCATTATTCTCATAATCCTCAATCTCATCATCACTTGTTGGAGAAGTAGTAGGCATAGTGTATCCATTTTCAATTGACTTCCAAACACCAAACCCTAATGAGACAGGAAAGGCTTCCATCTTGGTTTTCTAGAAAGCATGGTTTGATCCATCAAACATAGGCACTTTGACACCATTGTTGTGCACCATTTGGATCTACCTCAAGCAGTTAAGCTTCTTCCAAGGAACCATAGCTCTGATACCAATTGTTTGACACACAAGACAATTGAGGGGGGGTGAATCAATTGTACATTAAAACATCCAAACCCTCATTAACCTTCAAACCTTTATTATGCATGAACATGAATGTAAACTAATGAAACATAAACACATTCACAACCATAAATCATAGAATACCAAATTTACATGGAAAAAAATAATCAAGAGAAAACCATGGTGAGGATTAATACACATATATATGAATAACAACACTAATTACAAAAGGCTCACTATCGAAAGAGATCACTTCCCAGAAGAAAAGAATGGCTCGCTGCCCAAAGGACTCACTATTTTGAATAGAAGGAGAATAAAATATGATTGTTACAAGTCGGTTCACTACCTTAGAGGAATAGGAAGATCCACCAAAACAACTCTACACCATCTGCAACCTTCGGCTCAATGCCTCCAACAACTTCACATACACTAAAAATGTAGACACCTTTTGCTAACTACTTCTGGTAGCCTTAGGTGTTTAAGCCCACACTTAGATCACAACACTTGATCACACTTACATCTTTTCACACCACATAATTGACCTTGCATATATATCACCCACAACCATAAACAAGCTTCTCCAAGTCAACTTCAATGAAACGCATGCACCTCAAATGTGCAGCCACCAAATAGGTCAGCACCAAACACTTCTATAGTGGAAAGAAGTGAAGGTAGACCAAACCAAGGGTTAACCAAGACCCAAATCTACACCAACACACTACACCATGCTTCCACAAACAACAAACCATCTTCGCAATCAATGCTAGCACACTAGGTTGGCCAAACCTGCACTAACACTATCAAACAATCAATTCAATATTCACTAGGTCCAAAAAAATACTAAGAACCACATAGAAACATCACACAACATCCTAGAATATTCCAACATCATCAGAATATTCAGTAACACTGCTGCAACCACTTGAAACTAAGAATATTATTATCTCGTGCAACTAGCCACACTGCCACAAACATACAACTCACTAACCAACCTTGTGGAACAACTGAACACAAAACATTCTAGGGGAAGGTAGATGCAAGAAATATAAGCATGTTCCCAAATGCACAAGACAAGAAACCTCAACATGGAGAAAAGCGAAGCAATTCCATTTCTCCCAAATAACCTTCTTCATAGGCAACACACTATCAACACATCTTCCACTGTCGCATGATTCGGAACTTGAAACTTTGGATATAACACCTCTGAACACCTTTTATCATCTCATCCAAATTTCAAAAGCACATCTTCGAGCATGAAGAAATGTGGAACACAATGCAGAACATAACTTTATCACCTTGTAGACTCTCTATTCAAATTTTCTCAAAATAACTTGGAAACCAAGTGAACCAGTTGCATCAACAATACCTACTCAACACCACAACTCCTTCTCAACATGACCACACTAGAGGTTGACATCAATGACAACACTAATGAAAACATAGTGCAACAATCTCCAATAGTACCTATTCTTGTAAAGTACTCAAAGAGAGTATTCATTTTAAACTAATGAAAGAGAACTTAGGCTAACACACATGGAAATTGGAAACTCAACTAGTTCTAACAATTCTAAGCTATGAAAAAACATGAAATCTAAACATAGACTAGAAAATATGCATGAAAATTATCAAAAGAATATTTTACCATCTTTTTTGAGGGAGAAATTTATGAAGATATGATCCATAGAATAAATCAAGGGGAGAGAGTTCAATAGTGACCCATGGTAGATAGAGGAATAATACTTTATGAAAGAGAAAAGTGGAAAATAGAAACTAGAAACTAGAAATAGGAGATATGTTGGTGTTTCAATTTGCACCTCTGGAGTGTAGATTGGAAATAGAGAGCTATACACAGTTAGACTGCTCTTCAAATTAGGAGGGGAAGCTCCCTCTTTTTCTGATTATGCATAAAAATAAATACTAAACTAATTTATGATCTTTTTATCTCAGCTGAGAGCACAAGGTTATAAAACTCTTTGCGTCGTAGCCGAGGTTTTCTCTAGTTTTGTAACTTCAACTACAACGAAGCCTAAATTAATGATGCTTCTAACTTCTCAAGTAAATTCAGAGCAAGAGAGTTTAGAAGTAAACATGGAATGATTCAATAAACACAAAGCTTAGATAAACTTGTTTCCAAAACACATCTGAAGACTCATTGTACTTTCATATATAAGCTGAAATAAAGTTCATAAAAGCAAAACATGAAACAATAACACCGAAATATTTTGATAACGTGGATCAAAGCAAAGTAGGCATAAGATTTATTTCCTCAAACTCCAACAATAATAACACATTTGGGATAGTAGATTGTAGCTAAAATAGGCATACAATTTATGATCAAACCAAATAACACTGAACACAGTGAAATGATACTAAATAGAAAAATTGGAGGCACTTAGGCTCAAAAATTTTGTTATAGCAACAACAATTAAAAAATAATGAGCAAGGTTGCTCTTATTTATAAACAAACACAGGAGTAGGGAACCCTAAAATCTCCTTGTGTTAACAATCAGTCTTGCCAACATGCAAGATTTATTCCTATGTCTAAACAAAGATAACTAACATTTAATTGGAATGACTAACATTAGTTAATTGATCTAAAACTAAAGAGAACTCCAACTGTACAATAGGTATCTTCAAAGATAGACATGCATGAAAAGAGGACAAGTTAAACTCAAAAAAGAAATCGAGTTAACTATTGATTTGAATCCTATCCTTGAAAAACATTGCATGCCTTAACTAGTAGTTCACTTATTGACAACTTGAGTAATCAAGTCCTCCAGAAAGTTGTTAACTGCCTCTGTGTCAAGAACACTACTACTCTTTGGAATGATGCATTGTCTCTGCAATATCACTTTGCCATCCATGATTAGATTTTGAAACTCTCTTCCCTTATCAGTTTTTTCATCAAATCTTGTTGACATCATTGCAACTTGACTCAAATTGCAGTCAACAGGGTCACCATTGAAATTACTACGAATGAGGTCATGAAACTTCATTTGCACTTCACTGAAATCAATGTACGCATCATCCTCGCGTTGATATTGGCAAGGAATTTGTGACATGAATGTTCTTATGAACTTGAGAGCACTTGCAACCTTTTGTCTATATTCAACCATTTCTATAGACATTGCTTCGTAGGTTTTTACTTTGAAGAGGAGTTTTTCTCTCCAAGTAAAAATATTTTGCTTGTTTTCTTTTGTAATAACTAAATCATACGCCATCCTCAAGTCGACAATGTTGATCTCATCTCTAGGCTTCCTTTTTGCTATGTTCTGCTCTGACTCCTGAGTTCCTAAGTGAAGATTGTGGGCATTGTACCTCAATTGGTAAATCTCTACAAGTATGAATCTGCCCTTGGTGATGAATTCTTCTACCCAATATCTCAGATGTTTCCCATATATAACCAGCTAACTTAGCTA
This sequence comes from Sequoia sempervirens, assembly GCA_007258455.2. Taxonomy (NCBI): domain Eukaryota; kingdom Viridiplantae; phylum Streptophyta; class Pinopsida; order Cupressales; family Cupressaceae; genus Sequoia; species Sequoia sempervirens. The sequence goes on along the minus strand of VDFB02086081.1, from coordinate 70,331,049 downwards.
ATTTTGATCTATAGATGATTCCAACATCTGTGGAAGCAAAGCGGTGATGTGTGAAGTCCCATGAAGTATGTTGGAGATGTACTGTTGAAGTTGTCAATTTTTCAACCTTGAGGGCTACCTTGTCCTCTCCATCTTTGAGTACTCTCTCCTTCAATTTAATTGTTGCAACCTCAAAGAGATTTACATTAGCTTGACATGTCCTTCTACCAAGATTAGCTTTGACCAATGTGAATCCATCAACTTCAACCTCATTGGCGTTCTTTTCTTATGGTGGTGTAGCTATCTCAATGATAATCTCATTGTAAACATTCTTCTCCACGTGAACTTGATTCTTGAGTTTCTTTTCTGATGTGTCTTGGTAGACATTATCAAACTCTACAAAGTCCAAATGGTAAGAGGGATTTCTCCTCTTTCTGCCCAGGAGGCTCTCAAGCCAAGACGAAGGGTCTTTGCTAACCTCTCTAGGAGAAATGATTACCTGAGAAGCCATATACGACGTAGCATGGCTGGATTACCTGAGAAGCCATATACACGTATGTAGGAGAATGTGGGGAATTGGATAAACCAATCACCCCAATTCGCCATTGCCAATCTGGAATCTAATGGAAATCGTATATGCAACTCATGGCCAAGATTCCTCATTGTGTACATTAGGAAAAGAAAATTCACCTGATTGAAGTGTTGTTTTGACTATGAAAATTCTAACTGCGGGAAATCCTCATGAACCTGTTGAATGCCTAGAGTTCCAATGATATTCAAACCTCTAAAATTGCCTTGAAAGGCTATTAGATATATGAGGTATGAAATCATATGGAATTTGTGGGCTTTGAGTAAATTTGTCATCTAATGGTGAAGAGTATCATTGGTCAATGTCGACCAATTGTAGTGTTCTCTATTGTTAACAAGTTGAGACATGATGTAGAACATCCACGACTGAAACTTGTGTGCTTTTGCTTGACTTGTGACTCAGTTGAGCAGAGCAATCATGACTGTGAACTCATCACGTCCAACATTCTTCGAAAAACTATTTTGTTTATCTTTTAGCCACCTTTGTGCCATCCTTTTCTAGCATTGATCCTTTTGTGTATTCCACACCTTCTCACATTCTTCAGTTGATACAATGAGGTTATCTAGACATTGTGGAATAGCAAAGAATCTCTCAATGTCTCTTGGCTTGAGGCTACAAATTATTTTCCCATTCACTGATTGGATTTCTCATGAAGTGGGGTTGTAATGCTTGACACAAGCAATTACAAACTTGATGTTCTGTGTCGAGATGGGAAAAGAGGTTGTTGCTAGTAACCTCGATTGTTCAAGATTTTACATTATGATGCAGTCTATGCCTTTCAAAGGGTTCAAATCAACTATTAGATTTACTTGATGGAAGTCGGTGCCGAGTGTCTTCAAGAAATTGTGGAGCAAGACGAATTTGGTCTTGATTTCGATTGGAGAGAATTGCATATCTAAAAACTTGAAGACTGGCTATACACATGAGTATGTTTGAACAAATTTTGCACAAAAGCTAAAAATAGCTTCGCTAAAATGCAGGAAAAGGAAGATTTTTGGATAAAAATATGAGATATGGGTTTTGTAAGGAATGTCGTTATGAATAGACCCAGATCGTCTATTTTTTGAAAAATAGACTTTTTCAAGAACATGCAAGAACTGCTCAAAGGTAGAAGTTGCAAAGCAATTTTTTCTAGAAAAATTTGAGACGTGGATTTTGTAGGTGCTTGTATGTTGAAGAGATCCAAATCATCCATTTTTTGAGAAACTAATATTTTTCTAAAAAAGATAGATCCTCTGGAAAAGTGGAAGCCACTGAGCAATTTTTTTGGAAAAATCTGGGATGTGAGTTTTATGGCCAATTTTGTGCTAAATAAATCCAGTTTGTTAGATTTTTGAAAAATTGATTTTTCTTGGACATGCAAGAAACCCTAGAAAAGTGGAAGCTGAAGAAGTTGAAAAAAAATTTCCAATCTTGGAGAAGATTGGAAAAGAAATAGACCCAGATCAATGGAAGTTGAAAATTATGAACTTTTGCCTCTGAAAAATGATACCCTCGAAAACACCTTATGGAAAAGTGTTCTTTTGTGCAACCTAAACACAAAACTACGAAGAACTCTGAAAACCCCCTTCGTTTGAATTTTCAAATGTTGTTGAGAAGAAAATTTTGTGTTTTCTCATTGAAGTCAACCTGCAAAATAATTAAGTTTGGAGGTGAAAGAAACAGTTAACTCGTGAAAACCCTAATTTTAGGAGTTATCATGTATATTATTTTACATTAACTCAAAGAATCCCTCAAAAATAGGGCATCCAAAGTAGATATTTCATGAAGACGTCTTGAAAAAATCTAACTCAAGTTGACTTGGGAACCTCTTTGAGATGAGGCATCCAAGCTTGAGTGTTAGAATTTTTTTTGAAATTTTGAAATTTTGCTTGTTTTCGGTGACTGGTACCCCCTATTTGAGCACTTTTTTCTGCCAACCTATGAGCAATTGTAACTAAAATAGAATTGATCTGGAAATCCCTATCGAATCTAAAGAGATTGATACCTCACACCATCCTTTGATCACATGTTTAACTGCTTTTTAGTTTGCACACCCCTAGTTGACTAGGGCGCTTTGCATCACTAGAGTTAGAAGATTTTCCAGTTTTTATCTTTTCCTTGATAAACTGCCTCTGTTCGATCTTCGATTGCTGAGGTTTGACAAGTCTTTTGAGCTAGCAAATGGTTTGGCTATGAAGCTAGACTGAATTTGAGAAGGATCTCCTAGAGGTATCAAACCCTAAAAAGTGGTTTTGATGGCTTAAAATCTTGGGCACCCCTGGCTAGCAGGGGCGCTTTTGTTTGGTAGACTTAACCATTTTTTAGTGATTTTCAACTTCAATTTTTCTCTCGTTCACCATTTCCCATTTGTTTTACAATTGTTGGTGATTGATGAATCCTGGGGTTAGGCTAAGATATGAAAATGGAAATCCTAAAGAATTCTAGAAAGGATGACTGGTTTTGTAAATCCTAAAAGTTGTTTCTAAAGGCCCAAAACCCTAGGTGCCCCTGGCTAGAAGGGGTGCTTTTATGCTCCTAACTTCAAAAATTTTAGTTTGGCCTCTTGACGAAACACCCCTATTTGATCCTCGTTGTTGGATGTTCGACAAATTCGGTGAACCTGCTAACAGAATTGTTGCGAAGCTTGATCAAAACTAGGGACCTCTTGGAGGTTGTGAACCCTGAAAAATGAATCTGATGATTCAAAATTTTGGGCGCCCCTGGCTAGCAGGGGCACTTTTTTGCTCTATACTTAGCTATTTTCTGAATTTCTTGATTTTCTTCATTTTTTGTTTGATTTGCATTTCCAATGATTTGACAAGTCCTGTGGACTGGATGCTAGATTCATTGCGAAGCTTGAAAAATTCTAAGAAGAATGACCTAGAGAGTTTGAATGCTAAAAAGTTCATTTGGTTGCCTAAAATGTTGGGTGCCCCTGGCTAGCAGGGGTGCTTTTGTGCTCCAAAGTTGGCCATTTTTGAGTTTCTCAGCCTTCTTGCACTTCATGTTCTCCATGTCATCAACTGTGTTGACCCCAATCACCATTGCTAGCATGTTGATAATATTCAAGTGCTTGACAAATAGAAAATAAAAAAATCTAAGGCATTGAAGCCTAGGCGCCCTCCTTGAGATATGACATCCAAGGTTTCTAGACAGTTTATTTTTTGCAATTTTCAACTTTTTGAATTCCCCTCCACCATTCACCATTTTTTGAGCATCTTTCACCGTGGATTGATCTATGCAGTGTTTGAGGCTTAGATTCTGACACCTGGTATCTGGCCATCCTCCATTGATGACCTCAGAGGTCCTAATTTTTCTTCTAAAAAAGTGAGATAGACCTACCAAAGAAAAATTGACTTTTTGATGATTTTGACCGGACTAGTGTGATCGTAATGAAGAATCAACCAATCAAAATCAATCTCAGCCTTTTATGCAAAGATTCTATTTTTAGGGTTTTTTCTAGAAATAGGGCCTAAAACCCTAATTTTAAAATTTCCCCAAATTTTGTGAGCATCCTTTTAACAATAAACCTAGAAAAACCCTATGGTCCATTTATTTTCCAGAAATTTCTAAAAATAGAAAAAGCTATTTTTAGAAACTTTGACCCTTTTTGACTTTTGACGACAATTTTTACAAGATTTTGACCATTTTACCAAAATTCCTTAATGAAGCAAAAATTTTAATTTTGGGTACACTATTTGGCTCTGTCTAGGGACCATGTTGGATACTTACGACATGGGAGAGCCAAGAATCTCTGGATATTTAAGCGTAGACCAGTGTCTTATCAATTGGGCAATAGAGTCAAGATTATTTCAATATACCTATTAGTTGAATTTTTCCTTAAAAACACCTAAAACAAGACTACCTAATCACCTAAAACACAACAAAAACTTTATGAAACGGGGTAATACATTGCGAGATAATTTTCATATTACAAAAAGGGGAAACACATCACGAAAAACAAAAGAAAATTATTTACAAAAATTTACTCCACTCCCAAAGGGATGAAATGCTTCAAATATTGCCTATTGTATGGCGGTGGGAAGAGCCTTCCATCCAAGTGCAAGAGAATGTAGGAATTCTCCCCTGCGAACTCATGGATTTTAAACTGCCCTAGCCACAAGGAATCAAACTTTCCATGCATTCCATTGGGATCATGTCTTTTGTCCCATAACAAGACTTCATCTTTGTTCTCAAAGTCTTGTTGACAAGCCTTCTTATCTAAAATCTTCTTCACTCGCTCTTGATGTTGAATGATTCTATCAACTACTTCCACCCTTTGTTCCTCTAGCTTCATCAGGTATAAGAAATGTTTCTCAATTGGGTCTTTGAACTCACCATCTTCCATTGTGGATGACAGCTGCAAAGCAAACAACTCCAAAGTAATGGGTAGCATAGCCTCTGTACCATACATGATAATAAAAGGTGAAGTGCCAATAGCTATCTTGGGAGTAATTTCGTTAGCCCAGAGAGTGTCATATAGTTTCTTGTGCCAAGATCGTTGATTGGAACCAACTAGCTTGTGTATGATTGTGACAATACTTTTGTTTGATGTCTTGGCTTGTCCATTACCCTGAGGGTAATAATCTGATGAATGAGACAAGGTGATGTCACGATAAAAGAAAATTTTGGTAGCTCCTCAAATGAGAAACTTGTTGTGTTGTCAGTCATAATTGTGTGTGGTACCCTGAAGCGTGAAATAATATTCTCCTTTAGAAAGTCCTACACAACTTCTGAGGTAGCCTGCTTGGTAGGAATAGCCTCAACCTATTTTGTGAAATAGTTTGTAGTTGTAAGGACATAAACATGCCCCTTACTAGAACGTGGATTGATTGGATCTACAAAATCTAAACCCCATTGTTGGAATGGAGCATCGATGATAACTGGCCTGAGTGTAATGGCTACCAATTTAAGTTTTCCACCAAACTGTTGGCACATCTAACAATTATGCACCCAATCATATGCATCGTGAAACATAGTTGGCCAAAAAAATTGTGCTCGTGGGATTTTGAATATTGTAAACCTTGATGAAAAGTGGCCACTACATGCTTCATTGTGAAACACTTCCAACAAACGTCATTGTTGGTCCTTGTTGATGCATAGCAAGAATGTTCCATCACACCCTTACTTGTATAGAACGTTTTTCAAAAGCACATAATTCAGCGCTTTCAATTTCAATGTTCTTTTCTATTTTTTGTCCATGTGAGTTGGGCATTCTCCATAAGTTAAATAGTACCATATTTCAGTGTAGCATTCATTAACAAAATCAAACAATAGGACCATGGGAAGGTCCTCTTTAATCTCAATTTCTAGTTCACCATCAACGACCTGGTGCTTTAGATCACTATCTTCTACTATTAGTTGACAAAGGCCTCTCCCATGAACGAGTTTGGTCAGCTTGATCTCCAAGTCATATTTTTGAACTTTTGCGATCTAGTTACCTCTTTTTGTGTCCATCTCCTGTTGAGTTAAGATACTTTTGACTGTTGGATCTATGACATATACTGTTGTATGGGAGTTTAAGATGTAAAATCTGAAATTCTTTACAGCCCTAACAACCGCATATGCATTCTTTTCAATTTGAGAATACCGAAATTCACTGTCTTTGAATTTGCTACTCATCAACACAATTGGAGATTCGGTTTCTTCATTCAATTTTTGTGTCAATATGGCAAAAAAAGTGTGTTCGGATGCATGTTCAATAAAGGATAAAATCCTTATCAAATTCAGGTCGAACCAACACTAGTGCTTGACTGATGGCTTCTTTAATCTAGATGAATGCCTTCTTTTTTCAATCCATTTCAAGGAGGACATTTTCTTCATTATAGCTAATATATCCTTGGTTAGATTTGAGAAGTTTGGGACAAATCTTTGTATGAAATTCACTTTACCAAAGGAGTGTACCCCAGTTTTACTTGTTTGAAGAGATAGGTTTTTGATAGAATCAATTTGACTAGTGTCAATTCGAGTTCCTTCATTGGAGACAATATGGCCAAGCAATTTTCCTTTTGTCACCGTAAACATGGAATTCTTGGGATTTAATGAAATATTTTGATACCTACATCTTTCGAACACCTTCACTAGGTGTGAAAAATGATATTTATGATTCTTTGAGAAAGCGATGAGGTCGTCAAGGTAGCCAACAATTAACTTGTTCTTCAAATCCCCAAATTCCAAATCCATGGCTCTTTGAAAAGTGGCACCAACATTGATAAGGCCAAAGGGCATCCTTTCATAGGAAAACATACCCCATAGGATAGTGAATGTTGTCTTGATCTAATCCTCTTTAGCTATTACAATCTGATTGTATCAAGAAAAACTGTCAATTAATGACATCTTTGAACCAGTGATCGTCTGCAAGGTATGCTCGATGATCGGAAAAGGATAATTATCCTTGAGGGATGACTAATTTAAGTTGCTGAAATCTACACAGATTCGGATTTCTTTGTTGTTCTTTCATACAGGAACTATGTTTGACACCCGGGTGGAATGATGAATTGGAAAAATTATCTTAGCATCCACCATCTTTTGAACCTCCACATAGATTGTATCTTGAATGTGTGGATTATAGTGTCATTGCTTCTATCTGGAGGGCTTGGCATCAAGTTTTAGTGGAATTGTATGAGACAATTCTCTAGGTGTGAAGACCTTCAAATCTTCGTATGACCAGGAAAACACATCTCGATATTGCTCGAACAAAGAGATGAAACTTTTGCTTTCCTTTGTAGTACAACACTTACCCAAATTAGCAAGCCGGAGCTCTTCTTCAGTACCAATGTTTACTTGATAATACTCAGCAAAGGTCTTATTAGCTGAGTTTCTCTGATCTTGAATGTACCTATCATTCCTATCAGATATATCCTCCAAGGACATTATAACCTTGGGTATTTGATTGCATTTCAATTGGATGATACATGATTCCATTGCTTCAGAATCTTTTGTTATTGATTCTATGAAGGGAGAAGCACTACCTTCAAAGAATAGCTCTTTAAAATTGTCTTCCATTCCAATAAATTCTTCGATGTGATCATCATTGTCGAAGACTTTCCAGTTGTTGCAATTATCAGGGACAGCTAGCCAATATATGAGTTCAATAGCAAATGCATTCTAACAAAAATCAAAATGTTGTATGAAAAGAGCAGTTGATACCGCAAGAGCATCTGCTCTGCTATTTTCTGTATGAGGAATGAACTTGATGTCAAATGTTTTGAATCAGTTGATCGCATTCCACACCCTTTGTCTATAATGCCGAAGGTGATCTTTTCTTACTTAAAATCGATACCTAATTTTTTTCACAATCATCTCTGCATCACCTTCGACCCTAAGTAGTTTGATACCCATATATCTTCCATTCTTGAGACCTAGTATAAGCACCTCATATTTCATTGCATTGTTTGTGTTTTCAAATTCCAAGCAGTATGCAAATGGGTATAAACAACCTTCTTGAGAAATTATCACCACTCTCGCTCCTGAACCTGCTATCGAGCAACTTCCGTCAAACTACATTGTCCACATCTTTGGATCTTCTGTTGATTTGTCTACAGAACACACAACAATTTATCTTTCTTCAGTTACTTTAAACAACATATGTACCAGGACTCATGTCTTGATATAGCACTTGTGCTTGAGGATCTTGGGATTTCACCACCGTGAATCTATATTTGGCCTCTGGCTCCAGCTTGAAACTACCTTTCTTCAAAGGAATTGTTGCAAAGGACCAATCTAGTTGAATCTCTCCTCTAAGATCTTTGCAGAAGCTTCTACTCAACAACATCATGTAGCTATTTGAAATATTAGCTACTAGCATGGTCATTATTATTTTCTTCTCATGACAAGATGCCAATCTAACTTGAGCATCTTTCATTAGCTGACCAATGACACCAACTTAGACTCAAGTGAATAACACTTGTCATGAGTCTTAGTGCATGAAAGTCCCAATACGTTCATCACCTGTAGAGGCATGACATTATCTGAGGCTCTTGAGTCTATTATGTAATTGCTTAATTTGAATATGCCTATATACAAAGATATACATAAGGGTTTTGGCTTTTCTTTCGTTGGAACAGATGATTTGAGCAATGTGGGTTGAATGATAGCCTACTTCTTTACAATCTTGGGAATCTAATCTAGCTGTTCTGGATGGTCCTGAAGATACTCCAGTTGAGAGATTTATACCTTTGTCTTCATCATGGAATTGGCAATGTCAAAGTTGGATAAACATGGATCTTGAGCACCTGCTTTAGTGTTCTCATGTGAAGGTTTAGGATTAGAAGTGGAAGTCACCTCTTAATCCTTTTCTTTTATTTTTTTCTATCCTCTTCTTCTTTCTATGCTTTGAAGTGCTAAGCATGTGAAAACATAGGTGTTAAAAATATTTCATGATTTACTGCAAGAGCGTATGGATAGTATTACTCTTCTTCTTCTTGGTTAACAGGTTCACTATCAAAGTATCTTGTAGCAGAGTCGCCATTCAAGTTGTCCTTCTGTGGTAAGACAACATTCGAACTTGATGTAGGTACAAAACTATAACTGGGTGCAGTTTCAGTGTATCCCATGATTTGATTCATTCTCAAATTCTCAGGACATGTAGAACTGGTATGTGTGTCGGTCTCATGGAAAGAGCATAACACCATGGATTTCTCAGCTTCAACTGTTTGTCTTGGTGGAGGTGCTAGAAATCGCGGCTTGAAATTGTTGAAAGGCTAAAAATTGTTCCTCTTTGGCTAGTATGGTTGTTGAGGTTGATATGGTGGTGGTGCGGGCATTGTAGGATTCCCTTGAGTAGGTAATTGTCTTTTGAGGATATTCACCTCATTAGCTACCTTTTGTAGCAATAGATCTATAGAACCTTGAACAAGAGGTCTGATAGCATCAGTCTTCATCTTCTCGGATATGATCATGTTGTCCTCGAGCTCGATGGCTCTTTCTTGTGTAGTTGTCAATTCTGTTTCATGACTTGATCTTAAGAAAAAGGCTATTTTTGATGGAAGAGCATTTATGAAACTAATCAAAAAAATATTTGATGATGGATGGAGCGTATGAGAAATATTTGTGACTAGGTGGTTAAACCTTGCCACAAATTCCCTCATAGGTTAATTTAGCTCTATCTTTGAAGTTGAGAGTTGAACAAACAACCGATACTATCTTCAGAAGGCTTGAATCTTGCCAAGAACTTCTCGCTCATGGTCACCTAGTTTGTAATAATTCTTGGATCTAAATGATGAAACCAATCAACAAAATTTTCCTCAAGAGTCTCTACAAAGGTACGTACGACAATATCTTCATGTGGTACATGCAAAATGGTGCAAGCCAATGTGAATGCAGAGATATGCTCATTAGGGTATTGAGCCTCATCGCAGTGAAATCAAGGAAAAAATTTCCTTGACACTTTAGGAAACTCATGGTGTCCTTGTAAAGCCAATGGTCCAATGTTATTACCCCAAGGTAATGGGGGTGGACATTTGTGATTTTCATTGCGATTGTTGTCATCGTGGTTGTTGTTGCCCATTGCTTTTGGTTGGATCATAGGTTCTTCTTGGATCTCATGATCTATGGCAAAGCCTCTCCTCCTCATATAAACTTGATAAGCCAAGATTATCTAATCCCATATAGGAGGCGATAAAACTGGTTTTCTGGCCCTACAAGATCAACTTTTATTTCTTCTTCGTCCAAAGTAGTAGCCACATTTCTCCACTGAGCAGGATCTTCTCTTTTCTCAAACATGAAACTCCTCAAGCTACTGATGATGTTTGTTTGCTCTCCTTCAATCAACATGAAATTTGGATGAATGACTATAGGAGTAAGATTCAATTGTTGAACTAGAGCAGTAGGACACATATGTTCATTTCCGTGTCATAAAGCTTTAAGATTTCTTTGATGTTTTATGCCTGTGCCCCACAGTGGCTGCCAAAAAATTGTTGGTGTTTCAATTCACACCTCTAGAGTGCAAATTGGAAATGGACAACTATGCATAGTTAGATTGCTCTTCAAATTAGGAGGGGAAGCTCCCTCTTTTGCCAATTTTGCATAAAAATAAATACTAAACTAATTTCCAATATTTTTATCTCAGCTGAGAGCACAAGGTTATAAAACTCTTTGCGTCGTAGCTGAGGTTTTCTCTAGTTTCGTAACTTCAACTACAACTAAGACTAAATTAATGAATTTTCTAACTTCTCAAGTAAATTCAGAGCAAGAGAGTTTAGAAGTAAATAGGGAATTATTTGATAAACACAAAGCTTTGATAAACTTGTTTCCAAAATACATTCGAAGACTCATTGTACTTTTAAATTTAAGCTAAAATAAAGTTCATGAAAGCAAAACATGAAACAATAATGTTGTGTGGCCTCACAACACGCCCCAAGAATGTAAGACTTCGGGACCCCAAGTGAAAAATAACACTTATGGTAGATGTTGGCTAGTTGGAAAGATCACCAAAAGTAGAAAGCAAAGAGAAATCTTTTTAAAAGAGTACTTTGTAATTCAAGTGTTCCAGGTACCGGTACCGAGAATCGAGAATGTTAGAAATGCAAAAGGTAATGCAAATGGTAAAGCAAAGTGTTCTGATCCGAGAGTCGAGGTCTGGTGAAGATGGAAGTTTCGGTAAAATCGAAGTCTGGGAAAATCATGGGTAAAGATAAATATCAAGTGTTGGGTATCGGGTGGCAATGCAAATCAAAGTTTTAAAATTTTAAGGTTGTCTAAACGGTTTGATGGTCTAGTAACCCGATATAAAAGATAATTACGCAAGAATATATGATTTTCTTGAGAGTGTGTTATTTATGATGGATTTATATGATAATGAATTAATGATGGTTTTATTTACATGTGTTTTTTATAAATGTTTTTCTAAAGGGATTTAATAGGTGGAATTTGTGATTGCAGGAGAAGCAGATTGCGATGCAAAGTTCGGGTAAGGATGGTTAGGCGAACTTGAATCATAGATAGAATCATATCCAGATCAAGCTGCATATTCTGGGAAGTTATATGCAAAGGGGCTTGACTCCATCGAAATACTAGGGATCCCAGTATTTCACATATGGCGACAGAAACTGCCAACCTCTGAGGAATCTCATTCCCTAGAGTAGAAAGCCCGAGGTAGAACCAAAGTGTAGGAATAGGATGATGAAGTAATCGTTTTGAATATATGGGAAAGTTACTACATGCTATCCTAATTCAAGTTATTATCCTGGAAATAATGAAAAGATAAAAAAAAAAATCAAAGGACCTCAACATGCAGATGGAGGTTGACCTTTGTTGACTTCATTTACAATTCTCTTACCAGTCACTACATTCCACATGCCTTGATGTGATTCGTCCCTTGGATTTCCTGTCATGTATTTGTCTTATCCTACTTGTGTCTTACTTCTATAAAAGGCTAGGGGATACTTCTTTTTAAGTTAAGTTTAGAATTTTTGGATGTTGGAAGAGCCAAAACTTCTCTAAGTTTTGTTCTTTTTTCCTATTTTCTGAATCATTCCAGTCTAAAAACTTGTATGCACATAGAACTTAATCAATATCAAAGCCAATTTGATAGCTACCTATCTCATGTATTTTTGTAGATGGTTTGTTAGTTCATCTGAACAAAACTATGGGTTGCGCCTTTTAAGGGTGCATACAGAACCTACTCGGTGTCCAAACTAAACCCCCTTCTTTAAAAGCTCACAATGTTTTATACCTAGTTGTGAAGCAATCTGGTGAAGTATAAAGCAGTTTTCTTTGATTTGATTAAATCTTGGGGCATGCATGGAGAATAACTGGGAGAAATTTTATTTTTTAGTATTTTGATGCTTTATTTTAGATTAGATGTTTAAATTTTTGAAAATGTTCCAAAAAATAGATGAATGAATGAAAATTTATTGAAAATATTTCATTTTCTATGGAATTGTTGAATGGTTAAAGCTAAATCTACTTAAGTGATAGAAAAATTGTTTGATGTTCATGAAATATTATTGCAAATGTTTTGATTTCATGAGATTATTTTATGATCAAACCAGAAATCTTGTATCTAATGTTAATGATTCTTAATGAAATTGGTATTTGAAACTAGAGATAACCATAGACCCCTTGAGATTAATAGCAATATCACATCATACCTTGAAGTGAACCTAGTATGATCAAGACTTGACTACCGAAGCCTTGGGATTAAGCTAAGTCAACCTTTTCCTATTGCACGGACGCCTTAGGTTGCCATGGTTCAGTCTTTCAAGTAAAGATAGGTTCTTCACAGTTTGCCTGTGAGGATTTTATCTGCACTATTGCCTACGAGTGACATCATCATCAACAGGAACTGATGCTAGAAGGAGGGTCTTTTCACTTTTCTTCATATCTTTCTCTCTATTTTTTGTTTAGGAATCTTTATTGGTTTCTATTTTTAAAAGGAAGCTTGTAAGGCGAAATTCAAATGCAAGCCGGTATTTCAAAAATGGAAGTTGAAAAACTCCAAAAAATTCTTAACTAGAGATTACATCCTTTGAGTTTATTTACCTTTGGTAAAGTCACCGAGTGTAGAATTCATGATACAACTGATCATGATGAACTCGATTGTGAAACATTTCTAACTAGGGTAAGTTTGGTTATGTATAAGTCGATCTTCCGTTAATGGAAGAAGTTTTAACTGCTAAAAGAAAGGGATTGTTAATGAGAAATATGTTGAATCCTAAAAGAGAGTATAACCCTAGTGGAATTGAAAATGTTAAAAAATTAACTGATATATCAAAACTATTTGATAACTACAATTGTTATGAAGAAAATCTTAAGGTTTTGTAGGAAGATAGGCGAGAATGCTAAGACTTAGAAATATTGCATTGAAAATGAGGAAACAACATCGATGAGTCATCATTCTCTTCATACGTGGAAAACGTAAGTGAAGAGAAGGAGCGAGAAAATCAAGCGGAAGACGCGTGTTTTTCATTCCAAATTGAAAATTCACAAGCTAAAAAAGGAAATTTTCCTCATTTTATGCAGGATACAAAGTATCAAGTTTTTACTTTTTCTCTCTCTAATAACAACATAAATTGTGATATTGCTTGGTCTAACAAAGTTCAAAGTGAAGATAGGGCCGAGGACGCAAAAAAATTTGGAGGAGAAGAAAATCAAGAAATGGACACAACCGTTCATGGAGTTGAACAAAGTAAAGAGGAAAACCATGAACCAGGGCTGAAAGAAGGTAGAGTATTGATGAACCAGAGAAGGTGTGTGTGATCGACCTTTAATGAGGTTGTTTTCATACATATGAGCCAATTTATTGGTAAGTACACCTTTGAATTTATGTTTGTTAAATGCAAAAAATTTGAAGAAATTCATTGTTATAGTAGGATATTTGAAATTTATTTCAGTGAATTCAAGTTCAAACCTATTGTAATTCATACTAAAACAACAATGGAAATAGTTATTGAACTCAAAATAAATTGCTTTGTTAGGGTTAGTCATTTGTTAGATTAGAGTTTTGGTTAATTAGGGTTAGTTTGCTTTTTGTAGAGTTTGTTGTCATTTTCTTTTATTTTATTTTGTATTTGGCCCTTTGCATTAGCAAATTCTGCTTAACTTGTCATACACTTGAGATTTAATTCAAACATTTGTAACATTGTGCTATGAAATTTAAAATGATAAAACCATACACAATAAATACACGCTTTAAAATGTATGACAAATCTATATATATGTGTGTGTGTGTGTGTGTGTGTGTGCGTGATGTATATACATAGAAGTATCAAAATTCTTGTTGTGAAAGAGAAAAAAAAAGCAAAAAGAGGGAGTTGAGTTGCAAAGAAGAGTAGCCATTCAGTCGATTTGGGATGCCTCGTCCATTAGGGCTAAATACCCTACGTAGGAAATTTCTTAGTGAACTTCAAATTCAGGAATATGGAGGTCAGTCAAGAACTGTCTGAGTGGAACTACTTCCCCATGTTCTAGGAACCGAGGAATATCATCCATGGAAGGGATTCCAATGGTTGGATGTGCAACAGACAGAACAACATCCAGATTCTCCAAATATTCAGGTCGCACTATCATATTTGCAGTTGAGTGAACATCTTCAACAGGAATTCCAATGTCCAGGAGTGATGCTACAAAGCGAGAAGCCAAGTTAGAATAAAACTAGTAGTAAGCTCTAGATTCCACATATTGTTCCCCAAGGACTAAGCACAAGTTTGGCATAGTGAAATTGGTATTCCAAATGAAGAAAACCTTTTCAAGCCTTTGAGTCGTGATACAACCCATGAAAACATTCTGGCGATGAAAGCAGGTCAAGAAAATTGGAGTATCCATGACCTGGAAGCAAGCAAGCACTAGTAGAACAAAAAATGCAAAATAAAAAAAGAAGGCAAAATAAAATTGTGAAGAATTAGAGAAAAGTGTGGAATTTATAGAAAACCGTGAGGAATTTGTGGTACATAGTTGCCTAGATTGAATTCTTGGAAATCGTAAGCAAGGTGGCAACTAGATGAGTCTTCTAGAGCAAAATGTTAAATCAAATTAATTTTTACACACAATTGGTGACAATCTACTTCAAATTTGGCCAATACGAAGATTGTAAATCAAGAAAGTTAAAGATTTTGAAATTAATGGTGTTCATTTCATTGTGTTTTTACTAAGTCATATTAATCATGAAGGTGCTCATGTATGTAAAGCGGAAAGGAAAATGAAGTCGGTAAGAAAGCACACGTCATCACCTGGGAAATTTGAAAGAAATGATACGTGTGCATTGAGGAGTGTGAATTTAATGCAGAATAGCACGATCATGTTTAGGTGTCATCATGACATTTTTGATCCATTAATGAGGTGTAGCACCATCAAATCAGAATGGCTAGCTGAGTATTTAATAGTTTCTATAAAATTTGATCGGAAGGGTGGTAACTAATGGTTCTAAATTTAGATTTAAATTAGGTGATTAAGTTGTTTGTTGCAAAAAAAATATCAAAAGAGCTACAAAAAAAATATCAACTCTTTAGGCTATCCAAATATCTCTATTGGGGCTATGGATTCCTAGCTGGTAGTAGAGCTATGTTTGGGGGAATTGCAGAGATAACCTTGTCGGGGCTATGGACGCTTGACGGGTAGCAAGGCTCTATCCCTGGTTGGTTTTGGAGGATTACCAAATTATGTAGTTCAATGTTAATGAACTAATTTTTTTCAATGAGTTCCAAAAACTAGAATTAATCAAAGCACACATGGATATTTCTGGAGGAATTTTACTATTTTATGTCAGAATCTAGGTAACGGTAAAGAGTTATTGTTTTAAAATATGCATAAATTATAATTTACGACTAGTGAGTTAATCTCAAGTTTTGGTTTAAATTTGGTTTTATTGGTTGCAAGTTGTGTGGTCTCACAACATGCCCCAAGACTATAAGACTTGGGGACCCCAAGTGAAAACTAACGCTTATGGCAGATGTTGGCTAGTTGGAAAGATCATTGGAAGTAGAAAGAAAAGAGAAATATTTTTAAAAGAGTACTTCGTAATTCAAGTGTTCCGAGTACCGGGTGTCGGGAACTAGGAATGTTAGAAATGCAAAAGGTAATGCAAATGGTAAAGCAAAGTGTTCGGTCCAAGAGTCAAGGTCCAATGAAGATGGAAGTTCCGATAAAACAGAATTTTGGGAAAATCATTGGTAAAGTTGAATACCGGGTACCGGGTGGCAATGCAAAGCAAAGTTTTAAAATTTTAAGGTTGTCTAAATGGTTCAATGGTCTGATAACCAGATATAAAAGACAATTACATGAGAATATATGATTTTCTTGAGAGCGTGTTATTTATGATGAATTTATATGATAATAAATTAATGATCATTTTATTTACATGAGTTTTTTATAAATATTTTTTTAAAGGGATTTAATAGGTGGAATTTGTGATCGCAAAAGCAGATTTTGGTGCAAAGTTTGGGTATGGACGGTCAAGCAAATTTGAATCACGGGTAGAATCATATCTAGATCGGGCTGCATATTTTGAGAAGTTATACGTAGAGGGGATTGAATCCTTTGGAATACTAGGGATCCTAGTATTTCACATATGGCGACAGAAAGCACCAACCTCTGAGAAGCTCATTCCCTAGAGTGGAAAGCCTGGGGCAAAACCAAAGTGTAGGAACAAGATGATGAAGTAATCATTCTAAATATATGGGAAAGTTCCTACATGTTATCCTAATTCAAGTTATTATCTTGGCGATAATAAAAAGATAAAAAAACTCGAAGGACTTCAACATGCAGATGGAGATTGACCTTCATTGACTTCGTTTGCAATTCTCTTACCAGTCACCACATTCCACTTACCTTGATGTGATTCATCCCTTGGATTTCCTCTCATGTATTTGTCTTATCCTACCTACATCTTACTTCTATAAAAGGCCAAGGGATACTTCTTTTCAAGTTAAGTTCAAAATTTGTGGATGTCATAAGAGCCAAAAATTTTCTAAGTTTTGTTCTTTTTTCCTATTTTTTGAATCATTCTGGTCTAAAAACTTGTATGCACATAGAACTTAATCAATATCAAAGCCAATTTGATAGCTACCTATCTCATGTATTTTTGTAGTTGGTTTTTTAGTTCAGCCGAACAAGACTATGTGCTATATCATTTTAAGGGTGCATACAAAACCTACTCAGTGTCCAAACTAAACCCCCTTCTTTAAAAGCTCACACTATTTTATACCTAGTTGTGAAGCAATCTAGTGAAGTATAAAGCGGTTTGCTTTGATTTGATTAAATCTTGGGGCATGTGTGGAGAATAACCGGGAGATTTTATTTTTTAGTATTTTGATTCTTTATTTTAGATTAGATGTTTAAATTTTTGAAACTGTTCCAAAAAATAGATGAATGAATGAAAAATTATTGAAAATCTTTCATTTTCTATGAAATTGTTGAATGGTTAAAGCTAAATCTACTTAAGTGATAGAAAAATTGTTTGATGTTCATGAAATATTATTGCAAATGTTTTGATTTCATGAGATTATTTTATGATCAAACCGAAGATCTTGTATCTGATGTTAATGATTCTTAATGAAATTTGCATTTGAAATTGGAGATAATCATAGACCCCTTGAGATTAACAACAATATCACATCATACCCTAAAGCGAACCTAGTATGGTCAAGACTTGACTATTGGAGCCTTGGGATTAAGCTAAGTCAACCTTTTCCTATTACATGAACACCTTAGGTTGCCCTGGTTCAGTCTTTCAAGTAAAGATAGGTTCTTCGCGGTTTGCCTGTGAAGATTTTATCTACATTGTTGCCTGCGAGTGACATTTGGTTTCAATAAATAACACTAAAATACTTCGAGAATGAATATCAAAGCAAGGTAGGCATAATATTTATTTCCTCAAACTCCAACAGTAATAACACATCTGGGATAGTAGATTGTAGCTAAAATAGATACAATTTATGATCAAACCAAATAACATTGAAAAAAGTGAGCAATATTGAATAGCAAATTTGGAGGCACTTAGGCTCACCAATTTTGTTATAGCAACAATGGTTAAAAAATAATGAGCAAGGTTGCTCTTATTTATACACAAACACAGGACTAGAGAACCCTAAAATCTCTTTGTGTTAACAATCAGTCTTGCCAACATGCAAGATTTATTCCTATGTCTAAACAAAGATAACTAATAGTTAACTAGAATGAATAACATCAGTTAACTGATCTAAGACTAAAGAGAACTATGATTGAACAATAGGTATCTCCAAAGATAGACATGCATGAAAAGAGGACAACAAGTTAAAATCGAAAAAGACATCGAGTTAACTACTGATTTGAATCCTATCCTTGAAAAATGTTGCATGCCTTAACTAGTAGTTCACTTATCAACAACTTTAGTAATCAAGTCCTCTAGAAAGATGTTAATTTCCTTTGCATCAAGAAAATTTATACTTTTCAGAACGATGCATTGTCTTTGCAACATCACTTCTCCATCCATGATTAGATTTTGAAACTCTCTTCCCTTTTCAGCTGCTTCATCAAATCTTGCTAACATCATTGCAACTTGACTCAACTTGCAGTCAATAGGGTCACCATTGAAATTACTATAGACGAGGTCCTAAAAATCTGTCTGCACTTCACTGAGATCAATGTACGTGCAATCCTCACATTGATATTGGCAAGGAATTTGTGACATGAACACTCTTACAAACTTGAGAGAACTTGCAACCTTTTGTCTATATTTAGCCATTTTTGCAAACATTGCTTTGTAGGTTTTTACTTTGAAGAGGAGTTGTTCTCTCCAAGTAAAAATATTTTTCTTGTTTTCTTCTGCAGTAATTGAATCATATGCCATCCTCAAGTCGTAAATGGTGATCTCATATCTGGCTTCCTTTCTGCTATGTTCCGCTCTAACTCATGAATTACTGAGCGAAGATCGTGGGAATTGTACCTCAATTGGTACATCTCTACAAGTATGAATCTACCCTTGGTGATGAATTCTTCTACATAGTCTCTCAGATGTTTCCCATATATAATCAGCTAACTTAGATGATTTTTATTTGTAGATGATTCCAACATCTATGGAAGCAGAGCGGTGATGTGTGAAGTCCCATGAAGTAGGTTGGAGATGTACTATTGAAGTTGTCGATTTTCAGCCTTGAGGGTTGCCTTGTCCTCTCCATCTTTGAGTACTCTCTCCTTCAGGTTAACTATTGCAACCTCAAAGATATTTACATCAACTTAGCATGTGCTTCTACCAATATTAGCTTTGACCAATGTGAAGTCATCAACTTCAACCTCATTGGCGTTCTTGTCTTATGGTGGTGTAGCTATCTAAATGACAATCTCATTGTCAGCATTCTTCTCCACATGAACTTGCTTCTTGAGTTTCTTTTCTAATGTGTCTTGGTAGACATTATCAAACTCTACAAATTCCATCTCTTTTTTCCCAAGAGGCTCTCAAGCCAAGATGAAGGGTCTCTACTAACCACTATGGAAGAAATGATTCTAGTCCCATCAACTCCTGATGAATGAATTGGTGTTGAGAGGTCATGAACTGGTGAATGAGGCTCCAAATAAATGTGAATTGGAAAAGGTTGTGGTGGTGATCAAAGAATAGGAGGATATGCTTCAACTTCTGGTACTGATTCAACTTTATCTTTAGCTGCATCTACTTATTGTTCCTACTGATTTACATCAGGAACCTTCAAGTTCTTTGTCATTTTGCTACCCTTGGTTCCTTCATAAGGGTTTCTCATTGCCTTAACTTTGGGTTTCCATCTAGAAGAGGAAGGAGGTAGTGATGAATGAACCACTGGTGGCTCTGTAACTAGGGTGACTACCTTCTGTGTCCTCTTGCTACTCAGGAAAAGTTTGTTGCTCTTGACAACCCGGCTAGTTATTTCCTCGATCGAGATGCTCTCTTTGGCGTACCAATCAATTGGTCAAAGTGGATGTTGATCAACCTGGTCTCTAGCATATGTGGGAAGTATGTATTCTCCATCATCCTTTGAAAAATCCTCCACATCTTCTGATAAAAAATCAGCAATCTGAGGAAGAGAAATTCTACTGTAATTGTGCATGTGCACTTCGAACTCATCTTCATAATTAACCCAAAAATATTCCATTGTGGGTTTATGTGAAGTATTCTAACCAAAATGAGTTACCAAGAAACTCCAAGGGTCATATGAACTCCTTTATATGAGAAACTTGAGATTAAGCTTTGACATTTCATTGCTCATGAATTTAGCGTCAACTGTTGATTTGCATCTATATATACTCATCTCAAAATGGAAAGTGATGACAGTCTTGCGTCTGTTACGCAAAAAGGTGTGCACCTCATGCACTTGCCTTAAGAACTCCATAAACACTACATTATCCAATGGATATTGGGGTAGCATGGCTGGATTACTCGAAAATCCATATACGCATATGTAGGAGAATGTGGGGAATTGGATAAACCAATCAGCCCGACCTGCCATTGCCAATCTGGCATCTAATGAAAATCATATATGCAACTCATGGTCAAGATTCCTCACTGTCTACATCAGGAAAATATCATTCACCCGCTTGAAGTGTCGTTCTGACTATGAAAATTCTAACTATGGGAAATACTCATGAACCTACTGAACACCTAGAGTTCCAACGATATTCAAACCTCTAAACTTTCCTTGAAAGGCTATTAGATATATGAGGTATGAAATCATATGTAATTTGTGGGCTTTGAGGAAATCTTCCATCTGATGGTGAAGAGTATCACTGAATCAATGTCATCTAGTCGTAGTGTTCTCTATTATTGACAAGCTGAGACATGATGTAGAAAATTCACAGCTGAAACTTGTGTGCTTTTGCTTGACCTATGACTCAATTGAGTAGAGTAATCATGACTGCAAACTCATCCCTGAACTCACCACGTTCAACATTCTTCAAAAAATTATTTTGTTTCTCTTTTAGCCACCTTTGTGCCATCCTTTTTTGGCATTGATCCTTTTGTGTATTCCACGCCTTCACAAATTCTTTAGTTGATACAATGAGGTTATTTGGACATGGTGGAATATCAAAGCATCTCTCAATGTCTCCTAGTTTGAGGTTGCAAATTATTGTCCCATCCACTGATTGGACTTTTTGTGAAGTGGGGTTGTAATGCTTGACACAAGCAATTACAAACTCGATGTTTTGTGCTGAGATGGGAAAAGAGGTTGTTTCCAGTAACCTAGATTGTTCAATATTTTGGATTGTGATGTAGTCTGTGCCTTTCAAAGTGTTCAAATCAACTATTGGATTTACTTGATGCAATTCAGTGTCAAGTGTCTTCAAGAAATCATGGAGCAAGAATGATTTGGTCTTGATGTTGATTGGAGAGAACTGCATATATGAAAACTTGAAGAATGAGTGTGCACATGACTATTTTTGAACAACTTTTGCACAAAAGCTAAAAAATAGCTTTGCTAAAAGCTAGAAAAAGGAAGATTTTTGGATAAAAATTTGAGATATGGGTTTTGTAAGGAATGTCATTCTGAATCGACCCAAATCATTTGTTTTTTGCAAAATAGTCTTTTTCTAGAACATGCAAGAACCCCTCAGAGGTAGAAGTTGTGAAGCAATTTTTTCCAGAAAAATATGAGATGTGGGTTTTGTAGGTGCTTGTATGTTGAAGAGACCTAGATCATCCATTTTTTGAGAAATTGAGATTTTTCTGAAAAAGATAGATCCTCTATAAAAGTGGAAGCCGTAGAAGCAATTTTTTTGGAAAAATTTGGGACATGGGTTTTATGGCCAATTTTGTGCTGAATAAACCCAAATTTTCATATTTATGAAAAAACTAGTTTTTCTTGAACATGCAAGAAACCCTAGAAAAGTGGAAGCCGAAGAAGTTGTTAAAAAAATTTCCAATGTTGGAGAAGATTGGAAAAGAATAGACCCATATCAATGGAAGTTGAAAATTATGAACTTCTGCCTCTGAAAAATGATGCGCTAGAAAAACGCCTTATGAAAAGGGTAATCCCACAATACTGGTTTACGATTTCTGGGAGATCCTAATTTTTGTTGAAATCACATATTTTTAGAAAATATAATGATTTAAGCCTTGAAAATTTCCATTTAAAGGATTCCAATTGAAGAGGGTTTGATCGAACCACTTTAGATCAAACCCTCTTGGATAGAACCCCACTAGTTTTAAACCATACCTATAATGGAGTCCCCTTTACACCTATCAAAATGCTAATAAAAAATCACTTTTGATTTACCCTTTGGGGGATCAAATGAATTCATTTAAAATTTATTTTTTGTCAGTATGTATTCCTTATTATAAGCTTCCCAAAAAAGTATAATTTTAAATAAATTTAATTTTATTATTATATTTATTTTTATTTCTTGTGAATGTAGGATTTTCACAGAAAATCAAGCTCTTTGTTCTGCACATGTGGAAAAATAGCAAATTTATCAAAAAACTTTGAAAGAAATCAATACACTAGATATTGAAGTCCTTGATCCAACAAAAAAAAAATTGAATTTCGATACATACAAAATAATTTATGTTGTATACAGTCTACCTATGTTTGAATTGTAATTGGTTTGACTTTGAAACTTCATTAAGTAAAAAAATATTCAATAGAACACTATGAAACCAAATTAAAGCGCTAGATATCGTAGATACAAATCTAAATTCCAAAAAATTAGAATTTTATCCTTCATGGAAAAAAAGTTATGTTGTATATGGTGAGCATCACTCCTTAAAAATGGTGTTTACTATAAAAAATTAATTTTCGAAGGGGATGGAAAACCCTAATTTTAGGAGTCATCATGTGTCTTCTTTTAGATTAACTTGAAGAATCCCTCAAAAATAGGGCATCCAAAGAATATATTTCATGAAGAAGTCTTCAAAAAGTCTAACTCAAGTTGAATTAGGCACCTCCTTGAGATGAGGCGTCCAAGCTTGAGTGAGATTTTTTTTTTTGAAATTTTCAAATTTTGCTTGTTTCTGGTGACTCGTACCCCATGTTTGAGCACTATTTCCCACCAACTTGTGAGCAATTAGAACTGAAAGTGAATTGATATGGAAAGCCTAATCGAATCTAAAGAGATTCATACCTCACACCAGCCTCTAATCTCGTGTTTGACTACTTTTTAGTCTGGGGACTACTGGTTGACTGGGTCACTTTGCATAACCAGAGTTAGAAGATTTTCCAGTTTTTATCTTTTCCTTGATAAACTATCTTCATTCGATCTTTAATTTTCAGCGTTTGACAGGTCTTCTGAGTTGGCAGATGGATTGGTTGCAGAGCTCGACTGAATCTGAGAAGGATCTCCTGGAGGTATCAAACCCTAAAAAGTGGTTTTGATGGCTTAAAATATTGGGTGCCCCTGGCTAGCTAAGGTACTTTTTTTTTCCATACTTCACCAATTTTCAATGATTTTCAACTTCTTCAATTTGTCTCTCATTCACCATTTCCCATTTGATCCATAATTGTTGGTGACTAATGAATCTCAGGGTCAATTTGAGATATTCAATGGAAATCCTGAAGAATTCCAAGATGGATTATTGGTTTTACAAATCCTAAAAGTTGTTTGTGAAGGCCCAAAAACCCTAGGCACTCCTAGCTAGTAGGGTTGCTTTTGTGCTCTTGACTTCAAAAATTTTAGTTTGGCCTCTTGAAAAAACACCCCTATTTGATCCTCGTTGTTGGATGTTCGACGAGTCTGGTGAACCTACTGACGAACTCATCGTGAAGCTTGATCAAAATTGAGGAGGACCTCTTGGAGGTTGTGAACCATGAAAATTGAATTTGATGATTCAAAATTTTGGGTGCCCTTGGCTAGGAGGGGAGGGGCGCTTTTCTACTCTATACTTAGCCATTTTCTGAATTTCTTGATTTTCCTTTGACTTTCTCTATTTTCTATTTGATCTATGTTTTTGATGATTTGACAGGTCTTATGGACTGGATGCTAGATTCATTGCGAAGCTTGAAATATTCTGAGAAGAATGACCTAGAGAGTTTGAATGCTAAAAACTTCATTTGGTTGCCTAAAATGTTGGGTTCCCCTGGCTAGTAGGGGTGCTTTTGTACTCTAGAGTTAGCCATTTTTTAGTTTCTAAAGCCTAGGCACCCTCCTTGAGATAAGGCATCCAAGGTTTCCAGACTTAGTGTTTATCTTTTGCAATTTTCAACTTTTTGAATTCCCCTCCGTCGTTCACCATTTTTTGAGCATCTTTCACTGTGGATTGATCTATGCAATATTTGAGGCTTAGATTCTGACACTTGGTATCTTACCATCCTCCATTGATGACCTCAGAGGTCCTAACTTTTCTTCTAAAAAAATGAGATAGACCCACCAAATAAAAATTGACTTTTTGATGATTCTGACCAGATCAATATGATTGTGATGAAGAATCAACCAATCAAAATCAATCTCAACCTTTTCTGCAAAGATTCTATTTTTAGGGTTTTTCTAAAAATAGGGCCTGAAACCCTAATTTTAACATTTCCTAAAATTTGTGAGCATCCTTTTGACAATAAAACCATAAAAACCATGTGGTCCATTTATTTTTCAAAAATTTCTAAAATTAGAAAATTGCTATTTTTAGAAACTTTGACCCTTTTGACTTTTGATGACAATTATACAAGATTTTGACCATTTTACCAAAATTCCTCAATGAAGCAAAATTTTTAATTTTGGGTACAACAAGATAGGAACTAGAATCGACGACATGGGTTGTAAGATGGTCACCTAAAAATGAGGCTAGAGTAGGACAATAGTGAAAGGTGTTGATGATGAATAAATAAATTTAAAACGAAACATGAAAGTTGAATAAATGGATTTAAGGTTACTACCCTAGCTAGATTAAATGGCTTTGGGGTTGCAAACCTTGGTTATTAATAATCACCACTTGAACATGGAAACTAGAAATTAATAATTTAATCACAAGTTATAAGGTAACCACATAATTGTATAAAGAGGCTTGTTATGCCCAAAATGATAGGAAATAATATTCATCATCAAGGTCAAGGATCAAGGATTGAGGATAAGGACTAAGAGTGAATGTTATAGGATATATGCCCCCCTTAGGTTGATTGGAAAAATAAATGAAGAGAGCCAATCAATTTAAGGATAGTCATTAAGCGGGAAATAAGAAAGAGGAGATAAGGAATGTCAAGGAATTTGATGAAAAGAAATGAAGAAGGTGATGAAGGAGGGAAACTTCAAGTTCATGCCCCTTAGAGATAAGAACCACAAGAAGAGAAATGATCTCATTATCCCAAGTGACCAAGTGGAACAATTATGAGAATAGAGAAAAGGAGAGACATGTGGTTATGCCCCCACAAATGGTTAAAGGATGTGGTGATAAGTGTGAAAGACCACTAGGAATAGAAAAGATAGATGAGCAGATATCAAGAGATGAATAACAAGGACTAATGAGAAGAAGGAGGGCATTGAGTTTATGCCCCCAAATATGAGAAAAGAAAACACAAGGGGGAAATGAGAATAATTCTCCATGAGGTAAATAGAGGTAAAGAGAAGAGTAGAGTAGAAGAGGAAAAGGGGATGACACCAAGGTTGGAGGAAGGCATGGGATAAAAAATAGGATGTGATGCCCCTAGAAAAAGAGGATAGAGGTATCTATGGCTAATAAGAGAGGAGGAAAGTCAAGTAGATAGTGTCTAGGTACATTCACCCAATAATTATAAGATGAGTATGTACTCCTAGGGATGGTAAGAGAGATTATCCCAAGGGATGGAAGGAAACATATTATAAGGAAATAGGATGATAAACGTGACAAGAAAATGGAAGTATAGAAGAAGGTTAAGTTTCAAGTTAAGGTAGACCAAAGGCTAGATAACAAAGATAGGATGGGAAGGATGATAATAGGAATGAGGTATAAGGGAATAGGTTATGGGAGGGTGATTATATGTAGGAGTAAAAGGATTTATAAACACAAAAATTATAACATACCTTAGTAGATCACCAATTCCATCTTAGGCTTGTGTGTTTGAGTTGGTAAGGAAAATTGGTTGAACTGTTTAGAAGAATATATGTCATATATATGATATAAAGTGGAATTTTTTAAATAGGAATGTGTAAGGCTTATAGGGAAATGTGGATTATAATGTAGTGGATAATATGAGCAGAAAAGTGGTAATATAATGTTTTCTACAAATCATTTAAGGGACTAACCAATGCATGATGTTATGTGAGAGTAAAGGAAGATAAATGTATAAGGTAATAGGGGATAAAGAGATGAAGTGAAATGATATATAAGAAAACCATTTCCATCTCCATGTTATAAGAAGGGAAATAAGGCAACCTAGCTCACGAGGCCACCTAGAATGACATACAAGCAAGGATCAAATGGAAAGGGAAAGTGAAGAAGTGGGACATCTCTCTAGTAGAATGACTTTTAGTGATTTGAATTTAATTTAATTTATTTTCCTTTGTGAATTTTTCTTTTGAATATATCCTTTGAGTTTCTTTGATATGGTCTTGGCATATATATCTTAGGCTTGCATGTTTTTTTATCTAAATTTACTTTTGGTTCCACCCCCATAGCCTAACCCCATGCAATTGGTAGGATGCGAGGGCTCTCCAAGGATTAACCCAAGTGGTTATTTACATTTATTTTATTAGGATCTTACCTCCATGGCTTCAGTTGGAGCCTCTGATCAAGAGTATGGACATTAGCATGTTAGATGAAACTCATGACTAGATTATAAGAGAATGGGAAGGTCATCCCATATGAGCCTCTAGGGGTCAATAATGAGGTTGCATATTAGAAATATAAGAAGATTAAGGACTAGAATGGACTTATCAAGGAGTTCAAACATAACATAGGCTAGTAAATGTATATAGGGTAAGAGAGGAATGTGGTAGGGTTTTGGTGGGATATGTGGAGGGATAAAAATCCAAAAATAGTATGAATAAGATAATTAATTATCATGAAAGATGCAACCTATCATAGGATAATAATGGTGGTAGTGGTATAGGGAGATATGGAGGAGTGTGCTAGAGGGGCATGTAAAAATGGAGAGAGATGGGAATCCATAGGAGGATAATTTTTGGAACATTTTTTATCATTTATAATGTATAAACAAAATATAAAATTACATAATATGTAGTGATGCAATATACTTATAGTGAAAAGGGATCAAAGAGTGGGAGAGATCATAAAGAGGATATGAATGAAAGAAATTCAAGGATAAAAGAATGAATGGTGATATAATCAACCAATAATACTAGTAAAATAGATAGTAGTAGTTGGTTCACATATATTTTCATTAACTACATAAGAAGAGTCGTAAAAAGAGGAATTGAAAGTATCATGTGTATATTTGGTGAAGAATGTTAAGAGAGGAGTATCGATCATATTCTTAAAATGAATAGTTTCTATGTTAATAGTACATATAAAGGTAGCTACAAAATTTTGATGAATGTTAGGTGGAAATGGATAATTAGGGGGACTAGGATCAATATCATTATATGCATCATGGTATAATGATAGATCATGTATTATATCAAGGTCATCAAACCAAACACTATTTTTATTAGGAAAGGGGGAGAGACATTGTCCAAGAGAAGGGGAAGGAGTTGTTCAAGAGAAGTGGCAAGTGGTTTATAATTTATTTCCTTCAATTTTTTTGTCAAGATATAGGAAGAATCATCTTGAGAAGTTACATAGATGGATTCAATAAGAGGAGGACATAAGAAGAAGTACCCCTAAATTATGTAAGTATTCAATCAACTTCAATGGGCCTATAGTTAAGTTAGAAAAGAAGTGTGGTAAGTAGTTTCTCTTAGATATGAGGTAAGAGATTAAAAATATAGGTTGAAGTGCATGATTAGGATGATGAACTTTCATGTGAATGAGTGAGTAAAAGAAGCTATAGGTATATCTGTGAATAATTTTAGTAATATTTTGTTTGAAATGTGTGGATTATAGAAGAAAAAGTTTAGGTTTGATGTTGAATTAGAAGTGAAGAGTGAAGGCATGTACAAAATCAATAAAGGAGTGTATGGAGTTAGGGGGTAAAGTGTAGAACAAATCTAGTGCATTTTATATAAAAGTTCTAGGAAAGTTTTTTTCTAGAGTGGGATCATCAAAAGTGATGGTTGAAGAAAGGATACATTATTGTCACACATGGGGAATATGATCTTCATGGCCATTATATTTATCCAAATGTAATGAGGAATTTCCACTATGAGAGGGGTTTGTAAGAATTTTAGATGAAAGAAGTGACTTTATCCATGAAAGACTTGAATGAGAAGATGGGGAGGAGCTGAGGGTATCCAATTACACCTCTAATTCCTTAAGCTTGACAAATACATATGCCTAGTTAAGAGTATAAAAAGAATAAATATGATTTTAAGGATAATATCTAACACTATGATGAGGAGAGTATTGTGTATATGGATAAGGAGGGGTGAAAGAAAGAGGTGACCCATAGTGAGTAGAATTTAAGGCATCTTGTGAGAAAGGAAGTGTAGGATGCAAAGTGGAGGGAGATAGTGTAACTTTAGGAGGAAAAAATATGATAGTACATCAAAAGTGGAAGATGAAGGTTCAAATGTAGGATAAAAAGTGTACATAGCTAATGTGGCAATAGTAATGGAAGAAAGAGGTGGAAGAGGAATGGTAAATGTATTTAGAATCTCATGAAATTGACTAAACATGATATCATTTAGAGCATATGGAAAAAGTATAAAGACTCTCATCACCACATAATTCATTCACATGCACTTTATAATATTTTTTATTAGATGATGTAGAAAATATCATATAGAAGGGAAATAAAAAGATACACTATGTGCATTATAATTATTATTAAAAGGAAAGTAAATTTTTGAATCTTCAACATAACATGCATCTAATGTGTTCCTTGAAAATCATCAATGTCATACTCATCACATGTTTTGAAATATGACTCTTCATGTTCATTTAAAAATGTTATGGGATTGTTGCTACAAGAGGAATGAGATGAGAAATCATAAGGAGCGCGTGAAAAATTAGTAGGTGGAGTAGAGGTGGTTGGGTAAATGGTGAAGGGATAAATTTCATGAGGATGTGGGGACTCATAAGATGTATCAAGTAGTGTGGGAAGAGATTTGATAGTGTTAGGTATAGTAATCAAGGGTATGTCTAGTGGGTAAGAATAATCAAAGTAAGGTGGGTTCATTTCTAAGAAGGGGAAATAAGTAGTTTTATGAATGTCAATGTGAGTGTAAGTGTGTTGGTGTTTCAATTTGCACCTTTGGAGTGCAGATTGGAAATGGAAAGCTATGCACAGTTAGGCTACTCTTCAAATTTGGAGGGGAAGCTCCCTCTTTGCTAATTATGCATAAAAAGAAATGTTAAACTACTTGCCAATATTTTTATTCTCAGCTTGAGAGCACAAGGTTATAAAACTCTTTGCATTGTAGCTGAGGTTTTCTCTAGTTTCATAACTTCAACTAAAACTAAGCCTAAACTAATGACGCTTCTAACTTCTCAAGTAAATTTAGAGCAAGAGAGTTAGAAGTAAACAAGGAATGATCGATATACACAAAGCTTAAAAAAACTTGTTTCCAAAACACATCCAAAGACTCATTGTACTTTTATATGTAAGCCAAAATAAAGATTATGAAAGCAAAACATGAAACAATAGCACTAAAATATTTTGAGACTGTGGATCAAATCAAGGTAGGCATAATATTTATTTCCTCAAATTCCAACAATAATAACACATTCAGACAGTAGATTGTAGCTAAAATAGGCATATAATTTACAATCAAACTAAATTACACTCGAAAAATTTGAACATATACTGAATAACAAAGTAACAGGCCAAAATAAGCTTAGTGTTTTGTTATCACAAGCACGGTTAAGAAAATAATGAGAAATGTTGCTCTTATTTATACACAAAACAAAGGAGTAGGGAACCCTAAAATCTCCTTGTTTCAACAATCAGTCCTGCCAACATGCAAGATTTATTCCTATGTCTAAAAAAAGATAACTAAAAGTTAACTGATCTAAAACTAAAGAAAACTCCAACTGTACAATAGATATTGCCAAAGATAGACATGCATGAAAAGAGGACAAAAAGTTAGTTAAACTCGAAAAAGACATTGAGTTAACTATTGTTTTAAATTCTATCCTTGGATACTTACAGCATAGGAGAACCAAGAATCTTTGGATA
This sequence comes from Sequoia sempervirens, assembly GCA_007258455.2. NCBI lineage: Eukaryota > Viridiplantae > Streptophyta > Pinopsida > Cupressales > Cupressaceae > Sequoia > Sequoia sempervirens. Next base: position 70,300,923 of record VDFB02086081.1, on the reverse strand, counting down.
TCTCCAAAGATAGACATGCATGAAAAGAGGACAACAAGTCAAACTTGGAAAAGACATCGAGTTAACTGTTGTTTTGAATTCTATCCTTGGATACTTACAACATAGGAGGACCAAGAATCTTTGGATATTTAAGTGTAGACCAATGTCTTATCAGTTGGGCTCAAGAGTCAGGATCATTTCTAAACCACCTATTAGTTGGAACATTCCTAAAATCACATAAAACAAGACTACCTAATCACCTAAAACACGACAAAATATTTGCGAAATGTGGAAATACATCATGACATAGTGTTCACATTTCGAAAAGGGGAAACACATTACGAAAAACAAAAGAAAACTATTTGTAGAAGTTTACTCCACCCCTGAAGGGATGAAATGCTTTAGATATTGCTTGTTTTCTGGTAGCGAGAAGAGCCTTCCATCCAAGTGCGAGAGAATGTAATAATTCTCCCCTGCGAAATCGTGGATCTTGAACAGCCCTAGCCATAGGGAGTCAAACTTACCATGAATTTCCTTGGGCTCATGTTGTCCTATAAAAGGACTTCATCTCCAATCTCAAGGTCTCGTTGAAAAGCCTTCTTATCAAAAATATTCTTCACTCGCTCTTGATGTTGATTGATTCTATCAACTACTTCCACCCTTTCTTCCTCCAACTTCATCACGTACAAGACCATTTCTCAATTGGGTCTTTGAAATCACCATCTTCTACTATGGATGTCAGCTACAAAGCAGACAACTCCAATGTAATGGGTAGCATAGCCTTCATACCATACATGATAATAAAAGGTGAAGTGCCAATAGCTCTCTTGGGAGTAATTTTGTCGACCCAGAGAGCATCATAAATTTTCTTGTACCAAGCTCGTTGATTGGAATCAACTAACTTGTGTATAATTGTGACAGTGTTTTTGTTTGATCACTTGACTTGTCCATTACCCTGAGGGTAATAATCTGATGAATGAGACAAGGTGATGTCGTGATCAAAACAATATATAGTAGCTCCTTAGATGAGAAACTCATTGCATTATTCATCACAATTTTGTGCAATACACTAAAGTGTGAAATAATATTCTCCTTTAGAAAGTCACACAACTTCTAAGGTAGCTTGCTTGGTAGGAATGGCCTCAACCCACTTTGTAAAATAATTTGTAGTTGTAAGGACATAAGCATGCCCCTTACTAGAACATGGATTGATTGGTCCTACAAAATATAAAACCTATTGTTGGAATGGAGCATCAATGATGACTAGCCTAAGTGGAATGGTTTCCAATTTAAAATTTCCAACAAACTGTTGGCACATCTAACATCTGTGCACCCAATCATATGCGTCGCGAAACATAGTCAGCTAAAAAAATTGTGCTTGTAGGATTTTGAATGTTATAGCCCTTGATGAAAAGTGGTCACCACATGCTTCACTGTGAAATGCTTCCAACAAACGCCATTGTTGATCCTTGTTGACACATAAAAAAAATTTCCATCAAGTCCTTGCTTGTACAGAATGTTTTTCAAAAGCACATAATTTTGTGATTTCAATTTCAATGTTCTCTTCTATTTTTTATCCATGTGAGTTGCACATTCTCCATAAGTTAAATAGTACCATATTTCAATGTACCATTCATTAGCAGAATCAACAAGTAGGACCATGGGAAGGTCATCTTTAATCTCAGTTTTGAGTTCACCATCGACAACCTGGTGCTTTAAATCACCATCTTCTGCTATCAATTGGAAAAGGCCTCTCTCGCAAATGAGTTTGGTCAACTTGATCTCCAATTCATATTCCTGAACTTTTGTGATCTAGTTACCTCTTTTTTTTCCCATCTCCTGTTGAGTTAAGATACTTTTGACTGCTGGATCTATGACATATACTATTGTATGGGAGTTTAAGATGTAAAATCTAAATTTTTTTACAGCCCTAACAACCACATATTCATTCTTTTCAATTTGAGAATACCGAGACTCATTGTCTTTGAAACTGCTACTCATGAACGCAATTGGAGACTTAGTTTCTTCATTCAATTTTTATGTCAATATGGTAGACAGAGTGTGTTTCGATGTATAACAATAAAGGATAAAATCTTTATCAAATCCAGGTTAGACCAACATTGGTGCTTGACTAATGGATTCTTTAATCTAGATGAACACCTTCTTTCCTTCTTTAGTCCATTTGAATGCAAACATTTTTTTCATCATACTTGATATATCTTTGGTTAGCTTTGAGAAGTCTAGGGAAAACCTTCATATAAAATTCACTTTATCGAAGGAGTGTAACCTAGTTTTTCTTGTTGGAAGATACAGGTTTTTGATAGAATCAACCTAACTAGGGTCAATTTGAGTTCCTTCCTTGGAGATGATGTGGCCAAGCAATTTCCTTCTATCACTGCAAAGATGGACTTCTTGGGATTTAATGAAATCTTATGATACCTACATCTTTCGAACACTTTCACTAAGTGTGAAAAATGGTCTTCCCGCTTCTTTGAGAAAGCAGTGAGGTCATCAAGGTAGACGACAATTAATTTGTTCTTTAAATCCCCAAATTCCAAATCCATGGCTCTTTGAAATGTGACCTGACATTGATAAGGCCAAAGGCCATCCTTTCATAGGAAAATGTACCCCACGGGGTAGCAAATTCCATCTTGATTTGATCCTCTTCAGCTACTGCAATCTGATTGTATCTAGAAAAACTGTGAAGTAGTGACAACATCTCTGAACCGGTGACAGTCTGCAAGGTATGATCCATGATCGGCAAGGGATAATTATCTTTTAGGGATGTTTGATTTAAGTTCCCTAAATCAACACATATTTTGATTTCTCCATTTTTCTTTTGCATAGAAACTATGTTTGACACCTAAGTGGAATGATGAATTGGAAGAATATTTTAGCATCCACCATCTTCTAAACCTTTGCATAGATTGTATCTTGAATGCATGGATTATAGTATCATTGCTTCTATCTAAAGGGCTTAGCATCAAGTTTCAAGGAAATTGTATGAGACAATTCTCTTGGTGTGAAAACTTTTAAATCTTCATATGACCAAGCAAAAAAATCTCGATATTGCTTGAATAAAGAGATGAATCTTTCACTTTCCTCTTTAGTACAACACTTACCCAACTTAACAAGTTGAGGCTTGTCTTCAGTACTAATGTTTACTTAAAAAGTTTTATTAGTCGATTTTCTCTGATCTTGAACATACCTGCCATGCCTGTCAAATATACTCTCTAAGGATACTAGACCCTTGGGAATTTGATTGCCTTTCAATTGGATAAAACTTGATTCCATTTCTTCTAAATCTTTTGTTATTGATTCTCTGAAGGGAGAAGCACTGCCTTAAAATAATAGCTCTTTAAAATTGTCTTCGATGCCAATAAATTCTTTGATATGATCATCATCATCGAAGACTTTCCATTTTTTGCAATTATTAGGGACAACTATCTTGTATATGAGCTTAATAGAAAATGCATTATGATGAAAATCATAATGTGTCATGAAAAGAGCAGCTGATACCACAAGGGCATCCACTCTTCTATTGTCTAAATGATGAATAAATTTGATGTCAAATGCTTCAAACCAATTGATTTCATTCCACACCCTTTGTCTATAATACTGAAGGCGATCTTTTCTTACTTGAAATTGATCCCTGATTTTTTTCACAATCAACTATGCATCACATTCAACCCTGACTATTTTTATACCCATATCTCTTGCATTCTTGATACCTAGTATAAGCACCTCGTATTTTTTCGTATTGCTTGTGTTTTTTTATTGCAAGTGGTATGCAAATGGATATAAACTACCTTCGGGAGAAATTATTACAATTCCTGCTCTTGAACTAGTTGTCGAACAACTTCCATCAAATTGCATTGTCCACATCTTTGAATCTTCTATTGATATTTCTACAGAACATGCAACATCTTGCCTTTCCTCAGTTATTTCTAATAGCATAACATAGGTATCAAGACTTGTGTCTTGATATAGTACTTGTGCTTGAGGATCTTGGGATTTCACCATCGTGAATCAAGATTTGGCCTCAGGCTCCAATTTGAAACTACCTTTCTTTAATAGAATGGTTGTGAATGACCAATCAAGTTGAATCTCTCCTCCAAGATCCTTGCAAAAGCTTCTACTCAATAACATCCTGTAGCTAGTTGGAATATAAACTACTAGGATGGTCATCATTATTTTCTTCTCATGATAAGTTGCCAACTTTACTTGAGTGTCCTTCAATTGATTGGCCAACGACACCAACTTAGACTCAAGTGAATAACACTTGTCATGAGTCTTAGTACACGAAAGTCCCAATGCATTCATTACTTGTGAAGGCGTGATGTTGTCTGAGGCTCCTGAGTCTATAATGCAATTGTTGAGTTTGAATCCTCCTATATATAAAGATATATAAAAGGGTTTTGGATTTTCTTTAGCTAACACAGATGACTCAAGTAGTGTAGGCTAAATGGCAACCTACTTCTTTACAACCTTGAGAATTCAATCCAACTATTTTGGATGGTCCTAAAGATACTCCAATTAAGATATTTGCACCTTTGTTTTCATCATGGAATCTATGATGTCAATATTTTCTAAATTCGGGTCTTGTGCAGCCACTTTAGTATACTCATGTGAAGGCTTAGGATTAGAAGTGGAGGCCACCTCTTTACCCTTTTCTTTAATTTATTGTCTATCCTCTTCTTCTTTATGTGCTTAAAAATGTTGAGCACATGTAAACACAAGTGTTGAAAATTTCTCATGATTTACTGCAAGAGAATATTGACGGTATTCTTCTTCTTCTTCTTGATTAACGGGTTCACTATCAAAGTATCTTGTAGCAGAGTCGCCATCAAAGTTGTCTGTCTATGGTAAGAAAAAATTCAAACTTGGTGTAGGTACAAAACTTGAAGTGGGTATAGCTTTAGTGTATCCCATGATTTGATTCATTCTCAAATTCTCAAGACATGTAGAACCGATATGTGCGTCGATCTCGTGGAAAGAGAAAAACACCATGGATTTCTCAACTTCAATAGTTTTCCTTAGTGGAGGTGCTAGAAACTATGGCTTGTAATTGTTGAAAGGTTGAAAATTATTCCTTTTTGGCTGGTATGGTTGCTGAGGTTGATATGGTGGTGATGTAGGCAGTGCAAGCTACCCTTGAGTAGGTGACTGCCTTTTGAGGATAGTCACCTCATTAGCTACCTTCTATAGCAATGGATTTGTAGAACCTTGAACAAGTGGTTTGATAGCATCAGTCTTCATCTTCTCAGATGTGATCATGTTATCCTCAGTCTCAATGGCTCTTTCTTCTATAGTCTGTAACTCTTTTTCATGACCCGATCTTAAGAAAAAGGCTATTTCTGATGGAAGAGCATTTATGAAACTGCTTAACAAGATCTTCGGTGATGGATTGAGTGTATGAGAAAGTTGTGTGACTAGGAATTTAAATCTTGCCACAAATTCCCTCATAGGTTCATGTAACTCTATCCTTGAATTTGAGAGTTGAGCAAATATCCAATAACTATCTTCAGTAGGCTTGAATCTTGCCAAGAACTTCTCACTCATGGTTTCGCAAATTTTAATGATTCTTGGCTCTAAATGATGAAACCAATCAACAAAATTTGCGTCAAGAGTCTCTATAAAGAGATGCAATACAATATCTTCATGTGGTACATGCAAAACGGTGCAAGCCAATGTGAATGCGGAGATATGCTTATCAGGGCATTGAGCCCCATCACCATAAAATTGAGGAAAATTCTTCCTTGACCCTTTAGTCAACTCATGATATCCTTGTAAAGCCAACAGTCCAATGTTATTACCCCAAGGCAATGGGGGTGGATATCTATGATTTATGTTACGTTTGTTGTTATCATTGTTGTTATTGTTGCCCATTGCTTTTGGTTGGATCATAGGTTCTTCTTGGATCTCAGGATCTACGACAAAGCCTTTCCTCCTTGTATAAACCCTATAAGCTTGGATTATCTAATCCCACATGGGAGATGGTAAAATTGGTCTTTCGGCTACAAGATCAACTTTTAGTTCTTCTTCGTCTAGAGTAGTAGCCACGTTTCCCCGATGAGCAGGATCTTCTCTTTTCTCAAATATGACACTCCTGGGGCTACATATAATATTTGTTTTCACGCCTCAATGTGAAATTTGGTTGAATGATTGTAGGAGTAAGATCTAGTTGTTGAACTAGAACAGTAGGACACTAGATGGTCATTCCCATGTCATAAAGCGTAGGCCTTCTTGAAGTTTTATGCCTCGTGCCCCACGATGGGTGCTAGAAAATTGTTGTCATTTCAATTCACACTTCTAGAGTGTGTATTAGAAACAAACAGCTATGCACAGTTAGACTGCTCTTCAAATTTGCAGAGGAAGCTCCTTCTTTGTTGATTATGTGTAAAAACAAATGTTTAAACTACTTTACAATCTTTTTATTCTCAGCTTGAGAGCACAAGGTTATAAAACTCTTTGCGTCGTAGCTGAGCTTTTCTCTAGTTTCGTAACTTCAACTACAACTAAGCCTAAACTAATGATGCTTCTAACTTCTCAAGTAAATTCAGAGCAAGAGAGCTAGAAGTAAACAGTGAATGATTGATAAACACAAAGCTTAAATAAACTTATTTTTAGAAAACATCCAAAGAATCATTGTACTTTTAGATGTAAGTTGAGATAAAGATTATGAAAGAAAAACACAAAACAATAACACTGAAAGATTTTGATATTGTGGATTAAAGCAAGGTGGGCATAAGATTTATTTCCTCAAATTCCAACGGTAATAACACATCTAGGATAGTAGATTGTAGCTAAAATAGGCATACAATTTACGATCAAACAAAATTACACTTGAAAAAGTTGAACATATATCAAATAACAAAGTAGCAGGCCAAAATAAGCTCAGCATTTTGTTATCACAAGAACGGTTAAGAGAATAATGAGCAAGACTACTCTCATTTATACACAAAACAAAGGAGTAGGGAACCCTAAAATCTCCTTGTTTCAATAAACAATCTTGCCAACATGCAAGATTTATTCCTATGTCTAAACAAAGATAACTAAAAGTTAACTGGAATGCTAACATCAGTTAACTGAGCTAAAACTAAAGAAAACTCCAACTCTACAATAGATATCTCAAAAGATAGACATGCATGAAAATAGCACAACTTAAACTTGGAAAAAGATATTGAGTTAATTGTTGTTTAAATTCTATCCTTGGATGCTTACGGCATAGGAGAACGAAGAATCTCTGGATATCTCCAAAGATAGACATGCATGAAAAGAGGACAACAAGTTAAACTCGAAAAATACATCGAGTTAATTGTTCTTTTAAATTAAATCCTTAGATACTTATGGCATAAGAGGACCAATAATCTTTGGATATTTAAGCGTAGACCGGTGTCTTATCAGTTGGGAATCAGGTTTAGGATCATTTCGAAACAACCTATCATTTAGAACTTTACTAAAATCACCTAAAAAATACTACCTAACCAATTAAAACACAACAAAACTTTTACAAAATGGGGAAATACATCACGACATAATGTTCACATTACGGAAAGGGGAAACGCATTATGAAAAACAAAAGAAAAATCATTTACATAAATTTACTCCACCCCAGAAGGGATTAAATGCTTCATATATTTCCCATTGTATGGTAGTGGAAAGATCCCTCCATCCAAGTGCAAGAGAATGTAAGAATTCTCCCCTACAAAATCATGGATCTTGAATGGCCCTAGCCACAGGGAGTCAAACTTACCATGCATTCCCTTGGGCTCATGTCTCTTGCCCCATAAAAGGACTTCATCTTTGATCTCAAAGTCTCACTGATGAGCCTTCTTATTGAAAATATTCCTCACTCGCTCTTGATGTTGAGTGATTCTATCAACTACTTCCACCCTTTCTTCCTCCAGCTTCATCAAGTATAGGACACATTTCTCAATTGGGTCTTTGAACTCACCATCTTCTACTACGGATACCAGTTGCAAAGCAAACAACTTCAGTGTAATGGGTACCATAGCCTTTGTACCATACCTAATAATAAAAGTGAAGTTCCAATAACTCTCTTAGGAGTAATTCTGTTAGCCTAGAGAGTGTCATAAAGTTTCTTGTGCCAAGCTCGTTGATTGGAATCAACTAACTTGCATTTAATTGTGACAACGTTTTTGTTTGATGACTCGATTTTTCCATTACCCTGAGGGTAATAATCTGATGAATGAGACAAGGTGATGTCGTGATCAAAACAAAATTCTAATAGCTCCTCAGATGAGAAACTCGTTGCATTATCCATCAAAATTTTGTGTGGTGCCCCAAAGCGTGAAATGTTATTCTCCTTTAGAAAGTCACACACAACTTCTAAGGTAGCTTGCTTGGTATAAATGGCCTCAACCCACTTCATGAAATAATTTGTTGCTATAAGGACATAAACATGCCCCTTACTGTAACATGGATAGATTGGTCCTACAAAATCTAAGCCACATTACTGGAATGGAGCATCAATGATGACTAACCTGAGAGGAATGGTTGCCAATTTAAGTTTTCCAATAAACTAACTGCACATCTAACATTATGCACTCAATCATATGTGTTGTGAAACATAGTTGACGAGAAAAACTATGCTCGTAGGATTTTGAATGTTGTAACCCTTGATGAAAAGTGGCCATTGCATGCTTCACTGTGAAATGCCTCCAACAAACACTGTTGTTAGTCCTTTTTGACACATAACAAAAATGTTCCATCAATCCCTCACTTGTACATAACGCTTTTCAAAAGCACATAATTCTCCGCTTTCAATTTTAATGTTCTCTTCTATTGTTTATCCATGTGAGTTGGAAATTATCCATATGTTAAATAGTACCACATTTTAATGTACCATTCATCAATAGAATCAACAAGTAGGACCATGGGAAGGTCCTCTTTACTCTCAGTTTTGAGTTCACCATTGGCAACCTGGTGCTTTAACTCACCATCTTTTGCTATCAACTGACAAAGACCTCTCTCGCAAATGAGTTTGGTCAACTTGATCTCCAAGTCATATTCTTGAACTTTTGTGATCCAGTTACCTCTTTTTGTGCCCATATCTTGTTGAGTTAAGATACTTTTGACTGTTGGATCTGTGACATATACTGTTGTAGGGGATTTTAAGATGTAAAATCTGAATTTTTTTACAGCCCTACCAACCGCATATGCATTCTTTTCAATTTCAGAATACTGAGACTCACTGTCTTTGAAATTGCTACTCATGAACACAATTGGAGACACGGTTTCTTCATTCAATTTCTATGTTATCATGGAAGACAGAGTGTGCTCTAATGCATAACAATAAAAGATAAAATTCTTATCAAATATAGGTCAGACCAACACTGGTGCTTGATTGATGGCTTATTTAATCTGGACGAATGCCTTCTTTCCTTTTCCAGTCCACTTGAAGGTAGACGTTTTCTTCATTATAGCTGATATATCTTTGGTTAGCTCTGAGAAGTCTGGGAAAAACCTTCGTATGAAATTCACTTTACCGAAGAAGGAGTGTACCCCAATTTTGCTTGTTGGAAGAGACGGGTTTTTGATAGAATCGACCTAACTAGGGTCTATTCGAGTTCCTTCCTTAGAGATGATGTGACCAAGAAAATTTCCTTTTTTCACTGCAAAGATGGACTTCTTTGGATTTATTGAAATCTTGTGATACCTGCATCTTTCGAACACTTTCACTAAGTGTGAAAAATGGTCTTCCTGATTCTTTGAAAAAGTGGTGAGGTCATCAAGGTAGATGACAATTAACTTGTTCTTCAAATCCCCAAATGTTAAATCCATGGCTCTTTAAAATGTGGCACCAACGTTGATAAGACCAAAGGGAATCCTTTCATAGGAAAACGTACCCCAAGAGATAGTGAATGTCATCTTGATTTGATCCTCTTCAATTACTGCAATCTGATTGTATTCAAAAAAACTGTCAAGTAGTGACATCATCTCTGAACCAGTGACAATCTGCAAGGTATGATCCATGATCAATAAGTGATAATTATCTTCTAGGGATGACTGATTTAAGTTCCTGAAATCAATGCAGATTCAGATTTCTCCATTTTTATTTCACACAAGAACTATGTTTGACACCTGGGTGGAATGATGAATTGGAAAAATTATCTTAGCATCCACCATCTTTTGAACCTCTGCATAGATTGTATCTTGAATTTTTGGATTATAGTGTCGTTGCTTCTTTCTGAAGGGATTGGCATCAAGTTTCAGGGGAATTGTATGAGATAGTTATTTGGCTGTGAATAATTTTAAATCTTCCTATGACTAGGCAAAAACATCTCAATATTGCTTGAATAAAGAGACGAATATTTCACTTTCCTCTGTAGTACAATAGTTACCCAAATTAACAAGTTGAGGCTTGTCTTTAATACCAATGTTTACTTGACAATATTCAGCAGAGGTTTTATTAGTTGAGTTTCTCTTATCTTGAATGTACCTGTCATTCCTGTCAAATGTATTCTCTAAGGATACTTGACCCTTGGGAATTTGATTGCCTTTCAATTGGATAATACCTGATTCCATTGCTTTAGAATATTTTTTTATTGATTCTTTGAAGGGAGAAGCACTGCCTTCAAAGAATAGTTCTTTAAAATTGTCTTCCATGCCAAGAAATTATTTGATATGATCATCATCATCAAGGACTTTCCATTGTCAGGGATAGCTGGCTTGTATATGTGCTCAATAGCAAATGCATTATGATGAAAATCAAAATGTGGCATGAAAAGAGTAGCTGATACTGCAAGGGCATTTTCTCTGCTATTTTCTAAACAAGGAATAAATTTGATGAGCTAAAGGGGCTCTATTATGAATGGTTCTTTGAACCAACTTCGGTTACATTCCACACCCATTGTCATCACCTAGATGTGAGTGCCCATTCGATATCATGAGAGATGAACCACTACTCATGAAACATTCAATTTTGACCTGGTTGAAATAGCAATATCATAATTTGACCTGTGGAAAAATTCCTACTTATCAATAAATTTGATGTCAAATGCTTTGAACCATTCGGTTACATTCCACACCCATTGTCTATAATGTCGAAGATGATCGTTTTTTACCTGAAATCAATCCCTAATTTGTTTCATGATTAGCTCTGCATCACCTTCGACCCTGAGTAGTTTTATACCCATATCTCTTGCATTCTTGAGACCTAGTATAAGTGCCTTGTATTTTGTCGTATTGTTTGTGTTTTCAAATTACAAGCGGTATGTAAGATATAAACTACCTTCGGGAGAAATTATCACAACTCCCACTCCTGAACCTGCTATTGATATGTCTGTAGAACATACAATATCCTACCTTTCCTCAGTTATTTCTGACAGCATAACATAGGTACCAAGACCTGTGTCTTGATATAGCACTTGTGCTTGAGGATCTTGGGATTTCACCACCGTGAATCAAGATTTGGCCTCAGGCCCTAGCTTGAAACTACCTTTCATTAATGGAATGGTCATGAATGACCAATCAAGTTGAATCTCTCCTCCAAGATCCTTGCAAAATATTCTACTTAGCTACATCATGTAGCTAGTTGGAATATCAACTACTAGGATGGTCATCATTATTTTCTTCTCATGACAAGCTTCCAACCTTACTTGAACATCCTTCAATTGACCGACCAATGACACCGACTTAAAATCAAGTGAATAACACTTTTCATGTCTTAGGGCATGAAATTCCCAATGTGTTCATTACTTGTAAAGGCATGACATTATCTCAGGCTCCTGAGTCTCTGATGAAATTTCTCAATTTGAATCCTCCTATATATAAAGATATATAAAATGGTTTTGTCTTTTCTTTCGCTAGTACGGATGATCCAAGCAGTGTAGGCTAAATGAGAGCCTATTTCTTTACAACCTTGAGAATTCAATCCAGTTATTCTGGATGGTCTTGAAGATACTCCACTTGAGAGATTTGTACCTTTGTCTTCATCATGGAATCTACGATGTCAAAATTTTCTAAATTTGGGTCTTGTGAAACCGCTTTATCATTCTCAAGTGAAGGCTTAGGATTAGAATTGGAGGCCGCCTCTTTATCCTTTTCTTTTCTTTTATGTCTATCATCTTCTTCTTTATGTTCTTTAAAATGTTGAGCACATGTAAACATAGGTGTTGAAAAATTCTCATGATTTACTGCAAGAGAATATTGACGGTATTCTTCTTCTTCTTGATTAACAGGTTCACTATCAAAGTATCCCATAGCAGAGTCACCATCAAAGTTATCTGTTTATGGTAAGACAACATTCAAACTTGGTGTAGATACAAAACTTGAATTGGGTGTAGCTTCAGTGTATCCCATGATTTGATTCATTCTCAAATTCTCAAGATATGTAGAACCAGTATGTGCGTCGATCTCATGGAAAGGGAAAAACATTATGGATTTCTCAACTTCAAATGTTTGTCTTGGTGAAGGTGTTGGAAACTATGGCTTGTAATTGTTGAAAGGTTGAAAATTATTCATTTTTGGCTGGTACAGTTGTTGAGGTTGATATGGCAGTGGTGCGGGTAGTGCAAGCTGACTTTGTGGAGGCGATTGTCTTTTGAGGATAGTCACCTCATTAGCTACCTTTTTTAGCAATGGATCTACAAAACCTTGAACAAGTGGTCTGATAGCATCAGTCTTCATCATCCTGGATGTGATCATGTTATCCTAAATCTCAATGGCTCTTTCGTATGTAGTCTGTAATTTTGTTTCATGTCATGATCTTAAGAAAAAGGTTATTTTTGATGTAAGAGCATTTAGGAAACTGCTTAACAGGATCTCCAATGATGGATTGAGTGTATGAGAAAGATATGTGAATAGGCAGTTAAACCTTGCCACAAATTCCCTCATAGGTTCATTTAGCTCTAACTTTGAATTTGAGAGTTGAGCAAACAACTGATGACTATCTTCAGCAGGCTTGAATCTTGCCAAGAACTTCTCACTCATGGTTGCATAGTTTGTAATGATTCTTGGCTCCAGATGATAAAACCAATCAACAAAATTTTACTCAAGAGTCTCTATGAAGAGACGTATAACAATATCTTCATTTGATACATAAAAAATGGTGCAAGTCGATGTGAATGTGGAGATATACTCATTAGGGTGTTGAGCCCCGTCGTCGTGATATCGAGGAAAATTCTTCCTCGACCCTTTATGCAATTCACAATGTCCTTGTAAATCCAATGGTCCAATGTTATTACCCCAAGGTAATGGGAGTGGACGTCTATGATTTTCGTTACGGTTGTTGTCATCATTGTTGTTGTTGTCGACCATTGCTTCTGGCTTGATCAAAGGCTCTTCTTGGATCTCAAGATCTATGGAAAAGCCTCTCCTCCTTGTATAAAACTTGTAAGCTTGGATTATCTAATCCCACGATAACGTAGGAGATGGTAAAACTAGTCTTCCAACTATAAGATTAGCTTTTAACTTTCTTCTTCATCTAGAGTAGTAGTCGTGTTTCTCCACTGAACAAGATCTCCTCTTTTCTCAAATATGAAACTCCTAAGGCTACTGATAATGTCTATTTTCTCACCTTCAATCAGTGTGAAATTTGGTTGAATGATTGTAGAATTAAGATATGGTTGTTGAACTGGAGCAGTAGGATGCCAGATGGTCATTCTCGTGTCATAAAGTGTAAGTTGTCTTGAATTTTTATGCCTCGTGCCCCGCGGTGGGCACCATAAAACTGTTGGTGTTTCAATTCGCACCTCTAAAGTGCATATTGGAAATAGACAGCTATGCACAGTTAGACTGCTCTTCAAATTTGGAGGGGAAGATCCCTCTTTGTTGATTATGCATAAAAAGAAATGTTTAAACTACTTTCCAATCTTTTTATTCTTAGCTTGAGAGCACAAGGTTATAATATGAGCTTTGCATCATAGCTAAGGTTTTCTCTGGTTTCGTAACTTCAACTATAACTAAGCCTAAACTAATGATGCTTCTAACTTCTCAAGTAAATTCAGAGCAGGAGAGTTAGAAGTAAATAGGGAATGGTTGATATACACAAAGCTTAAACAAACCTATTTCCAGAACACATTTGAAGACTCATTGTACTTTTATATGAATGCTGAAATAAAGATTATGAAAGCAAAATATGAAATAATAACAACTGAAATACTTTTAGAACGTGGATCAAAGCAAGGTAGGCATAAGATTTATTTCCTCAAATTCCAATAGTAATAATACATCTGGGATAGTAGATTGTAGCAAAAGTAGTCATACAATTTACAATCAAACCAAATTACACTTGACAAAGTTGAACATATACTGAATAACAAAGTAGCAAGCCAAAATAATCTCAATGTTTTGCTATCACAAGAATGGCTAAGAAAGTAATGAGCAAGGCTGCTCTTATTTATACATAAAACAAAGGAGTGGGGAACCCTAAAATCTCGTTGTTTCAACAATCAGTCCTTCCAACATGTAAGATTTATTCCTATGTCTAAACAAAGATAACTAAAAGTTAACTGGAATACTAACATCAGTTAACTAATCTAAAACTAAAGAAAACTCCAACTATATAATAGATATCTAGCCAAAGATAGGCATGCATGAAAAGAGGACATAAAGTAAAACTTAGAAAATACATCTAGTTAACTATTGTTTTAATTTCTATCCTTGGAAAATGTTGCATCCCTCAACTGGCAATTCACTGATTGACAACTTGAGCAATCAGGTCCTCCAAAAAGCTATTAGTTGTCTCTGCATCAGGAACACTAATACTCTTCAAGATGAGGTGTTGTCTCTACAACATCTCTTCGTCATCCACAATCAGATTTTGAAACTCTTTTCTTCTTTCAGCTGCTTCATCAAATCTTGTTGACATTGCTACAACTTGACTCAACTGGCCACCATTGAAACTACTACAGATAAGGTCTTGAAACTCTTTTTGTACTTCGTCAATATCAATGTAAGTGCCATCCTCACATTGATATTGGCAAGGAATTTATGACACAAACATTCTTACAAACTTGAGAGTACTTGCAACCTTTTGTCTACATTCAGCCATTTCTACAGATATTGCTTCATAGGTTTTTACTTTGAAGAGGTGTTGTTCTCTCCAAGAAAGAAACTTTTGCTTGTGTTCTTTTGCAATAACTAAATTGTAAGCCATCCTCAAGTTGGAAATGATGTTCTCATCTTTGGGCTTCCTTTATGCTATGTTCTACTCTGACTCTTGAATTCTTCAGTAAATATCATGGGCGTTGCACCTTAATTGGTACATCTCTACAAGTATGAATCTACCCCTAGTGATGAATTCTTCCACCCAATCTCTCAGGTGTTTCCTATATATAACCAATTGACTCAACTGATTTTGATTTGTAGATAATTCCAGAATTTGTGGAAGCAAAGCTGTGATGTGTGAAGTCCCATGAAGTAGATTGGAGATGTACGGCCATAGTTGTTGATTCTCATCCTTGAGGGGTTCCTTGTCTTCTCCATCCTTGAGCACTCTATCCTTCAGGTTAACTGTTGCAACCTCAAAGAGATTTACATCAGCTTGCCATGTGCTTTTACCAAGATTGGCTTTGACCAATGTGAAGTCATCAACTTCAACCTCATCGGCGTTCTTGTCTTTTGATGGTGTAGCAATCTCAATGACAACCTCATTGTCAACATTCTTCTCCACGCAAACTTGCTTCTTGAGTTTCTTTTCTGATGTGTCTTGGTAGACATTATCAAACTCTACAAAGTCCAACTGGTAAGAAGGCTTTCTCCTCTTCCTACCCAGGAGGTTCTCAATCCAAGACGAAGAGTCTCTACTAACTTCTCTGGGAGGATCAACTCTAGTCTCATCAACTCCTAATGCTTTTGTTTGCCAGACTTAACCATTTTTTAATGATTTTCAACTTTTTTAATTTGTCTCTTGTGCTTCGTTTCCCATTTGATTTGCAATGGCCTGTGATTGATGAATCCTATGGTTAGGCTAAGATATTCATTGGAAAGCTTGAAGAATTCTGGAAAGAATGATTGGTTTTGCAAACCCTAAAATTTGCTTCTAAGGGCTCAAAACCCTAGGCACCCCTAGCTAACTAGGGCGCCCATGTGTGCCAAAGATAGAAAATATCAGTTTGCCCTCTTGACGAAACACCCCTATTTGATATTTTTTTCTAAATGTTCGAAAGATCCGATGAACCTGATGACAGACTCGTCATGAATCCTAATCAAATTTGAGGAGGACCTCTTTGAGGTCGTGAACCCTAAAAATTGTATTTGATGGCCCAAAATTTTGGGTGCCCCTAGCCAACAAGGCACTTTTCTTTACTAAATAGTCATTTTTTGAGTTTCTTGATTTTTCTTTGACTTTCTCCATTTTCTGTTTGATCTACAATTTCAGCATTTGGACAGGTCCTATGGATTGGATGTTGGACTTGTCGCGAAGCTTGAAGAATTCTGAGAAGAATGACTTGGAGAATTTGAATGCTAAAAACTACATCTAGTTACCTAAAATGTTAGGTGCCCCTGGCTAGCAAGGGCACTTTTGTGCTCTAGACAACCATTTTTTAATGATTTTCAACCTTCTCGAGCTTCGCGTTCACCATGTCGTTGATTGTGTTGAGTGTGTTCACCGTTGTGATTGCTTTCATCATTTTGTGTGCATGGACACTAAAAATTTGGCTAAGGCATTGACTGCCAAGCACCTCCCTTGAAATAAGGCATCCATCTTTTCCAGACTTAGTTTATTTTTTGCAATTTTTAACTTTTCAAATTCCCCTCCTCTATTCATTATTTTTCAAGCATCTTTTGTTGTAGATTGTTCTATGCAGTGTTTGAGACTTAGATTCTAACACCTGGTATCTGGCCATCCTCCATTGATGACCTCAGAAGTCCTAACATTTCTTTTGAAAAAGCAAAATAGACCCACCAGAGAAAAACTGGCTTTTGACTATTATGACCGGACCAGTGTGATCGTGATGAAGAATCAACCAATCAAAATCAATTTTAGCCATTTTTGCAAAGATTCTATTTTTAGAGTTTTTTTAAAAATAGGGCTTGAAACCCTAATTTCAAATTTTCCCAAAATTTTGCGAGCATTCGTTTGACAATAAACCCAGAAAAACCATATGGTCTGTTTATTTTTTAGAAATTTCTATTTTTAGACTTTTTGACCTTTTAGACTTTTGACGATAAGTTTTACAAGATTTGGACCATTTTTACCAAAATGCCTTAATGAAACAAAAAAATTAATTTTGGGTACAACAAAGTGATCACATGATTAAATTTTTCAAGGTTGATATCATTTATTGGGTTTTTCCAGAAACATGATAATGGTGAGAAGGAGAAAGTAAAGGGGGAAAAACATCCTCTTATGGATCACAAATTATATAATAATTAGAGGGATAATAATTTAAGTTATCAAATGATAGATCATCAAAGGAAATATAATAATCTTTAGGCCATGCCTTGAGAGAGGATGAAAGAGGTGAGAGAGGAATGTGGTAACTCATATCACTATCATGATCTATAGGTCAAGGCTCATGTGTAATAATAGGAGTGGATTGGATGGGAAAATTAGTGTTAGAATCATCATCTAGGTTATGAATAAGTGAATATAGTGGAGTGGTTGTGGGAAAATGAAGATAGAAAGTCATAAGAGATTTTAAACAATTTGGATAATTACCAATAAAATAAGTGTAATTTGGATAGTGAGATAGAATAAATAAGATATGATAAATGGGGACGGATAATGATTGTTGATCAAGGGAATCTAAAATATGGTCAAGTATGATGGGAATGTAGAGAAAAATGTTATACAATAAAGTGACATCAAGAAATGATTTGTGGATACAAGGGAGATTCTATGGATTATAATTGAAAGGATGGCTAAGGGTGAGCTATGATTATTCAATTAAGAACTTAAATAAAATGAAATCTAAATATTGATATAACTAGTCTAACAAAACACTATAGTGATCAAACCATTCTAATACATGAAACCCATAAGTTGAAATGTATGATAATTGGGTTCACTAAAATGAAAGATAAAAATAATGTTTTCTTTTATAAATTGTGTTGAATGAACAAGACAACTAAGAGGGGGGTGAATCAGTTATATCAAATTAAAGCATAAAAAACCCTCAATACTAATCATATCCACATACATTCATTAAACCCTTAATTTGTTATAATGTTTAAACATGAAATGCAGATAACAAAAACTGAAACAACAACACCATACAAAAGAGAACACCAAATTTACATGGAAAACCTTAGAAGGGAAAAACCATGGTGAGGATTAGCTCACAATATAAGTAATTTCAAAACTGGTATAAAGAGGCTCACTGCCAAAATATGACACACTATCCAGAAAGGATCATAGTCCAAGCTCACTACCAAAATAGAAAGAAGAAATAAGATAGAATGTTACACAGAAAAAATGATCTCAATGCAACAAAGATCCCACCATGATAGCTTCCAACAACACTCACAGTCCTCAAGAGATCCAGATACCTCAGCTCACTGCATTCAACAATCTTGCATTATAGCTTGCATTGCATTTCACAACTCTACACTTAATTTCACATCACAACACTCAACTCTATTCCACACACATCATTTCGCATCAACTCTCCTTGCGTTTATACCATCCACAACTTGAAAAACATCTTCAAGTTGGCTACACACTCCTTATACTTTACAAATTCAAAATAAGTTGGCACTAAGCATTCCCGCGGTGGATAGGAACGAAAGTGGATCAATACAAAACTTAATTGGAACCCAAATCAACATTCGTATGCCATGCTACATCTTCATTAATACTTAAACATATTTGAATGTAGTGTTAACACCAAGTCAGTTGTTATCCATACAAACATGATTAAACTTTGAATTACACGCTTACTCAAATCCAAGGATGACTTGCGAACCACACACCACACTTCATCACGATCTAGAATATTCCTCTAACATCTTGAAATCCATCGAACTCCTTCTCAATAACTCGCATCTTCATAATGTACATGCCCAATACACTCAAACTATACTGCCAAACTCTATAACTCTAAAATCCATCTTCCAAAGTGCCAAACCATGAATTCTCTTTACATAGGTAAGAGATCAATTCACCATTAACATACCTTTAGAATTGCAAGACGTAAAGAAAAACTATAGAGAAACACAGAGAAAAAACATTTCTCCCAGACACCTCTGTAAGCAAACGCAAATCCGGTTCACACACTGGTGAAGAAAATTTCTTCTACACAATGATCCAAAAGCCCAAATTTTGGATATAGAAATTTTGAACACCTCTAACCAACATAACCAAACCACATAATCAGATCTTCAACCAAGAAGAAATGTGGAGCACAACTAGAACACCTCTACAACACCCTGTTTCCTCTTTTTAATCAATTTTCTCAATATCCTTGACATATTTATCACTACCACAACCATAAACAAAATCTTATCAAAGAAACACCAGAGGTTAACACCAACAACTTAACTAATGACAACATAATTAAACTAATCAAAGCAACAATCTCTCTTAATCATTGCACAACTCTCACTAATGACAACACAAGCTTGTTGACATCAATGACAACACCTTCATACTTGCAACAATCTCCCCCTTTGTCATTGATGGCAACACAAGATGTGAAAAACCATCAAAGAAAACATACAAATTCTCCTTTTTCCAGATTAGACGACCTACACAACATTCTCTCTTTCTTACAAGATTTTTCATGCTTCATTCTCTCCCTATATAGATAGACTTTTTTTTACATGAATTTCTCTCCCCCATGACATCAATGGAAAAGGATAAAATATTTTTCATTGTTCTCCCCATTTGACATTGAACCAAGATACTTATTACTACTCTAAATACTCCCCCTTAGAAGTATACATCAACCAAATCAGAAACCTTTACAAGATGACAACACTCACTGCAACAATGTCACTACCTACTCCCCTTGATAAGTAGCCACCAACATCAACCCAGACAAAGAATGAATCCATAGATCCACTAGACTTATGCATCTTCATATGCATCTAGTTCAAAGAAGGAGAGGCAATAACCCCCAACTTCTCCCAAAGATACTCAAAAGTATCCTTAGGAAGATCCTTAGTAAATATATATACAATATGATCCTTTGTACGTACATATTCAAGATTTACTTCATTCTCCACAACCTTCTCTCTTAGAAATTGATATCTAATTGAAATATGCTTTGTCCTTGAATGCATCACAGGGTTCTTTGAAATATTGATTGCACGTGTATTATCACAAAGGATAGAAATTGGCTCATCATACACCACTTTGATAACCTTCAATATTTGCCTCATCCACAACACCTATGTGCAACAAGATGTTGTTGCAATGTGCTCAACTTCTGCAGTAGATAAAGAAACAAAATCTTATTTCTTACTTAGTCATGATACCAATCTACATCCAAGAAATAATGCACCACCACTAGTACTTTTCCTGTCATCCACACAACTAGCCCAATCCGCATCTATGTAAGCACTCAATGTGAAATCAATAGCCTTAGGATACCACAAACCATTAGTTGGAGTTCCCTTCAAATATCTGAATATCCTCTTCACTGCTACAACATGTGACTCTCCAGGATCTTCTTAAAATCTAGCCACAAGACAAACTACATACATCATATCCGATCTAGTAGTAGTTAGGTATAGCAATCCACCAATCATC
This sequence comes from Sequoia sempervirens, assembly GCA_007258455.2. Classification (NCBI taxonomy): domain Eukaryota; kingdom Viridiplantae; phylum Streptophyta; class Pinopsida; order Cupressales; family Cupressaceae; genus Sequoia; species Sequoia sempervirens. Next base: position 70,280,279 of record VDFB02086081.1, on the reverse strand, counting down.
GATCTATACTTGCTCTGATCAGCCTTACGGGATTCATCATCCTTAATCAGTTTGCAACCAGTAACCATAGGAGTACATGTTGATTTGGAGTCTTCCATTCCAAACTTCTTCAACATTTATTTTTAACATACTTTGATTGTGAAATGAATATGCCTTCGTCTGTTTGATTAATTTGTAGCCCAAGGAATAAATTCATCTCCCCAAATATAGACATCTCGAACTCTTTTTGCATTTCTTCTGCAAACTTCCTGCACATAGCTTCATTGCCTCCAAAAATTATGTCATCAACATACACAACCACTATCAAGATTTGATTTTTCTCAACCTTAAAGTAAAGATTACTATTTGTAGTGCCTTTATTGAATCCTTGTTGTATCAAATATTTGTCCAACCTTGCATACCAAGCTCTAGGATCTTGCTTCAATCCATACAATGTCTTCTTCAATCTACAGACCATATTAAGTTTATCTGACAACTGGAATCCTTTTGGATATTCCATGTAAACTTCTTCCAATTCTCCATTCAAGAAAGTGGACTTCACATCGATGTAATCAAATTAAAGCATCAAAAAACCTCAACAGTAATCAAATCCACATGCATTCATTAAAACCTTAATTTGTTATAATGTTTAAACATGAAATGTAGATAACATAAGCTAAAACAACAACACCATACACAAGAGAACACCAGATTTACATGCAAAAACTTAGAAGGAAAAAACCATGGTGAGGATTAGCTCACAATATAAATAATTTCAAAACCAATACAAAGAGGCTCTTTGCCAGAATAGAATGCACTATCTGAAAAGGCTCATGCCCCAAGCTCACTGCCAGAATAGAAAAAAGAAAGAAGATAGAATGTTACACAAAGAACATGATTTTAATGCAACAGAGAATCCACCACAATAGCTTCCAACAACACTCGCAGTCCTCAAGAGATCAAGATACCTCAGCTCACTGCATTTGACAATCTTGCATTATAGCTCACACTGCATTTCGCAACTCTACACTTAATTTCACATCACAACACTCAACTCTATTCCACACACATCATTTTGCATCAAATATCCTTGCATTTATACCATCCACAACTTGAAAAACATCTTCAAGTTAGCTACACACTCCTTATACTTTACAAATTCAAAATAGGTTGGCACTAAGCATTCCCATGGTGGATAGGAATGAAAGTGAACCAATACAAAACTTAATTGGGAACCAAATCAACACTCACACACCATGCTACATCTTCATTAATACTTAAACATCTTTGAATGTAGTGTTAACACCAAGTCGATCGTTACATGTGCAAACACCATTAAACTTTGAATTACACGCTTCCTCAAATCCAAGGACCACTTGCGAACCACACACCATGCTTCATCACAATCTAGAATATTCCTCAAATACCTAAAATCCATGGAACTCCTTTGCAAAAACTCACATCTTCAGAATGTACACGCCCAATACACTCAAACTACACTACTAAACTTTGTAACTCTAAAATCCATCTTCTAGAGTGCCAAACCATGAATCCTCTTGACATAGGAAAAATATCAACACCATCAACATACCTTTCGGATTGCAAGACTTGAAGAACAACCACAAAGAAATGTGCAGCAAAAACATTTCTCCCAGACACCTCTGTAAGCAACTGCAAATCCAATTCACACATTGGTGAACACAACTTCTTTAGCACAATGATCCAAAAGCCCAAATTTTGAATATAGAAACTATAAACACCTCTAACCAACATATCTAAACTACACAAGCAGATCTTCAACCAAGAAGAAATGCGGAGCACAACCAAAGCACCTCTATAACACCATGTTTCCTCTTTTTATCAATTTTCTCAATATCCTCGACATCTTTATCACTACCACAACCATAAATAGAATCTTATCAAAGAAACACTAGAGGTTAACACCAACAACTTAACTGATGACAACATAATGCAACTAATCAAAGCAACAATCTCTCTCAATCATTGCACAACTGTCACCAATGATAAAACAAGCTTGTTGACATCAATGACAACACCTTCATACTTGCAAGAAATTGAGTGGAATTAAGATCAAATGAAGGACAATTAAATATGCATTAGATAATTTATGTTTTGGCCTATTTGAATGCATTTTGAGTTGGGTTTGTCAAATGAACAAGACTAGTGATTTTGGAAACAAGAACTTGAAAGTAGGAATAATAGATTTTAATGATAATAAATAAGAATGAAGAAAAAATTCACCCAATTATGCAAATATAGAAGTATAAAATGTGTAGAGATAATTATCTATGCATTTAGAAGCTTCAACAAAGAGAATATATAATTACCTACATAAATAAAGCTAGAATGATTCAATTTAGCAATGTGAAACAAAAGCAAAATATAAAAAAAAATGTTTCACCTAATTTTTTGATGTATATGATGAAAATATTTTTATACATATATCATGAATATATAATTCCAAAAATATAGAATTTAATTCCCATCTAGAATCAAAATGATTTCCTAGATGGCTTAGTCATGCTTGAATGTCTTGTCAAGTTTCTAAAAATTGATTAAATTTGAAAATAAAATAAAAAATAGATTGAAGAATTATAGAGAGGTCCATTAGAGTGTTTCAAATAGAATTTCCTCTTGGCACTTTATCTAAATTCTCACCATTTACTTTGTATTCCACTTACAACACCTAAAATCTATGAAAAACTCTCCAAACCAAATAATTAAAAGGGAATTTTTCTTTGTTTGTCCCTTTGTGAGAAAGGGGAATTTTCCTTTGTTTGTCCCTTTGTGAGATTTCAAGAAAAAATAAAATGAGAATATTATGGATAATAATATGGAAAAATATCTCTAAAATCACACTAACTTAAAGCATAAACATGAAAAGCTTAGTGAGTATCAAAAATGTGAAGAGAGGACAAGGTAAACATGAAGGGATTGAGAGAACAAATGGAAACAACATATATGGAAAAAAAGACTAAAGTGGACTAAAAAAGTAGGGAGAAAACATAATTTTAGGAAAAATGGATTTGTTTTAAAACTTAGATAAGGAAAAAGGATGGATTTAAAAGGGAGATGAAAAGGTGGGAGAGGAAAAAGATTAAATAGATGGAAAATTGATGAAGAGAGGATTATATGGGTCTAGATAGGATTATAATGGGAGATGAAAATTAGAAAAAAAATGATTTAGGTTAGATATGAAAAAGGATAAGAGAAATTAGGTGAAAAACTAGAGTTTCGAGAGGAGCAAGAGGATGTGGGAGAATGACAGAATAAACAAATGGATTTCAATTGATTTTTTTAGGGTATAGAAAGAAATAGGAAAAAATGAGACATGGAAATCATATTATTTTTTTTCTAAAAATGAAATGTATGGGAGAGGGAAAGCTAAGGGAAAAACTAAGGCTTTGAGAGGAAAAAATGAGTATAGAAGGGAAAATAGCTAATTGATAGCCAAATTCAAAAAACATAATATGAATTTGAAGAAGGTTGAAATGGAAATGCAAAGATAATGGACTAAAAAGGTTTTCATCATATCCTAGGTTTTTTTAAAGAACATGGAAAATTGTGGTCTTGGAAGAGAAATTGGAAAAGAAAAAGGAGAAGGTTCATGTAATGAGAAAAGAGGAAAAGAGGTAGTCACTATTATTGTATCAAATATCTAAAGCGCTACAAATTATGTTTAAAAGATCCATAGAAATCACTCCAATGAAATATCAATGCTAAAAAATCTCCCAATATTTTTGGAGGGAATATGAAGATAAGGAGATAATTTTATTTAATTTTTAATTAAATAAGATAAAGAAGGAAAGTATAATTAATATGAGGGGAAGAGGTACATGAATAAGGGGGTGTCTTAGGGGGAGAGTATAAATAAAGAGAAATAATGATGAGATAAAATTAATAAATGGAAAGACTCAATAGGGGAATAGGGTCAAGGGAAGGATATGGATGGCTTAGATAAGGGGAAAAAGGTTAAAAAAGAAGAAGAAGAAAAGAAATAAAATGAACACAAAACCATAATGATGGAATTACAAAATATGCAATTTTGATTATTATGCCAACTCAACATCATTGAGAATTCTGAGAGTTTGTTTCTAATTCATTTCATAGGAAATTTTCCCTCCAAGAAGGATCACATACTCATTAGTGTTCTATGTGCATTTTATTTCTACTCTATAGGAAAATGGGTAAATTATCACTTTAGATATTATATCACTATACTTGCATAATAGTCATATAGATAAAAATACATGGTCTATACCTAATTGTTCAAGTCATCTTATTTTTCTTCTTTCTTGGTGGATTTTTTTTCTATTTCAATTTCATAATGTGACTTGCACATGCACATGTTTGATCTTATTTCTTTATGTATAATTTTATTATTTGATTTTTTGAGTTCTTGGACTGTCAACTTCATTTTTTTTATTCTAGTTGAAGATGAAGCATGTTTTGACCAACTAATGTCATATGATTGATTAAGGAAGATAATATGTCACAAATCATTTCTAAAATATTGATGTATGAGCATGTTGTAGTTTTCAAGACGTTAGAAACTAGGATGGTCATCTTTATCTTCTTCTCATGGTAGGTAGCAAGAGCAACAACTACACCTTTAATCTTCCCAATCCAAGATACATGCTTCAATTCCACTAAGAGAAAAAAAGCATTGGTTATTTTGTGACATTAGCCTGACTATTTAATCACCCTAAAGGGCATGATATTGGTAGAGGCTTTAGGGTCAAGAACACATTTTTTTAGGAAAAATTGTTTAGTAGAAGTGATATGTTAGGATGGAAGTGGTAAAAAATATTGGCCAAAAACTCATATTCATTCTCTATGGGTTTGAAATAAAAATAAATTTATTAAATCATTCTAGTTTTTTATGCATCCAAATGGATGTGTTGAAACCATTTTTAGCTATATCTAAGAAACTTTCCTTAAATGATTTTATAGCCATGTAATAATAATTTTTTTGATGGAAACATAAAGCCTTGTCCCACAAGTGGAACATCTCACAAAATGGGTCTTAAAAGAAAAAATAATCAAATGCCTTTGATGAAGGTTTTTAGTTGAATAAAGAACTTTCATTCAAAGGTATAATTATTGCCACATGTAAATAGGATATGAATGAAGGTATCTTCAAATAAAGGCTAACAGGTTTGAACAAAGGTATTTTTTACCATTTTAATGTTGTACGCACAAAATTCCTATTAGAAAGGGCCTTCAATGAAAGGTACCTTCAAATGAATGGACTTTAGTTGAAGGTACCTAGCTCAACCTTCAACTTCTATTCACTTGGTTTTCAAAAAAAATACGATTAAGAGCAAGGTTTCAAGAATCAAATGAAGTTGCCACATCCAAGATTTTGCACAATTGTAGCTAGTGGTACTTGTAAAATCCATGGCCATTTCAATTAAACTTTGCCCCTTGTGCCTTTGAGTTTCCTCCATTTTGTTTGTTTAGGGTTCAAAAATTACATAGAGGGCTTAAACCCTTATATCCTAAAAACCTAAACCCTTGGTGTGCACTTTTGTTCTAAAATCATGTAGACCTCCTGCGCCCAGTTCTTGGTCATCCAAGTTACAAATTATGTATAGGTGGTTGTGTGTTCGTTGGCCCCTTTACCTTGTCTTTTTGATTGTTGCCCTAGTTAAAATATTGTTTCATTTTCCTAAGTCGCAGGCCAAAATATTTCATCATCCCCTAAGTCCTTTTCCCTAAGGCAACCCCCTTTTAAGTCATGATTTATACGCATGTGTGTATTAACTTTTTATGTGTGCAGGTGGGCCTATGTTGTCTTTGTTATCGGCATGTCATTAGTTTTCAAAATTTCATAACCTCTAACATGAGGTTCTTGAGTTAGGTTTTTTGGTGACTTGGCGACAATGAAGGAAGCTCTTTGTGTAGGACCCAATTAGAGCGAGGATGACGACACATGGCAGGAAGTGATTGTGCCTGGCGCCAATTGTGGTGGGTCATTTATCGAATGACATAAATAAAAGTAAAAGTATGGTTGCATCTTGGCCATTCCCCATGCACCCCGTGTGAATAAAATAATGCTTTACAAAATCTTGCGAGGTTAGTGGGTTGGTCACACATGTCTCTAGTGGGATCTAAAGAGGTAGTAGACGCAATAGTGGAGTGTGATGTCACCGTGATGGGTGGCAAAAGATCAACGGTTGCGATCAAGATTATCTGACGATGCTCATTAGCTTTGTTGTGTTTTTGGTGGATCTTAGCTTGGCCCCGTGGGGTTGGCAGAGAGCGGTGGAGATTAATCCACGGTGGATGTGTGTTGATCATTGATGAAGATGGTGGGACCCGATAGGAGGGTGACGATGGTGGACGATGACGAAGGCCAATAGGTGGCGCGGCTTGATTGCACGATTGGATGACTTACATTGTTGTTGTGGGTCATGCGGTGGTATGATGGTGATGAGCAGTGGCCTAGATTTAAAGGTTTTAAATCTGACATTCAAGTTTTAAAGTTATGGGCAGTGAGCAATAGGCATTGGATCATGGCGCGATTAAGATATATTGACGGCCACAATTCAAAAGATATATTGACGGCCACAATTCAAAGTCCCAATGGTTAGCTACTCCTCTTCATGGGTATTGACTATGCAACAATGGTGTATCCATTTCTCAGCTACCAAATCGATTCCAGATGGCTTTAGATCACATTCTTGTGCTTCTTCCAAGGCCGAAGTGATTGTTGAGTAGCGCCATTTATTTCCTAGAGTGTTGTAGTGGTTTTGGTCTATGTTAAGGCATGTTCTTCCTGACTGTGATCACGGATTTCTCGAGAGTGTAATGCCTATTTTTTGAATGCCATCAATGTTGGAGTGTGCTTGAGGTGTCAGAGGTCTTTATGGTCAGTTGTTGCTTCATTTTTTGTGGGAATTCTTGTTGTTTGCAATCTAATTAGATTTAATCCTTTATGTAACTTTGATTGAGTTAGGGTTAGGGTTTGAATTTGAAATCTAAGTTATTCCTGCACTATAAAGGAAAGTTTTGTTGTTTTTGTATCATTCGGACTTCTACTCTCCAACCTGAGTGGTCTGGTGTAGTGCTTCCCTACCAAATTTTGTTTCTATGCTTTATGTAATTCTTCGCTTTGAGTCAAGTTGAATAGGGTAAGTCCTTTGGACATAGATAGGGAATGTGATGAGCTATGCTCTGTAATAACAACAGATGACCACCATACAACATTTGTATTATGCTTCATTATATATGTCAATTTGTATGTTCTCCAAATATTGTATGCATTATCTTTTGAATCAATATAATCAAGGGTTGTGTTGATGCTTAAAACACATTTATTGTTTGAGTTATTTTTATGTTTTGCTATCATTCAAGGAGTAGTGTAATTGCTTGCATAGAGATAACGAGGGTATTTTAGTGCAGTGTGGATAACTAAGTAACATGTTGATTGTCCTTTTGTTGGTTTCCTGCTGCAAGGTAGTAGGGTTATGAGAAGCCATGGTTGGTCTATTGTAGGAATTTATTTCATTCCTGACTCTGTGTGAATTAGGCACTAGTCGAGGAGATTCACAAAGTATGAAGCTAAGGAAAAATCAAAAACTTTCAATTCAAAAACATTTCATGCTTTCTTAGTTTAGATTTGCTTTCATGTTTTCCCTTTCCACACTACCACAAGACATTGTTAGTAAGTGAAGTTTGTGTAGATGATTTATCCCATTAAAGGCCTTCCACCATTGTAGTATGATGATCTTCATTAACGTATAGGGATACCCACCTTGGTCCTGCAGAGCCTAAAGTGCAAAGGAGAGGCTTGCCAATCAGTCATCTCTTGTTCATTGGCCACTAACCTAGGGTCTCTAAGTATAAGGAGTAGCTACCCTTTAGGAGATGCTAGACCATCAGTTGGAACCTCCAACAGTAGCCTTTATTTAGTAAGTTTTTTTAAAATTATAGTTTATAATACTTTTTATTTATTCATCATATTTATTTTCTATTTCTAGTGAACATAAATTTTTACCAAACATAACTTGGTCTCTATTTGATGCACATGATTTTTTAAGTAGTTTTTTAAAAATATGGCCACTCTCTATATTGATTTCCTTGTCCCAACAAAAATAATAATAATTTTGATATATACCAAAAAAATCATTTTCGGTGGGATAATATTACTCTAATTATATTTAATCTATATTAGAAATTAAAAATAAAATATGCATGCACTAGATATTGGTGTTAATTATCAATATTTTATAAATTAAGAATTGATCTTATTTCTAAAAAAGGTTATGATGGATACGAAAAATATCACTCACTTAAAATACTATAATGCATAATAAATAAGTTATTAGCAAATGTTTAAAAATTAGTCAAATTATTTCTAAAAAAGTAAAAATATATATTTAGAATATGCAGATGAAATCTCAAAAATCACTAATTCACATTTTCTTCAAATTATTGAAGGTTTGCTTGCTATAAGTGATATTAAGTAAAAAAATGGTTCAAAATGCCTATTTAGTGTACCACTTACGAAAAAATGTGGAACACACCTTTATGTTTTCACACTATTATACGATGCTTATGTGGGTGAAGGGAACCATCACTTAAAGAACTTGGGAAAGTTCTTGTGAGCTCTTAGTGGAAAATTATAGATTTGGATAGGGATGAATTGCCCAATTTGGTTTTTGATAGAAATAACACAACCATTAGATGTATTATCTATATGGGAGAAACTTGAACTCTTGAAAGTAAAATAACTCAAGATTAAGATGAGTGATTCCTTGTAGATTTTTTAGGACATATAAAGAGACTTGTGTACTTTTTTGCACTATTTTTCTTTTCATGGGTAGTTTGTAAGTAGTAGCTTTGTTGAATGTCAAATAAATGATCATAACTTTTGTTAGCATATTATGGCCTTGTGAATGTTTTCTCTATTAATTTGATGGAATGTTCCTTTATTATATAGGTCCTATTAAAGAAAGTATGTTATTTTTTTACGTTGATGAAGCACTCCTCCTTCTTATGGAGGAGGAGGTGGAACTTGTGTGCTAGGATCAACCTTTTTTTCCTCTCCCTTCAATATTTTAGTTGTACATTTCTAATATAATATTATTTATTTTTTCAACAATAACCTCCTCAAGCTACTGATAATATCCTTTTGATTAGATTTTATCTATAATATAAGGTTATTTTTTAGCATGGGTGTTTTTCCTTGAATGGTCATATGAAAAATCTCATGTGCATGTGGTTAATTTATATAAAACTCTTATTTCATTCCCCATGATGGGTGCTAAAAATTGTATCACTAAAATTCACCTTCACAAATTGGTTAGAGCCAACATATAGGACTCTCTCCTCTATTTGTATGGGAAGTAAGATTTATTCAAAACCAATGGAAAATTCACAAATAATGTAATATACTAGGATATGTACAGATGTACAAAAATTTACAATCCAATAAGTTATTTATTGACATGTATTTTTAACAAGTGTAATGTTGAATATTGCACACATGTGCCCTTTTCCCTTATGTTTTGAGCTCATAGAGACAATATTTTTCTTTATACATTAACGAGTGTGTATTAAAATAGGTAATTTCATGTGGAAGTTGGAAAATAATATTCTCTAATCCTAATTCCATCATCACTCATCTCTACAAATTAATTTTAAACCCACATTTATCATTTTCCCATCTCACTTTAAGTCTATGAGTGCAAAATTGATCTAGATAATTTTCACTCCCACTGATTTGAACCCCCAAAATTTTAAATTAGGTCTCATTCCCTTCATATCCACTAGTCATTATAATCCACCTAAATTATATATTCTTCAAATTGCATACTAGGGTGGTGTATTTAAAGGCTAACCCTAATTCAAAAAGTGATCATCTTGAATGTGAAGAGAACAACTAGGTCAAATATATTAAAGAACAATAAACCTACATTGTGTGCTTGTGACATAATTCTAGGAGCATATTGCATGCTTGCTTGTCCTCTACCTTGGTTCATAGTCATTGACTAGCTCATCCAAGGGTTTGATTCAGAAAATGGCCTTGATGTAGGGGCATTGTTCCCCATCAATTTTGGTTTTTGTCAGTTTTTTATTACTTGTATCTCTGCAACATGTGGCCATTTATGTTTGGCATCAAGATTTTGGTATCTTACTTTCTTATTGCACCTATATGGTTATGGAAGTTAAACAGTTTTGGGGAGCTCAACCAATCGACACAGGAAGAGTTCAGGTTTAGCCAGTTTGGAGAGGATCAACGGTTTGGGGAAGGGGTTGATCTATTTGGAGAGATAGAAAATTTTGGTCTTTTGAACAAAGAGTAGAGAGGAGAGTTTGTGATTGGAAAAGCAGGAGAAAGTGGAAAGAGAAGAGGGCTACGCCAAGGGAGGGTTGACTAACCAGGGAAAACCCTTCTTTGTATATGTTGTAGAAGCAGATCAAGAAGATGGTTGGAGTCGAGATGGGGACAAAGGAATTTTATTATTTTTAGAATCATTGTAACTAGGTTTTGGTATACGATCAATACACATGTTGATGCAGGAGCATCTAGTGGTGTAAGGGCAATCTAGCATCACCCAAAAAAAAGAGTTTCATTTCATGTTGGTAGTTTATTAGATGTTTTTGCATTTATGGATACCCTTTTCATCATAATATAATTCCCAACTTACGGTTTTGCTTTTCTATTCCTAGGTTCAAAGATATTGCAGTTTTAGTCTCCCAGAATTGCACCTGAAAACCTTCCAAGTCATATTTGAGGCACTAAACGGTCCCAAAACTTGCCAAAATTGGCGTAGAAAATTTTGAGCACATTCTTGACTTTGAGACCTTTCCAACGGTTCAAACGATTCGAAAAACGGAGTCCCAGATCAAAAGTTATGGCTCCCAGAAGTTGGCGCACTTCTAGAAGATACTAATTTTCGAATGTACTTTTGAAATTTGAATTTCAAGTTGTAATTTTTGGCGCCAGACTGCCAAAAAACTCAAATTTGAAATTTTTTTGGCTCCAAACTAAAAAGGGAGCTCTATCATATGTTGTAGAACTTGAGGATTTGAGATCCTCTGCATGTAAGAAGTTCCATTTTCTGAATAATAAAATTATTCTCTTATGTTGTGAGTTATTTTTTGTGTCTCAGGTTGCACCCTCGTTGGGTGGTATTAGAGCCAATTTTTCTTGAGCGTGTGAATAGATCGTCAATCATGAGGCAGTTCGCACCAGGACTGTGGTTGTGGGTCAAGGTCAAGAAAGATTCCTTCAAGAGTGATGCCTGGTAGGCGTGGTGGTGCCAGAGGTGGCAGAGGCAGCAAAAATGTTGGTGGAAGAGATCCATTAGCGGTCAAGGGTTTTAGAGCCCTCCAAAGAAAATTGATGTGTTGCACGAGCAGTTGAGAAGAGAATTAAACTCGAGAAGGAGAGAAGAAAGTGAGGAGGAAGATTCAGATGTAGAAGAGGAAGAAGAAGCAATCGATCAAGACCAAATGCGGTTGATAAGGGCCATTTCGAAGATCGAGAAAAGACCCAGAGCAGAAGTCCCTAGTTATTCTGAAATTCTGAACCCGGAAGAGTTGATCGACTGGATTAATGAGCTAGAAGAATATTTTGAGTATGAGGAAATAGAGGACCCAGATCGGGTTAAGTTTGCAAAAATGAAGTTGAAAGGCCATGCCAGTATTTGGTGGAAAGAGGTCCAGTTGGAGAGAAATCGAAGAGGAAAAGGAAAGATCACTAGATGGGATCACATGGTGGAGAAATTGAAGAAGCAGTTCATACCAGTGGACTACGAGCTAGATCTGTTGAAAAAATTGCAAGGGTTGAAGCAAGGGAGTCGATCTATGAAAGAATACATAGAATATTTTCACAAGATGATCATCAGAATGGGTCACACAGAGTCCAACAAGGAGAAGGTAGCTCATTATCTTAATGGGTTACAACCGAGCATTCAAGAGGAGCTAAGCCTAGTCAGAATGACCACCATTAAGGATGCGTACCAGTTTGCTCTAAAAGTTGAAGAGAAGCTGAACAAAAGATTTGACGAAAAGCAAAAAGGGTAAGGAGGTCAAAGCAGAAAGGGCAGTGGAAGATCTTCTAGAAGCCAAAATGATGATGAAAAGAGAAATGAAGATGTGGGTACCAACTGTAACCAGGAGAACGATAACTTCTACCACTCTCGTGATCAAAATAGTGGTGATCAAAGAGGTAGAGGACGAGGGAGATTTGGACAAGGATCTAGAAGGGGTGGTTTCAGAGGTACATGTTTCTAGTGTGGTGAAGAAGGGCATCGAGCATATGAATGTCCACAACACCAAGGAAGGGCAGAAAAAATTCCAGAAGGTCATGGAAGGGTTGCGCATGCAGATGAGGAGGACCAATCTAAACATTCAGATGATGCTGAAAGGGGAGAAGCCCTAGTGATTAGAAGAGCCTTGGTGACTGAAGAGAAGGAGCCTGAACAGAGGAAGAATCTATTCCACACAAGGTACAAGTGTGAAGGAAAATGTTGTGATGTCATTATTGATAGTGGGAGCACTAATAATCTAGTGTCAGAGGAGATGGTTACAGAGTTGAAGCTAAAGAGGGAGAGGCAGCCACACCCATATTGGATTGCCTGGTTGCAGAAAGACCACAAAGTTCTAGTCAATGATCAGTGCCTAGTAAAGTTCAAGATCGGGAGCTACCATGATGAGGTACTATGTGATATCATCCCCATGGATGCATGTCACATGTTGTTGGGGATAATGTGGCAGTTTGACAGGTGAGCTATACATGATGGCCATGCAAACACTTATTCCTTGATGAAGGATGGGGTTCATCACAAGTTGAAACCCCTGAAGGAGGCCGAAGAAAAGGTATGCAATAGTGCTAGAATTAGTTATGTTGATGGAAGAAATTTTTTAGAAGGTATGAAGCATAAGCGTGTGTGCTATGCATTGATTCCTAGAGTGGGTAAGGAGGATAGTGAGAAGGTGCCAGTAGAAGTTTTTGGGTTGTTGGATGAGTTTCAGGATATTGTTTATGATAATGTACCTGAGGGTTTACCACCAATGAGGAAGATCAGTCATTAGATTGACTTGATTCCTGGAGCTAGTTTGCCAAATAAGGCAGCTCACAGAATGACTCTGACAGACAAGTTCAGGAGTTGTTAAGAAAGTGTTTGATACAGGAAAGTTTGAGCCCATGTGTAGTACCTGCAGTACTAGCACCAAAGAAGGATGGGGAGTGGAGGATGTGTACAGACTCCCAAGCCATAAACAAGATAACAATCAAGTATAGATTTCCCCTACCAAGGATGGATGACCTGATGGATTGTTTGAGTGGAGCTCAATAATTCACAAAGATTGATCTGAAGAGTGGATATCACCAGATCCAGATTCGAGAGGGAGATGAATGGAAGATTGCCTTCAAGACCAAAGAGGGCCTGTATGAGTGGTTAGTCATTCCTTTTGGGCTAACCAATGCACCAAGCACATTCATGTGGCTCATGAACAAGGTATTGAAAGAATTTCTGGGAAGTTTTGTCATTGTGTATTTAGATGATACTTTTATTTTCAGTAGAACTTTGGATGAGCATTTGATGCATATTTGGAGAGCCTTTGAGAAGTTAAGAGAGGAGAAATTGTTGATTAATCTGAAGAAGTGTAGTTTTGTGAAGGAGTTAGTGTACTTGGGGTTTATTGTCTCGGCAGAAGGTCTCAAGATGGACCTAGAGAAGGTGAAGGCTATTTTGGAATGGCCTACCCCAAGAACTGCTACTGAGGTGAGATCTTTCCATGGTTTGGCTAGTTTTTATAGAAAGTTCATTAGAAACTTCGGTAGTATTTGTGCACCCCTGACTGAAACAATGAGAGGGGATAGAAAAGAGTTCAAGTGGAGCACTGGAGCAGCGAAAAGTTTCAAACTATTGAAATAGAAGGTGATAGAGTAGTCTGTGCTAGCCCTCCTAGATTTCAATAAGGTGTTTCAGGTGGATTGTGATGCCAGTGGTTGTGCCATTGGAGCAGTGTTGAGCCAAGAAGGTAAGCCCATTGCCTATTTAGTGAAAAGTTAAATGATGCCAAGAGAAAGTATTATGTATATGATTAGGAATTTTATGCAATAGTTCAAGCACTAAAGAAATAGAGGCATTATCTGTTGCCAAAGGAATTTTTTTTGTATACTGATCATCAAGCATTACAGTATCTGAATAGTTAAGGAGAATTAAATCAAAGGCATATGAAATGGGTAGAATTTTTGCAGAGCTATACCTTTGTTCTAAAGCATAGGAGTGGGAGGTCGAATAGGGTTGCAGATGCCTTAAGTAGGAGGCATACATTGATGAAAGAGATGTAGATTGAAGTGGTTGGGTTCAATGAACTCAAAACATTGTATCCAGAAGATCCTGATTTTGTAGAGGCTTGGAAAGCTTACAAGGAGCCTGTTATAGTGGATAGGACAAGGTGGTTGGATTTCATAATTCAGGATGGCATGTTGTTTAAGGGAAGCCATTTGTGTATTCCGAGGAGTTCCATGAGGGAGAGCCTGATTAAGGAGAAGCACAATGGAGGAATGGCAGGACATTTTGGTCGGGACAAGACCATTGCCATTATCAGTGAGCATTATTATTGGCCTCAGTTGTCATAGGATGTGAAGAAGTTTGTGCAGAGTTGCAGGGTATGTCAGATGGCTAAAGGAGTGAGCCAAAATACAGAGTTATATCAGCCCTTACCTGTTCTAGAGAGGTCGTGGGAGGATATAAGTATGGATTTTGTTCTTGGTTTTCCAAGGACACAAAGAGGGAATGATTCAGTATTTGTGGTGGTTGATAGGTTTTCAAAAATGACACATTTCATTCCATGTCAGAAGACCCATGATGCAGTGCACTTTGCTGACTTGTTCTTCAAAGAGGTGGTGCAGGTACATGGTCTACCAAAGAGTATTGTCTCAGATCGTGACACCAAATTTGTGGGATACTTTTGGAGGACCTTGTGGAAGAAGTTGAGAACGGAGTTGAAGTTCAGTTCTGCACACCATCCACAAACAGATGGGTAGACGAAGGTTGTGAACAGAAGTCTAGGTAACCTACTGAGATGTTTGGTAGGAGATAAACCCAAGGGATGGGACTTGATCTTACCCTAAGTAGATTTTGCTTACAAAAATTCTTTCAACATAAGCACTGGTATATCACCATTCCAAATTGTGCATGGAGACAGCCCCAAAATAGTTCTAGAATTGAGGAAGATGGACCAAGAGAAGAAGATCAGTGTCGAAGCCGAAGATTTTGTAGAACACATCAAGGATATACATTAGAAGGTAAGAGAACATATTAACAAGATGAATATGCAGTATAAGGCCAAGGCAGATTAGAAAAGGAGGAATGAGGAGTTTCAAATTGGTGATGAAGTAATGGTCCGCTTGAGGAAAGAAAGGTTTCCAGTGGGAATCTATAACAAACTGAAGATGAAGAAATTCGGTCCTTGCAAGATTTTAAGAAGCATGATTCAGGGAATGCATATGAGGTAGAATTGCCAAATGGAGTCAACATTTCCCCTGTGTTCAACATTTCAAATTTGACAGAGTATCATGAAGGTGGTATAGAGGAAGCACTAGAAATAGGGCATTATGGCATTCCAGCACCTACTTTAGAGAAGGAGGAGATTAAAGCAATCCTAGATAGTCGTGTGGGAAGAAGTATTAGAAACAGGCAGTATGAAGAATATCTGGTGAAATGGAGAGGAAGGCCTGTGGAAAATTCATCATGGCTATCTAAGGCAAAGGTTGATCATTTGGGTTTTCCTCAACCATCTGAGATGTGGCGGGGTCACTTCTAAAACTACCCTGAGTGTCTGATGCAGGAGCATCCAGTGGTGTAAAGGCAATCCTGCATCACCAAAAAAAAAAGAGAGTTTCATTTCACGTTGGTAGTTTCTTAGTTTTTTTGCATTTCTAGATACCCTTTTCATCATAATGTAATTCCCAACTTACGATTTTTCTTTTCTATTCCTGGGTTGAAAGATATTGCAGTTTTAGTCTCCCAAAATTGCACTTGAAAACCTTCCATGTCATATTTGAGGCGCTAAACGGTCCCGAAACGGCCCCAAAACTTGTCGAAATTGGCATAGAAAATTTTGGGCACATTCTTGACTCCGAGACCTTTCCAACGGTTCAAACGGTTCAAAAAACGGAGTCCCAGATCAAAAGTTATGGCTCCCGGAAGTTGGCGCACTTCTAGAAGATATTAATTTTTTAATGTACTTTTGAAATTTGAATTTCAAGTTGTAATTTTCGGCACTAGATTGCCAAAAAACTTAAATTTGAATTTTTTTTTGGCTCCAAACTAAAAAGCGAGCTCTATTTATGGGTGGGTTTCTGATTTTTGTGTAGCTTTTTGGGGACAAGTTCACACACTGCGAAAAAGGATTATTTTGTAATTTTCTGTAACTTGCATATGTTGTAGAACTTGAGGATTTGAGATCCTCTACATGTAAGAAGTACCATTTTCTGAATAATTAAATTATTCTCTTGTGTTGTGAGTTATTTTTTGTGTCTTGGGTTGCACCCTCGTCACATGTAAACCCTATTTTTTACTGTTGTATTGTAGGCTTTGGTTCCTGGTTGCATTGAATGAGGAATGGGTTGTGTAATTGTTCCTATCGCCTTGGTAATGGATCAGCTTAATTGATTGCGCCATTGATCTGCAGAAACTACATTAGTTTTTGTTGCTTATTACAGGTTCCTATCGCTTGTAGTGTTCAGTTTGTTTGAAACTAGATAGGCTGCCATTATCTTGGTATCAAAGCGTATGTTTGTAAATGTGTATCATCAAGCCCTCTCAATGTAGTTGAATTCTCAAAAGTATTTATAAATACTACCTATTCCTTATCAAATTCATAGCGCATAAACCAATGTGAACAAGTTTTAGATTGTAAGATTTGGCCATATAAAATATGTGAAATATAGATTCAAGTTTATAGGGATGAAGATCACATTTGCAATTATGGAAGTCAACCAACACTATGCACATTTAAATTTCTAGATCAATGACAATCATCTAACAAACTCTTAGTTTCTAATACCCTGACAAATAGACAACATTTTTTTAATGACATATTCATTAGATTTATGACTAAATAACTTTATATTTAATTTATTTAAATTAATATTTATTACAATATTTAATATCAATCCCAACTCTCTTATTTAAATTAATTATTTAATTAACCTAAATATTAATAGGTGGTATATTTTCTCTTAAAAGTAAAATGAAAAATATAACCATACAATTAGAAATAAAGCCAAGAATCTATAAGATTAGCTCTCACAATATCTCACTTTATTACAAAATTTGTTGGTTCTTTAAAAAAATGGAAGCTCTCTATAACTCTCCCTTTTGTTGATTGAGAAAAAAGATCCCTATCAACTTTTTCTTTGCAATGTCCCTCCTTATGCACGTTTTATATTTTGCATGAATATGTTGACTATGCAGATGCATTCTCTCTACATTTTCATCATCAACAATAAGCTTCTCTGTTTTCCATTTGCGTCTTCAAATCGCCTGATGCATAATGAAGGGGGATATCATGCCATTCAATGTCATTTATCAATTAGCGCATTGATAAAATCTTTTGGCAATGAATTTGGGGTAATTGTCTTTCAAGAACATGGCATCCTGGGGTTTGGCTTAAATAGCACATTCTAAGCTTTGACTTGTTTAGATAGCTTATTTGAAATCGCACCAATAGATGAGCCCTATTAGAAAAACTAGGGGAGAGGACCCAATACCTGAGCATGTTTCAATAGTTGCGATAGTAGTTGTTTATATAATGTCCAATATTTTTATCAATATTGGACCAATAGTTGTGACTTTAAAGTTGTTATTGTTGATGATGACTACCCATAGTTAAACAAAATGTATTCCTTTGATCTAAAAAGCAACCAATCATGTGATTCCACATCAATGCTCAATAAAACATGTTGTGGATGCGCAAGTATTGGTCTCACTTTTTTTTGGGCCTTTTTGGACGCCTTGACAAAAAGCATGCTGATGTGGCATCATATTTGATTATTCGGACCTGAAACCTTAGTTATAAGCAGGGGACTTGCCAAGTAAGCTGCTGTAAAAAATTGGGAGTGATTTGAAATTTCCACGTAGGATAATTAGAAGCGCGAAGTTAGGGTGCACAACTACTGGGTCCTCTCCCCTAGTGTAATTTTACATGAACTGCCTAAACAAGTCAAAACTTAGAATTTGTTGTTTAAACCCGACTACAACCTAACAACTCCACCCCACAACTTTTGAAACAGAAAAAAAAATTGAATGTTAATCATCTGAATTACTAACTACTACACCAGAGACTTTCCTTTAACCAATCAACCTCCAATCCTGCATTTCACTAAGAAGTTCACTGATTACACAAAAGCTCAGTTTCCTCAACTTCCTTTACTATTCCAAAAATATCCTCTCAGCCTCTCCATCCATGCTCTCGAGGGCCTTTCCATCTCTGGTTGATGAGTCTTAATCAGAGCTCCAATTGCCTTTCTAAGCTATGCTGAGACTCCTTCCACTTTCTCAGCCTTTCTTGAGTCCCTATGCACATATCAAAATTCCCCCTCGCCATCCAAATGTCAACTGTTGCTTCTATCTTCCTTCAACTAAGCACCGACAATCATGCATGCAGTTGCTGCTCTGTCCTCGCCATGGATCTCCTGTGAGAATCAAAAAGGTTTCAGAACCAAGTTTCTTCCAAGCGCCCAATTGAGAAATGTCACGTTTCTTTTCTTTTTTCAATTTTATTACTGATAAGCACCCGAGTGGAAAGAAAGTGGTTGGATGGTGGGCTGGTGTCCATCCAGCATTGTGGATGTTACTTTCAATTGAAGGCATCCAGAATGTTGGATAGACATTGTTGAACAGGAATGGACAAAGGATGGTGAATAAATAATAATCAATTTGAAAAAGTGTAGTACACTTTTTGTGTATTCCAAACATCAGTATTCCAAACAACAGTATTCCAAAAGTACTTGATCACATCAATTTGAGGAGATAAGAAGGGAAGACTGGGATGCAGGGCATCTGAATTCCAAATTTTTCTTTTTCCATCCTCATTTTTTTTCCTTTGTTCATGCATTCTTTTAATGCTAAACTGACCGGAAATCAGACGCTATACTCCACGAGAAAAAAAAAGTGTAATCTAATTATCCCACATGCGTCAAGTGTAAAACTTATTGATTCAACAAAAGGTGAATCGTGGAGTATAATTCGTTCTTTGACTAGACCACAGTGATCCGAGGTTGATGTGTCCGAGTTAATTGGAATTTTTTAGGTTTTTCTTTCCCTCATAATTTCTCGTGTTAGGTATTATGTCACCTTGATTGGAATTTGAGGGTATTTTTCTTTAAAATTTGTGTATTGAAGGCAATTTCTAAAACATTTCAATTGGTGTGTTATGGGTCTTAATAATTAATTATTATTTTAAAATCTAAAATTTAATCATTTAGTATATATTTTTTAATCAACAAAAAAACTTTACATGCATATATAGATATAAATTAATAGTTGATTTTGAAGACTAAATTAAAATGATCCAAGATCAATGTATCAAATTCACATCACCTTTATTGAAACTTGTGGTATTTCTATCCTTTATAATTTGTAGATTAGCAAGGCAATTTGTCAAACATTTCAATTAATCTAGTCTTTCTTACATTTTAATTGTTATAGGTAGTAGTAACCAGTTATTATGTTAGGTATCATGTCAATTTGATTAAAATATGTGGTATTTCTATCCATTATGTTTATTGATTGGAAAGTCAATTTGTCAAACATTTCAATTAATCTAGTGTTTCTTTCATTTTAATTGTTATGGGTGGCAGTAACCAATTATTATATTAGGTATCGCATTACCTTCATTGAAATTTATGGTATTTTTTCCTTTATATTTGTCAATGGTAAGGTAATTTGTCAAACATTTCAATTAATCCTATGAGTAGCAATAACCAACTATTATTTTAAAATATAATGAAAAATAAGGAATCAAGCATCTACAAACTAGATTAATTTAAATGTTTAACAAATTGTCTAAATGTCAATCTACAAATTACAAGGAACATAAATACCACAAATTGTAATCAAGGTGTTGGGAATCTAATACAAACAATTCAATTATGTAGGTACTTTTTTCTAGTCAACACAAAGACTTGACTTAATGATATCAAATTTCCACAATCCATATTGTATTTGCTCAAGATTTCTAGATTTTCATTTAGTTGGATTCTTTGTTACAATTTGTGTTATGACTATATTGATTTTCATATAGTTGAACATAGATATATTTAATTTTTTATTTAATTTAAGTCTTCTTTGTTTTTATCTTATTTCATCTTTGTCAAATATAGGGTTTCTTATTTTTAAGGTTTCTTTTTTAATTTTTTTGTCTTCTCGGCCTAAGTGCAACCTTCTCTCCCTTCACTGGTCTATTAAAGTGGTCTTGGTCTGCAACTTTCTATTTCTCTCCAAGTTATACTCTTTGCTTTCATCCTAATGATGGATCACGAAGTGTGATCCGAAACGTTGATGTAAAAAATTGATACACAATCAAATCCAGAAATCTTGAGCAAATACAAAGACTTGACACCAAACACACATGGAGTTGATGCATCAATTTTGATTGAAATTGTAATATTTCTTGTTGGTGTGATTATTTAATTGCACCTTATTATTTAAGTTCACTTAGGTAGTTTATTTTGATTACTTAGGTAAAATAGGATAATTGGGTACACGCCATTTCCTTCTTTAATGGGATTCTACTTTGTTCCTTATTCTCTTAGATTTGGAAACTTAATTAAAGCAATCCCTTGTTTATACTCATTTAATTTAGAATCTTGAGCCTATATACTATAGCTCTTTCCATCGATTGAATAACTAATTTGATATCAATCTCATATATTGAATATTTAAATTCTTGTTTTGTGGTTAACTATTAGAAATTTGGTCTCAGGTAGATTTTTATTAATATGAAATTCTAACATGGTATCAGAATCATGATGTCTTATTAATCTCTCTTATAATTTATAAATTAATAAGGCAATTTGTCAAACATTTCAATTAATCTAGTATTTTTTCATTTTAATCACTATGGGTAGTAGTAATCAATTATTATGTTAGGTATCACATCACTTTGGTTAGAATTTTTGGTAATTCTATCTATTATGGTTTATTAATCTTGAAAAGGAAATTTTTCATACATGTAAATTAATCTAGTCTTTATTTCATTTTAAAGAAACCAATTATTATGTTAGGTATCACACTTCCTTGAATGGAATTTATGGTATTTCTATCCCTTATATATATCAAATGATAAGGTAATTTATCAGGTATTTCAATTAATCCTATGGTTAGTAGTAACCAATCATTATCTTAAAACCTAATGAAAACCAAGGAATGAAGCAATTACAAATTAGATTAATTGAAAAGTTTAGCAATCCACCTTACTAATCTAGAAATTACAAGGGATGGAAATACCACAAATTATAATCGAGGTGATGTGAATCTAATATTAACGATTCAATTATATAAGTACTTTAAATTCTATTCAACTCAAAGACTTGACACCAAAGTGTGTTGGAAATAGGATGCCATTTAATTGCAATCCTAAACATATTGCTTGTATCTCCTAAGTCCTTGGAAAGTGTTCCCCAACACTAGGATTAGAAAGAGATTAAATTTGAATGAAATGAACATGTAAATTGACATTTGTAATTAATTCTAAATGATAGAAACATGTGGGGATGCCCAAGAAGAGCTCCTACAAAATAGGAGCACGTGGGACACCCACATGGAAGGTGGAACCCACCTTGAGTTAAGTTAATTGTTTGGAGAAAGATAACACTTTAGTAATGCATGTAAAGATCCTATAAGTTAGGGATTGATGTTTACATGCATGAAGTTCAGTTCAGTTTAGTTATGGTTCAGTTATCTTCAGTTGCATGTAGTTAGTTTCAGTTGAATGCTAATGACTTCAGTTGACTTGGAATGCATGACTAATGACTTGAGTTGCATGATAGATAACAGGTGATACATTCAGTTAAGTGGGGATGATCAATCATGCATGATATTTGCATGAATTGATGGAGAGATGTGTTTCAGTTAACAGAGATTGACTTGGACCCACCTTGGGCGCCCAAGTTGGCATCTTGGAGTTAACACCTTTTGCATGAGAAGATATTTACAATGGCTGAGTTAAGTGGTCCCATTCTTGGGTGCCAAATTTGAGGAGAAGCTTACAAGATATATTCGGAATCAACGTTGAGTTATGACTTTAGTTTGGGATGCCCAAATTGATGAAGGACTTGGTTTGACATTGTTTTTCATGGAAGAACTCTACTTGCAAAGAATAGGAGTAGGTTTTGTGAGATAAACTTTGTGCTTTGTAATTGACAACTCTTTAGAGTTTACAAGGCTCATTATTGTCTATAAATTGCAACAAGTTGAAGAGAGTTTTATCAGATTTTATTGTAGGTTGTGAAGAAGAATTGTTGAAGGCAAAAGAAGAATCTCAAGCAAGGATTGATAAAGAATTATTGTAATCTTGTTCTAAGGTTAAATAATACAAGCACTATTGATTCTGGTGGTGGAGTTTTTTCCCGAAAGGGTTTCTCCATGGTATATGCTGGTCACTTCTATCTTTTGGTCTTGTTCTTCTACAATCTTTTGTCTACTTCTACAAATGGTAAAATGAATCTAAACAAATAATCATCCACAAAGAAATTGTAACAATAGCACTTAATTAGATCTACAATATAATAGTTTTACAAGTTTTAAAGCTACATAATTACCTCCATTTTCAACAAAGTGACCAAGTCAACGTGTCAATTTTTTATTGGAATTTATAATATTTCTTATTGGTGTAATTATTTAATTGCATCTATTTATTCAATTTTACTTAAGTAATTTACTTTGATTAATTGGATAGCATAGGATAACTGAGTACATGTCATTTCTTTCTTTCATGGGATTATATTTTTTTCCTTAACCTCTTAGATTTGAAAAATTAGTTATATAGCAATCCCTTGTTCATCATCATTGAATTTAGAATCTTAAGGCTATATATCATAGCTCTTTCCTTCTATTGAATAAGTAATTTTGATATTATTTTCATTTATTAAATATTCAAATTTTTATTTTGTGATTAACTTTTCAAAATTTGGTCTTGGGTAGAATTTTTGTTTATGCAAAATTCTAACATGGTATCAAAGTCATGATGTCCTAAAGTTAGTCCATTTCTATATTTTTATAGATTAATTCTATCAAATTGTGGGGTATTTCTCTCTTTGATTTTTTACAAATGAATTTTAGAGCTTGATGGAACAAATTTGAGCTCACCACAATATCCAAAAGGCTCAAAGCATGTCAATATTTACTTTTGTTTCACTAAAATTGAAGATCAAGAAGCTCACCTACAAATAAGGGTTTAATCACTAAATCTAGTATACAACTTATTTTTGGATCATTTTTATACCAAATGAACCCTACCATTACATCTAGAAGGCCCAAAAAGCTTCATATTCATATATTTTTTCCTAGATTTAGTGTTAGGAGAATCTTAGACAATTTGGTTTTTCTTTTATTGATGGTGGGTTGTATAGTTTATACAATTCTATACAATTTTTAGAAGAAAATAAATTAAGTGTACTATGTAAAGTGACCTACACAACTTTCTAGGCTATCACTAATGGCTTCAACTAGTAGAGGTTAGCCACTCCCTTGTCCACAAATTTTGGTAGTGCCACCTCTTATTCCACTACTCAAGTGGTCCAAGACCACCCTACAACCAAATATTTGTTTTCTACCTATAGTGAATGTTTTCAACTTTTAAAGGGTAGTTTTTTATTAAGGAGGTGATTTACGAGTTATCTAAAAGTAGTTTTAGCATATTTTGATGTGTAAGAATACTTTGAGGCATCTTAGAATATTATTCTATTAACATAATCATGATGTCATCATATTCTTCCCTCTTAATCTAACCCCTCTCTAGTGTAAATTTGATTCTTGAAGCTAAACTTGAGAGGATTCATCTAGAGTCATTTTGCTCTTTTTTGGAATTATAATTTTCTAGGTATTTCAATCCCTTATAATTTGTCATGTTAAGTATTATGTCATGTTGATTATAATTTTTGGTAATTTTCTCTTACTATTTATCTATTGGTAAGGCAATTTGTCCAACATTTTAATTAATTTACTCTATCTTTTATTTAATTGTTTTGGGTGACAATAATTTATTATTATCTTAAAATCAAAAATTTATCTAGGTATATTTTTTCTAAGTGACATAAAGATCTCACACATATATAAATTAATAGTTTATCTTGAAGAGTAGATTAAATTGATGCAAGTTCAATGTATTTGATACATATCACCTTAATTAAAATTTGTGGTATTTTTATCCCTTATAATTTATAGATTAGCAAGGAAATTTGTCAGACATTTCAATTAATCTAGTGTTCCTTTTATTTTAATTGTTATGGGTAGTAGTAACCAATTATTATGTTAGCTATCACATCACTTTGATTGGAGTTTGTGATATTTCTAACCATAATGATTTATCAATTACAAATGCAAATTGTCAAATGTTTCTATTACTTTCATTCATTTCAATTGCTATGGGTGGCACTAGCCAATTATTATGTTAGGTTTCATGTCACCTTGATTGAAATTTGTGATATTTTTATACTTATATTTGTTGATTGGTAAGAAAAAATTTCAAGCTCTTCAATTAATTTTATGGGTAGCAGTAACCAATTATTATATTAAAACCTAATGAAGACCAAGGAATGAAAGATCTAAAAACTAGATTAATTAAATTATTTAACAAATGGCCTTACTAATGTATAAATTACAAGAGGCATAAATACCATAAATGCTAATTGAGGTAATTTGAATCTAACACAAATAATTTAATTGTATAGGTGTTTTTTCTAGTCAACACAAAGACTTGACACCAAAGTGACCTAGAGTCGATGCATTGATTTTGAATGGAATTTGCAATATCTCTTGTTGGTGTAGTTATTTAATTGAACCTTATTATTTTTTACTTAGGTAATTTATTTTGATTACTTGGGTAGGATAGGATAATTGAGTGCATGCCATTTCCTTCATTCATGGGATTCTGCCTTTTTTCCTTATCCTTTTAGATTTAAAAACTTAATTAAAGCAATCCCTTTTTTTGCCTCTTCCTCATCTTCATCAGATTTAGAATCTTAAGGATATATATTGTAGCTTAAGTTACTTTCGTTGAATGAGTAATTTTAATATTAGTCTCATATATTGAAATTGATTTTTTTGTTTATTGATTAGCTATTAGATATTTGGTCTTGGGTAGAATGTTTGTTTATTCAAACTTATAACATGGTATCACATCCATGATGTCCTAAAGTTAGTTCATTCTATATATTTTCAAAGTAGTTATATCAAATTATGTAGGGGTTTTCTCTTTGTGATTTATTGTAGGTGAATTTTGGAGCTTGATAGAACAAATTTGAGCTCGGCACAATGTTTAAAAAGCTCAAGAAA
Source organism: Sequoia sempervirens (assembly GCA_007258455.2). NCBI lineage: Eukaryota > Viridiplantae > Streptophyta > Pinopsida > Cupressales > Cupressaceae > Sequoia > Sequoia sempervirens. Next base: position 70,254,750 of record VDFB02086081.1, on the reverse strand, counting down.
TTGAAGAATGAATTTTATTTCATCAAATTTGAAGATCAAGAAGCTTAATTGTAAATAAGGGTTTGATTGTTGAATCTAGCATACAACTTATTTTTGGATGATTTTCACACCAAAGAAACCTTTCCATTGTTGGGAAAATATATCTCAAACTTACAATTACAAAATATTTACTATTGATAGGTGAGCGCAGACGGAGGGCGGGAGGGGAGGTGTAGGGAGGTACCCCCCTACTAGGTTTGAGGGGCTCATTCCCCCCAACGAGGGGTATGAGGGCTATGTTCCTGAGCGAGGGTTTGAGGGAAGTGCCTTTGAAGCCATATTTTATGTATATTTTATTATTATAAATTTGGGCCATTCATCATTAGGTCTCATATCTGCTAGTGGATATTTTTTGGCTTGCCTTTTCCTAGAAGGCAACCCTATTTTATGAGGGCATTATATTACAGTGTATTATGATGTATTCTGAGAGTCTAATAGAAGTTGTGTTGCCTCTAGATCTCTGGTTAGTGATACTCCTGTGAGAAGCTTGCTTTGCAAGTATATTGTAATCTTCATGATTTCTGAATATATTGGGTGGCTTTTAGAGTGTGAGTTTTTTTTCCCAAAAGGGTTTTCCCCACATAAATCACTGTGTTGTGGTATGCATGATATTTATGTTTATTTTTGTTTAAGTTTCTATAGCTGTTGTAAAGATATGTAAATTTTTGCATTATCCTCCTCTCAAGATTAGTGTAGGAAGTTGTTTCACTACCTTAGCTTCCTTACAACCATTGTGTCTAGAAGGCTCAAAAAACCACATACTCAAATAATTTTTCCTAGATTGAGTGTTGGGAGAATCTAAGTTAAATTATTTTTTATTTTACCATAGGGCAAGCCATATAGTTTGTACAATTTTTTATTATTTATAAAAAGTTAAAAAATTAATTGTTACACAATGATATTGTGTAGACCATTAGCAACTTTCATAGCCTGCTAGGATAAGTTGTGAGTGGTTTCAACCAACATCCCTTTGTCGCTTGTATTCATTGTTAGTTTTGGTAGTGTCACCTCCTATTCCATCACTTAAGGCCCCAAAACCACCCTACAACCAAAAATTACTTTCCTACCTATAGTGAATGGTTTAGTTTTTGAAAGGGTGATTTTCGATTGAGATGATTTACATGTTATCTAAAAGTGGTTTTGGCATATTTCAATGTGAAAGAATATTTTGAGGAATATTAAAATATTATTCTACTAACATCATTATGATGTCATCATAATCTTCCCTTCTAATCTAACCCCTCTTCAATGCAATTTTATTTTTTTGTTCTTCAAACTTCAAAGGCTTCATTCTTTCTCATTTTTTCTTTTTTCTTTTTAAATATTTTTTATATGGGTTAATTTTTTGAGAGCTTCATAGTGGTGCAAATAGTTCTTGATTTTAATGTATGGTTTTTCTATAAATTATAGATTATCATTTATCATTTTAGGAACTTCTAGGACTCCATTTGAGTTCATACAATATCATTTTTGGGTGCAACTTTTTGAAAGTGCATAATTTTTTTTGTAATTTCCATTGGTGCAATCTAATTTATCCTATTTTGTATAAAAATTTATAGTTTTAACTCTATGGTATATTTAATAACCTGTAATACATTGATATCGAGACCACTCTATTGGATTAGCAAAGTGGCACTTTAATTGCACTAAGTATTTAGTACATCATTATAATTTTTTGGGGACATCATAATTGAGTTATTTGAGGGGAATTTATGCAAATGAGCTCAATTTATAAAGTATCATCATATCATGTACTTATATTTTGTGGGGCTTCTCAGAGGAATTTTGTAATCATGAACTATAATAAAGTTCCATCAGGAGGGGCTTCATGCATATACTTCTAGTGTTTCTACACAAAAAGACATAATAAGGGATGAGAATTTAGTCGAATGACATGCATTATGATCTTGACTCCATCTTGATGAAATTTCACATGATTTTCATCTAGATCCTCTAATTCTCTCTTCACCACATCATGCTTATACCTTGACACATCTTGGATTAAGAACCTATGGTAAATGATCTTGACTCTTGCATCTAATTTACATCTCAAATTGAGAGTTATTTATTATGGTTAGTGTTGTCTAATCTTCATTGTACTTGATCATATGGATCAATTTAGTCATAGTTCAACATTAGTATTGAGGTGTACAAGAAAATTCTACATCCATTCATCATTCTCCCCTTGGGATAGATTTTTTCCCTATGGGTTTTCTCTTTTCTTTTTTTCAATGGTTTCTATCATTATACATGGGGACCTGATCATGCCTAGTTTTGGGGACTCATTTCATATTTCATATTTCTCCTAAGGTGCACTTAAGGGGGATGTTGTAATTATTTATTTCACCTTATTATTTAAAGTAATTTATTTTGATTATTTAGGTAGAATAGGATAACTAAGTACAGGTTATTTCCTTCTTTCACGAGATTCTTCTTTTTTCCTTATCCTCTTAGATTTGAAAACTTAGTTAAAGCAATCCCTTTTTTTAGTGTTCTACCTCTTCCTCATCCTCACCAAATTTAGAATTTTAGGCTATATATTTTATCTCATTCCTTTCATTAAATAATTTATTTTGATTTACACTCATATATTGAATATTTAAATTCCTATTTTATGATTAGCTATTAGATATTTGGCCTTGAGTAGAATTATCGTTTATACAAAATTCTAATATTTCTCATTTATAATTTTTAGATTAGTAATGTAATTTTTCAAACATTTTAATTAAGCTAATTTGTAGATGCTTCATTCCTATAGGGTGATTTGTAGGTGCATATTTTCTAGTTGGCACAAATCCTTGACGCCAAAGTCACCCAAATTTGATGTATCAATTTTGTATTAGATTCATCTCACCTCAATTAGAATTTGTGGTATTTTTGTCCCTTATAGTTTGTGGATTTGTAAGGTAGTTTCTCAAACACTTCAATTAATATAGCTTGTAGATGTATCAATTTACTGTTGGATTGACATCACTTGCATAATTTATCAAACATAATAATAGGTCACCCTCTAGGATTTTAAAGACTCAACAATAAAGTGACCCAAATTGAATGCATTAATTTTGTGTTGGATTCATGTCACTTTGATTGGAATTTATGGTATTTTTTGTCCCTTATAATATGTAGATTAGAAAAGTAAAATTTCAAACATTTTAATTGATCTAGTTTGTAGATGCTTCATTCCTATAGGGTGACCTATTATTATGTTTGAAAAAATATGCAAGTGACATGAATCTAGCACAAAATTTATGTATATATAAACTAGATTAATTGAAATCTAACAAATTTCCTTACTAATATATAAATTATAGGGGATAAAATTGCGACAAATTCTAATCAAGGTGATGTGGTATCAAATGTCAGTCTAATATTCTCTAAGATATCTAGAATTGACTGAAATGTGTCCCTGTAAACCCCTGTGGTGGTGGGGTTAGCTAGAATAAGACGCAATTTATCGATCTCTTCATTTGTTCTGATAAATATACCCAGAGTTGGTGGTCCCTAAGCTGCCACATCGTTCCCTGATTTGTCCACAAAAATAAATTACTTTAAACATCCTAATGTTTAAATTTAAGTGAACCAAAATAAATAGACTTTCTCTTTTCCTTTCCAAAAAATAAATTAGAAATAAAATGATAGACAAGAGGAAAGAGAGAAGAATTACAAGCATCATCACTTTATTTCTTATTTCATAATTTCTAGAAGCTTAGGCTTGAGAAATTAACTAGAATCTAAACTTAGTTGTAGAAGTTGGCTTTCATTATATGGTTGAGCACAGATCCTCTATTTTTGAATATAATAACATAATATGATTCAATGAATATTGACTTGAAACTACACATAAATGCCGACACATTATTAGATAATTGATACACTACAAAATTACCACCAAATACATAATATCGAAATGTTAAAATTTAGTGATTGTCCCATATGACTTGAATTTCATGGGAGGGTTGAAATTTTCAACTTCCATTATTGGGGTAGGTGTGTTAGTCTACATATCTTATTTTAAAAGCTCAAGGTTGAATAATATTCAGATGTTATTTCCTTTGTATGTTACATCTCTAGCCTGTCTCTAATGTTGACTATAATTCTGCAATAAATCAGATACATCATGAGTCTTTATTATGTAGTATAATTCTTTTTGATAAACATCAATAAAGTAGCCAAATTAGCTAATTTTGAAATTTTATTAAGGATAACCAACATAATCAAATGTTGTGAACATCTGAAGCAAGTGAAACAAATAAAAGCTAACTTCATAGAAAGGTGAGATATGTGAACTTGGAAATATTCCTCTCCTATTGGCAATCACACATTAAGAAACTTTGGAAGATTATATCCCTTGTACTACATCATTGAGACCTCCTTGATGCCAAATACAACCATAACAAATATTTTTTGCAACATTATTCACCAAATTTAGTGGGACAACTCCACACTAATAAATCAACCATTTAAAACATTATGCTCTATTAAATGATATTGAAAACAAAAAAATGAACTTAAATAAAGTGCTATCACATCCATAATTCAACCATTTAAAAGTATAAAATCAAACTTAAAGGGTTTATATAAAATTTTATGGATGATATAAGATTCTCCATTAGAAACAAAAGAGTTTATATGGGAAACTCACTTCCTCTCCATCTAAGTTTATATAAACTAGCAATCGCACCTCGGTGTGTAATGGGTACACCGAAGAGTTATGGAAGGTCAATTAGGAAAAAAATGGTCTATTTTTTGCATACATTTGTGCAATACATGAGGTCAATTGATAGGTTGATTAGCAAATGATGATGTTTGTGAAAAGATAAGGATAGAAAGTAAGAGAGATAGAGGGGGGAAATGATGTTGTAGACCACTAAGCCTAGCCTATAAATATTTTCATGTCGATAATAGGAACTAGCAATACAAACAAATTTAAGTAAAGAATCATTTTGTAATAAATATCATTCAAGTTAATTTGAAGCAACTAATTTCAAAATTACCTAACATATCATATTAAAGGGTAGAACTCATCATTATGGTCAACATGCATGCAGAAAATATGGCTCTTGTAATTTTGCAAAGGAAGAAACTTTAGCATTTAATGTAAACTGTGTAACTACATTATGAAGATCTTAATTAAAGAGAAACTGGGCAAGCCAAATGACAACTTAAAAACTCAACAAAAGAAGTGATTTTTACGCACATCCAATCTAACACACAATTATTCATTTAAATTTGCAAATTACACTATGTTTGACATGTCTCATCATATAGTGCTTTTCCCTGTATGTATTTCTTTTGCAATTAATCACACTACTTCATTGAAAATCATAGATTTATATTGGTAAAGAATGCACTCATATTGTTGATATGTTTGGATTCTCAAGGTATATTATTGGAAGATGGTAGTTGAATTTTTATGGTGAGTAGTATCACTAAAATTAATAATGCATGATTTTTTCCAATCTCATTGGTTTATAGTATTATATGAATTTGGATTATTTATCATCTCTATTTGGTGTTTTTTGTGATGTATTAACATGTAATAGCAAATTTTTGGGAATCATCTGCTTGTTAATATTTATTTAGTCTTTGTCACATAATTCTATTCTTTGTAACAAGTTTATTTATATGTTTTTAGGCCTTAAACAACAAGTGAAGCCTCTAAAAGTAGAATGAGCTGAGAAGCGGAAAGAGGTAAGAATTTACTGCTAAAAATAGAATTAGCATCATGTCCTTTCTGGTAATGGTCTTATCCTTTACATTTTGTTGATTGATTGTTCCTTTGTAAAGATTGACTTTATTTGCTCTATAGAATTGCTCAATTTAACACAAAATTAAAGGAAAAACTCCATGCAGAGGAAGAGGAAAAGTGGCAATGACAAGCAAATACAAAGGTAGTGAGTGTTTCATCTTTATCAAAATGATGTGTGATACCGATCATCTTGATGAATAGAAGCTTGTTTATCTTTCATACTTTTGGTCATCATTTCATGAAAAAGAACCTTTCACTTACATTATATTTGGCATTTGCAAGCATTTACTTAATTTAAGGTTATAAACATTACTGCTTGGCCAAATTTCTTTCAACGTGTGCTTCTAGAATGCTAATTTGTTTTAAATAAAATTACAAGAACAATAGGAATAACAATTGAAGAAGATGAGGAGAAGCCTCTCATTCAAAGAAAGCCCCATTCCAAATTTCTATCACAAAGCAGTACCCCCAAACCTTGAGTCAAAGAAGGTGACAATGATCTTTTTTTTTGTTGGCTCATAGTGTCATTGTATCTGAGTTTGATGTCATTTAAAAAGCCGACTTTAATGGTTGGCCAATGTAGAATAATGACTGACATTTGAGTCTAATGTATTGTAAATTGAGAACACTATGAAGTTTCATATGTAAGGCACAATAAAAATTAAATTCTAAAGAATGGTTAAAACAAAAATATATATCTTATAAGAATAATAGAGTAATAAACCCTATATCGTGATATGTATTTTAAGTAACTTGGTTGATCTTTTTTGCTCATTTTCCACGTGATATAAGGTATAATTGGAGCCTAGAATTGTGAAAGATTATATCCTATATGTCTTTTGGATGATAATTGTTGGTCATGCTGGCTATATGTGAGATTACATAATAATATGTATATTGTTTTGTTACTGCTTGAGTGAATTAGGCCATTTTTTTTTTGATCCAATTTTTTAAAATTTCCTAAATTGTTACCTATACCTTGGAAGCAAGCTTTGATGTAGAATTGTATGAGGATATGGCAGAATTATCCATATTGACAATGACTCAATAATTGGTTTGAGAAGATAATACAAATAAGATATTGACAACAAAAAGACATTTCATGCTTTATACACATTTGACCCAAAATAATAATAATACGAACCTTGAATAAAATTTTGAACCCTAGCAAAATCAAACTAGAATTTCAAACCCTAGAAGAAAAGTGTCACATAAGAAAACAAAATTTCAAACCATATGATTTCAAACACTCTTATTTTAAACCCTAGCAAAATCAAACCTAAAAAATAGAGGGATACCACATGTCAACGCACCCAAGTTTTATCCATTCACTTAATTAAGTATTTGAAATTATTAAGGTTTTAGGGCCTACTCGGTTCTTGAATTTGAGACAATATTTTTGCAGCCTTTTAAACAAAAATATTGGTTGAGTTAAAGTTTGCTTTCAACACCTTTTTTTGGTAGAAACCATGTGATGTTGACATGTGTTGTTCGCTTGGACACCTTTCCTTCACCTCTTCACCTTGTTGCACTATTTGAACGTGAAAATGATATTAACTATCATACCCTCGATTTTAACCTCTATTAAATAAAAAACAAAAACAAATTAGCCTTTGTTCGAATGGGTGCTTTAAATGAATCCCATTTTTTACCATAAAAAAGAAACGTCTAAAATGCCCCCAACTAGAGGGGGTTCATTCGAAGAACCAATTTGAGTGAAGGTGGGGGAATTCGATCGAACAGGGCCTTAGTAATTTTTCCCCCCAAAGTCATGTTTTTGTTTGTACAAGAAATTGTAACCCACTATTGTGGGTTCACCCATATTTTTAACAAAGGTCAAGCAAGAGTGAACAGATCAAAGACTCCCTATGATTTATGGTATGGAAAACCTCCTACTATGAAATATTTTAGTGTTTGGAAGTAAATGCTATATCAAAAGAGATGAAGAAAACTTAGGAAAGTTTGATGTAAGATCTGATAAATGAATCTTCCTTAGATACTCTACAAAGAGTAAGGCATATAGATGCTATAACAAAAGGTTAAAGAAGGTCGTTGAAAGTGCAAGTGTCAAAGTGGATGAAGAACCACATCAAATTTTTGTATTGATAGAAAGATATGAATCTAATGAACCCCCTTGCAGTGAAGAATAAAAGGATGAAGAGAAAGAAAAAGAGATGGAATTTGAAGAGGAAGAAGCTCCAGAAAAGATCCCTAACAATCCTAAGTATGTGCAGAAGAATCATTATGAAGATCAAATCATTGGAGATAAGAGAAAAGGTGTGCTGACAAGGAGAAAAGTTTCTATGACAGAGGAGCAGGTAATTTTTTTTACTTTCAGAAGTAGAACCTAAGATAGTAATTGAGGCATGCAAAGATGAGAATTGGGTCAAAGCTATGTAAGAAGAATTAGGGAATATTGAGAAGAATCGGACTTGGGAATTGGTCCCAAGACCTGCAAACAAGAATGTGATAGGAACTAAGTGGGTTTTCAATAAAAAGTTGAATTAGGATGGAAAATTTGTCAAAAACAAGGCTATACTCATGTATGAGGGCTACTCACAAGTGGAAGGAATAGATCTTGAAGAGACTTTTGCTCCAGTGGCAAGGATGGAAGCCATTAGATTTTTTTTGGCTTTTGCAACACATAAAAACTTCAAGGTATATCAGATGGATTTCAAGCCTGCATTCTTGAATGGTGAGTTAGAAGAAGTGTACATTGAACAAATAGAAGGTTTTTAGTTATCAGATGGTGCTAATATGGTCTACAGGTTGAAGAAGGAATTGTATGGACTCAAACAGATTCCTAGAGCTTAGTATGCAATATTAGATAAGTACTTGTTGTAGCAAGGATTATAGCAACCTTTACTTCAAGGTTAAGGGAGATCAAATCTTGATTGTGATTGTGTACGTTGATGATATAATATTTGGAGGAAATGAAAGCATGTGCAAGAATTTTACATAAGAGATGTGGAAATAGTTTGAGATGTCAATGTGTGGGGAGATGAATTTCTTCCTTGGACTACAAGTCAGTCAATTAGTAAAAGGTATTTTCATTTCCCAGTCAAAGTATGTTAAGGAAATGTTGAAGAAGTTTGGAATGGGATATTCTAAACTGGTATGTACTCCCATGATTACCGATTGCAAACTGAGAAAAAATGATGAATCTCCTAGGACAAATCAGAGCAAGTACAGATCAATGATTGATGGACTACTATATCTAACTGCTAGAAGATCGGATATCATACATGTAGTGTTTCTTGTGGCAAGATTTCAAGAAGATCATATAGAATCACATGTGGAAACAATCAAAAGGATATTTAGATACTTGAGAGGTACTTTAGATTTTGGTCTATGGTATCCTAGGGATACTGATTTCTCTTTGAATGCATATACAGATGCAGATTGGGCAGCTTGTGTAGATGATAGAAGAAGTACAAGAGGAGGTGCTTTCTTTCTTGGAAGTAGATTGGTTTTTTGGTCGAGTAAGAAGCAAGATTCGATGTCATTATCTACTACAGAGACAAAATATATTGCAACAACATCATGTTGTACACAGGTGTTATGGATGAAGAAGACATTGAAGGATATCAAAGTATCATATTATGAACCTATTTTTATCTTGTGTGATAATACAAGTGCTATCAATATTTCAAAAAACCCAATAATGCATTCAAGAACAAAATTTATATCTATCTGGTTTGATTTTCTAAGGGAAAAATTTGCAGAGAATGGGGTGAAGTTGGAGTATGTGCTTACAAAGGATCAAGTTGCAGATATTTTTTGAAAGGCTCTTCGAAAAGATACATTTGAGTATTTCTGACAAAAGTTAGGGGTTATTGCCCCTCCTTTCAACTAGATGCATAAGTTGGTGCATCTTTCTAGGAAGCATTTCAAGATACATTCTTGGTCCTAGACTGATATTGAAAGATACCTCTTAGGTGGAGTAGGTAGTAGTGTTCTTGTTTGGTACATTCAGGGGGAGCATATCGTGTGCACCTAAGGGAGAGAGATTTGAAAAGTAAGGGCAGTGTAAAGAGAGTGTAGAAAAGAGTAAGAGCAATGAAATGTGTGCAATAGTGAGAATTGTATGGAGAAGAGTAGTGGAGAGAACTCAGTTGCTCATTGGTGTTGGCTAAAGAGAAGTGTGCAAATGTTGTCAAATGGAAAGATCCATTGATGTCAAAAGGGGGAGAGTGATGTCTGGAAAGCTTCTCAGGATAGGGGAGAGAATAGAAAGGGGGAGAGAATAGTGTCTAAAAGACATAAGGAAAAGAAGAGTAAGAGATGCCCTAGTAAGGGGGAGTGTTGCTTGATGCAAAGTTTTTGTTGACGATAGTTGTTTTTGTTATTGATGGTTTTCAGTGCTAGTGTTGCCATCAATGAAAAATGGGGAGATTTTTTGAAGATTGTTGGTGTTGTCATTAATGTAAACCTCTAGTATAGTTGGGGATATTATTGGATATTTTTGGTTGTGTTGTGGTGCACAGTAGGAGATTTCTAGAAGGAACAATCTAAACCATGCAACAATGAGTCAACACAGCAGAAATATCACAACAATTTGATATGTGAACATGAAACTATTGAATTGGTAGTCTTACATGCAACATTGGCCTCGAGGGAAAATTATCCAGGGCTCATAGGCCTACCACAAGGGATTTCAACAATACAACTGTCCAACATGCCTTATTACATGCCCTCAAAGGGTTTATGCGAAAATGTATTGGTCCTAAAACATCTAACTTAGAACTAATAACTGATGGTCTACAATGATTACAAATGCTTATAAATATGCTTCTCAAGATCCCATATAGGTATATGTTGGCCACAAGGTTTAATAACCTGATGAGTGATCATACAAAAAGGTCCACCTCAAAATATGGAAAGATAACTCCACGCGAGAAGATATGACTTGTGAATCTCCAAGGTAGGTCCCAATGAACCCAAGATGCTTGTATGATATCCAATTAAGCTTCACACAATCTAGAATAGGTCCGCACTAAAAATTTGGACTAGGGGTCCCAAATGCTCTGACTGGTAACCACAGTGAAATTCTGAGAACGATAACTTCTGATAGACAAATGCAAATGATGTGAAATCTAGATATGTAATAGATGTCAATGTGTAGATGCTATATCCTAATCCACAAGCTGAGAAACAACGATGTGCTAAAATGTGAAATGAACTACTGAAACTGCTACTAAATGTAATGCAAGAAAAGAACTTTTTTTTGTTGACACGTAATTGCTTTACAACTAGGGATGCTCCTGTATTAGACACCTGGGGTTGGAAGAAAGTGAGTTTCCTCACTTTCTAGGGCTAAGAGGAAACCCAAGACGGTCCACCTGAGGCTCGAGAAATCCATGATGAATCCTCCACTGGTCTTCCTTTCCACTTCATAAGATATTCTTTGTACTGCTTGTTCCTAGTGCTCCTTTCAGTTCTGATATCCAAAATCTGCTCAATCTCCTTTGGTTTCTCGTGTGGTAATTTCTCCTCCAAATCCACTTCATCACTAGTACCACTTGATTGTCCTTCATGAAACTCATATATGTCTGCAACATTGAAAATAGGCGATACACCCAATGTCTTTGGTAAATCCACTTCATTTACATTTCCAGAATCAAACTTCCTAAGAATCTTATATGGTCTAAACTTCCTCATCTTAAACTTATTGTATGTGCCAACTGGGAATCTTCCCTTCCTCAAGTATACCATCACTTCATCTCCAACAACAAATTCCTTATGTCTTCGGTGCTCATCTGCCTTCTCCTTATACTTACCATTCGTGTCTTCCAAAAGCTTCCAAACTTGATTATGCAACGTCTCCATGAAATATGCAAACTCTTCTACCTCCACACTCCTTTTCTTCTCCATACCGATGTCCCTTAACTCTGAAACTCCAATGTATTCCCTGTACTCTAGTTCACTAAATTATTGAATGCAAACTTTACCTATGGTAAAACCATATCCCAACTTCCTACCTTGTCTCCAACCAAACACCTCAACAAGTTACCCAAACTTTTGTTCACTACTTTTGTATGTCCATTTGTCTGTGGGTGATATGTTGAACTGAACTTCAAATTTTTCTTCATCTTTTTCCATAATGTCCTCCAAAAATATCCAATGAATTTAGTGTCTTTGTCTGAAAATATGCTCTTAGGTAATCCATGCAACCTCACAATCTCCTTGAATAATAAGTCAGCAATATGCATAGCATCATTAGTCTTCTTACAAGGAATAAAATATGCCATTTTAAAAAAACTATCCACTACTATCATAATAGAATCATAACCTCTCTTTGTTCTTGGCAATCTCAAAATGAAATCCATGCTCAAATCCTCCCAAGGTCTTCTCGGTACTGTCAAAAACTTGTACAATCTCGTATTATGACTACTCCCTTTTGCAACTTGACAAATTCTACAACTTTTAACATATTTCCTTACATCCTTATATATCTACGACCAAAAATAATGTTCACTCACCAAAGCTACTATCTTATCCACTCCAAAATGTCCTGCTAAACCTCCATTATGATTTTCCTTGATCAAATTCGCTCTCATTGAACTCCTTGTTATATATAACTAATATCCTTTAAATAGCATACCTTCTTGAATGAAATGATCCAACCATTGGCTCTAGTCTGTCACTACTGGTTCTTTACATGCTCTCCATACTTCACCAAAATCTGCATCATCCTCATACATATGCTTCAATTCTTCAAATCTTAATACTTCCACTCTCATCTCTATCAGCAAATTCCTCCTTCTGCTTAATGCATCTGCAACTTTGTTTGACTTGCCACTCCTATGCTTCAACACAAATGTATAACTCTGTAAGAACTCAAACCATATCATATGTCTTTGATTCAGTTTTCCTTGACTGTTCAGATACTATAAAGCTTGATGGTCTGTATACAACACAAATTCCTTAGGCAACAAGTAATGTCTCCACTTCTTCAAGGCTTGAATTATGACATAGAATTCCTGATCATAAACTGATTATCTTCTTCTGGAATCATTCAACTTCTCACTGAAATAAGTTATAGGTCTTCCTTCTTGACTCAACACTGCTCCAATTGCATTTCCACTTGCATCGCAATCAATTTGAAATACCTTGTCAAAATTTGGTAAAGCTAGTACTGATTGCTTTGTCCCTTTTGCTTCAACAATTCAAAATGTTTTGTGTTCTGAATGTCCACTTAAAGTCCTTCTTATCTCCTCTCATTGTTGTCATGGGGTTACAAACACTACTGAAACTTCTGATAAACTTTCAGTAGAAACTAGCTAACCCATGGAATGATCTCACTTCTCCAATATTTACTGGTGTAGGACAATCAATTATTGCTTTTACTTTCTCTGGATCCATCTTCAATCCCTTGGCAGAAATAACAAATCCAAGATATACCAACTATGTCTTCATGGAACTACACTTCTTGACATTAATCAACAACTTCTCTTCTCTCAACCTCTGCAATACTTGTCAGATGTGGCACAAGTGTTTTTTTCTAGACTTATTGAAAATCAAAATATCATCCAAGTAAACAATGACAAACTTGCCCAAGAATTTATTCAATACCTCATTCATCAATCTCATGAAAGTGCTTGGTGTATTGTTCAATCCAAAAGGCATCACTAACCACTCATACAAACCTTCATTAGTCTTAAATGCAGTTTTCCATCCATCTCCTTTGATTATGATTTGATGATATCCACTCTTTAGGTCAATCTTTGTGAAATAATTTACTCCACTCAAACATTCCATAATGTCATTCTTCCTTGGCAATGGAAATCTATACTTGACAGTGATCTTATTGATTGATCTTGAATCGGTTCCACATTCTCCACTCTCCATCTTTCTTAGGTGCAAGTACAACAGGTATTGCACGTGGGCTCAAAATTTCTCTTATCAATCCTTTCCTCAACAACTCTTGTATCTATCGATTCAACTCTGCATTCTCTGTTAGTGTCATTCTATGTGTTGCTTTATTTGGAAAACTTGTTCCTGATATGAGATCTATATGATGATTGATACTTCGAATTGTAGGGAGTCCCTCTGGTACATTCTTCTAACATGATATCTTCATACTTTGTTAACAATTTAGATACTTCTCCTTTTGTGGTGGGATTCCCCCCCCCTCGGATTACCACTAATCCTTAGAATCAATGCATAACATACATTCTCATGCCTCTATCTATCAAGAAATTTTCTTCCATCTACCAAACATAGTCTGGCAGTGCAACAAAATTTGGTCTTCAGCTCTTCCTCCAAAGGTATCAACTTGATTCTCCTTCCATTTGAGGTCACAATATAAGTATTTCTTCTTCCATCATGAATTGCTTTCTTATCATATTGTCATGGTCTTCCTAACAGTAAATGACATGCATCCATAAGCATAATATCACACAATACTTCATCCCTAGATGATCCAATATGAAATTTCACCAAAAATTGTTCATTTACCAATATATTATGCTCATCTTGAATCCATGCTATCCTATAGGGGTTTGGATAAATCAATCTCTTCAAATTCAACTTGGTCACCATCTCCTGTGAAACTAGATTATCAATACTACCACTATCAATGATAACTTTACATACCTTTCCTTTGGACTTACATTTGGTTCTAAATAGACTTTTCCTCTGCGGTGGTTCCTTAATTACCTCTTCATGCATCAAAGCTCTCCTCATTACCAATGATTAACCTTTCTCTAGTTTTCCAACTAAATTAGGGGATCCAACATGCTCCTCTTCTACATAAGTTTCCCTTTCGTTATGTTCAATTTTCTTTTCGGTACTTCCTTGATGACACTCGAATGCTCTATGTCCTTCACCTCCACACTTAAATAGGTTCCTCTGAATGGTATTCTCTCAGATCTTCCTTCATCTCCCCAAAATACATCATTGCGGTAAGAATTATGACCTCCTTTATCACTACGGTAGAAATTTTGATCTTCTCTTCCTCTGTGGTATGATTTAGCATCCTTTTCTTCACTCTGGTAGGGTCTTGGATATTTGTTCTACTCCACAGGGTCTTCTTTCTCTGGACTGGGGTCCACTCTTTTTGAATCTTCCTCTTGCACTTATTTTCCTTTATTCAAACTTCTTGTTTAGCTTCTCTTCAACCTTCAAAGCAAACCAGTATGCTTCTTCAATAGATGTCATCTTTACCAGACTCAATTCCTCTTGAATGTTTGTTCTCAGTCCATTGATGTATCTTGCAACCTTTTCTTTGATAGCTTCACTATGATTGGTTCTAATTATCATCTTGTAGAATTCTTTAGTATACTCCTTCACAAATCTTTCTTTTTGTCTCAGGTTCTGCAATCTCTTCAACAATTCCAGTTCATAATCTGCTAGTATGAATTGATTCTTCAATTTTCTCACCATTCTATCCCGTTTGATGATTCTTTCTTTGCCTCTTCCATTTCGATCTAATTGAACTTCTTTTCACCATAATGCAACATGTCCTTTCAACTTTATTTTCACAAATTTGACTCTTTATGGATCTTCAACTTCTTCATATTCAAAATATTCTTCCATCTTATTAATCCATTCAATCAACTCTTAAGGATTCAAATTTCCCGCGTAATTTTGAATTTCAACTCTAGGCCTTTTCCTAATCTTCGAGATCGCTTTCAACATCTTCACCTGATCTAATTCTTCTTCTTCTTCACCTAGGGCTTCTATAAATTGATTTACATGTTATGCTTTATCATCACTTTCATCATTCTGCCTAGGGTTAGGCCTCACCTTCGATCTTCTTCAACAACATCTAACTTAACTCGCATATCGTGCATCATTTCTAGCATCTCATCCATTCATCCAGCAACATTATCCATAGCAGGTGCTCCCCTTGGCGACATATCTCCCTTTGAATTGATGCAACTGCCTCAATTCGTGCAATTTGGATACAAGGTTTCAACTGCCTCACAATCGGCAATCAGTTGAACACAAATGTAGTATGCCTCAATTTGAATATCTGTTCACCTCAAGGAATGCCTTCAAGAATCGAAAACTCACTCTGATACCACTTGGTGCAGTCACAGTAGGAGGGTTCCAGAAGGAACAATCTGAATTGTGCAACAATGAGTCAACACATCAAAAATATCACAACAATTTGATATGCTAACATGAAACTCTATTGAATTGGTAGTATTACATGCAACATTGCCCTTGAGGGATAATTATCTAGGGCTCACAGGCTTGCCACAGGGGCTTTCAACAATACAATTAGCCAACAGGCCTTATTACATGCCCTCAAAGGGTTTATGCGAGAATGTACTGGTCTTAAAACATCTAACTTAGAACTAATAATTGTGACCTACAATGATTATAAATGCTTATAAATATGCTTCTCAAGCTCCCATATAGGTTTGCATCGGCCACAAGGGTTAATAACTCGATGAGTGATCATACACAAAGGTCGGCCTCAAAATATGGAAAGATAGCTCCACGCGAGAAGATATGACTTGTGAATCTCCAAGGTAGGTCCCAATGAACCAAATATACTTGTATAATGTCCAATTAAGCTCCGCATGATATGGAATAGGCCTACACTAAAAATATGGAACAGGTTGCCCCAAATGCTCTGACTAGTAACCATAGTGAAATTCTAAGAGTGATAACTTCTGATAGACAAATGCAAATGATGTGAAATTTGGATATGTGATAGATGTCAATTTGTAGATGCTATATCTTGCTCCACAAGCTGAGAAAAAATGATGTGGTAAAATTTAGAATGAACTGCTGAAATTGCTACTAAATGCAATGCAAGAAAAGAACTGTTTTTGGTTGACACAAGATTGCTTTACAACCAAGGATGCTCCTGCATCATGTTGTCATTAGTGTCAAGTGTGGATGTTTTTGTCACATTAATGTCAACCCATAGTACATAGATTTTTGGTGTTGCAAATGTTGTAGATATGTTGAGAAGGTGTTTGTGGTGTTGTTGATGCAACTGGTTCACTTGGTTTCCAAGTTTTTTTGAGAAAATTTGAATAAAAGAGTTTGCAATGTGACAAAGGTGTGTTTAGTGTTTTGCTCTGACTTTCTTCATGGTTGAAGATATGATTGTGCAGTTTGGATGTGATGATAAGAGGTGTTCAGAGGTTCTATATCCAGAGTTTCAAGTTCTGGATCGTGCGACAGTGGAAGATGTGTTTGACATTATGTTTTCCTGTGTAGAAGGTTGTTTGAGAGAAATGGAATTACTTCACATTTCTCCACGTTGTTTTTTCTTGTCTTGTGTATTTGGGAGCATGCTAATATTGTATGTATATACCTTCCCTTGAAGTTTCTGGTGTTCAGTTGTTCCACAAGTTTGGATTCATAAGTTGTGTTCTATGGTAGTATGTCTAGTTGCACAGAATAATGGTGTTCTCAGTTGCAGGTGGTTGTGGTAGTGTTGCAGAATATTTTGATGATGCTAGAATATTCTAGGATTTTGTTTGGATGCTATAAAGTGTTGCTTTGTGGTCCACATGTTTTTTCGGACTTGGAGAAGCATGCATGTGGTCGCTTATTAGTGTTAGTATAGGTTTGGTCAACCTGGGTGCTAGCACTAATTATGAAGATTGTTTATTGTTTGTGGAAGCGTGGTGAAGTGTGTCGGTGTAGATTTGGGTCCTAGTTAACCCTTGGCATGGTCTAACTTCACTTCTTTCCACCACGAAAGTGTTTGGTGTTGACCTATTTAGTGGATGCATGTTTGAGGTGCATACGTTTCATTATGGTCGATATGGAAAATGTTTTTGAGGTTGTGGTTGGTATAAATTCAAGGTGAATTGTTGGAGATGTGTGTGGTGTGTGTAAGAAATGTGTGAGATGTGATTGTGATCAATTGTGGTGATATGTGTGAGAGATTAATGTTTATGGCTCCAAATGTAGTGATCAAAAGGTGTGTACATTTTCAGTGTGCCTAAATTTGCTAGAGGCAATGAGCCAAAGGTTATGGATGGTGCAAATTTGCAGTGGCGGATTTTTCCTATTGCTCTAAGATAGTGAATCTCTTATAATAGCCTTCTTCTATTCTTCTTTCTTCTGGGCAGTGAGCCTTTCTTCTTTTCTGTGCAGTGAGCCCTTGGTAGTGAGCTTAATTGTATTAAGTGTTGCTATTCATATATATGTGAGCTAATCCTCACCATGGTTTTTCCCTACTTAGGGTTTTCCATGTAAATATGGAGTTCAATTGTGTTTGGTTGTGTTTGCATTATTTCATATATTTACATTCTACTGTTGCTTAATGAGGGTTTAACTGTTGATAAGGGTTTGAAAGTTAATGAGGGATTAAATGTTTTAATGTACAATTGATTCACCCCCCTCTCAGTTGTCCCATGCATCTAACAAACCACACTAGTTTTCTTTCTTTTTTGCTTACTAATACTCAAACTGTCTTCGCCCATAGTTATGATCTTCGGTCTTCCTTTTTTATTGGCCACCTTGGTTGGTTGGGGAGAGCTAGTATCTAGTCCCAGCTGCCCTTCTATGATCTCCTTCTTATCTAGGCACCCCACATTCCTTGTAGGGTTCAACATACAATCAGGTTTGGATTGGTCCACACTCTCAGATAGGGAGTCATCAAGGTTTTTTTATCTATTTATCTAAGGAGTTCTAAAGATCAGGAGGCAAATTTAGAATCCTGGAACCATCATTGTTGGGTTCCTTCCCACTGCTTGTCAGAGGGTCTTGAGCAATACTTTTATTATTATGAGTTATGATTTATGCCTCTTACAATCAAGTCCCCTAAGATATTTGGAGTGGTTAAGTCCATCTCCCTATCAATATGATCAACCTCCTTCATTTCAAAACTTTGAAGACTAATATCCCCCATGATATCAACAAGTGGTTGTTCCTTAATGTTCCTAGAAATAGAATTCATGTTTTGCTTAAGTATCAAATTGGATTCTTGAGGATCCAACCCTATGATGGTGTCATGGGGGTTATTACACTTCTGGTTCTTATCCTCAAAGTCCTTCACCATGTTTCTCACTAATAAGTGAGATTTATTAGTTAGTCTGATTTTGCTATTAGACTCAAGATTCACATTTTTATTAGGGTTGTTATTATTAGTGATTTTTGTTCTTGTTTTAAAACATAGTCTTCCAGGTGATTTGAAGTACTGTCTTTAAGTATTTTTTTAGACCGTTTATTCTTTTCCATATTTTGGCTTATTTTTCCTAATGCTAACTGTTGAGCATTTTTCTTTTCCTTAGGTTTGCAATTTTCTTTGGTTGTTCCCTCGAAACTGGGACACTTATTTTCAGGCCCCTAATCTTCCTCATTGGGATTTTCTAAATCCTCAACTAGCAATTTGATGGTTAACCAGTTTATTTTTGTTGGGAGTCATGGGAGAGCCACGATATAGATTAGTTTTCTCTCCTGAGGGTTCACGATAATCCTGGTTGGTGAAATCCATTGACCCCAATTCCTTATCAATTTCAAAATTATTAGTGTTAGAGGGAGCATTTTCTAAGCATGTGCTTCCTACAATTTGGGGACCTCTAGGAGTCTCAACAACAACATCTATTATCTTTCCTTTATGGGTGCCAAAACTTCTCTCTCCAAGACATTATTACGGGTTTCAGCCGGATCATCCGAGAGGTAGAGTCATTAGGGTTTTAATAGTAAAGTGGTTATTGGATTTCTTGAGAATTAGTGGGTAGTTTCTTCTCAAATGTCCCTTTTTCCTACATAAATAACAAGCATTGATACTGCCAAGCATTTCAATGTTGCAGTTAGTAATTCCAAACTCAAGATTTTTTTCTAAAACTTTAGGGAAGTCCACCTTGGGAAGGATTGATACCAGAGCCCTGACATCAACGTGTGGGAGGGAGGACTTGGTCTCCTCAAGCCTAAGAACATTTCCAAACAACACCATCATTTGAGGGATAAGCTTCTAGATGAAGGGTGGTACATTCTTTATTACCACCCACCTAGGGCACGACAAGGCAAGAATCTTCTCATTAATGGCCTCTCGAGACCAAGCCAGGGCTCGAAATAGACATTTACCCACATTCCAAAATTGCTTCTTAAGGACCAACTCTTGCATTTTATGATCTTTTAGGAAAATTATAAACAACCCATGCTGAACCATTCTACAAAATGAAAATTAAATTCCTAATTTCCTATTCAAGACATTATAAAGCCATTCATCCATATATTTTCTTGTGGGAAGCTTGGAAATATCAACAGATGCAAGAAAAATTGTAATATTTATTAATCTATTACATTCATTTCTGACAACTAAGGACATTTCAGAATTAGGCGAGATGGATACTTTTCTAGGAGAAGCAGAAGGGGACTTACCTTATCCTCCAAATCCCCCATTAAAGTCGGTTCCATCTCTACTTTCATTCACAATGAATTTGGCACCAAACAAAAGAGAAACCCTAGCATCTGCCATAATATCCCTAACTCATGGCCACTCGACCTATTTGCAAACACTTTGAGGGAGTGGGGCATACCCCCTCCATCAAAGCGAAAAACCCCTAAAAAATGTGAGGGACCGAACCATTAATTACAGAGAGAATAAAGGAAAACCAACTAACAACACAACCACATGGAGGGAGGCAAGTAAATGAGGAATAACTTAATGATATTAGGAGAGTATGCATGGAAAGGACAAACTTGTGTGGAGGAGGGCCCTGCCTCCTCCATCGCCTCGACATGCAACCCTACACAACGCATCGAACCCTTTAGAGTGCCCTCATGATTCACTTTACTCTCCTTCAACATGTTCTTTCATGGTTTATTTCTTGATACACACAAATATTTATATCCATGTATAATATATACATCTATACATATTATTACCCTTCCAATTCAACTCAAGAAATTGCAAGAAATTAATAGAAAGAAATATGCATGAACATTAAATCCTTCTCATGCTCATAAATTAGTAACTTCATTTAGCAAATGAATCTTCTTTAGCCCATTATCATAAAAGATACATCTTTTCAGTTAATATATAATTTTGTAATATAAACTTTAGCATATATAGAAACAAAAGATAACAAAGTTGTTGAACAATCTTTGTCATCTACAAAAAGAAAAAACAATTGTAGATCAACATTAATTATAGTTGATATATATGTTTTATCTATACATTTAATGCCCATCACATGGGGACAAAATGGCTTAATTGAATCAACATCAATTTTTTCAAGGTACAATGTTACAAGGCATGAAAAAGTCTACATTTGTCAGCTAAGTAGTTATGCACAAATATAATCTGCTTAAATCGAACTTACTCCAATATCCTTGATAAATATGAGAGGTAAGTTTTAAATTAGACAAAAATATCCATGAATAACTCTATAACTAAAGTACTCACATAGGACAATGTCAAAGAAAATATTGTGACGTTAATCCATGAACACCATTAAACATAACTCTCACATATTAAAATTAGAGGAAAAAAAACACAAACATTCCAAATGATCTATAATGTTATTTTTACATGATAAATTAAGAAAACAATGTTAATGCCAATTGTCTCTAAATTTGAGGTTCCTGATTTGAAAAATAAAAAATGAGAAAAAATATTGAAGACTTAACAATCACCCTCATAATATATGTACCTATCAATCATTTAATAGAACCTATAAATACTTTACTATTTTTTTTTTATATTGAAGCCAAGCAAAAAAATGTTACACATAGAAGGGGAATCAAAAGGTTGCTAAAAAAAACACAATCATAGTATATCAGTAGTATGATACAACCCATAATGGGCTAAGAACCCCTCACGAAACCTAACATAAACCTAACTAAACATCAACATTAAATTCTGAATTTTAACATACATTGTGACTGTATAGAACATAAAGAGTCCTTTTCACGGAGTTGAAGCCTTTGATACTTTATCTTATCCAAGTGATTTTTGGAATGTTCGTGGACTAAACGAAAATGAAATGTTATCTTTAAATTTTTTCTTACAATTTTTGAACATAAATTAAATTGGAAGAAGCTTTGTCAAAATTATACTATGATGTTATACTTTACTAATTTTTAAATCATACAATTTCCAAAACAAACAAATATTATATACTAAAGCATAATCACACACTAATAACAAACTTTTATACATACAAAGAAACAATCCACTTTTAAGAAGAGAATAATCTGTTAAAAATAATCAAAAAATCCTGGAAAGAGGGGGTTCCTTCAACGACTAAACTACTTCAGCTGACTTGAATATATATATTATATATATATTTGATTGACACTCCAAAACAGGGGAGGAAAGTCCCACTTTCAAGGACGTCATGAACCAATAAAATATTTGGCAAGTATGTTACTAATAAATGTGACAGCACCTCTACGGGAAGAATCAGGCGATCATTCAATGCTGCTCCATCAAGCTAGTTTCCCCCTACCCCTCACTGTTTCACATTTCCAAGCCCATTCATTCCATACATCTCCTTTTCTAGCTGTTCTGCAATCATGTTGTCTTGTTTTCTCGGTATGGAGTTTCTTCTCCTGGTTTTCCACCATTAAATGAATCGGGTCTCATAGTATGCTCTGTATTTTGACATGAGTTCAGTTCCGCAGAAATCCCATGGGTGGGATGGTTCCCCTGTGTTATATGAGTTCGGATGGGGAGCTCCTCCAGTGGCAGGAAGCGAACCAGGGGCGAAATACAGAGCCGCCACCTTAAGCCCAGCCCTTATAGCCATGATCGCGGTTCTGGGCAGCGCCTTGCTTATAGTAAGCTACTACAAATTCTTGTATAAGTACTGCAAGTCATGTCCAAGGCGCCGCGGCTTCGAATCCCAGGAGCTGGAAGACGGGGGAATGCTGTTTCAGGACCCAGAGGCCTGGCAAATCTTTAATCACACTTACGGCCTGGATGAGGCCGTGATAAAGTCCATTCCTCTGCATATTTTCAGAAAGGGGGAAGATGAAGACAAGCTATGGGACGGCGGTCTTGAGTGTTCAGTTTGCTTGTTGGAGTTTAAAGAGCGGGAGGCTCTCCGAGTTCTTCCCAAGTGCAGCCATGCCTTTCATGTTAACTGTATTGATGTTTGGCTGCGGTCCCATGCAAATTGTCCGCTTTGCAGAGCACACATAGTAGTAAATTACAATAACAACAGTAATGTTGGTAGTTGCCCGTTTGTGCCTGCCATGGCGGCTAGAGTACGTCCCAATCTGGAGCACGGCATTGCCGGGGTCGTACATGACAGCTTCAGATCTGAGGAGGAAAACAACAATGTGATCAGTAGTAATAGTGATGGGCGGCATTCGACACAAAGATTTAGTGATGTTGTGCAATCCCCAGCTGTTTTACCGGGCTATGAAGCTGCTGTTGAGGAAACTTTTGTTGATAATTTTGAGGATTTGGGTGCTGAAAATTTTGCTTTCAGTAAGCCTGTTTTAACGAGATCTTATTCATTTGGGTGCTCTGGCAATGAGCATTACGGTAGAAATGCGGAGGCTTCGTTTGATTCCCTGCTGCTGACAGAGACTGCTGCTTCGGCTTCGTCACCGTGGAAGAGGGCATTCAAGAAGTTCAATTCGAAAAGCTCTGGGCTTTTCTCGTTAAGGTCGCCGTTTTTCAACAGAACCAGAGGGGGCTCTGGTTCGGCCTCTTCCTCATATGGTGTAAATAATTTCTCTTCAATGATCATGTCCCCTGCAAGAGATTATAGCCACAGGCGTTGCAGGAGGGATTTTAGGCATGGTGGAGGAAGAATAAGAGGCGGCAGCTTGAGCCCCCCAATTTTGAGAGTACATCAGCAGTCAGGCAGAGCTCAGTCCATGACTAGTCCCCTGTTTGTTAAAAGATCAAGCTTTTCTGTTTTCACACCGAGCAGGCTTAGATCAGGAGATCCAGAGGCCCTTCTTTCGCCGGATAGATTCAGCAATCAGCCGTAGCGAGGACCTGTTATCATTGGGTTTGTTTTCAATCAAGCAAAAAGAAAGCCAGGACTCTGGAAATCTTCCGAGTATTATGTTAATTCACGTCTGATCAGATGATGCAACCAGAACGCCTGAAGCACAATATACACAGGTAATGATCATGTCCAAAAACTGTTTTCAAGCATAGATATTGAGATTTTTCTTTTGATTTGAGGGATCAGAATTATCTGGGTTTTCTTTTGATTTCAATTTTTGAATTATCTGGGTATTCTTGATTGGAATTGTGGTTTGGGTGTTCAAGAAAAAATGTTGGGATGCTCACAATTGATTAGTTGATCTGTGCATTAATTGATTAAGAATTGCAGAGTTGTAAGACTGTAGCAGGGACATGCACATGGACATCTCACGGAAAGTTGGGTAGGCGTGGTGGAGGTTCAATTACTCTCGCTCTTCTGTCTGCAACAGTAATTAATGCGCAGTAAATGTGGCGGTAGAAGGGAGTAGACATGCAACTACTCGAGGGACCGCATTAAATGGTCTGGTCATTAATTGTTTTGCATTAAATATGGTTGATCAGATTTATAACATCTGACGTGCTTTCCAATCAATCGATATTATGAACGGGCTGTGCCTGATTCGTTTTACGTTTCACGCTGTTCCACAATACAAAATAAGTTTTTTTGGTATTTTAATATATGGGACTCTTGACTGAGTCAAGGATTATTTTAAAAGCGTTGTAGTTTGATTTTTTTTTTCGGCCTATTTACTTTATTACGAAGTTTTTTTCGGTTTAGTTTAAAACATATCTTATTTTTCAATTCAGTTAAAAATTCTCTTATTTCGTTGAGAAAAACTATTTGCTTCTATGATATGGAGATATCTTTACATGTAAATTTTAAAATTTTCGTCAGTATTTTAGAATAGAATGAATATTATGACCATCATCAGAATGAATGTTTCATTTTAGAAAAACTATTTGTTTCTATGATATCTAAAAATAATTTTTTAGATTAGACTATGTAAATTTATGTTCTTCATCAGTTTTGGATCACATTCCCTCATTTATCATCAGGATGAGTATTTCATTTGAGGAATAAGCTTGTTTTTTCATTAGTGTTTCAGATTCCGGAGTGTGATGCAAAAAGCTGATGAAGAAAACAAGTTTATATAGGTTAATCCAAAAAACATGTTTATATAGTCTAATCCAGAAAACAAGTTTATATAGTCTAATCAAGAAAACAAAGTCTACAAAGTCTAATCCAGAAAACAAGTGTATGGAGTGTGATTTTGAAACATTGATGAAAAAAACAAGTTAACATAGTCTAAACTAGAAATTTAGCAAGCTATTATAACGGAATGTGAAAGTTTTAGACTTTTGTGTGATTTGAAACGTTGATGAAGAAAATAACTTACATAGTCTAATTCAGAAATTTTGGAAGTTATTATTCCAGACTGAAAAATTCTTATCTTTAATAGAAGGCGAAGGAATTTGTTTTAATGTATAAAAGAGTATTGTTTTATTAGAATTTAACTATGAAAATTTTGAGTTAAATTTATTAATTTTGTATTTTTTTAGTAGTGGTTAATACAAATTCATTTAAAAGTTTGCTGCTTCTAGATTAAATTGTGTGTTTGTTTTTGGATCAATTTTGATGATGGATCATGGAGTGTGATCTTTAACAGTGATCCAAAAACAAAAACAAACATCTCTTTTTGCTTCCTGATGGATCATGGAGTGTGATCTTTAATGGTGATCCAAAAACAAAAACAAACATCTCTTTTTGCATCTTGATGATGGATCACGTAGTAGTGTGATCCGAAACGTTGATCCAAAAACAAGAACAAACATCAACTCTTTTTGCATCTTGATGATGGATCATAGAGTGTGATCCAAAATGTTGATCCAAAAACAAACACACAGTTTAATCTAGAAGCAACAAACTCTTATAGATATGGACTGTGGAAATCTAATGTCTTTGACAAATTCATTTGGCACGAGTATGAATGACCCACTTAATACTCATTACATCTAGGTGATGCTCGGTTAGATGAAGCATTGGGACTTCTAGGGACTTTGTCCATTGTAATACTACTCCCACTCAAGTGCCCGCTCAAGTGTGATTAAGCATGGAGTTCACCCAAAAATCAGAAAATCAAACCCACTTAGATTAATGGATAGTGGACCCAATCAATTTAACTTCATTAAATTTCAGTACTGTTGATTATTTCTTATTTATTATGACCATAATCTCTTTCGTTTTTCAAAATTTTTTTGTTTAAACAGATTCTGTAAAGAAATTGTTATAATATTTGAATAATTGATTCAAATGTCACTAAAATCATAGGTATAATCTTTCCACAGTCCATGAAGAATAATAAGAACACTTCTGATTTAAACTGTGTGCTTTTTTGAATTGACATTTCGAATCACACAGTGATTCATCATCCTCTTCTTAATTATGAATCATCGAGTATGATTCGAAACGTCGATTCAAAAAAGCACACACAATTTAAACCAAAAATGTTCTTACTGTCACTATAATCTTCGCATTTAAAAACTGAATCAACTGTTCCAACTCTAACCATGTAAAAGACACGTACCTTCTCTTTTATCTTGTAATCTCTCCCATTAATTGTTACACATGAAAGAAGATGAGCCTTGAAATGGTGGAAAACAGATTGATTTGTGTACCCTTTCATTTGCAAGGGAAAAAATTCCAGTGCAAATACTTGTTCACAAGTTTTGCATGTGTTATCACTTTTGCACCGGCGTGGCAGCCCATTTGTCTGGGCGAATTGCAATTCTGGCAATTATTACTGATGGTGAGATTGACAGGAAGTAGTTGGACGGTCAACTACTCGGTGATGAGACCATAATTCTCAAGACACGTGGGGTTAAAGCAAGAGCTCTCTGATCGCCTGGCTGTAAACTGTAAGTGCTCTACCTGTACAACCAGTTTAATCCAATGTTAGCGGAGGGCAAACTACCAAATTTAATTTTATTTATTAAATATACTTAATATCTTAATATATCTGGTCCGACTTTTGAATTATTGAAGAAATGAAATGATTTTAATTCATTATTATATTGGTTATTTTAAAATTTGTTGAAAATATTTTCATTAGTTAAATATTGTTTGAGTGAAAATTTCTCGACTTACTTTCGGTAAAGATATTATCTTAGCTATTAATCAGTTTTTTTTAATAACCGCAAAGTTGAATAGACATGTGAGTGATAAATTGAAAAAAAATATCAATATGGTATTAGGATAAAGTAGTTATAAAAGTTTTATATATAGATAATTTATAATATAAAAATTTCATAGGTTTTTTTTGTTTAGAATTGTTTGTATTTTTTTATAAAAATTAATAAATATTAATTTATTTTTAATTTGATTTGAGTCATTTTATATATAAAATTATTGTGATTTATTCTGTAGGTTTAAATTTGATTTTGCAACATTCAAATTTAAAAATATAAATTGGTTCTTTATTTTCATTTCTAACTAACTATATATATGTGAAAATATTTGAATATTAGTGTTGTATAAAAATAAGTCTTTTAATTTTTATTAAGAATCTACTTTAACATCATTTCCTTTTAAATGTAAACTACAAAAATCAAGATTTAATTTTAAGCAGATGTAAAGAAAAATTTAAATGACTAAATAATAATTTTTTCAGTTTAGGAATTTCACTGCCAGTGCAATTCAATCGAAAAGTTTGAAAATTCACCACCAACACCACCATTGGGGAAATTCACTACCATGACAAATTCACCGCCAAAATTCACTGCCAACAACTCACCCACAGAGATTATAATAATTTAACAAATATTTTCTCACACTAAGAATCATATAAAAATATCTATCATAATCAAATCTTCCTAAAACTTAAAATTAAATATCATTTTATTATTTAATTTATAAACAGTTATTTTAAGAAACAATTCCATCCCAATGTTTATCCCAAATAAAACTATTGTCAATATAATTTATTTATAGGCGCGATATATTTTTTCTTACAATTGTATTATTTGAGAAATAATTTATTTCATAATCTGAAGTTGCTTGACTTTAGCAAAATGAATCATTTTCTAATATATTTCTATTTACGTGTATGCTACGGCAAAATACGCTACTTACGATTGATGGGTACATTCGTCTTGGACGGGTACGGAATGTAACGTCCATTTCAGTGAGTCCTACTCAATTAATATAAAAAATTCCAAGTACTCTTACGCATGTCTGAGATGTGTGGTCCAAATACTGAAAATGCTTTGTTTTGGCTGTATTATATGTCGTAAATTGATATTTGTATTGACAAGTATGAAGTATTTTTCATGGCATGTCAAATTATGATATTGTTATCAAGATTCAATCTTGTATTGTATTGATATTTGTATTGTATTGGAAGGAGGTGTAATTGTCAATAAGTCTTTGGTTTGTTGGTGAAGTCGAATAATTTTGTATTGTATTGGAAGGAGGTGTAATGGTCAATGGGCCTTTGGTTTGTTGGTGAAGTTGAATGGTTTCAATTGAACTCACCAGATATTAAGTCTTGGGATTGTGTATGGAATGATTTGACGGAATGGATACCTCCCGGTTCTTGACTTTTAGTTGAAGAGGTTTCAGCTTATGGCTCATGTGCTTGTATCGTGTAGCTAAACAATGTAAGGTTTGATATAGAACCTTCTAACTAAAAAAACTATTGTAATGGTTTGTGATAAAAAATATATGTAAGTTAAGTTGGATTAGTGCACTTGACGAAGTCTTCGGATCATGTATGGAATGACTTTGACGGAATGGATTGCTTCCCGGTTCTTGACTTTTAGTTGAAGAGGTTTCAGTTTATGGCTCATGTGCTTGTATCGTGTAGCTAAATGATGCAAGGTTTGATATAAAACCTTCTAATTAAAAAAAGTGTCGTAATAGTTTGTGATAAAAAATTACATGTAAGTTAAAATGCTATGTTGGATTAGTGCAAGACTAAGTCTTGGGATCGTGTATGGAATGACTTTGACATAATGGACACTTCCCGATTCATAACTTTTAGTTGAAGAGGATTCGGCCTATGGCTCATGCACTTGTATCGTGTAGCTAAATGATGTAAGGTTTGACATAAAACCTTCTAATTAAAAAAAGTGTTGTAATGGTTTGTGATAAAAAATTATATGTAAGTTAATATGTTAAGTTAGATTACTGCAAGACTAAGTCTTGGGATCGTGTATGGAATGACTTTGACGGAATGGATACTTCTCAGTTCTTGACTTTTAGTTGAAGAGATTTTGACCTATGGCTCATGCGCTTGCATCGTGTAGGTAAATGATGTAAGGTTTGATATAAAACCTTCTAATTAAAAAAAGTGTTGTAATGTTTTGTGATAAAAAAATATATGTAAGTTAATATATTAGTTAAGTTGGATTAGTGCATTTTTAGATGCATTATTTTTATTTTCCAAATTTTATTTGTAGATTAACATTTAAAATATGGTGTTACTTTTTATTTTGTAGATTATTTAAATAGTGAAGAGAAATAGAAATTACACATTGTTTTTATTGACTAAGTTTAAGAGAATTCATGAAAAACATTTCAAATACAAAGGTACAAATAGATGTATAACCTTTGTAGATAGTTTTACCTTCATGCTAATCCATATTATTATGTATATAATAGAAATTCATTTATATCTAGGTTTATTTTTGGAAGTCAACTCAATTTTTACTCCTCATGCTGTCTTTTGCATCCCGATGATGGATCACAAAGTGTGATTCGAAACGTTGATGGAAAAAACTTGTACACAATCAAATCCAAAAGCAACAAAAATATTTTCAAGATTGATTGTGGAAATCTCGTATCACTAATCAATTTTTACTCTCAATTTATGATCTCTAATAAGGTTCACTTGCTCAATACTCTTTCAAGGACATTTGTGAGTTGTAACTAAAAAATGGGCAAGTAAGGCACAACAAATCTATAAAAGCTTTGTTTGGTGTCCCTTACCTTGTACAAACTATATATCATTATATGAAATAGTAATTCTTTTATTCAAATTTATTATTTAGAACCAACATCGAGACTTCTTACAAACTAGAACTTGAATTTGTCATTATGCTCATAACAAACACGTCCCAAGCCAATATTTCCAAAATTTCCTTTTGAAGTACCATCAACATTAATTTTAACCATTCCTAGAGGAGGGCATTCCCATTTAGTAAGTTGATAATCATGAGGATTATTATTGGAAGAGGCAAAAGGAGGAGAAACTACATGATTTCCAAGTCTCATTAGAACTTTGAATTTTCATTAAGAACTTGAATGATAATCTAACAATATATAGATTTGATAGGTTTCTTTTAGATTGGTCATTATTTCGCCCCAAATTTGACTTATATGCTTTGTTGTACCATTAAAAATTCTTGGATATCTCTCTCACCAAATATTTTAGCTGATCAAACTACGACCAATATCATGCAAAAGATTAAGGGATTTTAGTTTCAAAGGTTGTAGTTGATTCATAAGAGAGTCTTGGATAGACTCAAAATGATTCCTTGAAATTCCCAACAAATCACATTGTAAATGATGAAGTAAAGTGGTAAAGGGGAAAGCTAAAAGATGTCTACCAGACTTTATTTTGAAGGCAAATAATGCATCTATTTAGACCAACAACCCTCTTTTTTGAAGAATATCTTGATGAATAAATTTATCTAGAGTTGCAAACCACATAAAAACATTAACCGTAGGCCAACATTTAAGATGTTAGACCCATTTTGAAATCTTATAGTTCTTAACTTCCAAGTTTTCTTTCAAGAAAGTTTTAAAACTAGCTTGCACAATGTAGATCCGACATTTTTTTAAACACCATCCAAGGAATCA
Source organism: Sequoia sempervirens (assembly GCA_007258455.2). Classification (NCBI taxonomy): domain Eukaryota; kingdom Viridiplantae; phylum Streptophyta; class Pinopsida; order Cupressales; family Cupressaceae; genus Sequoia; species Sequoia sempervirens. Next base: position 70,224,228 of record VDFB02086081.1, on the reverse strand, counting down.
AAATGTCTATTTAAAGAGATCTTATGCGATACTCAAATATGAGCTAAATGATCAATAAGCAGAGGGAATTGTTGACTTGACCAAATATATTTATGCTTCAATTTTTAATTCTTCACACCACTTTACATGATGACATATTGAAAATAAAAACAAACATAAATCCAACCAACCTAACACATTTATTTTTTTACTTCCAAGAGATTAGAGAATTCTATACAAAGAGGGTTGTGCAAGCCCCATGCATCATCCCATAAAAGAGCAAGAATTTCCTTCCCCACAATTCATAAAATATTAGCTTTAATTAGACTACTACACTAAGATTTGTGAAATGAGAGACATAGTATTATAGTGACAAATGATTATTTTGCCACACCCTACTAGTTTTACTAAAAGGGTAAATACAATATGACATAACAAAATGTAAAAAACTATAAGACATAATAAACATAACTTAGAAAATAAAGATGCTCTTTTTATAAGTGGGAACTCAGGGGAGTGAAATGGGTTACAAAAAATCATATATAGGTTGGGAAAATAATAACCACTCATGAGATGAGAATTCAAACATTATATCACATAGCTTGAAAATGATTGTAAGAATTTCTCAAAGAGCTAATGGTTTAGGTGTATAGACATGATCATGTAGTTAGAAATTTGGAATGAATTGATTGATAAAAGCACCAAGGTTGGACGATGTTCCTCCATAAGGAGAAACCTCTCTAACAAGTTAATATGTTGAGCCTCCTTAAGGTATCTTGTAAGCTCTTATGGCCATAGTAAATATGTAGGAACAATAATAGCCACATGTCTCTTCAACATACACAATCATGAACTCAATCAAACTATCAACCTTTGGGAAAGGGTAGAGCTATTGAAAGAAAATATTACTCGATAACTTTTGACTTTCCAAGTACATAATTGATATTAGTAGGGCATTGTGTAGTGGGTATACTTCACGACCATCTCCATCAATTGAGACTTCATATATAACCGACCTTTAGAGTTTGAATATGGAAGATCATCAATTAAATCTTCAAGCACTAGATCATTATCAAAGTACAAATGGTGAAAAATACTATTTTATGATAGCAACTTTTTGCATCCATCATATTAAATCTTCAAGCACAAGATTATTATCAAAGTACAAATGGTGAAAAATACTATTTTATGATAGCAACTTTTAACATCCATCATATTTTGGCATACAAGTAAGAATGGTAATACTTTATTCTATTATTTTTGGCCCATCTTCCTTGATATCTTTTCAACATTCTTCATCTTCTGTATTCAATCTATCATACCTTTGATTCCATTCACATACAATATCAACACCTTTTACCATAAACTCATTGATATTTTTTGCAGTTGCAATATTGTCATTTTCGTTGATCATAAATGAATGTTCATGATCTTCTCTTTACTTGTACTTGTTGAACCATAGAAGTCTTGATTTGGATTCATCAATAATAAAATATTATCATATTCTACTACAACCTTTCCTAGGATAAGTTTATTGATCTAATATTGCTAGATGTTGGACACCTACTTCTTCAATATCATGTGTAGGATCTATTGAAGATGAGGATAACTTTATCATCTCCTTCATAAATGCTCTCCAACTTTGTCCAGACATCTTTTGCAGTTTTTAGACTTATTACCTTTCCAAGCTCTAAATCAGAAAGTCCACTCAATATAGCATTCTTGCTTTGCCATTGTTCTCATATTCCTTGATTTCATCATCACTTTTTAGACCAACAACAGGCATAGTATATCCTCTTTCAACTGACTGCCAAACACCAAATCCAAGAGAGACCAAAAAGGACTCCATCTTGAATTTCCAATAAGCATAATTTGTTCCATCAAACATAGGAGCTTTGATACCCTTCTTGTGTGCCATTCAGATCTACCTCAAGCGGTTAAGCTTTCTCCAAGGAACCAAAACTCTGATACCAATTGTTAGATGCACAAGACAATTGAGAGGGGGGGTGAATTGGTTGTACATTAAAACATTCAATCCTTCATAAATTTTCAAACCCTTGTTAGCCCTTAAACCTTTATCATGCATTAGTAGAATGTAAACATCTGAAACAACAATGCAAACACATCCAAACACATAAGAACACTAAATTTACATGGAAAACCCTAAGTAGGGAAAAACCACAGTGAGGATTAGCTCACATATATATGAATAACAATACCAAATATAATTAGGCTCATAGCCAAGGGCTCACTACCCAGAACAAGAAGAAAGGCTCACTACCAAATGACTCACTATCAAGAAGAAAGAAGAATAGAAGAACCTATTACAGAGAGATTCACTATCTCAGATCAATAGAAAAATCCACCACTGTAACTCTATGCCATCTACAACCTTCGACTCACTGCCTCCAAGAACTTCAAGCACACTTAAATGTAGATACCTTGTGATCACTGCATCCAAAGTCATAGGCATTAAGCTCACACTTAGATCATTACACTTGATCACATTCACATCATTCACACACTACACAACATCTCCAATAACTCACCTTTTGTTTATACCACATGCGACCTAAACAATCTCAATTAGGCTAGCCTTAATGAAAGATATACACCTCAAATGTGCATCACCAAATAGGTCAGCACCAAACACTTTTATGGTGGAAAAAAGTGAAGACAAACCATGCCAAGGGTTAACTAGGAACCAAATCTACACCACCATGCTACTCAACACATCCAAAATCCACGAGGTACCTTCGCAAATAGCACTAGCATGCCAAGTCGACCAAACCTGAACTAACACTACAAGCGACCACATACACACTTCTCCAAGTCACGTGGACTACACAACAACACTCCACAACATCCACACAACATCTCAGAATATTCCAATGTCATCAAAATATTTTGTAACTCTGCCACAACCATCTGAAACTAAGAACACCATCATTCTATGCAACCAAACACACTACCACATAACACAACTTACTAACCAACCTTGCGGAACACCTCAACACCTAAAACCTTAAGGGAAGGAAGTTACAGATAATATAAACATGTTCCCAAATCTGCAAGACAAGAAACCTTATTATGGAGAATGTGAAGCAATCTCATTTCTCACATACAACCTTCTATATAGACAGACAAATTGTCAAACACAAATTTCATTATAGAATGATCCAAAAATTGAAACTCTAGATATATAACCTCTAAACACATCTTATCATCACATCCAAACTGCACAAGCATATCTTCAACTATGAAGAAATATAGAGCACAACACTAAACACACATTTGTCGTACTGCACACTTTTTTATTTAAAATTTCAAAAAAGCACTTGGAAACAAAGTGAACCAACTGCATCAACAACACTAACACAACACTACAACACCTTCTCATCATGACTACAACATCTGCAATACCAACAATCTGCATATCTAAAATATTTTCTCAACACCACACTATAGGTTGACATCAATGACAACATAGTGCAACATACTTACTACTAACATCAATGACAACACTGCACCAATCTTCATGCTGGAGGCTGACATCAATGACAACACCAACAACATACTTGCAACAAAATCAACATCTAGGATGATAGGCTAGTGCCCTCCTAGATGTTGGGGAGACTTCATAGAGTTAATCACATACCCTTGCTAAGTTAAAAACTCTCCAATCATCTTAGTCATATAATATTCTACCAAAGGGGAAGGAACAAATTACACTATTACTTACTAACTCCTTTGGGGTATTTGAAGACCTATTAATTTTGTGAGGATGAAACTTTAGAAGGTTTTACTCCCCCTATTTTTTACAAATATTCATCCTCATCATGTTCATCACCTCCCTATGCCTCATCATGTATAATATTAGGTTCATCAAGCATGAATTCGTATATATGAACATTTTAAAAGAGTGCATCCATCCTTTCAATTTTGTTTGAATGGGAGGATATCCATTGGATAATTGGAATTCATCATTTGAATTTTCTTCTCAAATAAATTAACCTTTATCCAAGCATCCCTTCTTATTTTTTTGATATCATTGATGCAACTTTTGATTAGATATTTAGAACCATCATCTTCATTTCATATTCTTGACCTATTTGTAGATCTTTTCAATACATCAATTAAATTATTAGGATCATAATCTCTCCAATGAGAAAATATCATGCCCAAATTTTCAACATATGCAATCACTATATTAAAATAAAATTTGCATCCAAGGTTGATTAAATACTTTGCTATCTTTGATCCTTTTCTTGAAGTTGTATAAAGTCAGTTTGTTATGGTTTGATTAAGGAGGATTTGACCCTTATTATAAAATAAATTTCCCAAAGATGTTTCTAAACGCCACCTATCCTTACATAATTTAAACATAAAAATTAGGGTGAGGGAATTCAATATAGTCCTCATTTTGTTGGTTCAAATTTGTGAGTTATGTAGTTTAGTGTCATGTACCATTTCCTATCAATCCAAGTCTATACATATTAGTTTTGTACTTGTGTTTTTCCTATTTTTGTCAATTGTGTCATGATTTACCTTCTTGAGTATGCTTTTTCTTTCAAATTTTCTCTTCCCTTGTTGAAGTTTCAAAAATTTCCATCCTATCATGCCTCCCATTTGTTGTCCACCCTACCATTGTAGTTTTTGTAGTTCTCCATCCTATCATGCTTGTTGCTTGAATCCAAATTCCTCATCCTATAGTTTGAGTCTTGTGATATGGCAAAACCTTGAGCTACGATATTTCTTACTACAGTTTTCGTACCCCCCCTAACTTCTCAACAAATGTATTATTTTCGATAGCCTATTTTTGGTACCATTACTTTTAAAGTGGAATATTTTCTATGCATGATCACGACTCAAATTTGAAGTTGCAGTTGTATTTGATGGTTGGATTTTTTTGATTGTGGAGGATATAAAAGAGTGAACTATCTACACTTAAATCAAATTTATTTCAAAATATATTTTGAGCACTTGTATTCGAGCATGGGAATCCTAAGACCCTAGTGATTTTAGAGTATGACCTCATACAAAGTTTTTATTTGAGCATCATTGGACATGGACTCTAGTCACATTGTATTTATCTTATTTACCATTATTTTTGGTATGAATTGTTGTTGTAGTTACTAATATTACAAAACTTTTTTAATGTAATAAAACCATTATAGTAAGAAGAAAGTTATCAATATTTAAATCTATTGTCTATTGTTCATTATAATAAGAAGATCAAGAGTTATTTTGGTCATTTGTTGTTTAAAATGTAATAATATTGCTAAGACATAAACAATGATTAAATATGAGTTTGATAAGATTTGAGTTAAGTATTAAAACTTGATAGTGTTGTTATTCAAATAATATTTGTTCATGTAAGGTTAAGAATATAATATTTGTATTATTTTTTTATTGGGACATTACAACCATCCTTTTACAATGTTATAAAAATAATGTTACTAGGAAAACTTAAAATATTAGTATTAAATTATTTCCCTAAATTTATCCCTTAGCCTATAGGAATAAGAAATAGGCTACGGGTTTCTCAATTATTTAAATTCTAAAAGGGGGAGATGATAGTTTTCTCCACAAGCATTGATACATGATATTTGATGATCATGTAATATGCATGGTTGATCCCACAAAGCTGGTTTACAATTTCTGGGAGATTATGATTTTTGCTAAAATCACATATTTTAAGAAAATATAATGATTTAAGCATTAAAAAGTTCCATTTAAAGCATTCTAATTGAAGAGGGTTTGATCAAACTACCTTAGATCAAAGCCCCTTGCATAGAACCTTGCTAGTTTTAAACCATACCTATAACAAAGTCTCTTTTACACTTATCAAAATGTTGATAGATCCACATTTGATTTATCTTTTGGGGGATCAAATGAATTCATTTAACATTTATTTTTTGTAAGTATTTAGTCCTTATTATAAGCTTCCCAAAAAGTATAACTTTAAATAAATTTAATTTAATTATTATATTTATTTTTTATTTCTTGTGAATGTAGGTTTTTCACCGAAAATCAAGCTCTCTGTTCTGCACGTGGAAAAATAGCAGATTATCAATTTTTTTTTGAAAAATATGAGTGCACCAGATATTGAAGTCCTTGATCCAATCAAAAAAAATAAAATCGATACATACAAAAAAATTAGCGTTATATGGTAATGTTATGTCTGAATTGTAATTGGTTTGACTTCAAAATTTGATTAAAGAAGAAATATTCAATAAAAATCTATCTAACCAACTGGAAGCACTAGATATTAGAATTACAAATCTAAATTCGAAAGAATTAGAATTTTATCCTTTATGGAAAAAAAGTTGTGTTATACGGTGAGAATCACTTTTTTAAAATGTTGTTTTCTAAAAAAAATTGGTTTTCGAGGGAGATGGAAAAAGAAGTGCAATCTGATTCCAAAATTTTTGAAAAAAATATATTTAGAATCTACAGACAAAATTTTATGAAACTCTAGTTTGCATCATCTTCAAATTCCTCATGGTTTAGCTGCTACAGGTGCCCGAGAGTGTAGATTTAGTTTAAAAAAAATATTTCAGTGTCCAATTTGGCCAAAAATTATAAACCACTATTGTGGGATCACCTAGTAGCAATTTCCTATGTCCAAACTTCTATTCCAATGAAAATCCATTGAGCATACTCTTAGCCCTCTCCATCACATTCTTGTTCATGCATTTTGTAACTCAATTTTATTAAGGATGTATAAAGTTGTCTTATGTCTTTCAATGTTGTTCTCCTTATAGAATTATCAATACACATCATCATTATCAATCATCAAAGCCTTAATATTTCTAACAATCTAGTTTTTCAAGAGTCGTAAACTCCCACAACTAACTAAAGACCTAAAATTTACTTATCAAGAATTATATCTATGTCCTCCAAGAATAATCATCAATAATGATACTTAAAAATATTTTGATAAAAAATAAAATTTACTTGATAAAATACATTAGAATGAATATCATCTATTAACCTAGAATATTTATGAGAACTACAGTAAAATTGAACATAGTTATGCTTTCCAACAATGCAATATTCATAAAAAATAAACTTATTAGAATAATAATCAAAACTCTCTATAATTTGTTATTTTTCAAGCTCCATAGAAAGTACCTACAAAACCACTTGATTCTTTTTAGTTATAGATACAAAGGCTTCATGTCAAATAAGGGATGCACATGACTAGATAGTATTCTCTTCAATCCTCCCATTAGAAAATATTTTAGTTGTTGCCAAGGTATATTTTCCAACCATTGTATTTCTCATGATCTAAAAACCACTCCTAATGAAAATTCACGTGGAAAGAAGCTCCATAATCTATCATCCATGCATCCTCACATGCTCAAGTTTCCAAGGCCATGACGAATGCATATCCTACTTATTCTTGAGAAAATTTATCAAAATCAACATTAGATCAATCCTTTTTTCCTTTTTCTCTTCCTTGTAATGTCTTTTGAAGTAACTCATCTTACCATAGTTCCAACATTTTACCTTGGAATTTCCAAGTTACATAGATCTCCTATGAGATTTAGATATACTATTCTTTAGACAACCCATAAACAACCAAGGCCTCCTTGATGGATTTGATCGCTTTTCTCATCATCCGTTTCAAAATAAGAGCAACTATGATCTCATAAATCAACAATTTTGAGATGTCCAATATTTCCAATAGCCATTTCCAAGTTGTCTAATGGTTGTTTGATGTCTTCTTTTTTCCAATTTTCCTATTGCACACTATAGAAATGAAACTCTATCATAACATAAATCATTTTTGTAGATAATCTAAACACATATCTTTAGTTGGGTTATCCACTAGGTTCTTCCTTGGGCCCAAATTAAAAGGATTGGAGGAACATCTTTCTCTTGAAACATGAAAAATAATTAATCGAGATTCATTGAAAACATAGCCATTCTTGTACGTAAACAACAAAAGCTTCATCATTTTCAACTTGAAAGGTTAATATTTTTTTAATAAATTTATAAGTAGTATAATAATTATTTCCTTCTTTAATGATGAAATCTTAAAACTTGAGATCAATACAAGCTTTGAAATCTCATACATTATTTGAAATAAACTTATGACTACATGACCAATGTAAGTAACTCCATTCATGCATGAAAAGGAAAATCCAAGATCTCCCTTGAGATTGGTAATAGAGGAGGAACAAATTCATCATATCCATTGACATGTTAGAAATCCAAGTTAGGCTTGTGGAGAAAGAATTTAGTTTTTCTTTGAAGCACTCTTGCTTTGGAAGGGAAAGAGAAGAGGCTTCATCAAGTTGAGAATTTTCAAGCTATTTGTGGGAAATAAGTTTTATAGGCCCTCAACAAAAAAAGAAAAGTTAAAATGAATAATAATTGGAATCATTAAAAAATCATATAATGTAACATCTTTTATGATAAAAGATGTTGGCATCTATAATATATTAATAATATAATAAAGAAGTTTATAATAAAAAGGCTTTCAAGGAAGTCATATATGACATTTTGAAACATAAAAGCCATCAAAAGAAGAAAAAAAGGACATAACAAAGAGGGCCTGCAGGAGGCCATAGTAGAGATTATATATAATATGTAACAAAATGTAGGCCAATCCTCAAAAGACTAGAAATCATGAGATGGCTCATTTTCATTTATACCAACTTGAAGCTAGTTTTTAGCAATAACATCAAACAAAGCTTGAGGGAGAAGGGGTTAGGATAGTAAGAGAGAAGATATAATAGTGCTTGGAGCACCACCTTAATCTTTTGGATCCTCTCACTACCAATTTATGAGAGGTGAGGTCACAATTAATTACTAACTATGATGGTGCAGTCATTGTGTAGTCCATGTTTTGTAGAATTATTCACACAACACACTGTTGGAGACGATTCAATCTTGTTACGTTTGAAAAGACCTCCAAACAAGGGACACCCATTAAACAAGTCATAATTTCCCAAATCAGAGTTAAAATAATCTTTAGAAATCATGTGATCTTGAATGAAATCAAATACCAATCCCTTAACCAATCTGCATCTTGAATCAGGTACATTGCATTCAGAATAAATGTAGAGATTACCTAAGATGGGTAGAGGATTCAAGGGAAGTTTGTGAGAAGATCCCATCTAGTTACCTCTTACACCACCTCCTCTGTAATCTTACTGTCAATTTTAAAGATCTTGCACAACTTGTATACTTCAAAATCACCATGCAATGAAAACTCACAACTTTTTGATTTGGAAAACATACGTTTGTTGATCTATAATTCGATGGCTTAAACTACTTGTTAGAGATAAATGAAGATGATGCGAAGATATAAAGTGGAATGACACACTTAGAATTTATGACCCTATCCATGAATCATTGGCATATGGCAAATTCACCGCCAGCAATTCATCGAGGGAAAATGCACTGGCAACAATTCACCATAGGAAAATTCACCGCCATGATAATTCACCACGCGAAAAATTAATTGCATGAATTTTTGGCAGTTAATTTTCCATGGGGGTGAATTGTTGGTGGCGATGAATTTTCCCATGGTGAATTGTTGATAGTGAATTTTTCGTTGGTGAATTGCTGGCGGTGAATTTTCCTAGAGCCGAATCATCACTTGGGAAATTTAGTGTATCCAATTCATAATGTTTGAACATGCTTGCAAGACTTTTCTTGATCACACATGTATCAATAGGAATTCACACATTTGAGAAGCTTATGTGATAGCTTTTCTCCAACGTGCTAATGAGATAGTGTGCACTCAAATAGCACACAAAATGCTAGCAAGAAAGAGAGCTCTCATGAATGAAGGGGTGTACTTGGGTTTTGCCTATGTAACATAATTTCCCAAATCTTGGAGAAATGATGGATATTATTATTGTCAACTTTCGCCACCATTATAGTTTGATCACATTTGTGAGGGCATCTACAAGCATATTACCTTCTATATAATAGTGGATTCTTTCAAAGTATTAAAACTTATCTAGCAGATCCCAAACACAAACTAAGATATTTTTGATACGTCAATTGCATGTTGTTATCTTCTTTAAAGCATTCATAATATTATGAGAAAAATTTTCAATTATGTTTCTTTTAAAATTATTTTTAAGTCATTTTTAGATCACATAGCAAAGTTTGGGCCTTGACTGTATTATTGGTACCATTTCAAAGTTTGACTGTCATTTTTGATAAAATCATTCCTTTATCATCTCTAATAACACAACCAACCTCTGATTTTCTTGGGTTACCTCTTGAGGCTCCATCAAAGTTTAGCTTCAACAAGTTCCTATCAAGGGGTATATAGTAGATTTGTTCTCTATTGATTATTTTACTAGGTCTAGCTTAGAAATGATTATGAAAGATTGCAAATATGATTGATACTTTGATGTTCAGGAATCCAAAGAGGTGAAGGACATATTATTCCTTTTCAAAACCTGAGACATTGCAACTTTTGATATCATTTTTTTAATTTTAAATATTATTTCTTCAAATGACTCGAATTGCTGTCTAAAGATCCATTTGTTCCTTTCTAACTAGATGTTCCAAATCATGATGGAGGGAGCCACTTACTAGATGGGAGAGAAAGTGGGTTGCACACACAAAGAGGGCCAACTTTTGAACATGTCCAAAATGTTGTTAGGAAAAGGGCTTTGTTAATTCAATTTATTGATCAACCAATACCAACAATGATTTGCAAAAGAGCAATTTAGCAAGAGATGTTTTAATTCTTCTAGTTCATTCCCACAAAAAAAAACAATTAAAAAGTTGGTAGCAATACCTAAATTCTACAACTTGAGTTAGTGAGAATTTTATTTTGTAGGGAAATCCAAGGGAAGGCTCTAGCCTTAGGAATAATTGCTTTTACCCAATATAACTTATGAATCCAATCATTATTTGAGGACTAAAATGTTAAAGATATATACCCTTGTTTGGCCAAGTACAAACTTGATTTCGAAAGAGAACATGCAAGCTAATCATAATTTGAAGAGATAAATACTTTCTTGTGATGAAGGATGGATTCTAATAAAAGTCTTTGAGTTGGGGGGATGTGACAATCTTAAAGACTTTTCTATTGGGCCTTGTCTAGAAAGTCATTTTGAAGAGGACTTAGATAATCTTTAACTTTGATTCTCAAATTTTTTTATAATATATCCTTGGTTTGTACCAAAACTTCAAAAGCATTAAGGGGAGGGTATCCATTCCAAGATTCCCCCTAAAATAGCTCTCTCTCTCTCTCTTTATTATACATATAACCCAAGTTAGGTGAGGTAGTATAACCTCTCTACTTTGAACTATGATGTTCCAAATATTTGAACCATGTGGAGGATTTTCAATGGTGAATATTCTCTCTAGATTAGAGCTATCTAAGTATTTGGATTGCATAATTTGACTCTATTAAATAGCTTGTGCTTTCATGAAGATGTTCTAAGCTAGTTTTTCCCTTAGTGCTAAATTTTGAGCTTCTAGATTTTGAATTCCTGCTCCTCCCAACTTCTTTGATTTTTAAATACTTTCTCAAGAAGAGTGATATTCTTTTCCAAATTTATCCATTTTTATGTTACATAAAAATAATTTGAGGTGTTTTTCAATTTCAATGATTGTTACTTTATGCATTTTAAGCACTGACATGATATAGATAAGGATAGTGTATATGGGTGTTTGCAAAAATATGGGGGGACCAAAAATGGCCCACCCACTTTTTGGCCCCATGTAAGCCATAACATAGGCATGTTATAACGTGCTCACGTTTTATCTCATTTAAACAATAAAAACAAAAAGAAATGTTTAATTTTGCATTTTACCTTCATCCCATGGCTTGATAACCCTTCCAAGCATGCTCATTTTTTTGCAGCCTAATTTTGCACCCAAAGCTTTGTTGAATCATCACCAAAATGTCGCAGACACTAGGGAGGTCAAAGGAGTAAGTATTTTTAGTTTTTTATTGTCAAATTTGTATTAAATAGGTAGATTGAATTAGTTTTTAAATAAAATTTGTTTAATTTGCAAGAGTTGATAATTCACCCCCAAATGTTCAAAATCCCAATTCACCTCTTCATGAAAATCCTCATGGAGAACAACCGCAACAAAAACCTTCTATAATACATTGTCATTCTCTAAGAACACAACAAAACATATTAGGGAAAATTGGAAATAATAAAAAATAACATGAGTAAATTGCAAGGGGGAAAGATATTGTAGGAACAAACTCCCATAGGACCACCCTTGCTTAATCACTACAATCTATTGTGTTTCATGTAGAATCAGTTAGTGGGCAAATAAATAGTTGGTCTAACAAGAGGGAACAACAAAAAAAATGTAGAAAAATTATCATATGAACAAGTTAAAGATTTTTATTTGAAATATGACTTGTGTGCACTCTTCACCAACCCATGAACCAATCAAATCTTACATGGTGTATGCAAGAGGTCCCTTATCCATTGGTGCCACCACCAAGGGATAAAGATTTTTTTTTGGGATAGGTGGTGGATGGTTCTTTACCATCCTCCATGAAATAACAATGAGGTACCACAATGATTTTTGAGAAAACTCTATTGTGAGTTTGTCCTCAATCAAATCTTGAATTACTTTGACATGCGAGAGTTCCAAGGTAGAGGTGGGGGCTTCGAACAGGACAAATTAGGGGCACAACTTGACTCAAATTGAGTACCGAGACCATTGGCTAGACCAGAGTATGAGCATGTGACTATCCCTTCCATTGTGAAGGAGGGTGTTGAGGTGGAGACCTTAGAGTCGATTGGCTCACTCACTCAAAGCCTTATACAACATACTAGGACTCTAGTATAGGGGGATGCAAGCGAGTCTTCTAGGCGCCAAGTTCCATTTCATATATGTTGATCTTGTGGGTCACTCTATGTTTTTGATCCTAAGGATAGTTAGGATGCATGCTCCTAGGATACATCTATAATGGATTAGATGGTCATGAAAAAATCTTTTTTGAGTGATACATTCAGCTTTGATAGTCAAGAAAATGTCAAAAAGTTCATTTAATTCAATTTATTAAATTTTATTTTAAAATGTAATATTAGATAAATTTGTAGAATGATTATAATAAAATTTCAGAATCACAGTGTTCACCTTTCTTGTAGTGGTCCTCCACCTCCCTATTACATGATGGTGTCGAGTGTAGAGGTATGTAACTAGTAAAGAGTTATAAATATTACATGTGAATAGTTGAACCTTATATGAATGGTATTCTTATAACTCAATTTCGATGTTGAATAGGTTAATGTTGGGCCTTCGACATCAACACTTGGTAGTCAAGGTGCTTGTTGAACTTTCACTTAGGTAATATAGATAATTTTCAATTTTAAAATATTTTTTATAAAAAAATAATGTTAGGTAGTTTTCATAATTTAATAATGTTGTTTCATTTTCAGATGATGCAAATAGATACTCCTCCCAATATTCATTACAATAATGGAGCATGGTGTTGTTGCAACAATAGCAAGTTTGATGTCTTTGATAGAGGTATGAGGCAAATTAATAGTTTTCAAATTATATTTGTTGTTTTATCTGTCTATTATTAAAAAAATGAATGATATTATTTTCTAGATTAATTACTATTTGGATGGTTGCCATAGGGCTTTGCAACTCCAGATCATGAGCGTGCCCTTGTTGTGGATGAACACAATGATTATTTATATGTGGTAAGTTATTATTTTGTTATATGTCATTCTATAATTAAATTTCTATATATTAATGTCTATAATTTTTATTGTATTAGGTGGAGGTCTAAGAAACTTTAAACAGGACGTTGAGTGAACAAGTTCGAAGGAGACCACCATTGTATGTATCTTCATCCTCTCAACAATCAAAAGCAGCTTGTGATATCTTTCCTTCACCTAGATAGAAATGACTACATTAGGGTCTTTTGTTGTATTCCTACATATCATTTTTGAACATATATTTTGTATTACATATATGTGACATTGTATGTCCATATGGCTTTGTTGTAAGCCTATATGGATTTCTTGTATAAATGTTATAATTTTATTGACATCTAATGATGTATTCCTATATGGATTTTTGGTTAATACAAATATTTTTACCAATGGGGTCCATATTTGCATTATAAATAATTTATTGAATAAATGAATAATGAACTAATGCAACTATGAATGATTAATGTTATCCATATTTGCACTATAAATGATTAATTGAAGAGGACCACTTTTATAATGTAATTGATGTAAGTATTAAAATTAATCATTCATAATTTTCCTCAAATGTGTTTATAAGGCATGTGGATGAGAGTTTGAAATAGTTAAATGCCTTCTAGAGGTGTGGGATATCCATTTTTCATGAGAACCCTGCCATTTGAAAATAAGACTGTATCATGGCTATGTAGAACTATCCTTTGGTCCATGGGTTTGTCAAGATCTCAAATGACTATCCTCTTGTTCTTCATATCATTGTCCTCTTCTTGTTCGAGGATTTTTTAGTATCATTCCCCACTTGGACTCTCATCCTTTCACTAGAATTTTAGGATCTTCAAACACTGCCTCATGCATCCATGGTTATTGGCTTCTTGATTTATAAGGTCACTATGAATACTATTGTCACTATCTTCAAAATAATATCTTCTATAGTCATATGTCCTTCATTTCTTCCAATCATTGTGTAATAACTATTCAATCAACTTGTGATTTGTTGTTATGACCATGTCCCTCATGTCTTGTTCACTAAATACAATAAGGCTACCATATATACGTATGTTGTCATCTTATACCCATATAACCTCTCTCATGAAACTACTATCTTTGATAGCTTTAGATCTGCCCTTTGATAACATAACAAATATGCATTGCCTTTTGTGAATTTAATTGTCTATTGTTAACTTTGTCATTGTTATTTGCAAAGGATTCATTGTCATCCGAAATTTTATCACTCAACATTATCTACCTTCTATGATGATTGTCCTCTTATGTTTAATGATAGGATCGTGTACTATCCATGGTATTATTGCTTGGTGTTTTTCATAATGCCTACAACTCATGAATATGTCTTATTCATGCAAAAACCTTAGAGTTTTCATCACCATGGCTACCATCACAAAAGATTGCCATTCCTTAGGCATGCTTCAATACTCTATGCCAAGTGCTATGTTCACTATCTTTGTGACTTCTCTCTTAGGAGCTTTGCTTCTTCTTGTATTGCTACCATTTGGACTATAGTACTTGATTTCCTTGCAATCTCAGTTGCTTTTTTGCATTCTTGGAATGAAGCTCTCAATTTTGGGGTTGAATCAAGGATGTAGTTTCCATACCATCCTAATGCCCACTATTATGGGTTATGCATTGTTCGTGAGTGATAAAATTTACCATCTTCTACATAATTTCTTTGATTTTGTTGTGTTAAATGATCCCAATGTCATATGAACAATTTTATTTTGCTTCTTGGACTATAGGTGTTCATATGTCTGTCCTCTACCCCATGCTACAGGTCTATGCACATTCTACTGTCCTTGGTAGCAAAGCAAGTATAGACTACTTGCTCATAGGAACTATCACTCTCTTACATGAAGTACTTTGTTTAGATGTTTTTTACCTATTCTAGATCTAGACACTCATGAATTCTCCTTTGAGGATTTTGTCATATTCATGTTTAGCAAACTCTATCCCCTTCTCTTATTTTGAAAATTTGTAGTTAGTGCCCATTACCATTTTCATCTTTGTGCATTTTTCAAAGGACTATATGCACATGCATGCTTGAAGACAATCTTTGAGGACAAAGCAACCTTTTCCAAACATCCTTTCTCTCATCAATGGTGCATTTGCACATGAAATTGTCTCGCAACCACATTTTTAAGGCATTGAAACTAGAAAAATAGTGAATATGGACATTGTAATACCCTTTTAAAGATAGAATTTGAATGTATAGGTGTTAGAATGAGCATAAACCTCTTAGATACCTCCCATAAAAGTTTTAAGATAACCCTAGCTTCCATGAAGGACTACAAAATCTCATGCAAAGAGACCTATGGTGACAAAAAACCCTAAAGTGGACATATTCTTTTTGAACTCAATCTCTCAAATATAAATTTCCTATCTAAGTCATGCATGTGGACCTTCAAGGGTTAGTAATTTAAGATAACTTTCAAGTAATAAATTTTGTTGGTCTAATTTAGCTCAGAAGGATCAAGATTCTTGGATGCAAAAAATGAGACCTCTAATAGTAGTAATCTACCCACCCCAATGTTTTGGAATTGTCGGTTTAGCCCCACGAGATAAAGAATGTAAAAAATGCTTTCCAACAACTTTTTATTGAACATAACTGTCACTTTTTGCAACATCTAAAACATTATCACCATGGTGAAACGACTTGGAGATATAAAAAATTGAGAGAGATTATTGTGAGGGACCCTATGTGATCTTGTACCTTTAGAAGACACATTTCTAGGTTCACACATTTTTTGAAAAACAACTTGTAAAATTTTGCCACTTTTTGGCACTTAGGGATCTTAAGAGAACACGTTGACACAATTTAGTTTGGAATAATCAGGCATGTTGGGGTACAAAATAGGACCTTTCCTAATTTAAACCAACACACCCAGATGTGTCAACACTAACAATTGGATCCATGAAACATAGAACAAAATTTATGCTACCTTGCAACTTTTTCTTTAATGTATTTGTCATTTTTTGCAACATGTGAAAATTTGTCGCCACAACTAAATGTATTGGAGTTTTAAAAACTCGAGAGAGGTTATGGTGGAGGGACCCTACATGACCTTGTACCTATAGACATAATGTTTCTAGGTAGCACATTTTTTGAGAAATATCCTATAAAAGTTTTCCACTTTTTTGGCACTTAGGGCTCTTAAGAGAAAGTAGTAGAACAATGTAGTTTGGAATGATATGGCATTCTAGGTGAAAAATTGGACCTGTCTTAGCATCAAACCACCCTCTCGGACGTGATGAAACTATCATTTTGGCCCCACAATGCACATAACAAAATTTATGCTACCTTGCAACTTTCTCTTCAATGCATTTGACACCTTTTACAACATGTGAAAACTTGTCGCCACAACCAAATAGATTGGAGTTTTACAAATTTGAGATAGGTTATTGTGAAGGGAACCTACATGACCCTATACTTTCATACAACATTTCTAGGTGCCATGGTTTTTGAGAAACAACTTGATGAGTCCTATTATTAGTTAGTTTTTTTTATTTCAATGCATGCTTTAGACATCTCTAGACACTTATTTCCTATATATCCTTGGACTTTACTATCTTTTATAATCATTATGTAAACCTAGACCTAGTTTAAATTCTATGGAAATATGATGATGATATGATAGTTACTGCATGATTAATATGTGGATATGTATGAAATGCAATGAATATCTATGTTTAAATTATGGTTATTAGTATTGTGTAGATGTGTGAATTAACTCTTTGTAGCTAAGCTAGTAGACTGTAGCTTGCAATAGCTAGAAGGCACATCTTGCAGCTAAAGGGAGTTTCAGTAGTGATGCAGGGGAAGTTAGAAGAATGCAACATCTTCATAAATGGAGGTGTCTACTTGTTAGGATTGTTGTGAATCATCACATCATTTAATAAAACCACTAAAGGAGAAGAATTCTACTACAATTGGGAATCTAGTGTGACTATTTCTACAGTCCACATTTTAGTTTAAAACCGTTATAGAAAAAGTTACAGTCCTATGTCAATTATTCTTCCTTTTTAGTTGTGCTTTGATTACTTCAACTTTATCACACTCTATTTTGTAGGGAGTGGTGATTTATGGTTAGATTTCTATTTTGAGTCCTTGTTCTAATAAGAATCCCTCGTACCTATATGAATAGTTCGATGGTTGAGTTAGTAAGTTAAGTTGGAATAGAGAATATAGAAGATAGATCTGTTTAGTTAGTTTCTATTTTTTATACAGACAATTTTTGTTTCTCAATCATGATCTTATGAATAAGATATTCTAGGAGAATCTCTTTGGATTGTGATATCTTGAATTATACAATGAGATATTTTTAGTTATTGTTATGCTAATTTAGTTTGAGGAGCTAGATTTGAGTTCACTTTGTGGACAGTCACTTGAGCAAGGGCCACTCAAAGTAACTGTTCCCCACTTTATTTCTTGTACATTTATTTCTATTGTAGTAGTTAGTTTCATAATTACACTTGTCTTAATTAGATTCTTCATGTGATGAATGTGAATAAGATCTTGTCCAATATTCATGCTTTAATTGTTCCATGCATTGTTCTTCAGAGTTAGTCAATTTAGTTGAGTTAGCAAGTATTGGTTAAATGCAAAATTCATTTCTTGACACTGAACTAGTTACAGTCTTTAACTGCAAGTATCCATAGCAATAGCTTCAACATTACCTCTTTTCACTATATTATGCAATTTAGGATTTCTAGTATGTGTAAACACCTATGTTAGTATGATATACTTAGTGAAGAGTCTTTGAAACCACATACAGTGCCAACATCATCAAAAGCTTACATTAGCCCTGGTTGATAAATTAAATGAAGATCTTTCAAGGGTTTAGTGAACTATTTAGTAGGACCCCCTCTTAATTGTGTGTTTGACAACAAGTTTCCTAAAAATTAGTAGGCCTCTACATTTTTGGCATTGTTGTTGAGGGCGGTGCTGATTTCAAAGATTCATTTTTGTTATTTTAGGCTTTCATAGATTAGTATTTTGTTTCCAACATTAGAATAGTTAGGTTTTAATCCAACAATACCAGAACATTTCACTAACATTGTGCAGGATTCATTGGTATACAAAGTCACACCTATTGTATGTGGAGGCAACGAAATGACTTGGGAAGATATCTCCCCTCATCATGATAAGTCATAGAGGATATTGGTGAAACCAATAATCAGAATGAGGGTGTTCCTAAAGAAGAACTTTCCCTCTCACCAACATCCACTGCAAATATAGAGGAGTCCTTATGAACCAAGGCTGATGTAGTGGTGGATGACCCACCAGAACATGTCACTTTTGAGTTACCAATCACCAACCAGGAGAGAGTAGTTGTTCTGAAGAATATACCTCCTTCAACATTGCCCATCTTCTATGGTTTGGTAACTAAGGATCCATATACCTTTTTGTTTGAGTTTGATGTCCTATGTAGGAGTTATGACTACACAACTAATGCACATAGACTCAAGCTATTTCCAACAACCTTGAAGGATGTTTCCTTAAGACGGTTCATGGGTTTGGGAAAATATGTTGTTCCAAATTGGGACATTATGAAGACTAAGTTCCTAGAAAAATACTAGCACTATTGTAGAGGGGTTGATAGAAGAACGGATGACATTTTCAGAATGTTCTAGAAAGAAGATGAGCCATTGGAGGACTATGTAGAAAGGTTCCAATTCTGCTTGAAAAAAAATCCACAAAATAGACTTTCAGAAGAATCCCTAAAGTTGGTGTTCCTAAGGGGAGTCAATGATGACTGTATGGATTCCCTTAATCTTATTGGTTCAAGAGATGTATCACAACTACATTTTAAAGAAATTTGCAAAGTTTGTAGAAACTATTCAAGAAACTTTACTAAGAGGACAAGGGGGGAAATAACATCTTCCATTAGCAAGACATCTAATGGAGTCTCGAGAGTGGAATTGAGTAAATTGTTTTCCAACATGAAAGAAGATATTATAATACATTTGGCTACTCAATTGGACACTCTACATTTGAAGAAAAAACAAGAAGAGGTAGAGGCAATCCTCATTGAATGCTACCCTAACTATAGACAAAGAAAAGCTAATTGTAAGTGCAAAAGGGTAGCTAGTATCACAGAGGATAGACCAACGAAGACAAAATTTCAAGAATTGGAGTGAGAAGATGAAAAATTGTTTTGTATTGCACAAAGGAGGCCATAACAACCAAGACAAGGTATGCCTCAAGATCCTTTGAATTTCAATAAACAATTTTTAGTTAGCAATCAACACTTTTCTAGTTGGAACCCTCAGCCTTGGGAAAACACACAAAACCAATGACATTCCCCAACCAAATTGGAACCAACAACAGTTCAACCCATGTGGCCACAACAAATTTCAAGGATCTAATTACAACCCCCTAATGGCTACAACAAAATTAATGGCAAAAGGGCTAGCAATGACAAAACTAGAATGTAAATTATCAACAACCCTTACATCCACAACAACAAGCAATCATGCCCAATCCAACAAACCCATCATCTCAACCACCAAGGGTACCTCAGTTGCCAACCGAACCTGTACCTAATCTAAATAAAAATCATGTTCAACATGCCTACACTAATGAGGCTATTCAATACCCAACTTATGGGGTAGAGGTGAGTGATGTCCACCCCAGGTCAAGGAAAACATTGGATGGGCCTTCATCCCCTCAAATCACTTAGTTGGAAGATGAAGAACCCTTACTAGAAGCCTTGGATAATCCACCTATGGAACCTGAGTTAAATAAGGTGAACTAGGCCACTTCAAGTCCATAGTCTCCATTCCTTGAACATTTAGCTATTCAAAAACATCAAAACCAAGTTGAAACTGACCTATTAGGGTAGCTTCATAATGTGTATATAAAGATACTTGTCATACAAGCCATCAAGGACATTCCCATTTACACAAAAATAGTGAGAGACCTTTGTCTTAAAATACCAAGAAGAAAAAGGAAGGAACCTCAGACTACTCATGTCTTAGGGAATCTTGCTGACATCATGTTAGGGAATATCATTGTCCTTAAATACATAGACCCTAGAAGTCTAGTAGTGGACGTTAAGATAAATGGCACCCTCATCAAAAACACCTTGATTGACTTGGTGGCAGCTATCAATGTGATGACTAAGGAAACCATGCAACATTTGCAATTAGTACACCTTAGACCTACATCCATATTTTATAGTTGGCAGATAGGTCAATGGTGAAACCTGAAGGCATCATTGAGGACTTGGTCATAGCTTTGGATTCATGGGAATACCCTGTAGATTTTTTAGTACTGCAGCCAAAAGCTAACCTTGCAGGTTATCCCCTTATTTTAGGAATACTATGATTAGCAACAACTGATGCATTTATAGGTTGTAGGTTTGAAAACATGATAATCTCAAATGGGATTGTGACCAAGAAGTTGGTCCTTTATCCACTAGCCCAACCTCATGCAAATTTAGAGTAGACCATATGGCCTACCCTAGATGAAGAAGACCATTACTCTCTATAGCTCTCATGACCATTAAACGTAGCCCTTTATTGAACAACCAAGATGAGGATGATTTAATTGCACACATTATACATAATAACTATGGTAGGAACCCACAACATGACTGTCTATCATTTCTGCAAAATCCTTTACAGAATATTATACCTGTCAACTCATCATAATCAATATCTGAGCTTTTCCATTCTTTACTACCACAAAAATGTTTCCCAGATATTGTTGGATTTGACATTTCATTTGTACAATCAACATCCAAGACCTTAGAAATTATGCTAGGTAGAATGTTGAATGTTAACAGTGAATTAACTATTGAGCAACATACTTCCCTAACCACTGTGTTGTAGGAATACATAGCAGCCTTTGCATGGGACTACCATGACATGAAGGGATTTGATCTAGACCTGTGCATGCAAAGGATCTATATAAATTATGGTTTTAAATCAATTAGACAACCCTAGAGGAGTATGAACCCTGCACTGAGAGATTAGTCAAAACTGAGTTACAAAAATTACTTGATGCAAGCTTCATTTACCCTATTTCTAACAGTCAATGGGTGCCACCTCTAGTTATTGTCCCCAAGAAAGGAGGAAAATTGAGAGTATGTGTGGATTATAGAGAATTAAACACCACTACTAGAAAGGACCACTTTCCACTATATTTCATTGACCAAGTGCTTGACTCCCTAGTAGGTAAAAAATATTTCTCCTTTCTAGATGGATTTAGTGGCTATAACTAGATTAGAATAGCTCTAAATGACTAGGATAAAACCACAATTACATGCCCTTGGGGCACATATTCCTATTTTGTTCTTCCCTTTGGACTATGTAATTCCCCAACCACTTTCCAAAGGGAAGTGCTAAGTATTTTCTCAGATTTTGCATATGAATCCATGAAAATCTACATGGATGATGTCACCACCTATGGAGAAACCTATGATGAAGCACTCAAGAACCTAGAGAAAGTTTTAGAGACATGTCAAGACCACAACCTATCCCTAAGTCATGAGAAATGTTTCATGATGATGACCCAAGGGATTGTACTAGGACATTTTGTATCAAGTGAAGGGATTCAAGTGGATCCCAATAAAATTGAAATAATATCCACACTCCCTGTGCCAAAAAAACAAATAGATGTCAATTTTCTAGGAAATGTAAGCTACTATAGAAGATTCATTCAGGACTTTAGCAAAATTTCAACACCCTTATTTATTCTACTCACAAAGGATATAAAATTTGAATGGACCATAGAATGCCAACACTCATTTGAAGAACTTAAGAAAACCCTAACAAAAGCACCTTTCTTGAGAGGACCATAGGAATAGTATGCCATAGGAATTGGACTTTTCCATTTCACATGTACACAAATATTTTTCTGACTTTTCCATAGGAATAGTACTTGGATAGAAGGAAGGTAATAAGGAGTATGCCATATACTACATTAGAAATAATTTACAAGGGGTAGAACTCAACTATACAGTCACAAAAAAAGAGATGTTGGCAGTTGTCTATGCAATTAACAAGTTTCAACACTATATCATAGGGTATCCAATCTTCATTCACACTAATCACACTAAAATAAGGTATTTAATGAATAAACTTGTGGTTGGTGGGAGAATTGTTAGATGGTTGTTATTGTTGCAGGAATTTGATATCACTGTAGTGGACAAACCTGGTAAGGCAAATGTGGTGGCTGATTTTTTGTCTAGATTACACACTAAATTAGTAGATGTTGTTGTTGATTCTTTTCTAGATGAACATCTATTTTCTCTAACATTGTAGACACCTTGGTTTGTTGATATTGCAAATTTCCTAGTAGTAGGGAAAATACCACCTCATTTCTCCCCTAGAGAAAGAGGTAGTTGGTGCATAAAAGTATCCCATACTCTTGGGTAGTTGGTTATTTGTTCTATATAGGTCCAAACAATATTATAAGAAGATTCATAAGAGAGGATGAGGTATATGACATACTCAAAGCTTGCCATGATGAAACCTATGGGGGACATTTTGTAGCAAAGAGGATTGCACTTAAGATTCTCACCACCAACTATTATTAGCCAACTCTTCATAAGGATTCAGAGAAATATACAAGTAGTTGTGACAAATGTCAGAGGATGGGCAGGCTGACTAAGAAAAATGAGATGCCTTTGCAATCACAATTGGCACTAGAACCATTTGATAAATGGGGGCTAGATTTCATTGATCCAATCTCACTAGCATCCAATAACAAGGAGTATATCCTAGTTTGCATAAATTATCTGATCAAATGGGTTGAAGTCAAAGAATTGTAATTTTCTAGAGATGGTAATGTAGCCAAATTCCTATATGAAAACATTCACAAGGTATGGAGTGCCAAGAGAAATTGTGACAAATCAACGCCCATAGTTCACATCAAAGTTGATAACCAAATTGGTTCAAGAGTATGAAATAAGGCATAAGAAGTCAACACCCTATCACCCCCAATCCAATGGGAAAGTGTAAGTAAAAAATAGGGAGATTGAAAAAATCCTAACCAAAACAATGCAGATTCATAAAAAAGATTGGGCAGCTAGGTTACTTGAGGTAGTATGGGCCTATAGGACAACATGGAAGACAACAACATGCTTTACACCCTATGAGTTGGTGTATAGTAAAACAATAGTTCTACACATATAATTTGAATACAAGACACTCAAAACAATAGTTGAACTAGATATGCATTTGACAACAACACAAAGAGAAAGACTACACAACCTGAATGGAATGGATGAGATTAGAGTGGAGGCCATGCATCTCACATAGATTATTCAGAAACAAAGAATAAAATGGCACGATCAGTATATTAAGAAAAAAAAATTACTCTAGGTGACTAGTCTTTATTATATGACTCAAGGTATAAATATTATAAAGGGAAGCTACAAACAAGGTGGTTAGGACCATATGAAATAGAGCAAGTTTTTCTAAATGGAGCAGTTAAGTTGTAGACTATAGATGTTAGGTTCTTACTATTAATCAATGGTCACAAACTAAAAGTTTACAAGAAACCAACACACAAAGATGATCTTATCATTTCTCTAATGCAACAATATGGACAACACAGTGCTTCAAATAAAAATATTGAACATGCCAGTGATCATGACAAGGATAGTAATCTTGATGAAAAAATCCTAAAAGGAAACAAGGGTACATAAGTACACGATACCGATTCTACACATGCTTCATTATATGAGCTACACAACTCATCTAATGGGTTCGATCAAGTATAATTTTCTAACACCCACATATGCACACACTACACAGGTGATCCAATCAACAATTCTTTTCAACTACACTCCATGATCCAGTAGGGACTTGCAACTTTACGAATAAAATTTGACACAATATAGAAAGGGACCTATTGTAGAAGGTACCCATAGCACATGCCAGTCAACAAATTCAAAATCTTCTGCCAACTTAATTGCATGCCATCCACATTTATTATGTTTCTCCATACATGCAACCAAATGTCTATCATATCATTTCATTCATCCTATCCCATGACACATTCCTCGATGAAATCATTTCATATCTATCTATCGTACATTCCATAGCCTTCATCACTGTGCACCACCCTGTCATTTCATCCACCACCCATTGCAATTAAATAAATGTCACATCATAATTACATTGCAGACGTTCCTACTCAGCTTCACACGAGCTGAGCTCAATTCACTTCACATTGACAGGTACACATTCTAATCTATCATAATTTGCATAGCTTGCAATTGTTTTTCAACTTATTCACATTTAATTCTACATGCTACACAATCATTATCTTATTTCCATTATATGTAATTAAACCTTTAGCCTAGTATGCTAATATTAAGTGAGGTTACTTAATAACATTAGTTGGGGGGAGATTACATTTTCTAAGGTTTACATTTTTCATTTTTGCCACCAAAAACAACAAATACCTTTCTACTTATTTTTGCAAAAAATTTGTCATTATCTGGTGTGAGTGAACCTAGGCTTGCTTGCACAATCAACTTAAGAAGACATTTTCCCTGTCTTCTTCCTGGAACCTGATTGCTTCTAGGTCCTAGTTAGGCTTAGGTCATTAACTAAGCTCTGTTTCAACTCTTCTCCAAGAGTCTCACTCCTTGTGCTTCACCTTGGAGGACTGACACCACTTGAACTGGCAAACTCTCTCCTACACTTAGAAATCTCTAAGTGCCAATATTACACAAAACATTGTACTACTTGCAGGGGTTTTAGAAACATTGAAAACATGCCAAACACATCCATTAGATTCCATATGGTATGGTATTAGATCTTTGTTCTTACCGATTCCAAGATTTTTCTTTGAAGAGGCCTGATTCCTTGTAGCCCTTACCAATGACCTTTTTGCTTTTCTTGCTCAAACTTTCCAAACAACCTAGAAAATAAACTTCACTTTCAGATACCCTTTTTGGTCCTTTAAAATATTCATAGGGTTTTAGACCCCTGTCTCCTCCGTACACATGTTTCCTATAACCTAGGGTAGATAGGGCTAATAGGCCTAATTACTAGGGTTTCCTTGATCTCTCATTCAAATCTATTTCAAATGGATTGGTAAAAGCCTCAATCTTTCTAGTGTGCTAAGATATGACCAAATTTTACTTGGAACCGTACTTTACCATACTATACTTCTGACCCCTGCCTGTTCTCTTCAATTCTTGACTGACAAACCTCTAACCGAGTATTCAAAACTCGCCTAGGGTTTGTTTTTGCTCATTGCTACTCGAATCCACATGACTCCTACCACTAGATATGTACAAAAAAGTGGCTCCCCTAACAAATCCATCCATTCTCAGGAAATTCCCGTGGCTAGATTTTATGGGGGAGCCATGAAAAGACTGTCTAGTCAGAACAAAACAAAAAGACCCTCTAAACCTTAACTATTGAATTCAAAGCACCAAATCAACTCAAAAAAACTTGATTACAGAATGGAAATTACTCAAGACTACCTTATGAACACAAATCTAAAGCCAAATCAATATATACAATCCACTTGATATCACTGTTTCTTCAAAACACACGGTAAACTCAGAAATTGTAGACTTCTCTCTATTCACACAAACCAAAAACTTGATTACAATGGACTCCTTACTTGCCTTCAAGCCATTACCTTACATAGATGCCTTTTTCCATGTTTCAAGGGATGTTGGTCGATCCCACACTCCTAACTTTTAGGGGATCCAAGATAACTAAGTTGCATGCAACCTGACAAATGTTGTCATGCAACTTTGCAACAACTTTTTGCAACTTATCATTATGTCCTCTCCCTAATTCTTAGGACCTCTAACTCCTTGATTCTGAGCATCCAACTCCCTTAACTGCCTTTTAGCATCTTCTAACAACATAGATGTGTTTAGAACACATTTAAGGCTCTATTCCAAACTTAAGCTACTAAGGCTAATTAAAGCAAAGATAATTAATAAAGACTAAACTATGGTGACCTTAGTCCTAATGACTAATTCACCCAACCACAACAATGACCTTCTAAGGTCCAAAACAAACACACAAACCTTCTGACTTGGCTAAGGTCAGATACAAGCCAAAATTTCCTAGTCTATGGAGGTTAGCCTAGGTGCTCCTGCACCATCCTCCCGAAAACAAGAGAATTCAATCCACCCTTGGATTGAGTAAGTTGAGATCAATGCCCAACTTCTTGAACTCTGACTCTTTGATCCACACTACATCAGCATCAGATTGACGATGTCTTTTAATTAGGTGTTCCTTGTATTCCTTGGTTCTAGTCTTCTTATAGACCCTGGTATCCAGTATACTGTTAGCTTGTTTGATTGTAGCAGAAGGTAACTTGAGCTCTTCCACATCATGGATGACTTCCTTGAAAATTTTGTCCATGTCTGGTGGTGGTCCTTTATAATTAACCAAGTCTGCAATATTGAAAACAGGGGACAGTCCACTATCTTCCGGTAGCTCCACCCTAAAAGAATTGTTTCCATACTTTGCTAAGATAGGATAGGGACCTATCCTCTTCATCTACAACTTGTGAGGAACTCCTTTTTGCAACTTGGACTTGTTTAGATGCACCATCACCAAGTCTCCAACATTGAACTGCACTTCTCTTCTATGCTCATCCACCTTGGTCTTATGCTTCATGGTGTTTTCTGCCAATGTCTTTCTGACTGTATCATGAATCTCCTGCATTGCATAAGCAAAATCATCAACATATCCACTTCCCTTGACTCCATCCTTTAAGTCTCTCAGCTCATAGACTCCTCTAGGATGTAATCCATAGACAATTTCAAAGGGACTCTTCCCTGTTGACCTGTTCACAGTGTCATTATAAGCATATTCAGCTTGTCCAATCAACTGATCCCATTGTTGACCATACTCCTTGGTCAAGCACCTTAATAGATTTCCAAGACTTCTATTTACAACTTCGGTCTGACCATCAGTTTGGGGATTGTATGCAGATCCAAAAGATAAATTAGTGCCCAATCTCTGCCAAAGTGTCTTCCAAAAATGGCTCATGAGCTTGGTGTCTTTATCTGATACAATGTTGATTGGTAATCCATGTATCCTTACTATCTCTTTGAAGAAAAGAGAAGCTATTTGACTGGCATCATTGGTAGTTTTACATGGCACAAAGTGAGCCATCTTGCTGAATCTGTCCACAACCACATAAACACTGTCCATGCCTTGTCTTGTCTTGGGTAACCCAACTACAAAATCCATACTCAAGCATTCCCATGGCCTAGTAGGAATAGGCAGTGGTTGGTATAGTCCTGCATTTGAAGAAGTACCCTTGGCCTTTTGACACACTATACAACTCTCCACATACCTCCTAACATCTAGGTTCATCCTTGGCCAATAATAGAACCTTTGAACAAGTTCTTGAGTCTTTGTGATCCCAAAGTGACCACTCAATGCACCATTATGCTTTTCTTGTATCAAGTTCTCTCTAATTGAGCCTCTAGGGACACATAACTGATTCCCTTTAAATAAGAGATCACTTTGCAAAGTATATTCAACATATTTACTATGAAAATGATTCTTGTATTCAACACATACCTTATAAATGTTTGCAAAATCTTCATCATCTGCATATAGATCCTTGAAATGATCTATTCCCATGCTCTTCAACTGAATTTCTTGTATGGTGAGGACTCTTCTACTCAAGGCATCTGCCACCTTGTTGAGTACTCCTTTCTTGTGCTTGATATTGAAGGTGTAAGCTTGTAGGTATTCCACCCATTTCATGTGTCTGTGACTCAATTTCTCTTGTGAATTCAGGAAACTAAGTGCTTGGTTGTCTGAATACACTATGAATTCCTTGGGAAGCAAGTAGTGCCTCCATTTCCTTAAAGCCTGGACCAATGCATACATCTCAAGGTCATAAGAAGAATACTTCTTCTTGGCTTCACTTAACTTCTCTGAATGAAAAGCCACTGGTCTGCCCTCTTGGCTGAGAACAGCTCCAATAGCCACATTGCTTGCATCACATTCAATAGTGAATAGCTTCTCAAAGCTTGGTAACACCAAAACAGGTTGTGTAGCTATCTTTTCTTTCAACAACTCAAAAATTTTGTTAGCTTTCTCATTCCATACAAACTTAGTCTTCATTCCTCCTTTAATGGTGTCCAACATAGGAGCACAAATAGCACTAAATTGTCTTATGAACTTCCTATAGTATTGAGCAAGACCATGAAAACTTCTTACCTCTATTGTTGTCTTTGGAGTAGGCCAATTGAGGATGGCTTCCACTTTGCTACTGTCCATTTTCAAGTTGCCATGTGATAGCACAAATCCAAGGTACACCAGCTCTGTTTTGATGAATTCACACTTTTCCAAATTGATCATCAACTTCTCCTCCTACAGCTTCTTGAAAATCAACTCTATCTGTTTGAGGTGCTCTTCTCTTGTTTTGCTATAAATCAGTATATCATCAAGATACACTACTACAAATTTGCCAATGTAGTCTTTGAGGATTTCATTCATGAGTCTCATGAATGTGGAGGGGGCATTAGACAACCCAAATGGCATAACCAGCCACTCATATAAACCCTCATTGGTTTTGAAAGTTGTTTTCCACTCATCTCCCTCATGTATTCTAATTTGGTGATAACCACTCTTTAAGTCTATCTTGGTATAGTACCTAGCTTCACCTAGACAATCCATGAGGTCTTCAATCCTAGGGATAGGGAACCTATACCTAATGGTTATCTTATTTATGGCCCTTGAATCAGTACAAAGCCTCCATTCTCCTCCCTTTTTAGGTGCTAAGACAGTGGGTACTGCACATGGACTGATACTCTTCCTAATGAGACCTTGGTTTAGGAGTTCTTGTATTTGTCTAGCTATTTCCTCATTTTGTTGAGGGGTCATCTTGTAAGCTGCCTTATTTGGTAGGGTAGCCCCTGGTATCAAGTCTATCCTATGACTTATGGCTCTTTTAGGGGGTAATGTTGCTGGTTGTCCACTACTCACAATGCCTTCATAGGTCTGCAACATCTTCTGTATTTCCTTAGGTAGCTCTGGCTTTTCAGCTGCTTTCTCATCACTTACCTCTCTTGGCTTTAACATCACTACATAGCCAACTCCTTCTCCTTCTTCCAAGGCTTCTAAGAACTCTTTTTCACCAACCATAAGCAATTTAGGACCTGCTGTCTACACCTCTGCATCTTCTAGCAAAGACTGAATTCTGAATGTTACCTTATCCTTCTTGAAAGTGTAGGAGTTCTTTGCTCCATCATGCATAGCTTGGCAATCAAATTGCCATGGTCTACCTAGGAGCAAGTGACATGCATCCATAGGTAACACATCACACAAGACTTTGTCTTTGTACCTTCCAATTGAGAACTCCACCCATGCTTGTTCATTCACCAAGACATGTTGACCTTTATTGAGCCATGTGACCTTGTAAGGATTGGTGTGGGGCATCCTTGTCAACTTCAGCTTGCTAACTGTCTCCTCTGACACAATATTGTCAGTAGACCCTGAGTCAATGATGACTCTACACACTTTCCCCATCATCTTACACTTTATCCTAAACAGGGACCTCCTTTGGCTTGGTTCTTCTTTAACCGGCTCCTTGATCAAAGTTCTCCTCATCATGAGGTTCTCACCTTCCTCAGAATTCAATGGTACTTTAGAATGTTTCTCTGCTGCAGTTGTCTCATCATGAACTAAATTGTTCTCTTGTCACCTCCATGAGAAGTACTACCTTTCTCTGGACATCTATAGGCCGGGTGTCCCATTTGATTGCAGTGGTAACACTTCATGTTGGTAAAGTAACTACCTCTTCCTTGTCCACCACTTCTTCCTCTAGAGCTAGAGCCTCTTCCTCTGCCACCTCTACTAGAGCTTCCTTCTTGCTGCTCAGAGTATCTGACTTCTCCTTGAGCCTTTGGTTCTGAACTCCTTCCACCATAGCCACCTCTTTGTCCTCTACTGTCTTTTCCTCTACCCCTACTCTTGGAGGTTTGCTCTTGCTTCTTTTTTCCTTTCTCCTCTATCTTCAAGGCCATTTGATAACATTGGCAGATGGTTTTGAAGTTCACTAGGCTCATGTCTTCTTGGATAGACCATTTAAGCCCATTCAAATACCTTGCTAGCTTGATGCTTTCATCTTCAACCACCTTTGATCTGAGGCACAACTTTTGGAACTCCTCGGTGTATGTTTGGACATCCATATCTTTTTGTCTAAGGTTATGTCTCCTCCTATGCAACTGGACTTCATAGTCATCAGGTAGATAGGTCTACCTTATTTTGGTTACCATGCCTCTCCATGTAACTATAGGACCCTTTCCTTCTTTCTCTCTTTCACCTTGCACAAACTTCCACCATGTGAGAGCTGCACCTCTCAACCTTGACTTGGCCACTTTTACTTTTTGGGCCTCTGTTATACCATCACATTCAAAGTGATTTTCTATACTTTCAATCTAGTCCACAACTGAGTCAGGGTCCATTTGTCCACTAAATAGTGGCACTCCTTCCAAAGCTTTGCCACTTAAGGCCTGCAGTGCCTTCAAGAAGGGTTCTTCAGCAAGGACAGGGTCAGGTTTTGGAGCTTCCTCCTCCAAGTCCTCTTCCTTTTCCTTTGCTTCCTGCTCTTCCTTCTATTCTATCTTATCCTTTACTTTGTCTGTTGTTTCTTGGACTTCATCCAAGAGCTTCTCCATTCGGACAACCTTTCTCTTAGCAGCCGGTTATCCTCTTCTTGCTCTTCTACCTTCTTGGCTAACTCAGCATTAGTCACCATGGTTCTTTCTTCCTCTGGTGTATTCTCTCCTACTGATTTAGTGGGTTGCAACATCAATCACAAGCCTGATCAAACAAAGGCTCTGATACCAATATGGTGTAAGAGTGTTCCTAGCTTGCTTGCACAATCAACTAAGAAGACCTTTTCCCTGTCTTCTTCCTGGAACCTGATTGCTTCTAGGTCCTAGTTAGGCTTAGGTCATTAACTAAGCTCCGTTTCAACTCTTCTCCAAGATTCTCACTCCTTGTGCTTCACCTTGGAGGACTGACACCATTTGAACTTGCAAACTCTCTCCTACACTTAGAAATCTCTAAGTGCCAATATCACACAAAACATTGTACTACTTGCGGGGGTATTAGAAACATTGACAACATGCCAAACACATCCATTAGATTCCATCTGGGATGATCTTAGATCTTTGTTCTTACTGATTCCAAGATTTTGCTTTGAAGAGGCCTAATTCCTTATAGCCCTTACTAGTGACCTTTTTGCTTTTCTTGCTCAAACTTTCCAAACAACCTAGAAAATAAACTTCACTTTCAAATACCCTTTTTGGTCCTTTAAAATATTCATAGGGTTTCAGACCCCTGTCTCCTCCGTACATAGGTTTCCTATAACCTAGGGTAGATAGGGCTAATAGGCCTAATTTCTAGGGTTTCCTTGATCTCTCATTCAAATCTATTTCAAATGGATTGGTAAAAGCATCAATCTTTCTAGCATGCTAAGATGTGACCAAATTCTACCTGGAACTATACTTTGCCGTACTATACTTCTAACCCCTGCCTGTTCTCTTCAATTCTTGACTGACAAACCTCTAATCGGGTATTCAAAACTCGCCTAGGGTTTGTTTTTACTCATTGCTACTCGACTCCACATGACTCCTACTACTATATATATATAGATACATGGCTCCCCTAACAAATCCATCTACTCTCAGGAAAATCCCGTGGCTAGATTTCATGGGGGAGCCATTAAAGGACTGACTGTTCAAAACAGATCCAACAAACCCTCTAGACCCTAATCTATGAATTCACAACACTAACTTGACTCAAATTAACTTTCTTACAGAAGGAAAAAGACTTAAAACTACACTATGAACATGAATGCAATGCCAAATCAATATATACAATGCATTTGATATCACTGTCACTCAAGACATTTGGGAAAACATAGAAATTGCAGACTTCTCTCTATTCACACAAAACAAAAACTTGATTACCATAGACTCATTGCTTGCCTTCAAGCCATTACGTTACATAGATGCCTTTTTCCATGTTTCAAGGGATGTTGGTCGATCCCACACTCCTA
The DNA here is from genome assembly GCA_007258455.2 of Sequoia sempervirens. NCBI lineage: Eukaryota > Viridiplantae > Streptophyta > Pinopsida > Cupressales > Cupressaceae > Sequoia > Sequoia sempervirens. Next base: position 70,191,540 of record VDFB02086081.1, on the reverse strand, counting down.
TCTTTTAGGGGATCCAAGATAACTAAGTTGCATGCAACCTGACAAATGTTGTCATGCAACTTTGCAACAACTTTTGCAACTTATCATTATGTCCTCTCCCTGATTCTTAGGACCTCTAACTCCTTGATTCTGAGCATCTAACTCCCTCAATTTCCTTTTAGCATCTTCTAACAACATAGATGCGTTTAGAACACATTTAAGGCTCTATTCCAAACTTAAGCTACTAAGGCTAATTGAAGCAAAGATAATTAATAAAGACTAAACTATGGTGACCTTAGTCCTAATGACTAATTCACCCAACCACAACAATGACCTTCTAAGGTCCAAAACAAACACACAAACCTTCTGACTTGGCTAAGGTCAGATACAAGCCAAATTTTCCTAGTCTATGGAGGTTAGCCTAGGTGCTCCTGCACCATTATCCCAATTCTAAGCCATAACCTAAACCCAATTTAAGTTATAACAGACACAGTATAAGAAGTTGACAATTAGAAATTGGCAGTTGAATTTCAAGGGTTCAAGAATAAGTAGATAGAAAGAATTGGTAAGGACAAGGAAGGATTGGTGAGATTAAAATTTTGAGTTGAATTTGCAAAATTTGAATAGAAAAGAGTAATTTACCATCATGGGAGGAGATATTATTCATAGAGAGCCTTCTGCACACTAGCAAATACTAGAAGATAGGCTAGTCTTTCCTATTTTCACAAATGCAGGATGGTTGGACTATTTTATAAGGTTGACAAAGTACAATGAAGCCATGATAGAATAGTTTGCAGAGACATTAGAGCATGATGAATCTACAATTTGAGGGCTAAGAGTAGATGATTTTTGAGGCTGCAATTGCAGAGGTATCCAATTTTCCAAGAGAGGGAGCTAAATTTCATGTCAAGGAAAATGCAGTAGCTGCCAGGGAAGAATTTAGAGAGTTTGGAGAGAATTTTTAGTCATCATCCCAAGGTACCAGAAGATTATCATTACCATGGGTATGGGATTCTTGTGCCTCTTATATTATTAAATATATTACATGTGATGGTAGACAATCTCTTCTTTATACTATGCATTTCAAACTTTTGAATCACCTCCATCATGATGTAAGGGTTAACATGCCAAATTTTCTTTATAACTTATTGAAGAAAATGGGGTCTGAATACAAAAGGAAAAGAAACACTACAACCTTGTCACACTATTGTTTGGTTACCCTACTTGTGAAAAGAAGTTTAAGGGTTCAATACCTGAATGTCTCCTGGGAAACCTTTTTGATTTGTAACCATATAGCAATATACTTGAAGAACTAGTTGTTCCAGAGAATTTGGAGTCACTTGTTGCATCATTGAGGGAAATTCGCTCTAGTTCACATGTTTCTTCACCTACCTGTAGCAGGAGAGAACTTGAGGAGTAGATTCTATGAAGGTCACCACCCACAACCTCTGAGTGACCTGTAGCTAGGAATGTCTAGGAAACCCCAAATTCTTCTAAGACACCAAAAAAAAGAAAAAGGAAAGGTGGACCTTCCCCTACTCCCAAGAAAGTGCAGAAAAAGAAGGCCACCCAATCAAGGCATTCACACTGCCTGAAAAGGAAGGGTGTCATGAGGGGTAGTGTCAAGAAACTTGAGGAAAATATTATTGTGATGGTAGAGGATTCAAACTTGCAAGACAATGTTTTTGAGGATGTACATACACTTGTAAAGAGGAAATGGTATGTTTCAACCACCACTGAATTTGACTCAGAATTTTTTTTTGTTGCTAATAAAACCAAAAGAAGAACCCCACAAAGCCTTAACAATGAGGGTTGTGCATATACTAGGGTTGGTGATGATCAAACTTTTGAAGAAGATGAGAATTTGTGTCTAGAAGAAAAAAATGTAAAGAAGGAATTACATGGAGCATTGGAGAGAATCAAATAGTTAGAAGAACTGGTGAAACATATGAGCAAAGAGATAAGGAAAGGGATTTGAAGATTAAAGAATTGGAGGAGAAACTTCATAGCTATAGGAATGGGTCTAAATTGTAATTGCTTGTGGAAATTGCCATAGTAAAGGCAAGGAACACAAAAATTACAACTGCACCCCAAGGACCCCCTATTACAAAGACTCTAACTTAACATGCCACCATGTCTCTAGGTTACCAGTTGTGAAAGGTAACTTAGGAATTATCCCAACAGAAAGAGAAATGGGAGAAAGAGAGGGTGGGTGCAAAAAGATGAGGGGCCAAAAAGTGGCCAAATTTTTAAAAATAATTTGATAGGCTATAATGTGAGCACATTATAACGTGAGTGCGTTATAACGCGCTCACGTTATGGCTTGGTGTGACCGAGCCAAAGGCTCGATCACATTGAGCCTATAATGTGCTTGCATTATAACACGAACACGTTATAACTCATTAAAACAAAAAAGAAGAAAACAAGTTCATTTTATTCTCACTGAGTTTTTTCAAGCCCGCGACCAAGAAACCTTGCATTTGCACACTCACATTTTGAAAGGAGCTTAACTTGCCATTTCTTCACCGATTTGTTGCAATTTTGCTACCAAGATGCTGCCACGTCGATGAGGAGGTCAAACAAGTAAGCATTGTTTTTTTTGTGAATTTGTTGTTAATTAGGTAATTTTAGGTTTTTTTTTATATTCATTTTTTTAATTTGTAGGAAATGTTAATGAACCTGAAAACCCTCCTCAAAATCTTAAACAACCACAACAAGAAGCAGCCAAAAAAAATCCTCAACAACCACAACAAGAAGCAGCCGAACAAAATCCTCAACAACCACAACAATGATCTCCTCCACCATTCCTCAACATCCTCCTGGCACTCAACAAAATTTAATGGTGGTAGTTGAAAACAATAGAAAACAGATTGAGGATTTAATCATGAGGTTGAACGATCCAGTAATTTCAACCATGGAAAGAAGAACACTTGCGAGTTCATTTCAAGAAATGTTAAAACATGTAGATACAATCGAAAAACAATTAAGTGGTTGGGCAGATAGGAGGTAGGTGGCTAGGAATTTTTATGTAGATAAATTATCATATAAAGAAGTAAAAGATGAAAAAAATACAAAATATGATTTGTGCTCACTATTCACTGACCCATGCACAAAACAAAATCTTGACTTTAATGCTAAGAGGTTTCCTATCCATTGGTGCCACCACTAAGGGATTAGGAACTATTTTTGGGATAGGTGGTACATGGTTTTTGACTATCCACCATGCAACAATTGCGAAGTCCCCTAATATTTCTTGAGGAAACTCTACTGTGAGTTCATCCTCAACAAAATCCACAATTATTTTGATATGAGGGACTTTTAGGGGAGAGGTGGGGGGTTGGCACATGATAGACCTGGTGCATGACTAGATCCTCAGCGGCAAGCGAGACAAGGTCTCGCTAGGCCAACTTGTGAGCACATCGTTATCCCTTCCATTGCAAAGGAGAGTGTTGAGGTGGACACTTTACAACTATCAACTCTTTGAACCATAGTATCATCTAGCATGCTAGTCTTGTAGTACAATGCCATTCAGGGGAGCCTTTGAGTGGTAGGCTTCCACCCCATTCTTGTCAGGTTTGTGGGTCGACTTGTACATATGACCCCACAGACACTTAGGAGCTTGGTGCACAAGATACGTTTGTAGCTACGAAGATGGTGATGACAATTGAAATTTTGAATGAGGCTTCCAACATTGATACTCAGGTAAATGTTAGCATGTTCATTGAATTTAATTTATTAAATTTCATTTTTGAAATGCAAGATTAACTAATTTAGTTTAATGATTGTAATAAAATTTCAAGGTCACAATGTTGATACTAGATACACCAGCCCTCCACTTGTTTATTACTCCACTACATCTACCACTGAGGTATGTAACTAGTAAACAATTATAAATTTATTACATATGTTGAACTATAGATTTTTGGGATAGGACTTACACTTTTAGGGTTTTGCACCTAAAAGGAGAGAGGTATCCCAAAAACCTTGGTGGCTCACTCAAGGCTAATGCATATGATTGAAATATGTCTAAATAGAATTCCTTAAATGAAAATAATCGATAAAAGAGATTGAATATTAATGCAAAACTAATGAAAATGCACTTTGTTTGAAAACACAATGTGATATGCAAAATAAACTAAAAATGCAAGTGAACTATAACAGAACTTAATGAAATTGAAGAGGCACACTTGGAAGTTGGAAAGTGATGGAGAGGAGCTCTAGAATCCTATAGAATTCATTGTTGAAGCTCACTAGGACACTTACGCCACGCTGGGCGACCTAGTCCTATTTTGGGGAAATTTTTTTAGAACAAGTTTTAGCCAAAAGGGTATCCAAAACTACAGAAACCACTTTTCAGGCTTGGCAGTGGGACTAATTTTCCACTGATGGTGACTTAGTCCACCTCCATATTTTGGGAAATTCAAAGGTGCAATTTGTAACTCCCGGTCTGCACTTCAGTTCTTGACAAGTTTCTGGATCCGAATCTGCAGAATCTGGTTTGTAGGTGTTCTCCAAGCTTCTTTTAGGGCTTTGTTGACTTTGAATGCCTTTGATAAATTGTTGATACCTTTTCACACCTTTCTCTTTGATAAATCTACACACAAGACCTGCAAAACACATGCAAAGAAGGGAAAAAGTGTTAAGGGTTAGTGAATAGGGGTTTGCCTTGGTCAAACCCTGGTTTGGTAATTAAACCCTTGAAAATGAAATGAAATGAAAAGAGATTGATGAATGAAAAAACATGAAATGCTACAACTCACCAAACCCTTGAAGTAGAAATCTAAAGATATGCAAGTAGATGCTCCAATGAATGTAGACTTTGAAATACCTAGAATGCTAAAGTGAATGCTTGATAATTGCTTGAATGATTAAGTGAATGAATGGGGGTGAAATGAGAGGAAAACCCTATATTTATACATGATTATACAAAATTTCTCAAAAATACCACATCATAGGCTGACCTCAAGGCTTAGAAAATAATATCTTGCTAGAATTTTGAAATAATTTTGATTTTTGAGCCAAGTGGGTCTAAGTCGCCCCTATTGGCGACTTGGTCCCACTTAGGAAATTTAAGTGGGTGTCGGGAATTAAAGTGTATTAAATGATGTTTAATGGGATTATTCTAAAAAATGCACTTAAGTAGGGCCTGTAAGTGTATAAAGGGGCAAATTAAGCATAAGAAAGGGTCAAATTATTAATGACAATAGAAAAGCATGAAAGTTTGTTACAACACTTTGAAATAAGGCTTGGTAAGTGATAAAAAGAGGTTATTTAAGTGAATTATATTAAAAAGGTCCTCGAAAAGTGTGAAAGTGGGTTATAACACTTCACAACACTTTTACAAGGCATCATAAAGTTCTTATTGATTTGCAAGGGTCTAAGACCTAATGTGAATGTGTTGACCACATTACAACATGAAGCTAGGAAAAACTAGGCCAACATCCATAAGAAAGACCAAAATGAGCGTGGAAATTTCCAAAGATAACATTTTTCTATGCCATGTTTAGCCCCCACTTTAGTGAGAGAATGAACTTCCTTCAAACTCACACTTAAGTAGCCAAATATGCACATCAAGAGGGATCCAAATGCACTCATGCTGGAAAGATGAGACAACAACAATCAAGAGGGATGATCAAGCCCCCAAGATCAAGATCCCATGGAAAACCAAACATAATACAAAAGCATACACGTGAAAATGATGTAAAAGAATGAAAGGGAGAGAAGGAGAAGGAAAAAGAGATTCGGATCAAGCTTCGATCATTTTTCCATCCTGTTGTGGATCAGATCTAGGCTATTTGTCCAGAAAATGTATACTCACTCTGAGGTGACGAAACTCACGGTTATCCACCGGGTGAGAGGGCCTAAAAGGTGAGAAACATACACTCATGGCTGGTATGCACTCACACACACACAAGTGGCTATGGGGAAATTCATGCCTCGAAATGGGCTTCCCGCTCAACCATACCAAAGTTATACCTCTAGATAACTTTAATAAGGCACCACAAAAGAAAATGACTTTTCGAGCTTCATGAGACAAGCAAAGCTTTGTATGCTTGGAGCTCATGAACAAATGCGATGGAACCACAGGCATGCAAGTTGTGTTATGCAAGGTGGCCATATAACAAATGCAAAATGCAACATGCAAGGGATGTTCAAAGGAGTCTTGCTTAGTTCATGCGAGGTCTTTAACTTAGGGAACATTGTGTCTAATGTCTCCAAGAGAGGACCAATCAAATGATAGAAGATTCACAACTTAGGGGATGCAGTGCGTCGCATCAAGCCACTAAGAGGAATGTAATATGCTAAGATAGATTGCGCTCATAAATGACACTACACCTAATGTCATCCACAAAGAGACAAACACATTGTATGAAGTAAGAAGGCTACTCTAAGAACCAAGAAAAAGGAAAAAAAATGCAAATGAATAATGCCAATATATGCCCCCACTTTAAAGGAATCGCTGAACACCATACTATGAGCAATTATTTTAAAGTAGCAAATAAAAAATGCAAACAAGAAGAAAGAAGACATGAGAGCCAACTTGGAAAGCCCTTATGCCAAGTCATATGTTTCCTAGTAAGGCTACATCATGTGAAGGAAAGGAAAAATAAAGGAAAGGGGTTGCCCCCGAAATGAAAACACCAAACACATAAGGGATCTATGGATTTGGGGTTAGTATGTTCTTTGCTACAATGTTGTTTAGAGAGCTCGGAATTGTCATCATTCCCCAAATACATAGAATTGGAAGAATGACACAGAGAGTGAAAACAAAGAAAAAGAAAGAACCTTTTGGGTCAACATGCAAGAGACATAGAGTGTCTCAATGCTTTGCGTCATCCCCAAAAGGAGAACACAAGAAAAAAACAAAAGAAAAGGCAAAGAAAAAGGAAAATCCTTCTGGGTCAACATGAAGGAGACATGAATGTCTCAATGCCTTGTGTCATCCCCAAAAGGAAAACACAAGAAAAAGATAAAAGAAAAGGCAAAGAAAAAGGAAAATCCTTTTGGGTCAACATGAAAGAGACATGAATGCCTCAATGCCTTACATCATCCCCAAAAGGAAAACACAAGAAAAAGACAAAAGGAACAAGGTGAAAGAAATGTATGACATAGAGAAGAATGAAGATACAAATAGAGGAATGTTACAAAGAGAAAGAGAACATCAAACAAAACAACACGGGGGAGCACATTATGCACATGCAAAAGGAAAAGGAAAAGAAAATGCAAAAGACTAGTAAGGAAAAGTCAACCGTCAAACAAGTCATCCATTTCCCAATCTCAGTCGGTATAAGTGGAAGGTGAATAACGTGGCTAAGGGACAATGAAAAATGCACTACTAGGACAAGGCTAACAACTTCTTGCCCCCACTTGGTGTAAGGAAAGAATGAGCCGAGGTAGGTGATGGGAAAGGTCATGCTCTAGTGAGAAGGGAATGGTCTACAACTATGACATGACAAGGAGTTGGATAATGGTTTATGGGTTTAGGGGATAGCAATTATAGCCATCAAAATGATACTTGCTCAATATTTCTTTCAATTGATGACACTCATCACTTCTATGTCCAAAAACACAATGATATGCACAATGTGGAATGTTGGCATCTTTAGGATATATTACCAACCTATTCATAGGTGGTAATAGTATGAGTCCTTTGTTTAAAAGTATTTACAATTTCCTTTCACATTCAGGTGGTGGACGAAGATGAAACTTTAGTTTTTGTAATTTGTAAGGCCTCTTGCATTTGCTAGATTCACCCTTTTCTCTAATTGAAGGAGGAGGACCCAAATTGATTCTCTCATCCTTGTCATTATTATTATTCAAAGGTTGCTCTTGAGGAAGTAGGACATTTAGATCGGGAGGGGAATCAAAGATCACCGTACCATCATCACGAACCCTCATATATTCTCTAGGAGGTTTGTTGTTATGAGAGGGATCTTGATAACCTAATCCCATTGTGTTTTCATCTTTTCAATTTTTCTCTAAGACTTGATGAATATCATGCTCATTTGTTGTGTTACATCCTTGTTTACTCAAAATGGTAAAACCTATTCCATAGGTTTCTTCAAGGTTGATTGGAGTGTTTGTTACTTTATTATTAGAGAATGATTGAGGGGTTGTTTGTTTAGAAGAACTAGGTTCACCTTATGTAGGGAACTTAGGTTCTTCGTTCATTTCAGGATATAAGTAACCAAACATATCAGGAGGTGGTATTGTAGGAAGGTCTTGTTGTTTCATGGACAGATAAAATGATGCATTAGCTTCGAGGTTGTCAAGGCATTCATTTAGGAACTTATTCATATTGTCATCATCTTCTCCAATGATATGATCAACATCACGAGGAGGAAATTCATGAGGAGTTGAAGGAGCATGAGGAAGTTCAATGTCATTAGGATCAGTTCCAAAGGCACAACTTGACATGTCAACAAAGGATTTTAATGACATCCAAAGCTTATTAAAACATATATCCATGATGCAAATGAATGAAAGCAAGCTAAGTGCAATAAATTGAATGAAACAAAAAATATAGAAACAACAAAAATGTAACCACAAAAAACACAAATGTAGAGAATGAACTAGAAATGACATAAAATGCAGTGTAGAATGTGCAACTGGACTAAGTCGCCCAAGGTGGCGAATGAGTCAAGGGAGTGATTTTTTTGAAAATTTTCAAAATTTTTAAAAAAAATTTATGCTTTTTAGATTTTTAGATGCAAATATAATACGAATATACAGAATTTTGTTGATTTTTAATGAAATGAAATGTAAAAATGCAAGCTAGATGAGCGTTTCACTAATGCAAATTTTAAAACCCTAGGATGCAAATTAAACAATGCAAAATGCAATGCAATGCAATGCTATTGCAAGTTATTCCTAGGATGTAAATGAACTCTAAATGAGAAATATAATGTTTTCACGTTCACCAAAATGAACTGTAGATTTTTTGGGATAGGGGACTTTCTTACACTTCTAGGGTTTCACACCTAAAAGTAGAGAGGTATCCCAAAAACCTTAGTGGCTCACTCAAGACTAATGAAAATATGATTGAAATATGTCAAAATAGAATGCCCTAAATGCAAAGAACTGATAAAAGAGATTGAATATTAATGCAAAACTAATGAAAATGCACTTTGTTTGAAAACACAATGTGATATGCAAAATGAACTAAAAATGCAAGTGAACTATAATAGAACTTAATGAAATTGAAGAGGTGCACTTGGAAGCTGGAAAGTGATGGAGAGGAGCTCTGGAATCTTGCAAAATTCACTATTGAAGCTCATTGGGACACTTACGCCAATCTGGGCGACCTAGTCCTATTTTGGGGAAATTCTACCAGAACAGGTTTCAGCCAAAAGGGTATCCAAAACTGCAGAAACCACTTTTTGGGCCTAGCAGTGGGATTAATTTTCCATTGATTGCAACTTAGTCCACCTCCAGATTTCAAGAAATTAAAATTTGCAATCTGTAACTCCCGGTCTACACTTCAGTTCCTAACAAGTTTTCGGATCTGAATATGCAAAATCTGGTCTATAGGTGTTCTTCAAGCTTCTTTTAGGGATTTTCTAACTTTGAATGCATTTGATGAATTTTTGACACCTTTTGACACCTTTCTCTTTGATAAATCTACACACAAGACTTGCAAAACACATGCAAAGAGGGAAAAAAATGTTAAGGGTTAGTGAATATGGGTTTTGCCTTGGTCAAACCCCAGTTTGGTAATTAAACCCTTTTGATGAATGAACAACATGTAATGCTACAACTCACCAAACCCTTGAAGTAGAAATTTGAAGATATGCAAGTAGATGCTCCAATGAATGCAGACTTTGAAATACCTAGAATGCTAAAGTGAATGCTTGATAATTGCTTGAATGGTTAAGTGAATGAATGGCGGTGAAATGAGAGGAAAAACCCTATATTTATACATGATTATACAAAATTTCTCGAAAATACCACATCACAGGCCGACCTCAAGGCTTAGAAAATAATATCTTGCTAGAATTTTGAAATAATTTTGATTTTTGAGCTAAGTGGGACTAAGTCGCCCCTATTGGAAACTTAGTCCCACTTAGGCAATTTAAGTGGGTGTTGGGAATTAAAGTGTATTAAATGATGTTTAATGGGATTATTCTCAAAAATACACTTAAGTAGGTCTTGTAAGTGTATAAAGGGGCCAATCAAGCATAAGAAAGGGTCAAATTATTGATGACAAGCCTAGAAAAGCATGAAAGTTTGTTACACCACTTTACAACACTTTGAAATAAGACTTAGTAAGTGATAGAAAGAGGTTATTTAAGTGAATTATATTAAAAAGGTCCTAGAAAAGTGTGAAAGCGGGTTGCAACACTTCACAACACTTTTACAAGGCATCATAAAGTTCTTATTGATTTGCAAGGGTCCAAGATCTAATGTCAATGTGTTGACCACATTACAACATTAAATCTAGGCAAAACTAGGCCAACATCCATAAGAAAGACCCAAATGAGTGTGAAAATGTCCAAAGATACATTTTTCTACGCTACACATGTGAATAACATTGTTATTTGAATGGTATTCTAATGTCTGATTTTGGATGTTGAATAGGCTAATATTGGAGGTTTCATGCGAACACCTCCCAGTGCCAGTGGTGTTGGAAAAACCTTCATGTAGGTAGTAGAATAAAGAGTTTAACTAATGAATTGTACTTAATAGATTTGTGTAGTTTATAACTCATATCATTGATTACATTGCATTGCACATCTTTCAAACTCAAAGCATTACTTCACATTACATAACCAATAACTAGATGTTGATAGATGACAAAATTTCAACTACAATATAGTTGTTTAGAAAGTCAACATAAGCAATGATGCAATTACTTCACATAGCATAAGTAATAACTAGGAGCAGCTGCCAATTGCATTTGCTTGTCATGGAATTCCATGAGACCACTTCTTACTGAGGCATTTTTTCAAACAATTCACTGCCTTGTCTATGCTATGGATGCTTGGAAGAAATATATGAAAGAATAATAGTAAACAATAACATAGACAAGGCAATGAGTTGTTTAAAAAAATGCCTCAAAGAAATGTGGTCTCATGGTGATGGACATCACCATGAGACCCAATTTCTTTGAGGCATTTTTTCAAACAGCTCGCCACTTTTTCTATGCTACCACATTTTCCATACATGTCTACCCAAAACATTTTATCAAACTACTTGAATTTCCTTGCTGCTATGGCTAAAATCCTAAAAAAGGTGCTTTCCAACAAACTATGGATGCTTGGAAAAATCTATCAAAGCATAATAGTAAGCAATAGCGTAGAAAGGCAATGGTAGTTTGAAAAATTTCCTGAAGAAATGTGATCTCATGGTGATGGAGTCCATTCCATCACCATGAACCTCCCCATTCTTTGAACGACCCGACACCTCACTACCATGTTTGTGCTACCACATTTTCCATACATGTCTACCAAGAATTTTATCAAACAGTTCATTGCCTTGCTGCTATGGCTAAAAGCCTAAAACAGGTGCTTTCAAACAAGCTATGGATGCTTGGAAAAAATCTAACAAAGCATAATAGTAAGCAATATCATAGTCAAGGCGATTGAGTAGTTTGAAAAAAGAACCTTCCTTGAAGAATTGCTCTCATGGTGATGGAATGCCATTCCATCACCATGAGACCTTATTATTGAGGCATTTTTTCAAACAACTCTCAGCACTTTGAGAATAGAAACCAAGCCTTTAGTAAAATTCCCCTCCAAATTCTTTTCAAGGTTCTCATCCTCATCCTCAATTTACCAATCCATGGAACCTTCCACCTTTTATTCCACTTGTTCATATCCCCACCCCTCCCTCTTCATGTCATGATTTCCCTCCATCTCATAACCAAGACCATACTATACCATCAACCCCATCCCAACATAATACCATAGAGAAGGCAATGAAATGTTTGAAAAAATGCCTCAAAGAAATATGGTCTCATGGTGATGGAATGCCATGACACATTTGTTTGTAATGGCATTCCATCACCGTGAGACCACATTTCTTTGATGCATTTTTTCAAATAGTTCACTACCTTATCTATGCTAACATAGTTTTTGTACATGTCTACCAAATCATTTTATCAAACCCTCCCCTCTACCCTTAACCCTCTACTCTACCCCCTCTCCATCTATCTCTCTCACTCACTCACTCTCCCTTTATCTCTACCCTTAACCCTCTACCCTCTACCCTCTACCCTCTACCCTCTAACCTCAACCCTCCCTCACCTTATCCATCAACCCTCTCCCTCAACCTTGAACTCTCAACCCTCAACCCTTAAACCCTCTACCCTCAACCCAATACCCTCTACCCTCTACCCTAATCCCTCAACCCTATAACCTCTACCCTATACATTGGACCCTCAACTCTAATCCCTCAAACCTATACCCTAAACCCTCTACCCTCAACCCTTAAACCTTCTACCCTCTACTCTCAACCCAATACCCTCTACCCTCAACCCAATACCCTAAACCATAAACCCTATAGGTCCTCAACCCTATACCCTCAATTCTCAACCCTCTACCCTATATATTAGATCATCAACCCACATTTGTTTCTATCCCTCCCTCATCTTCACTCCTTTCTATCTCACTTCTCCCTCCATCTCTCCCTCCACCCATCCCTCCCTCTCTACCCTAATCCCTCAACCCTTAAACCCTTAAACACTCAACCCTAAACCCTCAACCCTCAACCCTCAACCCTTAAACCCTCTACCCTCTACCCTCAACCCTTAAACCCTTAAACCCAAGTAAACTCTCTACCCTAATCCCTCAACCCTCAACCCTTAATCCATCAACCCTTAAACCCTCAACCCTCTACCCTTAATCTTCAACCTTTAAACCCTAAACTCTCAACCCCTATACCCTCTACCCTAGACATTGGACCCTCAACCCTAATCCATGAACCCTATACCCTCAACCTTATAACTTTCTACCCTCAACCCTTATACCCTCTACCCTATACATAAAACCCTCAACCATCAATTCTCAACCCTCAACCCCTAAACCCTAAACCCTCAACCCTTATACCCTCTACCCTATACATTAAACCCTCAACTCTAATCCTCCAACCATATACCCTCAAACCTATGCCCTAAACCCTCTACCCTCAAACAATTAAACCCTAAACTCTTAAACCTTCTACCCTCTACCCTCAACCTAATACCCTCTACCCTCAACCCTAATCCCTCAACCCTATACCCTCAACCCAATACCCTAAACCATCAACCCTATAGGTCCTCAACCCTATACCCTCAACCCCTATCCCTCTCTCTCTATTTATCCATCTCACCTCTCTCTCCCTCCCTCTCTCCTATCCTCTCTAATTGTCTCTATCTAACCTCTCCCTCTTTCTATGTACCTCTCGCTCAATCAATCCCTACCACTCTCTCACTCCCTTTATCTCTCTCTTTATCTCTCTCCCACTACCTCTCCATTACTCCCTCTCTCTCCCTATCTCTGAGGTATCTCCCTCCCACCCCCTCTCTCTTAGGTCTCTCCCTCTGGCACCCTACCTAGGTAACTCTCTCTCTCCTATCCTATTCTCCTCCCCCTCCCACCCCCTATACCCTCAACCCTCCACCCTCTCTCACCATCTCCCTATAGGTCCTCCCACTCACCCCTCACTACCTATCTCTCAAGTCTCTCCTCACCCCTCACACTCTCAAGTCTCTCCCTTAGGCACCCTACCTAAATAACTCTCTTTCTCTCCCTCTCTCTCTCTCCACTCCTCTCTCTCTCTCTCTCTCTCCCTCTCTCTCAGTCCTCTCTCTCCGACCCTCTCTCTCTCTCTATCCCTCCCACCTTGCCTAGCTAAGTCCCTCTCACTCCAACCCCTTCTCTCCCACTCCCTCTCTCTTAGGTCTCTCCCTTCCACCCTCTCTCCCTCTCTCCCTCTCTCAAGACTCTCTCTCACTACCTCTCTACCTCTCTCTCTCTCTCAGGTCTCTCCTTCCCTCTCTCCCTGCCACCCTACCTAGACAACTCTCTCTCTCTTAAAATTCTCCCTCCCTCTAAATACATACATAAATATATACATATAAGCAAGCATACATACATACTTACATACATACAAGAATAATACATATGTACATACAATCTTACATACATACAAGCATACATGTACATAATATGTACATAAAATCTTATATACATATATACATATAGGCATACATACATACATGCATTGATACATACATACATACATACATACATACAAGCATGCATACATACATACATGCAAGCATGCATACATACATACATAAACGACATACAAACATACATACATACAAACATACAAATATATAAACATACTTTCAATAGAGTAGCATTTAACACAATGCAAGACATAACATGAGCACATTATAATGCGCTTGCGTTATGTCTTGCTAGACATGTCTTGCACAAACACAAAAACCATGTTAAAACTAGGAAATAACATTAGTGTGTTATAACGCCCTCACACTATATCTTGCTTTGGGAATCCCCAAGCCTTGGGCTTGGTATTTTCCTTGGAATACCAACCTAAAAGCTTGGAGGGCCTTTCCAACATCCAAAGACGTGTTTTTGAAAATTCTACAATACTTCACATAATCAAGTTAGCGCTCACCGTCAGGATTGCACATGATTCAATGTCGAACAAATCGAACACCTGGGTAATGTTAGGCTCTCTCTTAGCTATCTAACAATGTTATTTTTTTACTTTTTGGCAATGTTAAGCTTTTGATATATAATTTATTTTGTTTGTGTCTATTTTTTGGAAAAATCTAGTGTTTGGTGTTTTTTTATAAATTAACCGTTCATTGAAATTTCAAATAAATTAAATTTTTAGAAACTAGACTCCATTCTACACATTAAAAAAAATCAATTAGTTTCCAAAATTTGTAGGGGTAGCACGGCCAAAATTTTGTTTTTCAAGAAGTGTCCACTTTGAAAATTAGTAAAAAATAAAATATTCATTAAAAAATTATCAGAAAAATCGAGCATAAACTACATACTGTTAGCTAATTTCTCACATAAGCGATTTTAAAAATACTAATTTTTTTTCACCGTGCTAGGTACCCACAAAAGTTTCTATGTTATGTTTTTTTGACAAAAACAACACCAATTTCTATGGTCCCCTCTTTTGAACCCCTTAATCCCAATCGTTTTCAAAATAAATTAGTAGTTTAGAAAGTAGACTTGAAGCACTACGATCCTTGTTTTTGTTGCATCTCAAAATTTTGAGTGTAACTATCCTCAATTTCAAGTCCAAGGTCGGTATTTCTTGATTTCAGAAAAAAAAAGTGGCCACTTAAGCCCCCTTTTTGGCCCCCCATATTTTTGCACTTACCCGAGAAGGAAAGAATGGTTTCAGAGCATGCTAGAGTATTGGAGAACAAATTAACTAAATTGAAAAAGATAGCAATGAAGGTTGAGGAGATAGTAGATAAGGCTACTCAAATTGTTAAGTGTCGGCCTCCTGCTAGAGTATACACTTTGTTTCTGCAAGAAAAGTTTCTAAGCTTTCAATTTAGTTAGTTGATTAGTAATTTTCCAGTTGCAATGAGTAGAAAGTTTGAATTTCTAAATATTTTCGTTGATGCCACAACAGAAGTACAAGATCAATTATGTGAATTTATTTACATAATTATGTTGTGCCAGATGATGTAGAGTAGAACCCATTATTGTTTGTGGGTGATTTACAAATTAGAGCACTAGCTTCATACTTTAGAAATGAAATGTAGAGGGGTGAGATTATGCAGGACTACTTAGAGAGGGAAAAATCAATTTCCCTTCATATCAAAAAGGAATCTAAAAACCCCCATAAGATAATAGATGAGTGGATAGAGCTTCTGAAGTATAAAGGTGCATGTAGAAAAATTATGCAATTGAGACTAAATGATTATGATAGAATATAGAGGCTAACAGTAGGACTTCTTCATCATTCTTAATGGCTTATATAGGAAAGGTGGGACAATTTAACCCCTGAGTTGCAAAAGAAAGAGCCCCGCTCTATATATAACTTTATGGATATGCTTGAAAGAACCCTAAGATATATAGACATTGCAAAAGACAAAGCACTTGAATAGGTACATCTGACTTTCTCTCCACCAGTGCTTCTCTACCTGGTACCACATTGGGTAGGGGAAAGGAATGAAGAACGAGAATAAGATGAGGATTTTAGGTGGCAAGGACTTTCATGCTATAGAGGTTTTTATTTGAGACAACAAAAAGGGGTGGATGTCATCACAAACCTCAGGGAGATGACCTTACAATACAACCTCTAGTCTTCAAACTGCTTTTCTTGAGGACAAGCAAATGATCAATTAGGGGGAATGATGAGTCCTATTATTAATTAGTTTTTTTTTTTTTGTTAATTTCAAGCATGCTTTAGACATCTCCATACACTTATTTCCTATATATCCCTGAACTTTACTATCTTTTATAATCATTATGCAAACTTGGCCCTGGTTTAAACTCTATGGAAATATGATGATGATATGATAGTTATTGCACAATTAATATGTGGATATGTATGAAATGCAATGAATATCTATGTTTAAATTATATTTACTAGTATTATGTAAATGTTGTGTGAACTAACTCTTTGCAACTAAGCTAGTCGACTGTAACCTACAACAACTAGAAGGCACAACCCACAACCAAAGGAAGTTTCATCAACAATGCAAGGGAAGTTAGAAGAATGAAACAACTTCATAAATGAAGGTGTCTACTTGTTAGGATTGTTGTGAATCACCACATTGCTTAATAAAACCACTGAAGGAGAATAATTATGCTACAATTGGGAATCTAGCGTGATTGTTTCTATAGTCCATAATTCAGTTTAATACCGTTATAGCAAGAGTTATAGTCCTATTTCAATTCTTCTTCCTTTTCAGGTGTGCTTTGATTACTTCGATTTTATCACACTCTATTCTGTAGGGAGTGGTGATTTATGGTTAGATTTTTGTTTTGAGTATGTATTCTAATAAGACTCCCTCATACCTATATGAATAGTTCAATGGTTGAATTAGTAAGTTAAGTCATAATACAAAATATAGCAAATAGATCTGTTCAGTTAGTTTCATTTTTTTATATAGACAATGTTTTGTTTCTCAACCACGATCTTATGAATAAGATATTCTGGGAGAATCTCCTTGGATTGTGATATCTTGAATTATACAATGAGATATTTTCAGTTACTGTTATGTTAATTTAGTTTGAGGAGCTAGATTTGAGTTCACTTTATGAATAGTCACTTGAGCAAGGGCCACTCAAGGTAACTATTCCCCACTTTATTTCTTGTACATTTATTTCTGTTGCAATAGTTAGTTTCATAATTATGCTTGTCTTAATCAAATTCTTCATGTGATGAATGTGAATAAGATCTTGTCCAATATTCATGCTTTAATTGTTCCATGCATTGTTCTCTGGAGTTAGTCAATTTAGTTGAGTTAGCAAGTATTGGTTAAATGGAAAATTCATTTCTTGACAATGAACTAGTCATAGTTTTTAGTTGTAAGAATTCATAGCAATAGCTTCTTGCATTACCTCTTTTTAATGTTATGCAATTTAGGAGTTCCAGTATGTGTAAACACCTATGCTAGGATGATATAGGTAGTGAAGAGTCTTTGAAAGCACATACAATGCCAACATCATCAGAAGCTTATCTTAGCCCTGGTTGATAAATTAAATGAAGGTCTTTCAAGGGTTTAGTGAATTGTTCAATAGGATCCCCTCTGAATTGTATGTTTCGCGCCAAATTTCCTAAACATTAGTAAGCCTCTACACAACTCATCATATTTTTTCAAATTTTTGGCACTTAGGACTCTTAAGAGAAAACACCGACATAATTTAAAGTTTGGAATGATCGAGCATGGTGGGTATGAAATAGGAATTTTCTAGCATAAAATTGCCTGAGTGGATGTGTCAGTGCTATCGGTTTGGCCCCACGATGCACAAAAGAAAAATTATGCTACCTTACAACTTTCTCTTTAATGCATTTGATATTGTTTGCAATGTGTAAAAACTTCTCACCATAGCCAAATGGATTGGAGTTTTATAAATTATGGAGAGGTTATTATGGAGGGACCTTACGTGACCCTGTACCTTTAGATGAAACATTTTTAGATTCCACAATTTTTGAAGGACAACCAACTAAAGTTTTCTACTTTTTGGCATTTAGGGCTCTTAAGAGAAAGCACCAACACATTGTAGTTTGGAATGATTGAGCAAGATGGGGTACAAAATATGACCTTGCCTATAATAAATTCGCTCAATCAGACATATTAGCATATTGGTTTGGCCCCACGACAAACAAAACAAATTATGATACCTTGTAACTTTCTTTTCAATGCATTTGGCGCTTTTTAAAGCATGGGAAAACTTGTTTACATGACCAAATGGATAGGAGCTTTAAAAATTTGAGAGAGGTTATTGTAGAGAAAACCTACATGACCTCAAACCTTTAGATGAAATATTTTTAGGTGCCACATTTTTTGAGAAACAACTCATCAAAGTTTTCCACTTTTTGGTACTTAGAGCTCTTAAGAGAAAGCACTAATCCAATGTATGTATATGTATATTTATGTATGTATATGTTTTGGTTAGTCTACCTACCTACCTACCTACCTACCTACCTATCTATCTATCTATCTATCTATCTATCTATCTATATCTAACTATCTACCAACATACAATTGAAATGACTTAAAAATTGAGACTTGAGACATAATTAGGGTAACTGTCAAACTGAAGATATTGAAGACATATCATGTGACTAAAATGTAGAACAAATTATAACAAAGAGATGAAATAAATTAAGTCAAACTTATGTGCATTTGTGATAAATATTTAGACATGTCAGATTAATGTCATATTTGGATTGAAAGATCTAATTTGTAGTGGATTTGGGTTTGTTAATTTTTCTTGTAGTTGATTTTAGTAAGATTTAATCTATTCTTGAATTTAGTTTATGTTATTTTGTTTTGTTTTCAATAGGGTTGTTTGTTTTGGATCTGTTCTACAAGCCAACATAGTTCTATCCAAAAAATCCTATACAAAGTACCCAAAATTTAGTTTGCTATAGATGATAAATTTTAAGCCCAACCCAAAAGAATTGTTAATTGATAGTTTACTAATATTTTAAAACAAATGAAGAATTGTACATTATATATTTTTGAAATGAAGAACAAATGAAATTAAAGGCATGCAAGAAAATAAGTTAGGCTTAACAACATCTAAAGCATTCACACCCTCTTCGCTTAACCCTAATAGTAAAACAAAGATTAAACCAATTTGGAGACTAAAAACCCATTAAGTCACATTGACACTTGAATAAAACCATGGTTTTCCTCACAAAAATAACTAGTGTTTATGAACACAAAATTTGGAAGTGCCCTAAAAGCAACAAAACCCTCAAACCATGAAAAACCAGAGAAACCATTCAAATATTCATTTTAGAAGCACCCACAAAATAACATAACCTTAAGTTATTGAATACAAAGTTTATGACATGAAAATCAAACAAATTAATCAAATAAAGAAGCAACAACAAACACGAGATGACAATACACCTTAGTGAGGTTAAAAACCTCACTTGGGTTGAATAGAGGTCATCGAGAATGCTTGACTATTCATATAAAAGATGAATCCACCATCACCGAGTGGTCGAAGGAACAACGGGTGGAGTCAAACAAGTATTGGTGCCGAAGTTTGTTGTAAAGAATGGAGCCAAACATATCGGTGCCTAAGGCAACAAATACTCTAGAAGATGCATGTAGGAAAGGGGTCAAAATGAGCAGGATGAGTGAGGTTTTGGAACATTGAATAATCTAGGGTTTTGGAATTATGCGCTATTCAAGATGAGGAAATGGGAAGTCACACAGTGCAAGTGGTTGGATGGAAGGGACTAAGGAGGCAACACATGATAAATACGAGGGAGTGGACGTTCAGGGTGGTGAACTATTTGGTTGCCACACGACACTGGGATTTAGTACCATGTCTTTGCCACACAACCTCAGGAGGTGGACCCGACCGATGATCAATCTGTCGTCCAAATGTTCAAGTAATGAGCACATTAAACCAATTAGAGCATAACACAAGTACATTTAATCCAAATGGATAAACATAAAAATGGTAGGTGCATTGAGGGTTAATGTCTAATGTGACATAGGTTTTTTTTATTATTTTTGGTCCACATGACAGTTCAGGAGAACCTCGAAAGATAAGACGCTCCACTATAGACCTCTCTCCTTGTAGATAAATAAACCCTAAAAAATATGTCTACTTTAATACAAAATATTTCTTCAAAATAAACACAAAATTAAACAAGAAATGAATTTGTATGAAAATTTTTCATCTTTCCTTTTTATGAAAATTGTTTTCAAATCCTTCGTTGTTATATCGTCACTTACAATTCTATAAATGAAATCATTTGGAACTCTTTCTTTGTAATTTCGAAAAACAGGAAGCACCATTGGTTACAGATAAGAGGCGATGACAAGCTTAAAGCTCGCACCATGCTACAAAGTTGCGGCGGAGCTCGACCCCGCGACCTCATTCAGGCAAAATCAACCCTTACCTCAGTGTAAGCTTTTTAAATCAGTCCCTATAAAATTGATATCCAAATCTAATGAATGAAATATGTAAAGTTTCCGGTTAACATAATTTCTGATGATGTGTATTCGCTAGCAGAGCAGGGAAATCGCAATTTTCATGGCGACTTCGTACTCTTCCTTGCCATTCTTTAAAACACAAGAGGCGCCTGTTAATTTTTATGGGCACTACTTTGGGAGGCTCTCTTCTTCCATTAAATTTTCTTCACGCCGAAGAAGGAAAGGAAAATACTTCTGCTCAGAAGAAGAGTGATAATGACGACGACGAGGGTTTGGTGGGAGGATTATTATCGCTGTTCGACCCCAATGAGAAGACCAAGTATGGAAGAGTTCTTCCCAAGAGCTACTTGAAAAGTGCGAGAGAAGTAGTGAAGAACTTGCGGGAGTCGTTGAAGGAAGATGTCAAGGACACCGCCAAGTTTAGAAGAACGGCGGATTCTGCAAAAGAAGCGATCAGGGATTTCATGCAGAATTGGACGGGCCAGAAATCTGTGTCGTCTGAGGTATTTTAACTTCATTATTCTGAATTTATTGTTTTAGCGTTTAAGCACCGTAGAGGCCATGGATTCAATTCCATTTGCATAAAATCTTCGAAAGATTAATCTGCCAATTACCTACTGGTGTGCTGTTGGGGCTGTTGAAATTTTTTTGGGCTCTCTTGCCGTAAGATTGATTCATATTCTGCGCTGCTGCGATTTGTTTTGGAGACTTTGACTAACATTTATTATTTTGATTTAAAAAGTTCCTTAAATAGCATAACCTTCAGCGCAATTTATTTTAGACTTTGAATCTATCATTTTTAAATTTTTTTATTTGGTAAATTCCTTAAATATCACATCATTGGCCTTTGATGGCTGGAGTGAGCGGGAATGCTTTATCCCCTGTGAAAGTGCCGATGCATTTACCTCTTGAGAACATCACACAGGCACTGGTAGCACTCCGGAACAATATCTTTTAAAATATCTTAGTGAAGCTGCAAACTTCCAGGGGCTTCAATCTACCTGAAAAGGTTTCCAAAATGAAATAATGGCTGCTCTCATTTTCCAAAATAAAATAATGGCAGCTGTCATTTTCCAAAATTACATGACTGGCCTCGTTTTAAACCGGATAGGCAAGAGGACGCTAGTGTGAAATCACAGACTTACCCAAATACATGCCACCGTATTTTATTGAAGCTTTCGAGTTTTTCTCTACAAAATTTGAATCTTTCCTGCCGTTATTTCCTTGTTTAAAGTAGGAGCTGTAGCCAGCTTATGGACTTCATTAGTAAAATTTTAAAATTATATCAACATTTTCCATATAATCTTAAAGCAATTTGATCAGGGAAAAATCACGAATTTTAAATTTTATAACTTTTGTCAAATAATAGCCTATAGCATATTATTTTTCTTATTTCTGAAAATTGAAAATTTCTTCTACTTCAACATTGAAATATCGTGCAACTAAAATATATAATTGCAAAACAAATTACATTCCGGAAAAAAATTTCATGTTCCCTATGGCCCATAATTCCAGTTAGAAAGTGCCCATCGGGATAGTGACCTAATGGAATTGGCTTTGAAAATCCTTTCCTTTACGGTAAATATATTTTTCAATCTCACTTTTGCTAAAACTATGGTCTATTTTAGTTCTCCTATTGTATTACCAGGTCTCATAGCATTTCTTTGCTGTTCCCTTTCTGATTTTTATTGTCAACCGCTGGATATTGTTGATATTCTTTATTTTAATTTTAGCTCTTCCTGTTTTAGCCTCTCTATGGCATTTACAATTATAAGCTCAAAAGTTTTATAGTATTTTTATAATTTTGTCAATGTTTTGGTACTTTGCTGAGTCACTTAGTGCCAGATGGAATTGTCAGCACATTTTTTTCTTTTACGAATCCTTTTTTTCCTATTTTTACAGATGAAAATTCAAACTCTGTTAGTGAAATCGATACCACACTTTTAATCTCTATTCCTTGGTATTGGCATTTCAATTAAATTTATTTTTTAATAAATCATAATTATGTTGTATAGAAGCTGAAGCAGGGTGCTGCATGCTCAAAATATTCTACTGACCCACTCTTTGTTTTCTGCCCTTATCAAAAAACTTGAAAGCAAGGCAACATTATTCCAACTTGGAACTATCAAACAGATCAAGTATACTACTTTATGCATCAAACTATATAATTAAACAGTCTAAGAGACAATACAACGAAAATTCTAACTGTTTTTTTAGATTACTTAAGTTGGGGGATCTATTAGCCCCCCAGGCCTTGATAAAAAAAATAGCATTACATCTTATCCATCCTCTTTTTGGCATGAAATCTTAATATCATCTGAAAAAGGTGCTTTTTAAAATTTTGCGTTCTTGTTGGCAACATCAGTCCATTAATGATAATAAGTTTCCACAATCCATATTATTTATCTGTATAGTTTTTCTGGATTTGATTGTGTGCAAAATTTTTTTGAACACAAAAATTTTTTTGCACACAATCAAATCCAGAAAAACTATACAGATAAACATCAGTCCAATCTCCTAACCTAGGGGAACCCAACTCTATATCTGCATCCTTGCCATCCTCAACACCATTGGACCAAGGGGGAATCCTCATCAGAGGAGTGCTGATCTCACCTGGCCATCTCCCTAAACATTTCAGCACATTCATCCTCTGCAGAACCATAAGCTGCTTGCATCCCAGGAGAGACCCTCTGCCTGCATAACCACCTGCAGAACGGGCAAGAACAGTATCCTGAGAACCTACTTTATGTCTAAATGAAGCCACTTGAGCATTCTTGCGGCTTGCTGTGTTACCAGACTCAACCTGGCCATCTCCCTAAATATTTCAGCACAATCATCCTATGCAGAATCTGCCAAAGAAAGAGACACATTCTTCTGCAACCACTCAGAATAATGGGGTTTTTTCCGAGCAATTTTAACTGGCCACCAATAAGCTGCCTGCATCCCAGGAGAGAGATCACTGCTTGCATAAACACCTGCAGAAGGGGCAAGAACAGTATCCCGAGAACCTACTTCATGTCTATCTGAAGCCACTTCAGCATACTTGCAGCTTGCTGTGTTACCATACTCAACCTGTTTGAAGCCACTTCGGCAGACTTGTAGCTTGCTGCAATACCAGACTCAACCCATGTTGCACTACAAGTACCTTCCAAAGTACCTACAGCCTTGATACCCTGAGAACCAGAGGAAACCCACTTAGATCAACCATTCACAGCTTTACGTGGGGCAACAGGAGCAGCTGCACCATTCTTGCCATCCAGCAGAATATGTGAGCAGGAGGCGGCACCATGAGAAGTATTAGGGTTCAGAGTTTCCTTTGTAATGGCTCTCATCCTCCCTTCGATTCTGTTTGACTGTTAATGTATACTGGATCACATCATTCCAAAAGAAATACTGCCACTTTACTGTACACAAACTAGTCATAAGTATGAGGGACAGATTCATAGATTTGCAAAGACAAGCTGAGACATCAGCTGGAGCTGAACCACCTGCATGATCCCAACCATCACGATCCAAAGGAAATTTGAATCAGGAGTTTTTACTCTTTCTACAATGTTTATCTTAGCAGGCAATTCACAGAATCCGGTCAAGCTTTGAGGATTTTCTAAAAAATTGGAAGTGTTAGTATACTAAGCAGTTACTTGAGCTTCAGAGTATATAATGG
Organism: Sequoia sempervirens; assembly: GCA_007258455.2. Classification (NCBI taxonomy): domain Eukaryota; kingdom Viridiplantae; phylum Streptophyta; class Pinopsida; order Cupressales; family Cupressaceae; genus Sequoia; species Sequoia sempervirens. Next base: position 70,167,283 of record VDFB02086081.1, on the reverse strand, counting down.
CAGGGTACAGTACATAATGATAAGAAGTACTTACTGCTATTGACACGACAGTAGCTATAATTTTGCATGAGATTGAATATTATGGCAAGAATGGCTATTACCATTATTCTGAACCAACTTTTTGAACTTGAAAAACCGCCCTTACTATCTCATCCTTTTTCAGACCAACCTTAACAATTTCTAACTGTTTTGTTGTTGAATTGCTGCACTTGTTCTCATCCATGCTCAATGTCTTTCCTCAATCCTCCTGCTGACTTCACTTGCTAATGAGTATTTCCCTCACCCTTACCAAGCCCCTAAACCTCCTGGAGTCGAGACTAACATTTGTCCTCAATTTTCAAGCCTGCCGTATCTTCTAATGGGCTGATTAAGCCAGCCCCTAGTCCCAACTTTAGTAGTATGGATGGAATGCCTTTGACTTCCATGCCCAACTTCAGATTTTAGGTGAATTATTTTGGTCCATTTTCTCCTGTCAAAGAACATGTCTCCTCCTTTGTCTTTGGGATTGTAACTTGCTTCCCATGACTAATGTTGAAGTAAAATTTTCCATTTTCATTTTAGATTCTGTTATATAGGTTTTGTGATCTATATTTATAACCTGGCCATGCAATATCAAATTTGTATTGTCAGATGATGAAGTTAGTTTTTTAAAATACCTTTTTTCAAGTTCTCTGATAATATATTCCCAAATAATCTGGAACATGTCATTTACAGGATTCGTATACAGCGCTTGTAAGTGCAATAAGAGTACTTGCAAACTTCTACTCTAAGAAAGGTCCAACAGCTGCCATGCCAGAAGATATTAAGACAAAGGTTATGGATGATTTGAACTCAGCAGAAGCTGCTCTTTGATATTCCATCGATCACTTTTGTAGTATGATCATAAAATAAAATCTTTTGAATGATATATAGTAAACTTTTCAGAAATTGTTGTTTATTTAAGATTCTAGTTGAGCATACTCTCTTAATGAAAACATGCTGTATACCCTCTTATATACGTTGATACTTAAAAGAGGACTATTGTTTTGAAATTATATTGATTTGCAGCAAGAGTACATGGTGCTCTAGTGTAAGGTCATGCAGTCTGGTCATTGTATTTCTATATTAGTCAGAGCAACAAGACTTTTTGGCAATAACTGACACAGTTTCTTGTTCAGTGCCTAAGCCTCTAAAATCACTGAAAGAGTCCATACTTTTGAATTGATTCTGGATTTTTTATAAGCAGCTGCACCAAGACTGTTACTTCCTACACTGGAGTTATCTATAAATTGTATTAAAGACAATTTTTTCACAGTCTAAAGATAATGTGTATTAGATGTTCATGCACAACATCTAAATTGCATTAAAGACAATGTTTTCACAGTCTATGAATTTGAGAAAAGAACTTTGGGGAAATTGTCTAAAAGATGTAATATCTATTACACATGTTTTCTCAGAAGCTCTGCTTTTAAACTACGTTGTGACTAAACAAGATACAAGAAGACAGTATGTTGGTTGAAGAGAAATTGATATCTTGTAAAAGAAAACAAAAAAATGATTCAGAGGCATTCAATGGCCAATGTGGTAAGACTCAAGATGACCTTTGGAAGTTAAAACGTGATGTTACCTTAGCGATGAAATAGCAGAAAAGGAGGATATTGCAGCCAAAACTGACATGCCCTTCATTAAATTTACTAAGGATAAGCATGGGTGCTGGTTGGATAAGGCCAAATATGGAACCTCCTTTGTGCATCCAAAATATGGCGTACCCAAAAAATGGACCAAATTATGGATAGATGGTTCAAACAACCGTAGTGTTGGCATTCCTTTATTTTACTGCAATATCACTGAAGTTGAACAATGCAACCTCAGTGAGAGTTATGACATCAGTTGCTACTAAATGGAATTCCTGATTACAACCAAATAGAGCATAGCAATTTAGTTGTTTTCATGATTGAATTTACAAAAGCAATTAGTGCTAACAACTTGACTTTGGTGTTGACATGAAAATAAAGCTCTGGAACTTTGTGCTAGCCTCGGTGGACAGGTCTGCTGTTTTCAGCAAGAGCCAACTTTGAAGCATGTTAGAGACACTAGGCTCTGGCCCAGGTAAAAATCCAGATATTTATTACACAATATCTTATAAAATAGAAGGAAGTTATGTTAAAGGAAGGCCTTCAGAGACATTTCTAGTTAGATTTCTAAGTTTTGTGGGATTTGGCCCAAGCGATTTTTTGTCATCTCAAGATGACATCAATGAGTAGTCATTACACTATTCATTGCTAGTGTCAATCTACAAGAGTGCTAGTGCCCTAATTATGGAATCAGCAATTCAATATGAAATTGAACCACACTAATCTTTTTAATTTGTGCTAATAAACTAATTCAAGCTAATGCCTTTCTGACATTAAGAATATCACTGCCAGCTAGTTGGTGGACCAAGTGGCCTCTGTTGAACTTGTAACTGCAACTAAGTCTGATCGCTTTACTTCCCAACCATCTTGATTTCTAAGATGGAAATAAGTGTGACTCCTTATTTTAGTGTGTACGCACACATCCTTAACAGAAGGGCAAATATAAGGTGGTCCCTCCAACTTGAAGACACGGCTTCAAAGCTTAATCCAAGCATTGTGAGTGCTACAAATCTATTACGAGATGAGGACCAAGGCAAGATGTTGATGGCACAAGGATTTACAAATGCCTCAAATAATGCTACAAAAGCGCATGCATTAATCACTGCTGTGAAGATAGCACATTAAAAAATACATCACTAGATTGTAGATAAAAGTTGAATCCCAATTTATTACTGAAGCAATGACAAGAAATTTTTTTAGGTATTGGAAACTAAAGTCTATCTTAGCAAAAACTGAAGCACTACTAACCACCTTATCTTACACTCAAATTTCTCATTTTTATACAAAACTTAATTAGGTAGCAAACTACCTTGTGAACCTAGACATTCAATTCATCAAGATGGGTGATGATTTATTAGTCTTGGAAGATACATCTATATTTCCCTACCCTATCAATCCAACCATTGAAGATTTACAGGCCAAAGATGGCCAACTACTTTGCCAATCTAGACATTCAATTCATTGAGATGGGTGATAATTTATTATTCTTGGAAGATCCGTCTATGTTGCCCTACAAATTGACAGTCTAACCATTGAAGATTTACAAACTAGACGTTGATTTAGGGCATGCACCCAAGCGCCACCTCTAATGATTGCATTATAGGCATGCCAATCTCATCTTTCCTACATAAGAATAGCCTTTGTTGTCTCAATTTGGAGCCATGTTGCTGCTTGGGATATTGTATCTAGGCCAGTACAATCTATTAGATCAACAAGTCAAAGGATGGTTGTATGATGCTAATATTTTGCTATAACCTCATTTTAGAAAAGATTGTTGGGATAGGTGTCATACACCTTGTAATATTTTAATATTGGAAATATTTAATTAATTTATTATGCATCTTACTTGGAGTAACTTGTAGTATGTATTTTGGCAATTTATAATGTTCATTTAGTGTCATGGAAGTTGCTAAATGCACCTATGAGAACTTGCAAGGTGTGTAAGAGTTGTTGAAATGGAAACGTGATGAGAGGGAGTTAAGTGTGGACTTGGAGAAAATCATGGAGCAATTATAGAATGGCAGGATAAGACTACTTAAGCACTCAAGTTTGGTAGTGGTAGTTTCTAATTTGTTGTCAGTTAACTAAGCTTGATTTTGGGTGTTGAAATATGTGCATGGATATGGATGCCTAAATTAACTAGTGGTTTTCAGCACATGGTTTGTGGTTTTGCTCATGCCTACATATTAAGTGCTTGGGTTGAAGGAATGGTGATCATGATAATGTGATATATTTGAAGGTACATTAAGGAGAAGAGTATTGTAGAGATAAGCACATGATGAGGAGTTAAGTGTGGATTTGGAGAAAATCATGGAGCAATTATCGAAAAGGTAGGATAAGACTACTTAAGCACTCATGTTTGGTAGTGATAGTTTCTAATTTTTTATCAATAAACTAATCTTGATTTGGGTGTTGTGATGTGCATGGATATGGATGCCTAAACTAACTGGTGGTTTCTAGCATGGTTTTAGAAACCATTCATGGTTTGCGGTTTTTCTCATGCCTATATGTTAAGTGCTTGAGTTGAAGGAATGATGATCATGATAATGTGATCTATTTGTAGGTACATTTATGTGACAAGATTATTGTAGAGATAAGTAGATTATATTGATGTACTTCATTGTTTGAAGATTAATACAAGCTTGGGTCTTTTTGATAGTGGAGTTTTTTCCATAAGGGTTTCTCCACATATATCTTGTCTTCCTGCAAAGTGTTATGGATTGCTTTTTTCCCTCTCTATTGCAATGTTATTATAATCTATCAATATTAATGAATTTGAATGCACTAAGCAACGATAATTTTTAACTATATTTTCACCCAATTATCAACAAAGATCTCTTCAAATTAAGTGCTAGACATGAATTTAAGCTCATATTGTATTTCTCATAATTTTGTGTGCCTTAGATGGACCCTATAATGAGTATTTACAAAATGCAATTGAATGTGGACAATTATTTCTAGTAATTATAAAATATTTTATAATTGTTCAACATTTCCATTTTATAAGTAGACATCACATGGACTTGATCTATTATTTATTATTAAGGATTCAAAGTTTTCTTGGATACTTTGACTTTCCCTATAATATGAATTATCATAAGGGCATCTATCCTTATGTAATTAATCATATGCTACATATTACATTGCTCGTCTATCCTTATGTAATTAAGCGTATGTTACATATTACATTGTTTTTGATTAAAGGAAAAGTAGGTTTTGAAGGGACCCGAAACCCTTTACAAACCAAAACAAAGTTGCAAAAAGGATAGCCTGCAGCCAGCGAAAAAAACTAGCCCCCAAGCAAGACCCTTCAAGATTTACATTTATAACTTTTCTTGTGGGAGCGAAGAGTCATGTCGAAAGAAGGCCTAGAGAATTTTGCTTTCTTGCCCATAACAGTAATCCAACCTTCTTCCACTTGCGCTGCCTTATCATGCCAAGCCAGCACATAAATTTCTTGAAGATGTATGCCTGCAGCCACAGTCTGGTGATTTCAACATTATTCTTCCATGCAGGCACAAACATATCAAAAAAACCACCAGAATTGATAGCTGAGGCACTATCACCAGAAGTGGCAACCTGAGACCTAATCTCTCGCTCTTTAGGGGTTTCAACAAGATAATTATGTACAGCATCAACAGCCCCACCATTTGAGACATTCAGAGGGGATGTCCCAAGACCCTATGGTTCCGACGCAACCACCTCAGAAAAACTCCTTTGTTGTTCAGTTTTCTTCTCTACTGTATAATGATGTAGAGAGGCACCTCTCCACCAAGTAGCCGTCTTTGTTTTTTTCTCAAATCCGCATTGAGCAGCAACATGACTTGTTTTAAAACATCTTCTGCAACAAAAGGGAACCCCTTCATAGTCCAAAGATTGAACCCAAGAATCCTTAGGAGATTTAAGTAAAATCTCAACAGGCAATCCTTTTGAGATATCCATTTCAACCAATATGCGAGCAAAGGTGGAATGAAAAATGTCAGAGGATTCATCATCCACCAACAAAAAATCACCAAGGGCATCTCCCACTTCTTCCAAGAGAGGGTCATTCCATAAGTGGAGGGGAATATTTGGCAGCCGAACCCAAATTGGGATCTTATTGAAAGTTTTAGAGGCAGGATTGAAATCAGAATGCCAGGGCTTAATCATCAGCAAAAATTTGTCCTCCCAGCTAAAAAAACTCACATAAAATTATGTTTCTATCCCGAGCATTGTCAAACGTGGAAACAAAAAACCCCTTAGCCATGGGGAAAATATGAACTTTACTAGAAATTAGCGGCTCCCATTCGTTGGAAATCCAGGAGTGCAGTTGAGGGAGGCTAGGCCAAAAACCCCTAAACTGACAGATCACCCCACAAACAAAGAGCTCTAAAACAATCTCATCAATTTCCTCTATCGTCTCAGTTTTCAGATCAATAGAAATGGTATTTGCAATAGGAATAAAACCTCTATTCAACAAACCCCTTGAACGAAATGCCCTCAAAGAAGCCCTCTCAGTAGGGCATTTGCGCTTAGAATGTTCATTTTTCTCCAAAACATTCGATTTGCTACCTCCCTAGACAACGACACCACCAACACGGTCCGCCATTCGATTTTTCTTTGTTTTTTACTATTACATATTACATTGTTACACTATCTTTGTAGATTGATTTTAATTTAAATGAGCACAAACTACTTTGTTAATTTGTATTGTTATAATGGTGAAAAAACATACCTACATTTTTACTATTCATTTTATGCCATATTGTATGGGTGGCCTAAGTACTTGCTTTAGCACATGATTTTCATTGGTTTGATGCTCCATTGACCCCTTTTTTGATTGATCATAACAAACAAAAGAAATCTCTACTCAAACTATTCCAGGCCACAAATTATCAATGTCTCTCCTAACCAATTAATTTACGTGTTGGTGGATTCAATCCTTGAAGTTCCAAACTTAAATTAATCATGGATTTGAGCCAACCTTTTCAACCAGCTTTTATGTGTTGACTCCCATGCCAAATCTTCCAAATTAAATATCTCAGTATAAAAGGACATCACCCCTTGGGTCATCTAAAATAATCATCCATATATCACCTAGGCTTATAGAGGGGTCCCTATTCAATTGAGTCACTATTAAAATCACTCAACCCTATCATAACATCACATTACACGACCATTTTATAATTACATTACCTCTTTAGCGAACAAGTTTGGAAACCCTAGTTTCACACTAGGCTTTTGCATTTTGTTCCAAGTTCCAAGTTATCCTCACTTAGGATAGTGCCTAATGCATTCATTTCATGTTGTCTTCCTTGCTTTTATTAAAAGTTGTTGAATCAAATTAATGGGCATGTCGTAAGGAGAAGATCATTGCTTAGCAAGTTCTCAAAGGTGTTTATCAACACGACTAGTCTTTTATTGCAGATTGAAACACCAAGGGAATCTCCATTTGCAAGTATAGAAAATATGTAGGTCACATGTTAAAATCTACGTGCATAAATTTGGCCTAGACAAATTTTGACAATGATTTCATTTATATTTTGTTGTTATGCTTCCAACAAATCCAAGATTAAGTGATTTTGAGTTACAATTCAAAAGTTATGACCAAAACAATGGAAAACTACCTATCTATTATCAAAATCAACTAAGTACTTTAAGTCCTTTTAATTTTCATTTTTTTCATTCATATGATCCATCACAACTCCAAATTAGGTTAATTTGATAGTATTGCTTGATACATGTTGAACCTTTATTAGTTATCAATTTTGTTGCTTTCACTCCTTTTTTATTTTCATTTTTCTTAATTTTATCATATATCTAGCTCAACTCTAAATTAGATAAATTCAATTATATTGCTTGTTACATGTTGTTGAACCTTCATTAGCTATCCAAGTTGTTGACCCTAATATTTTCAACACGTCATAAATACCCTATTTTTATATCCTTAGATCCATGTCCTTTGATGATACATCTTGTGAGGAGTCTAGGGTTCTTGCTTCATGTGATGCTTATATACTTCGTGAACATATTCTTTCTACATCTCATGATTGTTCTTTTGCATTCATGAAGGAGGTGGAATTGGCAGTGGTAGTTACAAAGCTATTTTTAACAATATTTTCAACCTAGGCATGAAAATTTAGTGGAGAATCTTGAATGTTATTGTTGGGTTCCATATGAGTTGGGTGATAATTTTGGATGCTTAACTTGGGAAATGGGCCATTATGAAGGAGTTACATGTCAAAGATGTTTATATTAGCATGAAGGTTATTTTTTGATATTCTTGACTCCTTGGGAATTACATTTACTATTCTTGTAAAGACTTCTTCATTTTGGATTCAAAGGTTATTTTTTCTTGCCCTAGTTCCTTGAGATTTACATTTACTATTATTTGAAGAACCTCTTAGTTTTGGAAGTGAGAGTTTTTGCATTTTACCCTAGTTTGATGGTACATTATTTTGAGAAAATATTCATGGGTTTCCTCTCCCATTTTTATATAAATCAGAGACATGAGATAGTAGTTTTATGAGATTGTTTTATGGTGTGTGTTGTTGAAGTGCTATCATAGTGAAGAGAGCGTTAGTGTGTTCTTGTATCATTTGAAGGTTAATACATACTTGTCCTCTTTCTTGTGTGATTTTTTTCTTGAAAGGGTTTATCCATATACATCTTGTGTTGACATAGTTTGTTGATTCATTTCTCATTGCTAGCTTATGCAATCACTTTAATAATCTTGTGCTAATCATTGTTTAAAGAAACATATTTCATATTTGCATATACTTGTAGAAGTTTTTCTTGTAGTAGTTTTACCTTATTTATCAAAAGCAAGCACCAACACCCAAGGAAAAACTCAACCTTGAATAAAGTCATTCCACTAGGTAGGATCACACCACCTAGATTAGATAATGGGCGCACTCATGTCCTAGGACCTTAATTTTCAATTTTTATTCATCTTAGATCCATGATTCTATACCAAATTCTAGATTTTGATTTACAAGTTTTAGTCTTAACATCACAATAGTCAATGTCAATATTACACCAACTTTTAGGTTATCCCTAATCCAGATTTCAACTATTTTAAATTTCACATTTCTCTTTATCTATTGTAATGTCTCAGATCTAAGATGGTTAATTAATTTATGGTTAAATTTTATTTATTGATTTGCCATCCCTTAGATGTTTAAATTGGTACATAGGATACATTTGATTTCCTATACTCGTTAATTTCCACAACTATTGTATAAAATAATTTAAAAAAAAATCAAGAGTTTTAGATTTGGGATTACTATTTCTTTTACCATCTTTTTCTATATTTTATTTACCCTTAAGAATTCATCACATTAGCAAGGGTTTTGGTCCTTGATTAATTGATCAGTTTTTGTGCATCCTTCATTGCTAAATCTTAGCCACGGATTCCAATCAACTCTTATCTTTGACCTACACTCATACATACATAAAGGATCTTAATACATGTTCATAATTTGTTGCATCTTACCCCTTGATCCTTGAAGATATCATGCCACTTTCCCAAAAATATGGTGATCCATCTATGGATACATTGCTTCAACATATTTATAATTTTCATCATTCATAGAGCTTTCACTTTTCCTTCCATGCTAGAGGAATTCATTTCATTTTTCCATGAGATTCATGACGACTATACTCCTTTCGACATATGATAATGGCATCCCTAATTTATATTGCTACATATAGGTACCATGATTCATATGATGACACACTTACACTTGATAATGATATCCTTCCTCATCATCCTTGGATTCACAGTCTACATATGATATAGCCACTAAGGAGGTTGGTGATACTTTCTATCTAATGAACATCCTTCATCCTCTCCCTCATATGATTTTATTGATGATTTTGTTCATATTATTTCTAATGCACATATTTTTAGAGCACCAATAATAGATTTATTTAGTGGAAATGAAAATTAGACAATATATGTTAGATACTTTTATCTTCATTAAAAACATATACAAGAGGATTTTATCTTAATGTATAAATTTGGAGATGTACTTTAATTGATAGAGTAACGTAATGATTTTATTCATGCCATTCAATTATCATACATCATTCCATTATTGATTCAAATATTCTTGTAGGGTGATTCTAATCTTTTAACCTTAGTGACCATTCCTTAGGATATCATATAGCTTTATCTATGTTCAATATTAATACATCTTTAGATAGTTATAATGGTTCTCTTATGAACCATTTTATGCCTTCTAATGATGCATCTTTTGAGGACTATGAAGTACATGCTTATCATGTTTCACTTGCATATTTCATCAACCAAGAAAAGAAACCACATGGCTTAGACAGATGAAGAAGAAGATATCTTACAATTTTATAAGGATCACTTGAGGATGATGTCCAAATCATTGATGACTAATCCATTACATCTTTCTCAACCCTTACACATGACATGAATCATTAATTATACACAAGCTCCTTCTATTGTATGTCACACCACAACAACACAACAGACAATTAGTGCCAACTTTAGTGCTAGATTTTAGTGTATTTTGAGCCATGAATTGAACAATTTGGCTAGTGTTAAACTCAGCGTAAACAGGCATGGTCAGTTCGGCGCTGGATTTTGCGCCAACGTTTTTGCCAGAATTAGCACCAGAATGAGCGTTGGTTTTAGCGGCTAAAATAGCACCCTGAAGTAATGACGGAAATGGCACTGAAATTGGTGCCCAAGTTGGCTTCTAGTTTTGCTTCCATGTCTACTCCCATTTTTGCTTCTAGTTTTGCTTCCAATTTGACGTCCAATTTTGCTTCCAATTTTGCCTCCAAGTTTGCTTCCAATTTTACTTCCAGTTTTGCTTCCGGTTTTCCTTCCACTTTTGCTTCCAATTTTGCTTCCAATTTTGCTTCTGGTTTTGCTTCCACGTTTGCTTCCGATTTTGCTTCTAGTTTTGCCTTTGGTTTTGCTTCCAAGTTTGCTTCTGGTTTTGCTTCTGATTTTGCTTTCAAGTTTACATCCAATTTTGCTTCCAGGTTTGCTTCCGGTTTTGCTTCCAGTTTTCTTTCCAATTTTGCTTCCAGTTTTACTTCCAAATTTTTTTCCAAGATTGCTTCTAGTTTGGCTTCCATTGTTGCTTCTAAAAATGTTTCTTGTTTTGTTTCCATTTATTAATTTAATATATTTTATTTCAATTTAATTAGTTAAATGTATCATGCCTCTTAAATAACTCATGATTATAGAGTAAATAATTTAATTATTTAACTCATATGTTTAAATAACAATATAATTATTGTAACATGATCATCATCTATAATTAAAAAAAGTGACTTAAATATCTATAATTTAATTGAATTTGACAACATCCATCCTGAGCAGTAAATTAAAATAATCATACTTAATAAATATCCATCCAAAAATCATCGACCACTTTTAATACATATAAATTGACAAGTCAATACTGATAAGATCATCATCATATATGTGTCAATACTGATAAGATCATCATCATATATAACTAAAACAAGTGAAAGTCAAATATGCCAGTACATCAAAAACATGTCAAAATGATACATGTCCAATAGTCGACATAAGTGAAAATGATACATGTACAAATGATATAAATAAAATTGATAAATTATGTAACTTAAATTGATACAAGTCAAGATGATACATGTCCAAATGATATAGTGAAAATGATACATGTCAATATGATACAACTCAACAATATAGTACAATAGGCCATGAAAATAATACATATGATAGTAATCATGAAAAGAGTCATCATAACGATATATCATCAATGGTCCATGATGTAGTCTATATAATCATGAATGTCACTAGTTACTATCACCAACTATCTCATCATCATCATCACCATCTTGATCATCGTCATCATCGTCGTCGTCGTCATCATCATTGTCATCGGCCTTGGTGTCTTCGTATCTGCGTCATCATCATCCTCTGCAATGTGATCTGTACTGACAGAACCAATATTTTGTGGATCCATATCATGTTGATGATCATCTTGATCTTCTGGAAGACTCGTGTTTTGCAAAAAAAAACATTTAAAATGAAAAGTTGTTATTTATTTCATGCAATAATTTATTTTTCTGTTATATATCTAATAGTACAACATATGAGATGAAACCATAATCATATTAAATCATATCAAAGTGCACATACCATAATAAAATTTCAAAAAATTTACAACTAATATTGGTGAGTCAGGACAAACTTCAACTTTCAAAAACAAAGCCAATTAGGTTGGCAGACTTGTGGATTAGGCCAGCATTTGGTGGAAGAGGAAGAAAGATGATTGGAACTCTAGAGGCCCACCATAATGGATTTCAATATTCAACCATGAGAGTAGAAGAGAGAGCTCATATCATGTATCAAAACATTAAGCATGCATTCTTCCAACCAGCGGAGAAGGAGATGATTACTTTGCTTCATTTTCATTTGCATAACCATATCACGGCGTGGGAACCAAGAAGACCAAGGATGTTTAGTTTTATGTGGAGGTAATGGATGTGGTCCAAACTTTAGGAGGGGCAAGAAGGTCTATGTATGATCCTAATGAAATTGAGGAAGAACAATAAGAGAGGGACAACAAAAATAAAATCAATACAGAGTTTCAAGGATTTATCAAGCGAGTAAGAGAGTTATGGGAGCAACCTCATCTAAAAGATTTTGAAGTAGAGTTTGATATACCATTTATAGAGCTTGGTTTTCATGGAGTTCCTTTCAAAGCCTCTGCTTTTATTGTTCCTATGGTAAACTGTTTGGTAGAGTTGGTGGAATTACCTTTCTTAGTAATCACTATTAGTGAGATTGAGATTGTTAACCTTGAGAGAGTATGACTTGGGAAAAAGGCATTTGATATGGCTATTGTTTTCAAAGACTTCAAGCGGGATGTACTCCGCATTGATGCCATTCCTCAATCTTCACTTGATGGCATCAAGGAATGGCTAACTCCATGGATATAAAGTATTATGAAGTAGAATGAACTTGAACTGGCCAATTTTGAAGACTATTACTTGATGATCCGGATAAATTTATTGAAGATGGTGGTTGGGAATTTTTGAATATGGAAGCTAGTGATTCTAATTGATAATTGAAGAGTCAGGATCAAGGATATGAACCCTCGATGTAGAAGAGGAATCAAAATCAATTTCATGTAGCCACCATCAAGAGTGTTACAAGCCAACAAGATGGAGGGAATTCTTATATAAGGATAATTTTCAATGTTGCAGGTACCAGCTTTAATGCCAACTACAATGACAACATTGAAATTCCCTAGTAGTATTTATGTTAAGGAAATTTCCTTTAGATGCAAGGATTCAAAGCACATCAACCATGTGGTACAAATGATTAAATCCTAGAGACGATTTGTAGCAATGAAAGAGTCTGAAAAGGAAGAGAGGTACATTGGTGACTCAGGAGAAACTTTAGCTTTCAAAAACAAAGTCAATTAGGCTGGTAGACGTGTGGATCAGGCCAGCATTTGGTGGAAGAGGATGAAAGATGACTAGAACTCTAGAGGCCCATCATAATGGATTTCAGTATTCAACCATGAGAGCAAAAGAGAGAGCTGATAGCATGTATCAAAACATTAAGCATGCATTCTTCCAGCCAACGAAGAAGGAGATGATTACTTTGCTTCATTTTCATTTGCATAACCATATCATGGCATGGGAACCAGGAAGACCAAGGATGTCCAGTTTTATGTGGATGTGGTCCAAAATTTAGGAGGGGAGATCCTGATGTCTGCCAAGAGGCATAAAGTCAGATGAATTAAGTTCACTTACATGTCTGCCAAAGTTTACTTCCAATTTTTATGACTGTTTTTCTTGATTGTTAGAGAAGAAACTTCAACTTTCAGAAACAAAGCCAATTAGGTTGGCAGACGTGTGGATCAGGCCAACATTTGGCGGAAGAGGATGAAAGACGACTGGAACTCTGGAGGCCCACCGTAATGAATTTCGGTATTCAACCATGAGAGTAGAAAAGAGAGTTGATATCATGTATCAAAACATTAAGCATGCATTCTTCTAGCCAGCGAAGAAGGAGATGATTACTTTGCTTCATTTTCATTTGCATAACCATATCATGGCGTGGGAACCAAGAATATCAAGGATGTCCAGTTTTATGTGGAGGTAATAGATGTGGTCCAAACTTTAGGAGGGGAGATCCTGATGTCTACCAAGAGGCATAAAGTCATATGAATTAAGTTCACCTACATGTCTGCCAAAGTTTACTTCCAATTTTTATGACTGTTTTTCTTGACTGTCAGAGTTTACTTACAATTTTGAATTTTCTTTCTAGTCATTTTGATGAGGATATATTCAGCCAATGTGTAAGCACCTTTTGTTTGAATCACAAACATCTGTGCATTGCAAGAATTCTGATTATCTATGGTCTACAACTATGTTGTCTCACTTATTGTATCTTCTATTTCAATGTTTTCTATGGCCTTCTTTGTTTGAGGTAGCACCTGACAATCCTACCTCCTTTCCTTAGCTGAGAAGTGGATTTGAATTTGGAAATACTGCACTTTAAAACTAGCTATGGTTTAAGGAGAGCTATTGTAGCTTTGTTGTTGACGCCATCAATCTTCAACAAGGACTTAGATACATGGACTGAAATGCAAGCTTTCAAACTTAGATTTGAATGTGCATAATTTGATTGGTTATGGTTTTCATAGGCAGTTGTCTTTACATGACTATTCTGGATTGTCAATATGTGTAATAGTGACTACATCCTTATCAAGTTTGGCTACCCTTATTCAGAATGCCTTGGCCTTTGGACTCGATACAAAGTTGTGCATTGTTATTCCATATTTGTAACATGTAGGACATTTAAGGGGTACAACATATAGAAATTCAATATTGTCATCCAAAAAAAAATTACAGATGGTGTATCAAGAACAACATAAAATGCTTTTATTAGGGTTAGTGCTTTCTTCCCCCATGCTACTGATATTTTCCCCAAAACATGTTTTTTTTATTATTTCAACGCATCTCAAAATTCAATGTATTATTAACATTTGTTACACATTTCAGCTGTTTATGCAAATGATGCATATATGTTAACTCGATGAGTGTTGTTACTTCGGTAGTTTGACTTCTATGACAACCAACCATTAGGCCATTGTGTGCAGGAGCACGTTTGTGGTTTTAGTTAGCTTTTTTGGATAGCTCTACTGGGTATTGAGGACATTCCATTTATCTTTTGAATGTTATGAAGTAAGAGTTTCAAGGATTTGTCAAGCAAGTAAGAGAGCTATGGGAGCAGCCTCATCTAAAAGATTTTGAACTAGAGTTTGATATACCATTTAGAGAGTTTAGTTTTCATGGAGTTCCTTTCAAAGCCTCTGATTTTATTGTTCCTACGGTAAACTATTTGGTAGAGTTGATGGAATTACCTTTCTTAGTAATCGCTATTAGTGAGATTGATAATTGTTAACCTTGAAAGAGTATGACTTGGGAAAAAGGCATTTGATATGGCTATTGTTTTCAAAGACTTCAAGCAGGATGTACTCCGCATGTACGCCATTCCTCAATCTTTGCTTGATGGCATCAAGGAATGGCTGAACTCCATGGATATAAAGTATTATGAAAGTAGAATGAACTTGAACTGGCGGCCAATTTTGAAGACTATTACTGATGATCTAGATAAATTTATTGAAGATGGTGGTTGGGAATTTTTGAATATAGAAGCTAGTGATTCTAATTCTGATAATTTAGAAGAGTTAGATCAAGGATACAAACCCTCTGATGTAGAAGAAGAATCGGAATCAGATGAGGAAGGTTCAAAAGATGAATCTCTTGTGGAGTTAGAGGAGGACGAAGAAGAAGATTCTAAAGAGGAGGAAGGTAAAACATGGGATGAATTAGAAGTCGAATCCAAAAATGCAGATAAGGAAAAAGGAGACGAGTTTGACAGTGAAGAGGAAAGACAACAATGAAAGGTAAAAGCTACAAGGAAGTCTTGGGCACTTGATATTAGAGATTCAAGAGGAATGCCTACCAAGAGGCATAAAGTCAGATGAATTGAGTTCATCTACATCCTTCTACTATTTATTCATGCACGTAAATGGTCATCTTGTAATCATAAGATTTGAGCTCTATTTAATCATCCTATGTATCAATAAACAACTCAACACAAGAGATGCAAATTGACATATTAACACGACAATATCCAACTAAGTTATTGAAACTCAACTATTGATACCTCATTCTCCATCCAGATTACAAAATTGTTCCACTTTTTGTTTTGTTATTCTTTTCAAATTGCTTTGGATGGCGGCCATATTTCTCCTATCAAAACATGGCACATGGACTAGTTAAACTAATTAATATGCAATCATTTACTTTTTCCAAGGAAAAAAAAATCATTGAACATATTAAATGTACTTACAAATGTACAGATCAAGGCCTGCAAACCTTTCTAGCCATTGCGATGCGTGGCACGAAGTTTCTCAAGCCTAGCCTTGGAGGCCTTGTCCTGAAACATATACTAATTCAATTTAACTATGCACAAATACAATTTAAATATCATTTAATAAATTTGATATAATCTTATGAGAAAATTCAAATACTTGCATACTCTCCTCACCAGACTTCCTTCGTGCATCAGACTTCTCATATGCTTTTACAAGCTCTTTCCATACTTTCACACTTACATCAATTGGCCTTCTTTTCTGCCTTAGCTCAGGAGAGATTTTTTTTATCTTCTTTGTTTGGTTGCAACAAAATCTCTTGCAGTTTTGAGACATTTGTAACTTTATCTTCTTTACAGACCAACCTGTGCCAAAATTAGTGTCCATGTCATGGATAACTGCTTTTTTCAGTTGCATGGGTATTTGTGAGAATGGAAAATGTAGATGGTCTTTAAACCATTGAAGGCATGATTCCTTCAACCTATTCACAAACGTTTTCCCAGCATCCATCATTCAGACTTCCCCTGAAACCACCTTGTATTCTATCTTCATATTGTAGCTACCAATGCAAGATTAATAACATGGCGTGGTGGAAGAAGTCTATGTCCTAGGACTAGCTAGGACATTGGAAGTCTTTGCTCCCTGTTCCACATTCTTAGAGTTTATTGTCACTAATTTCCTCTTGGATCTTTTGTTCGATCCAGGACTGGTTGGGGAATCAATTGATTCCCTTTGACACAATTGATTTGTTTGCAATGTTTGAGGGGTGTTACCAGATTGTTTTTCTATGTATCTGGAAAGTGTTTTCTAGTGTACATTAACCAATTTGTTCACTGCCTCTACCCCCAATATGGAAGCCAATTCCTCTTTATCTTTGTCAGTCTCATGTCCATATATATATATATTTAAACTATATTTCTTCTTTTAAATTTAGAAATAAAAAACAAAAAACTACAATTCCTCTTTATCTTTGTCAGTCTCATGTCCTTATATATATATTTAAATTATATTTCTTCTTTTAAATTTTGAAATAAAAAACTAAAAGTGAAATTCAAAGAAACAATGGAAACATTTACAAATCTATAAATTGACAATAAATTACCTCATTGTGGCCAGAGTCTACTCTCAAAGCTTTCTTCCTTCTATTGCTTGACATTTTGAGGTGACCTAGGGAAAATTACTTTCGTCCAGTCTGTGGAGGTAGACGAAGTACACACTGTCAGATATGAAAGCTTTCATCTAGTTTGTGGTATGAAAGTTTTGTTTTGTGGGAAAATATGTTTGTTGGGTTTGCTTAGTGTTGATAACCTAGGGAAAATATGTTTGCTGGTTTTTCTTAGTGTTGATAACCTTATCATGAGAACTCTTTCATAATGCAATCTTGCACAAATTTTTCATGGCATCGGTGACTATGGTGTGACTGGGAAAAACCAAGCAGTTTCTGCATTTATTTTCAGCAGTTGCTCAACAGTGACCGACCCAATTCCCAGATTAGTCAAGCAATTCACTATTTCCTTGATACCCAGGTTAGGGAAAGAATATCGAGGCATCCTGGCTTCGTGCTATAATATTTTGAGCCAAACCTCAAATGGGTAGGGTAAAATTTTTTGTTGGTTTCTCAAAGATTTTACAATTTATAATGAAGGGTCAATTTAGACGTTGGCTGGACAGGTTAGGCCATGAAATAGTAAACAATCACGAATTCAAATGCAATACAAAGAGCAGTAAACAATTAGGAATTCAACCAAGAAAAAAAATTGTAACCTTACCTATGGTGTTGCAAACTAAATCAAATTTCTCATCAGTTGCTGGTAGCGCCCTGCTCTCTTCCTTCGCGCGACGTTTTTCCCTTTTTGTTGTCTAATTTCTTCCTTCGCGTGTCATTTTTCCCTTTTTTGTTGTCTGGTTTTTTCCTTCATGGGGGAAATTTTTTAAGTTTTTGATTTTGATTCAGTGATCAGTGCTTTAGTCGGCATTAGTTAACACCAACTTTAGCGCCGACTTTTGGCCGTTAATGTAATCTATTTGGGGCACCTAAGGCGACGCCAAGTGCGCCTAATTCAACGCCATTGCTGTATAGTGACTATTTTAATTGTTGTATATCACAGGATCCAGTGTTGGAAATAATTCCAACTCCTGCCTTGTTTTTGTGACCACTATTGTCTCGTGGCTCCTTCATCAGCCCGGTGTGGTAGAGCGGTTTTTATCGCGATCCCGCAAGGTGCTTCATCCTTCTCGGCGGTAGTGTGGTGAAAGCTTCTATGGCAGTACACGAGTCTTCCTTTTGTTCCTGGTGGTGTTGTGGTGACTCCCGCAAGTCTTCTACCATTGGCATGCGGTGACCACTATTGTCATGCGGCTCCTTCATCAGCTCGGTTCGGTAGAGTGGTTTTTACCGTAGTCCCACAAGTTGCTTCTTCCTTCTCGGCGGTAGTGCAGAGAAAGCTTCTGTGGCAACATTTTTATTCATAGAGGAGGCCATGGAGAGAGGGCATGGATGGTGTAGAAATACTAATTTGCGGAGAGGAAAGTGGGTGGAAATAGACGAGACAACAAAATCTGTAGATACAATAGAGGTAAGAAGAGAAAGCAACCTCAACCAAAGGAGGAATGTGTTTATGAATTCACAAATGCTACAACATAGAGGAGATATCAATATGTCAAATATATGACTAAAGTGAGGTTTTGTGTTAGATAGCATACTCGTTGAAATGATATAATTGGTGTACTAAACATTATTTACTATGTTGTGTATTATAGGGGCGAGATGACGCCATGGCAACAAATCGTGTCATATCAAATGAGGATACAACGGATGAAGCGGGACATTAGGTACTCAAATTTTGACTTAACTTAGGAAAAAATGATTTGATGGCATTTTGTGATACGTCTGTCTTTTTTCACAGTATTATTGAAATTTATAATGTATTATCAATCTTGACATAAATTAGCAATGCATGTTGTTGATTATTTTTAGATGGAGGTGGAGCAAATCACAGTACGAGTTCAAATTGCAAAGAGAAGAAGATATATATATGTGGGCCGTGGACCTAAAACTGTTAATCCACATAGACGATGGGTGGAAGAGGATATGACAATGGATACTGTAGACACAACAAATGATTGCACTAAAGAAGAGGTAGGTCAGGACTATAGTACATGGTGTGAATACTTTGAGAAAATTGTCGTTTGTGGATGTTCTATATGTCGTGGAAAGACACAATTCCAGCAGCGATTGTACAAAGACATTACATATATAGTGAACTTCCGATTCGGTGGTACTCTGTCGATTAAAACCAAAGATAAGGTGTGGGTGATGTTTATAAACTATTGTCAAAGTGTGTTTTATTTAAATTATTATATAAAAAGGTGATCTCGCAAGAAATAATGTTCCATTATTCCAATTGATATATATATGAACATACAATTTATATTTTCATTTTTAGTATATTTGATTATATTTCTTTTGAAATTGATACATTTATGATTTATCAATTGTTTTGCCAAACATTAAATAATGCTTGGGTTTGTTGATAGGTAGAAGATTTTTGATGACCCACATACTATTGCCCAAGATCATGGTTAATAAATATCTCAGGTGGGATGTGGGATGGTGTGTGGGTGCAGAGTGAGACTCAAAAAATGGCATGCATTAATATTATTAGAAAATCAGAAGCCACTATTTGGTTGAATTAGGACAAAGGATTCACTACCCTATTGAAGTGAGTTTAAGTCTATTTCTTACTTTGCATTTGTCGGTTGGTGTAGTTGAAACGTTTAATGCAGTTTATATTTCTTTAAGGGGACAGAATATATTGTATATAAACAGTCCTAGAAAGATTGACATATCAAAAATGTTCACCATAATTCAAACATTCAATTGATTTAATCTCTAGCAATCTTACAAGGCACTAAAAACTAAAATATTCCCTGAAGAGAATGTGTTGCCATCAACTTGCAAAGAGGCACGTCTGTTGTTGGTTGAGTTGGGGATTGAATATAAGAAAATTCATTCATGTAAAAATGATTGCATTTTATACAGAGATGAATATGAAAACAAGGAAGAATGCCCTGTATGCAAAGAGAAGAGATATTGTATAGATGTACAAGGTCCTACAGTTCCAAAGAAGGTTTTATGTCACACGCCAATTATACCTAGACTTAAGCGAATGTTCCATTGCAATTCACTAGCACAATTGATGGACTGGCATGCAAAGAACAAGAGTAAAGATGGATTCATGCAAATTTCGGCAGACTCCAAAGCAATGAAACATAGAGGAAAAATGGCCAACAAAATTCAAAGATGAACCACGCAGTATCAGGTTTATTCTTGTAATTGATGGAGTGTGCCCATTCTCTTTCCTGAGCTCAAATTATAGTGTTTGGCCAGTCAGATTGATAGTATACAATATTCCCCCATAGATGAGTGTTAGAAAGGAGCACCTTATGTTGACTCTCATTGTTCTAGGAAAATATCAAGTTAAAAATATGGATGTTTGTATCTTGCACCTTTTATTAGAGTGAGATGCAATTGCTATGGAAAGGCATAAGAATGTATGATATATCACATCCTCCATCAAATAGGTCCTTCATGTTGTATGGTGTGCTATGTTCGACTATTCATGATTTCCCAGGACATGGTGTTTGTTCTAGTAAGATAAAATATTTACGTATTTACACTCATAATTTATTTTTTCATCCCAACTTTCATACTTAGTTTTATATATTTTTTGATGTTATTAACATTATTTATTAGTGCGGGGCTTCAAACAAGGGGATATTTGCATGTCCAAGATGTGTAGGACAATTACAAGAGTACATTATTCTAAAGTCTACATGTAAAATTATTTCACATGACAGGTTTTCTACTACTAGATCATAGGTTTAGAAATTTCCAAAAGAATCAATTTGATGGAAAAGTTGAAAATAGAGGCCCTCCCATGATTTTGGGTCTAGGTGATTGGCTTAAGAAGTATAAAGATGTTGAATTGAAAGCTTGGGAGGATTTTTTTGATTGGGGTGATTCAATTGAAGAACCATAACAAGTTGTAGTTAATATGCCAGAAGGAATGAAAAGGAAATCAATACTTTATGAGCTCCCTTATTGGAAGGATCTATTAATATCTCACCTATTAGATCCTATGCACATCTTCAAAAATGTCCTAGATTCTATATTTTGACATATATCAGGCAAAGAGAAGGACACCTTGTCTTTGAGGAGAGATATTGCTCTTTCACGTACCAAATTTGATAGAAAACATTTGTGGCCAAATAGGGAAAATGAAACATATGTAGAAGCTGCATGGATTTTGAAAAAAAAAGAGCTAGACCAACTAAAAAATGTCATCCATTCAATAAGGACACCTACTAGCTATGGGTCATCATTGGCTAAAGCTTTTACAATTGATGGACATTTCACAAAATTTAAAACACATGATTTTCATAATTTAATGAAGGTATTATATCAATATTTAACATTTACTGGTAACATTCATTAAGCACTAAATTTATTTTGATATTTTGTTGTGTGAGAAAAAAAATTACTAATGACCTTTTCATAAATTTGTTTGATAACATATCATGCCATTGGCGATTAGGGATTCTGTCTTACAATTGACTTAAGGAATGCCATAAATCAATTAATCCAACATTTACAAGGTATGTAGTTATATGAAATGTTCATGTGTGAGAGACACAGAGATATTATATTGCATTTTAATTTATGACTAAATGTTCATACTAATTTACTATTCTTATATTAGGTGGGTGACCTCCAAGGAGATCCATGAATCTGAAGTGCTAAAGTGGAAGAAAGAAATTGTAGAAATTGTATATTGTGTTTGAAGGAGCTCCCTACAAGTTTCATGACCTACAAGTCCATTTACTTATACACCTAGTCGATGACATTGAATTGGTGGGTGTTGTATCAGCGAGGTGGATGTTTTTCTTTGAGAGGCATATGAAAAATCTTAAAAGATATGTCTGATAAAAGGCACATCCAGAGGGTTGCATGGTTGAAGGGTATGTATTGAATGAAGCATTTTTCTTCCTGTGTGAATTCCTTGATAAGGATTCTAAAGATGGCCCACACATTTGGGATGAAGAATGAGCATCATATATTATTGATGGAGAAAAACCACAATCTAATGGTGTTGAAGTACAAATTAGTAAGTAAATTCACAATCAATGTGGTTTTTTTTCTTGTAATCATTAATTTACTCTGTAATTTATTTGTCAAATTAACACATGACATTTGGGTTTGAAATAAACATGTTAACATGTAATAGGTGTAGACAAAAGTTCTATACTCACAAGTTCATTATGTACCACATGGACTTTATGAACAAATGGATTGATCTGTATGATAAAAAGAGAGAAGTGTTAGAAGCAAGGAGATAGTTTAAGAGATCAAACCCAAGGAATACTCCACTTTCCACTCATCTACTTGGGGAATGGGGCAAAGATTGCACACTAGAATGGGTTACTGAACAAATTCAAAATCAAATAGAAGATGTAGGTACAAGATTCAAACATAACAGAAGATGAAATCAACATGTCTAGAGGATGTGAAAGAAAGGTACAGTTGGAATTTTACAAAATGTTGTTTCCTTACAGTTTTGATAGTATTAACTATTTTAATATTCGTCATTATATTTGTTTTCACTGAAATAAATGGTCTTTCACAGGCAAGGAAATATCTAGCAATGTGGGCATATGGTCGACATTATTGTGTAGAAAGTGTAGACATAAAGAGATGATCCTTCGATTGTGGCATCATGGTTGACTTCGAGCAATCCAGTCGATCAAGCTCAAAAGATAAGAATATAATTGAAGGGAATCTACAATATGTTGGGAAAATACAAGAAATTATTGAGTTGGATTACCACTCTTTTAAATGTTGTATTTTTAAGTGTAGATGGTATGAAGCATTTGAGAGGACACAAGACATGATACCCATAGTGGATTGTTTTCTATAGATTCCTCATCCTTCCTACCGTGAGGATAAGGAGCCTTATGTTCTACCAATTCATTGTGAGCAGGTATTTCTTAACTCAAACAAGAAGTGGTAGTGATCATTAATCTATTAATTCATAGCTTATTGCGAATATATACATGTGTTTATTAATCAATAAAATTGTTATAACATACGTCTAATATATGTATGTCGTTCATGTGCTGGTATTTTTCTATGAAGATATTTTGGACCCGAAATGGATATTTGTCATACATTATGATCCAAGATTAAGGCATGTATTTGACGATGCATTAGTGGATACTGAGAAAACAATGATGGCCAACAAAATGAGAGAGAGGGATTAGAGAACATCAAAGAAATTGGACATCCATGATGATGTTGAAGATGGTTATGTTCAGGCACAAGAAGACAACAATCCAAAGTTAGATGATGTTATGGAAGACAACAATATGGATGGTATAGAAAATGATGATCCAAATACATCTGGTAACAATATAGATGGTCTACAATCAAATTTCAATGATGATGAAGATGATGCAGGTCAAGATGAGGATGATGATAATATTAAATACTTGAAAGAACATATGAACATTGACAATGATACACTAGATGACATTGTAGCAAATAATAATGTTAATGACCAAGACTTCTAAATTTTCAGAATTATTTGCAATCCATGTTTAAAAAAGGATGATTCTTATGGCCTAAACTTTGAAATGCTTCAGTAATACTATGTTGTACTTGGACAATTGAAAACCTGTTTTATTCTCCTAGCAAGTTTTTTTATTTTCCATTATAATTCTAGACCAAACAACATTTGCGGGATGGCCTTTTACACCAATCTTAATTTGTATGAAGTTCACGAACCTGTTGTCAAGCAGTAAATTCCTTTCGTAGACAGGAAATGTAAAGGCTTCATTTAAGAAAAGATAAGTATAAGTCTCTTTATGAGGGTAATCCACACACAAAAAGTAAAAAGCACATAAAAATACAATTGTACAGTAGAAAATCAGATTCAATCAGTTATGTCTTATTTCGCTTGCACACTTATCTGAAAGACATAGGGTATTCACCATAAATTTCCCTTGACAAAGCAAACATATGCTTTCATTTATTTTTACTGTATATCTCAGAAGTGAAATTGTTGTTACATAATGATGCATTGAGAAAATAACATATACAAAAAAATGCAAAGAAAATGTTTGAAATTTAACATGCAACCTATTGTGTTGTGCTGAAAGGAATCAAGATTAACTGGGACAAGAAATAAAAATAAAATTTTGATGATTGTACTTAAAAGTTAACAGGATATGAAAAGTGTGGACAATGATGGTGCTGAAATTGAAAACCCTAATTGTGATGACATTACTATTTTATGTCATTAGAGATAAAGAGCACATACAATTTTATATACATAGAAAATGAAGATTTGAAACTAGTAAACTAAAAATGTAAACACTGTAAGATTTTTCCTTAAACAATAATTCACATACTCACAAAAAAAGGTGAATCATTTTTTATTCAAACTTTGTTTTCTTTAATAGACATAACAGTAAAAGAATATTTACAAGTACAAGAATATATACACTGTTTCATAGAAAATAAGGAATGTTTCATAGAATATACAAGTACAAGAATATATACAAGAATATTTACAAGTATAAGAATATATACACTGTTTCATAGACTTCTAAATTTTTAGAGTTATTTGCAATCTATTGGGTCTCAAAAACATAGGTTTTTAGACCATAAGAGGGTGCCAATCTCTAAGAGGGCTTTAATCCTTAATACGAACCAATTAAAGTAAATTAGTTGAAAGGACTTTAATTCACACCTAACTAGAAACCAATCAAAGCATCCAAACAATAACAACAAATGTGCCCTGATAAATCTTGCAAATTTAAACAACTTGAAAAGACCACTTTGGAGACAACAAAACAATAAATAAGCATGAAAATCGACACAAAAATTCAACACTGAAAATGGATTATGAGTTATAATGTATCTGCTCCATTATATTGCTCAAAATATAAACATACATACCATGAGTTCTTTTGATATGAATAAGTGGATGAGATGGTCTAGTATCTATTCTAATGGATTGAAATGATGATGATATGATGATCAAAATCAGACTTTGGTTTCCCTATTTGTACAGGAAGTAACAAGCTTCAGGTTCATTCAAAAAAGTTACATCGTTTCTTAACTAAAGCATAATTAACATAACATAGAAACTTAAAAAGAGTTTAGTGTTGGATGCACCATAGTCTGTTAATCATCAACAAGCACCCGTGACCACCTAAGATCTGTTCAAGGCTCAAGCACCATGTTAATGCGTCCACAACAACCAAACTCTGACTACCTCCTCATACAACTCGTGCAAGGAACAAATTAACCTTTGAAATGTGATCAATGTATTTCTCTTGGGCATAAGTGTTTGCATTCTGTAGAGTGTCTGTCATTACATTCTCCAATCCAACAATCCTCCCGAGCTGCTTATGCGTTTTCTTGAGTACCTCATCCTCATCATTGATGTCATCAAGGATGCCTAGAAAATATTTTGATATCTTATTTTTCCAAGTTTCCTGATCCTTCAAATATGTTTCTTCAAAGAAATATGGCATGACCATACATAGTGGTTGGTTGAAGTCACTCAATTCCTGTGTCAAGATATTCTGGAAGTTTTCATGTGTATTCATGAGGCTTTGACATTCTTGGAGCAAAGCATTATTATCTCCATCTTTTTCCTTGATATGGGATTCCATTTCCTTCATCCTATCAAGCAGACTTCCATGCTCCATGAGGGCCTTGTATGTTCCACAGTGAGCACGTCGGACACCATCTACATGTTAGCACATATCTTTGAATTTCATACAAATTATCTGTGATGCTACTTCAAAAGTAGTAACCTTCAATTTTCTTTTTAGTGTTACCAGATTTTCACATATGGCTTAATCAGGTAGAACCCATTGATGTTTAAAAGAAAATGGTATATTTTATTAATCTCTCCTACATTGCATTCATGTGTACAAATGAAATAACTTAAGATTACAAAAATTTAAATAATTGCATTTATACAGATCCATGAAACATAAGAAATATTTTACAAATCTTTTCTAAAAAGTAATCTTTATTGAATGTAGAAATATTCATTTGACTCACACAAGCCATGAGTTTAACTATTGCTTATTCAATACAAATTAAGATAGACATATACATGAATAAGTAAATGAAGAGAAAAGAATATCATGTAGGGAGGGTAACCAATCATTGCCTGAGAATGACTGGTTTTGTTATGTCTTCTTGTCCAACTGTCGTCTGAGTTGTCCTGGCCTTCCTAGCTCTTTGATATTCCTGTTTCCTGCATTGAGTCAAAGCAATGTGTTAGAGCAACTCTCTAAGCAATGAAAAGTTACATACCATTCATGATCATTTACCTATGCATGTATAAATTGATCCTGATCTGCATTAAATAAGTTTTATGTGCATTTCAAGTGTCCCAAAAAACCATTGGAATTATCAAACACACTTGAAATACACATATGTTTTTCTAACTTGTTTGCTTCATGTGCAACTACAGGTGTAATTATGTTTTAATTCAAAATGATTGGTGGAAATGTGGCTCCCATAAGGGTTGAGCCCAGCTCATAGCAATGATTGCATTATTTTAATCTATACATAGTCTTTTATGTATATTCCAAGTGCATATAGAATTACATTGCAAAATAGTTGATATCAATCATGATTACTTCATAATCACAATGCAAAAGAGTATACAATGTTAAATAATAAATACTTGAAGTAGTGAGTTATCAAAGTGCAGTACAGTGGAGGTTACACATTTTTTCCTTTATGAATTGGGGCTTTTTATACAGTACTATTGTTGCATTATTTCTAGCAGGAATGGGAAATAATTGTGGAGCAAAGTGACAGTGATTGTGGTGTTTATCTTGGGCAATGTTCTTTTTCAGGCCCAGAAGTATAGTAACATAAGAATGCATTAAAGGTATTATATTACAACACTATGAAGAAATCGTAGTACACTGAAGTACCAAGGAATCAGTGAGTGATGCTAGTGCATACCAAGCTGCTAGATATCATATTATGATGGGAGATTGATTTTTATATCCTTGTTGATTGAGAATCCAACTACCTTTTAATGAATCAAATGCCAAGCTTATACAAAACGTGTAGTGAGACAGTGGCACATAAGACAATGCTAGAGGAGTGTTTATGTTGTTAAGAGAAAATAGTTATGAGTTAAGGGAAGAGGTACAAGGCAATATGGTAAAAAAATAGTAATATAGGCACTCCTGAATATTTTTTTTTAGCATACAAGGCAGATACAGTCATCATATATACAAAGGACAGTCTAATGGGGCAGTTATTAAGTCTACAATGTAGTGATCTGAAAGTAGCAAAGGCCTAATGAGCAAGTCATAATGCCATTTAATAAAGGACAATGTTTTCTTTTGAGTTCCTAAAAGCCACTTTATGAGCATGATAGTTAATAATGAAGCATGGAGCTCAAGAAAATAATCTTTCAAAAGCAAAGAGAAGATAGCATTGTATATTGTAACATATCCTCCAAGACAATTTCCTTAACATATACATGATGTCAACATAATGTAATTGAAGGTGCTTAGGGTTTTCAAATGGCAAAAAACAATTACAACCACCAAAGGGACAACATATAGGCTAATCCAATAGGTATTGTTCATGAAGAAATGGTAAAAATGCATAGAGTTTTGTGTTATACCCATACTATGCAATGGCAACGCATCATTTTTTGCAAATCATTCTTTCCTCACAAGGCAACATTATTTCTATGAATTGTTGGCCGAGATGGCTCTTGTTTCAACTACTCACCCCTCATGGAATCTCATTCACATTATAAACTTGCACAATGAATACCCTAATGAAGGTGATTATGAATGGTATACCACTCAAAAATGAAGTTACCCATGTAACAGGTCAATAAAAATCATGAGGCCGTGGCCTAGAATCACTATTTTTGTTCATAAGATGCATAAAGTTTTCAGAAAATACAAGAAGACTCCAAAAATTGCATGAGTCTTGTAGGAAAAAAACCATTATACATCCTTTATAGTGCATTAAGTGCACATTTGCAAATTAGAGCCCTTGAATTCATGTACAGGAGAGCAATATCATGATCATCGTTTTGCATAAATGTGATCAAAACAAGTAATTCATCCACGAAAATTGATAATCCAAGTTTTAGATTGCAAATGCATGGAATAAATAGAGAAGAGGTCGATTCTTTTAAATATTGTAGAAATAGCTCTATTTTGAGCTTCTCTTTCTTCTGAAATAAAATCAAAGACAATTGTGTTTGGAGAAAGAGGTTACCTGAGACTCTCTCTCGAAAAATGCAAAGGAAAACCCTCAGTTTCTACAATTTTCACCATGGAAGTCACTCACAAAGATCTCCATCCAAGCTTCAACTGAAACCCTCATGGTTGGCGGCGTTGTTTTCCTCTTTGGGCTTGGTAAAAAATGAAATACCTTTGACAAGTGTGGCTCGATTCTTTGCCTTAGGGTTTTTACCCTATTTCTTATGGCCGATATAGAACTTGGATTTTTTCCATTTTTCTTTAACAAAAATGCAATGAAATTATTAAGGCCGTGGGTTATACCTTTGCCTTAGTGATTTTATATAGTGTAAGTCTTTTAAAAGACTTATATTTATTTCTTTTTATCTTTGCATAATATAAAAAATAAAATGTAAAACACTAAGTCCTAATGATTCCTTATAAATCATTTGGACTTGTATTCTTTTAAATGCAAGGATAATGGAGGTTTTTCAATGTAATGAAAATAAAGATATGCTAATCATTATATCATCAAAAAGATCTATGGGCAGATCTTTGTGGTGGGATATTTTGTAAGCTCGAAGGGGCCGAGATCTTTTGGTATATAGGGCATTTTTGCCTCTTTGTAAAAGAGTTCGGATTATGCATTCTCGGGAGTCAGTGATTTTTAACAATCCTCTCTCAGCTGATGTATGCTTTGTAACTCAACTCGAATCTAGAATAAAACATAGAGTTTACCTCGGAAGCCAGTATTAATATTTTTATTACTCTCAGTTCTGTATTTTTAGATTATGCAAGTTTTCAACTGTGTTTTTTCTAAATCTGTATTCATACCTTAAAGCTGTGAAATTCATCTTTCCTTCTTAAGATATGTATGTAGATCAAACCTTTTAAGAATGATGCATAAGTCTAAAGGGGTTCTGTTGAGCAAGTGAAATACTAACCATTAGCTTTCCAGTGTATGTTCATCTTGTTCTCATTCCATGATTTTTGTCAATTTGGTGTATCACCATAGGTTTAAGTTTTAATTTTTATGCTTTCTCCTTCTCCCTTTCCCTTACAAAATTAGTAGTAAGGTGATACTGCCACCAAAGGAAGCCGGACTTCTCTAGAGGTTGACCTCTATCTACAAGTGACCCACAGCTTTAGAGGTCTTCCCATGTTACACTGGAGTGTTGGACACCAAGTTCAACTAGGGTGCAATTTCAGGTGATAACAGTTTTGGTACGCCCGGTGGGACTGTCGAACAGACAGTTTGGAAATTATATGTCTACTACTGGTTTTTGATATGCATCCAGTAAATTTCAGGCCTTTCAGAGGTAAAATATCAACATATCATGGTGACTCCAACCTCATAACAACTGGTTCCAGTAGCCCAGTGTCTACAATTAATAAGGTTTGATATTTAGGCTTGTTATTCCTCATGTCTTATCTCTGTAATGTTTAGTTATCAACAATATAGTGACTTGCCACCTCCATTCTATGAGATTCATGTGTATATGTCCTCCCATCAGCCATACTATACAGAACAACCTGTTGTTTTTATGTCAAATGACCCGGTATCAGCAGATTACCAGTATTTTCATCATGTTTCCCACCCTCCCACTCTGGTTCAACCTTTGTTTCAATCCATATTTGATCAAAATCAACCCCAAGAGGAGGTTTCTGATGTTAACCAATATGATTATTTAAATAATCAGCCTCAAAAGCATCCATACCAGAACATATTGGACTTGTTCCAACAGATTGACCATACGTTGTGGGATCTAAGTCAAGGTCTTCACAATATGGAGATTAATGATACTAGTAAAGTGCTTGCATGCCTATCTAGGATGTTGGTTGATATCAAGGTGCAGAAAGGTATCATTATGTAACAATAAGAAATGGTTGAACAAGTCTACTTTTATGATCAAGGGAGAGTGGCAAAAAGAATCCAGTTCGAGGAAATCCTTGAACAGGGAATAGATGCTAAGGAAGAACAAATGAAGTTGCTCTCTGCTTAGGTGTGGAATACTCAAGCTTACTTAGACTATCAACACCAACTAATGGAGGAGTTTCAAAAGAGGCAGCTTGAGGGGAGTTTCAAAGAGAAGAGAGTTGTTGCAGAAGAGGAGCAACCCAGTGATCAAGTTAGTTCATTCACCATGAAAGATACTAGAGTTCCAAATCTGTTACATCTAGCTATGGAGGAATATAGAAGGCAACAACAACAAAGGATTGAACACCTAGAAGACATCAAACAATTTGGGTAGTTGTTGATTGATGACAGTCAGCAAAACAACAATAGCACATGTGAAGACGATGTTGAATCAAATTCATTGCTGAACCCCTTAGATTTTGATTCATTTGAAAAAATTTCTGATGCTGTTTATAAGATGGCTGAAAGCAGAAGGCAGGAATTGTTAGTTGAAGATTTGCACTTGCAGACAGAGGATTCCCAAGTTTCTCTGGAAAAGGAGCCACACGAAGAAGAACAATTGGTTTATTTGCTTGACCAACTACCTGGTTTTGTTGAGTAAGCCGAAGAGAACATGCAGGTTCCTATTTTACCAGTTGATTTGGAACGGCTAAAGAATATTGCTGACTTGTTTGATGAACTTCCTCAATTTTTCGATGAAGATGAAGATCTCACATGCATGATAGCATCTATGCCTAGTATGGAGCAACTAAATGGTAAAACTCATCTAGATTTAATGCAAAATTATGAGTTAGATGATATCATAGAAGCTTTTGTTCCAACATAGATGATGAGCTAGTATCATATGAAAGGGAAGCATGTGATCAACCCATTCAAGTCAGTGAAACTATTGAAAAATTTGTAAAAGATAATTCCTTGCAGCCTATGAACTTATTTGATGAGCTGCCCCACTTTGTTGAGGAGTTATATTTTGTCATGGACAAAGAGCATAAGGAACAACAGTTTGAAGATTTGTTTTCAGTTATCCAACAGGGATATTAACTCTTTAGTCAAGAAGATCCAACCACTGAAAACATTAATGGTTTCTTTTCAGAAACTATTGTACAAGATGCAAAGAAGCAGGACTCCATTTTCATTGCAGAGCTGAAAGAAAGAACAGTTGATCCTCCTATAAACAATAATAGTCAAATCTTTCAAGAAGATTAGACTGTAGTAGTCAATGAGCAACCTGCATATTACCTCCAATCAGCATCTTTTCAAGGAAAAGATGAAGTCTTTAGAGATCAACAAGGGGTTGAAAGTTACAAGTTCAGTGTCTCGACAAGGGGATGTCCTATCAGGCACCTGGCACAGTTGAAGGACACCCAAGAGGAGTTACCAGTTGGATTACCTGCTTGGGATCATGGGATTCAATATCAAAAGTCATCAATGCAGGTGGCTCACCATCCTCAAAACAGTTGTAGGCACCTCTTGTCTAACACAAAAAGGGAGGCATTTTTCATGATTGAGGAGGTGTTTAATCTATGCACTCAGCATTTACTTTTCCTTTATCGTTGTTGGACAATTTGTAAGCAGGAAGTACGTCCTATGTTGGTGAGAAAGGGCAATTTTTTCTCACAACCAATAAATGGTTATGTATGATCACTACCACTGCTGGGTAGTGTAGGATAGAGTAGTTGTAGTTCCAGTTTTTGCTTTCAATAAGTGCCCGCTGGCACGTTTCATTTTAGTTTTTTCATGTTTTCAATAAGTGCAGTTGCTGCACCTGGTTTTTCCAAAAAACTCTGTCTTCAACAGAGTTGCAGTAGTTTCTTTCAGTTTGCATGTTTTGAGGCTGAGTTACAGTTTTCTGAGTCAAAGTAGAGCAAAATGACTCAGTGCCCAATGGATAGGCCTAGGCTACTGGTTTGCATGTTTAGCAGGAAAACATCCAACTGAGGTCGCTAGAAATGTTACCCAATTTTCACCTACGGGCTCAATCAGTTGGGCAATCTATGCTTCAAGTGTTCATAAAGGCCAAATGTGGACATTGTTGTGCAGGATTAAATCATACATATGATGCCATTTCACAAGGAGCTCATTCGAAGAGTCTGCCTCAATCAATTTTTGCACAAAACCCATCAGAGCAGAAAGTCGGCAATACCCACATGTTGTCTTGCCGACTGACAGTGCGTGTTATTTGTTTAGATGCTCTAGTTGCTAGGACCTTCAGGTCGCTATGAATCTTTATGTGTATCTCCATGTGTGATCTCTCACCGAAGGTAGCTCACAAGATGGTGATCTCGGGGAAATGTCTGGCCGACAGACCAATGTCTTAGAAAAGGTATGAGATCCTACCGATCAACGAAGGGTCTCGATATGTGTTTTCCCTTCGATAAGAGGTCTCGCCGACAACGAAAAGTCTTGCCTATATAGATGACATCGGTGTAGTGTATGGCTGTCGAAGTGATGTCCCGCCGATTGCTTGTGGTCTCACCGAAACAAAAGGGCTCGATCTAATGAATGTCGTCGGTGTAGGATGAGAGCTTCGCCATAAGGTCTCGCTGATAGCGAAAAGTCTTGCCGAATGAAGAGGAGCCCGGGGAGATGTTGAAGTGAACTCAGAAAAGGAAGAGGAGATTGGTGTAAGGTCTCACCGACTGAGCAAGCTCTGGCTGAAGTGGAATGTGGAGCTCACCAAGAGATTGGAGGCTTCGCTATGAAGTCTTGTCGACCCGAGAGGGTCTTGCTGAGGCGAAGTCAGCGAGGTTAATGAAAGCAGCTCAATGGGATGTCTTACTGACCCAATAAAGTCTCGTTGAATGGATATTTGAAATTGGTAAGACTCCTGACCGTGGGGTTTGAATTCGCCATGTTGTCTAGGAAAATGAAGATGTCTCGGCGAAGTGAGTTGTCAATGGGGGAAAGGAGAGACTTCGCTGTAACATCCCGGTGATAGGTATGTTGTCTCCCCGACAGGAAAGGTGGTGCCTTCGATATGAGCTGGTGGTTCAGCATGAGATCTCACCAACCAAATAAAGTCTCCCCAACAGAGCAAAGGGAGCCCGATAGAAGTCCTCGCCAAAGCAAGGTGGTTTCGCCATGAGGCCACCTGTCAGAGGAAAGTCTTGTTGAAAAGAAATGTTGAGCTCGGCAAGTCTTGTCGTAGCGAAATGAAGCCATCAAAGGATTTTTCCCTCAGCATAGTGTCTTTCTAACCAATCATCTCTCGCCGAAAGAAATGTTGAGCTCGGGTAAGAGCAAAATGTGTTCAAGGTAACATTAATGAGCTCTTGCCGATCGTCATGCATTATGCCGAAAGCTGTAGAATGGTGTAATCACATCGGTGAGACATTTCTAATGTCTCACCAAGATGCGATGTTGATGAGGTGACCTTTGACCCTTTGGGAATCCTACACGGAGCATGTTCAACCAACCAGAGGAGGCTAGAGACGAACCATTGACGATTTGACTGATTGGTCCCCCCCAACGAAAGGGATCAGTGGAGCAAAGGCAACGAGGATCTGCTCTGAGAGATTGGCATTAATGATAATGCCTCAAGAGCATTCGAAGCAGCTCGATGAAGAGTTTCGAGAGAGACATGAGGACTAGAAGTGAATGCGGTAGCTGCAAAAGATCTGAAGGGCTTCTCCTGAGAGCAACTCCACACCCACATGGACACGAGGATGCAACATTAATTTCATCAAAAAGATCTATGGGCAGATCTTTGTGGTGGGATATTTTGTAAGCCCAAAGGGGCCGAGATCTTTTGGTATATAGGGCATTTTTTCCTCTTTATAAAAGAGTTCGGATTAAGCATTCTCGGGAGTCAGTGATTTTTAACAATCCTCTCTTAGCTAATGTATGCTTTGTAACTCAACTCGAATCTGGAATAAAACATAGAGTTTACCTTTGAAGCCAGTGTTAATGTTTGTATTACTCTCAGTTCTGTATTTTTAAATTATGCAAGTTTTCAACTGTGTTTTATCTAAATCTGTATTCATACCTTAAAGCTATGAAATTCATCTTTCCTTCTTAAGTTATTTATGTAGATCAAACCTTTTAAGAATGATGCATAAGTCTAAAGGGGTTCTGTTGAGCAAGTGAAATACTAACCATTAGCTTTCCAGTGTATGTTCATCTTGTTCTCATTCCATGATTTCTATCAATTTGGTGTATCATTGTAGGTTTAAGTTTTAATTTTTATGCTTTCTCCTTCTCCCTTTCCCTTACAGAATTAGTAGTTAGGTGATACTGCCACCAAAGGAAGCCGGCCTTCTCTGGAGGTTGACCTCTGTCTACAAGTGACCCACAACTTTAGAGGTCTTCCCATGTTACACTGGAGTGTTGGACACCAGGTTCAACTAGGGTGCAATTTCAGGTGATAACAACACTTTTGCAAGAATATACATAATTGAGTTGTGCAATTTTATCTTTAGTCATTACAAGCAAGCGTATGCAATCTATTTTTAAATCCAAGTAACGTTTAGGTGCATCACCATAGGGTTTAGTTTTCATTTTCATGCACTCCTTCTCCCTTTTCCTTATAGAATCAGTAGTTAGGTGATAACCGATAGGAATTTGGCCTTCTCCGGAGGTTGACCTCTGCTTACAAGCAACCCACAACTTTAGAGGTCCTCCCATGTTTTCTCTGGAAAGCTAAGTCATGCAGCTTATCCTGTTAAATCTTGCAACTTAGCTAGGGTGCAATTTCAGTAGTTAACATTTAGTTCTTCTTGTTCCTTTTGTTCCTTTTCAAATTTATGCTTCCATTGAGCAGTCTCAGACATGGCCTCTAATACTTTTCTTTCATGTTCAATTAAAGGAGAGTAAAGCCTTGGAGAAGTAGGCAACCTATCTTTGTAGTTGGTTAATTCTTGTTTCAACCTGTCATTTTCCTCTATTAGCCACTGGTTATCTCTTACTAGCTTTTGGATCTGGGCTTTGGTGTATTTGGCTACATTCATATTCAAGTTAGTAGTCTCTAAGGGATCTGTCTCCCCTACTCTTTGCACGAGGAGATGTCCAAAAATCTGATCATGGTCAATGAGAGAAGGCTTCTTTCCTGGGGGGTAAAGAGCCCAAATTTGCAAAGTGGTATTATCAGGATTGTACCTTGACCCTGTATAGACCCTGTCACCTGCTTCATCTGTTATTTGCAAAGTTTTATTATTTCTCTTCAAAAAGCTGTCAAACACAATGGCTAAACTAATATCCCACACAGGAAGGAGCATAACTCCAACTTCTTGCAATAATGCTCTTCCTCTCTCAACAGTCATGTTTCTCATTTCCCTATCAACTTCATGTTGCAACTCTTTCAAGGAATAAGCCTCTTTCTCAGGGTCAATGTCCTTTAACCTTTCTCTTATTAGTCTTCCTTTATACTCATATATAGATGACTTAAATTTAGGGGTCTACACAAAAGTATCATCTGCAACAAATTCCTGACTTGCACGATGCCTCACATCATATGATAGCTCATCAGAGGCTTCAAAGGTGATCACACTTCTTTTCAATGGCATCTCATATTGGGGTATAACAGGAGCATTAAACTATGTGATTCCTTCTTCCTCCTCAGTGTTATCTTCTTCCATGGATGGGGAACCAACTGAAAAGCTCACTTCAGGAGTAGGCTGAGGTGATAAGTAATCTAGTGGTGTGATATTTTCTATTTGCCTCCTAGGACCGATGCCGCTTCCTCTTTCAAATGCCACAAGTGGAACATCTCTTATTGGTTCTTCTTCATGGAGGATTAACTGCTCAATTCTTTCTATGAGATCCTGTACCTCAGGGAAAGCCCCTAAGTAGCCTGGGTTATTATTCACCTTCCAAGCCTCAACCATCATAACCCTATTGTAGGCATTCATTCTCATCATGTTTTATTTTTCTTCACAATTTATGATGACATCTTCTAAAATGAAACTATGCTCATACCCTTTGAATTTCTAAAAAAATTTGGCATCACAAATGAAGTGTTCAGGATCAAACTTTTCCCTTTTGTTGCTAACCGGCAAGCCATAATAATCCAGTTTACCACTAACCAAGTCATAGCCTGAATCAGAGATAATAGTGAAATCACCAAAGCATAAAGTGGAAGGCATGGAAGTATGCCTCCCATAGCTCTTTAAATGCATGAAAGCTGAAAATGGAAATTGCCTTATGATCTCTAAATAAGCAACTCTATCTGGAACAGTCTTTGGCAAAAAATAAGGTGCAACTTCAGATCCATAAACCTTGATAACAGTACAATCCCCAAACATGTACCAGTCCCCCCAATTGTGATTTATCCCTACTTCATGACCCATATCTTTTGGTTGTAGAAATCTTAAGATCTCTGAGGAGAGGTTGTAGTCACATTTGTGGCCTAGCATCTTGTATAGTGGTTTGACAAAATATTCCTCAAAATATAGGTAGTGGGACCTCCCACACATATTGTCCAACACAAATGTCCACATTTGTACAAGCCTTGAATTTTCATCATTATCTAAGTCTTTTATTCTTAATTCCTCACCCCATATCCCCATCACCTACCCTTCCTATAATATCATGTGCAACAAAAGAGAATAGTGCTTGAAATTAATGGCTTCACTATCATTCTTGATGATATTGAGGGCATTATTGATGGCCTCCAATAAATACTTTGCATAAACATAGGGTCAGGCATTATGGCTCTGGATGTTTGTGGCTAAAACCATGGGAGAAATTGTCATGTTCTCAGGAACATCAATTCCCAGTACTTGACTAGCTGAGTAATAAGTGTATTGAAAGTATTCTTCAAACAAAGCCACAGAGAATGGGGGCTTATCTTCACTAGAGAACCTCATATTTTGGTTATCCACACCTTTAACCCTATGTAAAGGAAATTTCCACCTCTTGTAACTTGTTTCCATGGTGTGGTATTCCTCCAACAAGTCTTTGATTTGCAATTTTGTTTTTAGGGAAGTGTCTAGCTGAAAAATCATGGAAATATAATTTAGCTTTATGACCATGAACTGTGACCCATCAGGAAAATGAATTGCTCTCATCTTTGGATTGTAATTCCTTGCAAACACCTTGATTAACTCTACGTTCACAAAGACGTTGGTTACTACAAGTTTACCCAAATTCAAATTTGATGGGTTTGACACTGGGCTATGCTGGAATTTCTTCCTATAATGTTAAATAAAGAGGTCGTAACCCCTACATGAAGTCCATACATCTCCCATATTTTTATGTTTATCTACTAATGTCACACACGATGGGTTAAGCTGTGCTATTCTTCTGGATTTTGGACCAAACCCAGGACACTGATCGATTAATTCTTGATTCAATTGCCTAGCTTCAATTTTCTATCTTTTTGCTTTCTGTTTGCCTGGGGTTTTTTCCATCTCAACCCTACTCATGCAATGCTTTCATCTACTTACTGAGAAAATACTTTGAGCTGAGTCTAGACCACTTACTTGGATAAATGCTGCAAATTTCCAACTGCCTACCACCGTCCAACTTGGTTCTCCAAATCCTTCAATTAAAATTCACAGTGATTTCAACTTCTTTGAGGTCATATTTATCAAATTCCAGGACACTTCATCTAGCCCTGGTTCATAAATGGCACTCACGCCACCTTTATGATCAAGTTCTTCATTAATAGTAGTAGTCTCATTGATATTTTCGTTAGTCACATCAATTGGACTAATCATCATTTCATAACTGTTGAAGAGAATTTTAATTAAAATGGCCATTTTTTCTTCAATATGCCGGTATGGCGGTGTTTTTCCCTTCACTTTTGGTGTATACCGCTCTACCGCATATGTTGCTCACCTTCCTGGCGGTATAGCAGTGTATGATTTTGATCATTACTTGAAGACTGTCGATGAGACAATCTTATTTGTCTTACTGATATCTCAATGTCTCATCAACATTAGATCTTATGTTCCTTTGATGTTGGTTTCCAGTGTCGATGAGACAAGTTAATGTCTCTTCTGATATGCCACTATCTCATTGACAATTACTTCATTGAATCCAAGAGTCGTGTTTTGCCAAGCACTTGTAGATATACCTTGTCAACGTGACATAAGTGATTCTCTCCTCGATATGCCCATATCTTGTTGACATTCACTCTTTTACATCGTCGATGAGACATATAAATAAGTTTCTTTGACATAGGGGTGTCTCATCTACATTTCTGATTTGTGCTTTGTGCTAATGTCAGGGATACTTTGGAGGGACTCTCATCGACATGGTGTTGTCTTGGCGATATGCTATGAGCAATCATAGGAGTATTTCAAAGGAGGAATACACTTTGATGCTGTCATCAAGGGTTTTATTTGGAAGCTCACGTGAGGAATTTTATTAAATTTAAGTTATTATGATAGGAATTCTATGCACATGGTGGATGTAAGAGCTGAGTAAAAATGGAAGTATGCAAAAATAATTAGGATGGAATTTTGGCTACAACACAATCCATGTTTAAAAAAGGATGATTCTTATGGCCTAAACTTTGAAATGCTTCAGTAATATTATGTGTCGATACAAATTACCTATTGCAATATCCTTAAATTGTTCACTCTTTAGTATGAATTGTTCATTTTGTATCAACATATGTTCGTGAAGACACAAAAGTTAATAGCTCAATCAAGTAGAGCTTTTGTGATTTTCAAATGAAGAGTAAGGTACATTTTTATTTCTGCTACATTACATTCATGTGCATAAACAAAATCAAAAGATTACATTACTAGATTGCACTTATGCAGATGCATATAATATAGGAAAGATTGCACAATCCTTTAAAAAATGTAGTCTTTATTGATAATGTAAATGTATGTTGTTCCACACAAAGTCGTGGAACTAACTATTTGAATGCATATAATCGAAAAACTATATATTTATAGATACAAAAGAGAAAAATGCACATAAAGAGAAAGGGGACTTGTCATTGCCTCAATGACAAATGTCGGTTGCTTTGTTCTGCATCATCTTCAGTCTTCCCACTTGTCTAAGCCTCCAAGTTGATGTCTTCCTTGCTGCTCCTAGGTTCCCTGCATTTGAGTGAGAAGAGTGTTGTTAGAGCAATGAAGGATCACCAATCAAAATATGTGCATACATCTATAAACATATAATTTGATCATCATGTGCATTCAAATAACTTTCATACCATAGATGTCCGAGAAAACAAGAAAGTTATCAAACATATCTATGATATGCTCGGTTTTATCTAACATGTTTTCTCATTGTGCAGGTATAGATAAAATTAGGTTGTTTTGTTTATCTGGTTATAACATGTGGGGTGAAATGTGGCTCTCACAAGGGCTGAGCTCAACATGCTGCCCTATTGTTTCATTTGAGAAGGATAATCACAAGTAAACCATCCACGAAGAATTAAAGATCAATCTTTGCAAGGATAGTGGAGTATGTTGGTAAGGGGTAATCTCCTCATTGATAAAGATTTATCCTTATTAATAAGAACATTCCTCTATCAACATAGCCATGATTATGAGAAAACTAATCATCAAGGATTCCAAGATAGTTTTCATTAATAGTCTGGTTAAAAGTAAGCAACCCCAAGCATCGTAACAATCACAAGAATTGAACATGAGGGGAAGTCATGCAGATTAAAAGCTTACACAATAGTCATCACTTGCAAAGACAAAGACAACATGTTTCCACATAACAAATTAAATTGAATGCATGAAAGTTACAATGATGAAGTCCATAATAGTGAATGTTGCTTAAGAGGGATTGAAGGACAATATTTTGTATCAAGGAGAACAAGGTAACCTCAAACTTTGTTGTACCTGAGTATGATAGTACCTGAGCTTCTGGTGTTTCTAGATGGAACCTATAGCGAAAAAGTGTAGTCTCCATCTAAAGGAACCATCTTCAGAGCTCTTCCCTAAAATGAGGGTTAAAAACATTAG
Organism: Sequoia sempervirens; assembly: GCA_007258455.2. Classification (NCBI taxonomy): domain Eukaryota; kingdom Viridiplantae; phylum Streptophyta; class Pinopsida; order Cupressales; family Cupressaceae; genus Sequoia; species Sequoia sempervirens. Next base: position 70,127,160 of record VDFB02086081.1, on the reverse strand, counting down.
AAGAAAATAAATACCATAATTCTAAAGTAACAATTTGTATCAAGACAAATGTCACGAAGTATAATTAAAAAGACAAATCCTTACAATTGGACCTCAAATTGGACCAAATAGATTTATGATTTTATCTTTAGAATGTAGGAACTTTCTCTGTTGGAGCTTCACGACCTAAAATTGGATCTCCAATTGGACCAATAAAATTTATGATTTTATCTTTAGAATATAGGAACTTTCTTTGTTTGATATTCAAGACCTCAAATTAGATCAGAAGCTAGATAAGCAGATTTATGATTTTATCTTTAGAATGTACAAAATTTCTCTATCATATATTAAAGATGTAAGGTTGGATCAGAAACTGGATAAGTAGATTTATGATTTTATCTTTAGAATGTAGGAACTTCCTTTGTCAGATATTTGGAAATTCCTACACACAAGTTATGCTTCCGAGCGAAAACACCCGGAAGTGTTTCACACCGGCTCAAGGTACAATCCAACCTGGTTATGACACCGATAGCAATCCATTTTTTCTTGAACTGTCCATACCAAAACGTTGCATCACAATCTATTCTTCCTACACATAAAAATTCCACATATTAACCCCTTCTAAATAAAACTCAAAATACCATGAAACAATGAGTCCCCTATATTAGTAAGTAAGTAGGCAGTCTATAGGGCATAGTTTGATTTTATACAAGGATGCTCATGAAAGGAATCTTCAAGTGACAGTGAGTGAGTTGTTTGAGATTGCAACTGATGGTGCAATATCCAATCTTAAAGGCAATTAGCAAAGCAATAAATGTGCAAGAAAATCAAATTGTACACAACAAACAATTCACAATTTTATCTTGCATAATTCCTTAAGTTTGAAGAAAAAAATCTCATTGTATCTTGATAAAAGTGGTGACCTTAATGGTCAATCACTGACAACCATGATTTTAAAACATGCTATTGTGCTTATGGAGGCAAAATTTTAAGCAAGGTGGTGAGTGGTGGTTTGGAACAATGGTAGGTATGAAGGACTTGCTTTATATGCATACTATGCAGTCTAGCTTAAGACAACGTTCTTAGAAGAGATTGAAGGTGGATTATGGAACTCAAGGGTTACATGATAAAGATTAAAGAAAAGACTGAGATCTATTTAAAAGCCACTATCATGAAGATATTAAAGATTTCAAATGCAAAACCCTAGCAGCTGGAGTAATGAACATAGTACGAAAGAGGACAGTGTGTTAGGGTAGATTTAGGAGATCTCCACATTATCTAATCATAGGAAAATACCTCATTTATTTTTTTTTTTAAATTAAAAGAAATTATTCTAAACCCTATATAGGACACATTGATACTTCAAAAGCATTTGATTTAATTTTTTAAATTAAAAGAATTCATTCTAAACCCTATATAGGATACATTGATACTTCAAAAGCATATGAAGGAATTTGAGATTATGCAAACATGTGTCAATTAAATACCTGGATTACAAACAGTAGCACGAACATTGTAACCCTTGTTGATCAGAGCAGGAATGAGATAAACAACAATGAATCCTATGCCTCCTATCACGCACATCTCCTTACCATTCTCTGTCATTCTTTACTGAAACACTTCTCCATTTTGGTGGGCTATGCCTGAAAATAAGGTTTCAACAAAGGTTTTATTGTATGTTTATTAAAATGAAAACTTCATTCTGGCGGTCTATGCCTGAAAATAAGATTTCGACAAAAATTTTAGAGTATGTTTATTAGAGTTTTACAGTATTTTGGAAAGCTATATTCTTGATTCCTTAAATGATTTATTCAAATGGATTGTGACTGACGTGATTTGCTACATTTAGTGTTGTAAATTGTAATGATGCCACGACTACCGTACTACCGCCATCTCTTATTATACCCATTGTGGTATGGCAAGGTTTTTCCCTTCCCTTCTGCTGTTTACCGTACCACCGCTTTGCTCAAGGCTTCCTACCACGAGGTTGCGGTGTATACCGCTCTACCGCATATGTTTCTCACCTTCCCGACGGTATAGCGGTGTGTGCTTTTGATCATTACTTGAAGATCTTGTCTTATTGATATCTCAATGTCTCATCGACATTACTTCGCTATATCCAAGAGTTGTGTTTTGTTGAGCACTTGTAGATATACCTTGTAGATGTGACATAAGTGATTCTCTCCTCAATATGCCCGTATCTTGTTTACATTTCACTGTTTTACATCGTCAATGAGACATATAAATAAGTCTCTTCGACATAGGAGTGTCTAAACTGGCACTACACTCGAAGCTAAAGTCGGAGCTAAAAGTGGCACTAAACTTGAAGCTAAACTTGGAGCCAAAGGCGGCGCCACACTCGGAGCTAATATCGACACTAGTTGCGATGCTAATTTTGGTGCAAATTAATGCATTAATTAGCACCAACTTGTCTTGATCGGTGCAAATAAACACCAAAAAAAACCATCTCGATAAATAGTGCTGACGTTTTCAAAAAATTGGCAAAAATTACATTAAAACAGTGGGTGGAAGCAAAAAACGGAGCAAAAAATGGAGCAAATCACAGGGATTTGTTGTAGTGTACTTTTCCATACTAATAAATAAGTCTTACTCTTACTACTCATAATTTTCCTTTACATTTCAAATCACCCTCCATGCTTACTCTTACACATCTTGTTTCTTTGGCCCATGATCATTATTCTCCCATCCCCCATGTTATTCAATCTCTTACCATTCCTCCATAACCATTCATATACCTAGTTTTATTCATAAAAACCTTATCTCAATCCATTTATACTCCTCCTTTGAGTACACATATCCTATTTATCTCTACCACTCCTCCTTTGTCGACCCATATGAATTTTATATCTACCACTCCTAATTTGATAACTCATACACCTAACCTATTGGATGCCATCTAGAGTATTTTAAAAAATAACAACAATCATATAAGTGATTTACAAAAGTTTCATACAAAGGATATAGCATGCGAACCAGTGAATAATCCATTAGTATATGACATATTGGCTTATGCTTTATTAATTAAATTTATGATTCCTAGTTTTACAATTTATTATGATAGAGGTCACCCATTAGCTCATACATGTTCCTTCAACATAATAGATTTATACTACATTATCCAACTTTTTCCACACCTTTACTTTAACAACATCAATTACAACACACTCCACTAAGTCTTCTAGGCCCACAACCTTGCTTTAACAACCTTTGTTACAACACACTCCATTAAGTTTTAATGAAATATTCAAGTGTGCTATTAGGTACATGCAAGTAGAATTATGATAAGATAACAGGTTGTACATCTTTTAGGAAAATCACAATACCTTAAAGTGGGTCCTCATAGTTTCTCCATTGAGTTTTTGGTCATTTCATTATGCTTTTTTCTATCTATCATGTTTAACTAAAAGTTCAAGTATATTAGATCAACAAATTCTATTTTTAATTAAATACTATTTTCAAATTAATTTACAAAATGTAGTTTAACTAATTAATATCATATTATAAATTTTAATTGAGCTTTGGTGATGCACTATCTATATATTAAACACTTAATTATAACTGCTTGTTAGAGACTTCTCATTAATTAAGTATTAACAATGATTATAACTCTATACTAGTCATATAATTTCAATGTTTATAACTCTTTATTAAAAATATGGATAATCCTTACTAATTCTAACCAATTACTTATTGTCTACTATCTTATATTTTCTACCATCCTACATGATTTCAAACATTAAACTATAATCTGTCCTTAAAAAAATTAAAGGATTTTAAAAAAATAAATTATTGTAGTATTGCCCTCAACTTGATAGCTAGTGCTTATTTTTCTTCACTTACAAACCAATCTACTTAAATATCATCTAGTACAAGAATCAAATAATAAATAGCAATTTTACTCATCAACTTCAAAAATTAAATATTTATCTTATTTTTACTAGTCAATATTAAACTTTGATTATTAGACTATACTATATTTAAAAACAACCCTTACAAACCCCTATTTCTAATTATTTATAAAAATTTAAAAGTTCCCTTCTCACATGAATTAGTAACTATATGTGTAGGAGCCGTTGATCTACACATCACTTGAATTTTAAATTAAGCCTAAGTAACCTTCAATTAACTCAACGAGGCTTAATATACAATCACTTATGAGAGATTTAGTGAGATAAAAAATACTTGAGGCTCCGCTAAGAAAGTTATTAAACACCAAAGCAAGGAAACAATACAAAAGAGTGAAACATCGCAAGTGGTTAAAACCTCAAACCATAAAACCTATGTATGTCCATTGCGATAAGAACTCAATGAAAGAAGGAAAGTTGATTGATTTGTCTGCATTATCCCTAATTTCGCCATCTTAAAGAATAGTGGTGGTGTATTTAACCACACAAGTAGAGGAACATCATTTTCTAGTTTGTTGATTTAATTTCATTCACAAACACATAGTCATGGCATATGTGTCTTTGAGATGCCACTCTCATCTCTTGGTTGATAACTTAACTGACATCATCCAAGTGTAAAGTATTACAATTCCAAATTCTAGAATTTTTTTTGAAACTCTTTACCCTTGAAATTCTAGAACAACTAATAGGGAAAATTGTCATCAATCATAGCATATGAAAAATGTTAACTATAAGCTTGAGTAGACCCTAAGATGCAGTGCATAACCTTGCAAGGTAATAATCTATGTGATCATATCTCAACTTGTCACGTCAACTCCTAATTGCATATGCAAGTTATCCCTACCTCTGGTTAACTTTTAAGCTACCACACCTAACATTGAGTTGCCCTTCTTCTCTTCTTCCAACCCCAATCAACCTCCTTTGCTCTCGTTTCTCTATTCTTCTCCCCCATCATCTGCCCCAAAACATATTTTAATGAGACCGTGGTTGTCTCCCTTGGTGGATCATTGGCATAAAATGTCACAACCTAGCTAATTTTCTTTATTTTACTTTTAATTTATTTATAGCGTTGTTTCTAATATTAATGTTTAAGAATGTGAATAAGTTGTGTTGGTTGAGAATTTGTTTATTATAAACATTATTTTATTTCCTTGACCTTAATAATCAATTAAAATAAATGTTTATATCACTGGAATAGTTATTGACATTCAATTGACAAAGTTGAAGAACCCCTTGGGTTGCTACCAATAACTCTTATAAACGTTTATTGGGGAGGTAAGAGGTTAAATCGACCATCATTCTAGAGTAAGTGGTTGGCTAAGGGTCAAGGACACAACTTGCATTTAACAAAAAATTCACAATAGAAAGATATCTCTAAGATGATTCAATCAATGGGTTACAAAAACAAGGTTAAACGGCTTAAAGACTATCTTTGAAATAGCTTGTTAGGTCTACTTTTATTGCACCTTTACACTTGTAAAACCACTCAAAATCTAATGCACAAGTCAACACAAAAATATTAGTTCCAAAAATATAACATATTCATATAGATACAACCATGTTCTAAACTAAAACAAAACAATTATTTTATGACTTTCAATTGTAATAAAAAACGATTAAAACATTAAATCTATAACCTTAATCATTAGATCCATACAACATTTAAAAATATCAGATCCATACAACATTTAAAAATATCAAATCACAATAAAATTAGAGTTTCTGCCTTCATCCAAAATGCATCTGGACATCAATCCTTCAACACAGAAAATAAGTATAAAATTGAATATAGAAAGAACAACTTTGATAGATTCATTTTCAGAGAGGATGTCACCAGGTTGTGGCGACAATCATAATATCAACGTACTATGGAACACTGAGCTTAACTCGTTCGTCACGCCATTCATCTTGCTTCCTCATGGAATATTAATTTCTCCAGTATCCAAGCAGGTGGAAGTTCTCTAAATCTGTGACAAATGAGTAAATGAGAAGACATGACTTGTAGTCAAGCGCAAATAGCTCCGCCCTTCATTCTTCAACTTTTCTCTTCTGCCCTTAAACTATCTCCTAGGACCGAGAATTGTGGCCAGGCAGAGTTCTATTAGCTTTGACCCGTCGTTATGCCATTATTGGGTGAGGTGTTAATAGGACTCTGCCTGGTAGCTTTGACATGTCGTTATTGCATGTGGGTCTTGTGCTCCCCTCTGTTTTGTTTTCAATTGTTCTCATGTTTTCTGTGTGCCATAATATCTATTGGAACATGTTCAGTACTGGGTCCTCTCTCTTAATCAGTTTGACACTTCATTGGATTGCATTTAGAGTTTGGCACAAGTATCATTTGAGTAGACTGCAATAGTGTTCAAGATTTTTGGGTCAACTAAGTGCAAGTTTTTACATCAACGTTTCGGATCATACTCTATGATCCATCATCAGGATGAAAAACAGTTAGAGAGAAATGAAAAATGAGATAGAAGACTTGGAGATAAATAGAAGAAGGGGGAGGGGGGGTATGAAGACACACAATCCAATTGGGTTACTTTCTTCTATTTATCTCCAAGTCTGCTATCTCATTTTTCATTTCTCTCTAACTGCTTTTCATCCTAATGATGGATCATGGAGTATGATCCGAAACGTTGATGTAAAAACTTGCACACAGTTAATCCAGAAATCTTGAACACTAATTATCATGGACTGTGGAAACAAAATGTTACTAATAGACTGCAATAGACCAACAGTTAAGGAAACAATAAAATAAACATAAAACAACTAACCATGTTAGACTATCCTCAGTTGCTTTGAATTTTTTTGTCTTATATTCTAAAAATTTGTATTTCTTCAAGCAATTGTGGTACTTCCATCTCTTGCTAGTTTTATTGTTGATTGTATTGCCATTAATATATACCAATTAGTAAGGCATATGCTTAAAATAATTTTTACTTTAGTGTCTGTGAGGGTTCAAAACTTTTTATCTTATATATTTGATTATTGCTTTAATAGTTTATTCCCTATTGATATATTCTTTAGGTCCTAGAAGCCAATTCATATAACATATAAAATGATAAATTTGTGAGAACCAAATTGACATTTTCAAAACATATAGAGAAATTATGATAATGCATGTTTGTAGTACCACATTTTCCAAATATGTGTTAATTATTGACTTACCAAATATGTTAAGTTTTGGTTAGGGTTTGAAACTCTACTAAATTGTGATTGTCGATGTGGTGATTTAATAGCCAAAACATTATGTCACATGGACACTACCAAAGTTTCAAAATTGGAAATAAATAAGAATGCCATATAAAACTATTTTAAATTAGGTAATTTTTTATTGGACTGATCTTTAGGAGAATTATAATAATGATCTCTAATTATAAGAATTATAAGAGGACACCACAATATTTTGAGAATATGAGAAAATTGTTAAAAAAATTGTTTCCAAAAGAATTCAATTAACCTTCAAATAGATTTTGGTTATTCTCTTGAAAGGCAATCTAATCAATATAGGCTAATGTTTAACAATATTTTGGTCATTCTCTACATCAAACCAAGTAGCATAAGACCATAAACATTCTAGTGATTCATTATTTAACATCTAATTAGAACACTATAATTTCAACATGTCTAAATTATAGATTAAGTGTATGTTTTAACAGACAATACATCAATACCATAACAAATTAGACAACATTAATAGGGACTTGAATTCTCAATCTATGTCCCAATGATTCAAGAAGAGTCAAACTCTTGATGTGATTAAGAGACTTAAGATAAAAAGGGTTAAGTACACATTCTTATTAGTCAAGGAATGAAAATCTCTAGTTTACCTATCTCTAGTACACATCAAGAGTCAAACTCTTGATGTGATTAAGAGACTTAAGATAAAAAGGGTTAAGTAGACATTCTTATTAGTCAAGGAATGAAAATCTCTAGTTTACCAAAATCCTTTATACATATAGTGTACAAGTGATCAAATTTATCACATATCTAAAAAGGAAGGCTTTATTTTATAAATAATTCTAATCAAAATGGTGTAGGTTGGCAATGGGCCCTTGGTTTGTTGGTGAAGTTGAAAGGTTCTAAATGAGCCCACCAGGGATCAAGTCTTGTTGAGTGCAAGGCATCAACGCCTAAAAAGGGATGAGGCCGGGATCATGCCCTGGACGAATTTTGACGAAATGGATACCCCTTAGACCTTGGCTCTAAGCTAAAGGGGACCCCCTCAGGGGTATCTCCAAAAACAGATAAAAATGGTGTAGTTTAGGCCAAGTCTTCTCATCGTAGTTTAATAAAAAAACATCTCTATCTTGTGCAAATATATTTTAGACATGTTTGCATACTTAAAGTAGTAAAGTAATGGTAGGAAATTATATATAACATCCCTTTTTAACTTTATAATTAAGTCCAAATGGCCATCTATTAGATGTTAAAAGTATTGAAACTTTATACTTGTTACTTCTTAACAACCTAGTGGATCATTTTATGGTGGACTTTATAAGATACAAGTTTAAATAAAGGAAAATAATTCAAACCACACAGTCACATGAGATAGGTTATATAAGTAATTAGAAAATTGGGATGCACTCCCAAACCCACCTCACAAGAAAGACTTTGTAGGTGGTGCTAACAAGTACGCCATCTCCCAAGTTGAACTTTAGCATGTAGACACATGTAATCATATACTTATCAACAAAGAATGATACAATTCAACATTGGGTTGAACAAGAACATTTATAACATGTTATTTCAACTTCCCTTAATAATGTGTTTATTTGATATCAAATCATCTCTAAAAAGGAGAAGGCTTGATGCAAGGGTGTTATCTTGACCCTTTTACAAGCAAGGTTGAGAACAACTCATGGTTCTACAATTAAAATTCCAAGCATGTGATCCTCGTAAACTAGCTAAATATAGTTTAAAATCCTTACCATGAACAAAAGGGAACTCTTAACTACTCACACAAACCTAAAAGTCCTTTTACACAACCAACTCTAGCCTTAATTTTAACAAAAAACCCCAGACTAAGCCAATGCCACTCCAAACTTGTAATTCAATATTTCCCAAAATCATTTGTATATCCTTCAACCATAACCACTATACTAGTTACAAAAATGTGAAAAATTTATGTAAATTTCTAGGACTACCCAAAAGTTATTAAATCAATAGTTGAAACTCCCTTGTCTCCATTGTTCCAATAAATGAATAAGTAACAATAAGTGGGGGGAGTAGGGTTTCTTTTATTGCCACCACTCCACTAAAATCACCACAAAAATCTCCGTTTATGGTGGCCAACGTGCTTCCAAATTGATTGGTATGAGTCTCCAACAAAAAGTATGAATTTAAATACACTTCCTCACGAAGGTTTTACTCAAAACCAATTGCTTTAATTTTTGACATAAATTCTCAAGTAAATTTAGCTTATCACATAATTATGTTTTCCCTTCCTAATAGCATCAACTTCCTATATTTACTTATAAGATTAAGATTGTTAACAAGGTTTTTTGAATTTTAACTCTAACATATGAGATAATATAAAATCAAAACCATCTAAGATAGATTAACTAGATGACAACACCGAATAAAACACACACCAACCCTATCAAGCTCTAACATAAACTAATACTCCCAATACAACCACTATAGTTGTTTGACTAAACATAAACTAGAACAAGAAACCATGAGTTTTACATAGGGCTTGGGGCACATCCTTGGACCCTTAGACTTATTACTCTCTCTACTCTCATCAGTACTATACATGACATCAGACTCACGCATGATGCCTTTCCTCTTCACAAGGGTAAATTATTTCACAAAACCCAAACAAGAGAGCAAGTAGTACTAGATATAAAGTTATGGCTGACTTTAAATTCTCTTAGAATCTATTAATACAAGCTAGGAAAAATTGGAGGTTGTGGTTGGTTTTAAATTCTCTTGGTGTATATGAATAGATTGTGTTAGGACACATTTAGCCTCAATAGTATGGCCTTATCATCATCACTTGTATGAGTTGCAAGTGTGTGCCACTTATGATTTGGATTTTGGGAACATGACATTGAATTGTGCAAGTTTGATAGTTAATGCACATAATAGAGAAGTTGGTGGTTAAGGCAAAGTTGGATTTGGTATTTTAGCCACCATTCTCTTATTGGCTTATTTGGATGGGAAGTTGAAGTATTGTAATGTAAAAAATCTATAGCACAATTCAAGCTTATCTCTCATTAGAGATAATCATGGTCTTTAGAAAGATTATGAACATAGGGATCAACATGTAAGGGATCATATTTTTTTAGTATTTTGGCTAATCATGGTATTTTCAATTTGGAAATTTATCTTTTATCACTAGAATCTTTAAGATGTTGAAATCCTAAAGCAATCATAACAAATGAACATGTTTAGATTCTACATGTTAACTTCTATTCTATTTTTTATCATCATTGAAAAATGTCAAAATAAAGTGCATGAAATTCCACCCATTCTACGGAGGAAAATTGGCCATATATGATGTAGAAAAGATTCTCCAAGAAACAAAGAGGCTATGCAACATGACATTGATCAACATAAAGTTGATCACTTGCTTAAAAACTATACTTACATAAGAAGGGGGTGGTTGAAAAAAATACATCATCAAGAAGAGGGTTACCCATGTTTTTTCTCTTGAGTGAAGAATTAATGTTCATGTAAGAGGAGTTGAGACAATTTATGGTTGAGGAAGAAGAGGTGAAACCCGTAACTTTTTGAACTCTCATGAATTATGTATTCTAATTGTTATAAATTTGTGTTATAAATGATTAGCTCATTATATCTTATGAACTTGCCCATTAATAACCTATTTCTCTCTAATTTTTTAGTATGACTCATGATAAAATTTTATTATGATAATTCATAAAAGATAGAGGATAAATATAGAAAATGATGTCCACCATCAACAATCTCTATAAGTTACATTGAGCATTCAGGTATTTACCAATAATAAATATTTATTAATTTATTTTTTTATTTTGCTACCCATGAATTCTACTAAATCCATATTTGATTATGCGTGTCCATATTATTTATTATCTTTATATACATACATCCCCATAATCAATGATGGGAGATGCACAAAATAAAGCCTCATCTAACACTTCCCATCCATCTCCTCATGATCCACTCAAGAGAGTACCCTCCAAAATAGAATGTAAATCCTCACACAAATGTCTTTGACCTCCATCATGCAAGTTTTTATATGTAATTTCCAAGCACTCCCCTATGAAATAATAATTAAATTTGCATGCAAACTGTTGGTGTAATTAAATGTCTTGTACCTTGTCCTAGGTCATGATTGCACCTTAGTTAAGTTTACTTAGGGACCACATAGGAGGTTGTTGGAGAATCTCCACTTTTGGTGGACTTGACATGTCATTATCTCATCACTTCCACCTTTTGTGGACACATCACGTGATTATCTCTCCACCTTTTGTGGAGTGATATGTTTTCCTAGCTGTCTAATGTCATAAGATTACGACACTTGTCATAATCTTATGCCCTTCTATGTTCTCACCTTGGCTATATAACCAAGGGACATCTCTTATTGTAGAATCATGATCATCTCATATCAATGACATTGAATACAGTTTATTCTTGTCATATTCTCTCTCTCTTTTCTTGTGCTTTCCATTTGGTCCATAGATCTTGGGTGGCAGCCATAGCCAATTCTAACATGGTATCAAAGCAGGTTGGGTGCCATTGGAGAGTCTTATTCTGAAGAGAGATCCTAGATCTGAGGAGGTTCCGTTCGTAGCTCTTTGTTGCAAGTTCATATCCGAGCTTGTTGGTGCAAATCTGAGCCCACCATTGTGTCCGGAAGGTTCGAGAAAGTCAATTTTTCCTTTTGTTTTGTCCAAATTGGACATACGAGGCCAAATCTAGGAGGGTTTGAAGCTGAAGAGTGCTTGTCAGATCCAGAAGGTAGCTACAATTTTGGAGCATTTTGGGTCAAATCCGACCCTGCCATCGCATCCAGAAGGGCCAAAAACCCTAAGATTGACTGTCAAATCGTCCGGTTCGGAGCAGTTGTCCAGTGAGCAAAATTTTTTTGTCCGAGAGTCGTACGGCCCCCAGGTCATCATTATGACAGTGGTACCATTTTAAAAAATATATATTTATCAGAAAAATTTTGAATTTTTTTTATGAAAAATCAATATTTTGTACCGATTCCATTTATTGTAAAAGTTTTTTAAATATCAAAAAAGAAAAAAATATATATACAAGTCTGCGGACTTGTCCGCAGACTTGTACAAGGTACTTTGTACTTGCCACAGTGAAAAGGTATGCCACGTGGCGGCCTTGGCTCATTCCCCATCTCCTATGCAGGCCGGCGCGCACCACATCCCCCAACCAACAGTCATTCTGAAGTGGCCGGTGTCCACATATCACCGGTGAGCCCTCATTCACAAACCAGCGTCATTCAAATTGAAAATCCGGTCTAAAGAATATTCCGGCAGGAAAGATTTCGACATATCGCATATTCCGGCAGAATATTCTCTTTTGACGGGGATGAAACCATCAAATTTAATCACCTAAATTACTGATGTCATCCAGTGTCAGCAATGACGTCAGCGCAATTTTGAATTTTCTGCCCCTCACCATTGAGCTTTTTGTTTTTGCAGTCAAATTTTGAAGCTTAATATCTTGCTCATTCTGACTCCTTTTTTCGAGCATTTTTTTTTATTTGGGTTAGAATTTTGTGCTCTACGCATTGGTGCAATCAGTTTATGGTTTTGGTGTGTGGTTTTTCCAGAATTTGTAGATTCTTACAGGTGTTGCTGCTTTGTCCTCGTTATGGGAACTTCGGGAGCTCATATCTTGCTCCTACGGTAATATTTTTTAGTGCAATTTTTTTTGAAAGTGCATGATTTTCTATGTACTTCTCAATGGTATGATCAGATTGATCTCATTTTGTACCAAAAATTGCACTTGATATTGTGGCCTATTTTGGCATTTGTAAGCACTAAGATCAAGTCTAGTTTGTTGTTCTTGGCATCTAGCAACTGTAAATGCACTAAATATAAAGTGCCAAATCAGATATTGCTTGGGGGGTTTCTTGATTGAGTGATTTGGGGGGGGGGTCTCTTGGTGCATTGCTTTGATCTGTTTGCTTTGCTCTTTCATTCTCATGGATCATTCTAAGGTTCCTTTGCTCACATCATATAATTATTCAACATGGCATCAAAATGCATGGAATATTCTAATGACAGAAGGTCACTCTCTATATGTTGAAAATAAGGTACCTGAACCTACTGATGATGAGAAAAAGTTAAAATGGATGATCAAACATGCCAAAGCTCTTGGGTGTCTTCGTAGACTAGTTTCTCAAGATTTGTTGTTCCAAATTGAATCATGTAAAAATTCTCATGAAGCTTGGGAAAAATTGAAAACATTGTATGGTACAAAAGATGAAGTAAGAGGCTATCAAATTGATAATGATTTGATGAATCTTGATCCTAAGAACTTTGACAACATCCAAGACTACATCACTAAGGTTAATGATCTAAAAGATCAATGTAAAGCATGTGGAATTGATAAGAAGGACATCCAGTTGGTGTACAATACAATGAACAAACTTGGTCCTGATTATGCTTCTTTTGTTTCTAGCTTTCATACTCATAGATTGACTATGGGGTCTGCGTATACTACACCTTCATTTGCATCATTTTCTGAGATGTTGATACATGAGCAACAAAAGCTTATCTCAATGGGTCTCATCAAGACTTCTAAATCTCAGGCATTGTTGGTTAATCAGGTGAAAGAATCAGAATCAAATAAGAAACAGAAGAAAGCAAAGAATAATCAACATTCAAATCAAGTAAAACCACATTCAGATCAATCAAAGAAAAAATCTTCTTCAAAAGGAGAAACATATAAGAAGGAGAGGCCTTTTTGTGCATATTGCAAGAAGGATGGACATGAAGAACACTATTGTTATAAGAAGGATATTGATGAGTTGAAGAATCTTCTCAAAAAGAATCACATTGATTTTCCTTCTAGAATGTTTGAATCTTCTTCTCCTTCTACTTCAAAACAGTCTAAAAAGGACAAAGGTCAAACATCGGATATAAAGGACAAGCTCTTTGTGCTCATTCAAGTCCAGGATCAGGAGATGGCTTCTAGATTCAGGAGCATCTCATCATATGGCATCTTCACAGACTATCTTCTCTTCATTTCAACCTTGTTCTATGTCTCCTATCTTGATGGGAAACAATACATATATGAGTGTAATAGGGAAGGGATCTATTAGCATTGGGGAAAACACTTTTCTTGTGTGTTCCTCATTTGACGAACAATCTACTTTCCATTTATCAGATTACACATGGTGGAGATGGGAGAACTGTGGAGTTCACTCCTGATTCGGTTATCATTCGAGACTTGGAGACTAGAGATGTCATTGCTACTAGGGTGGTTGATCATTCATCTCGGTTGTATTCCTTTGCACAGTTTGCTTCTGATGATGACAATGTTCCTTCGACTATTGATCATATGAACCATGATTCTGAGGAGACATTTGGCTTTTTGAACTTGGGCATACTCACATCTGATCCAGTACTTGAGCCTTGCATTTCATCTCCTCCACCTACTATTGCAGTTGATGATACTTGTGATTCAACAGTTTTGGCTCCTAGTGATTCAGTGCAGCAAGATATACATTGTCTTCCAGATATGGCTACTTTGGATGACTTCCTAATAGGTGTTTCAGATTTGTTTGTGGAGTCTCATCTTGCAGATTTGGAGGACACCATTGATAGCATTCATCTTCTCTTTGATGAAGATGCACCTTCTTTAGTTGTTGTGAGGGAACACCTTGACCCTCTTGTTCATTCTCTACATGATCATTCTTCTCAGTTTGGCGTGAGTGTGGATACTTTTGGACAACATTTGGAGGAGGTTTCTTTGTTTTCAGAGGGGATATCTTTGTCTTTGGATTATGTTCTACATTCTTCTCTACTAGATGTTGGATTTTCCTCTTCAGCAGTGTGGCCTAGAACGCCTGATTGGAGTGGTTCAGCTTTCTGCATCGACATGGAGACACTTGAGCATGCTTCAGAGACTACATCATTGCACATCATCCATCTTCATGACTTCCTGCATACATCCTTGGTTTTGTTTCTTCCTAAGGGGAGGAACGTTGTTCGGCGAGATTAGATCATCTTCAGCATTCAATGTCGAGCTTCTACCATCATTGCAGGAGACTCAACATTGAGTGGGGGCTACCTTGTCTCTCTTCTACTTCTCTCTTATGGGGGGGTCTTTTTCCTCACATGGGGTTTTTACCTTCTCATTCTTCATTGAGAGCATTTCACTTTTTGTATTTCATCTCTCTTTTGAGGGGGAGTTTTTCCCATGAGGTTTTCTCCCTTTCCTCGTTTGTGAGAGATTGCATTGATTGCATTGTTTGTACATGGGTACCTAACATGGCCTAGTAGCTGGGACCCATCTTTGCATCTTTGTGTCATTTGCATAATAATTCACTACTCCCTAAGTTGCACTTAAGGGGGGGTTTTGGTGTAATTAAATGTCTTGTACCTTGTCCTAGGTCATGATTACACCTTAGTTAAGTTTACTTAGGGACCGCATAGGAGGTTGTTGGAGAATCTCCACTTTTGGTGGACTTGACATGTCATCATCTCATCACTTCCACCTTTTGTGGACACATCATGTGATTATCTCTCCACCTTTTGTGGAGTGATAGGTTTTCCTAGTTGTCTAATGTCATAAGATTACGACACTTGTCATAATCTTATGCCCTTCTATGTTCTCACCTTGGCTATATAACCAAGGGATATCTCTTATTGTAGAATCATGATCATCTCATATCAATTACATTGAATACAGTTTATTCTTGTCATATTCTCTCTCTCTTTTCTTGTGCTTTTCATTTGGTCCATAGATCTTGGGTGGCAGCCATAGCCAATTCTAACACAAACTAATAATGAAATATTCTCTTACAAGTCCACTAGATGTAACCCCTCATCAATGCCTCATTACAATAATATTTCCAAGTTCCTAGAGGGTAATTTTAAAATAAAATAAATATATGTCTCAACCCTCATATGTGTTAGGATGTGTTACATTAAAATTGCTATCCTAAGTCATTTCATATGTCTCCAGTTCCTTAAAAAATATTCTCAAGGACATGAGAGACTAAATATTTATTATTTATTTACCTATGACAAATTATAATTGCATTCATAGAGGTGGGCACTTGTCGATGATGGTTACAAGGCATAATGGAGGAACATTCCATCTCGGTGTCCATTTTGGGAGTAAGGTCAATGTGACTTGCATGTGGTTGCATGTTGACATTTTTTATTTACATGTCATCCAAAGTTGGGCACCCAAGTTTGCATATAATTGCATGTGTTGTTTGTGGAGCCGTCAGAGCCATCAGAGAGTAATGGAGCACACACGATTGACCATTTCTCATTGGCTATGGGTTAAGTGCCCATGTGAAGGTCATGTGAACATTAAATTATTTTTACTATGTTTATGGGTTGTCCACTAAGGGAGGTGTGGGTTTTTCTAGGTGGTTTTAGCTTGTTGTTTCGAGGTACCATAGTGGTTTTCCCTCTCACAAATCTCTATATATTGGAGCATTAAGATACTAGTTTTATGGATTGTTTTGTAGGTTGTTGAAGTAAAGAAGTGTTGTCAAAATATTGTCAGAGAGTGATGCATTGATGTATACTCTTGTTTGAAGGATTAATAAAAGCATTCAATCTCTTTGAGTGTGAAGTTTTTCCTACAAGGGTTTCTCAATGTACATCCATTGTCACTTGTGGTGTTGTTGTTTTCATTCTATTATTGTGGACGCACTAATCACATAATCATCTTAAGTGGATAATCTTGGATATCATTTTTAGATTTACATACACTTTGTATAAGTTAATATTGTTGTATTTCTAACTTGATTTCTAACAATATAGTCATCTCATTTTCCACTCCATGAAATTTGAAGATACATAATTAGACCTAGAATATGCAAGGTGAATAGCAAAACTAATCCTAACAATAATATTTCATATTAATATTGTCACAAAGGAATTTTTTTGGGTGTATATAAACAAGGTATTGTGGAAACTATTAAATTATAGAATTGACATACATTGAAAGTGTTCGGTTTATCTTCCTCCTAATATAGTTAAGGTACACAAAAAAAAAAAAACATAAGCTTCAATTAGTATACATGGTCATGGTTTTTTTAAACAAATTTATTACAATAGGTACATCTAGAGTTGATATATCTTTGACTACTTGAATTCCTTCCACATCTTTATAAGTTTTAAAATTTTAGATGTTTATGAGAATATTCCTACATTTATCATGTGATATAGGTTTCTTGTATGCTTTCAATGCAAATTATTACTTTGGGCAATCCCAACCATCTATATAGGTTCTTCAAGCCAAATAAGTTATCCTTGATATTTTACCAACAAAATAATTTATTAAATATGGTACACTTGTATTCAATGGTAACACAAATGTGGAGATGGATAAATGTATTAAGATAAAAAAATTAAATTGGTAAATGGTTATCCTCTTATGAGTGATAATTATTCTATATTGCCACATGATTACAATGTGTTATTTGGATGGTCATATAAGGATATGCCAAATATTTCTAGTAACCTTTTTACATGAATAATATTATTCTTGACCCTAATTCTAAGACAATGAAAAATTAGAAAGATGCATCCTAATATTGCTTTGTTAGTAAAAGAGGAAAATAAAAAATATTAAAATTTGGATTTATTAGATGTATGGATGTTCACTAGGGATTTCCATCTTGTACTATTCTCAAACCCCAATGATACATTTGTATACATGCTAACTCTAGATATATTAATAAAGCATCACCTAAAGATGAATTTTCTCCACTCATTATTGATATGATTGTTGATCCTATTACAATTCAGAATATGTTTTCATTCATGGATGGTTTTTTTGGTTATAACTAGATAATTATTAATCCCCAAGATCAACACAAAACTATTTTTACTATTCTATCAAGGACATTTCTATGTCGTCATGCCTTTCAAACTTAAATTTGTACTATTTCCACATATCAAAGGGCCATTACATTATTTTTTTAATTTAATGCATATTATTCTAAAGGATTGTGTTGCTTTTTTGGGAAAATCTTAAAAAAAAAAGAACATGTTAGGGAAGTGAGAACTATTTTCAAGTGGCTTCAACAATAACAAGTTTGGCTAAACCCTAAGAAATGCATATTTGGTATGGATAATGGTCTATTATTGGCATTTGGTATAAATTTTATGCAAGAAAGAAATTAAAGACTTTGAGCTTCCATTTCAAAGAATAAGAATATGTTGTAGGACTTTGTGTTAGGGTTCAGGAAAATTGGAGCAATAAACATTAACAATTATATGCAGATTAAATAACCCAAAAATAACAATGAAGAATATCACAAAAGAGATCAACACATAATTTTAACATGGTTCACCCAATATGGGCTACATCGACAGAAACTTAGCCACACAATGTTTTTATTATCCGGTGCAAAACATATTACAATCTCAGGAACACACTACTGCAACATACATCCTAGCCACTTATAAAAAGCATTTTGGAACCTTATAAAATTAGGGTTTTACAAGGTCGTTTTTCATTTGATGTGTTAACATGAAAACCTTGACGTGTCAATAGGAAATAAGCCTTGACATGGTAGCGGGAAAACCTTGATGTGTTAACCAATTTTTGTTTTTTGGGGCGATGCCCCAAACCCCGTGATATGTTACTAGTGTACAGTATTTGCATGATCAGTCACCAAATACCAACACTTTGTACCCCTTTTATTTTTTGTGGGTTTTTGTATCACTCTTAATTCTAATATGAAATTCATTTCTCCATCTTATACTTGCATAATAGAAATACTAAATAGTTATAATTTAAACATGTTAATGGTGTGTGTGAATTAAATTATTCTTTCTATTTATTTCTTCATACATTCTTTCCCTTTTCCCACAATCCCATTTATTCTTGAGTAATCCAAGTGATTATTTATGTTTATTCCACTATGGGTTTCTCTCTTTCTTTCCCTTTCCCATTTTCTTTCTTTATTTCCTTTCTTATTTATGGTTAAAAGTAAAAAAAACCCTAAAACCTCCTATCACGTTGGGGGGATAACCCTCTTGAATGTAAATAAAAATTACCCTTCATGATGTGATTTCTTTGTAAGTTTATGCTATTTCCCATTAGGCAAGTCAAAGAAATAATCAAAGAAACTACAATGGCATAAGGACTTACCAACATTTTTTGGTAACTCTAGCAAAGATTGAAGTACCTTGTATATTTGATTTGTAAATATTTCAAGGAATATCTTTGGTGTGAAAGTTGGTAACTCTACTAAAGTGAGTTACTTGTTGCTTACCTTTTTCTAATTCATGTTATGGTTTTGGTTTTTCCCATCTCATAGGGAAACTATTTTGGGCCTTTCTTTGGCTCAATACAACAATTTACCATTGGATTCAAGGAATAATTTTATGAATTTATTTTTAGAATACTATCAAAATGCAAGAACTATCACATTTAAGCTTGCATGTTGGCATGCAAAATTTTAAGAGTTGGTGAAGAAAAATGTCTCCATGAAACCTTTTTATTGAAACCCCCATTGGACTTGCTATTGATTGGTTCTAGGACCTATAAAATGGATGTATTGTGGATTGGGATGACTTAAGTAATAAGTTCCCATATATTTTTAAAATAGTTACAAATGTAGGTCCACCATTATTCTAGTTTTTCCAAATCTAAAATAATCTTTAGAGAAGATTAGAGAATTCAAGGAACACTTCAATAATTTTTTTGTGACC
Organism: Sequoia sempervirens; assembly: GCA_007258455.2. NCBI lineage: Eukaryota > Viridiplantae > Streptophyta > Pinopsida > Cupressales > Cupressaceae > Sequoia > Sequoia sempervirens. Next base: position 70,107,392 of record VDFB02086081.1, on the reverse strand, counting down.
AATCAATCATATTGATCAACCATTTCCAAACAACCAAATTTTTCTCTTAATTGTTTATTTGCATCTCTAAATCAAATTTATCTTTAAAAGGAGTAAAGTGCATGGTGCAGAAGTTGGACAAAGAGAATCAATTGAAGTTGAAGAAGACATATGTAATGTTGCTTGAAATGTTGAAGGAGGTTGTAAAATATGCCTAAATTTTGTGTTGAAGAAAGTAGTGGGACTTGTTATGATTTCAAAGATCATAAAGCAAAAACTAGAAATCAAATTCCACAAATTACATGCACACAATAAGCCTAATTGATATTATCAAAAATCAAATTCCACAAATTACATGCATATAATAAGCCAAAAATGACATTATCAAGAGATTTCTACAGCATGCAACAAATCACCCAAGAATTCGCCTAGAGCTTGAGACAATGTGTCTAGGATGTGTGGAGGTCGCGACTTGATAGAAATCATTGGAAAAATCTCATGAAGAGGTTGATGTACTAGCAGACATAACTAGTGAAATCCACAATAAAGATCTGAAATGCCTTCATTGTCAACATAGGAGGATCACACGTACTATGTGAGTCATTGGGAGTTGATAAGAAAAGGGGTCATGTGGGTGTGAATTTCTAGCTTATATAAAGGGATCAATAATATCATTTTTGGATTATTGTGTGCATGCAATTTGTGGAATTTTATTTTTGGTTTCTTCTTTATGATCTTGGAAATTAAACAAGACTTGCTATGAAGAGAGATATTTTATATCAAGGATCCTAAAAATTTAGAAAAAATATTCCAAAGACAAACTCCTAATCGAGCATGCAAAAAGCTCAATGAAGAAAGAGAGAAGATTTTTCTCATGCTTTAATTTCATAGTCCTAGGGAAAATGAGTTATTGGAGAGAAAACTGGTTGAAACATAATTGAGAGATGTATTTGGAAGACATCATACATACTATGAATACCACAATGGGGAACCCTATATTTTTATTTATGAAGAAGGTGATGACTCTCTTCCTCTATTTTCCCCTGACAAGGGTTTCCTTGATGCTAAATTGGAGAAAGTATCTATTTGACATTTTCCTTGTCTTCTTCTCAATCTTTGAAGTGATTGCAACCAAGAAGGATGATTTTTTATATCTTAAGGAAAATGAACCTATGTTCATGGTACTTCTTGGTCATTATATATGTAGATGTGTAAACAAAAAAAAGAGAGAGAACTATCCACTTCGATACTTGAAAAAAGTGGATGAAATTCAAAGTTTATTCTCCTCAAGTTTGTGCAATGAGGAATATATTCAAGTACTAGAAGAAGAATATGTTGATGAAATATACAAAGATGTGATAGGAAGCATACTCAAATGTGTTGAGGAGATTGGTCCTAATTTATGCATCAAAGAAAGTAAAGTATGCAATAATATATATTGTTCTTGGGGCCTTCATGTAATGAAATATTGATTTTTTTAAAAGGAATGTGAGGCAACAATTTGGTTTACTAGAATGTCATAGGTTCAATCCATTTTTCAACAAAGACACGTGTACTTCTCCAAACCTATCGATGGCTTCACCTAAGGATTTCAAATAGTTAAGGTAGGTTGTCCCCTACAATGTATATAGGTGATTTAGGTTTTTGTTATGATTGGTCCCATTTTTCTCATGTGTATTTTTTTGTTCCATCCCATTTTGGTGTGTTTCTCAAGCCTATTCCTTTAATATTTTTTGTCTTGTGTCATGTTTGTATCAAAATATCTTGACTCTATTTATCATTAACAATGCATTGATCAACACTTGATATTCAATGGTTCACTCTACATCCTTGTAGTTCATGTCCATAGTTAGAGGTAGTTGTTATACTTAGATTTTGACTGTGCACATTTTAAAATATTGAGTAATTCAAGCTTAAATGCATTAGATGAATCAGTCTTGGTGTAGATTGCACAAGTGCTTTAGTCCTATGAAAGTCATTTTTTATGTAAATTTATTTGTGTAAATTTTTAGGGATTTTGAAGTAGTATTATTTAACATCAATTAATGTTGGTTTTCAATGGTTTGGGAAAGAAATCTATCATTTTGAGTTTGTTGGTGTAATCATGCATTAGCTAATAATTAATTAATCTTTAATTGATTATCGGTCTAATTTATTCTCATGCACTTAAGCTAAACTTAGGAGTTCTTTATTAAGTTAACTAAGTGCTTTTCTATGTTAACTGAAGTGAGCTATTATTAGATCATTTTGTCTCATCACATGTGTTGTTGACACTTGTCCTAATCTAATCCCTTTACCATTTAGGGTTGCTCCTATATAATACTCAAACCTCATTATATTAACTACTCTGGAGATTTACTCTTGAACTCTCAACCTTTGAGGACTTTTATTTTCCTTGAATATTCTCGAGGTTCTTTCTGTAGCTTTTTCTTGTTGAGGAATATTGCACATATTGTTTGTAGATCTCTTGTGTGGAAAGTGTCTTTATTCATTGTTTGATCCTGTGGAGTGTTTTTCACAATTCTAACATGGTATCAAATCCTTGATTCAATGAACCCCTTCTCGATTTATGAGATTTTTTTCTTCAACAAGGGTTAGATACTTCAGATCTAGAATCCCCTTTGATTTTTTTGCAAATTTTGGAGGTGGAAATTTTTGGGGCCATTTTAGCATGAAAAGGACCTCGCCGTTGGATTCAGAGTAGTTGAGAAAGTTAGATTTGGCTTTTGTTTGGCCTGATTTGGACTCTTGAGGTCAGATTTGCGAGGGTTTGAAGAAGTTTTTTTCTTGAATCCAGAGGCTAGCTGCGATTTTGGTGCGTTTTGGTGCAAAAAGGACTTCGCCATTAGATTCAAGAGGCTGATTCAACAAATTTTGACAATAAATTTTCCCTATTTCGACATCGGGAGCTTCTGAGGCAATTTTTTTGTACAGGGGCCCATACGACCCTTGTAGGGATTTATGTGCATGGATTTAAAAAAAATAGTAAAAAATAAAATAAAAAGGTTGAGTTTGATTTTTAAATTTCTTTTTTATTTAGAATTTTTAAAAAATTAAAAAATTTATTAAAAACTGTAGAGGATTTAAAAATAAAAAAAGGGGGTGGTTGTTTTTTTTGGAAAGTGGCACATTAAATATGGTACCCACAGGGTACCTTCACCCTATGGGTCCATACTACTACCCAATGGCCTTATACCGTTGACGACGATTATAATAATGTTTTGATAATTTAAATACATGACAACGCCTTTCAATTTCTGGTGGGCGTTCAATTTTTGGTACCGTCCATTTTTTATTAGCCACCTTAGAATTTTTCCCACTTTTTTGGCTACACAAATTTTTTTCTGAGCTTGTCGTTTATTTTTCCAACAACTAAAATATTTTGTGCTCCATTGTATATTCCAGCTTATATTTTTTGGTTGATGCCAAAATTTTCTAGCAAGGTATGCTCAGAGAGAATATTTTTTCAACACTTGGAATATTTCGTCGTCGAGTTTTTTAAGGGGGGTTGGATTTTTTTCCGACAAGGGGGAATATTCCTTGAATATTCTTGTAGATGTCAATATGACATCATCCATACAAACACTGACGTTAACATGATTTCATCTGTACGAACGCCTATGTAGGGCCCCTTCAAGACCCCTTTATGCCTAAAGGGGGTCTTTTTTCTTTTGGCCATAACTTGGGCGTATGATATCAAATTTGGTAAACGAGATATCATCGAAAAGCTAGTTTTTCCAACTTTCTAGTGGCGTGGGTCTCATCACTTGATTTTGCTATCAGTGCATTCTACAACTTGTTGAATTTAGAGGTGTTGTTTTAGTCCTGAGCTCATAACTTTTGATCACTTTCTCCATTTTTCATTATTCCAACAACGTTCGAACTGTCTTTCAGAGCTCTTTAGAACCATCCATGCATTTTTTCTAGATTTCTCTTCAGGTATATTTTATTCTATTTTTGGTGTTTTCACACTCTGGTGAATTACTTGGACATCTTAGCTCCTGGAAACTTTTAATTTATGTGGGATGACTCATTTTTGGATGTTCTATATGCATTTCCAATATTCTCTATTATTTGGACATCATTGTAGACATATTTTTCATGCACATTCTCTTTTGTAGACATACTGAGATAAAGTGCCATTCTAGTGTATAATTTTTGGGGATTTTGCACATCCTATTGTGCCTTTTGTAATCACACTATAATATAAAGTGTCATGAGGGGATTGATGTTTTCCTTTGGTTCGCCATCACACCTTTGTTAAGTGAGTGTCCCTTCCACAACAATAATGAATCCTAGTGATTCTTGCCTCATGTGTGTGCCTTAGTTTGCACACCCTTTTTATTTACAGGTTGTTTCCCCTACATGCACTTCTTGGTTTCACATAGTTTCAGTGTATTGGTGTTGGCTCTTTTAGCATTATGGGGGGGGGGAGTTTCTACTGTTGGTGCTAATGCTTCCTTGGTTTCAGTTTGAGTATTTACCATATGGATATTCTTGCATTCCTATTTTGCGAGGCGACCTTTCATTTTCATTTGATTAGAGACTACTAGTTACTTGTATTTTCAACTTGCATCTTGCATGTTGAGTATTATCATAAGTTCACTCATATAGATTCATGTACCATTTGTATCTTCAAGTTCTAGATGTTTTCCTTTGTTTTCCATCTTATTCGAGTAGTGTTGTTGGGGACACTCATACATATTATTGTCTCTCTCTTGATCAGTGTTCTTTAGACTATTGATACCTATATTTTCAACCTGCATCTTGCATGTTGAGTAGTGTCGTTGGGGTCACTCATGCAGATTCGTGTACCACCTGTATCTTTGACTTCCAGATGTTTTCCTTTGTTTTCCATCTAATTGAGTAGTGTCATTGGGGGAATTCATGCAAATTATAGTCTCCTTGATCTTGACATTTGTATCTTCAATTTCTAGATGTTTTTCCTTTGTTTTCCATCTCATTCAAGTAGTGTCATTGAGGGAACTCATGCAAATTCTTGTTATCTTGATCTTGATCATCATTTGTTTCAGAGGATGTTCTTCATTTTAGCACCATATCAATTATCATTTGACAATAGTCTACAACTTCTTCCCGCTTCAACGATGTTCTACATGTTCTTTCTTTTTGGGACATTGTTTATGTTGGAGGCTTCTTAGTCCTTCACACCTTGATTTGGAGGCTTTTTCATTCCTTCATTCGCTTTTCTCTCTTTTGGTGAGGAGTTTTCTCCCACTGTGGTTTTCTCCTTTTCTCCAGTTGTGAGAGATCTTTTGTTTGTACATGGGTACCTCACTAGGCCTTATTTATCGGGACCCATCATGTATTCTCTTTTTAGGGTTTTTAGCTACTCCCCAAGTTCATCTTAAGGGGGGTGTTAGAGAAATCATGTGCATTAACTAATAATTAATTAATCTTTAATTGATTATTAGTCTAATTTATTCTCATCCATTTAAGCTAAACTTAGGAGTTCTTCATTAAGTTAACTAAGTGCTTTTCTATGTTAATGGGAGTGAGCTATTATTAGATCATTATATCTCATCACATGTGATGTTGACACTTGTCTCAATCTAATCCCTTTACCATTTAGGGTTGCTCCTATATAACACTCAACCCTCATTGTATTAATTACTCTGGAGATTTACTCTCAAACTCTCAACCTTTGAGGACTTTTGTTTTCCTTGAAGATTATTGAGGTTATTTCTCTAGCTTTTTCTTATTGAGGAATATTGTACATATTGTTTGTAGATCTCTTGTGTGGAAGGTTTTTTTTTTGTTGTTTGATCTTGTGGCTCATGTTTTTCACAATTCTAACAGAGTAAAAAAAATGTATGTCAATTCATAAAATTAATAATAGTACAAAATGAAGAAATGAGGTTTGGTTGTACTTTGGCACTTTATGCAAACATGCACGAGTAAAGCCCACAACATTATCAAAAGACTCAAAATGGGAAAGTTAACCTTTAGATTACTTTTTCAACAAGTGGCCATTCAATTCATATTAGGATTTTACCCCTTTGCATTTTCTACTTGACACTAAATTCTTTCATGTACTCTCTAACCTTGCTACCTCAACATATTCTAGAATGAAATAAATTTTTTACTTTAACTTGGTACATTTTCCTTTTGTCCTACTATCCATGTAACCCCCAAATCATATTCATGGGATTTGGCTCCACTAAAGCATTTTTATATTTAATCCAAAAGTTCCTTATATTCCTAAAAGCTTGTTTTTTCTTAAGTTGTCAGGACTTTGTGACTTGTTTACACTTTTTCCTTTTGATGCAAATATGCTTTTAACCCTTGCATCCTTGATGAACCCTAAAATACCCTTTTGATCCATTTGATTTCATTTATAAACTATGTCCATTCCTCATCTACTTTCATTTGCTAGCTTGATCATTTATTACAAACCGTTAGTTGCATTTGCTCATCTTTTTTCATCCTATCTTTCCACTATGCTCTAGTTGTGCTTATTTGTATATTTTCAGCATTAAAAAAAAGAAGCATAAATTGTTCATGTTATGCACCCCTTCACTAGGCATAGACACTAAAGCCCATGAATGTTCCTTCACTAAAAGTTTCACAAGGCTTTGATTTAGTAGGAAATGACTTATGCTCATAATTAAAAAGAATTCAAAGTCTTTTTAAGTGATGGTTTATTCACTTTTGCACTGCTAGGAATCTAAACAAACTTTATACCACAAAAAATTGATGGCATCTAAATAGCAAGGATCCCTATATTTTTGTAGTACAATTTTTCTTCTTTGATTTGATGTACATTATTCTAGGTGTGTTGATATCTCATAGGCTTGACAAAATTATTAGAATTTGAGGGGTTCCTACATTCTTTGCACTTACAATATTTAATGATGTATTTGTATTTCATAAGGCCTCAAAGAAGTATAGTTTTAAGGAAAGCAACATTTGTAGGGTACACCAACATGTATTTCTTGATTAAGCTGTCAAGGTGAGGATTTCACTTGCTTATGTATGTTCAAAGTCTAAGTTGTATGGGAGGTACAAAATTAGAGTTCCTAAGTGGTTTTGTAGTTTTTGTAAAATTGCACAAGCAAACTTTGAAATTTCAATAGGCTTGTAAAAGAAGCAAATCATAAAGAGTAGTTTCAAACTTTTTTCAAAAGCACAACTAAACCTTTAAAAGCATTTAAGAGACAAATTTTTGACTTGCTAAGACACTCTAAAAAGTTGATAGGCTTCCAAAAAAAAATCACAAAGAATTTAATCTTAAAAAATAGGTTACCTATGAAATGATGATCAAAGAAATCACAACTTGTGATGAAACTAATACTATATGCACCAATATAGCCATTGCTTGCCAAATATGGCATTATTCATGGATAAACCACCAACAACATGAATGGAATGCTCTCTAATTATGCCAAGGTTTATGAATTGGTAGTGAATTCTTGTTCTTTAATTGGTACAAAATTGTTATGACCCATTTCATCCAACTTTTAAAAAGTAGAGTTTGAAGTTGTTATTTGCAATTAGTGATCATGTCACCTAAATGATACATAATCAAGAAAGATAGTAGAGCTTGTAACAAATATGTGTTTTCATTCATTTCTTGGTAAGAACATTAAGATGGAGCCTTTTGAGTTAAACAAGCATGTAAACTAGTTGACAAGGTGTATAAATAAAATGCATTTTCATGGAATACGATAATTTTACAATGTACAAAAAAATAGGCTTGCTAAGAAGGCATTGGAGAAGTTTGAGCATATGTCCAATCAACATGTATAAATCCTAATTCAACAAACTTTGTGAGCTTCCTTTCAACTTGTGCCAAATTGAGAGATTTTGAGTAAGGTGTTGCTGATTTTAGTCTACAATAGATGTTAAACATCCTCCCAATAGAGGCTTCCAAGCTTCAATGTTTATTACTTAAATAAAATGACAAATTCTAAAAAGAAGTATTTTTCAAACACATTGTTATAATGTGTTGTTATAAACTACGAAGTCATTCATTTTAAATATACTTTATATTTACAAATGTATTTTAAAGAAAGTCTTAGCTAACTTTTAACTTAGTCATTTATTTTCATTTGTATCATCTTTTCCTTATGTAATTTATAGGAAATGTAAAATGATTAGAATTCAAACATGTTAATGGTGTATTTGTGAATTGAACTCTATTTTTTTTTTTTTTGCACACATTCTTTCCCTTTTCCTACATTCCCACTTGTTTTTGAGTAATCAATGAAGGCATTTTATGGTGGAATCTTCAACACTCTAGGATCATCTGCAAGACAACAATAACTTTCACAAGAGAGAAATGGTAGAAATATCATGCTATGATGATGGATGCAAGATTGTCATATTGAATATATCAATGTACATATGATGCCTTGCTTATATAGGCAAGGTGTGATGATGTACCAACACTAAATGTCTGTGTCATAACTAAATGACATGATCCAACATTAAATGACCTAGGACAAAAGCATTATTTATAAAAGCCAACTAAATAAGTGACAACTAATTCTTAACTAGAAATATTACCTCCTAGGACCTAAGTAGACTTAAGATGTAAATAGGCCCTGATAGGTAAAACACCTATTTACACCAACAATCAAGTGGTTATTCCACATTGGATTTCTCACTTTCTTTCCCTTGCTCCTTTTCTTGTACTCTTTGGTTCAAATTACTCAAAAGCCAAGGAAATAATTAAATAAATTGCATTGACATAAAAACTTACTAACATTGCTATTTCTTTATCATTGTCCTCACCATTAGAAGAAGAATCGGGGGTATATATTATCACTTGTTATTACACGTGTTTTCATGATCACATCTTATTATCTTATCTAGTGCTTGTCACATGGTGATATTTATGACATTGTTACATGATCATACCTTTTTACATATCATTTTTTCTCCTCTCCTTCAATTCCTTACACTGGTCACATGCAACCAATTAAAAGGGTATGTAATATTACTAATGTTTTTTCATGCTAACAATTAGAGTTTCTCTCTAGGGGTCCTACACCACATGCTCATGGTTAATGTGATCAACTCTCAATCCTACTCTAATCTTTTTTTGGTTAAATTGGCTTGTGATAAGTCCACCAAAATTTGTCATTTGAGAGTATGGTTTAAGTTATTTTCTCATGATCATACACCTCTTTTGTTAGTTAAAGTGATATATTCTTAATCTTGACACCACTATTGCTCTCACTTTATCTCCTTTTGGGTTAGTCATTTGCTCCTAATCCTACACATATACATTTTTACTTTTGCACATTATCTGTTGACATTTTTAAGTAGTTATTTATGCCTACTTCAAGTTTCTACTAGACACTACTCATGGTATTTTGTGCTTGCAAGTTTGAATCTATGGAGCTAGCTTTAGGAGAAAGTGCAAAATCATTATCGATTTCCATATCCTTTATATATGTAATTTTCAGTTATTATGTTTATTGCTTATTTACGTGAACATGCATTGGTCATAGTAGTCCACATGCAAGTTATATTGGGGAAAAAATATAAGGGCGATGAGTGTGTCCCCATTCATTTTGGATTCACTTTGACCCTTTGGCATTAGTACAATAGTCTAGTGTGCAAATGGTGTATTTTTGTGCAAAATTTAACATTTCATCTAAGCCTTGGTTGAACCTAAGTCCCCATCCTTGAAGGATCTAGATTTGACCTTTACATTCCTTGTTTCTTGTCTCGGTTCAATCCCACAATTGTGACCTTGTTCATTTGGTTTAAAACTACAATTATAGCTTGAAACCTCAAAATCCAAAATCAAACCAAATCTTGGCCTCAAGTTGACTCACCTCCATCTAGCTATCACTTGACAAATCAAGCATAAGTATTCAAATTTGCATGCTAAGATGTATACAAAAACAAATTCCTAGTTCATTTAGGAAATCAATCACTTGGATCTATGAGCATTTAGAAAATATTATTCACATCAAATAACATGACATCAACATTTGTAAATTATAAGAACATAGACATTTACATTTTTTCTTGGCATGTCTTCAAACTTGTTCCAAATTGTTAAATTGATCCAAACACTTGACTAAGACATATGGTGGGAAACTAGTTGATTTCTTTTTCTAACACAGTAAGTTCCAATAGTCCTTGTCAACACCACCATTTTCAAATTTCAAAGGTGAGCATGGGTCTAAAGATTGAAACTATAAGATCCAAAACACTTATTCAAAATTGCAAAAATAGGATTAAGGTTGTATACACAAGATCAAACTATAATAAAGCACATCATTTCCTAGTTTGTTAGAGTTTCATAATCATAAGTAATATAATAGAAATCAAAATAAGATCATAAAGATAATTGTAACAAAATCTTCCACTTATCACATCTAAAACTAAATACCCTTATCCATCTTTATCAATTTCTTTACATATTTCCAATTTTTTCCACATTATCAAAATTGATTGTAATATTGGTTGTTAAATTAATTGATGGCCCTATAATTGGATAAAGGAACCTATTTTGTTTTGTTATATACAATCCTTTTTAAGTTTTTAAAGATTCATGGTGCCAAAACAGCTCTTTTTTTAGGGATTTGGTTCTCACCGTTAGATATTTTGGCTCTTCCAATGTCAAGGTACTTCCCTAAATCGAGAATTTTATTTTTTTAGATATTTTGGCTCTTCCAATGTTAAGATATTTTCATAAATCGAGAAATTAATTTATTTATTAAAAATATTAATTATACAATTTCACGTTTTTCCTTAAAACCTACGTGCTCCACTATAAGCCGCAGATCTTCCCCGCACTTCATACCTGTGTAACGTGTTCTTTTCAAGTGGTCAAAACCTCGTAAACAAAACCACGTAAGAAACCATATTTCCCCAAATTAGGAATCTCGAAGACAAAAAGAAAATACTATCCATCTTTCTTTTTTGAAAAATGTTCTTTTTGGATCTTTCAATATTACCAAAAAATTCTGATTACGACAAGGCAGAGCGCCTTCAAATATATCTGCCTTGTTTGTACTCTTACTCGAACTGATTTTTGGGCTTTCGAATACTTTCAAATACTTTCTGATACCTAGTTTCTTTTCTGTAATGGAGATAGAAGAGATCGTGATGGTTTTGTTGAGGGCCTCGCAGCTGAATACAAAGATAAACGATGCAATTGAGAGAGCAGTCAAAGTTGACATTAATTTGAACAAGGAGAGATTCGAACAGGGGACATCGTCGTCAAGTTGTGAAGGTGGGGTGGAGGCCAGAAACCTCATTTCCATTAGAGATGCTTTGGAGGCGCTAGAAGACCAGCTTGAATGCTTTCAGGTAAGAATACCCAACTTCTCTTCTTGTCATATTTGAATAACATTTGTTGCATACTTTGTCTGGTCATAATTTGTAGAACTACTATAGGTTAGAGAAATGTCATATAATTTTTTCGAAGGGCTAATGGATTCACAGTAATGACCTAGTATTTGAAATCTTTAAGTTAAGGAAAGTTAAATAAAACTTGGGGAATTGATTCTAATACTGGAAATCCATAGAAACAATTTTGTAAACTACTAATCGTTCTTTGATAGGCGACTATTTTGGTCTGAATGGCTCATCGGGACATCATGCGGTTGATCACTATTGAATTAGGATTTAATCAATTCAAGATTGGCAACACTATTATGTGAACCCCAACCAATCCTTCTTGTTTCTCCTCCTCATCAACATGTGTAGCATCTTTAAGATTAACATCCCAATATGTGGCTAGAGTTTGATGATACTCAAGATTCTATCAATTTTGAAGCTACATAACACTATGCATGATCACCAATTTCTCTACTTGTCAAGAGATTATTCTTTTGATAGATTGGATGAAGTTGTATGTGAATCAATTCCTCTTTATAGCAAAGAAATTGACAACTTGTTAAAGGAAGTGACTGGCAAATATCCTCAACTTTGGTGCATTCTTTCATGCCACATCCAACCTCCAATAAGGCTATTTTGAGATAATATAACTCTTTTCATCATCACCTTTGATTTGCTCAATATTGAACTGTAGAGATTGACAAAAGCTAGCCACTTCCTTCAAATTAAAGAAGACCCCTTATTTCTATTCATCTTCCAAAGGACATTTATGAGCCCTTCTTTCACCTCTTCATTATGAAATGGATGCATTCTTCCAAGCTTTGCTACATACCATTTGGTATTTAGAACATAGATTATAGTATGAAGTGGGGTGTTTATAGTGTTCCACCGTTGCACACAGTGGGCCTTATATGCTCCTCATAAAATACCAAATTAAGATCCCTATTAGAAATGGCTTGCTTCATTTATTCAAGCATAAATCTCTAAATCTAGGAGAGTTTGTATTAGTATATCTTATGACTTGCACAACAAATGAAATGAATGAGAAAACTTATTTGCACACAAGTTACAAAAATTAAAATTTCAAATAATATTAAGACTCAAATGACCGAGTCAATGCCATGACAAAGAATGAAAATAATTTACAAGTCAGAAACATTAATGAATTAATAACAATTTAATAATTTAATAATAAAATCAACAATTTCTTACCTCACTGTGGAGCATCAATCATTACCAAGGAGCTTTTGTTTCACACTTTTTCCTTTATCTGTGCTTGCCTCCACCCATCTACCTCACTTTGGATTCACCATCATTACTTGTTGAGGTTCTTGCACCTCAAGCATCCTCTAACAAAATTAAGTAGCTAGCATGTCTAGTATCTATGGGTTTGACAAATTCTTTCTTTGAAAAAGTCATGAACAAAGCAAGTGAGGTTTGATGATTGCAAATAAACATTTATATGTCTTTCAGATTTTGGCAACACTACCTTAACCTGATTGATGTTTCAAGTGTTTTATGTGTTCACCACATAAGCACAACATGGGGTTTAGAAGATGTGTTTGTAAGCACCTTCCACCATCAAGCCAACTAACTTATGCATATAGGCTGAATCAGTCACCACTTTTACAACATTAGAGGGACCAATCTCTACAATGGCATCCTTCAAAATCTAGAATTGGAATTTTGCATCTTTACTCATCTGTGAACAACTAATAGCTATAAGCCTATAAGATCTAGTTGAACATATGACACTGTTATTGATGAGTGGTCAATATGTAATATTGATCCACTCATCTATTATGATAGAGAAGTCATCTCTTACTCAAATTTGCTTCATTCCTCTATCACTACACTCACCTTAGAATACTCTCCATCAAGCAGGATGGTGCATAGCTTATGTTCTCCAAGAGGGGAAAATGAGGGATCAACAACAATTGCATTTTTGAACATTTGTTTGAAAGAGGGAAAATGTGCCACATGTGATGGTATGGCCTAAGCGAAAAAAATGGCAATAGAAGACTCAACGACTTCTCATGATTGCATATTAAACATCTCTACAACACTAGTAGCCCTTCTCTTTTCCTTGGAAAAACTCTCTCCACTTTGACTCTAAACATCCATATTTTGGGTAGGCAATGGCATACTTAGATGCATAGTCTCTATTGTCATTCCTTTATTTCTTGCCTCACTCTCCATGTACAACCTAGTCATCTCGGCTTTCTCAGCTAGTTTTTTTTTTCACAACCTTTTACCCTTTGTCCACTTATGAACAAAAGATGAGAGTAAACCCTTGTGTAACTTCCCCTATAGTTTTTGTTGCATAAATGACATAGCCATACTGTACTCCCTAATTTTGTTTTTCTTGTTTTAGTCTATGCTTGTTGCAAATTGTAGAGGGTTTTTTAAGGATTAAATGGGCCCTTTAGTTTTTGAGGAGTTTAAAAGGGCATTCAAATGGGTTGTTTGAATTTGCAACCCCAAAATTGTTCCCATTTCCAAAGGAACCCCCAATAGTACTTCTACAACCTTTTTCTTGAATTTGAACCTCTTCATCCTCACTACCCTCATTGCTGCTCATTGTCTTTTTTGTTGAAAATTCAAAACACAACAGCGAATGCAAACATAAAATAAAACAAACAGAAAATTCTCAAAAAAACCTTAAAAAAATGCAAAAAAAAGTGTGCAAATGAACAATGGATATGACAGTTACTTCAACTGACAAAGTTTTTATGCTCTCGTCTCTTCTCACTGCTGTAATTTTCTGTTCTCACAGCTATTTTCTTTCTTTGTCTTCTTCACAATGTGGAAAATGACAAAATGAGTTTGTTTTTTGTTTTTAGTTACTAGTGTGGCTGTTTTAGGTTTAGGGTTGGTGCAAAGGGGTGTGGGGGTCCTTGTGGATCCTCCCATCCTTTATTTTTTTCAAATTTTGGTCATTTCTTAATTTTCATGTTTGCTGGATCATAGGGGATGGCTAGCTACACCCTGTTGTTCCCTACTGTTTCCTGAGAAAATTCTGCTATTTTGGAAATGTTTCTGAATAATTTTTGGGAATCAAGTATGGATGTTTTCAACCCATCCTTGTGTCCCTGAAATGTTCCCTATAGGGTACAAGTCAAAAAACGTAAGGGGTGCATCCCTAGAGTGCATAGAAAAAATACTGCTTTTCCATCTGGTGTAACCCAAAAACAATTTTTATTTTTACTTCTTTTAAACTAGAGCAGGGGTCTAGGGGTGGCAGCCTCTAGCGGGTTTGAGGGGCAGTGCCCTTGGCACATGCCATTTTTTATAATTTGATTGCTTCTAACCAAGCTCCAAACCCTTCAAAAATCATGGTTGTTGAGGCCGTAAAGCAGTAATTAGGCCATAACTGACTGAGAATGGAATTTATATTTTCTGAAGAATGGGTGCTCTTGAGTGAACCCTTATCAATCAAATTTTTGGTTACTTAAGCAAAATCAAAGTCTGCAACCTAAAAATTAGGTTTTGATGGAAAATTTATAAAATGAGCATATTGCAGGCAAATTGCAAAAACTGGATGAAAGAACTGCAGTTTTTTTGTGATTAAACTTTCATCAAGAATTGTACCGGCCATCAGAGGAAAAAATCCAGCAGCCTCAGTCATCATAGGAAAAATAGGCAACCTGATACACCAACTGGGCCAAGCGGCGATTTATTGAAGACTTTTGCTACTATGATTGTGCCTATAGATGTTATTGTTTACATTAGCCTTCAAACTAGGTAGCAAACAATTTGAAGGGCATAAATGTATTTGTAAGATGTTTCTTTGCATGTAATGCTGTTGACTGATTTTGCAGGCTCTACAGCAACAGCAGCAAGCTGAAAAGGAAGCAGCCTTGACTGACCTTGAAGAAAGCAGGAGAGAACTCTTGGGAAAATTAAGGGACTATCAAGGGAGAGAATGGGAAGTTGTTCATGAAGCTCTGGCATTTGCAGGGGAGACATTGGATGAGAGTGATGACTTACCTCTTCAGCCAAATAATAAATTGCCATCACCCAATACCTCATTTGCTGTAACAGATGGAAAGTCTGCAATCTACTATAGAACTACAGACTATGCTAGGGAGATTGCTGCTTTGAAGCAACTTCCATGGAAGGAGGAAAAGTATGGACTATGCATTTCTGAGGAGAAGAGTAGTGATAGCCAAGCAGGTGAGGAAGTGACTGGTAATGAAAACATGCAGAAGGGTGATAAAGTGCCCAAGCAAATTTTGGGCATTATATGTAATAGTATTTCTAGATTTAGAGGGACTCCAGTAGGTAAGTTCATTATAGTGGCAGCAAAAGCAGGATTTGCAGCAGCTGGTTTGGTAGCCGTTCTGCATTTGACAGAAACTGGGAAGAAAAAGCAAAGGATGCAAGGTACCACTGGAGCCCATAGTCCTCCGCAGAAGTCCATTTCCTCCCCATTGACCGAGAAGAAACAGGATACAGTTCAAGAGAAATGGCCTTCTGGAAAATTTAGAAATTTTGATTATGATATGGAAGATTGTGTTCAAAAGGAACATGGTGACTTTCCATCTGAGCAGGAAGGGGCAGTTCCTTATGTGCTTTATGGTCGTGGTTGAACACATAATGGTTTGTGTAGACTTGCTTTTTTCATAGTACTGACAAAGGCAAATCAACTACAAGGCTGCATTAGACATGAAGGTGAGACATGGACAGGTTAATAAGGTCATTTGGGCAAGGCAACTTCAGTGTATGATGAATGATTTTTTATTTTTAGTTTCTGGGCTCAAATCTGTTCCTTGCAGTTGTCTGCTTATGAACCATGCTTTACGCCGGGTATACTAAGAACAGACTATATACTATGTGTCAAAAATACTAGAATGGATGACAAGAACTTTTGGATTGCGTACCTTGAGATACCCAGACACTGGATCTGGACCTGAAGCGTTTTGCAATCACCCCAGTTGGATGAAAAGGTTGTTGTGCTTGATCCATGTTATTTAAAATAGATTTAATTTTAATGAGGCCTAATGAGTTGCCCTTTTAAAAAGGACTAAGGTGGAAAAACCATTTAAAGAAGATAACAAAGTGCTGGGCTATAATATCATTTGTCCTATATATAACATTAAGCTGATTTAGCATTTGCGTTAAGTCTCATAGTCTATATCGGCTGATTTATTGAATAGCCGAGTCCGAGCTCAAGTCTGTAAGTCTGAATACAAGTCTTTAAGTTTGATATAAGCTTCAGTTTTTTGGAGTTTGCCTGTGATGGATTCATGGTGAAGCCGTTGAAGAAATTTTTGGAATGCCCATTTTGTGCATTACTTTGAAATTGGAATGAATCATCGAAATGCTCTATCCAATAAGAACACAGCTCCTTAAGTTTTGCAGAATGTCGGATCTTGAATTCTCAAAATAATTTGAGATGTAATAGTTGTCTATTACATTATGTGGAAATAGATGGTTGAACTTTATTTTTACATAGATGTGACAGTGAAATGTCAATGCATATACAGAAATGCAATTTGCACATTGAAATGGAATGCCTCGATTTAAGGTTATTAAGTGTCTTCGGAATGCTTGCAAACTAAAAAGGAAAATACTGATTTCTAAAAGATGATTCTGCCGTGAGCAAGACTTGGTAAACTATATAGAATTTACTTGGGAGAGGGCTATGAATATAATGTGTTATCAACTCCTGGAGATAAGCCAAGTCTACTGCTCCAACTTATTTGTTCTTCCTGCAAATCATTCACTGGATGTCCTAGATTTTTCATTAGTCACTAGTTTTTGAAGCATCTTGTCATTGAATTTAAGTCTTGATGCAGACTTTAGGAGGAGCTAACCATCGTTCCAGAATTTGTTGTACATAAATATTTGTATCTTGCATATTTGAAATTATAATAAGTAATCTCCTTCCAGAGTTCAATCAATTAAACTCAAATTGTATTGCGAAACTTGCTGTCATGTCTAGAACACCTAAATATAGATCTCACACAAATGGGTGTATGTTTTGTTACGAGGAATATTTGTTAATGCCATTGCATCAATCTTCACTAACTTGGAAAGAACCTTTCCGTTAAACTTACTTTTGTCCTGTTGCAGAGCACAATTGGAGCTACATGGGTTGCAGGCATTTGCATAATCAATTATATATTTTATAAGATGAAACTCTTACCAG
The DNA here is from genome assembly GCA_007258455.2 of Sequoia sempervirens. NCBI lineage: Eukaryota > Viridiplantae > Streptophyta > Pinopsida > Cupressales > Cupressaceae > Sequoia > Sequoia sempervirens. Next base: position 70,089,937 of record VDFB02086081.1, on the reverse strand, counting down.
TTGTATCCTTGCACAGATCAATTGATTGCTCTCAAGTCATCTGGCAAAAATTGCTTCAACACCTAACCATATATCTCATGTAACATTCTAAATAGTTGGTCTTCCACGGTAAATTTTTGAGTCTTGAGGGAAATCTTTAAGTTTTGATGAGGAATTGATATTTTTGTTACTGATGGAATCAGCCTCTGGTTCTTGTGTTTCTGTCCAATTTTCTTTATCGTTTTTCCATTTTCGCAAACTTTGAATTCTTCTTTCCAGTGGTTAAAGAAAGACATTTGTCTTGCTACAAAACATGGTAGCACTGTAGTTACAAATCCGGTCATAAAAATTCGAGGGAATAAGTACATTTGATCTACGCTGGAAATGAAGGATTATACAATCAATTATAGGGATGTGGTACATTACGATTTCAAACAGTTGACAAATTAGCACGCTCTTATCAAATTGAAAGTCACATCAATCATGCTTACCTATTTGGCCTATTTGAGAAGTGAATCAGTTTATCCATACAGCAGCTAGGTGGTATTCCAGATCCTGACAAGATTGATCTCCATGCAATTATCTTGAATTTTGAATTTGCTTGCAAATATCTATAAGTTGCCAATGTTATAACAATACATCCGAATTTTGTTAACACTCAATAGAGTTTACTTTCATCTATGGCCAATCCAAGGTGGATTTCAAACAGTATACATAAGCCAGTGCGACATGATTGGGTTGTTTCAAGGGATAATTACTTGGAAATGACCAGATATAAATAAAAAGAATATGATGTTGGCTGATTTTGTGTAGATAACATTGTTAAATCACCAGTTCTAAAACATAGCAGGCAAGAAAAATTGAAATATAAGGAACTAGCTGCAAATAGATCATCAATTGCTTTGCCAATAATCTTCAAACAAGCTTTAAATTCCATTTTAATACAGTTAGGCTACGCTAGTTGACAAAGGGTATATGTGAAAGATTGAAAGCACAGACAGTAATATCGCATGGGAAGATGCCGCTATATATAAGCTGGCAACCCAATAATAGGAGCAAAAATAACAGAACAAAATACTAAACAATGATTGATTTAGGCATAACAAATTGCCTATTATTAAGCAAACTTCAACAGCAAACAACTACAGTTAATGACCATGTAGCCTAAATGTTATATCTAGTAGTCCCCCTCAATGTCTAAACCAGATAAAATCTCAAGTTTAATTTTAAATTTGACAAATTTATCTCTTTCGAGAGATTTAGTCATTATGTCAACAATCAGTTGATTAGTAGGACAATAATATAGATGGATATAATCATTGTCGACCAACTGGTGGATGTAATGGTGATGAATTACAATTCGCTTGGTTTTAGGATGATAGCTTGGATTCTTTACCATCCCGAGCACACTCTAATTGAGACAAAAACATGAGGTTTGTGGTGTTTGGTCAAGTTGCAAATTGACTAATATTCTTGGCAACCGCACAACCTCACGACTTGTACTAATGATTGCCTTATATTCTGTTCTCATGGGAGACAAACCAACTGTATGTTGCAGCTTGTGCTATCAAAATACTACCCATGATCCAAAAGTAAAAGCATGATTGTAAACATTCGAGTATCAACCAATCTAGCCCATTCAAATTTAGTATTACCCGGATGGCATGAAATTTACAAATTGTTGGTATAGAAAAGTTGAGGGTCCTTTCACATATCAAAATGCACATTTTGCAGCTTACCGATGTTGCTCTTGTGGCTTGGACATGAATTAAAAGCAACTTATTGCAAGACAAACTATGCAGTGGTACTAAGCTAAATTCAGCCACCTACTAACTAATGATACATTGTTTAGTTACTAGTGGCGAATTAGTGTAAGTTGACAGTTTCATTCCAACTTCCATAAGTGTAGATGTTAGATTCCATTGTCATCTTGAACTTCTCTACAAGTGCTTTGACATATTTAGTTTATGATACAAGCATATCATGATCAAGTTGCCAATATTCTATACCTCAGCAGTTATGGAAAAGGGAAATATCTTTCATATCAAAAACATAACAAATTTAGATTTCACACATCGAGTAATATTGACTCTATTCTCAGCGATGGACGGATGTTTGACATAGACAATCAAGATTACTATGTCATCACCACTAATTTTAATGCAGAAAATGGGATTAGTATAACTTCTTCTAAACCCCCAATTTCTAAGATAAATTGATTAATTTTAAATTATTAGGCTCTATGAGCATACTTAAATCCATACAAGGACTTAAACAACTTGCAAACCAAATATTCTTTTCCACAAAGTTAAAATCTTGTGGATAAATCATTTAGACCTTCTCAACCAACAATATTAAGTCCACTTGATTTATATTTTACCTTGTAAACTTGTTAACAACTGATATGATTCCTTCCTTGATGTAATTCATGTAACACCCAAGTCTTGTTTTGCACGAGGGCCTCAAAGTCCACCTTCATTAATCCAAAAATTCAACCAACAATATTATGTTACAAGTTCACTTCTAACAAGTTGAATGTTCACCTACAACAATGCTACAAGTTGGAGGTTCACATGCAACAGTGTTGCAAATTTTTGTTTCACTTGCAATAATGTAAAGAATTTGTAAGTATGAAGAAAACATCATAAGAAGAAGTTGGACCATTCAATGGAATATTATAATATCATAATATTGTAAACTTGTAATATTACATCATTGCAATTCATACATTTTTTATTAGATAAATGCTTTTGACTGAAGCTATGAATTTGAAGAGGGTTTTGAAAGGACCCCGAAACTTTGTACATCAAGAAAGACAACAACATGAAACTAGAACAAAAAAAAACATGCCTTGAAACCAAAAAGGCCTTGAAGAAACAAACAAGAAAACTACAACAAAGGGATATCCATAACAACAATCAAGGATGTTTGAATCCATACCTCACCAAAGAGCTCCAATGTGGAGTTAAAACATTTGGCTCAACCAAAAGACACATAGTCACAACTTTTTGTTTTCTCTTGTTCTTAAAGGGGGACCTACTCACATCCCCACAATTGCAATGTCCAACTCCTTTCCTTTATTCCTTAAAGCAGAGCACTCTTTAACAACATTCTAAAATTCTTTCCCATGATCGAGAGAAGGAATGGTACTTTTTATCTAAATATGGTGTTTTTCTTTGATATCTTGGCAAGAATGGAAGAAGTGCCTACGTTTATGACAATGAAGGAAAACTTGTAAGTAGGACTCATAATGGACTTTTTTCTCCAAAACACTGAGTTTGGAACATAGTTTTATGGTGTTTGGTAGCACCTTATAATATCAACATTCAAAAAATCTAGCAAAAACTAAATGTTTCATAGATTCATGACATTCTCAATAGATAAAAATTGACCAAGTAAATTAGCTATACATTGTATGATCCCTTCATCACAATATTTTAATGGATGCCTCAAGAGCCTAACCCAAATAAAGGCCTTGTTAAAGTTTTCCTTGGCAACATAAAAGCCAATAAACATCTTTTCAAAGCAATATTAGATTTACCAAGTAACCAAGGAGCTCATGCATTCCTCAATGGCTTAGAAAGAGAATAAGAAAAATCTATTTGTCATGGAAGCCGCCCAAATTTGACCAAACATTTTCCATCTTTCAAGAACTTAGCATTAAACAACATCAATATTGAAGGGCACACAATCTATTGAGAGGGGCGGGGGGGAAGGGGTCGCAATCAGTAGATCAAATCTATTTAAAACTCTTTGCTTCAACATATATACAATCATGAAACTTGAATCAAAACATCTATTGATAATCAAGCAACCACATAAGCACACATTCACACATGAGAACACCAAATATATGTGGAAACCCAAGATGGGAAAAACCACAGTGAGAATAGTTGCTTGGAACTACTGTCCAAATCTAGCCTCACAAAGCAAGAATATAATAAGGGAATTTACAATATGAAGTAGACACCAACCTACCAGAGACACCAATCCCCAATTGTATTTGTAGGAACCATCCTACTGGAGACACAAATCCCCAATACAAAGATCTGAGCGCCAACTCAATAAGTAGAACACCAGTCCTACCAAATTGCAAAGATAAAGCTTGCGAAACTTCAATGTTGATTACACAACTTACACAAGATCTGAACTTACTTCAAACACTCTCCTACACTCCTTATGATCTTTTGATGATGGTGCACAATGATTGAGATTCAACTCACATTGAATGACACTTGCTCACACAACTGCTCTCACCCTTGCTCACTCTATTCTTACTTTTGCATACATTCATACCTATCATGTGAAGTGAGATCTGAATTATATATAAGACATTACATTAACTTCAATTCATGTTAGCCAGGGATCCACAATTAACCAGGATGACATAAGGTGGACCTAAATTCAAATTACATGAAACATGTAGGAGGTTGGTCCTAAATCAAATTTGTTGTCACCAAAAGAACATAATGATGTGCACTTTCAGTGGAACCTTAAACTAGACCTATATTATCATCCCACAATATCACCAGATGACACACACTACTAGTCGTTGCCACACAGTTCCAAAACATCAACTGGTTAATTAATACGCATAGTGACCCTTTTGTCACTTCAAACTTTTTACATGTTGAACATAACTTCCAAAAACTTTGAATATGATAGGACATATGTAGAAATACTCTCCATTCAAACCACAAAGCCAAACACGCCTTCAGGAAGAAATATTGAACATGAATGTATTGCCAGAGAAATCTCTCTGCCCTAAGTAACTAACCTCAAACATTTTGGATTAGACTTTTGGATTCCTTATGTCATCATGAACAAGATACAAACATGATATAGCAAGCATACTACTATCATTCCCTTCTTATACTAAAAATGTAATGATAATTCAAGTACAATTACATTTAATTCTCGCTGTACTCCTGACATTACTCCTTAGACATCAGTGAGCACTACCTATCATCAAGAACACTACTCCTTTGACATCAATGACAACATTTGTTCAACAATCTGCCCCTTTGTCATTGATGGTAAACAACAAAATGGTGGCCACACATGAAGAAAAATCTAATGTTGTCTGAATCAGGAAACCACCTCACATTGATTCCCACTTTCTCCCCTTCAAATAATTTAGCATTTTGAGTCTCATTTCTCCCCCTTTGACATCAATGGGAAAGGTCAACTACTTTTCTGACACTCTGCACAATTCAAAAACTTGTTTCTTGGATAGAATCCTCCTAAGTCCATACCACACTGCTTTTAAAAACACTCCACAAGACCACCAAGTCTTCTTGCAATAGGGAGACAATGCTCCCCCTCAACCTATGCTTCCTCTTGATTCAAGAGGAGAGATCAACAACTCCCAAATTATTTCGGAGAAACTCAGAAGTCTTCTTAGGAAGTGGTTTTGTGAAAATGTCTGCTACTTGCTCCTTGGTTTCAACATACTCCAACTTCACTTCTTTTTTTGTAACCTTCTCCCTTAGAAAATTATACTTGATTGCAATATGCTTTGTCCTTGAGTGCATTACTAGATTCTTTAAAAAATTTATAGCTATGGTATTGTCACACATAATTAAGGTAGGTTTATCAAACTCAATCTTCATCTCCCTCAAGTTCTACTTCATCCATAGTACTTGAGTGCAACATGAAGTTGTTGCAATGTAATATGCTTCTGCTATAGATAAAGTTGAATCTTGTTTCTTGCTTAACCAGGATACAAGAATGTCACCAAGAAAGAAAGCTCAACCACTTGTACTCTTTCGGTCATCTATGCTTCTAGCCCAATCTACATCTGTGTATGTAGTTAGAGTGAAAATTTCACTCTTAGGATACCACAAACCAAAGTGCCTTCAAATATATCTAAATATTATTTTCATTGCTTTGACATGACTTTCCTTAGGCGCTGCTTGAAATCTGGCTACCATTCCAACTGCCTACATTATATCTAGTCTAGATATAGTCACACAAAATAAACTGCCAATCATGGATCTATACAAGGTTTGGTCCACCAAAGTAGATTCATCATCTTTACTCAACTTACGTCCGGTAACCATAGGTGTACTTATCGGTTTGCATTCTTCCATCTTGAACTTACTTAGCATTTCCTTTATGTACTTGTTTTGAGAAATGAATATGCCTTTGTCTGATTGAGAAATATGTAAGCCAAGAAAGAAAGACAATTCACCAAGCATTGACATTTCAAACTCACTCTGCATCGCGTTCCAAAAATCCCTACACATATCAGATTACTGCTTCTGCCAAAGATAATGTCAACATAGACTACAACAATCAACAGTTGATCACCTTCTATTTTTATGTATAAATTACTATCCGCACTGCCTCTACGAAAACCTTGCTATTGCAAATATCCATCCAATTTGGAATACCATGCTCTAGGAGCCTATTTAATTCCATAAAGTGCCTTCTTTAGTCTACACACAAAATCTAGATTATCCAAACATTGAAACCCTTCTAGTTGCTCAATGTAGACTTCTTCTAACTATCCATTCAGAAATGTTGGCTTCACATCCATCTTATACACCTCGAAGTTCTTGAATGTTGATAAGGCTAAAAAATTTCTAATTGCTTCCAATCTTGCTACCAGAGCAAATGTCTTCTCAAAATCAATTCCTTCAACTTGAGCATATCCTTTACACATAAGTCTAGCCTTGTTTTGGATCACTTCTCCATCTTCATTTAGCTTGTTTCTAAAGACCCACTTGGTACCAATAACATTCTTGCCTTTAGGTCTTGGAGCCAATTCTCAAGTATCATTTTTATTTATCCGAGTCAGTTCTTCCACCATAGCATCTATTCATCCTTTCTCTTTGCTTGCTTCTGTATAGGACCTTGGTTCAATTTTTGATAGTAATGCAAAGTGTACCTACTCAATTGATTTCTCAATTCTTCTCCAGGTTTGAACTCCATTGTTCTTATCTCCAATAATTTGATCTTCAGAAATATTCTTCTAGACATACCTTGCCATAGTCTTTGTAACAATATTCTTATAATCAAATTTTGAGTCTTCAACACTGTTGCAGATAGGCTCTTCATCATCTTCTACTTCCGGAAGATTAATAGACTATATTGTCTCATCAATACTTACATTTATACTTTCAACAATCCTTTTCAATCTTTTGTGATAACATTTATATGCCTTACTTGTCATAGAGTAACCAAGAAAAATACCTTCATCAGATCTAGAATCAAACTTACCCAAGTGTTCTTCATCCTTTTTGATATAGCACTTGCTTCCAAATATCTTGAGATTTCTAACTGAAGCCACTCTTCCTCTCCATAATTATATGGTGTTTTATCACTCCTTGGTCTGATTTGAGCTCTGTTTAAAATATACACTATAGTCTGAATTGCTTCTCTCCAATATATATCTAGTAAACTTGATTGACTCAACATTGTTTAGGCCATCTCCTGTATAGTCTAGTTCTTCCTTTCTGCAACTCCATTTTGTTACGAAGTCCTAGGAGAAAAAAATTGCCTCTGGATCCCATGCTCCTCATAGAATTCATCATACATGTTAGAAGTGAATTGTCCACCTTTGTCTGATCTCAAACACTTGATTGTTCTTCTGGTTTCATTCTCAACCATTGCCTTGAATGCCTTAAACTTCTCAAAAGCTTCATTATTTTCTTTTAGAAATGTAATCCAAGTCATTCTAAAATAAGCATCAATAAGCATCATGAAATACTTGTCACCTTGTAGACTCTTTTTCCTCATTGGTCCGCATAGATCCATATGAATCAAATCCAATGGCTTCATTGTAGAGTATTCCTTAGTAGGAAATCTGTACTTTGTCTGTTTTCTCTCATAACATGGTTTCTTTTGATCTTTGGCATGTCTTTGACCATTTCTTTTGAGCTGATCCTCACAATATCATCAAAGTTGATGTGTCACAATATTCTATGTTAGAGCTAACTCTCTTCTCTCTGTATAGAAAAGTAGTTTTGTCTATTCAACTCATTGAGATAATATATATCACTGCCAATCCTGCTTCCTTCGATAATTAACTCACTAGTACCAGATTTCTTGATTTCACAACCTTTAGCACTAAATGAGAGCTTGTACCCTTTATCACACATTTGACTTACACTCAAAAGATTATGCTTCAAATCTTCTAGATACAAAACATCATGAGTTTTTGTCTTTCCACCATCAAGACTCAAAATACCCTTACTGATAATCTTAGCAATTGCATTGTTACTAAGAGTTACAGACCCTCCATCAAAATTCTTGAAATGCTTGAACTTACTTTTTTCTCCAATCATGTGACTTGAACATCTATTATCAATGATCCATAGATTCTTCTCCTTTCAAGCATGTAGTGCAGTCTAAGCTACCATGGATTTCTTTGATCTTTTCTCTTCCGGTTTCTTCTTCCAAAATTCTGACACTTTGAACTTTTTCTTTTTGTTTCCGGTAGAGAACTCACAAAATTGCTTCTATAGTTCCTAGCAATATGTCCAAAATCACTGCACTTGTGGCAAATAATATTGAAATTGTACAAAGGTACAAATGCATTATTGCTAAAAAAGTTATTTCTTCTTACTGAAGCCTTTCTATAATTCACAACTTTATGACCAAAATTATTGTGATTAAAACATTAACTAGAAAAAGAATGATTGAACCTAGTATTGTATGCTTGTCCTCTTGAAGTTTGTCTTCTGGATCTTCTGTTTTGCCTCAACACTTGGATGAAACCATCACTTTGGGCCTTTCTTCATTGCTTGCAACAACTTTCTCCTTTTTGAAACTTTTAGAACCAATCTCTTCCAGATTCTCATTAGCAGACTTCATAGGCTGCTTGATCACCTTGTTCTTCTACATATCAGTAAAACCAAGTCCGGATTTGATATGTGGTGATCTCTAACTATCAATTATCTAATCCAAAATATCAATTCTTTTCCCAAACTTCATCTTCAGTTGATGATTTACCTTTTCAAGCTCCTTCCTTAGTTACACAAATTTTGCTTCAAGTTTTTCACAATCCTTATCTCTTGATAACAATCTTTTAGTTACAACTTCTTCAATCTTCTTTGCTTCTTCTACTTGAACCTTTAGGTCTATAATCATATTCTTTTCCTTCTCAAGATCCTAAGATAAATTGTCTTTATCCTTCATTTCCTCAAAAAAAAATTCTTCAGTCTCTTAATCTCTTTTCCAGTGCAAAGCAACTCTTCCACAAGATCTACTTCATCATCATTTTTGGATTTATTTTCTACATCATCTTTAGTAGTTTCCATAGCCATGAACACAACCTTTTCTCCTTCATCTTCGAAGATGTCTTGATCCTCTTCATCAGTTGAATAACCTTCCTCATTGATGAAGAAACTCCTCTATTTCCTATGAAACTTTACTCCCTTTCAAAATAGACTTCTTTATGTAGACATGGAAAATATACCGACATGCTTGATCCTGATTACTAACACCATTTCGTCCCGAATCACCTTCTCAGCTTATCATCACTCTTCATCCCTTAATTAAATAAATAATCATTTATCTAATTAAGTCATTCTCTCTTGTTAATTAAATCAATCAATCTGATCTAATTAACCCTAAGTCTCTATTTAATTAAATAATTCATTTTATTTGATTAAATCTCTAAAGTCACCCTATTAAATTAAATAAATTTAACCTTGTTTAATTTAATCTAACATCATCCCCTTTAGTTAAATAAATCAAATCCTTTATTTAATTAAATCTAAAATCACATTCTTCTCATCCTTTGATTTAAATCAACCCATAAATCTAAATCAAATAGTCACATCATCTAATCCCTCATTAAATTAATTAAAATTTGATTAATTTAATCCTAATCTCCAAATTTCTCTAGATTTTGCCACTTGCACATGAAAATACATTTAATTCATTTATTAAATCTTCATTTTCTCTCAACTTGGCATCTTTAGAGGAATATTCTTCCAAATTTGAAATCCCTCCAAGTGGATTTGTCCTTCCAACAAGACATTCATTCCTTCTTACATGTCCTTGTGCATTGAGCCAAGTGGCATTTAAGTCATTCTATTTTCCCTCTTACATGTCATTTCACTATTTTCAAATTCCACCTAATTGCATTTATGGGCACATTCATCAAAATGTGCACATCCTTTGCCCATTCACATCTTGACAAGTGGCACTTGCCCATTGGGTGTTGAATGATCCCACATTCATCCCATTTTGCATTTCTCCATCTTGTCTTTCTATAAATAAGAGGCTTCTCTCCTCATTTTGATCATCCACAATTTGAGTAAACTTACTATACTCAATTTCATCTTCAAGAATATCCATCTTCATCCATTTTATCAAGTTTATAGCTAGGTTATGTAGGTTTTTCATCATGGAGCTCAATTGAATCAACATCAAAGTGCATCACTCATCAATATTGCATCATAGGAGTTGGGAAAGAGCCAATTTCCATATCAAATTGGCACCAATTCCCCCATGGTATCAAGAGTTTGCTTTGCATTGAATAGGATTTGATAGATTTTGTTTATGTTTGCTTATATTGTTCATCTCATTTCTTGTTCTTTGCAATTTAAATGGATTTCATGGGGAATTTTGATTCTCACTTGCATTTGATTTAACTATGTGTTTGTTTATTGTGTTTATGCAGGTCTAGGATTGGGGTTCCACATTTTGGCGCTAGAGGGAGGGAAAATCTCAAGTTTAAATCACATTTTTTAACAAAACTCTGTGCTTTTCTCTCTTTTTTTGTGTCTACAGGGAACTGCGCCACTAGCAGTCCAACATCGCCATACAACACCGCTTCAAACTTCAAATTGTGCCGCTTTGTCTTTCCTGCCTAGAATTCAAATCTTCTAACTCTGTTTCTGGGTCAGTTTACGGGCGCTGGAATTTCCAAACTTCAAACAACATCGCTGGGTGAAACTCCACCGCAATCACGCTCTCTAGTTTTACTGTAGAGCATCGATGTCTGACAAGCGGTGCCATACAACACCACTGAACCTCCTCAAACTGCACCACCTGTGCAGACTGCACCGCTGGAGTCAAGTAAAAGGTTTAAATTTGTTCAATTTCGACATCTGCTTTTTCATTTTGATTGCTTTAGGTTGCTAACTGGTTTTTCTAACCTCTGTTTTGCAGTTCTAATCAGTTTTTGCAGGTTGGTCTAATCAAGGTGAAGGAGGAAAATGAGGTTGAAGGTTGCATTATGGCATCATTCTCCCACTACATCAAGTGTTTTTGAACACTTTTGTGTTTGTTTAACACTTTTGGAGAATTCATAATCTCTCTTAAGGATTTGTTACATTTCATGCTCTTAGGACATACTAAATTTCTTTTGGGCTCTAAAAAGAACACTACAAAAGCTTTCATCTTTACAACAAAGGGCTTAAAAAGAACATTAGACAAATCCACTAGATTTTGTTTAAAGGTTAACAATTGGACAATCAAAATCTCACATTTCCTTTGGTGCTTAAAAAGAAGTCACTATTGCTTTGAAAGGATAAAATGAACATGTGCTACTTTGTCTTGTAATTACTTACCCAAAGTAATACCATCAAAAAGACATATGCGCTTCTCTCCCGCCTCACGACGATCTTGAGAATCAAAAGGTTTTTTGGTGATCTTAAGTTGGGTAAAGTGATTGCCTCCACATTTCATTTGGGATTAAAATTGAACACATCTTGCAAGTGTGAGTGGAACATATTGCGTGTGTTCTCTCTTTGTTTCTCAACAAAGATCGATCGAACTACGGATATGTTTGCTCACTTTTGTTTATCTTAGAGGGCCTACCTTGTGGAAAAAATTAATCACCCAAGGGAACAACCCAATCGACAACATGCTAAAGCCAAACGACTTCCAACCAGTATATAAGTGTGGGTACTTGTTGAAAGGCAAGTATCACAATGGTCATTCTGATGAGAAAGGCAACAATGGTCTCTCGCCGCATGGATGATCCCCCACGAATGGAATGCTCGCATTAAAACCCTTGTTTAGAAAAGGCCAAAATCCTTGATCTATTTGTTGGTGCAAGAACGGTCGTTCTGAAGCCGCCCCACACTTTTACGACTTTTAATAGAAATGGAAAGTATGCCATGGGAGTTTCATGGGTACTTGATGCTTGGCTACCCCGTATAAGAGAGTGTCATGGATGGGAGCCAGTGGGGTCAAGCATCCAACCATTTGCTAAAAGTAGGTGTAGCTGGACTTGTCCAAGTGGGGATTCAATAAATACAATCTTTCATATCCATAGGGTTGTGCATGTTCTTGGAAACAAAACATTTTGCTTGTTCGTAAACATTGAAAAAAACATTCAACATTATCATCAAACTTCAAACCCTTTAGGAGGAAAATTTATTTGACAAGATTCATGTGTTATTGCTTTCCCTTGGGATTTTATCCTTAGAGGTTTCTAAACATTTGAATTTATATCTCAATTTGCTTACTAAAGTCAATAGTAGGAAACTTTTTCCTTAATTTCCTTAACTTCCACATAAAGCACTTTGTGGGATGATAAGAAATTAGGACATTAGACATTTAGTTTGAAGAAACCTAATCAAGAATTGTTTGTGGTAAAAAGAAGTCACTAAGCAAAGCTAAGAACAATTGAACCCCACACATGTGTCTCAAATGATTTCACGCAAGATCAAAATCCAGAAACCAAAGTCAAAAGCTCTTAGTCCAAAAGAACATCAAAAGTGTCTCTCAACGCTCTATGAATTCAGACAAAGATTGCTTTTCAACTTTTACATAAGAGCTTCAAGAAACAATCCCAATTTGTACTTGTTCTATTATTGTCAAAATCCAAATCTTTTTCGGGAATTTGAGCATCTTGTTTAGAGTAAACTATGTTCTTCAAAACTGAGGTCTTGTAAACAAGAGTCTTTTTTTAGGTACACATAGGATAAAATCAAAACCTTCATCCATCTTTCAAACATCAAACCAAAATCATCTCACCAACAACTCTTGAAAATCTTGAAATCATCCTTCATGCTAGACTTTTTGGAAAATCCATGAATCAAAATCCTTGAAACAAATCAAAATCCTTGAATCAAAATCCTTGGATCAAAATCATCTTGTTTAGCTAGGTATATGTAGATGCATCCTTCTTCATATGCTTAATTAAATTGTCATCAAATCATCTTGTTTAGCTAGGTATATGTAGATGCATCCTTCTCCCTACACTTAGTCAAATTATCATCTTGTGAGCAAGTCTATCCCATAGATAACATCCAACATCTTGGGATCCATTTGTTCATTATCCAAAATCAAAACAATCCAAAACCAAATCAAGGTCAAAATCAAAATCCAAGTATCCAAAATCAAAATCCAAAACAAATCCAAGAATCCAAAAAAGTCCCAAAAATCTAGTATCCCCTCAAGATCTTCTAAGAGTTCCACCATCCATATCATTCATCTTTCACACACTTCATCATTTCACCTTTGATCCTTAATCATCCTAGATCTTCTCTTTTGAACCTCATTTTATGGTTCAAACTAGATCTCAACACAAGAGGAACATGAAAGCCAACAAAGAAACATCCACTTCAAGTGACCTAAGTCAAACCAATTCCGAAATGAATCCCATTGGATCAAGCAATCCCCTAACTAACTTTCCTTCATCATCACAAAATCCTCAAGAGGAAGGTCAGGTAGAGGATATCACTAATAATGCCTTCATAATGACACAAGATCAGATCATCGAAATGGTCCAAAATCCCGAGAATCATAGAATTATCAACATCATGATGAGACTCAATCCCTCACAATAAATGCTTGAATTAGCAAAACAAGGGGCTAAACTCCCTTTCGATTTCGATGTGAGCACCATTGTGGAATCACCTTTTGGGGCCATGCCTCCAATTTCATCCATGCCCCCAATTTCATCCACACCTCCATTCCAAAGCATCACTCAATCCATCCCCCAAATTGCATCATCCATTGCTCCAACTCAACCTATTGTTAACAAGGGAAGCACATTTCTCAATGCATTACAAACACAGCCCCTCGTGAACAATCAAGATTTGGATGCAAACACCATCTTGGGGCAATCCATACCACAAAATCCATCACATCCATATGTCCCCCTCACCTTTCACAATCCTAATGACCCATCATCACCATTTCACGCAACACCTCAAACTTCTCTCCCCATAACCTCGCAAGGAGAAGGTGACTTATTTGGACCAGGGGGCATCTTTGACCCTACATCTTCATCATTCCCTCAAGGGAGTATACCACTCACTTTTCCACCACTTCCACCCTTGCCATCAATATCCACATCACCTCTCAGTTTAGGGCTTCCCCCTTTACCAAATATCAATCAACAAAATCAAATCAACCCCTCAATCATCAATCCTCCCATCTTGTCATCGACATCGCAACAACAAAATGCAACCATCCTGATAACGCAAGCCACCACCATCACATCATCAACCATCCCCCAAATATCTCAAAACATGGTCTCTCAAGGACCAAACATATCAATCGCACCATCCACCACCCAAACCCCAATCATTAATAGAACGGTGCCTCTCATCACTACAACAAACACCATTCCAAATCTGCCACCACCACCACCACCACCCAATTCAAACACATCAAACCAATACAACATTGTGTTGCAAGCCGCTCAGCAAGCTTCCTATCAGAAGGCACTCCAACAAATCCAAAACCGAAAAGCTACACAACTAGCTGCTCAACAAGCACAAACACAATTAGTTGCACAACAAGTCGCTCAAGCCGCACAAGCAACTCAAGCTGCTCAAGTAGCACAAGCCGCCCAAGCAGCATAGGATGAACAAGCCACACAAGACGCACATATTGGACTAGCTGCCCCACAAGCACAAGCACAAGCTCGAGCCCAATACCAAGCTCAACAAGCACAAGCACATACAAACACAATACCTTGCACAACAACAAGCATATCAGCAAGCACTGAAAAAATACTAAGAGCAGCAAGAAGCAACTCGATTAGCAGCTCAACAAGCGTTGTTGGTGCAACAACAACAACAAGCTCAACAACAGGTACTATTAGCACAACAACAACAACAAGCTCAGCAACAGGCACTATTAGCGCAACAACAACAAGACCAACAACAAGCGTTATTGGTACAACAACAATTACAAGCATACTTGGTGCAACAAAATGTGCAAGCACCATCTACCAATACACCAACCAATCCACCCATCCCGCCAAAAATTGAACCACCGCAAAACACTTTCACTCCACCCCCTAATCCGCAAAACAATGTGACAACACAAATCAAGTTGCTCTCTTAACAAGTGCTTGATCTTCAGTCAGGGAAAACCACAAAAACACCCAAAAACTTGTGTCCTTACCCGTTTGATAGGATTCTTGCAATGAAACCATTCCAAAAGGGATTTGAGATCCCCAAATTTGATAAATACCGTGGAACAGGAAACCCCAAAGATCACATCAGGGAATTCCAGGTGCATTGCATGGAAGTCGCATATGACGATACATATCTGATGTGGCTATTTCCTAGAAGTTTTGATGGCCAAGCCATGGACTGGTTCTCTCGCCTTCCTCCTGGTATCAAAAAGTTCCAAGAAATAGTAGATGCATTCAATATCGGTATGGATGTCAGTCTAGAGGAACTATCAGCTCTGAAACAAGGTAAGAATGAATCATTTGCTTCCTTCCTACAATGATGGCGATCCAAGGCCAATCAGAGAAAATGGGCCATGCCTGAAAGAACAAGTTTACACCATCATCCCTATCTAGAGGGAACCTTGGCATTTCATCTCAAGGTGCAAGGAATCACCACATATGACCAATTGATCTCCAAGGTGCTTAACATTGAATGAGCCCTTATTGCACAAGGAGGGTCACCCGCATATCCTGAACAAAAAAACAATCGCCCATCCACCAACTATAATGACAAAACTCGCACATGGGCGAAGAATAGAAACATTACCAACGATGGTGTTGTCGATGCCAAAGTTTTTATTAGTGCCCCTCGACAAAACACACCTGCACCCCAACAACAACCCCAAAACAACAATCAAAATAATCATCAAGCTAACACTGTGACACAACAGCCAAACAATCAAACAATCAACAATGTGAATGATCAAAGGGGACCACCCCAGCAAAACAAAAAATCCCTCAAGTGGAAGTACACAGCCCTTGGGGAATCGGCTGAATCCATCATGAAGAGGCTAGTGGTGGAAAAACTCATCACAATCTCCACCTATGAAAATTATCAAGAGCCCTTGGTAAAACCATCGTGGTATAACAAAAATCAGCTTTGTGATTTCCACAAGATCAAGGGACACACAACTGCTAGTTGTATGAGGTTGAAAAACTTGATTCAAGACCTCATTGATGATAAAATCATAAATGTGGAACAACCAGCGGGAAATCAAAATCTCAAAATCTACATGAATCTGATGCCCAATCATAACAACAAAGGGAACAATAACAATGATAAGGGGAAGGGTGCATTCAAAAGCATGAATCATGTATATGACCATGTCGTTGCATCCCTAGATGAGTATTGCATTGTTATCACGATTAAAGGAGCCCAATCTGATTGTGGAGTCACCACAAGAGGTGGAAAAATAACCATCGCAGGGTCATCCCAACCTCCTAGAGCACCCACTTCCAACCCAAGATCTATTCCCAATGGCTATAATGTCCTTGACCAGTTGAAGAGAAGGTCCCAGTTCATATCTCCATCATGGAGTTGCTAAAAATTTCATCAGCCCACCGGAAGATCCTTGAAGAAGCATTGGCTTCATCCACCATCTCCATGGATCTTGATGTTGAACAATTCCAAGCTATGATCGAAAACATCATTACTCCAAATCTTCTTACATTCTCCGATCAAGAATTCCCCACCCAACCATCTCACAATCGTGCACTCCATCTAGAGGTCCTAGTGCATAAAAACAAAGTCAAGAGAGTCTTGGTGGATGGAGGTATAGGTTTAAACATTTGTTCCCTCAAGCTCATAAAGAATCTAAAAATCTTAGAGAATTCCATTGAAAAAGGCAAAGGCATCACAATCAGGGCTTACGATGATCAAGAAAGAGTGTCTCAGGGCACAATCCAACTCCCTATTCAAGTAGGGCCAGCAATTATGGAAACCACCTGTCAGGTCCTTGCCCTCGATTTGCCTTACAACATTCTCCTGGGACGTCCATGGATCCATGCAATGCAAGCAGTAGCATCAACTTTCCACCAATGTGTCAAGTTCACATACAAAGTCCAAGAGGTTACTATCCATGGGGATCTTGAACCCTTCTCTTACTGCAAAATTCTAGAGGCAAAATATTACAAAATCCCCCAAGTGCCTAAAAATGATGAAGGCCCATCAACTCCATACATTGACCCAGCTACTCTCGCCTCCACTTCTGTGACAAAGACACCCACCATCCTCACCATCCCCGCCATCTCCAATATCAAGGTCATAATATAGGACAATGGGTGTGGAAATTATACAATTCCAAAGAATGCTTTTGTGGTAGGAGAGTTACCACAATCTCCCAGGTCACGAGGATGACCACAATCAAATGATGCTTCCTCATCCCAAACCTTCACAACAGGCTCCTCTAGCTTCAAAAGTTGGGGAGATCTCGGGTGGGAAGTAATAGAGGAGGACCCATCCCATCTCCTGTACCAAGAAAATAGAATGGCAACCGATCTACCTATTGATAGCAATAAAGGCTTACAAATGGTGCTCACCATGGGCTATGACAGAAACAAAAAGCTTGGAAAAAATGACAATGGACTTCTAATACCCATCATTCCTAAGACACAAATGAAAAATCTTGGCCTCGGATGTACCCCTCCAAGTATAACCATACATGGTCGGAATCCCCCGGTTAAGAAGGTCAAAACTCCTCAAAAAATGACAACCGCCCTTCAATTTCCTGTATCCACTGGTCTACCCTTAGACAATTTCACATTTGACATAATCGATGTTTGCAATAATAATGATGAGGAAGATGCCATAACTGACCTACCTATGCTTTTCGAGGACACCACCCTTCTCATGATTAGAACCGTGTCATTTGAGTCAACCAGTCAAACCCATGAAATCAACCTAGTATACCCCCAGCTCATCGATTACAACCAATGAGGACCACCGGTTCTAGACACTTTCAAAAATGATGAACTGCTCTTAGAATTCATGGGACTATGGAGCACGATACCATACGAAGATCACAAGGTTGGGTTTGATATCATTCTGGACACACAAGCTTACTATGGGGAGACGATTGAATCCTTTAGTTGCAAAAGTGAAAACTTGAGAATAATCTCAAGGTCTTTGAGTGAAAACCACATTATGGCACTCTTTGACCCTAAAATAGTAAAAACAAAGGATGTATCCAATAGTGAAAACCTCTTTGAGGCGACTAAGGATGAAGGATTCAATCTTCCTCTCAACACTCTACATCAGGAAAAGTCAGCGGTTGTAGCCGAGAAGTGCAACCCAGTCAACTTGGGAATAGAGAAAACTCTGCATATCACATTTTATGTTGAATCATTGATGTCAGAAGAGCATGAGCTCCTAACTGCTTTCTTAAGGGAGAGAAAGGTCAACTTTGCATGGAGCTATGCCGACATGCCCGAGCTTGATCCAAAGATAGTGGTCAACCATCTAGAAGTCTACCCTGAAGCAAAGCTCGTCAGGCAGAAACTCAGAAAAATGCATCCCCATATAGCCTTGTTGGTTAAAATGGAATTGAAGAAGTTACTTGATGCAGGGTTCATATGACCAATCGACTATCCAGAGTGGGTATCAAATCTGGTTCCTGTTTCAAAGCCTGATGGGGGCATCCGTATATGCACAAATTTTAGAGACCTGAACAAGGAATTTCCCAAAGACGACTTCCCACTTCCCAACATTGATATGATTGTAGATATGACTGTGGGACATGAGATGCTTTCACTAATGGACAGATTCTTTGGGTATAACCAAATCATGATAGCCAAAGAGGATCAACATAAAATGACTTTTACTTGTCCATGGGGGACATATTGCTAGAACATGATGTCGTTTGGCTTAAAGAACATTGGATGCAACATACCTTAAAGAACGTTGGAGCAACATGGGCCATGACCTTGATCTTTCATGACATGATCCATAAGACTGTGGAAGACTATGTCGATGACATATTGGAAAAATCTAGAAAGAGAAGGGTCCACATAGCAGCATTGAGTGCCATCTTTGACAGACTAGAGGAATACAAGGTCTGCCTTAATCCAAAGAAGTGTGTTTTTGGTGTACAATCAGGGAAGCTGTTGGGATACATTGTGTCTATGAGAGGAATTGAAATAGATCCCGCTAAGGTAAAGGAAATCCTTGAGATGGAGGCACATAAGAAATTGAAACAATTGATAGGCTTACAAGGCAGACTCCAGTCCATCCGCCAATTCATAGCTCAGTTAGCAAACAAATCAATCCCATATTCTCACCTACTCCACAAGGGGGTAGCGTACAAGTGGGATGACAAGTGCGATCAGGCCTTTAACAAAATAAAAGAGTATTTGCTCACACCTCCAGTGCTTATGTCACCAATCCCAAGAAATCCTCTAATCCTCTACATATCAACAACAACAACTCTCGGTGCTCTCCTAGCTCAACACGATGAAAACGGAATAGAGAGAGCCATCTACTACATCAGCCAAACCATGGTAGGGCATGAGTTAAATTATTCCTTCATCAAAAAAGCTTGTCTAGTAGTGGTGTTTGCCTCACAGAAGTTCAAACACTACTTGTTAACACACAAAATCAAACTCATTACCAAGATCGACCCACTCAAATACCTGCTTTCCAAAGCGGTGCTCACAGGAAGGATGGCCAAGTGGGTCATGATCCTATCAGAATATGACATCAAATACATGGAATGGAAGGAAATCAAAGGGAAAGCTATTGCAGACCAATTGGAAGAAGCACCAATGTACTTAGAGAATCCGCTAATTTAAGAGTTCCTTGATGAATCCATCTTCAACTTGAACATAGAAGACCACTGGAGGTTATACTTTGATGGCTCCTACACAAAACATGGATCAGGAACCGGGGTCTTTTTCATCACTCCACAGGGAGATTACATACCAAGGTTCTAAGAGTTGACATTTCCTTGCACAAACAATATCGTAGAATATGAGGCTCTAAACATAGGACTCAGAATAGCAGTGCAGTGGCATATCATGGCTCTCAAGGTATATGGGGATTCACGTCTAATAATCAATCAAGTGAATGATGAATACGAGACTAAGGACGAAAAGCTAACTCCATACAAAAATTGGTGGAAAGTCTTAAGGAGTCCTTCATTGAGATCACATTCGAGCAGATACCTAGAGCAAGCAACAGAGCAAAAAACACCATGGCAACAATTGGATCCCTATTGGATATCCCTCGCAATGTCCCAAAGCATGAATTCCTGGTAGAGCAGCTTCTCGTACCTACATTCAAGGTACCAAAGTCAAAATTTGTGTGCAAAATCATTGGTCCTGGTGATCCTTGGTACCACGACATATACACTTATCTGAGAATAGGAGTCCTCCCAGCTAACATAACCTCAAACCTTAAGAAAAAATTTGTCAAGAAAGCATCCCCGTTTGTCATCCTAGGAGGAACCCTTTACCATAGGAGCATAGAAGGAACCCTATTACGTTGCTTAAATGCTGAGGAGGCATTGACTGCGTTAACTGAGGTAAATAACTGCATATGTGGTTCACACTCAAGCAATATGACCTTGGCCAAGAATTTGCTAAGAAAGGGGTATTATTGGCCTACTATGGAAAGAGAAGCACATGACTATGTCAGAAGGTGTCTACAATGTCAACAACATGGGGACCTCATCCATGCACCGACTGATCAAGAGCTTCATCTTATTGTCACACCATGGCCCTTTTTGCAGTGGGGGCTCGATCTCATTGGAAAAATCACCCCCACCTCTTCCAATGGCCACAAGTTTATCATTACCGCTACTGAGTACTTCACAAAGTGGGTGGAAGCCATACAAATGACATACATTACTAGAAAGTAGATATCAAAGTTCATCTTGAACTACTTAATATGTCGTTACAGTGTCCCACAAGCCATTATCTCAGATAATGGGACACCATTCAAGAATCAGGATGTTCGTGACCTATGCGACAAATTCAAAATCCAACATCATTTTTCCACTCCATATTATCCCCAAGGCAATGGCCAAGCAAAAGCCACCAATAAAACCATTTTGAAGATCCTCAAAAAGATAGTCAATGACGCAGGTCATGACTGGCATTTACAGCTAAATCCCGCCCTCTGGGCCTATCGAACCAACATCTACACACCCACAGTGCCACCCCATTCTCCCTGGTCTATGGATTAGAAGCCATATTACCCATTAAGATTGAGCTCCTGTCACTAAGAATATCATTGCAAAACCTCATCACAGATGAAGAATACTAGATATGAAGACTAAACGAGTTGGAGCTACTGGATGAATGGCGTATGGACACCTTAAATCATATGCAATTCTATCAAAACTAACTCAAGAGGAGTTATAACAAGAAGATTAGAAGTTAGACATTCAAAGTTGGAGAACTAGTGCTGAAAGAGAACCAGAAGAACGTCCCAAATCCAAATAGCATAGGAAAAATTGAACCCAACTGGTTGGGACCATTCATCATCACAACAAGCTATAAGTCAGGGGCATATTAGTTATCAACACCCGAAGGGGAACCTCTGCAAGAGCCCATGAGCAACTCCCATCTTAAAAATTTCTATGCCTAAAATCTTTCAAGGTATAGAACCAAAAAATCAAAAAACTAGAAAATGTCCTAAAAAAATGGTTACCTTGATAAAAACTTGGAAAATAGGCGTCTTGGTGACAACAAAAAAAAGAAAAAAAAGCAAAAATCCAAAAAAAATTAGAAAAAGGATTAAAAACAGTAAAGAGAAAAATCGTCCTCTAGTGAAAACCACTTCGGTGGCACTTTGGGCAAGTACCTTGGTGAAAACCTGGCAAACAAGCGCCTTGTGTAAATAAGCACTTTCCATCCACTAGGATCTTCGCAACTCGTTCTACACGCTTCCATCATCCATCGCATCGTATCCATCACCCATTTGCGTCTACATCATAGCTTGATCCTGTGTTCATGTCATGATCCTTCATAGTACTACTCGACCCATTCTCAAGGTCAGTTTGTCTTGCCTTTATCAAAGTAGTCTATTGTATCATGGGGGCATGTTCTCATCGGATCGATTCGTGTATGTTCTTGAGATCAAAAAATCAGAAAATCCAAAAACATCATAAAATCAAAAAATCCAAAAACATCGAAAAATCAAAAACATCAAAAACATCAAAAATCCAAAAATCCAAAACATTGAAAAATCAGAAAATCCAAAAACATCGAAAAATCAAAAAAAACATCGAAAATCAAAAACAGAAAATCGAAAAATCGAAAATCATCAAAATCGAAAAATCCAAAAACATCAAAAACCAAAATCCAAAACATCGAAAATCAAAAATCCAAAAAAAATCGAAAATCCAAAACATCAAAAAATTAGAAAATCTAAAAACATCGAGAAATCAAAAAATCAAAAACATCAAAAAATCAAAAATCCAAAAACATCGGAAAATCAAAAAATCAAGAAACATCAAAAATCCAAAAACATTGAAAATCATATCAAAATCCCAAAACATTCCAGTCAAAATCCAAAAACAGGTCAAAATTTAGTCAAAAATAGAGTCATCTTGTCAAACTACGAGTCTCTGAGCTTTGAACGTAGGCAAGGTTGATCTTTGATCATCCCCTGAGACACTTAGGTCAGTCCTTTAGGAGTCCGTCATAATAAACTGGCAATCCATTTGTTCATATCTCATCAATAATCGAGTCTGTGTTAGTCGAACTACGTGGTCTTTGCATGTATAATGTAGGCAAGGCTAATATGTTGATTAGCCCCTGAGGCCCCTAGGATAGGTCTTTAGGTTAGTCTCTTGGTTAAAATCTCAGAAAACCCCAAAACATTTGAAAATTCGAAAAGGCAAACATTTGTAAAATCTTGAAAATACCAAAAACAACCTCAAAATATTTCAAAACTCCAAAAACATCCAAATATATGAAAAAATCCATTTGTCTCATCTCACTTTCACCAACAATAAACATCACTCATAATAAACAATCGTCATCCTCAACCTTTGGTAAAATAGTCAAAAACAAGTCTAGCAGGTTCAAAAGTGAAAACTCAAACGTCAAAGTCTCAAGTCTAGGTCAGTACGTAAGCAAGCTGGTCAACTCTTTGTGTCAATAGCCTATCATCCAATCAGTCCCATATCAAATCATCTAATATTGTCATGTCCTAGGATGCATCCTTCCTACAATGGACATCAACATCAGGCATCACCGTAGTTTAGTCTTGGCTAGCGGTATTGAAGAACATTAGCTTGTTTGTTTACTTTATCTTTGTCTTTTGACTTATCTTTTTGCGCCCATTTCAATGACCTCTCGATGATGTCCCAAAACAAAGGGATTTAGAGAGAAAGGAATGGGGAAATGATCATGATCTTTTTATCTGTTTTGCTTGTCGGATATTCTTGTAATATAACCTTGGTCATGTGTGCTTTGCTTGGTTTGTAGGGAGGGTGTTTTAGGTGTCTTGTTGACCACATAGGAAGGCATGCTTTTGTATGTTTTGGTCTGGGATGTCTGAAATATTCAAACTGCATTCTGAATAAGGTTTTGTATGCCAGGTGTGAACAAGAGTACTAATATCTGATTGTCGAGTCAAAGTCCATCACACTAGGTGCAACACCATCCTGGTTCTTTGTACCTTGATGCATCGTGCCTACGTGTGTAATCAAACATAAGGTAATTGGCCCTTTTAAAAATCCCAACTCCTCGGTATGCATCATCATCATCATCATCACCTCATGTCTTGTTGGAATCTCTTGCTTTCTTCCATCCTCTTCCGTGCTAACATGGTACCATGATAGTTAATCACAAATCATTATCGTCATTGCACTCATCCTACATCCATAAACCGTTAGCATATTGCATATTGCATATCATATCACATAGAAAGCATAATCATACCATATGCATTGCATCTCCATCATTGCATAATATAGATTGGTTATTCTAAGCATCTCATAGACCATAGCATAAACATTTCATTAATCATCCCATATAATCCATATCATGTATCTCATAAACATACATTGCATAATCATACGAGCATACCATGTACGTTAGAATTATTGACAATCCATCACATTACATGCATATGTATCATCCATTTCCATAATCATATGGACATGTCATAAAAGCATCGATTACGTCATCACATATACATCACATATCATATATCAAAATATCCATTTTGCATGAACATCATATCATAACACATGCATATATCGTTGCATAAAACATCATTTCATCACATCATTTCATCACGTCATCATCATAACATCATAAGTGCATATCATACATGAGAAAATTACAATAATATAGATCTGTTAGTCTAAACATTTGCATACTATAACATTTTGCATACATCATAAAAAGTGCATAAGAAAAGGAACGGGAAAAGAAATGCATCCATACATCATCACATAAACATCATATAGTATCATCATCATAGCATCATAACATAGAACATCATTGCATCACATTGCACAACATATAGAAATAAGATCCATCCATAATGCATAGAAGTAGAATAGGACACATGATATCGGATAAATATCATCTCATCTCATATATCATCAAAATAAATATACTGTCATGGTACAAAAAGAATCGGATCAAGTGTATCAAATATATAAGTACAAAGACGCACTGGGCTATCAAAAATGAGCCCATGGGGCACAAAAAGAATCCTATCTCTAAATAAAAATGAAGGCTAGCCCTGTTGGCTGTTGCCCTCACCACCTGCTCTCTCCCTGTGATCCTCTACGGGTCTGTGGCCTGTCATCTGTGAAAAATTTGGCACTTGGGCTGCCCTCAGCATGGCCTGATAATAGTGCATCCTATAGTAATCAGCCTCCTAAATGGCCTCCTTGTATGAACAAAGTGGCACCATGCTCTGAGAGGAGGATGCAAACATACTCTCTATTTGCTGTCGTCTGCCCATCTTTGCTGCTGTTTGCAACTCCGTAGCCTGTCTCTGCTGGACCGCTTGGTCCTGCTCTGCCCGCAGTTGATCTCTCTCAGCTGTAAGTGCCTGTACCTAGGCCTATAGCTGCAAAATTTGGCCATCTCTAGGGTTTGGTTGTGGCCCTGGCTGCATGGGTGGTTGATCCTAATCCCCATCTCTGGGCGGTTTCAGAATCCTATCCTGGTGCCCATCTTGTCGTCCCTAGTCCTGATCCTATCTGGGGATATCCTGTCTCTGCTCACCCACCTGTGGATCGGGTGTGGCTGATCCTAGGGTCCCCTATCCTGATATGGTTGATGTGGTGGTGGTCCACCCCCTCCTCGATCCTCATCTCCATCCCCTCGACCCCGTCCTACTCCTCTGCCTCTTGCCCTGCACTGAGCAGATCATGTCCCTAGAACTGTAAGTCGAAGAGGTGGCCAAAACCAATCCCTGTATGCCTGCGTGGTCCCTGCATCGGCCTGCCCCTAAACATATGGCCATGGCCTAGCCACCAACTGGATAAAGCTCTGCACTGCCTCATGTGCAGGTATATAATGGCCCCAGGAGCTCTAGCTCGTCATCCATGCAAAAATGGCCACATACTGATCATTTGGCCTATCCCGTGGCTCGTCGAACTGTCTCTAAACCCTACTTGGCAGGTACGTCTTGAGCATCATGTGCTCCCTGCCTTGCATCAGTCTATCTTGGCGGGTGAAGAAAAGCTATTGTATGTCATCGTACCATGCAAGCCATCCAAGGTATGGCCGCATGTGAACACCCACATATCATCCAGGACTCTCCTCCAATGAGGAATCCCATGTTGTCCTGTGTGTGTGAAGGAGATTCCTCCTCTATATCACTAGACAACTGGATCATCTTGCTCCATATCAACTAGAACAACTCTCAGGCAAAGCACAACGATGTGCTCCCAGGCCCAGATATGAAGCAATGTAACACCAGCCCCAAGAGCTCAGTCGTCCAGGTATTTAAACTCATGCAAATCTCTGTATAGCGAGGCAAACAAAACTGACCCCCCCATGCAAAGCATGTCTATCACCGAACTATGTGCTCCCAAGCGAACCCCCATCTAGGACTGAAGTATCGGCCCTGCCGATCTGGTGTGATGAGACCTGATATGATAGCTACAATAACAAGACGGAAAGGTGACACAAAGAGCCTATAATGCTCTAACTCAATCTGACCCTCGCAGAAAAAAATCTCGTCCTGGCCCATAACATCGTAGCAGGCCTCCCTCCCGGCATCCACGTCATCTATCACGCACTCTCTGTGGATGGGCAATCTGTGGATTTGCCACACGTCCTGTAGTGTGACTTTCGCCTCACTTGTCGGGAGGTGGAAGGAGGATGTCTCATTGTGCCATCTCTCAGTGAGTGTCATCAGCATACCCAAGTGTGTTCGAACGGGCCGAGCATAAGCAATATACCAAAGATCGATGGCCCCTAGATGCTCTTGTTGTCGATCGGGCATATCATCCAAAATGCCAAATAGTACCTGGGACCTGTGCTTGTGTGAGTATAGTATCACCACCTCCTCCTACATTAGGAAAGTCACCGTGTTAAAATTGATAAAAAAAATTGTGAACCTGATTTGTCTCGGCGTACCCCAAACAACCTCAACGTCGCTGTCTATGGGTGCGGTGCAGTTTGAAAGTTTCAAACTGCACCGCTAGGAGTCTTTGACCCTCAAACTCCGTTGTGGCATCACAGTCTGAGTATGCGGCCCAATTTGACGTAAACCCTAAATTGTGAAAAGGATTGTCACGGTGCACTTTTCATATGCGGCTGGGTTTGGAATTTAAACCCTAATTCCAAACTATGCTACAACGTCGCTTCTCGCGACTGTGGCACTGTTTGAGGCCATGTGATATCGATTTAAACTTTCCAGCAGTGCAATACATGACCGCTCCTAAAAACTAAGTTTCCTAGCCTAATAAATGCGCACGAAAATTGAAAAACGAAGTTAGGTCAAGTTGACTCACCGATGGTCCAGTTCCAGGTAGCCTTTGGTGTGTGCATACTCTGTCTGAGATGTGTCGGGGAAGCTATCGTTGCGCCATCTCGCGAAGGGGTCAGAGCTCAAAATTGCAAAATCTCTAAAGGATGAATTTGAAAATGAATTGGAAGTGGCCCCCTCAAGGCCTATTTAAGCTTAAAAATTAGGGTTTTTTGACCCTGTTTAGTCATCCAACTAGGGTCTTTGACCCCCGAACCCGTTTTTGCCCAACTGAGGGCTGTTTTGCACCTTTTTTGTGTTTTATCTCATTTTTTTTGCATTATGGAGCCTTTCTGGACCCGTCAGGCACCTTGTCCTCTTTTTTCACGAGATCACCCAAAAATCCAAATTTTCATCCAATCTCTCGAGGGGGTAGTATATCAACATGTTTTCTTTCGTCAGGGCAGCAGTGGGCAAATTTTGAAATCAAAATTTTTTGACTTTTGATCGAGACAGTTTATTCTTTGAACCAATGTAACGAGTACTTTGCTTCAAAGAGGGGCAAAATGTAGACATGGAAAATATACCGACATACTTGATCCCAATTACTAACACCATTTCGTCCCGAATCACCTTCTCAGCTTATCATCACTCTTCATCCCTTAATTAAATAAATAATTATTTATCTGATTAAGTCATTCTCTCTTGTTAATTAAATCAATCAATCTGATCTAATTAACCCTAAGTCTCTATTTAATTAAATAATTCATTTTATTTGATTAAATCTCTAAAGTCACCCTATTAAATTAAATAAATTAAACCTTGTTTAATTTAATCTAACATCATCCCCTTTAGTTAAATAAATCAAATCCTTTATTTAATTAAATGTAAAATCACATTCTTCTCATCCTTTGATTTAAATCAACTCATAAATCTAAATCAAATAGTCGCATCATCTAATCCCTCATTAAATTAATTAAAATTTGATTAATTTAATCATAATCTCCAAATTTCTCTAGATTTTGCCACTTGCACATGAAAATACATTTAATTCATTTATTAAATCTTCATTTTCTCTCAACTTGGCATCTTTAGAGGAATATTCTTCCAAATTTGAAATCCCTCCAAGTGGATTTGTCCTTCCAACAAGACATTCATTCCTTCTTACATGTCCTTGTGCATTGAGCCAAGTGGCATTTAAGTCATTCTATTTTCCCTCTTACATGTCATTTCACTATTTTCAAATTCCACCTAATTGCATTTATGGACACATTCATCAAAATGTGCACATCCTTTGCCCATTCACATCTTGACAAGTGGCACTTTCCCATTGGGTGTTGAATGATCCCACATTCATCCCATTTTGCATTTCTCCATCTTGTCTTTCTATAAATAAGAGGCTTTTCTCCTCATTTTGATCATCCACAATTTGAGTAAACTTACTATACTCAATCTCATCTTCAAGTATATCCATCTTCATCCATTTTATCAAGTTTATAGCTAGGTTATGTAGGTTTTTCATCATGGAGCTCAATTGAATCAACATCAAAGTGCATCATAGGAGTTGGGAAAGGGCCAATTTCCACATCAAATTGGCACCAATTCCCCCATGGGATCAAGAGTTTTCTTTGCATTGAATAGGATTTGATAGCTTTTTTTTATGTTTGCTTATATTGTTCATCTCATTTCTTGTTCTTTGCAATTTAAATGGATTTCATGGGGAATTTTGATTCTCACTTGCATTTGATTTAACTGTGTTTGTTTATTGTGTTTATGCAGGTCTAGGATTGGGGTTCCACACTTTCCATTCTTTTGCTCAATATTGTTAGAGTCTTTGTATGGGCACTTAGCCATAAAATGTCCTACTTCACCACAATTAAAACATTTGAAAGGTAACTTACCCTTATACTTTGTAGAGCCTCTTTGTAGCTTCCTGACAAAATTTGCTTCCTCCAGATATGATCCAATATTAGAATTTGGATCACCTTGTTTCTTAGATGCACTTTGAATGCCACTTCTTTCCTAATAGAATTTTCACTATCAATCCTCATTTTATAGGTAGTCAAGATTCCATGCAACTCATCTATAGCTAGTGCATTCAAATTTTTAGCTTCTTCAACAACAAAAGCCTTTGCATCAAACCTTTTAGGAAGTGATCTGAGTACTTTTTTCACAATCATACCATCTTTAAATTCTTCACTAAGACCTCTGATAGAATTGACAACCTCATCAACTCGAAGCAAGAATGTGGAAATGTTTCTTCTTCCTTCATTTTCATACTTTCAAACTAACCTCAATGAGTTTGAAGCTTTTCTTCTTTAACCTTGTCATCACCTTCATAGATGTTGTGCAATTTATCCCATACTTCCTCTGTTGTCCTACAATGCATGATCTTCACAAACTTAGAGTTATTTATAAACCACATAAAATAGAATTCCTTTCCTAAGCATTATTCTCACAAGCCTTCTTTTCATCCTGATCTATTGGAGCACCTTTATGAATCTCATATCCATCCACAATTGATTGCCAAACCTCAAACCCTACAACCATCAGATATACTTTCATCCTTACTTTCCAAAATGCATAATTGGATCCATCAAAGAGTGGTGCCTTATTTACAGAAAATCCTTCTTGAGCCACTAAGTGTGCCATCTTGAATCTACCTCAAGTTGTTAGGATTTAATAAAAGAACTCAACTCTAATAGCAATTGAAGGGTACACAATCTATTGAGAGGGGTGGGGTGAATCAATAGATCAAATCTATTTAAAACTCTTTACTTCAACACACACACACAAATG
Organism: Sequoia sempervirens; assembly: GCA_007258455.2. Lineage (NCBI taxonomy): Eukaryota > Viridiplantae > Streptophyta > Pinopsida > Cupressales > Cupressaceae > Sequoia > Sequoia sempervirens. Next base: position 70,060,115 of record VDFB02086081.1, on the reverse strand, counting down.
GAATGAGTATCATGAGATATTTGACAAACTAGATAAGCCATCAATGAAAAATAGAGGCACAACTATAACTGAACTTCCAAGCACAAGAACAACCAAAAATACACAATAGGGAACCCAATAATCCAAACTAGATAATGCCAAATCAAACCTTGTTCAATCTCACACCTTTCTCACTAGTATGAGATTGGGAGATAGATTTGGGAAGACCTTTCTTCTTTCTTTGTACAACCATCCAAGCAATTTTATCTTCTAATTCCTCTAAACAAGGATAAGCAAGGGGGTTTCCTCCATAGAGGGCCCATCTATGTGCACAATAAGGGTAGAGGAATGTTGAGACAAAGTATCCACATGTTGAAGGACCACCTTAAGAGTAGAATAAAGCATATCCAATGTCAATGGTATTGTAGGCTAAGTAATCAAAGTAGTAGGAGGTTAGAGCTCACAAATATGAGTCAATAAAGCAACAAGAGTGAGACTTTCTAGAGTCACATCAATCACATCCATAATCATGAGAGGACTCAACATCCTAAAAGGAACCATCAGTCACAGAGTAAAATCCATGAATAGTCAAGTGATCTTCTTGGGAATTCTTCCACCATGTTATTGTGCACTTATGTCAAGAGAGAGAACAATCAACGACCACATGGTTGATAGTAAATTATCATCTACATCTAAAGGGGAGACCCACATACTCAAACAATTTAGTACAAAGCCTATCCCCCTCCATCAAAACACCATCCCCATGAAGAGGCTTGGAGATGTCAATATCCACCAAAATATGAGCAAACATTCAATGATCCATGTAGGAAATGATAGAATCAACCTTCAAGAAACGATAAATAGAGTTTCCTATGGCCTCATAGTAAGAATCTTCACAAAAATAGAGGGGAAGATTTGAAAGGCAAACCCAAACAAGTCTAAAATTGAGAGAAATTGAGAGGTATGGAAAGGGAGTTGAAAGAAGTAGTCCAAGGCTTGATTGGAAAGTGCTCTCTCTTCATCCACAAACTATCATCAAGCATTGAATCCCTACCCTTTGAAGAGTCAAAAGATGGAATGAATAAACCCCTAACATGAGGGAAGTGCTCAATGTTTCCCTCAATGAGAAGCTTCCATAAATCCAAGACACAATTGTGTAAATTAGGAAGGGAAGGACATAAATTATTAAATATACAAATCAAGCCCCTACACAAGTAAAAAACTTCATTCTCTAGAACATCCTACACACCAACCACCACTAGGAAAGACTATGCATGGAGGAGAGGCCATAATTTTTTCTTGTAAAGGGTGAGCATGATACCCATTACTAGTAATATTTGCATATGATTGTGACCAAGAGAAGCATCATTATATTTCAATGTGAGGAGAGGCCATCATAGTTGCATCAAATAGACGAGGTGATGAGTTACTTGTAGCAAGAATTGAAGTCCTACCACTAGTAATTAGGCAAACAAGAGAGGCCAAATTAAGATCATGGTGAGAAAAAGAAGTTGTAGGAACTCATTCCCTAATGTCAAAAATAGAGGATCCAACAAGTCCACAAGGTATCGATGTGCCTAGCACATGTGGAGCAACATGAGGCAAGGAAGGTGACTTAAAAAGCCCAAGGTCAACCCCTGCTACAATAATTTCATGAGTGAGAAGGGGCATAAAGGGATTTGGAGAGGGTATGTTAAAAATTAAATAATTAAATAATATGCAATCTAATTATTTAATTAATGTTAGAAGAAAAATTAAGAATATCAATTAAATAAATAATTTATTTAGTAACATTAGTAGAATTGAGTGATGGATGATTTTATGTGTCTACAAATGCATATGTATAGGTTGTTCTATCTTCACAAAATGGCTTGGACTATTGGCTTTGATGCATGATTTTCCTTGGATGTTCAATACTATAAGTGAGCAACTCATGTCAATTTAGATCAACATTATGTTCACGTTGAAAACTTGGATATGTTGCATCATAGTCACTATGCTCTATTTCTTCTTCCATGGAGTCATTTTGAGATGCATCATACTAAACATCCTCATCTTCATAATGCTTAGTATATCATTTCTCATAAGGAAGTTCTTCTTTGCTCACTAAGTCAAATACAACACTGAATTTTTTGTAGCTCAAGGTGTATCAAACATTGTTCAATACCATTTTTGTATATGTTTGGAGAAGTGGGGTATTGACCAACAAAAGGTATTTTCATATAGAAATATTTCATACATGTATTAAGGATTCTATCAACACATCTCTTTTCAATAATAATTTCATAACTTTATATTTAATCCTTTTGAGATCCAAATATTGCCAAAAGCTCACTTATCTCTTTTTTAAGGTAATATAGCAAGTCGTACTATTTCATTTTATATCTATATGCCATATTTGGTGAGGTAGGATAGCGGCCATCAAAGTATTCTATTAGATACTAATATTGCATACCATGACTTACATATATGCATCATTCTTTTCCCAACAAACATAACTTCTCTCTTTACCTCATAATCAAACCATTGTATTTTTCTATATATTCTAATTATGTTATTAGTTGAACCTTAAAAAATATACATGCATGGATCTCTTGAATCTATAAATACTATTTCTATCTGATATGCCAAATTTTGAATTGTTATCTAAAAATATTTTGGTATCAAATACATATGCATGTCATATGTTAAAAATCTCCATGAATGTCCTTTGAGAAGAAGTTCAAATCCTTTGTGTATGGAGTCTAATTTGAGAGTTTTAAGAACTTAAAATTTTGTACAAATCAACGAGTTGATATGAACAAAAAAATTATGTAGTTCAACTTATATTTGTTACAAGAATCTAGAGGTGCATGTCTATTATTGACGGTAGTTATTTGACACAAAGCTAAGATGATGTCAAATGAAGTCATCAATGCTCAATGTTATATGCTTGTTAAAATATAAATGTCAATTTTGGGCCAACTAACACTAGTGCAACTTAAGACTTAGAAATTCAAACATTCGCGGATATTTGGTGCTTATGTTAAAGGTGTTGAGAAAGTTGATATATTAATGTTGAGTTTTCCAATTTTATAACCAAAACCCACATTAAATACTAGATTTAATCAAAGGATGGCACAATATATTTACTTGCCATAGTGATTGACTTTTAAATATGTTAGCATCTCAAAACTACTCTATTGTTCACATATTTTGATTATATAAGCAACATTTATAGAGGTGTTGGACTCAAACACAAAAGGCCCAATAGGATAGAAAGTTTAGTGAAACATAAAAAGGGTCAAATGCATTTGGCCAAAGATAGCAAATCAACAACAAACCAACAACAAATCACAACTTTTTTAAAACATAAAAAATAAAAGAAAGGGAACACCAAACTAATTAGCAATCTTCTCCTAGTCCTCATTGAGGAAATTAAATAGGTCCCAACTATTAAAGTTGGTGCTAGCACCTTTGGAATTCTCATGATTTTTGATTTCATCTTTTAACATTGAACCAAGGGTGGTTGCCGAGTGGTGGATGACCTTCAAAGTAAAGCAGAAAAGATCACCCAACATTTTTTCTAAACCATCAACTTGAGTCATCAGAGCAACAATATCCTCAATAGTTTTCATACATTTAGAACAAGTGTCCATATTAGGTTTCTCTATAGAGGTGGTGAGGTAGTGTCCAGGTCCTCAAAATTAGACAACATAGCATTAAGTTTCGGGAACAGGCTAGGTCCTTCAATATCCACATTTGCATCCTCTTTCGTATCTTCCTTGATGTTGTAGTAATCCTCCTTATCATCCTTCCCAGTCAAACCACTATAAATCTCATCCACGATAAGGTTAGGGATAGGATGACTCACTAGTCTGTGAGACCTTCGAACACTAAGGTTAGGACTATTAACTTCCGTAACTAAATCCAACCCCGTTTTGAACTCGTCCTTATTAGTAGCATTAGTGTTGTCTTCCACCTCATCTTTGGAATTTACCTCTTCAACATAAAACTTGATCAGGGATTTTTTCTTTTTCTTGTAGATGGGAATTTTTGTTTCAAAGTTGGCCCTTTTTCCCAAACCTTTACAAGGGTTGTTCTTAAGGTCACAAAGACTGACTGTAAGAATTTTTTGGTTAGAGGTTTAGGGAGTTTGAGAGGGCTTAGGTTGTAGGTTAGGGGGTTTGGACTCATGCATGGGGTTTATTTTTTAGGCAATTTTTTTCTTTTCTCCCTTTAGAGGGAGGTAGTTTGAACTTCTCAAAGGGAGAGTTCAAAGGGTTCTTAGTAGGAAAGCATTCAAGCGGGGGTTCCTCAATTAGATAAGCCATAATAGGCTTTGGGGGTTAGAGGTCTAAATGAAAGTGAAAGGGCTTGAGGATAAGCCCCTAATGGAGAGAGATAGGTGGTTAATTAGGGTTTTTGGTTGCCACATCCAAGGCTTCCTTCACTGATGCTTCCAAAGAAGATAGCAAATAAAAGAGGAAACTAATAGCAACCTTGTTTCTAAATGGTTGAGCAAAGGAAGGTGGTAGAAATAATAGCTCTTAAAATGCCCTTCCAGTGTAATGTATTTCATTAACAGAAAACATACCTTGTCCCAAGGTTGAGGTAGCTTCACCCTTTCATACACCGCATGCAACTTGATTAAAATTTCACCCTTTTTAAAGAACAGATTCATACTTTCCATATTTGACACCTTGTGCCTTTTAAGCTTTTAACCATTGCAGGATAAACCCATCGCTTGGGAAATAACATCCTCACTCACTTCAAAAGAGATGCCCCCATTTTAACTTGCCTTTTATTTCATGCTCTCGCAAATTGTATTGAAAAGTTTTCATCATACCATTTGAGGCTCTCAGGGAATGAAACCAAACCACCTTCAATACAAATGTGCCAAAGCAGCGGGTCATTTCTGAACTTGTTGCAAGGTTTGGGCTCTATCCTCACTCTATCACCTCCCATAATGCACGTTTTTGCTAGACGGTTGCACTATAGACAATTGTAGGAAATGTCGCCAATTTTGGGAGTCGGGCAGAGTAAACTAGTTGGGTTTCTCAAAATGAGAAAGAGTTTTTATAGAACTGAGCTTTATTATCAACAATAAAGATGATGCTATGAGCGGAAGTCTCTCAAGAAGATATGGGAAGACAGTCGAAATAATAATGCAGTATGTAATTCTGGAAGGCAGGTTCACTGCCATCCTTGGCCATCATTTTACTTTTTTGAACCATTTTAGGCATGGGTTGTTTGTTTCCTTCCCTTTCTTTCTCTTGTCCTCCATGGAGGTCTCTGTGTATGCACACTCAAAAAACAGGAGGGTGTCGGTCCTACATGAGGGCCTTATTTTGTTAAATATGGAGCATGTCAAAACCCTTATTCCAGCCACCTCAATTAAGGGCAAGGAAAAGACTTTGACTGAGGATTCTAACTCTTCTGGCTCGGATACAAGCATGGCTGATGATGAGGAGTGGAATGATGAAGGTGAGGACGAGACTCCCTCCCTTGTGGCTTCCCCTTCTAAGAAGAGAAAGAAGAGTAACCCTAAAGGAAAATAGGCAGCTAAGCGGCTCATTCTGCATGACTCAGAGTCCCAGTCGGATGGTAATGACGCGGAGGTGGGCTCTAGGGATTCTAGGTCCAAGGACGAAGCTGTCAATTGTGGTCAGGTTAATACCGAGGTTGGAGGTAAGGATGAGGGATTTTAGGAGATTGTGGTGGCCAAGGAAAATCCTAGAAGGGTTTCTAAATGCATTGCCAAGATGAAGAACCAGGCCTCAAAAGAGTTGGTTAAGGATTCCATGGAGCCTTGCAAAGAGAAGACTCTAGAGGAGAAAGCAGTGGAAATTGATGATTCCTCGGTTCGAAACTCTCCAAATGTGGAACCTTGTGGATGAGAAAATGGTGTAGGGGGAGAAGGATGTTGAGTAGAAGCAAGTGAAGCCTGAGCCTCTTAAGGTTAATCCCCTATCAAAGGACTTCTCCTACCTTTATGATGACACCACCTCTATGAAATTTGAGCTTCTCGACATGGCGAGGGTGGGGATCACTGGCACTTTCAAATTGGCTAAATGGACTTTATAGGAATTCAACAGAGTCAACATAAAAATAAGGGGATTGATGGAGAATATGCAAAATATTTCGAAAGGCACAACCTCAAATATTTTGATTGACAGAATTGTTGATCTTGAATGTTCGTTCACTGATTTCAAATCCCTTTGTGAGTAGCGCTTAGCTGATTTAGAAGCCAAAGTAATGGACACCAATGCAGATATCAAGAAACTTCTCCATGCCTGTCACATTTCCATGAAAAATAGTGCGGATTCTTTGGAGGTCCTATTTCGTAAAATTAGTGAGCTTAGAGAGGACCCGTTATATTTTTCTGAGTTGATGGAAAAGGAGTAAGTGGCTAAAGGTAAAGGGAAAAAGGTACAAAGGATGATGGAAAAGGCCCTGCTTTGAGAGGGTTGGGTGACTAGAGAAAGTCCTTTGAGGACAAGAAAAAAAAATTGCTAGACATGATTGGGCTCTATAGGAACCAGGAACTTGAGGTGGCCAACTTCTTAAGAAGTATGAAGTAGTGTCCTGCTGTCTATTTTTTGGTCAATTTCTCTGTCGTTGGGTTTCAATTTCTTTCTTGTTATTTTTTCGCTTTTTTGTTGTTAGCTACTGTTGTTAGTATAGTGATTTATCTTTGGAGAAACTTTTCCTTTTGTCAGTTGTTTTGGTCTTTGGGCTGCTGTTGTTTCTTTAGCTTAGTATCTTCTAAGTAGCATTTTGTACCTAAAGTTGTAAAGGGTTTCAGGTCCCTTCAAAACCTATTTTTCCCATATAATCTAAACAATAAAGATGATTGAATGATCATTAATCAATGAAACGTGATTGGAATAAGGAGTATCATCAAGCGAAGGTAAATCATCAACTTTTTTGCAATCCATGCCCTTTTTAAATCATCCTTATACGGGTTAGTAAAATCACCCATGTCATCAATCTTTTTCCAGAGATCGAAGATACTAGATTTAAAGCACACCTTAGATATATAATTAAGCTTCTTGATAATAAATAGGTTCCAATTCATGACAAATTCATTCCTCGTACTTTAAATCCTATTCAATGATGACAAGGCGTGTGAAAAATATCTTAGTTATTACCACCTCATCATTCCATGTCCATAAGGTCACCAACATTACACACTGATTATGAGCTATCATGGGCAACCTTAAGATCAAAATTAAACCCTTCCTTTTTATCCAACCCAACTTCCTTCACACCAAACCAAATCTTTTTCCCATTAGCCTCAAAGACTAAATGAAAGGGCTTTTAACCAATTGTTAAAACATAATATATATAAATATATATTCAAAAACTTTAATGTTACTATAGGTCCTCATTATTAGGAATATTATTATTATGTTGCTCTTCCAAAAAAAGTCTTCTAATATTCTTTGAGAGACTCAAATTGTTTCTCCAATAACTTAGGAAATTTAGATTTATCCCAAATTAGACATAGCATCAACCACGTTATTACCTTCTATGTAGATATGGGATAGTTAATAAGCATCAAAACCTAACGTAACTTTTTGAATATCATTGATAATGTCCCTGATAGTCCAACCCACCTTCACATTTCCCTTTATAACATCTATGACAAGTTCAAAGTCACCTTCAATCTGCAACATTTTTATCCCGAATGAGAGGGTGATTCTGACCCCTTAGCATAGCCATTGCTTCAACTATGTTACAAGATTTCTCCTCCAATCCCCCAGAGAACCCAACAATAACCTCTCCACCGAGATTCTTCAGAATAGCACCACCACTAGCCAAACTTGGATTTCCATTACCAGCTCCATCAAAATTGAGCTTTCCCCAATCCAGAGGAGGAGGTTTGCATTTAGTATTATGGTGAGCTAAAACTTTAGAGTTGTCAAATCTATCAATCTCCAAATGTAGCCCCCATATGTTACCAACACTAGATTCCATAGATAAAGGAGGGAAACTCAAAATTTTCTAGTTGCAAAAAGAAACATTTTTCATTAACAACCTAGGGAAAGACCCAAAAACCTCCCTAGCATTCTTTTCAGAGTTCCAAAATATTTTGTTATTCCTTTCTTTCCAAATACTCCAACAAATATTGGGTGGAATTTGTCTCCATAACTCCCTAATTAAGGGGTGAGCATTAGACAAGTTCAATTCTCAATTAAACCCTTTAGATTTTCATTCATGGTCTAACTAAAGCCCAAATTATGTAAAGCATGACCCCAAATTTCCTCAAAGAAAGGAGAGTGAAGAAGCAGGTGAGGCATAGTTTCCTCCCCCCTTTTGCATAAAATACACATATTAGGTATTTGGAAACCTCCTCTTCTTAAATTGCCCCGAGTAAGAATTTTGTTACGCATAGCAATCCACCAAAATAAATTAATCTTCGGTGTGAACTGAAAAGTTCTAGATGTTATTCCAGAATCTATTGCAGTGTTCGTTGGTTAACAATAGATTGTAAGCAAATGTAATAGGGAACTTCCCTCTTCTATCCTTTGCCCATTAAAATCCAGCCCCTTTCTGAAATAAAGGGATTTTTATTATTTTCAAAGTCTTTTGAAGGGTATTAGCTTTTTGGATCAACTCCTGATTACTATAACAAAAAATTTCAATTTTCCTCCACTGTTGAGTCCCAACATTTCCAAAGAAATAGTCAACTCTCCTTCTAGACTAATAGACGGACCCTGCAAGTCTTTGAACTCTAGCTAGTTTAAAGGTTGGTCTAACACCCAAGGATCCTCCCAAAAGCTAATCCTGTAACCATTTCTTAATTTCCACCTTAGGCCCAACTAGATCAATTTCCTTAATTTGAGAATATTGTCCCAAATTATAGAACCTTGATGATGCTCAAAATTAGAGAGATTTTTGATAAACTGAGTGTTGTTTAAGTACTTGGCTTTCATTATTTCATACCAGTCCTTATCATTCAAAAGGAGATCCCAACCAACCTTAGTCACAAGGGCTTTATTGGTGAGTTGAATCTTTCTAATTCCTAGGCTCCCCCAAGCCTTAGGAAGACAAATAGTGTCCCAACTTATGAGGGCCATTTTTTTCTTGTTTTTTGTACCAGACCATAGGAAATATATTTGGATTTTCTCAAATTTATCAGCAATATACTTAGAGATATTAAACAAAGAAAGGAAGTAAACAAGAATACCTTGCAAAGCAACATTGAGGAGTTGAAGTATGTCAGCACGACTTAAAAGATTACCCTTCCAACCTACCAGTTTCTTTTTAACTCTCTCCAACACTATATTCCAAAATGAGGGAGTAACTTCTTTGACAGTAAAAGGGAGCCCAAGATAAACAACGGGAAGAGTAGCACTAGCACAACCCAAAATAGTTGTAACTTTTCTTTGTAGCTTCAAACTTGTATTAAAGAAGTAAACCTTACATTTTTCATAGTTGATGCATTGGCCAGAAACACTAGCATAATTGTTTAGACAAAACTTCCACTTCCTAGCTTCCACAACTGAGGCATTTTCAAACAAGTTAGTGTCATCCACAAACTGTCAGATAGTTGAAGGGTTAAGGGAGGTGGTAGCTTTAATTCCCTTGAGAGCACCATCATCAAGTAGTTTTGGAATATTTCTTCCCATAACTTCAACAACCATTATGAAGAGATATGGGATAGAGGGTCTCCCTATCTAATCCCTCTTTCATACTGAAGAAACCTCTAGACACTCCATTGACAAGTACCAAATACTTAACCATTATCACACATTCCTTAATAAGGTTGAGAATCATTTCATTGAAGCCAAAAAAAAAACTTGGAATAAGAATTTATCATAAGCTTTAGAGATGTCCAGTTGCATAAGTGTTACTCCTATCCATAGAGTGCAACATTTCATAACTGGAAACAACAACATTTAGGATTTGGTGACCAAGCACAAAACCTTTTTGACAATTATTGATCATTTTTCTCAAAAGAGGTTTTAGCATATTCACAAGAACTTTGGAAAAGATTTTATAAATAGTATTACAAAGGTTGATAGGCTTGAAGTCAACTATGTTTGAAGGATCAAGATTTTTAGGGATAAGAGCAATGAAAGTATTATTTAGTTGTTTCAACATTTTCTTATATTTTAAAAAGTCTTTAGCTATCAATAAAACATCCCCCCCACCAAACAATATCCCAAAAATCTTGAAAAGAAATCAGGAGGAACCCATCAGGGCTAGGAGCCTTAAATGCCCCCATAGAGAAAGTAGCGGCCCTAACTTCCTCCATAGACACTAACCTTAAAAGAATCATTTTCTTCCTTGGATAAGGTTGCAAGGATGTCGTCCAACAATTGTTCTTCTAACACAACAAAATGGTTAGTATTTGGTTCCATCATAGAAGATTGTAAGTACTCAGAAGCTATCTTCCCAATCTATTCATCAGAAGTACCCTCACACCCATTTTCATCAAGTCTAGAGATGGAATTCTTCTTCCTATACTTTGAAGCAAATAAATGGAAAAAAGTGTTCTTATCCCCCTCTTTCAACCACTAAATTCTGGATTTATGTTTCCAAAAGATTTCTCTTTTTTTTTAAATTTTAGCCTAGTCAAGACGTAAAGCTTTCTCAACCTAACAATTCTCCTCATGAATGTCACCACTAGCCATTTCTAACTAAATATCCTTAAAGTTTAAAGCTAGATTTTTCTTATGAACTAACACATCACCAAAGACCAACCTATCCTATCCTTTCACTTTATTTTTAATATTCTTAAGTTTTTGATTCACCCTATACATAACAAAACCTTGAATAGGGATACACCACCAGTTAAGGATACAATCCTTGAAGTTAAGATGTGAAGCCCACAAGATCCCATAACTGAAGGGGAAAGGGCCAATAGGAGTGCAATCTTTCCAATCTAGTAGAAGAGGGTTATGGTTTGACACAGTTCTAGATAAAGCAAAAATATTTAAATTGTTGATAACGTCCCAATTATGAGAGACTAGGAAACGGTCCAATTTCACTTGGATAAGGTGCACCAATTCTCCTGTTAGTCCAAGTGAAAAGCTGATCTTGAAGATCTATGTCCATGAGCCTAGTTGAACTCAACAGATCAGCCAAATCTATCATGTTTATTTAATCAATTAAGCCCCCAAATTTTTCATATGGAAGAAGGGGGGAATTGAAGACCTCAACAACCATCCATCAAGCCCCCTTATTACCCAAGACCTGAGTAGCAAGATCAATCCAGAGAGCTTTTTTGGCATTTCACACATTATGGGCATATATATTTATATTCCATGATAAACCAATTAAAGAGAACTCCCAAACAATTTCTAGATTGATGAATTAAAGTACCAACAAACTTTGTCAGGTTCCACATAGAAACCAAACCTCTTGAGGCCCTTGCAACCTCACATATAAAGAATTCAGTAGAGGGCGATAAATTCTTTGCAATAACTTGGAAATTGATTTTATTCATTTTGACTTCTTGAAATAAAAGGATATCAATTTTTTTCTCCTAAAGACAAATTTTTAGAGAGAATTGCTTTTGAAGGCTATTAAGCCCTGTGGTATTCCAAGAAAGACTCTTCATTTACAATTCTTTTTGGAGGATGTCTCCAATGTTCTTTACCTACCAATCACAATTTCCTTTGTTGCTTCTCTTTGTCTTGTTTGTCGTTGGGAAGGCCTCCTAATCTTAGCCTACACACCAACATTTGCTTCTTTTTTTTTACCTTTCATTTTGGGGGTTGACCATCCATCCAACTCAAAGGAATATTCAACCAAATGCTCTTAAGTTTTTGGTTATGCTTCAAGGGGACTTTGCAATCAACGATTTAAGTGTCCCAATTTTGAGCAATTTCAACAAAATATTGTAGCATTTTCATAACAAATTTTGTTGTAACCTCTTCCCAAATTTGGAATCCAGAATGATTAAGTTCAAAAGAGTCTCATGAATATCAATATTCACACAAAAACGAGCAAAAACTAACTTTGGACTTGTTTCTTGTTATGTTGTTCACTATAATAAAGTGGTTAATAGAATTGTCAATCCATTGAAACACTTCATCCCAAAATTTGAGAGGGAGACCAAGCAACCTGACCCAAATAGGAGTTGTTTTGTTCAGATCTGCAACAGGGTCAAACCCTAGCTTCCATCTACACAGAGATAAGTTGTGTTTGCCATATATCCAAGGTCCCATAGAAAGAACCAACATAATATCATCCTTGGACATGAACCTAAAGAGAAACAGACTCCCCGCCCTAACACTCACTTCCACAGTGCCCTTTAGACGCCATTTAGCCACAATCCAACATCGAACCATATCAATAGTGGGGCAAAAGGAGAATAATTTACCAAAGGCATTCTCCATTGAGGAGATGATTCTTTCGACCATGGAGTTTGAAAGTTTTTTTTTTGTTCCATTTTCTAACTCGTAGAACTCGAGTAAAGCAGTTTAACACACATTGTCACCTCGGGAGCCCCTAAGGAAAACACTTGGCCTTGGAGAATGGAAGAACATGGTTCACTTGGCAATCACCATCCAAAAAAGTGTCAATAGAAAGAGGGCCCCTCGATATCGAGATACCATAAACAATAGAGACCACCTCCGCATGTAAAACTGATACAAGTGAGGGGCAAGGAGCGGGGTAGGGGGACCCCATGACTACCGAGCACCATGCACAAGGAAGGTTCAAACAGGGCTGAGCGGGAAAGATAGTATTGTTCACATGCTATGTTGTTAGTAGTGTCAACAATTTTGAGGTGAATTTTTATTTTTTATTTTTAAGAAGTGATTGTAAAATTTCACAATTTTGAAAAACAAGGTAAAAATTGAGAAATTTGTTAGATTCTATTAAAACAAACACAAGAATCCATAATTTTAAATTTACGTTTGTAAATTTACTAAATAACCCTTTTCCAAAACTTTCTTGAATTTTACGAATTTCTATATCTACTACAAATAGTAATGGCATTCGTCTGTCCACAAGAATTGGGCTTTTGATCAAAGTAATCCTAGAAGATGCTCTACTTGATTTATGAATATTTATCATTGCATGGTTAAATGCTATTTTTCACTTGACTCTACCACAGATCTTAGTTGAAAAATTGGATGGTAATTTACAAATCAGAATGACTAACCAAATTCAGAAGTAACCCAACAAAAAGAGATTACAACTACAGATGCACATTGACAAATTGTTACAATTTATCATTACGTGTTTAAATGTTGTTTTTCACTTGACTCTACCACAGATCTTAGTTGAAAATTTGGATAGTAATTTACAAATCAGAATCACTAACCAAATTCAAAAGTACGTGCTTTTTTGTCCATGGCCACAAATAATTGTTTTCATTGTAACCCAACCAGAAGACATTAAAACTCCAGATGCACATTGACAAATTGTTACAATTTCCTTTCTGGTTTGATTAAATTAGACTCTTAGATCTCAGGCCTTGACTGAAGAATTAATCAAAGCTATCATCTTTTACAAGAGCACCTCTCCCTTTCTACCAAACAATTTATTCAGCTGTCACATATACTGACATAGAATAATCTCTTCTAGAAAAATGTTTAAACATCCCTACTTTCTCAAACACAATTGACAGGGAAATATTGCAGAAACTAAAATGTGCCAGGTTGATGATTCACATGCAAACTGTTTCTAGTGTGCTCTCATTTCAAGGGGAAAAAAGTACCCAGCAATTTACTTCTATATTGCAAAGATCAGTGAGGGGCAAGTAAATGATAAAGGAATGTATCGTGTTCGTTAGACCAGAGTGCATCAAAGAATAAGTAGATCAATTTCGTGAAAATAAAATTTTAAGAGATCTCAGTAGAAATATTCATGGGCATATAAATAAGAACACAATTTGAAGCCTTGTTACGATCTCGATTGATTGTTTTTTAGAGCATTCTTGCAAACGGATTGGCACATACCATTTTATGTGTATCAGTCACAGAAACGTCCCAAATTGCAGTTGGCATAATACCAAAAGAAACTTTATAAATTATAAAATAAATAAATTAAATATTGGAGGTAACAACATTTCATTAACAGTGGTTTCTTTGTTATCTATTTTCTTTCAGTGATCTTTCTTTCAAAAAATATAGGCATGCTGTAGCCTTATTATAAATTTTTGGTCAACTGACCATAACATATGAGAGGGAGGGAGAGAGATTCTTTTCAAATATGAAAGGACACTTTTGATGCCCACAAATGACTAGAAGCCGATCAATGGGACATTGTATAACTTAATACTAGATACACCATGGGCAGGGGTTAGTGTCTCCCAACATGCCCTATAACGTTCAGTTGAATGAAATTGCCATCTTTTCTTTATAAATATTTTTTACTTCTGAACTTTCTTCAAAGTTTTGAGGGAACATAATTTGTAGAGGAAGCTCGTTGATCAATGGGTAGTCGTAAATCTTCAAAGCCTTCTATTGGGGAGAAATAATGATCAATCATATCTTGAGTCACGTGCTCTAATTTGTCAGGATTCCACTGCACATTGAAAAGAGAGTTCATAACATTCTGTAAGAAACTAATGGTGGTTGAACAACAAATTATGTCTCTTTTGGGAATGATACAGCCAAACCATTCTTTCAAAAAAATAAAAACCTGCTCATGGACTAAATCTTTTGGACAATTTCTTCTGTCAGATGAAATCTTAAACCATCTTATATGAACACCAAATACCTAATAATTTGTGTTTTTGTCCAACCACTTGTAGGCTTAAAAACATAGAACTCTATGAGCAAGAGCTGATATGTTGACCCTTGTACCACATGTACCTTTATTGTTTTATATTGTGATATATCATACAAACATTTGAAAAAAAGAAAGAGAAAATAAAAACTGTCTACATATTTGAATTTTGAGTTCACCTTTGGATTTCTGTCTTTGTCCACCAATATTGCTCTGCATCCCTGTATAGGCCATGGACCTCATTAGAGTGCTAAAAAATCAAATGTAAAGTTAACAACAATCATCAGGTTTACAAATATTTATGCTATCACCTCATAGAAATCATTGGAAATTTTCCGAAGAACACAATGGCAACTCAGTCTATATTCTCTAATCAGACACTCGTGTAGATGTTGCTTCCTGCCTTCTCTTATCTGAAGCCAGATAGACCATAATTAGAATTCATCTAAAAGAATTTAATATTGATGAGCAAAATCAACAGATCCAAAGTCATTGGTAAATTAAATTCCGGTAGAAAGTTGTTCTTGATCCAACGTGTCAAGAACATTTAGTACTGTTTTCAGAAACAAGTATATCTTCATGCAACAAGATATGATTCACCATGTCTGGTGTAACATTCCCCAAAATTTATCAGTATGTTTTATTCTGGGGGAAACCCTGATAAACAAGTATCCATAAGATGATCCTTCAACGTCCTGGACATAAATTTAAAATGATAAGCCGTACTAAACTAATCATAAATGGTATGTGTATGCTTTGAAAATGCATAAGAGGACTCTGGACATCCAGAGGGGTTCAGGATCACTTAATCCCCTAGGTAAAAACTTTTTAAATGTTCTCAGTAACAGAAAAAGAATTTCTCCAAACAAGAAGATAGTTGACATATTATCCACGCTGAGCTCCACAAAGAAACCATCCATAGAGATCTGATTGGTGCATGAGTCAGTTCAAGCTTTGTTATAGTGGACAGCACATAATGCATTATAAGACATTTTTACACTAAGTATATCTGAGGTGACATTGATCAAATTTCCCATTTCCACACCTAAAATGCACATATTCTTGTAAAAAACCAATAGGACATAGAGATAAGCTTCAAAAAGGAAATGGTAGGAGGTTATCATCCCACTATACTGCTCAATGTTTCCTGCAAAATTCTAGCAAAAGTGTTGTCAAGGAGGATTAGGATGCTTGTTTCCAGGAATGTCAGAAAGCAGCAAACTGGTTTTAGAGGAAGATATATCCGTAATAACTGGCTTGAGAAATTTTGAGTGGGCACAAGAGTTGAGCAAAAGATATTTCTTTTGAAATTTTATATAGCCTCTAACAGGATTGATGGGACTTTATTCTGAACAAGTTTGATTGGCTCCATTTTCCACTAGTAATTGGAGATTTTTTGTAAGCCTTTACAAGAGTGAGAGGAGCCCTTACAGATTGAATTCACTCACAGAGATCCATTCAACAATGTTGTGCTCTAACCATCATATCAGATGTGCTCTAGTCAAGTGCAAGGGAAAACTAGATGTATCTCCTTAACAGAAGGTGATCAATTATTTGATGTTCATTTTGCTGATATTCTGCTTTGATACTTGAGTTGATTCAACATTTTGCCTAGACATGTTTTAAGAAGATATGGTGTCTTTCAAATAAGAAAATGGAGGTTTTCCTAATTGGACAGGTTGAAGCCAAAGTTAAGAATACCAAGGGAAGTGTTCTGCTAATTGGGTATTCCTTTCAATACGCATTTGTCTGTTGGTAATTAATGAAAAAAAGATTATGGCTAGATTTGGAAAATTATTCAAGTTCAGAATAACCATGATTTCCCTTGTGCTAGTAAGGATATGATTTTAGGCTAAGTCACCAGGTTCGAATTCGAATTCAAGTTCGGCAACATTGAAATTCGGATGAAGTTCGGCAAGGAAAAAATTCAAAAAATAAAAAATTCAGATTAAATTTGCCTAATGTAATTTAATTTATTTTTTTATAAATATAAGTAATATATCCACAAAATTGTCTAAATAGTTTAACATTGATAAATAGATTTGAAACCATTACAAAAAGATGACACATTTATAAAATATAAACCATAAGAAACATGTGAAATCACGATTGCGAAGATGTTGGTTGAGATGCAAAATCATCATCATCTGCATCTTACTCAATTCATCAACTGCAAAGTCAGGCTCATTATTAAATTATAGAACAAAATAAAAGCACTGAACCTAATTTTTCATAAAATAAAAGCAAAATATATTAATTGTTTTTTTAACTTAAAATACAAAATAAAAAATATTATCCATTAAAATAAAACAATCATTAAATTTTATTTTAAAAAACATTAAAACAAATATATATATTTTATTTTTAACTATTTAAAAAGTATAAAAATAAAAATATTTTAACTTTAAAAACAAAATAAAAGACTACATTTTATTTTTAAAAGCATAAAATAAAGATATATTAATTTTTTATTTTAATTTTTACTTTTAAAAGCATAAAATAAAAAACAAAATTAAAAACACTGAAATTTATTCTAATATAAAACTAATATTACATAATATTTTATATGATTTTTAATTATAAAATAACATTTAAATTCAGTACTGTTATTAATTATATAATTATATTACATTATATTAAATTTACATTTTAATTTTTAAAAACAAAATACATTTACTAATATATTAAATAAAATAAAATATAAAACATAACCTAACCAAAACTTTAAAATAATATAAAGTAAAATAACATAGGAAAAAATAACGCAGAAATAATAATCTAAAATCAAACCTAAATCTTTCAAAACAAAAATGAATGGCGGCTGAAGAAAACAAATAAACGGCACCTATAAGGAAGTTGCAGATTCGAAGGAGCAAAGGATTTGTGCAGGGCAGAAAGTTAGAAACTGGCAACTGGCAAATCACGGCACCTCCCGCAAACTCCTTGGACTGAGCTCAAAAACATCTTTGGTGGTCGCCTTCGTTTGTGCTTTCAGACACAGAATTAACCCGCATTTTAAAAAAAACAGTCAAAAAACCTAAAACGATTTTCAGAAAACCTAAAAACGTTTTTTTAAAACATATTTTAATGAAAAAAAATGCCGCGTTTTCCGTACAGGCGAATGAGGCGAACATCAACGAATTTAATGGAAAATAATGAAATTCGCCTAAATTCGAACCTCATGCTTGAAGTTCAGCGAATACGGTGACTTAGATTTTAGGTATAATCCTAGCATAAAGAGATACCTATTACTCTTCTTGCCTTTTCCCCATAGTTAAATTGTTTGGGAGGTCAAAAAATCAGATATCTGGAATTTTCAAAATAATTTGGTAGAGTAATGTAAGAATTGAGAAGTCTGGACCAAATTGGACAAATCCAGGCAGTCCAAAAAATCCAGATCTGGATGGATTTGAACTAGGTCCAGCTGGAAGGATGTTATGTTTTTCCCTCTAATATGCCATAAAAGAATTTTTGAGAAACATTCTGTAATATGCACCACCTTCTACCTCCTATTTTCTTCTATCTTCTCTCTTGTCTTATACTTGTCTTTGTACCCCTTATCTATTAGTTCTCCTTTACTTTTATCCCATTGCACCCCATATCTCATGATTCTTCTTTACTTTTATCCCACATATTCCCTCCTGTAAATAAGTGTTGGGTATTCACGGAAGGAAGCCTAGGATTCAAGTACTATGGTGATAGGAGGTTGCTCCCTTGAAATGGTAAATATCCATTAAGACTCTAATCTGATCTGCACATTCCATTGATCAAGACGGTTTTAAGTTTCCCTACAAGGGGTATTGAAAAATCATCCTGGGCAAGTAAAATTTGAGGTTTTTTAACTCTTCCTTCTTTTGGTTCTTTACCCAGTTCAATAGCTGACATGAATAGTTGATTTGGGACCTGCCAACAGTAATAGCTTTATTCTTCTTTCTAACTGCCAACAATTAAGGGGGCGGTAACTCTCTTGCCTGGTCACAAGATAACACCAACATGTCGAGGGCATGGATTACAAAGAAGGTATCAGAGGTCCTATCAGATATGACGACTGAGAAACATGGAATCTAATCCAAAAGAACACCAGAATCTAATCATGTAAGAATGCAAGCAGGTATTTAATAATATGGGAATTGATGGATCTGATGTCAAAACTTGGTTTAGTTAGCTGAACCAATACTTTCCTCTCCCCCAAATTCCACAAGGAAATTGATTCTTCATGCAGCTTTGCATCTTGACATGGAGCCCTCTCAATGATACATGTGGTGGCAGAAGAATTGACCCTTTGATAAAACCTACACATGGATTGAATTCATTCACGAGATCAAAACTCACTATGATAATGTCTAGGATGACTATTTCAACCATCTATCCAAGTTGTCTCATACAAGATCCATAAAGAACTACACCTTGGAATATTAGAGATTGTGCACACAAGTTGATGACCTTGATGATGACAAACTGCTCAAGCAGTACATAGTAGATTTGAATAAGGACATTAGGCATGATGTAATGGATCCTTCCTCCCCAAATGATACTAGAGGTCAATTCCCTGGCATGTTAGTATAAGGCGAAGCAACCAATTGTAGGTTTGAATAAGGACATTAGGCATGATGCAATGGATCCTTCCTCCTCAAGTGATAGTGGAGGCCATTTCCCTGGCATGTTAGTGTAAGGCCAAGCAACCACCTGTGTTTCTTCTTTCACTGTTAGAATTTCCAAAATGAATTCAATTAACATTGAGCCAAGGGTGCATTACAAAAATAAGAAGTGGTTTAAGTGGCATCGATGGGATGCACATATATCGTTTAACATAGAAGATATGCCAAATGAAGCAAATGAAGACTTAAGGAAGTTTTAGATGAAAAAGGTCTAGATTTAGTTGCCACTTTTGTGAAGATTATATGTGGATCCAAATAGAAATGTGTAATGTCCCTTCCTTAGACAGCTCAGTCTATAGTGGAAGTTGGCCTACTATTAGGGTTCCCGTAGGTCAACAAAATGGATAGGGGACCCAACCGAAGGCTGTGGAGTTTAGCTGGGAGCCTTATGAGCCTTTCAGTTTGGAGTTCAATTGAAGAATCCAAGGATAAAGTGAAAATATTAAGGTTTGCTTTAATGGAATAGTAAAAGGTGAATAGTGAAAAGTGTCCCCATCCTAGCAACTCAAGTTGTTTTAAAAAAGTGGCCATTTTCTTTGGACGAGGAAAGACCCTCAAGTTGGATTATTTTATTGGCTTTTATTAAAAAAGCTCATGGGAGGTTATAAAGCAATATGTGGGCTCATTCTTGGGCATTCTATTCTCATTTTTACAAAAGCAATTGCAGGGTTGAGCTCTTGAAAGAGGGTTTCAGCAGCATACAAGTCTTCTGAGGACGAAATCCCTTGGAGGATAGTGGATTGAACAAAAACCCAGTTCATAGAACAGAGAAATCTACTCTGGGTTTCCATTTAGGGAGTTATCATAAAATAATTGCAGATTTTGATAGTTTATGGCAGCTAAGGCACATGGGTATTTGATTTTATTGCATATTCATCCACAGCAACAATTTATCTTCGATTTGGTACCTTATTCGTGGAGTTTTGATCAAGGTTGCTTGCTAGGTATTTTGGGAGGCACCTAGGGTTTGGTAAAAGGTTGATGTTCTTGATTTTTATCATTATTTCCAGCCTACTGGTGATCGTCTACAACACTTATTTTGTCATCATACTCAGCCATACCGTTTGAAGTTGTAACAGCGAAGTGATTCATGATTTGACTTCAATAATCAAGCTACAATTGGAGCTATACATCCGGATATGTATTTATCATTTTGGGTAGTCAAATATTGCATTATATAAGGGTTTTAGACTGTTGTTACAGTCTGATATAATGTATATCAAACCTCTGAAACTTGTAATCAGATATGATATAGTTGAAAAAAAGGGGTTCTATTGAGTTGCAATTGTTGTCTTTCACTTATGCAATAGTTCTCTTCATTTCTATGCTTTCCCCTATGATTTGCAATGAAAAAACAAGCAATGAAACTCAAACAAACAATCAGAAAAACCAAATCAGACCATGCAAGACAACGGCTTGACATTATGGCAAGAGGGCAAAACTACAAAATTCAGGGTAGAATTGGTAAGGGATCTTTCAGTGGTATCAGAGCTTGGCTCTTGCTAGCCTGTTGGGTGCATTCAAAGTTGTGTGTACTTCGTTTGGTTTAGTTTTTAGTTGGGCAGCGTGAGGAGTCATCATGGAGAAGTTGGTTAAGGATACACAGGTGTGGGAAGAGTTAGAACAGTCACAACATAAGATCAAACGTCAATTGCAGCGATTGAATGATACAATTTCAAAGAAATTTGGGCGCTCTAGTGGATCATGTCCATCTATTAGAAAAGAGTCCTCATGTTTCACCAACAAATAAAGAAATTATGGCCAACTATGACAAGTATCGCTCTCTTCCTCAAAAGATACAAGACATGCTTCCTTTCACACAATTCTTCGGTATACTGGATGAGGATGAAGATGACTTGATGTTTTCAAGTCCATATCAACAGCGAAAAAGGAAAGAAATATCAAAAAATAGGAGTGAAACCATTGGGAAAAGTGAAGAGCTTAATGTGCAAGAAAAAGGAACGGTAGAAGAATCACTTGTTTGTAGTTTGCAGCCTACAAGTGATCACAATGAATGTGAAAATCAATCATCAGGTGGGAGTCCTAAAGAAGAAATAATTTTGGATCAAGTGGAGATTCATATCACACCATTGAGTCAACATGTTGATCACAAAGTGGAAGAGGTTACAATCATGGATCAGCCCATTGGAGATGTTGAAAACATGACACCAGGGTATGACACCTATTCTGATTTTTGCAACAGCAGTTCTAATCATGAGGTAGCATCCATTTCACATGAAGGTAATGACGTTGTTGAGTCTTCCTATGATGGTACTCAAGTTGAGAGTGTTACACATGAGATATATATTGTGGATTCAAGCCACAAAGGTCCTGATTTTGTTCACCATACTGTGAAAGATGTTAAAAGGACACAAGGGTTGTGTGATGGGTGGTCACTAAGAGCCAAAAAGCCAAGATGTTTGCTGCCCAAGCAAGACAACACTTGCAAAAGGTCAAGGAAAGATGCAATCAGCTTGATAACACAAGAAGACAAAGAGAGTCATACATTAGGTCCTCATTTCTTCCAAGTGAAGAATGTGTAGATGATGAGCACACAAGGGAAAAGCTTCGTGAGGTAAGCCCACAAGAAGAGCATGTTGAGTTGTGTGAAGAAGAAAGGAGGAATGATTTAGGATATTCAGTTTGGTCTAATTTGCATCCTGGAGTTTATGATTGTCCTCTTTTAGAGAGCTCCTTGAAGGCTCAAAATAATGATGATAATAGTTACACACTTGATGGACCAGCCACAAGTGATAAATCCATTTGTGTGGAATGGAACATATTTCATTTCAATTTGGCTAGTCATGCATCACCTACAATGAAAGAACAATTGTTAAGATCATATTAAGCATTTGGTCTTAAAGAGTTGATTATGGAGACTAAGAGGCTGTCTTCTAAGAAGATCTTGCATTTTGATAATGTTTGGTTTGTTTTGCATACTACATCTTGGGTTTGGTTAGTAATGGAAAATATATCAGCTTATGGAGATGATACTTTGACTGAATAGGTTGAAGACAAAGCTTCAAGACATGAAATGCTATGAATTAGGGTTGCAAAGTGTATGCAAGTGCACTCTAACCTTGAAGATTACAAAAGCATGGAACATGCTAGTGATATGGACAGCAATTGTATGGATTCTTTGGGTGATCTTAATGCTTCTTCTAGAATGATAATTGATTCTACTTCCCCTACACATGATGAAAAATCAGTCTATGGCAGCCAAGGACAGTTGGAACAAAAGCCTTTGGTTTTGGAAGTCTTGCATGATCAATTGGTGGTGAAGGATGATAAAATTGTTCAAGCATTGTCAAGAATGGATAGCACCCACAAACACATAGAAGGCTTCATTTGGACAGCCCAAAGAGAGGAAAGACAAAAAGGAATGGGACATGGTATTTCTCATTCATATTCGCACTCTTTCAAGGAGGCTTTGGAGTTGATGAAAGAGGATCACTTGCAGTTGCTTAGAGGCAAGGACATGGCAATCAAATTGGTAAAGGATAAGGACAAAGAGATAGTTGAACTTTGTCTTCTTTTGTGTATGTCTAATTCATTGCATAATTCAGAAAATCAGTCACTTATAACAGCTACTTCTATAAAGAAAAATGCTAATGCAAGAAGTGTAGAAATTGAACAAATTGATGAAGAACATTCAACTTGTGTTGAGGATCATGAAATTACTTCTATGGAGCTAGACAAAGGTTCTGATTTTCAGTATGGAGACAACCACTATCTATTCCCACTTCAGAATGAAATGACAAGTTTAGAATGCAAGCAATCTGATTTTGAATATCGTAGCATCCAAGATGAAGATTCCTTTGAGCCATTTCCATCTCTAATCGTTTGGGAAAAGCATGACATGAATCAAGACTCGATGTTCTTTGATGACTACAATGCATGCATAGAAGAGGATCCCAAAGGTCTAATTTGGGATAGTGATATTCGTCTTCCTCATTCTTATGAGATTGCTACCCTTACACATGGAAAACTTGTGAAGAAGAGTCAATAAGTGTTGGTACACAAGATGCATTCATTGGTCATGGTAATTTATATGATGCATCTTATTATAAGACTGATTTCAGACACTTTGGAGCAGCTGATATAGAGCAGTCCCAAAAGCTGAATGAAGGATGGTTAGAAAAGGCAAAGCGAGCTAAGATGTTGGCTCAACAAGATAAACTTCATCTTCAACAAATTCATGACATTCACCACTCCATAGATGATGATGAGCAAAGGTTGGTCAATTCAGAAAATTCAGTTGTTGTTGATCATTTTCATGATTATGATGAAGATTCTTTTGATGACACTCATAGTGGATCGGCCACTCAAGGGTTGTCTTTGATGGTTGTTGATGGATCCATAGCTCCTCTTTGGTTATGTCACCAATATCTTATGATATGTCAGCGATATATTTGTTGGTAGTTGACTTCATTTTATTTGGTACTTCACGGATTAGTGGCTGTCCTACTTGGGTTTCCATAGCACTCCCAGATTTAGCATGGTCTACATCAGCTTTGGACTCGCTTGGGAGTGTGTGGCATGAAGTTTATTAGAGGGACATAAGGTATGAGATGGGTAATTTTGATTTGCTTTGGTTAGATGACAGCACGTATGTTGTTGGTTCGAGTTATGACAACAAGGTTTGGTGGCCATTTGTGTTGGTTTCTTGGCATGTGGGAGTTCATTTTCACATTGTCTTGATGTTCTACATCTCATACAGCAGGTTCTATATTTTGATTTGGGAACTGTGTATTGATTTGCTTGGTACAATATTTCACATGGATTTCTATATGTTGCTTCATGGTTTGTGGTGTTTGGGTATTTTAATCGGAGTGGAGCAATAGGTTGTTTGGTGTTTGCTTGAAGGTTATCTGTGTAACTATGTTTCAGGTCAACAGAAGGCGTGGGTGATAAGGTTGTATATGGTTGAGCATTGTTATAATACTACTTACCGCATGTCTATGTATGTCTCCCTTCTGAGCATTGTATGCTTATAATGCCTTATCTTTTGTGGACTTAGCACTGGGTGATAGTAGAGCGCCTAGAGCTCAGGATTGGTTATAGGATGGATAGGATATCCTTAAGGATAATATTCGGCAGGCCCAAAATCAGCAGAAGATGTATGCAGATCGGCATCGGATTGAGAGGACATTTGAGGTTGGAGACATGGTTTTCTTGCGCCTACAGCCTTATAGACAGAGTACACTTCAGAAGAGTGGGGCAAAAAAACTCAAGCCTCGGTTTTGTGGTCCATACAGAGTATTGAGGAGAGGAGAGGTAGCCTATGAGCTTGAGTTACCTTCCAAAGGTAAGATACACAATGTCTTTCATGTATCTTGCCTAAAGAAGGCTCTTGGACAGCATGTTGTCTCTTCACCTGAGTTGCCTCCATTGGATGAGGAGGGTTGATTGGTTTTGATTCCTGCTGAGATTTTGGACATGAGGGAGAGGAGGTTGAGGAGCAAAGTGATCAAAGAGTATTTGGTTTGTTGGAGAGACTTGGCGTTGGAGGATGCCATGTGGGAAGGAGAGATGATACTTCAGCATCCAGCTTTGCAGTTGCTTGGGGACAAGCAATCCCAAGAAGGGAGGACTGTAATGTCCCTTCCTTAGACAGCTCAGTCTATAGCGGAGGTTGGCCTACTATTAGGGTTCCCGTAGGTCAGCAGAATGGTTAAGGGACCCAACCGAGGGCTGTGGAGTTTAACTGGGAGCCTTATGAACCTTTCAATTTGGAGTTCAGTTGATGAAACCAAGGATAAAATGAAAATATTAAGGTTTGCTTTAATGGAATAGTAAAAGGTGAATAGTAACTGAAAATCATAAGGGGAATAGTGAAAAGTACCCCCATCCTAGCAACTCAAGTTGTTTTTAAAAAATGGCCCTTTTCTTTGGATGAGGAAAGACCCTCAAGTTGGATTATTTTATCGGCTTTTATTAAAAAAGCTCATGGGAGGTTATAAAGCAATATGTGGGCTCAGTCTTGAGCATTCTACTCTCATTTTTACAAAAGCAATTGCAAGGTTGAGCTCTTGGAAGAGGGTTTCAGCAGCATACAGGTCTTCTGAGGATGAAATCCCTTGGAGGATAGTGGATTGGACGAAAACCCAATTCACAAAACAGGAAAATCTTCTTTGGGTTTCCATTTGGGCATCATTGGACTTCATTACAGGTTAATTTTCACTTAGAATTGATTGCAGCAGGGAGTTATCAGAAAATAATTGCAGATTTTGATAGTTTATGGTAGCTAAGGCACATGGGTATTTGATTTTATTGCATATTCTTCCACGACAACAATTTATCTTTGATTTGGTACCTTATTTGTGGAGTTTTGATCAAGGCTGCTTGTTGGGTATTTTGGGAGACACCTAAGATTTGGTAAAAGGTTGATGTTCCTGATTTTTATCATTATTTCCAACCTATTGGTGATCCTCTACAACACTTATTTCGTCATCATACTCAGCCATACCATTTGAAGTTGTAACAGCGAAGTGATTCATGATTTGACTTCAATAATCAAGCTACAATTGGAGCTATACATCCGGGTATGTATTTATCATTTTGGGTAGTCAAATATTGCATTATATAAGGGTTTTAGACTGTTGTTACAGTCTGATATAATGTATATCAAACCTCTGAAACTTGTAATCAGATCCGATTTGGTTGAAAAAACGGGGTTCTATTGAGTTGCAATTGTTGTCTTTCACTTATGCAATAGTTCTCTTCATTTCTATGCTTTCCTCTATGATTTTGCAATGAAAAAACAAACAATGAAACTCAAACAAACAATCAGCAAAACCAAATCAGACCATGCAAGACAACTGTTTGATATTATGGCAAGAGGGCAAAACTAAAAAATTCAGGGTAGAATTGGTAAGGGATCTTTCAGAATGTTGATAAAATCCTCTACCTCAGGATTGAAAATAGGAGACTATGGGCTCATGAAAACTTCCACCCTACCAAAAACTAAGGACATTTCTCTCAAAATTCCTGATCCTCTAGATTTTGACAAATAACCAAGACAGAAAAACCTAAGAAACAAAGGGACAAAAGGGGATTTGACATTAATCCAAGATTCTTCCATCCAAGTATGAATCTCTAACAATGAGGGTTTCCTCCCCATGAAATGTTGAACAATGGAAATATTGCCTATTTATTTAGAAAAGGACTCCAAGCATTGATTCGAAAGAATCAATTCTGAAATATCTAAACCAAAACTATTACTTTATCACTCAAAAAAGTTGAGTCAAAACCATATGCATCTTCCTTTCTAGAATCCACTACATCACCTTGTTTCTTCACTGTAGAAGACCTCTTAGACAGGCCATTACATGAAGAAGTAGAAAGCTAAGGGTGGGTTTGTTACATTTAAAGGCATCTTGACTAGAAAGGGGTTTGTAGCATGCTTGGTAAAACACCTTTCCTTAGACAAATTATTCTACGCCAATTTATTGATGGCTAGACATAACCCAATCCAAATATATTCAATCAAACAAAACCCAACTTACACTCTTCTAAACAATCACTGAGTTTAATAGAATCCAGCACACCCTCTAAAACCCTAGCCAAGAGTTTTAGGAAGCCTTTCCACAAAACATCAATCAAAACAAACTTTTTCCAAGTGTTTCCTCCTTCAATGCCACCACGCTTTGCTTTTCCTTCCTTAGCTCCACCCTTGCCTTCACTTGGGCCTAAGTTCACCATCATCTGAGACACATCCCATTTATGGCCTCCAATTTATTGTTCCTCACATTCAACATAATATATGAGACTCATCTTGTGAGGGTGTCAAACTCAGTTTGGTGATTGACTACTAGCATTTACTTTCCACATTGAATAATGCCAATCCATTATTAAATTTTTGTTCATATATTGTATATTTGATTGATTGATGCATCCATTTTGTGCTCTCTAATGTTTATATAAATCATGCTCACATGATAAATTGGTAACACTCCCAATGATCCGTAGGGACTGATTTTTCAGGTTTGCCTCACTTTGAAAGAGGTAGCTTGAAGCTAAATTCCCAAATATTAGAATCCCAATAGGTGTTTCAAATGGAGAATGATAGAATAGAAGGGTATAATAAATATTTCCAATAGCATTAAAGAATAAATTCTTACATCATATTGCTCTTTCCTGTTTTGGTTCTCCAATTTGATTATCTTTGAATAAAAACATTCAAAGATGGGCACTATGAGATAAAAGGTGAAAAGGTAAAGGTAACTTTTTAGATCATGGCCAAGCTTGATTCAGATTTGCAAAATGAAGCTTCCATTGAGAAAACATTTATTTTCCCATTTAGCTTCTATAGTGTGCAAATTTTGTAGACCTTAGTTTCAACCTCATGATCAAGATCAAGAGTAAACCAAACCTTGGCAATCCACTTGTACCTAGAGTATGTCATATCCTCAACAAATTTTGATCTAAAATAGTTATCACTTTTAACAACCAAGAGCCCATGAGAGCACACAATTGAGTAAATATTATTACTCACCACTTTTTATCACCTAGTTACCATAAGGGCAATGTGAGAGCATACAATAGGTGAATAATAGTTTATATATATATATATATATATAATTTCAAATAACAACAATGCCTAATAAGATGTAACAAATTGTAAGAACCCTATGTTCTCCCCAACTGAGTTTTTGCACTTCTAATGATTACTTCCTGAATTTAAGCCTTGAGGGGTATTGTCAAACATGTATTTTGTAAATTTTGTACTTGCTGTTTGTGTTTCAGTCTGCTTTGCTTTGCTTAGGGTTGATGCCAAAGATGTTAAAAATGCTTGAAAAAGGAATGCTAAGATGACTAGCAATGTCATGAAAGAGAAATGCCAACGTTTTTATGTTCTTTCCGAATACATGTAAGTGATCTACCTATATGTATGCATACCTACAGCCATGCAGCATTTTCACAAACAGTTGGCATGCAAACTTCTACCAACCACTTCTTATTCTAATCTCATATGCTGGTGCAAGATAAACTGATTACAAGTCTGATTATAATGCTCAATATAGAGACTGATTTTTATTACAAACATGCTCATACAAGTGCCTTACAGGCTGCAAGCTGTGTTCCACGGCCTTTTGGGGACGGGGACAAGGGGACGGCTGGGGACGCGTTTCCGGGACGTTTCCTAAGGGCCCATTTTTAGGGGACAATAGGGGACGGCGGCATACAAAATACATACATATATATATATATGATTTTTTCAAAATTTATTAATATATTAAAGACAAAGAGGGAAAGAGAGAAGCACCTTGAAGACACAAAGCACCCTTAAGTATACATGTAAGTTTCTTGAGAAACATATGAAAATGTTAGGGATGAAGCAGGAAATTCGGCAGTATGCAACTTGGTATGAAATTCGTCAAAGGACTAAACTGGAGTAAGTGAAAACATGAAAACTTCTCCCACCATTTTTATCCCTAACCAAAGATGATAAAGTATTTCAATGTATTTGATTATATGCTTGCAAAATTCTAAAGTGAAAATTGACATTCATACAGTAGCAGACCAAATTGCAATTTATGAACATTTTATGGCTTTTGAAACAACAAAAAAGGACAACCATTTGGTAGGTATGTTCTTCAATGGCATGTATCAATTAAATGGGCTGTCAAATTAAATTATTATGGGTACGTCAAGTTTATAAGCAATTTTTCAACTGTGCATTTTGACTAGATGGGGATTGTCCTGACTCATGGCACTGACTATCATCCTCAAACAGAATACCAAAGCTTTGGAAAATGTCTGGAAGGATACCTCCAAAGTTATGTAGCAGATTGTTATTCCACTGAACTGAAGCAAGATGGCTGTAACTACTTAAAATTGATACAAAACCAGTTACAATTACCAATTGGTATGTATCTCTTCAAGGCTCTATCTGGGTATGAACTATTCCATTGAGAAATAGGTTGAATGATGCTTCACCTAATCTTTTTGTTAGAAATCTTATGTATAAGCAGAACAGGTGCTTGACCTGTTAAAGGAGGTTTTAGAAATGGAGTAAAACCATGTGAAGGTCCAAGCTGATGAAAGACATTGCAGAAAGGAATTTGAAGTGGATTATTGGATATACCCCATGTTCCAATCCTACACACGCTCAATGTTAAAAACAACAAAAAGGAGAAACCCTCCCAGCTAGTATGGTCCCTAAAAGGTCGTTCTTGAGTTAGGTAGATTATTTAATAAATAATTCCTCATTATAATGTTCGATTTGCATTTTAGATAAATATTTAGGGTTGCTAGTGAAGGTGGGCCCTACAAAACCTTTAGAAGCAGAAAAAAAATATTAAAAAATCAAAATTTAATTTATTTTTAATGTTTGGAGGCTTTATGCACGCAGTGGATGGTTAGCCATCCCCGATACGACGGGGGACGTTGGATCATACTGGGGACGGGGGACCGTTCCCAACCAGGAGGAAACGTTTCCTACCGTTTCTTGAGAATTTTCTTAATTCGGGGACGGCCAGGGACTATCCCCGATGCGTCCCCCTATCCCTAGGACGGATGGGGACAGGTACAAGGGGTTTTGGGGCAAGGAACACATCCCCATGTAACACAGTCTGCAAGTGATTTTCAGTCTAATCCTTCAAAATTACAATGCATAGATATGAGGATATGATGAAGAAAACCTGACATGAAGAGCAGATATGATTTGCAGGTGAATGGCAGGCCTGATCAGCAATGTTCACCAATTATGAGGTCCTCCCAATGAAGAATCGAACCTCCCAGCAGTTGCTGCCCCTGTTCTTGAAGTGCAGATTTAAAATAAAATTATGGCAGACTTTATCCACCTCCAAACAGCTCCACTAAAATACCTTACTACTGTAGCATGGCACTGTTCATGTGTACTGTAGCAGCCAACAATAATTCTGATCTAGAATTGACTATCCTTTTAAACCCTTGTAGAAAAATGTAAATCTTCTTCCAATGAAGCACAGATTGGACCTCTGAATGAAGCCCATAGTCGAGCAATAATTCAGTTGATAGTTTCACAGCCTCAAAATTGCATAAACCAATGAGAGTTTTCATTCCCAATGCTAGAAATGGCAGAAACCCTAGCTGGCCTCTTCTCCAAGCACGAACTCCTAAGACACAAGTTTATAATCTTCATAACATAATGAATTATGTTTGCTTTGATGCCTTATATATCCTTTCAAAGGAGGTCGACCCCTTAATGGCATTTAAATTGCTTTTCGAATCCACTTTTAGGTTTTTCATAAAAACTTTATAATATGTCTCCAAACTTGGGCGCTCAAATCCATAATATAATAAATGTACTTTAAGTGATTTTAATTGAGGGTCATGGCCCCATTGGAGATAAAGTACACTTTTTGACTTTATAATTTAACTTTATATTATTTAATTATTCTTAAAGTACCTTTAATGATAATTACTCATTAAACATTTAATATTTCGCCCATCCAACTGATTAAGAGGTCAACATTGCATCTGAGACCTATCCAGGTGCCTTACTAAATATAGTAACCCTGACTCCCCTGAAATGGTGACTTACTACAAATAGTATGTATGAAAAACTAAGTCTAACAAAGGCCAAACCTGAACCCACACTGAGTTCTGAAGAAGAAAACACACTGATCACTGCCAAGAAGGACCCTCAAACCATCTGAGTTAGCATATGAGGCCAGTGATAGGCTAAACCGTCAATAAACAAGATCATACTGAAAAGGGGACATTACACAAATGATTGCAAAAATAATATAGAAGCTTCAAATAATAACACACAAATATAAATAAAGCTTTATCCACAATAAAATGCTACTTCGATGATACAAAATATATGCTTCCACACTATGCTAAATCTTCAAAAATACAAAACTTATTATGAATACCAAAACATATGTTGGAATCCAAACAAAGCTTTGAAGTACAAATACAACCTCTATGTGAGATTGCCCTTAGGAAATCAAAGGGTCTTAATACTCCAATCTCTAGGAAATGAAAGAGGTTTCATCCTGTAATCTCTAGAATCTAAGGGTTTTTGTCCTCAAATCCTATAGCTAAACACAAGCCTCAAGCTATGACAAAAGACTGAATAAATTGGAAGATGTCTCAAAGGCCAACAAGCTCCTCAATATATAGTACCAACAAGCTTCTTTCCTTAAAATAGCCTTTGTCTTGTAACTCATTAATTTCTCATCATAGAATTTGTCATGAAGAAGCAGCCAAGTGTCTTGAAGGTTACAACAACCTTTTATGGAAACCCACATTCCCATTTTTTTATTATTATTTTGTTTGTTGCTACTAAACCATGGCCCTTTATCAAAGTATTTTTATATCCTTAATGGGAATAAGCATAAAGCCCACATAAGCTAATTAATTAAAAAGGGACATTATAGAGTATGTGTTAAATCACTCAAATTTCTTAATTAATGTCATGATATTTTCTCAACCACTTGAAAGGCATATGAGGGAGAAGAGATGCTCATTGGTATTTTCAACATCTTGAGTTTTCATCTTTCTAGATTGTGAGTTTCTCAATCGCACTATTTATCCTTTTTCACTAATGCAAATGAAGCATTTAACTAAACAAAAAATAACATTGAGCCTGCTTGTATATGTCTGGTCAAAGAAAATTCAATGTTCCAAATTATCATTGGCAATAAGAAGAAATCTTCATAAATGCAAAAGTCTCATAAATTTCTGTTCAAGTAATAGGGTCACATGAATGAACAAATGCACAATATTGCTTTCCATGAAGTTATTTCAGACTCTAGTAATAGTTTCATAACATGTTCCATAGTGAAAACAAAATATTTATGGCAGTACAAAATTATTAAAATTCTAGGCACTTATTTAGCTAGAAAAAGGAGAAGCGCAATGAAATTTCAATGCCAATTAGTAATCAATCCTGGTTGATGTAGTTGTATAAAATAGAAAACACAAGAGAGCTTAGATCATAAATCAAACATACAGATATGACACTTATTATATGTGACTTTCAAGTTTATAATAAATATGTCCTGTTAATAAAATTAAAGATATGATCTGTCAAAACTTTCATGCTTCAGGTAATCAACCTGATATTTGGTTGAAGATTGCAATAATAGCCAAGCATGTGCCCACAAGTGTGTATATATTAGATAACATTATGTTCTTAATCAATGATAAATAAATTATCCATCTAAATTAAACCACCTACATAAATACAAAAACAGTTCTTTCCTTTGACGAATCATCATCTTTAAAGCCATGAAACAATCAACCATAAGACTGATGGCCCGAGGAACACATAGCCAACCTAAATTTCTGATGAATTTAACTAACAAAATGGATGAACAAGGAATTAGAAAATATGATTCAATGAAAGGCCATACCGATCTTAATGTAATTTTAAGACTGATAGATGATGCCTTCTTTAATGACTGAATGCTCTGCTTGAGCCACCGATCAGCCACATATTTACTTTCAAGCTCCTGTTATGGTTCAAAAATAAAACACAAAACAAATACCATAAAGTGAAAATCATTTTCCGTATTAGTTACCATTTACATATATTATAGACATTCTAGCATGTTTACAACAAAAGAAAACAACTTGCAATTGATTGCATGCAACTTTAAAAAATCACAAAAAAACTTAATCTGTACTTTTAGAAGAGAAATGCCCTTCAATGTTTGGAGATCCATGAAGAGGATACTATTGGTGTAAATTACACCTTAGGTATATTCATCTTGCTTAGGTTGATATCATAGATATTATGCATCTACATATTCTTTAGACAATTCTAGGATTAGTTTGTTTTATTTCCTGAATTTCTCTAGATAAAATTTTGTGAAAATCACACTTTCATTTTATTTCAGAAGATTGAATTCTTCCCTTATTTCCTCTTGTCTTCTCTATAAAAAGAAAATCATTGCATTCATGGAAGCACAATTTGTAGACTCGATTAGGTGAATAAGATGTGCTCTGTTCATTCATACTTCCATGTGATTAAGTTTTCATCTATGCATTAGGTAGTTTGCTTTAATTCTATTTAAGTTCCTTAAGTTAGATTTAATTCAACATAGCATTAAATCTTGCAATGTATCAAAGCATCTTTGCAGCCATCCTGTGAAAACTTTGAGCCATAATCTTACACAGTATCCAAGCAGATTAGACAAGGAAAACTCTATTTTATTTTGTAAAATAAAGCTAGTTCTTCCTATGGTTTATAGTCTCGTCATTAGGTTGTCTTGAAACAAACTATTGCATGAGGCCTCCGGTAAATAAATGGGCAGTGTCATTGTGTTGAGAAGGCCCAAAAAATTTAGCAATGTCTTTCAATTCATCCAAATTGGCCAGCTTGACCCAAAGCCTCAATTTATTTTGCAATTACAAGTCACAACACAAAAAATGAGGCAAAAGTTATTTTAGTAAAAAAATAAAAAGTTAAAGTGCTTGCATATTCAAGTGCTCACATGTGCACCACATCATGCTTAGCTCACATAACACCTGCACCAATGCCACTCAACGTGACACCTCAATAGGGCAGTCAACACTTCGCACAATCATTATGCCCCCTAAGCATCCAGTCATTGCATTGTCAAAAATTCTAATCAATAGATTATTCCCTCCACAATTAGCAAAATATTCCCTACACAATCAACCTGCCATGTCAATGCCTAGTCAGCAATGCCACATCAACAAACACATTTATACTACCATATCACTTATTGACCTCATCATGACATCATAATAACATCATCAACTGTTTGAGCATTTCTAGGCTGCAGGGTTTGTAATTTTGATTTTGATTTCACACCTCATTTGAAAGATCCATTCTCATTCATCTAGACTTTAATTGAAGTCAATTTTTTTTTGTCTATCTATTTTGTCAATGACTACTTAGTAGGCCAATTTGGATTCATACTAACTTATTTTTTAGTGTCCTTTTTCTAAATGCATGATTTTTTGCATACTTCATACTAGTAATATTTGTTAGTTTTTATTCTGACTCAGTATAGTGGATTCAATTCTTGGTACTTTTCTTGTAACTAGAAGAACATATGATGTACAAACTACAAACAAATATTAAAGGGAATTATGTTATCTCAAATTAAAATAGAGTTTCATATATTTTGGGGAGCTTTCAATCTGTAATATTCTAAATGCCAGAACTATCAATTCAGATGAGAATATATAGAAGATTACTGCACTACGAAGTCCTTGCTACCTTATCTCCTTGGTCTCTTCTTGACCCAAGTGATATTTGGGAGAAAAATGAATCGCTTAACAGCAATGATAGTCGATAGGCATCTGTGTGTCACTATTCTGAAAAAATTCTTCCATCACATAAAGCACTTTGAATTCCCTTTTACTACTTGGTCCACTATCTAGAAGTTATGTTGAGATCCATTAGAACCTCCATCTATTTGTAATGACTTGTTGGAAGATTCACTAGAACCTCCATCTACTTGTGATGACTCCTTAGTTGACTTGTGCAAAGATCTAGCAGAACCTTCATCTATAGTTTGCAGACTTTATAGAAGATTACTGCACTAGGAAGTCTTTGCTACCTTATCTCCTTGGTCTCTTCTTGAGCCAAGTGATATTTGGGAGAAAAATGAATGGCTTAACAACAATGATAGTTGATAGACATTTGGGTGTCACTATTCTGAGAAATTCTTCCATCGCATAAGGCACTTGGAATGCCCTTTTACTACTTGGTCCACTATCTAGAAGTCATGTTGAGATCCATTAGAACCTCCATCTATTTGTAATGACTGTTGGAAGATTCACTAGAACCTCCATCTACTTGTGATGACTCCTTAGTTGACCTGTGCAAAGATCTAGTAGAACCTTCATCCATAGTTTGCACAGTTGGCAAGTCACTGAGTACTTGCCAAAACATTTCCCCCATGAGTTTTTTCAACTTTAACTCACTGAGTTCTTTTGGTGATTTTTTGACAAAACTCTCCAGTTTTTAGGCAAGTATTTTGCATAAATTTATGTCTTTTAAAAAAAACTTAAGTGTTTTTTAAGTTGCTGATTTTTCGTTGAATTGGAAATTTTTGGTTGGCCAAGTACTCTTTGAGTATGAGTCTGCAAACTATGCCTTCATCTACTTGTGATGACTCCTTTGTTGCCATTTATTCATATAAGGGCTACTACAGAGATTCCTCCTCCTGCTTACATAGAGATCATGGCTTCTTTGAATTATTCTAGCAACTCTCTTCAACAAGTTCATATATGTCTATAAAATTCATTGCGATACATGTATACCAGAAATTGCATGTCTATTTGTAGAACCTCATCCTTAGGGTCTTGATGATACTATCAAGGACATTGTTCTCATCTTTGATGATAGCTCTCCTTAAGCTTTATCAGCTTCTTTGGGCATAATGAGAATACATATAAACCTTTCTATTTACTCCCCTTCGCCTCTACATGCTTTTATGATGACACATTGCAATTATACTTGAGTCTATTGATCATATCCCATCACATCTCAACATAAACATGGGTGAACATGAACATTTTCAAGAGATCCTAATTTTTTCTCTGTTCACTCCACTTTCGGAGTGAGAATTCAACCAATATATAACAAATGGGTTCTTTCTTCCAAAAAAGAGATGCATTGTTCAATGTAGGTGGATCTACATCAATTTTCATTATGATAAAATTTGCTTCGATCTTCTTCATCCTCTACAGCATGATGGAAGTTTTGTTCTTGGGTAGGCATCATTCTTTGGGAGGATACACTTTAGTACATAGATACCTGGCATGGTCTAGTTGTCAAAACCCATCCTTTTCACCCACCTAAGCTGCACTTAAGAGGGGGTGCTGGTGTAAACCACACATTATTAGACCCTAAGTATATTCATCTTGCTAAGTGAATATTATAGATATTATGCATATTATATCTAGATATTCTTTAGATAATTCTAAGATTAGTTTGCTTTATTTCTTGATTTTCTCTAGATAAAATTTTAGGAAAACCTTGCTTTCATACTATTTCAAGAGACAATTCTTAATCTCATCTCCTCTTGTATTCTTTATAAAATGCAACATTGCATTTCATGGAAGCACAATTTATGGGCTTAGTTTGATGAAAAGTGGCAGGTTCAGGTGTTGGTCCTTTCAGTACTTTTACCATGTTGGAGGAAGCATGGCAAGTGGGGAGGCCATGATGTGGAAAGCAAGCCCTTGAGAGAAAGAGTGCAAGTTTGAGTCTCACAATGTGTGGTAAAAATAAGACTAACTGAACCAACAGTTGTCAAGGCAGTTTAAGATTTGTTCCGAGTATTATGGCATTCACAATTTCATGTTACTGAAGAATGAGCTGGAAGGATCTGTTTAATTCAACATTTTGTCTAACTTCTTGGATACTATCTCTTATGGTAAGAAGACTATTGTACATAGAAAGGGTATTGCCCTTTTAATATATGTGATTTTTTCGAGAATTGAAATCTTAAGGAAAGGAAAAGAGGCAGATGGGTGTGGTAAGGGATTCTAGAGTTTTGTTAGCCACCCAAGTAGAACAGGAGATGGAAATTGATGGGTAGCTACAGCATTGATGTTAGGGAAAGATAAAGGCTCAAGAATGGAAGGAGTTTTCTGATGGAGCTCATTGTCTAAACAGATAATTCACCAATTCAGATGAAGAATGCACTTGTGAGGGTGGAGAGTACCTGAAAGCAGACCTGATATTATGAGAGAGGGACAGCACCCCTATTTAATAAAACTATGGAAGAAGCTTGAGGTTGAGAAGAACCTATCTGTTGAATCACAGCCTGAACCTCGGGGGAGATTGGATATTGGATATGAAAGCCCTACAAAACTCCAGTATAGGCAGATTGTAATGTGGGTTACTCATCATCAATGCTGGTTCTTTGAGTCTACTTAGGAGGTGCTACCATCATTAGGCTCTAGAACGTAACAATAACTAAACCCAAATACCCTCTAAGCTGCCTGGACAAATACAGATGAGGTATCTGAAACTAAAATTAATCCAACTACCTCTGCCTACTGAAGAGGAGCATACTGCATAGAAAGAGGCCAAAGCTGGAAGAGAGATTGGCAATTCTCATCAACAAGTGATATCACTAAAAACTTCTTAAGGAAGCTGAAAAAGAGATCTGAAATGCCATTTTGTAATGATGCCTTGATGTTTTTGCTCAAGTGGACCCACAGGTGACTGATTAATGCTGTTTATGGATTTTCTTTTAGTGAGATCAAACCAGGCTTTTTCTATAGATTCCATCTCTATTTCTATGTTGTAATCCTTTATAGGGCCTATAACTAGGTTGCTGTATTTTGTCTTACTTTCCAAAGGAAAGAGAGAGCATTGTCCACAAGATTATAGAGCTAATTAAAAATCATTGTAAGACCCATCCAGGTTTATCCATGGATTGAGATTCCATCTCTAGTTCCATGTTGTATTTCCTTATGGGCTCTGTAACTAGGTTGCTGTCTTTTAGTTGCTTTTCCCAAAAAATAAGAGTGTTATCAGAAAGATTTTAAAACTGATTAAGAATCATCACAGACTTAATCTTTCATGATAGAAAGCAATGATATATTTAAAAAGGATTGAATGCTAGAAGGTTCACTACATAAGCTACATGGCTATAAAAAAAAAAAATTAAAGCACAGTAGCTTGCAACATATATAGTAGCAATTCTAAATTTAAAAGATAGCAAGCATAAAGGAACCATTTGACACTAGATACCCAAGACAAATCATGAATAATAACATCAAATTCCACAATATGTGTAATCCACTCCAACTTCTCCAAACTAACTATACTCTGTCACGGATTAATTAATTTGACAACTTTAATCATGTCACAATTAATTAATTCAATTAACTTAATCAATCAATTTCATGTTGCAATTAATTAATTCAACTAATTTAACAATTAATTAATTTGACCAATGTCAAAATTAACCCTCTTCACATCCCTAATGTTGATTAATCAAATCCACTTTATTAATTAACCTTAGTCCAAAATTCCTCTAGCTAATAGATTAAATAACACATTAATTGAATAGGCTAGTTAATCAACCTCACATTTTCCTCTAGTTTAAAATTCAAACTCATGCCACTAAAAGCCAAAACCCCTTGTCCTCTAATCTCCACCATCCATTTTAATCCAAGGAGCAATCTCAACCCTCCTCCACCTTCACACGTCCTTTCAAGCCACTTGTCTCCACTCCTTCCTTGCACATGTGTAAGCATGCAACATTGAGAAATCTCGACCCTCCATTCCAAATTGAATCACTTACCTCCACTTGCATCCTCCATCTCTTCACACTTGCTCGCATCTCATTTTATCCTACATTTTAAGAAAATCTCATCCCTTCATCAAGCATATCTTATATCCTCTTGCCGCTTGTTAGAAAGCTAGGATGCACATCCATGCAAAGCAATCTTAGCACTTGATTTCATCTTTCAATCTCCACCTTCCACATCCAACTTAGAAAATCTATTTTAAGTAGGCTCATTGAAAGGGCATTATCCATCCTCATCCAAAGTAAGTCCATGCTGCCAAATTGGGTAATCCCAAGCAAAGAGCATCAACATTACATCACAATACATCCACTCAATCTTGGTGCCCATCTACAACATGAATGGAGGTATATGCATTTTTTATTTGTGTTTGCATTGTTGTTTAAGCTTCCATTCTTGCAAAAACTGAAAGTGTATTGTCTCATTTGGATTGTGAGTTTGTTTTGTGCTGTTTGCATCTAACTCCATTTCTTTTGGTCCAATTTTGACGTCCACATTTCTAACATGCCAATTGTAATGAGGCTAACAAAGAGAGCTGAAATGCCATATTGTAATAACACCTTGATGTTTTGCTCAAATGTGCTCACAGGTGACTGATCAATGACATTTATGGATTTTCCTTTTAGTGGGATCAAACCAAGTTTTTTCTATGGATTCCATCTCTAGTTCTATTTTGTGATCCCTTACAGGGCTTGTAACTAGGTTGCTGTCTTTTGTTTTACTTTTCAAAGGAAAAAAAAAGCATTGTACATAAAATTTTAAAACTAATTAAAACCATTCTAATACCCATCCAGGTTTATCTATGGATTGAGATTCCATCTCTAGTTTTATGTTGTATTTCCTTATGGATCCTGTAGCTGGGTTGCTATTTTTTAGGTACTTTTCCCAAAAAAAACAGAGCATTATCAGAAAGATTGTAAAACTGATTAAGAATCATCCCAAGACTTAATCTTTTACGATAGAAAGCAATGATATATTTAAATAGGATTGAATGCTACAAGGTTCCCTACATAAGCTGCATGGCTATAAAAAATATTTTACAGCACAGTAGCTTGCAACATATATAGCAGCAATTCTAAACTTAAAAGATAGCAAGCATAATGCAACCATTCAACACTAGATACCTAAGAGACATCATGAATAATAACATCAAATTCCATTATAAGAATTCAGATTTTGTCTAAAACTGGATGATGTGAAAAAAAGCCTATAAAAGTCATATGCAGTAAAACGGTATGGCTGGCTCTCATCTGAGGAGGTTACATTCAGATACAACTTACAAGAGCAGACAGAATATCTTCAACTGTTTCTTTCGAGAAGCACTTGTCAATTATATCCAACCTGTAAAGATCATAATGCATCACAGCATCAGACAGAGAACGTTCCATTACAACAATAAAGACACGACACAAACTTTTACCATTACATACCCAAGGCACAAGAAAGGAATGTTAATTCAGAATAATACATGGCAAGCTTTTCTCTTGGGGGTATTCCTACGATTCCAGACCTTAAAAATTAACCAACTTAGGTGTGCATTCCCATTCTTAAAATAATCGATCTATCTCCACATATTGTAAATTTGCAACTATAAAAGTAAAGATAGTTCTGAATACTAGAAAAAGATTTAAAATTTTGCCAACATCAATGAGACAAAGGTTCTTAGGAATGTAAGCCAGATTAATTCAATTAACCTTGAACCAGGAGTTCCAATATATGGTGGCATATACTCTAAGTTGCCGGTTCCGGTACGGGATCAGGCATGGGTACAGGATACGGGTACACCGGTACGGCGATTTTTTTTTCCTGAAATACGGTACGTTTGGGTACGGCTGTATATATATATATGCAAAAAAATTAAAAAAATACAGAATTGTAAATACATTTGATAGTATGATATGGTATACTTCATCAATATCAGTCATCAATTCATCATTGAATCATTGATCAATGGTAATGATAAAGATAAATGCCAATTGATAGTTCAAAATTGCAATATTATGTCATATATCATATATGTCTAAGGTCACGATTCAAATGAAGATCATTACAATTACAAACTTACAATGATAATAGGGATCTGACGGTAAACCATC
Source organism: Sequoia sempervirens (assembly GCA_007258455.2). Taxonomy (NCBI): domain Eukaryota; kingdom Viridiplantae; phylum Streptophyta; class Pinopsida; order Cupressales; family Cupressaceae; genus Sequoia; species Sequoia sempervirens. Next base: position 70,019,461 of record VDFB02086081.1, on the reverse strand, counting down.
TAGTTATTACAATATTGGATTAATGTCAATGTTTATACTGAAATGAATATTTTATAAATCCACTAAATTGACAAGCAACATTTAGGAAGCTGATAATGAAATAATACCTTTGAAATTAATTTGAAACCCAAGCTAAAACAGATCACAAACTGCTGCAACAAAAAAGGATGATCCTGATTGATATATGGCTCAAACTCAGTATAGGTATGGCTAATTTCAGTGATTCAAATTAACATTTTCTGCCTGGGAGTGTTTGGGAGCACCTTGGGAGCGCCCTGGAAGGACCCACAGAGAACCCGGGTCTGCCCAGGCGCTCCCAGGGCGCTCCCAGACGCTCTCCAGGCCGCTCCCATACCCAAACACTCCAGGAGCGGGCACGGGGTCCTTTTTTGAAGAACCCAGTAACATAGCATATACTGTTCAGGATGCTGAAGGCACTCATTTTCTTATACATATGCAGAAATTATATGTTTTAGTGTTAGGCTCATTTGAAAGTGGGGAAGTAATTGGATGCTTGTTACCGTAAATACTAAATCTTTGAATAGTTATGTGCCATTAATCAATCCTTTATTTACACATACCTGTTTACATCAAGCATTTGTGCCACAGTTTCTTCACAAATTTAATTAAAATAAGAAAGCTGACTATGTTTGTTATAAACTGTAGCATTTAGGCTATCACTAGCTGAGTTCAATAACAAGAGTGATGGCGCAATACAAAGATACATGAACAGTAAATCTTTGTTCTTGTACAGGCTTAGGAAGCAGAGGAATTATCGTGACGAGATACCACGCTTGCTTCCTTAAGATTCACAATTGCCATACTGGAAATCAATGAATAATCTGTCAATAATTAAAATTTCAGCTATTTAGATCATATGGCAGGAAAGAAAATAAGAATGGACTAAGAAACATTGGTTTAGATTAATACATATCAAGATTTTCCAATTCAAAATCTTGTTTTTTGATAACAAGTACTTCTGTTTTCATTACAATTCAACATTCTACTATAATTTTGAGAAGGCCTTGCACTTGCAGGTTAAGGCTAAACAATGACAATCTGCAGTGGCGCAAGTAACAACCATTATAAAAAAGTGTCCTAGAGCTTAGAATTTGGTATAGATTGTACTCTATTTTTCTGATATACAAGAAATGAAATGAATGATGTTAATTTTTCTTTTTTGATACGTAAGCAAGGATTTATATTATGTAAAAAGAAAGCTTACATGGATAGCCCTCTGGGCAAAGTTTACTGTACTGTCAAGACCCTACCAGAAACTGGCAAAATGACATTGCCAACCAACATTAACAACCAAAATAAACTGACAAAATGACCACACTTCTGTAGCATAGTTACCAAAACGTCCGCGCAGGGACACACATCATTCCTTGTCTAAACTGGGGACTGCCAGACCATAGCTATCGCCCATACTAAATATTATATCAATTGAAACCTAAACACTGAAAACATACCAAAAAAGAGTGCATTACTCGACACAACCCTTAACCAGACCCCACACCAAACCTGTCCACCTCCACGAAGCCATTTGCACGTGCAAAAGCTCTAAAATTTGGAACCCATCGTCCATGTTGTGAAGGAGGAAGCTTTAGCACTCGCAGCAGATAGTCCAAACCAACCACCACCAATTCCCTGTGAGCGACCAATGCCAACCCTTTCAAATCCAACAGGAAGGGGTAGTATTTTATTACCTCTACAAGTACATAGAGCAATCTCATATCCTACGGCCTTGGAATGCCCATTCCAAGAGACGCTGCATACAATGTAGCCTCCAACCCCACCAGCAAGTCCACATAGAAGATCCTTTTTAACAACACCTCAACCTCTCTTTTTCCCATCCTTATTTCTAAAATTGATGCCAGGAACCATGAGGTTATGTCGGTGTCGACCCTATAAGACTCCTCATCCTCCAAAAAGCTCTTCCCCAATATCATCTTCACCTCAACCAGAATGAGTGTCATACTTCTTGAGAATTCTCTTGAGCCGTTGGTCCGTAATCGATCCACAGAATGCCATCTGCCTACCAAAACTCAATAAACGAATCGGAGTTGTAGACCCAATACTCATTAGAGTTTCCGAAGACATTCTAACCACAAATTTCGACCTCATCCATGGTTACCCAACAAAACTGAATGACCAATGCTAGACTTTCACTACAAAAATGCAAAACCAGTTGCAACAATATTGAAATGGCGACCCCAATAAGTTGTAATTAATGCATGATTCAGCATAGTCTTTTCCACCATTATGAAACTGGCATGTATTTACCATGCCATGCAAGGAGCCAACCCATCACCGTTGCCAAAACACCAATTTGCATGTGTACAGCAAATTATCGAATCCCAACGGAGGCTATGACAAGATTGCCCGAACTCCCAAATGCGAGCTTTGTAAAATGCCTGACATCTTCATCATTGCGCAGATACTACAAATAGATTTAACAACTGCCAATACAAGCCACGTCTTCATAACCATCCCCACACCGCCCAACCTAGTTGGCAGTCTCCATATAATTGCCAGCACCGAGGTGGCAGGCATGATGTACCAAGTAGGCTTGCCAAGTGTAACCACCAGTTGATATGGTAACATGTCCACTTACTATAGGAAACCCAACCTTTCCACAAAAAAATGTGTGGAAAGGCACCCTCCCATCCGCCCACAAGTGAATGATGTTAATTACATCAATGTGACTAAAAGAAATCTATGGGACCACATGGTTACAAATGGACAACACCATGTAGGCATTTCTAGCAACATCTATAAAATTGGAAGTGAACAATAGAAGAAAGAAACTTTAAGACCTTATTTACTTGTTTGAGAATGGTCCTACTACTATTAATTTTGATCATAAATTCCTCAACCTTTCCTATTCTCAGCTCATCAAATTGTTTCAACTTAGAAACAACCTCTAGTGTCAGTATAGTTGACACAATTGTCATCATAAGTCGAACGATCCATGACAAAGTGCCTTCCTATTTCCACTACCCCTCTTGTATAAAATACACAAGATTCACACACAATTTGGTGTCAACTAGACCTCAATTGACATATGAGCATCTTCACCTTCCATTCAATTAGCCCCCATGTAACCTTTCTAGTGGAGTTCACAAGCTGGGTTGGATTTTGTGGGGTAGTATTGCCCTTTTCTTTTTGATGTAGGAGCATCCAGGGTGTAAGAGTAATCTTGCATCACCCAAAAATAATTTCTTTTATTTTAATTTTCAATAAAGGCTTATGTGGGCTAATGTTGTGTGGAAAATAAGTATTTTTAATTTCCAAACTATGTAATTTTCCCTATGTGGATTTGTAATTGTAATTTTGGAGGAAATTTACTCCGGTAAATATTTCAAAGGCATCCCAAGTGGAATATTCTTTCCTAGGCATCCATTTCTTGGTGGGGACCACTTTGTATACATGTTCTTGCATGTTGATTGCATGCTCTGGCATGTTTGGGTGCCAAGTTTGCATGTTGATGCATGTCCTTTCATGGAGCCGACGGAACCGTTGGAGAATAATGAAGCACACTGGATTGACCAAATTCAATTGGCCATGGTGTAGGTGCCCATGTGAAGGTCATGTGAGCATTTGATAATTTTTAATATTTTATAAAGTATCCTCAAAAGGGGTGTGGGTTTTCCAAGGTGGTATTGGTATGTTGTTTGGGGATACCACAGTGGTATTCTCATCCTCAACTCTCTATATATTGCATCCTTGTGTTGGTAAGAAGTTGGCTTGGAGGAGTTGAATTTTTGTATAACAAGATACTGCCGGATTTTCTAGAGGATTGTGACTCCAAATATTTATAGTTTATGTAACCAGCAAGCCCATTGTAATGTTGTAATCTCATTTGATTTTAAAGATAATATAAAATCTTGTTTCCATCTTGCATTTGCTTCTGCAATTTGTTGTTGTGGTTGTGAGTTTGAGATTTATAAGAGGATCATTTTCCAAATTTGTGGAGGAGACTGAGGCGTAGTTCTTGGAGAGGAGTTCAAAACTCTCCATGTTTTGTAGGTTTGAAGATGTTGTTGCAGCAGCAAAAGGTTTTGAGAATCAGAGATCTATTACAGCTGAGTTTTCCCATTGAAGGTTGCAAGTTATAGGAGCAAAAACTTGTGAAAGAAGATTGGTTGAAGGAGACCATTCTTGTGATTTATTTTTGCTGTCATAAATCAGTTCTATATCAGTTTTGAAATGTATTTGATCAGTCCTCATGGCTGCAAAACAATGCTATTTCAGATTTTCCTTGTTATTATGTAATTTCATGAGATTTCGATATGAGAAACTAAGACACTTCTTGCATATTTTTGGTGTCATTTCAAGCAATTACTGAGAGGCATGTGTGTTGTAGTGAATTACTGAGATTTTCCCTTACATCACTTTCCAATGTTCTTTTGTAGCATCTACTCATTTTCAATAAAAGATGGTTTTGTTTTAAAACAATTCTGGACCTTCATAATGTTTTAGGCATACAATTTTGGACTTTGAAAATGTTTCTGTCATACAGTTGTGGACCTTATAATTATTATTTTGCATTTTCAGATCTTTGTATTTTCGAACAATTAGAAATTAAGACAATGATGTTGGAGCATTACATCTTTGGTTAGTATAGTTATTAGGCCTTAGATAATAAATAAATATAATGTTGTTGGTAATAAATGTCAAGTTAGTAAATAATTAAACAAAAAATAGTATGTGGTTAGTTGGTCAGATAAGTGCGTTGTACAGAAAAATGGCTTTAAAAACTCATACATTGAATTGTATTGATCATCTTTTGTAATCCTGAATATTAAATCTCTATTGTCATTTTGAGTGCTAAATGAAGTAAATAGGGTTTCCTATGCATTCACTATTTCAACATGCCGTCAGAGCGTGAAGAATGTCTGGACATGGATAAATGAATGAATATGCATTTATCAGAGCCTTGGCATCTACAAGAAGAAGAAGAATTCATTGTATCCTTGATTATTGCATAGTGTGGGAAGTCAGGATGTGAAGCTATGTGTGGAGATGCTCCTGAATCTTCATGCTAGCCATGACAGAGAGAGATAGTGGCACTGGAACAAAACTGTGATTTGGAGCCATTCTAGCAGCCAGACCAGCAGCACCATCAGCAATTTCAAGTGAATAAATTTTGAAAAAAATTCACAATTTACAATCAAACTTTGAAGTTTGCGGCAGAAATGAAGGTCAAGTAAACCCTGAGTTATGTGACTTACATGCAGATGGAGATGAGAGTGTATGGACTGTATTATTATTATATAGTGTCAAATTATGATTCCCTAATGCTATCTGATATAGTTAGTGTTTTTATATGCCATGTTTATGCATCCATTTCCTTTACAATGGCTTCTCAAATACTTAGGGTCAGGCATTTATGATAGTTTTTTGTTGATGGTAGATGGCTTCTTAAGTGGAGCTAGTTCAATAAATTGAGAAACTTTCATCCCACTGCCTATGGGGATACCAGTTACCTAGCAGCTCTAATGGATCAATGGAGAAAATTTTGCAGGAAGCTAGAGGTAGTTATTTTGTTTTCCTTTCATGTTTGATTATGTGATTGTATGGTGACCAATTGCATTATCAGAAATGTTATTACTATTTTGTGTTCATGGAAAGTTTTCTTTGATTCAACCATAAATTCTCTGTCAATGTGTATACAGTCATCTTCCGTTAAAAACCCTGTGCATCAACGAATGTTTTGAGTACAACAAATAAAATATATTTTGTATTGAAGTTTATTTCAACTTGATTTTATGGAAGAGTGGCCGGTGTAGTAAGTTTCCATAGTTGCATAAAGAAGGGTCAATAATATTTTTGCAAAGAAATTGATCCACTTTACTAATAACTTTAAAAGGCGATGTGATTCCTCAATGCAGTAAGAGTATTCAAGGAGAAATAAAGTGTTTTTTTTCATTGTAAGGGTGCATTACCAGTTGAAATTCACACCCATTTTCTGGCATTTGAATATAGCCACATGTTACATGCCTATTTCACATAGTGCTTGTGCTTTCAAGGTTTTCAAAGCTACTAATATTGCATCCAGTGGATAGAATCTAAAGAGGTCAAAGAGAAGGTTGCAGGACTCACCAAGAGGATGGAAGCACATTTTCATCTTATGTTAGCTTCTCACTCACATATGGGACACTACTTAGGAAACATCAGATCTTCACGCTAAAGTTCCCTCTGGAGCAAGGGGAGATTTTGGACATGGAGGGATTTGTTCTCTCAGTTTGGGATGTGTTCCCTCGTCTTCCTACCTTAGGTATTGATGGATAGTCAATACATCTGCTACTATGTTTGGTTTGGCGTGTCCTGGTTAGTTATTGATGCTTTGGTGAGCTATATGTATGCATTAGTTCATTAGGTGTTTATATGGGTTGCTTGTCTTAGTCTAGTAAATAAGTTCCTACCTTTGTTCAAAGTGGTGCTATAAGGGGAATATTACATCTTTGGTTAATATAGTTAGTAGGTCTTACATAATAAATATGAAATATTCCCCTTAGTTTTTTCCCGAAATTTTAGCATACAACACTTCACCCGTTAACATTAGCCCAAGAAAGATAACAAGCTGGAATGCAACCCTTCACTTTTTTATCACCCAATTCCCAGAGTGGGCAAGGTGAGAGCATACAATGTAAGGGGGTCTGTTAGCAATAAACTGAAATGTTGGAAGTACAAATGATATTGAGGGCAAGCTAGCCTGTTCCACTTTTCAGCGGGTAACAAAATCAGAAAGCAACTAGGCGGCAAACCAGCCTCTTCCACTTTTCAATGGGAATGAAAGCACAAGTATGGAAATGAAAGAGCTGATTAGTACTATTGAAAACAATGTTACAATATTGAGTCTTATACAATGGATCATGAGACAACTTTAGCAATATGAAGGCCCAAGAGTTAGAAAATCATCTCCATGACAACTACAAAGATAAGCATCAAGAAATGAAGACAAAATACTGAAAATACCAAGTCTGATATAAATTGGCAGCGTTCTGATTTTCTGATCAGCAAGCCTAGAACTCCACCAAACACTCATAACTTCCTCAATACTCCTCTGAATGATCTCAAACTGAATGCGAATGGCACCTAAGACCTAGGTGTCCAAGTCCAAGCAGCTAAAGTCCACTAAACAGCTCTGATTATTTCTGCACACATCCCAATGCATCCAAAACAAGGAGTTAGGGCACCCTAAGGAGGGTGACCAGAAGGTAAAATTAAGTTCTTCTCCTAAATATCTGAGATTCTAGGCAAGGGGGCGCTCAGAAGCAAGGATCCAAACAAGCCAACACCCACAAAAATCCACCAAGTCTTCGGAACGGTATGGGCATGAACATGGGTCTGCAGTAGCATGAAAATAACACTCCAAAAACTCCAAACAGCAAAGAGCATACCAAAAATATTCCTAGAAAACATCAAAGCCACACCAAACTGAAATCGCTAATGTAGCCATCACCATTGAAGAAGTAGTCAGTGATTAGCTAGGAGTTGTCTTTCAAACTCAAAACTGATGAAGAAACTAGGAGGCAGCATTTCATTATAATAAAAATGAGAAACCAAATGAAGAGGCAAAGCACTATATTTATAGATTTCCAACACTAGGAATTCAAACTCCATTTCCCTCCAAAAAGGTACACCCAAATAAGAGAAATAAAATAATACACATTAAACTCATTGCTTGAGAATTGTGGCATTCACTTTACCTTACGATAAAATATAACTTAAAACATTTCAATCTCCAATTTAGGCGTCCAAAATGAGGTCCACCTTTTAAACACAACTTCAAGTCATAATGCCTAGACATGGGGTCCAAAAGCAATATTGAAACATAATGTGACTTAAGTTATAAAACTTTCCTTTTTTCGAGCTCCAAAAATGCTAGAGAAACCACTGCCAAAATAGAACTGCCTCACTACCAAAAATAGTAACTGTGTGCTATGTTGTTGCCAGACTGCACTGCCAAAAATAACACTTACTAAAAATAGCATACTGCTAAAAATAGTAAGTGATTCCTAACATCGTTTGAGCACAAACCGAGTAGCCATCGCAACTTACTAGAAATAGTAAGTCCAAAAATATCCTTTGATTGAAATGCATGTCACACACCTTTGAAGCCCTCTAAAAACCCAAAAAACACTTTGCCAAAATCCTGCATGCAACCCCTGAAAACTCAAAAGGAAACCTCCTAGAAAATAGGAAACCCTAATTCTGCATCTAACTGGCCTACGTGCCTCCGGAAATAGGCTAACGGTCATTGGAAAGCGTAGGGCTAAAAATGGGGACATCACAAAACAAATGTCATGTTAGTCATAAATGTCAAAAAACCTTAATAATATCAATCATCTTTTGTAGTCCCAAATAATAAATATATATTGTCATTTGAGTGCTAGATGGTGCAAATAAGGTGTCACGTCTCAATTCTGATGCAGGTTACTTTGGATTTGTTACATGTTTTGTTGTGCCTGGTAGAATAATGGTTAATATGATGATGTTTTGGCATGGAGATAAATTTAAGTGTTTATTTAAATTATGAAAGTTGAAAAGTATTGAATGCATTTTATTTTGAAAATGAAGCAAAATAGAGTAGAAACATTTTAATTAATGTAATGTATTGCTTTATTTATATCTTAATGTGATACTAATTCAATTATTGTTGTGTGCCTAAGTGCACTTGAGTTGAAGGAAGTCGAAGACCAAGGGTGTGATTAAGGAGAGGCGATTAGCTTCTTGACAGGACAAAGCAGGAAGACCTCTCGATCACACACACGCACTTAGTTTCATATAGATTGCATTTAGGAATGTCTAATTTATGTGTTTGTTTTAAATTATTTGCAAATTAAATAATAATTAGTAAATTAAATAAAAGATGAAATGATAAAATAAAGGATTAAGTTTTAATTATAGTTAATTATGAATTTTGATTTAAATGCTTATGCATGCTCCTCTTCTTTTATTTTGTGTTAAACTTTGAGTTAATCAGTTAATCATTAGTTATAAGATGTTTATTTTTATTGTTGAGTAAATATTTTCAAAAAGGGATTAACATGCAATTAAACTGAAAATTATTATTAATTTTAAAATACATTTCAAGATTAGGGTAGGAAATGGTAAATGGAAAAGCAATTTTAAATAGGGAAATGAGTTCCCGAGAAGGGAACGGTACTTAAAAATAAGCTCTGCAATCTTTGCTTTAATGGCTGTCAAGAAAATGTTGAATCTTCAAAAATTGTGAGTTGAGAATTGTTCTTTGAAGGATAGTTGGAAAATAAAGAGCTGGAAAATCAACTGGAAAGAAGGAAAGAGGAGAAGTGTGCTCAGGAAAACTAGATTGAATAGGGGCAAAGGAAGGAAGTGTTTTGAAGAGTTTTTCCAACTGGAAGCATAATCTCCAGGTTCTCTATTCTTTACCCACATTTCTTGTTGAAATATGCAAATACCTCTGAAGAATTTGAATTCAAATTGTTTGAATTGTATGCAAGATTGTGAAAATCTGAGAATTTGAATCTTCTTTGAATGCATTGAAAGAATTTGCACAATTTTACCTCTTCCAGATTGTGGCTTTTCCTCTTTTGCGAATTATGGTTTATTAATTTTGTCTTTGGTTGCTCTTTCTGTTCACAAGAATTCTAAATATATATATATATGAATTCCCTGTGCAAATGTATGTTTGTATATATATTCTACATTTCTTTTATTGTTTCTAGGACGGTCAAAATTGGAAAGCATTATAGTGTTTCTCTTTAAAAAAAAAAATGAATTTTATTGTGTTGGGGATTAACCCCTGCCCCCTCCATAGAGGAAGGGGTTGCGTTGTGGAGGGACAGCGCCCTCCACAGGCTGCGGCCTGTGGAGGAGACGTTGCCTCCTCATAGGTAGCGCCTTCCCTATGGGGGAAGGCGTCAGCCCTCACAGCTTTTGGAGACTGCGTTTTATGAAAAGTTGTTACCTTTCAAAAGAATGTGAATAATAATCTTTAGCTTGGGCGTTGGATACACAGACAGCTGTAACATAAGCTTAGATTATATATAAATTATATATAAATCTCTATATATATATATACACACATACCTATACATGTTCATATACACAAATATACTGACTCTGATTTGTTTGTAAACTCTGTTCTATTTTCTACAGAAAAGGCACTCTCTGTCAGTGGATTTACAAAGATTGTATATACGAATGAATATATATTTATATATATATGGAAATATAACCACAGTTTTATATTCAAATTTATATTTATAAATATATTTATATAACCACAGTTTTATATTCAAATTTATATATATAAATATATTTATACTGGGCATAAATATCATTGTAATCTACAAGAAAACAATACTTTCTAACATTTATGTAACTCTGTCTTCTTCAGAAAATGACAACCAGTGTCATTGGTATAAAACAGAAAATACAGCATTGTGTACAATTTAAATATAGATATATACACAGTAACAAGTCTACTATGTGTATATATAAAGGTATATATTACAAATATATATATACATACCTACGTAATGAATACATTTACAAACCTGTACAGAGAGCTTTCATAGCTAAAAGTTTAAACTTAGAATAGAAGCATAGTAAATTCACATAAATAACACTGTGTATAGAAGCAAACTCGAATTTATATGCAAATCTGGTTGTTTACATTGTTTTGTTTTTTCTAGAAATATGTGATTTTCTGAATATCAATGCTTTGTATGAGTCACCATTTATCCTTTCTAAACTTGGTGAAAAATACATAAGACTATGTTTAAAGCTGAAAATGAAACTTTATAGCAAATATAGACTATAGAAAACACAGTCAAAATTAGTGAATTTTCTAAAAAGAGTGGTTTTCTTTTTGCTGAAACTATTAAAATTATTTACTGAGTCCAAAACTAATTTAGAAAATAGAATTGGAACTGAATATATTTTGCATTGTAAACTCACTTGAAATTGTACAAGAAAACTTTATTTACTGAATGCATGCATGAAAGCTATTTTGACAATCTTAGTGAAAACCTTGGAAAATGATGAAATTTCTTTGAAATTAGAAATGTGTAAAAATTGAATGTGAACTTAGATGGTAAATGTATTATTTACTGTTTTATGGGAAACTTCCGGGACAGAATGCCGAAGGTGGACCCACAGAGACGGTAGTTTTACCTTTTCTAAAACTATCACTTGTATTATTTATGCTTGGCCGAGCGCATGCACCATTGAAATGGATGGAATTAAAAGCCTAGAACTAAATGAATATAAGTCTCTGCCACCTCCTGTTTGCAAAAAATATGTGGTTCTCATGTTAAGAATGTATATAGGCATCAGGCTTGCATCGAGAGTTCCCTCCTGCGTTGTTGTTTCAGTTTGTTAGGCTCCTCGTGCAGGGCCAGGGATTTCTTCAAGTTAGGAAGAAACCCGGGGAAGTATTGTACTTCGTGGTTGGGCGGAAAAGGCGCATTAATCACACTCTTGGCCCAACTTGCAAGAAGACCAATGGTGTCACGACGGTTGAGGTTCAGAGATTTATATGTTATAAATGTAATCATGTATTATTTGGAATGGCTTGAAAAGCCCACTTGCAAATGTAATTTTATTTGTAATTCAGTATTGTAACATTGAAATAGATGTATTGAAAAGAAAGATTTGATGTAACATTGAAATAGATGTACTGATTGAAAGTTAGTGATGTAATTGAAAACTTGAGCAAATTTATGGAAACTCATTGATATGCGAATGGCAATCATATATGTATCATTGTAATGATCCTTGTTATTAATTAAATTTATTTATTTTGCATACATGGAATGAGATTTACTCATAATTTATTTTTTTTAGCATTCATGAAAAGATCGTGACATATGCATCCTTTGTTTTACTATACTTGGAATGTACTAAGTTTGGTAATTGCATGGTTAAATGAACATAAATTTTCGAGCGTTACATAAGGTTTCCTGAGCATTCACTATTTCAACAAATCATGTGCTAATGATAATGTTTAGTTGTCTTGGATAAATTATTGTCTTGAGATAACTACATAGGATGATTCATTGATTGTTACAATGAAGCAAGTGCACATAAGTTATTTGTGTTTTGAGATACAAGGATGTTTACATTTAATTTTATACCAATTTATCTCGTATTGAAAAATGTCACTAATGGTGTTTTTGTTTTTCACAACATGAAGACAAACGGCTTGATCCTGGTAGGCTAGCCAATAATCAATATCCCTGAAATGTTGAATCAAACCAAGGGGCAAGTGTCATCATTTGTGTTTTGCGATCATTTTGTTTAGATGGTTTCTTTGTTTCAATAGACAAGAGTGAATGAGAACCGCTAATTCTTTTTATTATTATGACTTGCAATGTCCTAGACCAACTCAACCTTTTAACATGGTTTGGAACATAGTTTGCATGCCTCGACTTGACAAACCAAAAACAATTTACTCAAAAAAACTCAACAACCTAAAAAAGTACTAAAACTTCTTAAAAGACATAAATTTTAAGATGTTGCCCTTTTAGATGCAAGAGTTCTAGCCATCACAACTAGAAAAATGCTCATGAATACAAATTATGAATGTAAGAGTCCTAGAATCCCCTGCAAATTGCAATTTGAAATGAAACTCACATACAAGAATGTCTATTGCTTGACTAGACATATGTCTTGTTCTTTTAATGCTCTCCCGATGCACATAATTCCTTAATTTGACACCTCACAATGATTGGTAGCTTCAAATTGCAACAGGATTTTCATTCAAGGGTTTCCTTAAATACTTAAGGCATATTTTAAATTTTTTCCACTTTTTAGCATCTAAACCTACATCCTAACCATTCTGCTTACCAACCACAATGGCAAGTTCGACACTCAAACTCGGCAAAACTCATTACTCAAATCCATGAGTTACTATTTGAGTAACTTAAACCCATTTTTTCTTTCCAGTACTCAAGTATGCTACCTATGAACTTTGGAAGAAAGCATCAATCTTGAGCTCATTTGGAAAACCACTTGAAGGTTAAAGATAGTAAAGTAAGAGCTCATTTGGAAAACCATATTCAATGTGATAAAGGGATAATGTAAGAGCTCATTTAGAAAACCATTTGAAGGTTAAAGATAGTAAAGTGCAATAAAACAATGGCATTAATTGAATGTACTGACAATATTTGGTAAAAAATTTAAAAACCATTGTCCTGACTTTAGGGCATTGCACTTCAACAAAACTTTAATGTCATGCCCCCTTTTCATAATTATATTCATTGGACCTAATCACTTTATTTTTCAAAAGGGAAATTTAAATATTAATGTTATTTTATTTCAAAAAGTGTTTTTAAACACTTTGGAGGGAGTTTTTAAGAGGACAAAGGAAATATTAATTCACGGTCCAATAGGAATTCATAAAAGGACGGGGAATTGATCAAAGACATCATCCATTATTGTTGTAATCAAATCATTTTTCTAAAACTTAACACTTATGTTCATCTTCTCATCTGAGGACAAAAACCCTTGGTGTGTAGGAATCTGGAGGACAAAAACCCTCTTGGTTTCCAATTGGAATTGGAAGACAAAATCCTCTTATCTAAGTGAGGCAATTCCACCTAGGGACTACATTGGTGCTAAACATTGCAAGTTTAATTTTAGATCTAGGAAAATAAGGAGCATTTTGGAGGATTTATTTGGCTAATAAGTTTACAATTCATTCCATTTGTCAACCGATGGAAGAATACTTTGGAGGTTTGCAAAGGCATTTTAGAGGAGTCACCACTATACTTTGTTCCACAACAGTTACTATGCTTCCTTGTTGTCCTTGATCATCTATCATCCACATTCATAGGTTGTTGTACCTTGCAACACTGCTCCCTCTTGTTGCCACAAGCCTTTTTGGAGCTAGTTGAGACCATCAAACCGTCGTATAGGCCTCATTAATATTTTATAAATGTTGTTCAATGCCCCAACAACTATCAATATTGTGAGTTGGCAGTTGAATAGTTTCCATAGGGTATTCTATTGTCATGTTTTGTACATCAATATTTCGTCCTTTTTGATCTGCTGCAATAATTAATTAAATTTTGAGATGCCCAATGGGTTTATTTATTAAATATTGATATTGTATTGCCATTGTTCTGTATTTTTTGTCCTATTTTTCATAGAAAGGAAACACAAAAAATTGCATATTTCATAAAAAAAATTAAAAAGGATCATTACAATGTTATTCGAGTTGTGATGTTGCCAAATTGCAAGGTGAGAAGCTAATATTGTGGTGTATATTTTTATTTTTATAACACATGCATGTCAATGAAAAAGAACTCAAGTATTAACAAAGAGAAAGAAAGAAGGTTTAGTTGCTAGAATCAAACAAGGAAGTCATGGGGGACAAAGAAAGGAGAATACTTTCAGATTAGATGAATTATTTACATGAAACCATTAGTCAAAGTCCAAGAGAATTGACAAGGACAATCCAAAGGACAATAAGAGAGTCCATGGCAGAGCTAGTAAAATCCTTGCAAAATATAAATTAGAGCAAGGCTAACCAAGGAGAAGGAAGCTCTTCAACAAACCCCTTTCCAAGACCTTTAAAGCAAAAGCTTTACAGAGAGAAGAGGAAGAACCAAAAACTAAAAAGAAAGAAGAAGAAGAGACTTTAGGAGTCACCCTTGCCACACTTCTTGGTACTCCCACATATCACCCTTTAAAAGTTCCTTGATTTTTGCAAGAGAAGAAAATTACAAACATATTGGTAGTGGGGAAACCCACAACTTCATAGATAAGGGACAGGTATTTAAAAGATGTTTGGAAACCAAGGACTTTGAAGGATTCAATGCCATAGTAGCAAATGGTTTCACCATTCCTTGCACTAAGAGGTTACAACTTAAAATTACACTAGGTAGACACAAGGTGCGTGATGGCTTCTATGTTTTGTGCTTATAACAGATTGACATGGTTTTAGGCGTGCAATGGTTACATTCCCTTTGGGAATGTACTTAAAATTATCAGACCATAGAGCTGAAATTCAAAGCCAAAGGAAAGAAAGTAGTATTACAAGTAATTACAAATGAAGCCCCAAGAGTTGTTTTGGCAAAGAGGATGGAGACATTTTTGCAAAGAGAAGTAACTTGGGCAGCACATTGTTTGGTGTCAACCATGGAGTCACTCACAAATGAGAAATCCTATCATATTGGCACTCAATCTATTCTAGATGAGCATAGCATGGTGTTCAATGACATACCTCCAAGATTGCCACCTAATAAAGGATTTCAACACATAGTAGAACTTCAAACATCTTCCAAGAAAGTCATTACTACTCCTTATCGCCATCCCAAAAGGCACAAGGAGGAGATAAAGAAAGCAATAAAGGAGCTCTATGACATGTGAGACATCAAATTGAGCTCCAGCCCTTCTACTTCTTTAGTAGTGTTGGTTATGAATAAGGATGGCAAAATGAGGATGTGTATTGATTACTCTCAACAAGAACACAATTAAGGATATGTACCCCATTCTCAAGATCAATGAGTTAATAGATTTCATGTGATTGGTCTCTACACATTACTATAGGAGGTTTGTTAAGGGTTTCTTACAACTTGTACTTTTGATAGGTTTGACTTGAAAGAAAAAGTGAGTTTGGGACAGCAAAGATTTTGTAATTGGGGCATATTCAATTGTCCAAGTGAATCTGTAATTCAAGCAATATAGATAAAGACCTTTACACAATTGTTACAATTACTATAGGTTTGTTAAGGGTTTCACAACTTGTACTTTTGATAGTTTGTTTCTTTATTAAAATAATATATTACCTGTTAATGGTCACTATGAGTGTGTCACACACCGCTGATTTGTTTTCACTGTGATTTTAGGTCTTATTTTTGTTTTCCCATGATGTGTTCTTGTTTTCAGTTTGTAGTTTACTTGCAAATAATGTTAAAGCGGTAACAACAAGCATATACAAACAATGGAAACTTCAAATTAACTAAGCTACTGAACAACCTTGAGTATATTGCTCAATCTAGCGGCCAAATATGATTTCTTCATTACATAATAAGAAGCATTCAACATACCACGTACATCAAATTTATAGCTACATATATCATAAACCAAACTTTAACTTACAGCCATATAACCTTGTGAATAGTGTTTTGCTACAGTACCCGCCCTTAGTAAATTGCTCACACAAACTAAAATACCAATTTCTCCCATCAAAATCCGGATTGCAAGGCTTCCTAGGGTAAGGGCGCCCCTTTTTGAAGTAATTGCAGCCACTATAAGGAGGCATCTTTTTTCTTTATGACGATTGAAACCCTCATGAAATGGCGGCTGGCTGTAGGTGCAAAAATCAGCTCCAAAACCTTCTAAAATGCGAACAGCTCCTTCGTAGATGCAAATGGAGTCTATGGCAGAAAAATCTTTTCCAAAAGATTGCTCTAATTGCTTGCAAACAGCAATATATGACTCCAAATGAAGCATGCAAATTCTGATCTACAACTTTAAGGTGGTATTTCACACCATCAAGAAGCTTGAAAATGTAGAACAAAGCCCCACCAAGCTTACCCACTGCTGAAATCAGGGAACCCTAGTTTCCCTCTTCCACAATCTCCAACCCTCAAAGCTCAAGCAACAAAATAACTCAATAACATGAGGGGGTCAAACTTCTCCTCTTTCTCTTATAATTTCACATTGAAATCACTATTCATTAAAGTGAGTTACTATTCACTTAAGTTATAACTTTTTTCACTTTAGTAATGAATAGTAACTGAAAAATATAAAGTGACCCCTTTAAATAATAGACACATGGTCCCTAAGCCAGAGAAGGTGAAATAAAAGGTCGAGATCATAATTTTAAGCGCAATAATCATGCAAAATGCACAAATTCACCCCGTCACCATACTCCTGATATCAATTCTGCAAATTCACAACCAAGTGCCTGTTCAAGTGACCCTCTATCTAGAACCATTAGCCTACGAGGATTGACATAATAGGCTAATCCACCATCTGTGATGCTCGCGAAACAATGGGGACATTACACACTATCCTTTGTAACTCTTAGTTATTTGTTTGTAACTATTCGTAGTGTATAGTTAGCAGTTAGTTAACTGTTTGTCCTTTGTAACTCTTAGTTATTTGTTTGTAACTACTGCTACTCCCTAATTTTTAGGGTTTGTAAATTCTACAAGAGCAAGGCTCTTCTGTTAATATTATTATCTGATTATTTACCAAATTTACATGGTATCAGAGCGGATTTCTTCTAGGCGCCACTATTTTTCAGATTGTTTTTTGAAGGAAAAAATTTCGTGGGTTTTTTTATTAAAGCTACAATTCGATTTTTTTTTGGGGCTTCTATTTTTTTCGGTCTTCTTTTGAGTAAAATCGTGTATTTCTGGTGTCCGGGCATGTGTTCCTTCTACGCGCAAATACACCCTTTTTTGGGCGCCCTCTAAGCTCACGTTTTCTTCACGTTTTGTTTTGGCACAATCTTTTGCATTATGGGCGCTTTTAACCTGTGTATGCTCGCGTTTTTTCTTTCCTACAGGCGCAACTTGCTTCTCTATGTTTAGACGTAATTTTGAAACTCTCTAAGACTGCATCTTTTGGATCTCAACACAAGCGACTTCCATCTGTGACGCATTTTTTTTCAAGAACTTTTTGGGCGCGACTTCTTTTTTCTTTGGTCGCGATTTCTGGTTGCCTTTGGTCGCGTGCCTTCTACTTGACATGTTTTTGTCTGCACCTTCTGGGCAACGCGACTTTGAAGTTCTCTGGCCGCAAATCTTCTTGTTTCAGCACGCGACCACTATGTTCTAAGCGTGTTTTCTAGGCACGTTTTTATGAGAAATTTTTTGCTATTTCAGAATATATCTGCAAACTTTTTCGAATTTTGTGTTGTGACCTAGGGTTTCAGCAATCTAATATTTTCCAGCGATCTGGAAATTTGTGTTTCGTCCACCAACGACCTAGGGTTTCAGGTTCAGTTTCTAGCTATTTTCAACTATTTTCTAATATTTTCCAGCGATCTGGAAATTCGTATTTCGTCCACCAGCTGCTAGGGTTTCTTTTGCAAATTAAGCCTTTCAGGTATTTTTTAGTACCTAAGCATTCGTGTTTTCAATTTGCAGCAATTCTTCTTTGTGCCTTGAAATCCATGTTCGAATTTCTTCCTGGGTTCAGGTTGTGTTGTCTTGAATTCTATGACATCTATCTACTTGTGTCATCTTCGTTTATTGTGCCTCGAAAAGCATGAAGCATGGCCTCTTTGACCAACATCATGTTGGACAACAATCAGAAGTTCAACAATCGCAACTACAACACATGGAAGCAGCGTATGATGAAGATATTTGAGTATCGATGTCTTAACCAGATTGTTTTGGGCACCAAAACACGACCTCTCACCATTGACAAGGATCAGGAGAGATTTGATGAGCAGAATCGAGAAGCCGTTATGCTCATAAAGTTATTAGTCACTGATGACCAGTTACCTCAGGTTCCTTCAGGTAAATCAACGAAGGAAATTTGGGATCTTCTGAAAGATTTTCATGAGACTTCCGACAAAAGTCGTGCGTTCTTTCTAAAGAACATGTTTTCCATCATCATGGATGAGAATACACCTTTGCAAGCACACTTGACTAGGATCAAAGACATTCGAGATCAGCTCGAGGCTATTGGTCGGAAGATGGAGGAAGAAGATATGGTGGTGATCACTCTAAAGAGTTTACCACATCCGTATCAGCACTTTATTGAGACGCTCAACATTACAACAACTAATGTACACCTAATGTTTCTAGATCTTTGCAAACAAACTTCTATAGCAAGATCGTTGGAAACAACAATTTGGAACTAGTGCCACTTCATCCTCTCCAGTGCAGGCAATCCCTGCAAAGACATTTCAAAAGAATAAGGGCAAGCCTTCGTCCAACAAATCCTATACACACTTATGCTTGGTACATTGACTCTAGTGCTTCACACCATTTCACACATCGTCAGGATTGGTTCATTCAGTACACGCCTTTCAAAGATTCAGTTATCTTTGGACGAAGCGAAGAGTATACTGTTGTCGGCAAGGGCAACATTCAGATTCAGTCCGGTGGGAGAAATTTGATATTTCTCAATGTATACTTTGTACCTGGCATGGACACAGACTACAGCCATTCAGAGACTTGAGGATCATGGTCTTTATAGACTTGTTGATTCTGGTGATTCTCAAGAACATGCTATGGCATCCACGAACACTTCTATCAGTAGTCTTTGGCATCAGCAATATGGGCACCTAAACATGCACTATCTCTCTCAATTATCAGGAGATGATCTCGTTGGTGGTCTACCTGCGATTTAGACTCAAACTCATGGAGTTTGTGAGGCTTGTCAGGTTGGAAAGCAACATCGGACTCCTTTCTCCGATGGCAACTCATGGCGGGCTTCAAGGGTTTTACAGTTGGTCCACGCTGATGTATGTGGTCCATTCACACGCCTTCCGTTACTGGATCCAAGAATTTTTTGCCTTTTGTTGATGATTTCAGCAAAAAGATGTGGGTGTATTTTTTGAAGCTTAAATTAGAGGTGTTTAGCATATTTCAGCAATTTCAAACCTTAGTGGAAAAAGAGTTTGGTTCTTCTATTATTACTCTTAGGTCTGATAATGGCGGGGGGGCGGGGGGTGGGGGGAATTTTGTTCAAAAGATTTCTCCACATTTTCTACTGCACATGGCATAAACCACCAATTCACCACACCTTACACCCCTCAGCAGAATGGTGTAGTCGAGCGTCGCAATCGCACCATTACTAAAATGGCACATTCTATGTTGGAGCATAGACATGTTCCTAAGAAGTTTTGGGCTGAAGCAATGTATACTGTTGTTTATCTTCTAAACAGATCTCCTACTCATGTTGTGAAGAAGATGACTCCTGAAGAAGCCTAGTCTGGATGTAAGCCGAACATTAGTCACCTGAAGGTTTTTGGCTCCACTGCTCATGTTTGGATTCCTGATGCTCAGCGCACTAAGTTGGATTGCAAGAGCCAGAAACTCATGTTTACAAGTTATACTGAGAACCATAAGGCATACAGATTGATAGATGTAGACACTGATCATCTAATCTTCAGTTGTGATGTCGTGGTTGATGAGAATTGTGGGCTCTTCTATCAGTCTTCTCCTGTTTGTTCTGAGGTTCAACCTCAGAAAGATTCTGATTTGGGTGTTATCTTCCACTTGGTCCACATTATGGGAGGGATTCCACAGAGGTGCAGGCACCTCAGCAGCCGCTTCCACCACTGGTCCCTATTTAGTAAGATCTGGATGTTCTTCCAAATATGTCGATTCCAGTTGATCCAGTAGAGGTTGTCCCTCTTGATTCCGATAATGGTTCATCTACTCTTCGGCCTAAATGGTGGGCTTCGACGATTGGTGCTCTTCATGATGATGAGTTACTAGAGGGTAGATTTGCTCGAAATAAGAGCAAATAGCAGAATATAGTGAATTTTGCTCTTATGGCCAACCTTCATAGCATTTCGGAGCCTCAAACATATACAGAGGCTAAAGGCTCACCTAAGTGGGAACAGGCTATGACAGCTGAACATCATAGTCTCATGCAGAATCACACTTGGGAGCTTTCAGATCTTCCACATGGGAAGAAACCCATAGGCTGCAAATGGGTTAATAAGGTTAAGTATAAGGCTGATGGAACCCTTGATAAATACAAGGATAGGTTGGTAGCCAAAGGGTTTTCAAAGGGCAAGAGGGCATTGACTATGAGGAGACTTTTGCTTCTACAGCCAAAATGAGTACCATTTGGCTTGTCCTCTCGATAGCAGCTCAGTTGGATGGAAAGTCCATCAAATGGACGTAAAGAGTGCCTTCCTCAATGGTAATTTGCAGGAAGAAGTTTGCATGAAGCAACCTTCTGGTTTCAAGGTTGTTGGTAAAGAACACCAAGTATGCAAACTGGTAAAAGCACTCTACGGCCTTCAGTAGGCACCATGGGCTTGGTACATGAAGATTGGTCAGTACCTTACTGATCATGGCCTTCAACGAAGTCCTTCTGACTCTAATCTGTATGTCAATCGGACTGATAATGATATCTTGTTCCTAGTTGTCTATGTTGATGACTTAATCATTACTGGCAATTCAAATCATTTGATTGAGGAGATCAAACATAATCTTTGTCAATCATTTGACATGATAGATTTGGGACTCCTCCATTATTGCCTCGGTATAGAGGTTTGGTAGTCTACTGGCAATACCTTCATTTCACAGTCGAAGTATGCCAAGAGCTTGTTAGACAAGTTCTGGATGACAGATTGCAAACCAGTATCTACACCTATGGAGAGAGGGTTGAAGTTAT
This sequence comes from Sequoia sempervirens, assembly GCA_007258455.2. NCBI lineage: Eukaryota > Viridiplantae > Streptophyta > Pinopsida > Cupressales > Cupressaceae > Sequoia > Sequoia sempervirens. Next base: position 69,998,140 of record VDFB02086081.1, on the reverse strand, counting down.
CAACTTAGTTGGATTCACCCGTGCAAAACGAATCAGAATTCAAGCAACTTGTGGGCAGCCTCATCTATCTTGCTGCCACTAGACCTGACCTTAGCTTTGCAGTGAGCGACATCTCTCGCTTCATGCCAGCCCCTAAAGCTAAACATTAGGTTGCAGCGAAGCGTGTGCTGAGATATGTGAAAGGCACTTCTGACCTTGGCATTGTATATGGGAGGTGCAAAGATCCAAAGCTGATTGGTTATACAAACTCAGATTGGGCAGGTTTTGTTGATGATAGAAAGTCTACTTCAGGGTATGTATTCAGTTTGGGTACAGGTGCAAGTACATGGACCAACAAGAAGCAACAGGCAGTGACTCTCTCCTCGACCGAAGCAAAATATCAAGGAGCTGTTAAAGCAGCTTGTGAGGCAGTTTGGCTTCGAAGGATGCTCTTGGACATGCAAATATCTCAAGTAGGACCTTCCCCCTTATATTGCGACGATAAAGGGGTGTTGAAACTCGCCGTGTTGAAAGTCGCCAAGAATCCAGTCTTCCCTGAACGGACAAAGCATGTTGATCTTCATTGTCACTTCATCCGCCAGCTTGTCGAAGACAGATCCATAGCATTGCAATATGTTCCGACAGAGGATTAGATTGCGGATATTCTCACCAAGTCTTTGAGCCCGGATAAGTTTATCAAATTTAGGGGGCTTCTTGGTGTAGTTGATAGATCGACCATTAAGGGAGGGTATTAAAATAATATATTACCTATTAATGGTCACTATCCTTTGTTACTCTTAGTTATTTGTTTGTAACTATTCGTATTGTATAGTTAACAGTTAGTTGACGGTTTGTCCTTTGTAACTCTTAGTTATTTGTTTGTAACTACTACTACTCCCTAATTTTTAGGGTTTGTAAATTCTCTAACAGCAAGGCTCTTCTGTTAATATTATTATCTGATTATTTACCAAATTTACATTCTTATGGTCAGATTTAGCACAATGAGCTTTTAACAAGTTCAAGGAGGTAATGAACTCATGCCTTGTGTTAGTTACTCACGATTTCTCACTTCCTTTTGTATTAGAGTGTGATGCTTCAAGATAAAGGATTGGGGAAGTTTTGATGAAAAACGGACATCCCATAGCATTTGAGAGTTGGAAACTCAAAGAGATAGAAAAGGGATTCTCAATTTATGATAAGAAAATGTTGGCTATTATGAATGCCTCGGCCAAATTCAAGTTGCATTTACTTTGTGGAAAATTTGTGGTTAAAACTAACCACCATAGCTTGAAATTCTTCCTCAACTAGAGAGATTTGAATGATAGATAGCAAAAATAGGTGAGTACGCTTCATGCTTATGATTTCAATATAGAGTATGTTAAGGGAGAGAGCAATGTTCTAGCTAATGCCTTATCTTAAAAACCAACTTTATTCTATATGTTTTATGTATATGTTGATTGGAGTGTCACTATAATAGCAAAGTATGCAGAGAATGCATTTGCAACTAATGTTCTTGCCCTTACTGATCCCCAATCAAAACTGGAAGAGCATCTATATGAACTTCATCACCAATCTGTTGAGAGTTTAGGGTAAGGATTGTATATTTGTAGTAATGGACAAACTCATTAAATATGCTCATTTATTTTATATATCTTCTACATTTAAGGCACCCCAAATGGTTGGTTTGTTTTCAAAGAGGTATAAGAACTCAAGAGTGACAAAGATAGCAAGTTCCTTAGTTTATTTCGGCAAGATCTCTTTCATTTGGCAGAAGCTGAGTTGACACCAACACTTGCTATCATCCCCAAATGGATAGGAAAATAGAGATTGTGAATAAATCAATTGAGTGATATTTGAGAAAATATGTAGCAAGGCAGCAAACATGGATTAAATGGCTATGTCAAAGGGAGTATTGCTACAATACTTCACATTATACGTCTGTTGGTATGACTCTAGTCAAGGCTTTATAGTTTATATGGATATAATACACTAACTCTCGTGGATTTGATTATCATAGACTATAGAGTGCCAAGGGCAAGAGACTCAATCAAGAAAAGCCAAGAAATTTTGGGGTAACTTGAGGAAAATCGCCAATGAGCACAAAATCAGCAAAAGATGAATGCAAATTGTCACCATATTGATAGGAATTTTGAGTTTGGAGATATGGTGTACTTGAGGTTGTCGCTGTATAGACAATCATCTCTCAAGAGAAGTTGAGCTGAGAAGCTCAAGCCTCACTTCGATAGGTCTTATAGAATCATACAGAGGATTGGAGAGGTTCCTTATGAGCTTGAGTTGCCAAAACATACCAAGATTCCCAATTTATTTCATGTTTCATGCCTCAATTGGGCATTTGGACCATAGTTGGAATACTCGGCATTTGGAAAAAACTTGGCAAGCCCAAAAAACTTGGCAAAAAACTCAGGAACCTTAAAATTTGCTTAAACTTCACTAAAAACGCATTTTTTTTGCAAAATTCAAAGATAAGATGCATCCAATGAGTCAATAAATGAGTACATAAAAGAAACAAGCTGAGTCTAGTTGTATTTGATTGATTTGAAAGCAAATTGGGTACAAAATGGCTTCCTCATGTGGAATGCGATGATGTTAATATTCTGAAACAAAATGAAAATAGCAAATTGTTTTTGTAAAAATGAAATTAAATACTACATTAATATATTTTACAAATTTACATCTTCCTCTTTCCCATGTCTAGTGAAAACTAGGGGAGAGGTAGAACTAGACGATATTATAGATGAAGACTTGTAGGCAAACTTGGAAACTTGGACTTAGAGAGTACCTAGAAAATCAAATGAATTCAATGGGAGTTTGAGGGCAATGCCCCCAATGGGGTCAAGGGGCAGTGCCCCTTGTGGGGGTCTAGTGGCAATGCCTCTAGCAGGGTCGACGGGTAGCGCCCCTCGTGGGGGTCTGGGGGCAACGCCCCCAACGAGGTCGAGGGGCAGCGCCCCTCGTGGGGGTCTGGGGGCAATGCCCCCAGCGGGGTCGAGGGGCAGCGCCCCCAACGGGGTCGAGGGGTCAAAAAAAACTGCGAATTTTTCCAAGCGAGTACTTGCACCAAAAACTCGTTTTGAAAAAAAACTCACGAGTTTTTGGCGAGTCTGCCATCTATGATTTGGACAACACATCACTCCTTTGACAAAGTTACCTCTTCTAAATGATGAAAGCAAGTAGATTTTGGTACTGGAAACCATCATCAACGCCAAAGAAAGGAAATTGAGGAACAGGAGCATAAAAAAAATTTGGTGTGTTGGAAGAGTCTCTCAGTTGAAGATGCTATATGGGAAAGTGTGGAGATGCTTGAGTATCCAAATTTACAATTGGTTGAAGCTAGGCAATTTTGAGAAAAGTAGACTCTCATGTCCCTTTTTCAAAATTAAATTCATTAGGAGAACCCATAGCTTGTTTATTTATTTCCCATAGGCCAAGGGATAAAATGCGAGAAATGATTAATAATAATATTTTAAGTTGGGCCCATTCACTTTATTTTATAAAGGGTAACTTAAATATTATTATTTTATTTTTAAAAATGTTATAAAACACGTTGGACGAAGTTTTAAAGAGGGAGAAGTAAATACAAATTGAGGAGCTCAAACAAAATTTATAAAAGGAAAATTGATCAAAGACATCATCCATTGTTGTTATAATCAAACCCTTTTTCTAGAGCTTGAGCATTTGTGTTCATCTTCTCATCTATAGAAAAAACCTTCAGTGTGCAGGAATTCGAGGGACCAAAAGCCTCTTGGTTTCTAATTGAAATTAGAGGACAAAAACCCTCTTATCCAAGAGAGGTGATTCCATCCATAGATCACATTGGTGTTGGATATTGTAAGTTTAATTCCAAATCTACAGTTCATTCCAATTGTCAGCTGATGGAAGAATACTTTTGAGGTTTAGCAAAGAAAATTGCTAGTTTCAAAGGATTCGTCACTGTACTGCTGCTGCACAACAGTTAGTATGCTGCCCTGTTGTCCCTAATCATCCATTGTACACATTTGAAGGTTGTCGTACCCTGCAGCACTGCTCCCTCTTGTTACCACAGGCCTTTCTGAAGCTGGTTGCCACCATATAGGCCTCATAAATCTTTTCTACATGTTGTTCAGTGCCCCAACAACCACTAATATTGTGAGTTGGTGGTTAAATGGTTTCCACAAGGAATTTTTCTGTCACATTTTGTGCATCAGCATTTTGTACTTTCCGATCAGCTGCAATAATTAATAAAATTCAAGGTGCAAGAGGGATTTAGATATTAAACACTGATATTGTATTGCTGATGTTTTGTATTTTTGGTTATGTTCTATTTTGCACAGAAAGGAAATACAAAAAATTGCATATTTCATTAAAAAAACTAAAAAAGGGACATCATACATAAGGCCATTTTTCTCATATTGCAAGAAAAAACCATGAGAGTTGGAAGAGGTTATTGAAGCATATACTGGTTTGTGCAATTAAGATGGCAACAAAAGAAGAGAGTACGCATGGAGAAGAGGAATAAGATGAGTAAGAAAGAATTAGCTACAAAAGTTGATAGATATTGGAAGAAGCAAGTATCCAAGTATTGATGAATTCTTGTTGTTGATCATGTTAGAAAGGAAAATATTCAACTTGGAACTAGTATGCCAGTGATTATTTGGCCATGTTTCTCTCTAGAATTAAAAGCAAAAAAATCTTAAACCTCAATCACTTGTAAAAATCGTTTTTCTCTACAATGTAGGTTGCATAGATGTGAATTGGACAGTTGAGGATGATTTAATCATTTCTACAATTAAAAATTGTAATGTTGAGTCTCAAAAAGGGGTCAAACTACTCCAACTCATCCCCATTTGAAGTTTCAAGGTGGAAAAGCAGCAGGAACATGATGCCAACTCCAACAAATTTTTAACACAAATCCTACATTAGCGCAACAAACTTTTGCTTCGTTGTGCCTACCAGAAATTTAACACGTCATTTCAAATAGATATTCTATCATTGGCAACCCATATAACAATTGCAAAAATGAAGAGAATAAGCTCTTAAATTTTATCCAAATCTACAAAAGGAGAAATCAACTAAAACAAGTGCAAATGTCTTCAAGTGAGCCATTCACCTCTAAAAGTTTATAAAAGGAAAAAGCCAAAAAAAATCTACAACTTCAACAATGGAAAAGGAACAAATCATTACTCCAATTCATAAAAGCAATAACAAAGCAAATGTAATAGCTTTCCATGAGATCAACCTTGAGGGCAGCAACAAACCTCGGAAAAAGTAAAGTGTCAACATCCCACAAGAACCCACCTAAACTTCTTTGCTAGAAAATATCACTTATTGAACATCAAGTCTTCTTTTCTTTTGTTCCATCTTAAAATTGCTGCCTGGGCACTTAATTTGCTGACAAGAGACCTTTGTGTTGCTAAACTATTCAACGGATCCCACACCCACTATTTGTTGTTTTGCTCCTTAAAATGAAGCATCTGCATTTAACTACAGCGATATGCATCCCCTTCAAACTAATACAACTAATGGCAATCCTCCCACCTCAAGTCCCTTGTTTAATGAAACTAGTTGTACATTAGTCTTCAACCCTAATCATTTGCTAACCTCAATCCCTCAACTAGAGTAAGTAGAAAGCATTTTTTCTTATTGCACATATTGCATTGGGTTTTACCCATACCAAAATGACCCCATTCACCCTTGTTGCTAGCACCATTCATAATGCCCCTAGTAGAACAAGTCGCTCAAGTCCACCAAACTTTAACAATTAATGCAAACCCTAGCTTCTTTTTATCACTAACTTCTCAATGTGGGCAAGGTGAGAGCATATGAAGACTAGAATGAGGACAATGAATTTAACTTAAGTTGCAGATTTTAGTACTGGTTCGAGTTTGGGTTCAAGGGTTCGTTTCGCAGGTTCGGCTAAATTTTTTTTTTTGGGTTGGGTTCATTTTGTGTTCGTACATACAAAAAACATGTAAAAATTAAAATATATATATATATATACACTTGATTTTAAACAAATATACATATTTTAATATAATAATTCTATGTAGCCGGTTCTTCAGGGTTTGGCCCGGGTCCTGGTCCGGGTTCGCCCTGGGTCCGGGTCCGGGTCCGGTCCTCCTGCTGGTTCGGCCAGGGTCCTTCCATTTGGGCCTTGGTTCGCCAGTGAAGAACCCGGGCGAACCCGGGCAGAACCCGGGCGAACCCAAGGCGAACCCAAGGCGAACCCGGGCGTGTGGGCGGCAAAAAGTGCATGTTTTATGTTTTTTTTAATATTTTTCTTCCCTTTGACTTTGACCCACGCCATGGGAACCCTAAAAGTGACCTCTAAAACATGTTAAACACCTAAACTGCCTCATTTTCATTCATTTGTTTTGCAAACAAGCATTTTCATTTCAAGAGGCTGACTTCTTATTTTAACTTGTTGGATTGACAAAAGGAGTTGAAGATTGATTGTTGAAGCTTCTACAACGATTGCATTGCCATTCCTACAGATTTGCAAGTGTTCATTGGCTGCTACAAAGATTGTTGAAGATTATTTTTGCAAAAAGGTATGTTTTTCTCATTTTTTTCTCATTTTTTCATTCTTTTTTTTTTTGTTTTACAAACAGAAACTTTGTTTTGCATCTTTTTTTTTCTGTTCTTCTATGAATGTATACATTGTGCAAGATTCAAAAGAGCTAGGTTTTAATTTTTTAAAAATTATTATATTTTGTTTTCATTCAAATTTTGAATGTGTTGTTTGCAAAACAAATTGCCATAGGAATCACAATGTCAATGGGTTCTACCTTCCGGCTCCATAGCTAAACCAAACCCAAAGTTCAAAACAAATGCAAATTCTCCTCTATGGCAGTATGTTGAAATGATAAGACAGCTTCCAGGTGGTGGTGGTTATGCTTGGAAATGCAATGGGTGTGATGTTCAATATTCTAGTTCATACCATAGGGTGAAAGCACATTTGTGTGGCATAACTGGAAAAGGCATCTCACCTTGCCCTGGAAAGAAAGATGCTCCTATTGACCCTGAGACAGTTGCAAAATACATTATGGAGCAAGAACTAGCAGATCAACGGGAAGCCCAAAAAGGAAATCACCCTTTGTCAAATAAAAAATCAAAGGGAATGCAGCCCCCATCTAATCCCAATCCCAATATTGTGGTAGAAGACCACCCATTTATGGCCATTCCAAATCTTCAAGCTCAAAGTGCACAACCTTTTGCAAACAAGAGAGCAAAGGGACCTTTGGAAGTTGCATTTCAAAATGAGAGTAGAGCCCTTGCCGACCAATGTGTAGCAAGATGCGTATATGCCAATGGACTATCTTTTAATGTTGTTCGTTCTCCATATTGGAAAGAGATGTTGAAAGCGGTTAATGAAGCTCCAAAAGGGTACAAGGGCCCGGGTTATGAGAAGGTGCGTAGCACTTTATTGGATAAGGAGGTTGAGTTGGTTGAAGATGCATTGAAGCCAATAAGAGATTCATGGGTTGAGACAGGTGTGTCCATTGTTTCAGATGGTTGGAAGGACTCAAAAAATCGGCCTTTGATCAATGTCATAGCGGTGTCCCCTAAAGGGGCAATGTTTTTGAAAGCCGTGGATTGTGAGGGGCAAGTAAAAGATGGGCAATTTATTGCTAATATTCTTATTGCAGCCATTGAGCAAGTGGGAGCCCGCAATGTTGTTCAAGTTGTAACGGACAACGCAAAGAATTGTAGAGCTGCAGGGTTGTTGGTTGAGGAAAGATATTCACATATCTTTTGGACACCTTGTGCGGTCCATTCACTCAATCTTATGCTGCAAAAGATTGGGAATAAAATTGAATGGATCAAACAATTGTATACTGAGGCTGAGGACATTCAGATGTTCGTCACCAACCACCACTTGTCTCAAGGGATCTTTAGAACATTTTCAAAATTGGAGCTATTGAAGGTAAGAGAAGTAATATTTACATTTGTCATTTTCTGATTTTCATAATTTGATTGTTCAATCTAATTTAAATTCTTCTTTAAAGTTTATTTTTAAATATTAATTTTTTTTTAATTTGCAATAGGTTGCAGAAACCCGCTTTGCCTCTAATACAATCGTCTTGAGACGACTTGTGAAAGTTAGGCAAGCACTTTCTAGCATGGTAATCAGCACCAATTGGTCTATATGGAAGCAAAGCAGCACTGAAAGAGCAACAAAAATTAGGAGCCTGATATTAGATGACTCATGGTGGGATCGTGTGGAGTATCTCCTTAGCTTCACCGAGCCCATTTTGAGTATGATTCGCTATACTGACATGGACAAGCCATGCATTGGACAAATATATGATGGTATAGACTCTATGATTGAGAAGATCAAGTGCATCATAAATGCAAGAGAGCAAGACCCTGAAGAGACTTTCTTCAAACAAGTGCATACAATTGTTGAAGAAAGATGGAACAAAATGACAACTCCGTTACACCTTCTTGCCTTTGCATTGACTCCAAAATACTACAGCTCTCAGATTCTTTCACAACCAGGAAGGCTTCCTCCATATAGAGATTTAGAAGTGGCTGAAGGGTACAAGGCAGCATTTGTGAGACTCTTCCCTGATCGAGATTTGCGGAGTGTAGTCACGGATGAGTTCACTGATTTTGTGCACTCAAATCATCTAGATGTTGATGCCTCCCGTGATAGGTTCTTAAAGGATGCTCATTCTTGGTGGTACTTCCATGGACAATACTTCCAAAATTTGCAGCCCCTTGCAATCAAAATTTTATCACAAGTAAGTTTAATAAATTTTCATATTTTAGTTTTAAAAGTTTCATAATTCCATTTATAAATTTTTAATTGTTTACTTTGTCTTCATAGGTTGCTAGTTCATCCGCATCTGAGAGGAATTGGAGCACATATTCTTTCATCCACTCAGTAAAGCGCAATAAATTGCTGTCAAAAAAAGCGGAGAACTTAGTATATGTGCATTCCAACTTGCGTCTCCTTTCACACAAACAACCTAACTACAAGGACGGGGAGACGAAGTTGTGGGATATAGTGCCAGAGGATACTGACTTGGATGCTTGCAGTTCCCAACATATTGCATATGGGGATGAGCCTGAGGATATCCAACAGGGGCATGGGCACATTAGTAGTGCTAGTGATGGTGCCATTGGCACTTGTGATTCATCTAGTCTTCCTACTACATCTAATGTCAATGTTGACAATGATATGGATGATCTAGAGAATCCATATGATGATTAAAACTTTGAAAGTGTTGTAATATTGAGCTTGAAGTTTGAACAATGAATATTTATCATGCATGTTTTAAATGACATTCAAGTTTATGGTGGTTTTGTTGTTTATATGATGTTATCAGTTATGTGATATTCTAAAAGTAAATTCTAATCCTAATTCATGCTTCTAGGCTGCATATATATATATATATATATATATATATATATATATATATATATATATTTTATATATTTTGTAATTTGTACTAACGAACCCAAGACGAACCGAACCCACCCCCAAAAAATTTTGCCGAACCGGCGAACCGAACCCCCGAACCCGAACCCGAACCCGAACCGGCTACTTAGTAATAATTATTAATATTTATAAGCCTTATACAATATTAATAAAATTTATATATAATATAAAAATTATTACGAAAATTAATAATATATATGATTCAAATGTAAGATAGAAAAGGGCTACCAATATATCTCAATGGCTGTGACTGGGAACAAGGTAATTATCTGCTGTTGCTAATATTAAATGAGTATTCTCACAGGTTGCGGTTGGGTATTTGACAGCAGCAAATATAATGCAGGCCCCACTCAATATTCATCAAATTTCAAATGAACCTCTGACTGAGAATTCACTGTTGGAACTTAAATATAATATAGCTGTGATTTTAGTTAATTCTTGTAGTAGACCCTTGCAGATGTAGGAGATATTTAGCAGACCAAAAGAATTGATATGGGACCCACCTCAGATGGTGCAGTCTGCAATGGAAAGATTAATTCCTTTAAAAATGCTGGGAACAATGAGTAGCATAAACCAGTGACCAATATAATTGATTCCCTTGAGTCTTTACAAACAAATTACCAAGAGTATGGTGACAAGGCAAACAAGGATCTTATGTGTCAGGGGTTGGTCCCTTAAAAAAAGCTGCAACTGTCTGTTTCAAACAGCAATATATTTTAAACCCCTGCAGCATCTATTTCATAGGGAGTTCCAGATCCTCAATGACCTACGGCTCCTTCACAGAATATGGCGCCAAGAATATTAATATAAATCACGCAGCAATTTATAAATAAAAAAATATCATATGGCTGGTTGTTGTCAGAAATTATTCCCCAAGAGGGAGACGGCAATCCTAAAACCACAGCAAACTTTATATAGGAAAGACTCATACGCAGCTCCCCTTATAGTTTGCAGGCCCCACAAGCTGAGCATAACTCTATTTTATTTGCTAAAAATGGGGTTCAGCAGCACTATTTTATGGAGTGAATAGCCTCCTTTAGGGAGTTTAGCCAAGTCATAGCATTTTCCTACTATGCACGGATTGCAGAAGGATTTCTTACAAAATAAATTCATTAAACAGCTCTTAAAATATATCAACTCCTTAACAAATAAAGTACGACCAACTAATATATTAACCATCAGTTTAAAATAATATTCTGATATCATTCACAATTGAAATAAATATAACTGTAAATATCAATCTGGAATAACCAACACAAATAATAATGATCTTTTATATCCAACTGAATACTGGAAAAATACCCAAACAATTGGAAAAGCTGAAATTGAAAATCCATAAACCACTAAAATCTGGAATTTCTTTGAACTTTGGCATTGCTCCGAAAATCTTCAATATGTTCTTGAAAGGATCTTTCTGCACAGATGTAATCGCTGGATGGGATTGCCTCTGTGAAATAAGAGGATTTTTATCCCAATTCCAATCTAAAATCAAGAGGTTACCAAGAAAGTTTTCATCCTCTAGCCAAAAAATGAACACCAGATGCCCAATCTTCAAGAAAAGGGTTTTTGGCAACAACGAATAGATGCTTTTCCTAAAGCCCTACTCCTTTTATAATCACCTGTTTGCTATATTTAGCCTCCAAGAAGTCTCGAGAAATTTATTTTCCTTTTTAGTTTAATATTTCAAGTTGCCCACTTAAAAAAAACACTTTATAAAATCACTTTTAAGTACTTAATAATTTAATAATAAAATAGAAGTTACCTTTTTATTAAATTAAAGTTACTTTTTGGGCAACTTAAATAAAATTATTAAATTACTTCCTTATTTCAAAAAAAGGGACATGACATGAATACACTCTAATGTCTACAATTTAGCTATAAAGTGTGTGCTTGTGTTGTAATAGGTTAGTTTTAGAGTTGAAAGATATGCCTCCCTGCACCCCCAATACACATATCATCATACCAAGTATGGGCACAGGTAGAATACAGCCCAAACAAAAGTTAGGTATAAAATATGAATCATGCTAGATACATGGAGGTATGACACCTTTCTCAACAGAAATGTATGCAAATAAATTTAGAAAAACATTCTCATTCTTGAAGGGGAATGAAGTCAGCAGAGTTCTAGCTTCTTGTACGCATCCCTTAGAAACAAAAAAATCAAAAACCCTAGCTGAAATTTTATTAATAATCCTCCTTGACTCACCATCAAATTCAAAAACTTAACAGCCACATATTTTTTCCATCCTTGGCCAAATTTGGTTGAATGGCATCCATCACATAGGTTTTCTCTAGTTCTACCTCCAAATGTGGTAGAGATGCAACTTCTATCAAAACCTTTACCATTTTGATCTTTCCCTAACTCTATCCCAAGTTTTTCAGAGTTCACGTTGAATGGCATTTTAAGTTTGGAATAAGGCATGATTCAAGCCACTAGGATATAGAAGACCTAAATCAAAATCATGATATCAAGACAAAAGTAAAGTTTTGTATGTGTTCCTTGTGGCAACTGTTAGTGTAAATAGTGTCATTATCTACCTAGTTAGCTAATCACCTTTTTAGGATTGACCTTCAGTTTACTTAAGTTTCTTTTCCTTTTGTCTCACTTCATATGGTTGAGACATGTGTCCTCATTACTTGAGACACCTATTGACACTTTCTAACCCAATTGTCAACTGAGCTCACAAGTGTCCCATTGTTGGAGGGGCAGTCAAAGTTTCACTCCTACCTTCTCACCTCCTCATCCTTGCCTCTATAAACAAGGCTTGATCATTGTATTATACACTTTTCATTTCATATTTGATAGACATACTATTATGCATATTTTATTCACTTGTGGAAGTTGTTTCATGCTCTCTTTGATCTAGGCATTCTCCAACATGGTATCATAGCCATGAGAGCACGTTCCTTCCTACATAGAGGTGACTCTCGCACATAACCCTATCAACGGAGCATCATAGAGCCAAACAAACAACGTCAGTGTGTCCAAAAGGCTCAGGAAACGAAAAAATACCTTTCGTTTTGACAATTTTGGTAATTTTTCATTTTTTGCACTTTTTTGGCCTTTGTGCCCATTTTACAAAAAGTTGTAAAAATTCAAAAAAAAATTAGTAGAGGGCCAATCTGCCCTTTGCCTATCTACTCATTAGGGTAGATTTTGCTTCTTGCACCTTTTTTTGGCCTATTTGGCCATTTCTTGCGAGGAATATTCTTGCAATTTCTTGGCCTATTCAGCCTATTTGCAATTGTTTGGCATGTTTGAGCTTGGTTTAGATTTCCACATTCAAGGATTTCAGCCTATTTGCTTTGGTTCAGTTTGCGGTTCGTGGAAGTTGTTTTGTATTCTTGTAGGACTTTTGCCTATTCGTTCCATTTGAGGATTTGCTTACTCTTCTCTGAGTTTGCAATGTCTTTGTCTGCAATCTTTTGTGGCGTTTGAGGCAGTTTTTAGCACGCAACCCCCTCATTCTCATATCTCATTTTCAGATCTGATTTTTTTTTGGTGAAGGAGGCAAAGTTTTTGAGCCACCAAGGAATAGAAGCCAAGTCAATTCACCAATAAGAAAGAGGCATTTGTGTTTTGATCTATCCCCTTAATGCAACAGGGAGCAAAGATTTACCTCCTCCATTTTCATCGACCTCCACATTGACAGCGCCCTCCATTTGCAATCCCCAGCGCCCTCCATAAACCCACTCAACCTGCACCCTCAACATGGCACCATTTTAGCCGCGAGAGCATGTGTGGAGATTGCAGTGCAGGTGATGCCCCTGACCAACCTTGTCGTCGATTCATTCGGTGCAGTAACTCTGTCATTTATCCTCTTGTTCATAGCTATTGGAATATGTCACATTGCACGTGTTGTATTTTCAATACCAGATACGTAGAGAAAGAATTAGCCACCAGCTTCAATATTTTAACGTGCCATGGATCATTCGGATAAACCAGATTGTGTATGCAATTTTGTGGAGTGTGGGTGAAATCTTTCGTTTCCCATTGTTGGGGAGGAAAGTGTCAATGGTATGAAGGGTCGTGGTTATCTGCTCCAGCTTCTCTCTACGTCACACAAGGCGGCAATCACATCCACCAGTTTGACAGGCATCCCTCAACTCGTCCTCTTCAAATTGGCATGCCACTCCAACCTCACACACAATCAAAAAAGAAGTCATCTTTTAAAACGTCTCCCACTTGCTAGTCTTCACAAAAGTTGAACATTTGGCGGTTTCTATCATTGTCATTATTTTCATTAAGATGTTTGTTGTAATAGCTAGATACCATTATTATTTATTGTTCATTTTTTTTAAACTGTTAAATTTAACTTAGTGGTTTGGATAAACCATTAAATGCTTGTAAAGGGGAGACACTTTTTCATTTTCGCCATAGTTCGTCAAAGGGGCTTTATTGTATCTGCATAATTTGAAAACGGGGGGTCTTTTTTCAATTATAAATAGTTGTTGGAAAAATGGTTCCAACGCCGACATTTTAGTGTAGAGACATTTTGGAAATTGTGTTGTTTAATATCAATTTTTAACCTAGTCAGCATTGTAAGAAAATTTCGACAGGGCATAACTTTCACCTCGCTTATCGAAATTGTGCAAACTTTTTTTTATTTATATCTAAATGTCGATGCAACAAAAGAATTCCAACACATAGTATTGCCTTACCTGATCCTTTAGTTCCAACACATGCAGAATCATCATCCAGTCTCACTCAGACATCTTGTGAGACATCATCATTAGGGGATGAACAATGTAGTCTGATGACTTGCATTGATATCTCATCTACCATATCACCTATTGCTACATCTGAATTTGATGTTGACTCATTCATGAGTTCTAGTGATTATTTGCATCAAGACTTTGCTATCATCATTCCAGATCCACCACATATTGACGCATATCTACCAAACATCACATGTTTGTAGAATCCCACCTTCCTGCTTTGGAAGACACCATTGAGGACATTCATCTTCTATTTGATGGTAGCTTCAATGAAGTTGCATCATCATTGCCATCTTTGGATATTGCTCTTGCCTCACCTACATCGGCTTCTATCGTGACAAATTGTCCATACATTCATGAGTTATCATCATCTGCAGTAGTATCAAATTCACATCGGTCCAGTTATCACCATACATCCATGGTCCATGTTTCAAAATCTTTTATGGTGCCTGATCCATCTTATCAGCAGCTGTTACACATTAGTATTGGCTCGGAGATCTTTGAGCATCATTCGAAGACATCATTGGCATCATTTCAGTCTTTGGATCATGTGCACCATTCAAAGACATTCACCTTACTTCTTGCATATTCCAATCTGGAATGGGAAGTCATCTCGCACACATTTGTGATGTTGTTTCTTCCTAAGGAGAGAAATGTTGTTGAGCGTTCGTGGATCATCTTCAACATCCAATTTTGAGCATCTACCATAACTACAGGCATCATTTTTGCAGGGAGGCTGCATGGTTTCTCTTCTATTATTAGTTTTGGGAGGAAGCATTTCCTCACATGGAATTCACTACTTCACATTTTTTGGGGAGATCATATAGGCCTTCTCTTTTTTCTCTCCTATGGGAGGAACATCCATTGTACTTTGTGCTAGAAGTAGTCCTTAGGGGGTCATCATGAGTACTCCATCTATCACTTTTCTTCTTCACTCGTACATTTCATTTCATTGCATTTCTCTTTTGGAGAGGGGTTTTTATTTCCCACTGGGTGTTTCTCCTTTACTCCACTTTATGAGATATTGTACATGAGTACCTAGCATGGCCTAGTAGTCAGGACTCATCATTAGTGCATACATTATCTACCTAGTTAGCTAATCACCTTTCTAGGATTGACCTATTCACACCTAGCTTAAGTTTACATAGGTTTCTTCTACTTTTGTCTCACTTCATATGGTTGAGACATATCCTCATGACTTGAGACACCTATTGACATTTGCTCACCCATTTGTCAAGTGAGCTCACAAGTGTCCCATCTTTGGAGGGGTAGTCAGAGTTTCACTCCTACCTTCTCACCTCCTCATCCTTGCCTATATAAGCAAGGCTTGGTCATTGTATTATGCACTCTTCATTTCATATTTGATAGACATACTATTGTGCATATTTTATTCATACTATTGTGCATATTTTATTCACTTGTGGATGTTGTTTCATGCTCTCTTTGATATTGGCATTCTCCAATAGCAACAATCACCATGTCCTTCATGAGATCTAAAGAAATCAAGCATTCAGATTCATCTAGAATTAATTAACAAAATACTATCAATTTTATTTTTTACATATATTTATTATTTATTACTAATAATTAAATTCTAGTAAGTTTATATTAAGGTATAAAATAATCATTTATAATATATATTTAATAATATATTATGCTTTAAATTTTTTAAGTTGTGTTTAGTTTATTTTAATATTTAGTTTTATAACTTGGATAAAAAAATTTAATTAAATTTTATTTAGGTAGTATAAGTTGTTAGGTTTTAATTCGATTCATTATTATTCTTCTCTTCTAGTTTATATGTGTGTTTAAAAATTGTAATAAATATTTATATAATTGTCATATAGAGCCATATCCATATTCACAAACATTGAAAAATAGTTCACTACCATATCCATGTCTGTAAAGTCCTCATTTTAGCCTGACATTGTTTTTGAATGGTTTAGCCTATTCCTGGCCATCATAGGCTAATACAGATGGTTAGAGGGTCCTTCTTGGCAGAAATCAAAGTGTTTTATCCTTCAAAGCTCAATGTGGGTTCAGGTTTGGCCTTTGTTTCACTCAGTTCTTCATACTTACTATTTCTACTAAGTCACCATTTCAGGGAAGTCAGGGTTACTAAATTTAGTAAGGCACCTGGACAAGACTCCGATGCAATGTTGACCTCTTATTCAGTTGGATAGGCGAAATATTAAATATTTAATGAATAATTATCATTAAAGGTACTTTAATGATAATTAAATTATAAGGTTAAAAAGTGAACTTTATGTCCGATGAGGCCATGACCCTCAATTTAAATCACTTAAAGTACATTAATTTTATATTATTGGTGTAGGCGCCCAAATTGGAGATATTATAAAGTTTTTTTTATTAAAAACGCAAAGTGTATTTTAAAAGCAAATTAAATACAATTAAGAGATCGACTTCTTGAAGAGATTATAAAAGGGCATCAAAGGCATTCATTTTCATTATAATTTGGAGAATATAAAATTGTGTCTTTGGGAGTTCGTGCTCGGAGAGGAATCCAGCTAGGGTTTCTGCCTTTTTCAGCATTGGAGAACAAAAACTCTTCAGTGTTTGTGCAATTTTGAGGCTGTGAGAGATCAGCTGAACAATTGCCTGATTGTGGACTTTATCCAGAGGTTCAATCTATGCTGATTGGAGGAGAATCATCATAGGGTTTGAAGAATTTCATGATTCATCTATTGCAGACCTGAATTTCCATTGAGGCCACCATTATTAGTGCATAGCATGCTTTCAACCAGGCCGTACCATTGTTGTACCTGCTAGGCTGTACATTCAAGCTAAAGGCGTGTTTCTTCATTAGAGTCAAAACGCCATTCTTCTTGAGTTCCTTTCTCTGTCATTGCTAGCTCCTACATCATAAGAGGCATTGTGAGTGGATTTAGAGGTGGAGAAAGTGATTCTACAAGCAGGTCGTACACTTCACCAGTTGCTGCAATAAATTCCAGAACTTTGCTAATTGTGCTATCTCATCATGTCACGAATGCAGAGTTCAAGATATAAGCATTGTAAATCTTTATATTCAGTAAATAATATTGCAGCTCCTTACTTTTCAATATAGTTCCAGTTGCTTCAGAATTTGTTAGTTTCTTGCATACATATTTCCTGCCTGGAATTATTCTGAGAAAATACAAAAATCAAATATTATTATAAAACACAAATAAATTTGCAAATTAAACCAAAATACAAAACAAACTTCATCTACATATCTATTTGCAAGGGTTAGAGACAGCAGGTCTCTTATAGTGGTATCATAGTAGAGTTCCAGCCATCCTGTGCAGTATTAGCTTTCATAAGCAGAAATATTATATTTTATACTAAGGGAAGAGGAACGGGAAAGGAACATTGGGAAACACCCCAGGTTCCAAAGGGTAATACAGTTTCAGGCATTGTGATTTTCACAGGTCTAGCTCCACTAGCAGTGAGGACAGTATTACGGGTCTTATAGCAGATAGAGAGGTTTTGAAAGAGAGGCCTAGGGACACAGGGAAGGAGTGTGCTCGATCTGAGACTGAGTTTAGGAGGAGGCATAATAATATGATGGATATGATGTCTCAGCTTATGGGCACTATGAGACAGATTATTCCACAACAACATGTGTTTCAAATAGGAAAGACTAGCGGTACTGTAGGAGTAGAGCAGCCTCAGGAGACAGTTCAACAGAATTTCTCTTCTAGTGGTTTTGAGCATACGCCCGGACAACCTATTTCTATTTCTAGAGAGGTTCCCCGAGTCTAGCAGGTGAAGCAGCCAACTCCTCAGCCTTAGATTTAGTCACCTCGTGCTCTCTCAGCAGTGGATGTTACTAGACACTATGCTAAATATATGACACTTTCTCATGAGATTAGGCAAGCGTTGACTTTACATGAGTTTTTGGATGTTAAGAGACCGAGAGGGGGAGGCAGATTTGAGCATAGAGCGCCACATGCACCCCCACCACCTAAGGCTAACAAGGATTTCCAGCATGCTGTCAACAAGGTTGTCTTGCCACATTTTGATGGCAATGACAAGTGTTCAGCTAGATCATGGGTGCAAAAGCTCGACAACTATTTATCACTGAGACCTATGCATGAGGACGAGGCAATTAAATTTGCCACATTGCACCTGGATGGAGTGGCTCACGATTGGTGGCATCATGGGATGACCACTTTGCAGCATAATCTTATCACCACCTCCCAGGAGTTCACAAATAGGTTGATCAAGCGCTTCGATAAGAAAGATTTGGAGTTGTACTTCAGAGAGTTGGCACAACTTAGACAGGTGGGCAGCTTGGATAATTACATTAGCGAGTTTCAAAGGCTCGCTATGATGGTGCCTAGCTTGTCAGAGAGGCATTTGGATATATTGTTCACTAAGGGTTTACAGGAGCCTTTGAGAGGTTGGCTTAAGGCCTTTGACCCGCCTTTCTTGAATGGTGCCATTAAGAAGGCAAGGAGTATGGAGCTTGCTGCTCCGATAAAACAATTTCCACCAAAAACAAACACCTTGCCTACTGAAGAGAGTCATCAACCAGTTGCAGAGACCAAGGAAAAGACAACAACCAAACTTGATGATGCAACTCGTGATGAATTAAGAAGGAAACAACTTTGTTATTGGTGCAAGGAGCCCTACAGCAAAGATGATGATTGCCTTATGAGACAAAGGGCAAAGCTAACCGCGTGATGTGGGTTTATTATGAGGATGATGAGTCTGAAATTTCAGACCAGCAAGCTGTTTTAGAGTATAGTGAGGCTGGAAATGCCTCTACTGAGTTTGGGCCCGATGCCAATCTATCCCCGTTGGCATTATCTACTAGTGCACAGGATGATTCATTCAGGTTCAAGGGATCAGTGGATAGATAGCGATGTATTGCCATGCTAGACACCAGAGCCACACATAACTTTATTGATGAAGGTTTTGTCAACAGGTGTAGACTCCAGACAGAAGACTTTGTTGGATTCAGAGTTACGGTGGTGGATGGTTATACCCTCACCTACACTAAACGGATTTGTAATCTCACCCTTATGTTGAATGGTTATGAGTTACAGGCTGACTTTTATGTGGTCAACATGGGTGGGATGGATATAGTGTTGGGTATGAGATGGCTCCAGGACATTGGTTTCTTCACCCTCAACTTGCCAAAAATGGAGATGAGATTTGAGTTATATGGCAAGAGATATGTGTTGAGGGGGATTACAGATGGAAGCTTGCTCTCTATCTCTCTTGTTAGTGAGAAGAGCAAGAGGGTAGAAGAGGAGTTTGTGCAGATTGGGCATGGTTTTATTCAGTACTCTAAGGGTTCAGAGGTAATTGATTGGGATCAGCCTAGAGGTATGGTTCAGTTTGTAACCAACCCTTTGTTTGAGGCAAATGCTACATCGTCACATGACAATCCGCTCATTGAGATTGATGTCGATCACTTTCTTGACCCTAGTCTCGAGATGAGCGTTGATCGCAGTGTTTGGGATCCTTCCAATGCATCGGGATTTCAAACAAGGCTCGCAAAGGAGTTTTATGAGGTGTACACAGTGAGGAGTGCGTACAGTTTTAAATTTGATCCTCATGTACATTACCTATTTCAGATGCATAGCTCAGTGGCGCATATGCTAGATAGTTTGGATGACAGTTTTTTTTGTGCAAAGATAGGAAGCAAATGTTGTCAGTCTTTTGAGTTGCTTCCTGTTGTGGCTCATACTCCTGCGACACTTGGATTGGTTCGACGAGTTTAGACAGTTGTTCTAGTGTTGGTGTTACAGGAGCTGATTGGTGATGACAGGGACATTACGCAGATCTTTCCTTGGTATCCTGGTCGGGGAGAGTTTTCTTTGCAGCTGAGATTGCTTAGGGACAATCAATTTCAGGGATGGTTTAGCCTATTCCTAGCCCTCGTAGGCCAATACAAATAGTTAGAGGGTCCTTCTTGGTAGTAATTAGAGTGTTTTCTCCTTCACAGCACAGTGTGGGTTAAGGTTTGGCCTTCGTTTGACTCAGTTCTTCACACTTACTATTTTTAGTAAGTCACCATTTCAAGGGAGTCAGGGTTACTACATTTAGTAAGGCACCTGGACAGGACTCAAATGCAATGTTGACCTCTTATTCAGTTGGATGGACGAAATATTAAATATTTGATGAATAATTATCATTAAAGTACATTAAATTATATGTTTTAAAAGTGTACTTTATGACCGATGAGGCTATGACCCTAAATTTAAATCACTTAAAGTACATTAATTTTATATTATTGGTTTGGGCGCCCAAGTGGGAGATATTATAAAGTTTTTTATTAAAAACCTAAACTTCTTGAAGAGATTATGAAAGGGCATCAAAGGCATTCATTTTCATTATCATTTGGAGAATATAAATTATGTCTTTGGGAGTTCGTGCTCGGAGAGGAATCCAGCTAGGGTTTCGGCATTTTTCAGCATTGGAGAACGAAAACTCTTCAGTGTTTGTGCAATTTTGAGGCTGTGAGAGATCAATTTAATTATTGCCTGATTGTCGACTTCATCTAGAGGTTCAATTTGTGCTTATTGGAGGAGAATCATCATAGGGTTTGAAGAATTTCATGATTCATCTATTGCAGACCTGAATTTCCATTGAGGCCGCCATTATCAGTGGATAGCATGCTTTCAGCCAGGCCATACCATTGCTGTACCTGCTAGGCCGTACATTCAAGCTAAAGGCATGTTTCTTCCTTGGAGTCAAAACGCCATTCTTCTTGAGTTCCTTTCTCTGTCATTGCTGGCACCTACATCACAGGAGGCATTGTGCGTGGATTTTGAGGTGGAGAAAGTGATTCTACAGGCAGGCCGTACACTTCACCAGTTGCTGCAATAAATTCCAGAACTTTGCTAATTTTGCTATCTCATCATTTCGGGTATGCAAAGTTAAAGATATAAGCATTGTAAATCTTTATATTCAGTAAATACTATTGTAGCTCCTTTTTTTTCAATATAGTTCCAGTTGCTTCAGAATTTGTTAGTTTCTTGCATACATATTTCCTGCCTGGCACTATTTTGAGAAAATACAAAAATCAGATATTATTATAAAAACACAAATAAACTTGCAAATTAAACCAAAACACAAAACAAACTTCATCAATATATCTGTTTGCAAGGGTTAGAGACAGCAGGTCTCTTACAATGTCCATGCAACTATATTTAGTTTATTCATAGTCATAAAAGATTCAAAATATTTTGTTATGCATGTGAATTATAAGTTTTATTCTTATACCCAAGCCAAAATGTAAAAATAGATGTGGCAGTTTAGTTTATTTTCAATTACATGTTGAAACACCAAGGAAAACTTTCAACTTGTGAAATATATGAGCTTTGTTCATAATGTTAGAGTGTTGTAGTTAAGTTTTTTATTTGATAGGGAACTTCCACTTCTAATTTGAGGAAAAAAATTGTTCTATTTTCTATTGTCCTACAAAGAACAAATTAAAATGTTAACACATTAGATGGTATAAACTATAAACAACTCTCTTCATCTATTGCTAACAACGACGGATTTGAAGCAAGTTGAAGAGAAAGTTTTGAAAAAAATGTGTCACTCTATTGATTTCCTACCTTCAAGAACAAAAAGACCATTTCCAAATCCTATAGGATTTCATGAGCCAGCAATATGAATGGTTCAATCTGCTGAGGAATATTTTATAGGCCTTGAAAGAAAAAAGGAAGCAATAGAGGAAATAATCACAACTGAAAAATAAAAGGAGAGAATTGGCTGAAACAATGGAACATAAGAGGAAGCATACTGCTACATGTTTCTCGAACAATACAATGGCCTTTCCCTCATGGAAAACCCTTTTAGGAGTGATGCTTTGAACAAGACTGAGTACCAGTACTATTTGAATGTGGCATGAGCTAGAAATGAGGTAATCAATTGAGGATCTTAATCCCCAAACGAGCACCGATATGCTCATCCTCACACTATCTAAGGAAATGTGTTGATCTTTCTTTTTCTTCGGCTGAAAAAATGCTTTTGAAGAAACTACTGCTATGGAAATCTATGGTCTCATATCTATGATGTTCTTCCAATTGTATTGCCTTCTAGTATAACTATTTTCCTGCAATATCCATTGTTTTCTTTTTGCATTATATAATGTAAAAATGTTATGTGACCATTGATACTTTTGGACAAAAATCTGTCAAGGTAGTGAAAACTTGCATTTCTATTTGTAAATTGTAATTATTGTTTTCTTGCGATTCACAATTAGAAACTTAATCTTTATAGGTAACAAATATTGGATTTGATTAATCCTAACTCAGAATGGCAAGCTGGTACAAAAGGTGTCACTTGTTGAGGAAGACTTTGATATCTTTATGATCGTTGATGTACTTGATGAAGAGTATTTGATTCAAGTTAGGAGTGAGCATAATGTTGAAGCTTCATCATCAGGAACTACAGTCCTTTTTGGAGGGTGGGTACGTTTGGGTACGTTTGTACATAAAACATATAAAAATCATAGATATAGACATATTTGCAGCCTAAAAAGTAAAAACAAGAATTAAATTTAGAATACCACATATCATGCATATGCTAAACAGAACTTAGTACTACCATAAATATAACAAATCTGAAATACAATTATACTAAATTAATTTGATATCAATTTTTCAAAACTTGAATGTTACGATAGGTATATAATTATATTGAATTCACTGTTCATTGGTTCAACACTTAAAACAAAATAATACAATTAACAGTAGGCATCATATGGATCATCAGGTTGATTAAGATCAACATCATCATTGACATTAGATAATGTAGGTAAAAAGTTGAAAAAAACTTTGAAATCTGCATTGAGACTTTCGGAATCGGTCAAACACGCCACGTCGACCGGAAAAACATCGAGATTCGTCTATTTTTTAAAATACGTTTCATGAGTAAAAAATGCAATACCCTGGTCGATTCCACAAGGTTTTTACACATATCCGATTCAGATACATACCAGTACCCGGAATTGGCAGGGCATAGGGGCGATTCCGGTAACTTAGCCAATAACAATACTGGTCGGCAATAGCACCAATACCAATCAATATATTGGGTAGGTAGTGGTGTTGGTAGTCGAGCATGTTAATAATCCTCAACCTTGGGCTCTTCTTTCATATCTAATATGAACTAAACAAAAAGCAGACAGACACCTACCCTCATACATTATAAATATGATTTGAATATGCACTATACTATCTATGACATAGCATATACACTACAAGCATATGCAAGTATTTCCCATAATGTACATCAAAATTCAAGCAAAATAAGGAATTCATGAGACATGGCACCTTTGTTCTATGGTCCACAAGCTTTCTGAAGAATGTATTAAGAGGGAGTGATGAGGTACCTTTGAAATGCACTACCATCTTTCACACATATTTTATCTGAAAATCCATCAATAACAGAACTAACAAGATTCGGGTCTGCTGTCTCCACTTCGGCTAAAGTTTCTTCCAACAAATGCAACCTCTGTTCATTGATGGCAGTTAAGTAACTGAAAGTTAACCACAAAATATTTATACTCTAAAGCAAACCAATGTATCCAATATATTGAGTATTAACTACAAGCAAAGAAAACAAAAGAAGACCTAAGGCACATTCTTTAATTGTGATGCTAATAAGGATCAGTGAGGCTTTCAATTTCTCATAATCACATCAACAGTCTTCCCATCTCCACAAGTAGATAAGATATTATTTCAGTCTGGTAACGGTACTACAGAGAAGATTTCCTGCTCTCTTAGAAAATATTAAGCATAAAATCCTACTTATTGTCTTGGGAGATGGTATTTGTTGTCTTTATGTGGTAAACTAGGGTTGTAACATAGAAATAAAGATAAGATTGAAGGTACAGAAGTCAAAAAACATATGGTAGTCCTTTAACTAAAAAGCATAAAACTGTAATTTATTTTCCATGGTTTTGCAGCAATGCAGAGTGTCAACCTGCCTAAAAATTCCTTTTTGCAGAATTGCCATTTCATATTATCTGGTGAAGAAGACAGTCAGTAGCTGTAATGTTTTAAAGTTACTTCCATCTGTTCTCAGAACTTTATTCTCTGATAACTGTAGGTGGGAATAAGATAGGAGTGTTAGGATTAAAGCATTACTTAGGAAGTTAGGAAAAAACCACTTATGGTGTAATGTCTCCATTTTCGAGAGCATCAGAGTTTGGAAGATTAGCCTATCATTTGACCCTCGTAGGCTAGTGTTGTGGATTAGAGGGTCCAATTTGGGCGTTAATGAGTTCTTCAGGTGCCAGTTAACAGTGTTTTCCTCTCCAGATCGTTGGTATATTCTGAGGCTAAGTTATTCAGGGGATTCTGGCTTCATTTGTATTTACTTACTATTTATAGTAAGTCAGTGTGTTGATAGAGGCCAACCTTACAATTTTTAGTAAGGCATCTAGTTGGACAGAGGGAACAATGGGTAAGCCTGTGGCAAAGTTAGAATTGATGAATGGCGTTTATTTATGGAGTTTTAATTATTATTAAAGTAAAGTTTTAATAATAATTAAAAGAGCACATCATTAAATATTATTTGACTTTATTATAAAAGGTTATTTAATGAGATGTATTAAAGTCAATTATTAAAGTGCATTTATGATGTGTTGGGCGCCCACTTTAATGAGAAGATATAAAGTACAAAAAGCAAATATATTTTAATGATATTAAATGATTAAAATGCCTCTTGGAGAAATCGACCTAATTGTGGAGAGTATTTAAGGCATCAAAAAGCAAATGAAAATCATTCTTTGATCATTCGACACTTGTCTATTTTGAAGAAACTTTGGCTTTGGAGAAGAAACCTAGGGTTTTGCTGTAACTTCAATCTTGGAGAACGTAGCCTCTCTTCGATTGTGCTACCTACAGGTGAGAAGATCACCCAGGGGTTGCAGGTTATTGGTGGCTTCACACGGAGGTCACATCTGAGCATCATTGGAGGAATTTTCTTAAGTTTTCACAAGGGTTTCATTGAAAAATCTGAGAGACATTCATGGCTGTGATTATTTACTGCTGTTACAGTCTTGCTGAGCGGTACAAATGCCCTAGATCAGACTGTGCCAACTGATTATCATCAGCCATTCAGTCCTTATTGCTGAGGCGTGTTCTCTTGACGCTGAAATGCCTGACTTCTCAGCTCATTATCTCTTCCCTTGTGGGCGGCTAGGTGATAGTGAGTTGCTGTTATGGTTTATGAGGTGGAGAAGGCATCATATATGCTAGGCGTGGGATTTTACAAGGGTTCCATTGCTGCTGATAAACAATTCCAGACCTGCTGATGATGAGTTTCAGACCTGCACTAACCCACAGGTATGAATTTATGGATTATGTATTGCAAAGAATAACTATGTAGTAAATATGTGGAGTTTGTAAAAGGGAAGGAAACTGACTTAAATATAAATTGTATTTGCAAGACATAGCAATCTAATTGTGTTATTCGAGCATTTCATTCCAACCATCCTTTCATTGCTTTGTATATGATTATATGCACTCCTATCTATGTTCTTGGCTATATATATTTCCCGTTGAAAAATCAAAACAAGCAAATAAACTTGAAGAACAAACAAATTTATTAAGGCAGAAATCTTAGTGCAAGTGTCCACCTGGGGTGGGACATTACATATGGTTGATTCTTTTCTTATGAAGCCAATTTCTGCTGAGTTCCAGGAATTCAGGATTTTGATACAATGGGATGCATAACAGCGAAGCTTTATCATTCACTCACTACTGTCATAAGTCCCCTGCAGAAGCCAATTTCTGAAGATCAACCAAGTGCTTTCAAGATTGTCTTCAACAGAGAGGACACAAGGACTATGGGATTGAACATAGGAAAAAATAATATCTTATCACACCAATTTCTGAGCTGCTATGACTTCATATTGGTACCTACTGCCAGTAATTTAGTTTAGGTATCAGACATTTATTATCTTGTTCAACTGAATTCATATTTGGGAACAAGCACATCTAGCTAGACGAGATTTTATTTTTAAGTTGTTCAAGCTTCTAGAAGGGGCATCTACAAGCAATACATCCAAGTCACCCAGACCTCCCCTTCCTATGCCACTCAGCCTGAAGCTTGCTTTTCACACTAATCATCTTTTACCTGGTCTCATCCGCAATCGATCTGTTCGATAGAAAAACATTCTATATTATTAACCAGAAAAGATTACAATAAAAAGTAAAAGGAGGTTAACAGTAGATATTAAATATCTACCTACTAGATACTATAGAAACAATATATCAAGCAAAACTAAACTTACATTAACACATTGACCATTAATAACAAGAGAATATAATAATATATTATTCTAACACCCTCCCTTAATGGTCAATCTATCAACAACACGAGGTTGCCCCCCCAAATTTGACAAACTTATCCGGGCTCAAAGACTTGGTGAGAATATATGCAGTCTAATCTGCTATTGGAACATACTGCAGCTGAACTGATCCGTCTTCTACTAGCTTGCGGATGTAATGACAATGAAGCTCGACATGCTTGGTACGTTCATGGAAGACTGGATTTTTGGCCAGTTTGAGCACCCCTTGATTATCAGTGTACAAGGGACAAGGTCCTGCTTGTGACATGTGCATGTCAGAAAGCATCCTGCGGAGCCAAACTACCTCACATGCTGCCTTAACAGTTCCTCGATATTTTGCTTCAGTCGAGGAAAGAGCCACTGCTTGTTGCTTCTTGCTGGTCCATGTTACAGCGCCCGTACCCAAACTGAATACATACCCAAAAGTAGATTTTTTGTCATCCACTGAACTTGCCCAATCTGAGTCTGTGTAACCAATCAGCTTTGGATCCTTGCATCTGCCATAGAGAATGCCATAATCTGAAGTGCCCTTAACATATCTCAGCACGCGCTTCGCTACAATCCAATGATCAACTTTTGGAGCTATCATGAAGCGAGAAATGTAGCTCACAGCAAAACTGATGTCAGGTCTAGCGGCAGTGAGGTAGATGAGACTACCCACTAGTTGCCTGAATGTCGTTTCATCAACTAGAGGTGAATCAGAGTGGGCTAACAACTTCAGCCCCTTCTCCATAGGTGTGGAGGCAAGTTTGCAGTCCTGCATCCGAAATTTGTCAAGCAGACTTCGAGCATACTTAGACTGAGAGAGAAAAATACTATTAGTTGTCTACCAAACCTCAATACCCAAACAGTAATGGAGAAGCCCCAAATCTGTCATGTCAAAAGCCTGACACAAGTCCTGTTTGATTGCTGCAATGAAATGTGTTGCACTGCCAGTAATGATCAAATCGTCAGCATAGACAACAAGAAAGAGAATAGCATCACCAGAGTGCTTGACATACAGATTACTGTCAGAAGGGCCACGATGAAAACCATGATCAACCAAGTACTGATAAATCTTTATGTACCATGCACGAGGAGCCTATTTCAGTCCATAGAGCGCTTTCAGGAGTCTACATACCTAATGTTCTTTTCCGGCAACCTTGAAACCAGAAGGCTGCGTCATGTAGACTTCTTCCTACAACTCACCATTGAGAAAGGCACTCTTGACATCCATCTAATGAACTGTCTAACCAAATTGGGTTGTAATAGCTTGAAGAAGACGAATTGTGCTCATCTTGGTAGTAGGAGAAAAAGTCTCCTAGTAATCAATGCTCTCCCACTGTGTGAATCCCCGAGCAACTAATTTGGCCTTGTATTTTATCCAGAGTACCATTTGCATGATATTTGACCTTATAAACCCATTTGTAGATAATAGGTTTCTTCCCAAGAGGAAGATTAGAAAGAACACAAGTGTGATTCTTCAGAAGACTATGATATTCTATCTGCATAGCCTTTTCCCACTCTAGAATTCCTTTAGCCTCTGAATATGTATAAGGCTCATAGATGCTGTGGATGTTGGCCATAAGAGTAAAATTGACTGTGTTGGGCTGCTTTCTCTTTCTACGAACTAATCTGCCCTCAATGAGTTCATCATCATGAAGATCGCCGATAGTCTTGGCCCACCACTTAAGCCAACGAGTAGAAGTACCAACATCTGGAATAGGAGAAACAGCATCACCTAGGATATCTGGAACAAAGTCATCTGAATGTGAGTCCTGAGGAAAATCAGGTGGTTCTAGAGCATGACTGGTAGACTCCTCATCTTCAGAGTTAGAGTACTTTGAAGCCCTCCCATCAGGGGAACCAAGAGGAAGACGAACACCCTCATCAGGGACCTTCATAGGCTTATCCACAAGACTGGTAGTAGGGACAAATGGACCAGTAGTCTCATCAATCACAACATCACGGCTAAATATGAGATGATTTGTCTCCACATCAATTATCCAGTATGCCTTGTGATTGTCGCTGTAACCAGTAAACATAAGTGTCTAGCTCTTGGAGTCCAACTTGGCACGTTTGGCTTCTAGAATCCATACATGAGCTGTAGAACCGAAGACTTTCAGATCGCCCACCTTAGGCTTATGCCCTAACCAGGCTTCTTCTGGAGTCATCTTCTTAACGTCCTATGTAGGTGACCGATTCAGGAGGTAGACTGCAGTATAAACTACTTCAGCCCAATATTTCTTAGGTACATTTTTGTACTCCAACATAGAACAAGCCATTTCAGTAATGGTGTGATTCCTACGTTCAACGACACCATTCTATTGAGGAGTGTATGGTGTGGTAAGTTGGCGCTTAATGCCGTGTGAAGCACAAAAAGTAGAGAAGTCAACTAAACAAAACTCCCCCCCATTATCTGACCTTAGAGTGACAATTTGAGAACCTGATTCTTTCCAAACTAAGGCATTAAATTGCTGAAATGTACTGAACACATCTGATTTATGTTTCAAGAAATACACCCACATTTTTCGACTGAAATCATCAACAAATAATAAAAACTACCTGGACCCAGTAACAAATGGAGTGTTCATTGGTCCACATACATCAGCGTGAACCAATTGAAGTACCTTGGAGGCTCGCCAAGAATCACCATCCGAGAATGGTGTCTAATGTTGCTTCCCAGCTTGACAGGCTCCACAAACTCCATGATTTTGAGTTTGGATCTCAGGTAGACCAACAACCAAACCCTCCCGAGACAATTGAGAGAGGTAGTGCACATTCAAGTGCCCATAACGTTGATGCCAAAGTTTGATGATGGTTGTACTCCTAGCAGCCAGAGCATGCCCCTAAGAATCACCAGAATCAGCAAGTCTATACAAACCGTGATCCTCAAGTCCCATAGTGATGGTAGTACGAGTCTCCCTATCAATGATGTTGCAGGTGGACGAACTAAAAACAACATCCAACTGGGGAGAATGCCTCATGATCTGATTGACTAAGAGAAGGTTATGTTCCATGCATGGAACATAGTAGACATCGAGAAAGAGTAAATTTCTTCCTCCTGAGTGAATCTGGACAGTGCCCTTACCAGCAACTGTGTACTCTTCGCCTCCTCCAAAAATGACTGAATCAGAGAATGGTTCGAATTTTGTGAACCAATCCCGACGATGAGTAAAATGTCGCAATGCCCCGGAATCAATATACCAAGCAGAAGAGTGTACTAGATTTGTTGTTCTCTTGGCCATAAATGCATAGAATGCAGACTCTTTCTGCTCAGTGTGCTCAGCGACATGTGCCTTTTGTTGACATCCTCCCTGCTTCTTTTGTTCAGAAGCCAAACGAATGCGACAATCAGCCTTCATGTGACCGTATTTATGGCAATAATTGCACTGAACGTTCTTCTTCTTCTTGTTGTCTTGAGAAGAACCAGAGCCTTTCGGCTGAGAAGATTGAGCCTTCCCTTTGTTCTTAGTAGAAGCTTTGGCAGAGAACGCTTGCTCTGTGGAGGTCGAGCTGGTACTGCTTCCAAACTGTTGTCTCCAGCGATCCTGCTACAAGAGCTTGTTGCAAAGATCTTCAAATTTGAGATCAACATTGGTGGAGGTGATATTCAGCGTCTCGATGAAATGCTCATACGAACATGGGAGACTCTTCAGAGTAATGACCACCATATCTTCTTCCTCCATTTTTCGACCAATCGCCTCCAACTGATCACGAATGTCCTTAATCTTCGTCAGATGTTGTTGTAAGGTCATTTTCTCGTCCATCCTGATGGAAAAAAGCATGTTCTTGAGAAAGAACGCTCTACTCTTGTCGGAGGTTCCATGAAGGGCCTTCAAATGATCCCAAATTTCCATAGCAGTTTTTCCAGACGGTACCAGAGGTAGCTGCTCATTTGTGAGGGAGAGTTTGATGAGCATGACAGCTTCTAGGTTGCGTTCATCCCATTTGTCTTGATCCTTTCCGGCTACAGCGAGACAGGTTGAGTTCCCCAAAACGACCTGATCGAGACACCGATATTCAAAGATCGTAAGCATGCACTGCTTCCAGGTGTTGTAATTCTTCCCGTTGAACTTCTAACTGCTTTCGAGCATTATATTCGTCAAAGATGCCATCCAGTACCTCGCGGTCAAACTGGGGACGACAAAAAAATGCACAGAAAACAGAAACAAGTTCTGCAAGACAAATTCCAAGGCAGAAACCAAAACCCTAGCACGGATTTCGAGGTGTTACTGAAAACCCAAAAAATATTAATAAAAACCCAAAAGGATTTAGGAATACCCAAAAAAATTGAAAGCACAAATTTCGAGGCACGAAAAACGAGGTACCCAGAAAAATCTAACGACAACCCAGTTGAGATCTCGAAAAACCCAAAAGGAATCTGCAATCAAAATAATTTTTCGACTTGAACAGGAGGGTCAAAACCCTAGACAAAAAACGCAGAAAACCTAGCGGCCATTAAAAACTCAAAAAATTGCAGAAACCAGCTAGAAATCGCGGGCAGAGTATTCTGAAATAAAATGCACCTTTAAAACCCTAATAAACGACCTCAACCACAGAGTCTCCAAAAAAAAAGTCTTCCAGAATGAAGACAAATAGTGGCCTCAAACAGCAGAAAAATGTGTCCTTAAAAGAACGTGAAAAACGTGATTTCACAGAAAATGGTACAAAAAAATCATGTTTCTCAAGAGGCGATGCTAGAACAAAAAGATGTGAGCTTCTCCAGAGAAAACATAGTTGAAGTAATGACAAAAACACGATTTATCTTGACTGCAAACAGGTTTTTTTATGGTTGCGCCCAGAAAGTATGAAAAACGCAGCCTGAACAAAGGCACACGGCTAGAGAAGAACACAAATCGAGCACCAGATGCAGAAACCAAGGTCGCACGCGTTGGACAAAGACTAAGAACTCCATTGGCAGAAAACAACTGCGATCAACACAGAAAAGAGAGCATGAAAAACGCCTTCAGGAGAGAAATGCATGCCAAGACTCAAAAAATCACGTCCAGAACACGCCCAACAGAAAACGCGACTTAGGGATTGGCGGCTAGGGTTTTTTTTTTTCCTTACTGGATTTGATACCATGTTCGATAGAAAAAAATTCTATATTATTAACCAGAAAAGATTACAATATAAAGTAAAAGGAGGTTAACAATAGATATTAAATATCTACCTACCAGATACTGTAGAAACAGTATATCAAGCAAAACTAAACTTACATTAACACATTGACCATTAATAACAAGAGAATATAATAATATATTATTCTAACATGATCTTGGAAGAACTCGCAGGTTCAATCTGAGAGCATCCTATTATGTTGAATCTTTTACATAACTCAAATGAGAACCCAAGACCTCCTTTTATAGAGTTTGAGGGAAAAAAAGAGTAATTCAAAATTCAAAATTATTCATTTTCCCTCAAATGTCTTTCTTGACAATTTTAAAAATAAACTTAAGTCCCCCTTCCCTTCCCTAGGCGTCAACTTCAGGGTACATAACATAACTTTATAAAACTATAACACTAAAGTGAAATAATATAACATTAACATTAGAACTTTAGTGTGTAGTTTAAATACTCCTATCCCAATTGCCGAAAGCACCACCCAGGCTTCAGAACCCGAAACTGAACATGCCAAGATGTAATTGAAGCCGAGGGACAATAATAATTGCCAACCCCGAAGATTACTAAAAATAGGCGTGCTCTCCAAGAAGTTTGGAGAACAGCCCAAGAGGCCAAAAACACTTCTGAAAGTGTCACTTCAATCCACATCACTAATTGAGCTCAATTCCGCCATTAGATGCCAAAGAAAACCGAAACTAAGCTCTCCAAGATCTTTGGAGTCCATTATTACTACCAATTAGCCTACGGAAACTCAAAGAATAGGCTAACGGTCACCATGTTGATTAGGCTTGACAAGGAGACATTACATTTCCTCACTATCTCCAACATCATCAGTCACATGGCTTGAGGTTTCCCTTAAGCCAAATGAGGGTGTGTTCCCATCAATTATAGGTCAAGATGGACCACCATATTCCTAGACATGACCAAATCTATCATCTTTTCTCCCTCCAAGAGGTAAAGATAGAGGAGTATTTCATTTTTAGATGCCCCATTTCCAATGAGATCCAGGGAAGATATGTAATGTCTCCTATCCTAAGTATGAGGATGTCTAAGTCACTTTCCAGCCTTGCACAAGATTTTGGATTTTCTCATATTGTCATATCTTTCTACCATTTTCTACTTCCCCACTAGTATCATAGATCCCAAAACCCCAATCCACGGCCTTCCACTCCCTTGATGTTTGTGTACCCATAGACTTTCACTTATCAATATACTTGGTATCGCCAACCCCCAATCCCTACTCCCTCCGACCATTGCATCCTTCTAGTATTCATTTCCCCAAAACCCTGCACTTAAGCATGCACTTTCATGGAACCTCATATTCAAACAAATGACTTCACCCACTACTACAGCCAACCAAGAACAACATTAATGAGATCAAATTTGAATGTCATGAGATGGTAGCAAACCAAAACTTTCAACCCATGCTAGGCCTGCAACCTCTATATAAGGTAGACTACTTCATGAATTTGGATCATCTTTGAAGATTATATCAACGAACCTTAATTGCAGAATTGAGCACTTGTGCTCTCCTATTAGATCTGAGGAAAAAATCCCTTGGGTTCTAGAGATCAGAGTTTCATAGAGTTCAAAGGATGAAACCCCTTTGGATTCTAGAGGATAGCTTCACACCAAGGTTGTATTTGTGCTTCAAGTTAGAGACTTTTAATAGATAGGAAGATTTCAGCATTTGAGCATTTCAACATTCTGAGTATCTTCTAAATATATTTGTGATCATTGTAATATTTATTATCAACAAACATATGAAGTAGCAAAGCTTTGTAATCATTGAATGAGTGATTTGAATGAAATACTCTGTTCCAGCCAGTTAATATGAGCAATCCATATTGTGGATATTTTAGATTTAGTCATTTTCGTTGAGACTCATTATAATATTTGAAATCTGAGTACTTCTAAATAAATATTTAGGTAAGAGCCATTACAGTTATCAGAGCTTTGATCTTGCCTGCTTGAAAGATAAACGAAATGGTGGATGCATCCCAGTGAAAGAGAAATCAATTATCAAAGAAGAAAGCAAAAATAGTTGCAGACCCCAGATCTAAATAAAGAGGAAGATATGGTAAAAGAGGGAAGAAGAAAATAAAAGTTAAACAGCTGAAGAAAAAGAAAACTTCCTCCATGAGAACAAAATTAGGTTGCATCAAAGACAAGAAGCATTTACAAACCTAATTGGGTGATTGCTGCATGCTAAAGAAAACCTGAAGTCCCAAACGCTCTAAAGCATCTCAAGGAGAAGGGAGTATACCTGCAAATAATACACCTGCAAGAAATGTCATTCCAAAGCCATCAAAGCCTATGTTTCTGCAAAAGGAGGCAGAGGAAGAACAACTGTTGGAAGACTCGCCTGTAGAATAGATTGGCAAAGATTCTGAGGAGTACCTAGGTCAATCTCAAGCCTTCAAAAATGTAATATCTTTTACTAGTTAACTAGACATCATGGCTAAGAGAAAGTCCAAGAGAAGAGCCCTAGATGGCAATAAAAATGGTAAGAAAATGTTGCAATAAAAATAGGTAAGTTGAATGCCGGCAACAAGATCTCTGCTAGGGCTTGGTTCCAAAAATTCCAAACTTATTTATGAGCTTGCCTAATTAGTCTACTAGGGTGGGAAACTGAACAATTTTTTTTTAAAATACAAACCTTTCACACAGAAATCCGAGAAGCAAATATTCAAAAACATGAATTTCATGAGAGCCTAAAGGCTAAAATCATAACATTTGTGATTTCTTCTCTTCAAGTATTGTTTTATGTATTCTTCCACCAATCAACTAAATGACCAATCTTTATTTTGCTTATTTCTAGACAAACCATTGATTCTCTAGTTAATTTGGGTAGATAGGGTATGTGTCTACTTGTCCAGTTAACATTCCCTTTGTCTAGTGCATTGCTCTTGTGAAACTCTAACAAATGAAAGATGCTAAGTCAGAGTACATTGTAGTGTTAGCATTTGAATAGTTTGTGTGGGTATAATTTTCTTTTCTGAAGAATTTATCTAAATCATTGTAAACTTCTAGATTCAATGTTAGTAACATTTGTTTAATCTATAAGCCAGGTTTAATCATTAATTGTTAAAATGGGTGGACCTTGTTGTGTGCTGTTGTAGGTACATCTTTACAATGAAAGTGTGCTTGTATTTGGCATGGGTGTGCAAAAGAAGTATTTTAGTGATGTGTTTTCTGTGACAATCCCTTTGATGAGGTATTACGTTTCTTTGCCAGTTTGGATGGTTAGGTTTTGTAGCCTTATAGGGTACTATGTTTCATCTGAAATAGATTCATCTTGCTTGCAACAATATTGTTCTTTGGGATGAAGAATTTATATACGGATACACTTTGAGGATTTACATTCATAAGCTGTTAAAAATATTTGGAGAGCTCAAAACATAACATAAAACAAGTAAATGCAGGATCCAGGCCTCTCATGTACCACGCTAATATTAGTCAGTCATAACTATCAGTATACTAGAATGGGAGGAATTGAAACACATGATTTAACATACAATGCAATTATAGATTACTAATTGTATGAATTTCCAATTGTAGGTTTATTAATAATTGTCATGCTGGTAGAGAATGATTAACTTCACTCTAGTACATTGACAAATTGCCTTCCCTATACTTGGGTTTTTGATATCTTTTCTAAAGTTATCTGATCTGAAATGGATCTTTTACTTGCATTGCATTCAGTTTATCAGTCACGAATTTTGTGTAAAAATAGCTGACAACCAACAACATTAAAACACTACATTCAGTATGAAGACAAACAAGGAAAATGTAAACAGACTGTTGCATGTCAATGTACAAAGTAGAAGTTAGGAAAAACTCTGAGGATGATCAAGACCCTCAGGGACCAATTTAGCATTCCTCTTGAAAGAATGGGGGATATGTGACAGGTTCAGTGGCCAACAAATTCATCACACTGAATACATCTGAGTTAAACACATTCAACAGCCAACATATCCGTCAACTACCACAAAGCACAATAACATCCAGCCAAAGCAGAAGCCAAGATATTACATATTCTGTTGTTGAGATGGCATGCTGCTTAGGTATCTATATGCCAAATTTGTAAGCTGTCAATATCTTTAGTTGTAGTCGGCCGAAGTCAGCCAGTTGTTTATGTTAATAAAACTCTAGTTGTAGTGGGAATAAATAATGTAATAAATGTCATGTAACTAAGTCCCAATTAGTGGTAAAGGATTGTTATGAAACATCACGACAGTTGGTTGCTCAACCACTGCCGAGCATTATATGTACTAAGTCTTTGTAGTCAGGAAGACACGATTGGATAGTGTGACATCTTTATGATTGCACATGATCATATTTACTGGAAATGAATAGAAGCATTCCATGTTTCAAGCATCTTATGTTTTTGGATATGTTGTTTTGTTCTATGTTCTGTGCATATAGTTTACTTCCGTAGTACGTTGGAATACACCCAGTAAAGTAAACATTTGGCACCGTTGCCTAAGCGGACCAGGGAATCACTTGTAGCACAATGGCAGCGTAATGGGTCGACTAGCGGAAGAGCCTATAGAAACTAATGAAGAAAGAGAAGACCAGTTGACACAAGATTTGATAAATCTGTGGAATATATCACTAAGAGATCACGTACAGAGGGAATCCCTCAAGCGAGAGATCACTGAGGCAGTTATCTGGGACAGACTGGAAGTGAACGACGAGGTTGACCACCTCCTCAATTGTCTACCAAGATTACTGGCCCACCATTTCATCATCCTACAAGACCTTCGAGCGAAGGAGGATCAGGAATACCGACGGCAGCAAATATTACAGCGGCACAAAGAGAGAACCAAACAGGAAGAGGAGGAACGAGACACTAGCCGAAGACGTACTCTTGGTAACCAACAATGATCGCGTGAACAACTTTTAATGCCCGTACAGCCGAACAAAGACAATAACCGATTACTAAGCGGCACGAGACTCAAGAGGAGAAGGTTCAGCGATCACTGTAATGAGCCAACCAATTTTTTTCAATTTTTCAATGAACAATCCAATACAACAAGCACCCATTAAGGATAGCCCAAATCCAAACAACTGTTGGAAAGTAACTCTACGCCAAGAATGGACACTCAATCCAAAGATGAGAGTGGTGTTGACATATGGCGCCAAGGATCGTCAATACTCGAAATGAAAGAACAATGCTGAAAGTAACCCAACCCAAGAATGTGCACCAAGACCCGATGTGGGTGAGGTGCTAGCATATGGCGCTGGGGGTCTTATGAATTTGGTGACGGCTCAGCCGATCAACAGTATGATGATTACAATGCAAGTTCAAGAAGTAAATGGGCACCTTGCCGACCCCTTCCACTTTTCAGCGGGCAATACAGAAAGAAAAGTGCAATAAAAAAAGACTAAACAAGGCCAGTCTCTTCCACAAAGGTGGGAATTATAATAAACTGAGCAAGGACCGGTCTCTTCCACAAACGTGGGAAATAGGAAATTGCAAGAAATAAGATGGTTGAACAGTACTACTGTACCAGCCTTACCATGAGATATTTTTCCTGCAAATAACACTATATTAGAGAAGTCTCAGTGCTACAAATATGAAGTGTGTCTCTCCAATCACCAAAATGACTCTCCCAACAAGAACCCAACTCAGAATGACAACTTCTACAATCTGATATGACAAACCAGCAACTAGGAATGCACAGACCAACAACTAAACAAACCACTAGAATGCTTGTAACCCACTCCAAACTCACCCAAATGGAATGAAACAAAAATGCCTAAGCTACTAATGATGTACGCACCCAAGAAGCAACACTAAAACCATTCCAACAGATTGATATTTATTTTGCACGAATTTCAAGACAACTCCAAAATGGTACGGCCCTCTAAGAGGGGCGATTTCTTGCTCTAAAATCCTACACTTGACAATAAAATCTGATAATCAGCATGAAGGGTCGCCCCAACCAGCAAAACTCATTTAGCAAATACCCAGAACAAAATAAAATATATTCTATGACTTCTAAGCAAAAACAACTTTCAGCTATGACTAGACCAGCAACTCAAAAATGATCAACTACAAGAAACTCCATCACAATATGCTCAATCTGCTCTGAAGAGTTAAGAACAGCCTTTATCTTATAGCTAGTTGCTATCTCTCAAGCAAGAAACTAAGCCCAAGCTAGGAGGTATGCATTCCTCGAAGCAACTCACTCACCATTTCGGCAACATAACAATATAGTAGACATGAGATAACAAAATGAAGAATATAAGCCTCCTTATATAGACTCATGAGAAGAATCTCCTCTACTTCTAGAAGGTGTGCCCAAAATCTCATGAAGACATTTTAAATTTTGAATTACTTTTCCCTCCTTCAAAAATGCGTCCAACTCAAGGGAGAAATAATTCTTTTAATAAAATATTACTCTTCATCAAAGTTGGCGTCCCACTCTCAAGGCATCATTTTCAACCTTAGAAATATTTTAAATAGCCTCCTGATGAGGCGTCCACCCTCCAATACCCCTTTTTCAGAACAACTTAAAGTTATATCACTAGGCTATGGGGTCCAAGGTAAAAATATAACATTTATAGCATGAAATACTTATTCCTCCAAAACTTTCACTTCAAGGATAAAAAATCAATATTACCCATTGTACTGCCTGAAGAGGAAAGCCCCTTGTGTTGATGCTAACAAGACCACTGCCAAAAATAGAATTTACTAAAACTAGTAAATTCAGAAAGTTGCTCAGACCAAAGTGCATACGATACCATTGCGAAGCTCTCTGAAAACCCAGAAAGAATCCAAAATCCAAAATCTAAAACTCCAAGTGCAAACCTCAGAAAATGCAGAAACAACCTCCTAGAAAGTAGGAAACCCTAATTTCAGCTTCCGACTAGCCTACGGGCCTCCAGGATAGGCTAACGGCCATCAGTACTGATCACTGCTGAGAAGGGGACATTACAGTGCGCCCTCCCCAAGATTGCATGCCCTCAAGCAATCGCAAGTCTGGATACTGCAAAATCTCCTCATTCTCCCAAGTTGCATCCTCCAAAGGAAAATTCCTCCACTACACCAAGTATTTTTTGATTGTCCTTCTCCTCAAAGTACACTCTCTGGAGTTGATGATCTCCTCTGGAACCAAAACCAACTGACCTTCCTCATCCAAAGGAGGCAAATCTAATGAAGCCACAACATTGTTTCCAAGCGCCTTCTTGAGGCGAGACACATGGAAGACATTGTGAACTTTGCTACTTGCTAGTAGCTCCAACTCATAAGCCATTGCTCCAACCTTTATGATGACTTTGAATGGCCCATAGAAACGTGGTTTGAGTTTCTCTGCTCCACTCTTCTTGAGAGTAGATTGTATGTATGGCTAAAGTCGAATATAAACCATGTCTCCAACCTCAAATGAACGCTCAACACGCTACTGATCAGCGTACACCTTCTGCTGATTTTGTGCTATCTAGAGATTGTTCTTCAAGGACTTCAAAATATCTTGACTTTGCTGCAACAAATCCTTGGCTTGAGGGGCTTTGCTATCACCAAACACCAAATCAGCAAAGCTAGGAGCCTCATAACCATAGAGAGCCATGAATGGAGACATCCTTATAGACATGTGAAAGGATGAATTATAGCAATACTCTCCTAGGTGAAGCCATTTCACCCATGTCTTTTGTTGCTCCGAGACATAGTTTCTGAGATAACCCTCCCCTCCAACCACTTGTTCACTGCTTCAGTTTGACCATCCGTTTGTGGGTGATAGCTAGTACTTGGAGTAAGCTTTGTACCACTCAACCTAAAAACCTCTTGCCAAAAAGTTCTTAGGAATTTGTTGTCCCTATCACTCACAATGCTTTTCGGCAGCCCATGCAATCTAAACACCTCATGGAAAAACAAATCTGCAACTTGAGCTACTGAAAATGAACTAGCAATGGCAAAGAAATGAGAAAACTTTGTTAATCTATCCACCACAACATAGATACAGTCTTTTC
Source organism: Sequoia sempervirens (assembly GCA_007258455.2). Classification (NCBI taxonomy): domain Eukaryota; kingdom Viridiplantae; phylum Streptophyta; class Pinopsida; order Cupressales; family Cupressaceae; genus Sequoia; species Sequoia sempervirens. The sequence continues at coordinate 69,958,595 of VDFB02086081.1, read as the reverse complement.
CTTGAGTCTTTGGCAACCCCATGATGAAGTCCATCGATATGCTTTCCCATTTTTTATTGGGAATAGGAAGAGGTTGCAGCAATCCAGCTGGAAGAGCATTGAAATATTCCCTTTACTTTTTTCCCCAAAATTAGACACACAAACCAGCATCAAACCACTGATTAGAGTTAGCTCCAAATGCAAATCAGCATGGAAAGTAACTCTAACCAAGAATGTTCACTAAGATCCCAATGTGGGCGAGGTGATAGCATATGGTCAGAGGATCATTAGGTATAAACTGAACTGAAATTACAATTCATCTGCTGATGCAAGAATCCACAAGCAATGGGAATACTCCACTTATTCCGTGGGTGAGATTATTACATTATTAATTTATTAAGGCAACAAGCCAACCATTAAATCCTCTCTTCCACTTATTTCATGGGGGGAAAACAGTCCACACAACCACTTATTTTGTGGGGGGAATTTACAAACAAGAAAGATGTTTATTCTAAAACTCAACCACTCAATTGTGGGAGTGTAATCAAGTATAAATTGCAGCAATAAAATGAAATAGCCGTTATTACTACTAACTAGCTTTACAATGAATAGAAATAGCTGCAAATAAGAGAGATGAGCTTCCAGAATGTTCTTTATCCACACTGGCGGTAAACCATCCAGGGGTACTTAATGTGAAAAATAAGAAATGATTGCAGCAATAAAGGACTGGAACAATACTACTGTTTACAGTCTTACAATATAGAAAGAGAGCTGCAAATTACATGAATATTACAATGTTTTCAAAGCACCAAGATACTGAATGATTCCATGATAAATATTAACAATTATTAATGAAGGACTGGAAATTCAAACTGAAACAAGTCTGATGTAAATCTGCAATTCTGGAAATGAATAACCAGCAACTATAAGAATCAATTAAATGCTCATAACTTCACCAAAATACCTCCGAATGGAGTGAAACGAAGTGCAATGAACCTCTAGAGGATAGGTGCCCATGACAAAATGAAGAAACAGCCTCAAAAGTCATCCATTAATTTATGGCACAATTCCCAATGCTCTCCAAATGGTACGGCTCTTGAGAAGGGCGATTTAGCAATATAAAATCAAAGACTTGGAAATAAATTCCAATATCTTGTGGAAGGGGTCGCCTTGGGTCTAGAAACACTTTGCAAACATACCCAGAATGATATATAATTTGCTCAAAAAGCTGTTAATAAAAAACACTTTCAGCTGTAGCAATATCAACAACACCAAAACTAAGAAAAACTCCAAAATCTTCAACAATTGAGCTCCATCTGCTAGTCTGAATGAGAAGCAGCAATAAAAACCAATTAGGTGTTGTCTCTCAAACACGAAATTGATTGGAATCTAGGAGGTAAGCATCTCTCGAAGAAATAATCACAATGTCATTTCGACAACATAACTTTAGCAATTAACAATGGATGCCAAATGCTGGAGCAAAGCTTCATATTTAAAGAGAATGAGATGACTCTTCAATTTCCCCTAATGGTATGCTAAAAGTCACATTTGAAACTTTCAAATTTCCAAAAGTTATTAATTCCTCCTCAAGATGGCGTCCACTTCATGGCAATTAAAACTTCATTAAATATTTAATTTTTCCTTTATGAGGGTGTCCCCCTTCAAGTCCACCTTTTAAACACAACTTGAAGTTATCATCTTAGGCCAAGGGGGTCAACAAAGAAACATAACATTAATTGCTTTGTATTAAATAATTGCCATCAAAACTGCATTTTGGAAGCTATACCAAAAATACCAACTACTCCAACAAGAAAGAACAACTGAAGTACTGCCAACAGGACCACTGCCAAACATAGTATTTACTAAAAATAGTAAACACCAAGAAATGCCACAGAACCTCCAAACAAAGGAAACCCTAATTTCACTTTTGATCAACCTACGGATTTCCGGAAATAGGCTATCAGTCAAAGAAGAGTATATGGCCAAAATGGGGACATTACAAGCATTCTCATTTTTGTTCATTTGGCAAGTGTGACACTCCTTGATGTAACGTTGGGCCTCCTCTTTCAACCCTTTCCAAGAAAATCTTTCTCGAATATGCCTATAGGTCTTGAAATAACCTTGATGACCAACAAGTGGAAGGTCATGGAAGGTCTGCAAAATCTTCTTTTTGAGCTTAGATTTGGCTACCAAGAAGACTCTCCCTTTGTAGTGTATCAATCCATCAACCACCTTGTACCTTTCATCAAGAAAAGTACCTTCAATAATGCTGGTTGCAAACTGATTTTTGGCATAATCAGCAAGCAACAACTCCTTCCAATCAGCAGTAAGCTCACACAATGAGCTCAAATGAGGCCTTTGAGATAGAGCATCCACCACTATGTTGTTTTTTCCTTTGACATACTCAATGTCAAAGTCGTAAGCTTGAAGCTTACTCACCCACTTTTGTTGCCTTTCGTTCAAGTCCTTCTGATGCATGAAGTGCTTGAGGCTATTATGATCGGTCTTGACAACAAACTTGCTTCCCACCAAGTACTGTCGAAACTTGGCCAATGCATGCATGATTGCAAGCATTTCCTTATCATAGATGGAGTATGACCTTTTAGCACCTCTTAGCTTTCTGCTCTCAAACACGATTGGGTGTTTTTCTTGCATCAAACCTTCTGTAGAAACCATAAAGACCCAAGAACCCCTTCAAATGAGTCAAATTTTCTGGAGGTGGCCAATCTACTATGGCCTTGATCTTTTCTGGATCAACCTTCACTCCTTCAGCACTGATTATGTGGCCAAGGTAGAGCAACTCCTTCATTCCAAATTCAGATTTGGACTCTTTGGCAAACAAGCTTTCTGACTCAAGGATGCTAAGCACCTCCTCCAAGTGCCTGAGATGTTCTTCCCACGTCTTGCTGAAAATGAGAATATCATCAAAAAAGATTAATACGAACTTCCTCAACTACTTCTGAAAGATTCGGTTCATGCAAGACTGGAAAGTGGCAGGAGTATTAGTAAGCCTAAATAGCATGACTGAGAACTCGAAATGACCATAGTGGCACCGGAATGCCGTCTTCTCAACATTAGTTCCCCTCATGTGAATCTGATAGTATCCCGACCTTAGATCAATCTTCAAAAAGAAGTTAGCTCCGTGTAGCTCATCAATGAGCTCATCAATTCTACGAATGGGGTAACAATGCTTGATTGTGCTTTGATTCAAGGCTCGATAATCCACACACATGCGGATGGTGCCATCTTTTTTCTTCATAAGAACAACAGCTGAAGCAAAAGGGCTTTTGCTTGGGCAGCTGAATCAAAAGGGCTTTTGCTTGGGCAAATGAAGCCCAACTCCAAGAGTTCTCTTATGTTCTTCTCAATCTCATCTTTTTGCTTCTTGGGATATCGATAGGGCATTGTGATGACTGGCTTGACCCCATCTTTGAGCTCAATGACGTGCTCAGTTCCTTTGTCAGGAGGCGGCCCAGGAAGTAGATCAGCAAACACCTTACTCTTTTTGGTAAGGACTGGATATCTAGCGAATAGTCCCTCTTTGTTTCAACTAGACTAGTTGGAAGAACCATACACTCTATAGCCCACTCAACTTGGTCATGTCGAATCAGCCTCTCCATTCTTTTGAAAGATACAATCCGAGGACCTCCATTAGACATTCCTCTTGGCAACACCTTTCTTCCCATCGGATTGAAACTTGAGCTCCATTGTTTGCAGATTTAGAGAGATTTCTCCAAGAGAACACAGCCATTGAATGCCAAGAACAGCATCTATATCTCCAATACTCACAACATAGAAGTCATCTTTGACCTCATGGTTGCCCAATTGCAAAGACATGTTAGCAACCTTCTGATTGCAAGAGATTTGGAACCCATCTGCTACCATGACTTTGAAGCCTTCAAATTCTTCAGTTTTCAATCCTCTCTTTTCAACCACCCTTTCATCTATGAAGTTATGTGTTGCTCCAATGTCTATCAAAGCAACAATTTGATGCCCTTCAATCATTCCACGAACCTTGAATGATTCGTTCTTTTGAATACTAGAGAGTTGGACAATGGGGGCCCCAACTCCTTGCTCATGATCGAACTCTTCTGGAGCTTTTTCTTCCTCACTGTCCTCAAAATAAGTCTGCTAATCATACATATCAGATTCTAATTCATAATCAAAATAGGCCTCCAGGTGGTTAGAATGCCCTCTTCCATAGCATCTATGGCCCTTAGTCCAAGGTTTTTTGCATGTGTAACATTTTCCCTCTTTTCTAAACTTATCACGAAGCTCATCATCCATTTTAGAAGAAAACTTTTTATGCTGATTTGAAAAATCCTTCTTATCCTTCTTATGAGAAAGAGGCTTGGACTGAAATTTTGGCCTAGGGGCAGCCAACTCCATGCTTCTAGCTTTCTCAATGGCCTCTTCAAGACTTGGTGGGTCAAATGTTTTTACCCACCCCTTCAATGGTTCCATCAACCCTTTGGAAAACAACACAACTAGTCTTCTTTTTGTGATGTCGGGCACCATCACGGAGAGTCTTTGGAAATCAGCTACATATGCCTACAATGAACCATGTTGTTTCAGCTGTGTAAGCTCACGAAACTTTACTTCCGGATCTTTAGTATCAAACCTCTCAATCAACTTGTTGGTGAACTCATCGTAGGTTCGAATGAGGTTGTGGCCAAGTGTGACCAAACCATGGTACCACCACTCATGGGCAGCTCCTTCCAAATGCAACATTGCAAACTTGATAGCATCTTCTTCGGGCATAGGTCTTAGTGAGAGGTAGTTATCCAACTTCTGAACCCACGACCTTGCTGAACATTTATCACTTTCATCGAAGTGAGCCAAAGTCACCTTCCCAAGGGTTTGCTGATAGTCAGTTCTAGGAGCCACATGAGCACGGTTTTCAACTCTTCCACCATTTCTTCTACTTCTATGGTTCATGAATTGATCAAAGGACCATTGGTCTATAAGATCAGGAGGTAAGGCGGCGTACTCCATGTAAGCCTGTCTTGCATCATCTACAATGTTAATAGCGGCCTCAACTTGTGGTTCTTCCCTCTGAGTGAATGTAGGGAAAAGTGGCCTAGAGGTTGATCCTCTAGAGGTGGCCTCATGCTGGCCAATAGTTTTGCCTCTCCCATTGCCATTGTTTCCATTGACTCCACGATTTTCTCCAATAGCATTGTTTTGGTGTGGGGGCTGATTCTGAGCAGCTTGTTGATCCATTCTTGCAAGCAATTGTGACATCATATCAATCATCCCATCAAACTTCTTTTCCATCCTTGCATCTCTTTCTTCCATGGTCTGCTTAAGACTGTCTGACATGTTCTCAACTGCTTTACCGGTATCTACTGCCTTCCCAGTCTCTCTCAAAGCCTCTGAAAAAGTATCTGCCTCTGGAACTGACGGAAACTGTGACTGATTCCTTGCCTAATTTCTGGTGTAGTCTCTGTGGGCTTTGTCACTCATCTAACAACTGACACTATTGGGCACAAGATGGCAGGATCATGGCTCTGATACCACTGTAATGAGCCGACCAATTTTTTTCAATTTTTCAATGAACAATCTAGTACAACAAGCACCCGTTAAGGTTAGCCCAAATCCAAACAATTGCTGGAAAGTAACTCTACGCCAAGAATGCACATTCAATCCCAAGGTGAGAGTGGTGTAGACATATGGCACCAAGGATCGTTAGTACTCAAAATGAAAGAACAGTGCTGAAAGTAACCCAACACAAGAATGTGCACCAAGACCTGATGTGGGTGAGGTGCTAGCATATGGCGTTGGGGGTCTTATAAATTTGGTGACGGCTCAGCCAATCAACAGTATGATGATTACAATGCAAGTTCAAGAAGTAAATGGGTGGCTTGCCAACCCCTTCCACTTTTCAGCGGGCAGTACAGAAAGAAAAGTGCAGTAAAGAAAGACTAAACAAGGCCAGTCTCTTCCACAAACGTGGGAATTACAATAAACTAAGCAAGGACCAATCTCTTCCACAAACGTGGGAAATAGGAAATTGCAAGAAATAAGATGGTTGAACAGTACTACTGTAACAGCCTTACCATGAGATATTTTTCACTAGGCTAAGGGGTCCAAGGTAAAAATATAACATTTATAGCATGAAATACTTATTCCTCCAAAAATTTCACTTCAAGGCTAAAAAATCAACATTACCCACTGTATTGCCTGAAGAAGAAAGCCCCTTGTGCTGATGCCAACAAGACCACTGCCAAAAATAGAAATTACTAAAAATAGTAAATTTAGAAAGTTGCTCGGATCAAAGTGCATGCGATACCATTGCAAAGCTCTCTGAAAATCCAGAAAGAATCCGCAATCTAAAATCCAAAACTCCAAGTGCAAACCTCAGAAAATGCAGAAACAACGTCCTAGAAAGTAGGAAACCCTAATTTCAGCTTTCGACTAGCCTGCAGGCCTCCGAGATAGGCTAACGGTCATCAGTATTGATCACTACTGAGAAGGGGACATTACAATCACTCAGGCTACAAGAGCAAGAAAATCAGCGATGAAGACTAAGGCAAGTTGATAAAGAATTTAATGAGGATCTAATTGAAATAAACCAAAGTATTAAAAGAACACATGAGAATCTTAAGGAAACAGACCAATCCATCAATAGAGCACATCAAAGTTTGGTTGAAGGGAGGGACGAAGGACCCTTCAGCACTCCGTATGTGGGAAGGTGCAATATCAATGAAAATGAAAATGAATTAAGTGAATAACTTGATAATAACATGAGACGCATTCAGGAGTTGTCCATATCGGACGACGACGAACGGCTGACGACTGGAAGATTTGAGCCCATGACCCTCGGGCAGAGGGAGTACTGGAAGGAACCCAGTATACTCAAGGTGTCGAGGACGCTAACAGAAGACGTGGGAGCGACTTGTACATGGCCAAGAGTGCAAGTGACGCACTGGAACATAGCGGGAAAACCAATCTAGTCAGGTCCAATACACAAGGAGGACAACGGGGAAGGATGGTGACTCTAGCCGAGCGGCAAAGGATGATGACTCCAGCCGAGTGGCAGAAGTTGTCAAAATTTATGGCGAATGGGTCAGAAGATCCAATACGGCATTGCAAAACATGTGAAACAATTTGGATAGCCAACGGACAGGACAATCCGGATCACTGGCTGAAGGCATTTCCAACAACACTCTGAGATAGTGCCATTGACTGGTACTCAAAATTTGACCAAGTACACAGAGCATCATGGAGATTATTGAAGCAAGCATTTCAAGAGGAGTTCAAACTCCTGAGGGATGATAGTGAGATTATAGCGGAGATCTACAATACTAAGGAAGGGAAGCACGAGAGTATACGGACCTATAACCAGAAACTGAAAGATTTGTTGGGGAAACTGGAGAGACAGCCAGCGGATGGTCTAAAGAAGAGGTGGTTCATTGAAGGACTACTTCCCTCGCTCTGGAAGAAAATGAAGGTGGTAACCCCATCCTCGTACACTGAAGCATATAACCATGCAATGGACATCGAGAGTAAAAACAAGACATCTTCCTGAGGGAAAAAGAAAGATGACAACAAAGGTACGGGGGAGCGAAGATGAATCAAAAACCGTACAATCCCTTAGTCGAGACATGTTGAGAATGATGAAAGAACTGAAAGCCGACGAAGAAGGGTCGAAGGAGGCAAACGAACTGTGGTGTACCGAACGCAAAACAGAAGGTCACACAAAGGCGAACTGTCCAAAGAAAATGTTTTGTGACATCTGCCAAGTTATGGGACACCCCGTCAAGGAGTGCCCATACAACTTAAAAACACAGAGTTTGCAAGTGTTCTTCGCACAAGGGGAACAATCAACCCCTCCGACAACACCGCTGAAACCCCAAAACAATGCATTCCTTGGTGGATATCGCAACAATTAGAGAAGTAACAATAGTACGCCAAGAAGCAAAATCTAGTACGACAACAAAGGTAGACCAATGATCCAGTGCCGAAAATGTAACGAATGGGGTCACTTTCCCAGGGATTGCCGAAGCGGTCAAGGTGTTGGGGGAAAGCTGTGCAAATGGTGTAGTCTGGGCAATCACAAAGACACCCACTGCCCGAAGCAGAAAGGCATCAACATGTTGGAGGTAGCCGACGAAGAGGTCCTAGCAATTACAAGGGCGCAAACAAAGAAGGCCAATTATCCGAACCCTGGCATGGAGAAAGAGAGACTCCGAGAAGCCAAGGCAAAAGTGGAAGAGGCAATGGCAAATGAACGAAGAACTTCCAAGGCAGCTAGTACAACGTTGCAGTCGGAGTCCGAGAAGAACATAGTACGGAAGGTGCTAAACACAACCGTACCAATTAAGGTAACAGACCTTTTGCAAACGATGCCTCAACTGAGAATAGCAATCACAAATGTCATCAAAGACAATCTTCAGAAGGGTCCAACCGAGAGTATGACAAAACCGGCAAGAGAGGCCACGAATCCAATGCTACTCGCAGTAAATGTCAGGAGGAAGCCGGTCGTCATACAGATGGAAATCCTGGGGAGGAAACTCTCCAACACCATCGTCGACGGAGGCTCTGGGGTGAACGTACTGCCAAAGGAGACATGGAAGTGCCTAGGGAAGCCAACTCTCTGGCCCCCGACATTCCACCTGGTACGAGCAAACCAACATGGCATCAAACCTCTCGGTACTCTAATGGTGCAGAAAGTTTTGATCGGCATGCAACAGTTCTTATAAAACTTTGTCGTCATCCCGTTGGAGAAGAAGGCGTACGACGCACTGTTGGGACGAGGATGGTTGATTGCCGCCAAGGCGAACCAAAATTGGAAGAACACACTCTCGATCAAGAGCCACAAGAAGAAGTACACTATTGATTTGAAGAACCGGGCGGTAACTGAAGAACTGGCTTCTTCGAGGATAGAGTCAGACGGAGGATCGGATGTCAATGAAGAAAGGAAGATGATGGAACCGAACGATGAAGGTGTACTGGAAATTGGAGGTTGCTCGGAGGACGAGACCAGTTCATTGAACGGGCTATTTCATTGGCAAATAGAGGATTACAAAGTCTTTCACCCAGATTGCAACATGTTACAAATCAGAGAAGGCGGCTGAGTAAGAGGAATGAAGAGAAAATATAAGAAAGAGGAGAGAGAAGATGCTAAAAGCTAAAAAAATATTAAGAATAGAGAAGAGAGAATATAAGAAAAAGCAAAAACGAAGAAAGAAGAGAGAGAAGATGAGAGAGAAAGTGACAAAAATCAAGAAAAATTGAAGAAAGAGGAGAGAAGAAAAATAGAAGAAATGTTGAAGACAAATTAAAAAAATTTAAAATTGAGAGAGAAAGAATGCAAAAGGAGAAAAATAGAATATTAATAAAGGCGAAAATATTAAAAAGTGAAGGAGAAAATTCAAGGGCATGAAGACAATTAAAATCAAAATAAGAAAAATCAAAATAAAAAGTCGTCAAATTCACATATTGGCCAAAAAGAGGTTGTACGATGAGAAACCTGTTGCCAAGCCTACCGTATAGCGTATGGCCAAGATAAGGGAGTTCAACGAAAAAAAATAAGAGCTCAGCCATATGCTGCATGATAAAAGGAGGTAGTACGAGAGCCAAAAAGTAGTAGCACGCCAAATAGAAAAGAAGAAGGTGAAACCGGTAACCATGACTCAGCAATCAGAGGCAAATCATATGAAATGGCAAAAGCGTACGGCATTGGCAGGACAAGGGAGGTCATACGAAAGACTGGATGGCAAGCTATTTGTTGGCGAAGTTCGGCAAACAAAAGTGAAGATCAGGCAAAGCACAAGCCGGAATAAAAGCAAGACAAGTTCGTACTAGAAGAAGCCATCATACGGCATATCACATAGAGCATGAACAAGGCAATACAAGAGGAGGTCATAGAAACCCAAGAAGTCAAGCTCACAGAGGTCATACGGTCTAAAGGAGGTAGCGTACAAGACATCAAACGACCGAGAGAGTGCACCATACGGCCAAGCAAGCTCAACGTACAGCCTAAAAGCACCAGCATCGTACGGCCACAAAGAGTCATAGTACGGCGTCTTGCACAACTCCATACGGTTCAGTGGCCAAAGAATACATGCAAAACCTCAACTCGGCAGTTACAACAACTATCTCGTCCTGCCAAGAATTAATTGTCAGGTGAAAAGAAACATAGCGGATTTGTATCGCCAAAAAGACACCAAAGTGGACAAGGGGAAGAAAATAGTGCAATACAAACCAAAGGTAGCATCAGCGAAGGAAGCATCGACAAAAAGCAAGGAAGAGGAGGAAGATGAACTGATTGACTTGTCTTCTTCGACATCGGCCGCCAGTTCGCCGACAAACATAGTATCCTTGGCAATTGGCGCTCAGACTACACTAGAGATGTAAGTAGAGGGCGCGGTCATGATACCACCCTTCCAGCCGGCGGGGTTCACCTTGCCAACACCGCCAGTTCGCATCGGGAGCCCACCGCCGGCCGTGACATTTACCCTGTCGGCATCGCCAATTGGCGTCGAGTGGACATTGAGAGTAGCAGCTTTCGTGCCAGGTGCATCGCCAGGGTGGGCGCCGCTGGCATGAGACTTGGCACCGCCAGTTGCCACACAGCTAGACTTGGCACCGCCAGTTGCCACACTGCTAGACTTGGCACCGCCAATTGCCACACTACCAGACTTGGCACCACCAATTGCCACATCGCCAAGGTTGGTAGTTGTAGGTGGAGGAAGTACACTGTCAGGGTTGGTAGTTGCAGTTGCAGGAAGTACACCACCAAGTTCGGCAGTTTCAGGAAATGCACTGCCAGGGTTGGCAGTTTCAAGAAATGCACTACCAGGGTTGGCAGTTTCAGTTTCAGCCACACCACCACCACCAGGTTCGGCAGTTTCGGGAGATGCAGTGCCAAGGTTGGCAATTTCAATGGCACCACGAGGAGATGCACTGCCAGGTCTGACAGTTTCAGGAGAAGCACCGCCAGGTCTAGCAGTTTCAGGAGATGCACTGCCAGGTCTGGCAATTTCAAGGGATACACTAGATGTGGCAGTTTCAGGGGATACGCCGCCAAATTTGGCAGCTACAGGGGATACATTGCCAGATTTGGCAGCTTCAGGGGATACATCGCCAAGACTGGCGCTGCCAATTACCTTTCCGCTAGCCACATTGCCAGACACACCAGACATGCCAATGTTGAGACCGCCAGCATTACCACCAACCACTAGGCCAGTGACTACATGGGGAATGATTACAACGTAGAAGCAAGTCACCACAACGGTCGAATCGCCAGTTTTCCTTGTTGCACTGCCAGGAGTGGCACAGATAGAGGAAGAGTCGGTGAAAATTATACCAAACCGGCTAGCTAGTGCTAAGGAAGCCCGAGCAGTGGCCTTGGAGGCGAAGGTGACCGCTTTGGAGGAAGAGGCGCAGCAAAGGGAGCAAGCGTGCGAACAACGAGTAAAGGAGTTAGAAGAACAATTGGCAACTAGGAGCACGGAGACGGATAAGGCCAAAAGTCAATTGATGGAGGCAGCTTGCATGGTTAAATCCGCCAGCGAACAGGAGATTCTCGTCGATCGCCAGCTTTGCGTGCGCACAGAGGAAGTGAGGCAATTGAGGGAGCAGCACTCTTTGGCAGCCACCCCAACGTCATCAGTCCATCCAGGGACCGTCTTCACTCCCCTCTTCCTTTCATTACCATTATGTGCAGTATCATTCCCTTTTTGGTTTGTCATGTCATCTTGAAAACGACTTCCTTTGTGGGGGGGGGGATGATGTAAGCTGTCAATATCTTTAGTTGTAGTCGGTCATAGTCGGCAAGTTGTTTATGTTAATAAAACTATAGTTGTAGTGGAAATAATTAATGTAATAAATGTCATGTAACTAAGTCCCGATTAGTGGTAAAGGGTTGTTATGAAACATCACGACGGTTGGTTGCTAAACCACCGCCAAGCATTATATGTATTGAGTCTTTGTAGTCGGGAAGACATGATTGGATAGTGTGACATCTTTATGATTGTACATGTTGATAATTACTAGAAATGAATAGAAGCATTCCATGTTTCAAGCATCTTATGCTTTTGGATATGTTGTTATGTTCTATGTTCTGTGCATAATCTAGTTTACTTCCGTAGTACATTGGAATGCACTCAATGAAGTAAACAAAACTGATATTCTTTTTTGTGTGTAAACATGCAGAATGGAATTTGTAAAAATCATCTAGAGTTGTAGTATACAATTTAAGCTGAATGTAGGAGATAGATGATGTTGTTTGAGTAAGTTGCAGAGCGTAGCAAGCCAGGAACAACATTCTGGCAATCTCAATTCAGTCCCACATTGCTCTTGAAGGGGCCAAGGGCTTGTAATCCTGATGATTTTGCAGTTGGCATTAGGGGACACAGGCCCTTGTGTTGCTAGAGGTTTCACACATTGTTTGTCTCCATTGTAACTGCTATACTTGCTTTCACTTGCTCAATTTCATTCATTTTGTTGTTCCATTTCTAGCACTTAAACAAGCACTATAATTGTGTATCAAGGTTGTCACAAACATTATTTTCAAGTCACAGTAGCATAGTATCAGAAATCAGTCATGTATGTGTTTAGAACTCTATCTTGGTGAATTAGGAATGGAAAATCAATCCTAATTAGAGGACATAATCTATGCATTTTTTTAACTAAGATTTTCATAGATTCCTCAATTTCCCCCATGAGGCCATGGAGTGACTTGTTGAACTTGCAAGCATTTATCATTAAACATGGGCCTCTAATATAATATTGGCAATTTCTTTTGATGTGTGATGCTATGTTGTATAATTCATATTATATGAACCTCAATTTGAATGATCACTTTGAATGATCACCGGGGCCCAACCAACCTCTGCGTTCATAGAACGAGGGGGGGCAACCTGCGTAATCTGTTAGGGGACCGGGCTTTGACCATGTCTCCCGCTTTTCACCGCAGTACATATGGCGCAAGACGGTTTCACAGCTCGAGGTCGGAATGGGATCGGGTGTTTCACGTCTTGCCGTAGTGCCCGGCAGGATGAATGAGGAGTCGAACCTCATGGATCAATCATCCACACCTATTCATCCAATTTTCATTGACCTTTCAGTCAAGATTCTATACGTAACATGCCTACCCCATAGAATTTTAGGGCGATAAACCTGCTAGAATAACCTGGGATGGGTGGGTAGTAGGGGCCTCCCACCCACCCCAATCGGCGAGAAAGCCCACCCCATTAGATAGTAGGGACTGCTTTCTCGATTTGATTACCCTAACCCCCACCTTAGAATAGTAGGGGCAATTTCCAACGGCCAACTAACTCCTGACGATAATGAAGGGGTGGGGGAGGGGCCGGTTCGCGGTAAAGAGAAAATGGATGGGGGTGGGGTGGGGGTTTGGCTGTAAAGAAGAGGAGAATCGATCTCCAATCTTGAGAATCAATCTCGCCCCTGTGCTTCGCACCCACCCTGCCCCCCCATTCCCTTAGAATAGTAGGGCGAATGGGATGGTGGGGTTGGACTGACCCAGCCCTGCCGACCATACTCGCCCCCCCCATTCTATTTCTAGCCGAGGGGGTGGCGGGTCGGTCCTGCATGCACGAAGGGCAGGTCGGTCCTGCATGCACGAAGGGCAGGGGCCATAGAATCTTGGGCTGTAATGGATCAAACCAATGGATCCCCCCATTATTACACCAAACGTCAGGTCAAACTTACAGATTGACAACATGCTGAAATCATCTAGCAAAACTATTCTTAAATAATTGTTCTATATTATATGCATTTAAATTGACAAATGTGAACAATACCGTGGAATGCACAAAATGAGTTGCAAGACCACAAGTGACTAATTCTGCTCCATCCAATCTCACACCAGTCAGACCCACATATTCACCTGAAAAATAGCAACCCTGTCAACCAAGTGCAAAGAATTGTAAAATGATATAAACATGCTTCCCTATTGTAAAAATGGAAAGTGATACACTTATGTAACTTTCAAGTTTCTAGGAAGGTATGAATTTCATACAAAAAAAACTAGCAAAATTTAATAGTAAGATTAGCAGTGCAAGGAAGTTGAGAAAGATTGTGCCATGTCTTCTAAGAGATTGAGGATAAAATCTCTCATTGTCTGGTTATATACAGCATTTACAACATAAAAGTCCAATTTTACCTACAATGCAACTAGCTATTATAGGGGATTTATGCACAAATTGTCCATAAAAATGTAACTAGCCATATTTATAACAATACTTTTTAGCATATATGCATTCTAATTGTATCATTCAGCTATCAAACAGCTCTCGTTCTCCCAAAATTTCCAAAAGAAAATCCACTCTCCCAAGATAGTAGCAGCTAATGAAGCAGCAAAAATCTGCAAAGAACTTCATAAATTTCCACCGTATCATGCCTAAAGAATAATAACTAGACCTAAATTTCCAACAAAGAAGTAAAATGGCTGCGACCTTAAAATGGAGCATCAAAAAGTCTCTTTATGTATTGATGTAATGGAAACAAGACAATGGCTTATTGAAGAAAGTGTTATTTTGCAGGTTCTGCTGGAAATAAATATTACAAGATATAGTATATAGGTTAGATAAGTAAATAATAAATTAACATGTTAGTGTGTTAATAATTATATAAACTTGTTAGTGGTTAGTATTGCAGATATAGTTTCCTGTAGGGAGTTATTTGGTTTGGTAGTTGCAATAGAAATTGAAAAGTGAAAAGGCTTTATAAAAGCCATTGTATTCTATTGTAATCTACACCAATGAGCATTAGTATTATTTTACGTATTTGGTGTTATCTATGAGTTCAAATATGGTGTGCTTTCAGTTTTGAATGCTATACCAATCTTTCAATAGGGTCATATCTGCATATCCAAGGCTTCAAACTTTTAGAATCTGAGTGCAAGGGAATTGGAGACCTTTAGGTCAATGGAGATTTTAATGATGCCTAAGGAGTACTTCATGTGTCTATTTTCCTCCAAACAACAAAGCAACAGTGCTTTTTAATGAGGCCCTTGATCCATGAAAAAATTAAGGTTGTTCATGATGTTATTGGTCAACCACCTTCAACCTTATTGAGAATCCTCCTAATATAGTTCTAAATTGATCAAGCTCTCACTGTTCCCGAGTGAATATTAGCATTCTCTAAAAGATTGGAACAGCTATAGATAGAAAATTTGTACGGACTTGACACAACTCATCTAGCAGAACATGCTGAATAGACACAACTTGCAAGTTAAGTCTAGACCACTGACTCACCCAGGCTCGCCTAAGTTTTGCATAGAACTCAATTTTGTTTCTTCCGAGACTCATGCTTTTTCTGCTGAGACTTTCCTAACATGAAAACTCAAAAAACCCAAGCACCCAATCCATTTTTCAATCATTTTTGTCTCTCTTTTGGACCAGCAGAATTGCAAATTTGCAGGCAAGCAGTAGAATGTATTTTTAAGATGTATTTTGAGATTCAAACAAGTTTGGAGAGTTCTTTACAAAGGTATGTATCTAGTTTTTATTTTTCAAATTTGAAATGACACTAAAAACCTACAGGTGATGCTGCATATTCCCACCCACTGCCCGCAACCCCCCGCCCTCATTTCCTAACCCTAGCACATACTATTTCATTCTATTTGAACTTATAAATGTTTACCATAACAAAAAAAATTCAAAACCCTATTGATTTTTTTTCCAAAACCTCACTGTTTTCTTTCTATATTAAAATCAGCAATCACAAGTTCAATGCAAAATACCCTCCATGGAAGCACGGAATGCTAGTTAATGTCAAGGGCAAAGTCCATGTAGTTTTTGCCAGCTTCTTATGACAAGAGGAATCAATAGATTAAAATACCACCTTGCTCAAATACTCGGACACAATGTGAGGGCATGTGATAAATAGTTTGAAGAAGTTATGAGAGAAATGGATGCCCTAATTACCAATTTCTCTACGAAAAAAGGGAAGGAAGAGGAGAAAAGAAGCACTAGTAGTAGTGATAAATGTCAATCCTAATTCATCTACAAATTCCTCTATTGCCCCATGCATTCTCATCTGCTTTCCTCTACCAATGAGACTCCTAAGAGTTGTAGTCTTCCTTCTTCACCCAATTTCTTCATTCCTTGCAATGTTCCAAGGACACAACCTTCACTTGAAGGTAAGGCTTAGAATAAAAAGAAACACCATGAGGCTAAGATGGCAATGACAAATTTTTGGTACTACAATAATTTACCATTTAATGTGGCAAGCAATCTAGATTAGAAAGGGTTGTCAAATGCATTGACAGTTGTTGGTAAGGGATTTAAGACTCTAGCAGCTAAGGATTTGATTGGGCCATTGCTATAGGAAGCCATCAAAAATACACAACTTGTATTTCATGAATAGAAGAAAGTAAGGTAGGAAAGGTTTAGACAAATGACCGGAACAGGACTCTCAACTTTTTAGTGGCTAGAGTGGCACGCTAGTGTTCTTGAAGTCTGTAGATGCCTCGCATAAAGTCAAAACTACTAATACTTTGTGTTATCTATTGGACGGGCTAATCTAGGAGGTTGGGGCTAAGAATGATGTCTAAATTACTATGTAACTGATTCATTGAGATTGGCCAATCCGTTCAGGTTCGATCCGGTCCGGCCCAAATATGGGTCTGAATTCAATCCGCATTGAGGGTCGTCTAGGGTCTCGCCCCAAACTTGCAAGTCCGTACAAGATGAACCTAGTAATAATTGCGGCAAATTTGGCGAGGAGCGATGCCTAGGAAATGAATTTGGTGGTTTCTTATGTTTTGGACTTCTAAGTTTGATTAAAAAACCAAAAACCCCCCCCTAAACCATAAAACATGGATTCCAATACATCTTAAAGACAAAAACAAACTCACTTCTCATATTGTGAATGCAAACCAAAAATATTATTCATCCTGGCTGAACTTTCATTCTAGCTTACTATTGCACGAATAGAGTTGAAGATTGATGGTTTGCCATTCCTATGCATTTCCAAGGGTTCATTTGTTGCCAAGGAGATCATAGAGGAAGATTTCTACAAAAACATACAGTTTTTTCAAGTTATTGCTTTTTCTTCTAATTTTTTTTTGCAAATGAACTCTCTTGCTTTGTTTTGAAATTTTTGTTTTGGTATTGTTTTCATTTGTTTCAATTCTTTGAATATGTTGTTTATAGAACTTGTTGTCGTAAGTATTACAATGCCATCCAATTCTAGCTCTATAAGACAACCCCACTTCAAAACAAACCCAAACTCTTATTAAAATATTATTGTAATATTTAGTATATAATAGTCAATTAGTCTTTAGAATAGACTTTAGGAATATTCTCTATTCTTTTAGTTAAGTTCTTATCCTTTTGCTTTGTTAGTTGTCGCTCTTATCCTTTATGAATAAAGCCTTTGTAACTATTATTTAAGGATGTTTTCGCTCCTTTCTAATTATTGAATATCTTAGTAATCATTTTGTGTTATATTTTTCATAATATGGTATGAGAGCTCAAGTTGAGTTTCCTAAGATTAGTGAACACGTGGAGATCTATGAATTGTTTCTGACAATGATGAATCGCATGCTTGTGACACAGAACATGCCAAAGTAGCGTCATACAGAATAGTATGGTACTGTACAGAAGAGTATGGATTCGTACAAGGAATATTTTGTGTGAAATTTTTGCAAGGAGATATCACCGATTTTTACTAGTCAAAATCACGGATTTTTTCCTGTTGAAAATCACGTCTAGTTGTTTAGTCAAATTCATGCAAAAAAAAATTCCAAAAATAGCAAAATAAAATATTTTTCAGTCACATTCATGCAAAAAAAATTCTAAAAATAGCAGACTTTTATTCTACTAAATAAACACAATTTCATTCTAAATAATTGCTTGTTTTCTAGGACACGAAATCATGCCTTTTTTTTAGGTTTTCAACCCATGACAGCAGGGAAAAAAACACAATGGGTTTTCCAAAGACTTTTGGTGGTTTTTTTTAAATCGTGAGTCTTTTTGCCATGTCTAGAACATTTTTTGGCAATTTTTTAGCAAAAGTCATGTTTCAAACCAAATCATAGGTATTGAAGAGCCAAATAGGGTTTTCCCTAAAAATAATAGTACTTTTTTGTCATTTTTCACCCACAACTAGGGTTTCAATTCAATAATTTTGGCAATTTTTTTTATATAAAATAATGGGGTTTGCTACAAGCCTATTTATTAGTGCTAGGTGTACTAGAATTTCAGTTTCTAGACAAGGGATTTCATTCCATCAACGAGGGTTTCTTTATTTTCTCCATAATTACAAGTTGCAGGAGGGATAGCTTCATTACCCAACATTATATTGGAAGGCAGCTAGCATCTTTCTAGCAAAAAATACTACACATAGAAGCAACGCATGCTCACGATCTTCGATACAAATGCCTCAATAAGATCATCCTCGGTACTGACACTCGGCAAGTGGTTGCGGGTAAAGACTAGGTCAAATTTGACGAGCAGGATAGAGAAGTCGTCATGTTGATAAAGCTATCAATGATTGATGAGATGCTTCCTAAAGTACAAACAAGCAAAACTTCTGCAAAAATTTGGAAGCACCTGCGAGATCGGCACAATACATCAAATAAAGGCAAGGCCTTCTTCCTGAAAAATATACTTTTTCAATTATGATGAATTAAACATCCTTGTAGGAGCATTTGCTCAAAATCAAGGGCATCAAAGAACAATTGTCTACAATAGGTCGAAAGATAGAAGATGAAGATATGGCAGTTATTACGCTAAAAAGCTTACCATAGGCCTATGAGCATTTTATTAAGACACTCGATCACATCTGCCAATGTTGACCTGAAGTTCAAGGAGTTGTGCAATAAGCTCTTGCAGCTGAACAGATGGAAGAAATAGTTTGGAAATAGCAGTGATACACAAAGTGTGGAATAGGCATTCGCAGCCAAGGACACAGAAAAGGCAAACGGACACATAAGAAAGCTCAAGGGAATAATGAAGATACATCAAAGAATCTGAAAAATATCACATGTCACTATTGTGAGAAACTTGGTCATATGAAGCATTGCAAAAATAGGCTGGGTGAAAAGAAATCCAACCCAAGAGGGCCTCCGTCAAAGGCTCATGTTGCAGAGCATTCTAAGGATAAGGAATTAGCCTTTTATGCTTTCATGGCCAAACAACTAGGAATTAAGTCAAAATCAGCTATGTGGTACATAGAATCTAGAGCATCTCAACATTTCACCCACAAGAAAGATTGGTTCATAGAGTACATGGCTTGCTCAGATTCAATGATCTTTGGTCATGGTGAGGAGTAAATAGTTGCTAGAAGAGGAAATGTGCCGATATCTTTTGGAGGAAAAAACTCCATGTTTCTCAATTTATAACTGTGTCAGGAATGCAGCTCAATTTGCTCTTTGTAAGTCAAATTATGCACCATTATCCCAATTTGGATGTCATATTCAGCAAACACAAATGCTATATATAGTTGACAAGGAATCTAAGAAAACCGTTGTTGGTATCAAATATCATGGTTTGTATCGGCTTATTGATACTGGACATATTCAAGAGCATGCATTGGCAACCAAGAGTGCACCTAATATTAGCACACTATGGCATCAACGGCAATATGGGCACCTCAATGTATCCTACCTCTCTTAGTTGAATCAAGAGAATTTGGTAGAGGGCTTTGCTAACATCCAACAATAGATATAGGGTGTTTGCAGAGCTTGCCAAGCAAGGAAGCAACACGAAACTCCTTTTTCATACAAACAAGCTTGGAGAGCCTTGAGAATCCTACAACTGGTTTATGCAAGCATTTATGGACCAATGAATCTCGCATCAATCACTGGTGCTAGGTATTTTCTTTTATTTGTAGATGACTTTAGTAGAAAAATGTGGGTGCATTTTCTGAAAGTAAAATCAAATGTAATTAATGAATTCTATAAGTTCAAAGCATTAGTAGAAAAAGACTCAAGATGTGACATCATAACTTTCAGATCTAATAATAGAGGTGAATCATGTTCAAATTTATTCAATAACTTTTGTGCTAAACACGGAATCAAGAGGCAATACACAACATCGTTTACTCCACAGCAGAATGTAGTTGAGAGACGAAACTATAAAATTATGGAGATGACCCAGTGTATGATGGAGAACAAAAGTTTTCCAAAGAAGTTTTGGGTTGAGGCAATTTACACTACGGTTTATCTACTCAACAAGTCTCTCATATAGGTAGAGGGAGCATGGTTTGGGAGAAAACCCAAAATGTCATCTTAAGGTCTTTGGTTCTCTGGCATGTTCCTAGATTCCAGATGAAAAGAGAACTAAGTTAGACCCTAAGAGTAATAAATTGTAATGTCCCCAAAATTTGTCCAAAAATTAATAATATTTCAAAAGGATGACTTAATTGATTATTTTAATTAAAACAAAAGAATAAATTATAAAGTCACTTAAATAATAATTTAAATGTGACTTAAGTGAAAATAAAATATTATAATGTCACTTTTGGAAATATTATATTCTTCTAGAAGGTTGTGTAAGATACTTTATTACATCTTTCTAGAAGGACAAAGATTTCTTTAAAAAGGCAGGAAGGAGCTCATTCTAGATGCTTGGATTTCATTTCCCATTTCAGTTTGGAAGAGCTTGAAGGCTTTTTCAGGTCTGAGGGTTCGATGACTCTAGGATACCAAGTTTGGTTGTGAAAGATCGACCCTATTTAGAGATTGTTGAGGAATCCAATCAGGGTTTCTACAAGTGCTTCATTGCAAGAGATTGAATAAATGCAATAGCTGATGTATTATTGCAATTTTGAGTAAGGGTCTTTTATTAATGCAATAGCTGATTTATTATTGCATTCAATTGAGATATTTGGCTATCTACATGATAAGTTTATTATTCAAAAAAATTTAATTATCTTCAGTTATGTGGAGCAATTTTGAATAATGTTTTGAAAGGGGCAAAGTGATTTTTGAATATTATTGGGAAAAATAAATATATACTGCTGGAAGTGAAATATTATTTCTTTGATGTGTCTAAAGGAAATAAAGAATAATAATTTCTTGTTTGGCAATAAAGTGGAGTTGAATATTATATTTGTCGTGATTTCATTTGAGGCTTAGTGAAATATTATTCTGTGACTTTTATGGCGCTATATCTGGGCATATTATATTAAGGAGTCGAGGAATATTTCTAAAGGTGCAATTTTCTGAAATTATTAATATGCTATACAATAAGTCGTTTCCTTTATCAGGTGATAAAGTATTGAAAGAAACAATGCGTGGGCTTTGGACTATGCCTGCCGCATTATATTGAGAAGCCGCTACGACACGGGATTTGCTTGGGCGAATTGGAAGTCAGTAAAAGACAAGTTTAATATGCTGTTCTATTTATAAGAATCGCTATTGTAATTTATTCTTCCAGAAGCTCGATCATCTCATCATTCTGCCAGTATTTCAGGAGCTTCAATGCTGGCTGCAAATCTGGTCATTACCAATCTGCAATCAACTACAGCCACCTATCATAAGTAAGAGTCGGAAAATATTGAGCCGTCTATCATTGTGTATCTGCCTGAGTTGGATTTTTGATGTGTAATGAAAGGAACAAGGACGTGTTAATTCTGAAGGAGGCGATTCAATTGCTAGAGAACTTTGGAGGAGGCGCCTGGGGTGTATGTAGCTGAACATACTATTTTCCAAGAGAATTGATAACCAAGAGGGAGACTTTAGTTGCTGATTATGCATTCTGGAGAAGTTTCATACTATTTTGAAGGTTGTCTGAGTCTCATATGCTGGATGAGTTGAGTCTCCTTAGCAATATCGACCTCCAGTTATTGTCTTCTATTTTTCGGACTTGCGTTGGAGTTCCAGGTTGGAAATCAATTCTATTTTCTGTTGTTGTATAATCTCTATAACTGTTGATGCCTGGTCATGAGAGGTTTCTGAGTTGTTGAGTATTCTTGTGAATCTTTATTGCTCAGAAATTACTGTCAAATAGATTGCTCCAGCTTACCATGATATGCCAGTCTGAATAAGGAAGGTTATTGTTTGTCATGAGCTCTGAGTCTTTGCTACAGTCAGTTAGTTGTTTCTTGGATATAGCAATTTCCGATTGTATTGATAATGCTGAATGGAGTTTGCAGTGAAAAGTTCATTATCTAAATACAGTTGCAGTCAATCGCTAGTTGCAATATCAGTCCTGATCTTATTAATTTGCAATAGAATCTCTTAAGTGTCTAGCTGCTGTAAATGTTTTTTTGATACATGCCAATTCTCTTTGAATCATTTTTCCGATTGCAACAAATTGAATAGTGAGAATATCGTACAGTTTGACAAAAGCTTTCTCTGTCAAACTGCATTAGTCATTTAAATCTGCTTGGACTGCGTAAGGGTCACTACATAAATTAATGCTTATAGGGTACAATGACAATCATAAAGCCTACCGACTGATTGATGTGGACATTAACCGCTTGACTTTCAATAGAGATGTTGTAATTGATGAGGAAACAAGGCCCTTTCAACTTCAGAGTTAAAATTACCAAACAACCTTTTGTGGCTAAGGATTCAGGTATTAAGCTTCACGAAGCTTCACCTAAAGGGGAGGAGGATTCTGAGCATGAGGGATCTCTAGGAAGATAACAATGCCATAGTTTTCGGAATTTCTTAATGATAACTTTGATCAACATCCAGATGACACAAAAACAAGAAGTCCAAGTCATCATGACAACACTAGTTTGGCAGAAGAGACTTCCAGGAAGATACCAAGGTGGTGGGAATGTACCATTCAAGATGTTTGGATGATGAAATGATAGAAGGCAAATCATCAAGAGGCAAGAGCAAAAACACAATTAACTTTGCTCTTATGGCCAATCATCAAAGAGGTTTATGAGCCCCAAGAATTTGCAAAGAAGAAAGGGAAACTTGAATGGGAAAAGGCCATCGAAACGAAACATGAGAGTCTTAAGAAAAGTAAGACTTGGGATTTTTCATATCTTCCACTAGGGAGGAAACCCATTGGTTGCAAATGGGTGTACAAAGTAAAGTACAAAGTTGATTGTACACTTGACAAGTACAAAGCAAGGTTGGTCACAAAAGGGTTCTCACAAAGAGAAGGGATTGATCATGAGAACTTTTCTCCTATAGCAAAGATGAGAACCATCCATTAAGTTCTAGCCACGGTAGCTTAATTTGGCTGGAAAGTCCACCAAATGGACATAAAAAGTGCCTTCCACAATGGTGATTTAGAGGAAGAAGTTTACATGTCTCATCCTCAAGGTTTTTAGTGTTGTAGAAAGGAGCATCGGGTATGCAAACTAAAGAAAGCTCTATATCACCTAAAGCAAGCTCCCAGGGAATGGGACATCAAAATTGGCAGGTATTTAGTTGAACAAGGATTCCAATGGAGTGCAATGAGATCATTCTACTGGTGATTTATGTAGATGATATCATTATTATAGGTAGTGAGGCACATTTGATTGAACAAATCAAATGAAATTTAAGTACATCTTTTGACATGACTGATCTAGGCCTCCTCCATTACGGTGTAGAAGTTGGGAAAACAGATGATGGTATTTTTATTTCTCAATCCAAATATGCCAAGAGTTTGCTCGACAAGTTCAAAATGACAAATTGCAAAATCTCATCTACACCTATGGAGAAAGGGTTGAAGCTTTCAACCAAAACAAACTCAAAGGTAATAAATAAGTCAACATTCAGGCAACAAGTGGGCAGCCTTATACATTTTACAGCCACTAGACCTAATTTGAGCTATGGTGTGAGTTTCATCTGTAGATTCATGACAGCCCCAAAAGCAAAAGCAGCAAAGAGCATGTTGAGCTATGTGAAAGGGAGGGACACTTGACTTTGGCATTTTGTATGGCAAAAGCAAAGATCCTGGGCCAATTGGGTTCACAGATTCAGATTGGGCAAGTTCAATTGATGACAAAAAATCCACTTTTGAATATGTTTTAAGCCCTAGCACATGTGCAATCACATGGACCAGCAAGAAACAACATAGAGTAGCTCTTTTCTCGACAGAAGCAGAGTATCAAGGAACAGTAAAAACATGTGAGGCAGTATGGCTCAGAAGGATGCTTTCAGACATGAAGATGCCTCAAGCAGGGCCTTCACCCTTGTTATGTGACAATCAAGGGGTGCTAAAGCTTGCCAAGAATCCAATCATCCAAGACTAAACCAATCATGTAGAGCTTCATTGTCATTTCATTAGGGAACTTGTAGAAGATGGACCAGTGAAGTTGCACTAAGTTACTGGTTTAGGTTTGGGTTTGGGTTCGGCTTCGGATTTGACGGTTCGGTTCGCAGGTTCGAGCAAAAATTTATTTGGGGTTGGGTTCGTTAATACAAAAACATATAAAAATCAGAAATATAAACATATTTGCAATAGTAATTAAGTTCAAAATACACCACCATATTAATCGTCAAATAACATAGGAAAAATACACCACCACTTTCATACTCAAATAATAAAATATTACTGAGACTCGAATGTCATGATATAGATTAAAGTTCGAACATAATAATGTCAAGTGTTTACAATCAGCCATCATTGATCATTGATCAAATATAATATGGCTCATCAAAAATATTTAATGCAAGAGGTTGTAGGTACATGTGTGCTTGGCCATGGAAGTACCACCAACTATGAGCATTGACCATGTACTTGTCTTGAAGAGCATCAAGACCACAATCACCGGAGCATGCAAAACCCATGAACTCAGCCCTCACTAGATCACGTCGATCGCGATCAATGAAGAGTCTACGAAGCGTTGCCTTGTACCCTTGAGCCACTTCAGCATCTCTATATGGGGCAACTCTTGATGTCACAGAAAGTAGCTCACTACTATAGTATTTGGGACTCAATGCAAAAGCATGAAGATGCAACGAAGTGGTCATTTTGTTCCATCTCTCTACAATTATTTTGTGTAGCTCTTTGAACTTTTCTTCATGATCTTCCTCTTTTGCTTTGATGATGCTTTTCATCTTCTCAATCATTGAGTTGATGCCATCATATACTTCACCCAAACAATGTCTATCCATGTCAGTATAACGGATCATGCTCAATATGGGCTCAATGAAACTAAGGAGATACTCAACATGATCCCACCAACTGTCATCTAGGATCATTTGCTTAACCTTACTTGCCCTTGCAATGCTAGATTGCCTCCATATGGACCAATTACGATTGATGACCATATTAGAGAGTGCCTCACGAACCTTCACAAGTTGTCTCAACACTATTGTGTTGGAGGCAAAACGGGTCTCAACAACCTGTTTGAAAATCAAAATAAAATAAAATTTAAGTTTACAAAAATTTAAATATTACTAAAATGAAACATGTTTATTATTTAGCTTACCTTCAACAGCTCCAATTTCGAGAAGGTTCTAAATATGCCTTGTGACATATGGTGGTTGGTGACAAACATTTGGATGTCTTCGGCCTCAGCATACACCTGTTTGATCCACTCAATTTTGTTTCCAATTTTTTGTAGCATTAGGTTGAGGGAGTGGACAGCACAAGGTGTCCAAAAAATGTGTGAATACCTCTTCTCAACCAATAACCCAACAGCCCTACAATTTTTCGTGTTATCTGTTATAACTTGCACAACATTTCATGGGCCCACTTCATCAATAGCTTGACAAAGGATGTAAGCAATAAATTTGACATACTTCACCTCTCCTTCACAATCCACTGCTCTCAAAAACATTGCCCCTTTAGGAAACACTACAATAACATTGATATATGGACCTTTTTTTGCATCTTTCCATCCATCAGAAATGATGGTCAACCTTGTTTCAATCCACAAATCCCTTATGGGCTTCAAGGAGTCCTCTACATATTTCACCACTTTATCTAATAAGGTGCTATGCACCTTCTCAAAACCTAGGCCCTTATACCCTTTTGGAGCCTCGTTAATAGACTTCATCATTTTTTGCCAATATTGTGAGCGCACAATGTTGAACGCCAGTCCATTCGCATAAACACATCTTGTTGTCTTGATCGGCAATCTCTCTAGCCTCATTCTGAAATGAAGTTTCCAAGGGTCCCTTTGATCTCTTATGTGGAGACGCCAAGGTTTGCTCTTGAGGTAAGGACATAAATGGATGGCTCTCTGTAGGTGGAAAATGAGAAGGCAGTGTAGGGGGCTTCATCGCCTGATATATTTTCGTTATCAAAGGATGACTTGATTTACAACCTATTGCTTGGTCTGCTTTTTCTTACTCTTCAATATATGGCAATACTTGGGTTTCTGGAATGCCATTGTTATCTACACCTAGACAAGATTTGATGCCTAGTCCAGAGATCTTGCACAAATTCCCTTTCACTTGATTGTATGAGCTTGAATATCTAACTTTGCAATGACTACAAATCCAAACATAACCTCCACCACCTCGAAGTTGTTGAACCATTTCAGCATATTTCCAAAGGGGAGAATTTAGGTTTGTTTTGAAACGAGATTGGTTTGTAGAGCTAGAAACGGTTGTCATTGTAATACATACGGCACAACACATTCCATTTATTCAAAATTTCTAAGTATTGAAACTAAATAACTTAATTCATTTCAAAAAATTAAACATATGTCATAGATACCTAGACAAATAAAAACAAAACAAAAACCTCAAAACAAAACAAAAGAGTTCATTTGTAAAAAAAAAGTAGAAAAAAAAATCCAAAAAACTTCAAAAAACCTACCTCTTTTGAAGAAATCTTCCTCTACAATCTTCTTGGCAACAAACAAACACTTGCAAGTGCTTAGGAATAGCACAACAACCAACTTCAAACATTCAATGATCAATCTTCAACTTTATTCGTTCTTGTGAAAGCAAAAAAAAAAGTTCAGCAATAGAGCTAAAAAGCTTTGCTTTTCATTGACAAATTGATAAATGAGTTTGTTATTGCCTATTAGATGTTTTAGGAGGCATCAATTAGGGTTGAAGGCATTTATTAATGTCTGAAAGTCAAAAAAAAATTAAAGCGCAAATTTCGTCTAAAATTTGCGGCTAGTCGTGTTTTGGTGTTGGGTTCTCCCCGGGTTCGACAAGGCCGAACCCACAAGCTATTGGATAGACCCATAGGGAACTAGACCCGGGTCGGACTGGACCAAGACCCAGTGCCTACCCCCCATGAACCGGTAACATAGATGTTGCAATATTGTCCTTCTGAGGATCAAACTGCAGATGTTCTTACCAACTCTTTGGATCTTGACAATTTGTCAAATTTCAAAATAAGCTTGGTGTAGTTAGTAGATTGACCATTAAGGGAGGGCATTAAAGTATTATTGTAATATTTAGTATATAATGGTCAATTAGTCTGTAGGATAGACTTTAAGAATATTCTTTATTCTTTTAGTTAAGTTCTTCTTTTGCTTTATTAGTTGTCGCTCTTATCCTTTCTGAATAAAGCCTTTGTAACTCTTATTTAAGGATGCTTTCACTCCTTTCCAATTATTGAAAATCTTAGTAATCATTTTGTGTTATATTTTTCGTAATATGGTATGAGAGCTCAAGTTATTGGCCATTGATCAATGTGATTGTAGTGTCCCCTAAAGGGGCAATGTTTTTGAGAGAAGTGGATAGTGAAGGGGAGGTGAAGGATGGTGCATTTATTGCTAACATTCTCATGACAGCCATTGAGGAAGCGGGTCCTTAAAATATTGTGCAAGTCATAACAGATAATGCTAAAAAATTGTAGAGCGGCTAGGTTAATGGTTGAAGAGTGTTATTCACACATTTTTTGGGCACCTTGTGCTATCCACTCCCTCACCTTATGCTACAAAATATTGTCACCAAAATTAATTGGATCAAACAAGTGTATGTTGAGGACAAAGAGATTCAAATGTTCATCACCAACCACCATATGTCACAAGGCATATTTAGAACATTCTCGAAATTGGAGCTGTTGAAGATAAGTGAAGCAATAAGATTTATTTTATTATACATTTTTCACTTTAGTAAACTCTTTTAATTTTAGGTTAATTTTAAATTTGTAAATTTTATTTTAACTTTGGTTTTCAAACATGTTGATGAGACCCATTTTACTTCCAACACAATTGTCTTGAGACAACTTGTGAAGGTTCATGACGCACTTTCTAACATGGTCATCAGCCCTAATTGGTCCATACAAAGGCAATATAGCATTACAAGGGTACCAAATATTAAGCAAATGATCCTAGATGACATTTGGTGGCATCATATTGAATATCTCCTCAATTTCACTAAGCCCATATTGAGTACGATCCATTATACTGGCATGGATAGATCTTGTTTAGGTGAGATATATGATGGCATCAACTCAATGATTGAGAAGATGAAAGCCATCATAAATGCAAAAGAGCAAAATCCTAAAGAAACTTTCTTCAAACAACTATACCAAATTATTGAAGAGAGAAGGAAAAAGTTGACCACTATACTACATCTTTCCTTTGCATTGGGTCCCAAATATTATAGTGTCAAGCTCCTTTCTGTGTCAACAAGAATTGCCCCATATAGATATGTTGAAGTCACTCAAGAGTACAAGGCAGTTCTTCACAAACTTTCCATTGATCCTTCCATTCAGGATGTACGGAGGATTGAATTCATGGGTTTTGTATGCTCCAACAACTTTAGTATTGATGCTCTTCAGGACAAGTATAACGTCAATGCTCTTAGTTGGTGGTATATCCATGGCCATTCATTCACACAAATACAACCTCTTGCAATCAAAATTTTATCGCAAGTTTTATACAACAAAAATTTAACTTTTAAATTTCATTTATGTTTTATAATTTAAATTTTTAATTTTATAGTTCTTAACTCTCTAATTTTTTCTTAATAGGTTTCTAGTTCATTTGCATCTAAGAGGAATCGGAGCACATACTCCTTCATCCACTCAATAAAGTGTGATCAACTACACTCAAAAAGGGCAAAGGACTTGGTGTATGTGCATTCAAACTTGTGGTTCCTTTCACACAAACAAAGTGGCGACAAGGAAGGGGACACAAGGAAGTGGGATATCAATCCAAAGCATATTGACTTGGATGCTTCCACTTCCCACATTGCTACAATTTATGTTGAAGATGAGCCAACTAACAAGCATGAGAGTGCTAGGGCTAGTGCTAGTGACATTGGCACTATTTGTGGTTCTTCTAATTAACCAATACCTACTTACTCTAATATGGATGGTGATGATATTTTTGAAGACCCATATGATGATGCTTGATCAATGATGGTTCATTGTTGATGCTTGACATTATTATATTTTAATTTTAATATATATTATATATCATGATATTCAAATTTGACTAATTGACATTGTAATATTTTTTATTTTTATGGTAGTTTTGTTTATTAGACAATATATGATGCTATGTGTGGTTTTGAACTTTATTATTGTTGCAAATATGTATATATTTTTTATTTTTATATGTTTTTGTATGACAAACCCAACCCCAAAAACAACAATGACCAAAGCCACAAACCGAACCCTCAAACCTGAACTAGTAGTAAGACCATAGACAACACAGCAACATAGTTATTAAAATTTATCTACAAGGAAACTTATCATGGAGAGGCATCACACTATTTATCAGTGTACCCCGGGGACACGTCCCCCCCTAAATCCCGAGCGTTCCTAGAATGGGGACGTCCCCGAGACTTGGGGACGGTGTTCCCAAGTTTCCAGCAGTGCCACCAGTTTTGGTGGCTCGCCGCCGGGGACGCAGGGACGTCCCAGCGTCTCCAGGATGCTGAGGGGGACGCTTGTGCGTCCCTCGAGCGTCCCGAGGACACCAAGGCATCCCCCACGACGGCAACTTAAATCACATGGTTTAAAAAAAAAATAAACACATTTTTTTATTATTTGACATTTTGATTTTGTACATGTTTTGATATCATGCTACTCATTGTAATCATCTTTATGATCAGATATTTTTGATATCATATAATAGAAATCTTCCATTTGCCGATTTGATAATTGTAGTATTGAGTATTCTAATTTCTCATTAGTAATTCGATATTGAAAACTTCAATGTTCAATGTTCAAGTATTTACTATTTAGTATTTCAATTTGGCATTTGCAATTTTGCTATTTTACTTCTTAATAGTCTTATACATCTTTTCATAACTAGCATTTTACGTACAATATGTATAGCATATAGTATATACACCCCCCGCCACCGTCCCCCCGCCGTCCCCAAATTGAGGCCCCTTTGTCCCCCTGTCCCAGAAACCTGTCCCCCCGTTCTGGCGTCCCCCCGTCCCCGACGATGGTGTAACATAGCTATTTATTGAACCCTTTGATGTACACATTGCTTAAATTTGATGCTCAAGGACATTGGGAAGATTGGATGGGTCAAAAGTGGAGTTGCAAATGCTAGACAAGTTACTAAATTTATCTACAACTATACTTGGGTACTTTCTTTGATGAGAGATCACATGAATAACAAGCAACTCGTGTGATTGGAAGTGACATAATTTACTACCCACTACCTCCCATCGTAGAGTATTGTAGCTGCAATTCCGTCTGTGAAGCAAATGTCTGTGAGCTATTCCTAGATGGAGTCACCATATTTCAAAAAAAAACTAAGGCCACAAGAACATTTTTTTATGAGTTGTTCATAAAAAATATAGACGAGTTACTTGAGGTAAGTAACAATTACAAACATAAATTTCACAAGGAATTGCCTATTTGCTGTTTTTTTTTTTAGTTAGCTTTGTAATAATTGAAATTTTATTTACAATTATTTAGTTGATACTGTTGGATTTATTGTCATTGATGTCAAAGGGTAAATCAGTGGTGAGAATAAATTAAATATGAAAAAGGGATTGAAAAATAATATCTCTACTTTTTGGACAACCCTTTGCCCTTAACTAAGGGAAATAAATTTAATTTTTATTTGGTTTTATTTTGGATCCCTAAGAGGGACGACTCCCTTGAAGCATGCGCCTACCCTTGGGCATTTTTCTTGACCAATAAAAAAAATCTTCCTTGCTGGCCGACCTGATGGAAAGTGGCGCCTAGTTATGGGCACAAAGATTTAAAATTATAATTGCTGACTTGGCCAACATAGGGTTGTTGAGGGCCCATTTTAGGAGGGAAATTTAAATCAAAAATAAATATTTCTATCTATCTCTTGGCCGATCTCATTTGAGGAGGCATATCTCTTGGTGAAAGGTTGCAACTAGTAAGGTATAAATGAGTGATGGTCGAGGGCTATTTTTGACAACAATTCATTGAATATCTTTCCTATTAAAAGCAGATTTAGAGCAGAAAAAGTAGCAGATTTAAGGGCAGAAATCAGACTTACTTTGAGCAGAACTATTACAGATTTTTGTCAAGAAAAGATTCAGATTTGAAGGTATTTATTTGTTAGAATATTATATTCTTCTTTTGTTTAATGGTCAACAGTAGTTGGTAGGTAGACATTTAATGTCTACAATAATTTACTCTTGCTATATAATGTACTCTTTTCTTGAGTAATGTCATCACATTTTAACCAGTTCATTTCTAAACATGGTATCAAAGTTGTGGTTGCTTGTCTAGGTCTGACTCCCTCACGGGAGGGCCCAGGATTTTGGGAGGGCGTTAAAAAATTTTAAAACCCTTCTCTGCAAAATCGTGGGCTTCTTCCAGTCTAAATTCGCGACTTCATATTTTCGGGTTTTGGCGCACGACTAGCTTCTTGTTTCCACGTTTTTTCCTATGCTTCTACGACGGATGGAGATCTCGCGTTTTTGGGCGCCATTTTGTTCTTTTTCTGGTGCCGTTTTTTTCCCTGGAGCTTGCGTTGTTTGTGACGCGATTTTCATCACGTTTTCCTTGTCTGCTCTAGCATGCGACCCTCAGATAGTGAGTTTCCAGCCCGTGCAACGGATTGAACAGAGATTTTCCGCGTTTTTTGACGCATTGGTGCAAAGATCTCTAGTTGTTGCAGGCGACAAACGCATTTTTTATCTTCTAAAAACGTGATTCAAGTCTTTTGTTTGGGACGTGATTTTCAAAATCGTGGGTGCCCAAGGCTTCTAAAATCTTTGTGCTACGATTTCAAAAGGGTTTCAGTTTTTTCTGCAAGTTTTTTGGTGTTTTCATGGCGGCCAGGGTTTTCTGAATTTTCGTCTAGGGTTTTGACCCTCCAGTTCAAGGCAGAAAATTTTTTTCGTTTGCAGATTCTTGGTGGGTTTTTCAAGATATCAACTGGGTCGGTCTCCGATTTTTCTGGGTGCTTCGTTTTCTGTGCTTCGGTTTTTGTGCAGATTTGCTCTTGCGGTTAGGGTTTCAAACCCTCTGTTTTTCCAGTCGACAATCAATGTATTAGGTTTTTTAAATATTTTTTTCCCTTTTTAAAAAAAAAAATATGTCTGGGTTTCTAAATATTTTTCCCCTTAAAAAAAAAATAACATGTAAGGGTTTTCATAATTTTTCCTTAAAAAAATTCGTAAGGGTTTATAATTTTCTCCTCAAAAATTAAGAGTTTTCCTGTATACCCTAGTCAAGGTTTCTGTTGTTCGGGAGGGCTCTCTGGTATTTGGGTTTTACCGTTTTTTTCTAAAAAAAACGATGATTTGTAATCTTGGTTTTGGCGATTTTTTCCTCAAAAATCGTGGTTGGTTGCAGTCTGTATTGGTCGCACTTGGAGTTGTTGGGGCGAACATCTGCACCGCTGGCTTCTTGCAGTCTGTTCTGGAGCGTCGTGCTCATCTGTAAAAGTTTCGACAATTTGCTGATTTATCCTCAAAATCATGGCAGTTGTTCTCAGTGTGTCTCTAGTTTCAGAGAGGGACAGCTCTGTTACCCAACGTCGGGTTGGACATTTTGTGATGAATTCTGGTCAGCAGTTCTGCAAATTCTGGGAGGGTTAGTGGCAGACTCATCTCAAGTGGCAGAGTCAGTGGCAAGCTCTTATTTCTTGTTGCAGAGCTTTCTAAAGAAGGGGCAGCCTTCTCTGTTTTATTCTGGATGTTTTTTGGTACTCTTGGTCATTCACATTCTGCAGATCCAGGGAGGTTCTCAGCAACAGCAGAGTGTTCTGAAGAATTTGTGACCAAACGACCTGCAGATTGTTTTTTGTAGGCTAGTTAGACGATTGACCATTAAGGGAGGGTGTTAGAATATTATATTCTTCTTTTGTTTAATGGTCAACAGTAGTTGGTAGGTAGACATTTAATGTCCACAATAATTTACTCTTGCTACATAATGTACTCTTTTCTTGAGTAATATCATCACATTTTAACCAGTTCATTTCTGAACATTATTGACGATCATATTGCAGATCTGAGTGGAGGTTAAGTGAGCAGAAATTCAAGGCAGATTTGTGAAGGAGTGGGCAGATTTTATTGAAGGCCTTGAAAGAATCTAGGACAGATCCAACATCTTATTATTACTTTGAAGGTTGGTGCCTTCTACTTTGCGAGATTGGGAGGTTAGTGCCTCTCATCCTAAGAGATTGGTGTCTCTTACTAAGTTGGTGCTCGTTGAAGGGGATTGGTGGCTCTTGTGGGTTGGTGACTACGAAGTTGTAAGAAGATTTCTATAAAAAGCAATATTTTGTCATGGTTTTCTCCCACAAGGGTTTCCACGTAAAATCATGTGTGCATCTTGTGTTCTAATTTGCTAGATCTTACTTGTGTGGATGCTTTGATTATTGCTTATGATTGCCAAAGTTATAAATTGAGAAAATTGTTCTTACTGATTCACCCCCGCTCTCCCCCTCCCCCCTCTTAGTATAAGTGTGTGCGTGTTTCTTCATATACACCTTTGGTTAAGGTTCTGCATTTGGTAGATGGGGATTATTTGTCAATAGGTTAGCTCTATGAGGCCATGGATAGAGCCATAAAGACCATTTTGCATTAATATGGTGAAAACAAAAGAAAATATGAGACCTTTGGCACATCATTGATCACAAATGGACGAACAAAGTTGACCAACCAATATATGCCTTGGCCTACTACCTAATCCAAAATTTCTCCTTCTCTTATACATTTAAGGTTGATGAGGAGGCCATGGCAAGGGTTGTTTTATGCATCAATAATATGGTACCAAATGATGAGATTAGAGGCATAATTCTTGACGAGTCAGAAGTGTTGATAAAATTGATTTAGTAAATAATCACATTAATTTTATTAAAGAAGAGCCTTGCTCTTATAAACTTTACAAACCCTACAAATTAGGGAGATAACAAAACGTAACTGCAAGAGATAACAAACAATGAACTAAAAGAAACGAAAGCAAACAAGAAGGCCATAATCACGGAGACGTGATTATAGGCGAACTGAAACTTAAGCTAAACATTAAGTTAACTAAGATGACCATTAATATTACATTTAATATTGAATACCCTCCCTTAATGGTCATCGTACAAACAAAAAAACTAAGTCTACCCATATTGTGGTGGTCATTAAAATGCAAAGTGTGTAGACTCCTTCTGCTCCTTCTGCTCAGTGTGCTCCACTACGTGAGCACTTTGCTAAGATGATTCCTGATTGGACTTCTCATCAGCCAACCGCTTTCTGCAATACCTCTGTATATGACAAATCTTCCCACAGTAATGGCAAGTAAAAGACTTCTTCGAGCCCTCCTCCAAATTGATCGCGAATATTTTTTACTTTCATCAAGTGCTCCTGTAAAGACAGTTAGTCATCCATCATAATAGAAAAGAGCATATTCTTCAGAAAGAAAGCCCTTCCCTTATCTGAGGTCTCATGAAGATCTTTCAAATGCTTCCAGATCTCCGCAGCTGATTTACCAGAAGGTATTTCTAGTAACATGTCATCGATGATAGATAATTTAAGAAGCATGACTGCCTCTTGATTACTTCCATCATACTTGTCCTGATCCTTCCCAGCGACAGTGGGACGAACTTCTGTACCAAGAACAAGCGCATCCAGACGCCAGTACTCAAAGATGGTAAGCATCCTCCGCTTCCACGTGTTGTAATTCTTTCCATTGAACCTCTGCGAACTTTCCAACATAATATTGGACAAAGTTGCCATCCCTCCCGTTTTCCAAAGCACAAAAAACGAGGTAACTCTGTGATCAGTTGGCAAAATACTGGACAATTAGTTGGCACAAATCCGATTTTTTCAAAAATCGTCTAAAAAAGAGGCTCAAAAACTCAGCAAAATTTTTATAGAAAAAAAAACTGTGTAAATTTTTGAAGAAAAAATTTTTGAAAACTTTGCAAATTTTTATTTTCCCAAAAAATTGTCCAAACTAGCTAAAAAAAAATCAGCTCTTCACACTGCCATGAAAACCATCACGAACCAGGCACAAATCTCAAGGTAAATCTGTTGGCACATAAAACAAGGTACGAATTTCAAAGTACCTAGAAAAATCTGAAGGCAACCCAGAAAACTTCTTGAAAAACCCACAAAGAATCCGCACTCATAATAAAATTTCGACTGGAAATAGAGGATTTTTTGCAAAAAACCTCGTTGGCTCAAAAAAGACTCGTCACGAGCTAAAAAACACAGAGCCACACAAAAATGGCAGAGAGAAAATACCAGTTGCACAGGCTAAAAACACAGAGCCATGCAAACAAAAAATCGCGCCCAGAATAAATCACAGGTTGCAGATTTATAACGGGTTGCGGGCATCGCGATCAGTAGAAGACACGACACTGGAGGTTGTGTGAACAAAGACCTGTCACAAACACCCGTCGTTGAAGATTAATGTGCAAAAAATACGTCCGTCACGGAAGACAAACAGGTGAAAAACGCATGTAGGAAAACGACGTCGTAGAAAAAAACGCGTCACAAATCGCAGCTCCCAACTCGAAAAACATTTCCAGAAAATAGAAAAAATCGTGCCCAGTAAATGAAGTCCGCGCCAGAAGAAAAAACACAAAATCCTGCTAAAACGCATCCACTAGAAGAAGAAAAAAACGCAGCTAGCAGAAACGCCCAGAGACGTGTTGGAAGAAACTCGCAAAACCCTTAGACCACGAACTCTGAAAAAATGTGATTTAAAACTCCATAAAGAAAACACGCGATGCAAAAACAATGACGAAAACCCTCACGCAATTTCCTCAGATCCATCGCACAAAAGAAACGTCATATGAAACTCTTCAAATTTCATGAAACTAATCAGGTTCTGGAACCTGGAGCTCTGATACCATGTTGATAAAATTGATTTAGTAAATAATCAGATTAATTTTATTAAAGAAGAGCCTTGCTCTTATAAACTTTACAAGCCCTATAAATTAGGGAGATAATAGAACGTAACTAAAAGAGATAACAAACAATGAACTAAAAGAAACGAAAGCAAACAAGAAGGCTATAATCACAAAGACGTGATTATAGGCGAACTGAAACTTAAGCTAAACATTAAGTTAACTAAGATGACCATTAATATTACATTTAATATTTAATAGGGCGTTTACAAGGATGCTAACGAAAGGCTCTTTTCTTCAACTCAAGCTATTCAAAAAAGAAAATAGCCCAGTAAAAAAATAATCTTTTAATTTAATCTTAATACTAGAAACTTGGAAGTTTAAAGTTCTAAATTTTTACTTAATTCTTTTTTTAAAATGCTTTATTTGTATATTTTTGGTGGGAGAATTACAATGCTAGCACACAAAATCTTCAAAACCTAGGTATATGTGTTTTGTCTAGACCTATAGAGCTTTTGCGTGTGAACACTATTGGAGCTTATTTGAGAGGATTCACATAAAGAAGTGAAACATGTTGACCTAGACATGCCTAAATGATCTTTTCTTCATCCAATTTATAATTTTGTTATAATACAATATCTTTTTTAACTACAAAACTTTGAAATTTCAAATTTTGAGCATTTGAGGGTCATATAAGTTATGTAATCTGTGAATTAAGACAAATCGAAGATCAAAATAGACTTTTGTGTTCTATAAATGCATTAATTTCTGTTTCTTTTGTGTGTAATGGTATTTTGTTTTGCTGTGTTTTTTGTAAAGTATGTGTCGAGTCCTAACGCATCAAAATTTGGGCTGCTGAGTTTGCATTTTCAAACTATATCTAAGTTTAAAAAATCATGGAGGTCTCATCCATGTTAGAATTGCATCAACATAAACAAATATAAGCCACTACCAAATAGCATTATTCAAGCAATGGGACACATTGATTGAGAACAACATCTTAATTGTGAAAGAACACCATTTAGATGCAAGACATGTCATGAACACGAACAAATCAGCAAAAAGGAAATACATAGAATAAAACTCAGGACAGCCCTCAACAAAATGATCAAAAGCATTGGTAAAAACCTTTCAAAACCAACAAGACCTCAAACATCAAAAAGAAAAGGAAAAGGAAACAAAATACAAATTTCAAAGGGCATACACAAGAAAGAACAAGGATCTAGGTACACAAGCAACTCAAATTACAAACTCAAATCCTTTTGCTGCTCTTGAAGACAGAAGAAATGAAATCTAACGAGGAAATAATAGAAAAAAATACAGCAAAATGTGTCACAACATTGGTCTCACTAATAGTACAAGACTTAACTTCTCATCAAAGTTCAAAGAAATATGAAGCACAAACAATAGTGATGAAACACACACTTATATTGAGAGGGGGGATGAATCAGCATAGATCAAACTTTTCTTTTCACAACTTAATCAATCACAGCAATATCACCTAAAAACTTAATTACCATAACAATAACATCCATGCAAGATCTAGCAATTAAGAACACACGATTTTACGTGGAAAACCTTATGGGAGAAAACCATGGCAAAATATTGTTTGTATAAATCTTCTTACAAATTTCGTAGGCACCAACCCATTGGAAACTCCAATCCCCACCACTGAGCACCAACCCAGCAAGGGATGCCAATCTCTTCTAATAAGAGGCACCAACCTCTTGATCTCCTCAATTAGAAGGCTACAACCTCCAAATGAATAATATGATAATTTATTTGCAATTTCCTCTTAGATCTTCCCTAACAACTGCTTACAAATCTGCAATATGATCACTCATAAATCTGCAATATAGTTTTCAATCTTTCTGCTCATAGAACTGCCATGATCTTGCTTTTATTTCTTTTCTCTTCTCACAAAATTGATGCTAAATACCTCTCATAAATCTGCTCACATATCTCTTGTAAATCTGCTCAAATATCTTCTTATTTTGCTTTTCATATGAATAATATTCCTTGAAATTGATTGCTTTTACCTCACTCAAACCTCTATTTATACTTGCCAAGATGCCTTTGAACCCAAGGATGGGCGCACCTTTCTAAGAGGTCGTCCCTCTTTGGGAGCCCCAAAAATAAAATAATTTATTTATTTAATTTAAATATCCCAATTTAATATTGCATATATATTCTTTTTTTGTTTTACAATTCCTTCTCCAAAGGGGCGCTAGACATGGGTCAGCTCATGTGTACAATAAATTAGTATTTTTTCACAACTAACTCCTCAGCATCGACAAGCGCTTTGACATCAATGAGAACATTTTTCCAACAAATAGAAAATCCATCAAAGGAACAAACGAGCCACCACACAAGTACAATCTCATTCCATTGAAATCAGACACACAATCACCAACAAGGAAGAAAAAAAAAGTAAACTTTTGCCAAAAGATACTTGAAAGCAAGATCTGATAATGCAAGAGAAGACACCTTCAGGTGTGATATAGCTCTAGACATCAAAGTTGAACAAGGAAAGATCCCATGAGGAAGAGCACCTTTTCATGGAACTTAATCATTCATAAAGGAGGTGACAAGAACAATAACCCAGCAAATTCTGAAATGGGTCAGAATATGGGACAGCAAAAAGTTTTATTTCTTGCAAAACACCAAGGTAGCTCTCCATTCAAGTCCCAAAAGGTATGTACCCATAAACCATCAGAACTTTATTTCGAGCAATGTTTCTTCTTTCCACTCAAGAATATTTGATTTCCCAAGTGCAAACATTTGTATCCCACCTAAAGGAAATTGGAGAATACACTTCTCAGAAATGCTCAAAGATTAGGCTAAAAACAGGCAAAATGAACACCATATTTCAAATCAGTGGATGAAAAAAAAAAGGAGGTAAAGCTTTCAACAACATAACAGTAAAAGCACTCTTGGATCTTCAAAGGAAAAACAAAAAGTTAGTGTATCTTGAATTCACCAATGGAATGTACACTTGGACCAACTGAAGAAAAAGAAACAGCTTCATTTCAAAAACAATAAAAAAACAATAAAACATAGATCTGCTCTAGCCAAGAAATTAAACTGTTAAAGCCAAAGTCCACCAAGCTACTCTATCAGACCACTAGCCCATACTCGTAAAATAAAGAAAAACATTAACCAGAATATGCTTCGGGTATGAGAGAATGTGGGCTACACATCAGTCCTTTGCAGCACTAGTGGAGAAATGGTGGTCCTCAGCTCCTCATATAAAGGGTCATCACAAGTAATTATATACAAAAAAATTGGATCTCTTAAGACATAAAATATCAAACTGGAGCAGAGATGTTTTAGGGAATGTTATTGAGAAAAGCCAAAAAGACCACAATCAGGTGATAAGCATTCACAAACAAACACTCCAACGATTTCTGGGTACCAATTTGGATAAGGAAGAACAAAAAATAATATATGAACTTACTCTATCATAAAAAGGGGAGCACCAATTCTGAAGATAAAGACAAAAATACAATGGATTCAAAAGGAGGATTCAAATACTTCTTTATTCCACAATATGTCCTTGATCAACAAAATATCAATGCTACCATAGAAATAACTCTTGAATCAGGAAGAGTAATCTGGGATCCAAAGGAAATCACTATAATCACCACAAATTATTTTAAATATCTCCTAACAGAAAACTAAACCAGAGAGAGAAGAATCACAAGCACAGGAAAAATTCCTAAGACTCATTCCAGAGGTGATATCTCAAAGGGATAATAAAAAACAACTTCAACAACCATCTGCAAAAGAATCAGGATTATTGCTTCTCCTTTGATTTGGACAAAGCCCTTGGTCTAGAAGGTTTCTCTTCTGATTTTTATCAGAAAATTTGGGAACTAGTCAAGCAAGATATGATACAAAGTTGTTCTTGAATCTTGGAAGAACAAACACATGCAAACGCAAATTAATGTTAAAAATATAGTGTTCATCCCAAAAACAACAAAGCCATCCAAGTTAGAACAATATAAACCCATTGTGCCTTGCAATATAATCTCCTCAAGACTAAAATAGCATCTACATAAAATAATATCAGACACACAATCAACATTTGTTCCAAGAATCCAAATCACAAATGATATCATTCCCACACAAGGATTGATACTTCAGCCAAAAAGAGACTGTCGACTAGATGTTTTTCTTGAATTAGAGATATCAAAAGCATTTCATATATGAAATTGGCAACCTCTAAGCCAATACCAATTTATTATAGTTGGAGAAAAACTTCTTTGTCAAGTCATACTCACCAGAAAAAATGATAAATATTAAAATTAATGGGCTGCTAGCAATAAATGGAGGACAAAGATACTCAGGATATCACTTTGAAGATGACACAATACTGTGCTTAACAAGCAATCTCACTGAAATCAGAAATATTAACTTAAGGACAAATAGTAAATGTAAAAAAATTCATGTAATATGTTTGCGAACATCCCTAGGAGAAAGTAAAAACAGATTATCTTACTCTCAAATACAAAGACGGATCTTTCTGGATGAACTATTTTGCATTTCCAATCCACTCAAATGAAACAATAAGGCTTTGGCAACATGTTCTACACAGGCTTCAGGCAAAAACCAGCAATTGGACAACCAAATGGCTCTCTTGTGCATAAAGCTTGGCTTATAAAATCTGTTTTGCAATAGTACCATTTTATAGATTATTTCTACTTAAAAGCCCTCGCAGCATTCAAGAAAAAATGGTAGATATCCAAAAGAAATTTATTTGGAAAGGAACAGACAATAAATTCAAATATCCATTAGTTGCCAAGGAATAAATGTGCAGAAATAGAACATAAGGTGCACTGACTATCAAAAGCGTCAGGTATTTCAACAGTACTCTAGTCATGAAAACAGCATGGAGACTAGGGAAAAGCAAGAGCCAGTTGGGCCTAAATCATCAAACTCACATACCTTTAAATGCCTTTGATTCATCCCTTGAACTCAGATTGGAAACCACAACAGCCAAGAGTGGCTAAAGATATTAAAAAAGACATGATTTGGACAGTTCATCATATCACAAAGAAAACTCAAGATGGAAAAAACACAAATTTCCAGGATGAAAGCTGGAAAGGGTATACCCCAATACATTGCCCTACACATCTACCTCTTCATCAAGAATTTCAAAACAAAGGATATGACAAAGAAGCAGATTTTACAACTATAGAAATAATAGAACAGCATGGATTTCAAAAAAAAAATATCAGCATTGATTAGAAAATCTCGAAACTCAAAGCTTTCAACTCCAACAGATCCTGATGGGAATACAACTACAAATTTCTACAAACCTGATACAACCATCTGGAAATAAAAAGTAGATTGTGAGAGCTCCGACAAAATGGTAGATTTTACAACCATAGATGATGATAGAACAGCATGGATTTTGAAAAGAAATCAGCACTGTCTCAACACTCAAAGCTCTCGTCTCCAACAAATGTTGATGGAAAAGCCATCTACAAATTTCCAACAAACCTAATACTATTATGTGGAAATACACAGTAGATGGCAACTGAACAGCCACACCCACTAATCAAGACATCACAAAAATGCCCTGATAATAGAAAAACACTGGAAACAGATTTAGAACTCTCTCTCCCTCCATCCCAAATCAAACACTTTCTTTGGCTAATTCAGCACAGAATAATTCTCACCAAAGATCAAATGAAGAAAGGAGGATGGACAGGTCATAGGACCCAATGGATCTCCTAACTGCCAAAACAACAAAGAAACCATACAACACCTCTTCGAATAGAACAAATTCTGAAAAGAAATATAGATCCTCCAGGAACCACCAATCCAAAGCATTCTTATGAGATTGCAACAGTGGCAAAGAAAAAGCTGAATAAAGAATCCCTATAATTTAAATCATACAGAAAATAACAGAAGGCACATTTTCTGGGGAATATAGAAAGACTCTAAGAACAGAACTTTACATTATTTATTGGCCAATCAAATCAAATCAGGTCACAGGTCATATGAAGAATATCAGCTAGCATACGAAGCATAGTAATCATATACCCTCACAATATATAAGATAGATTTCAGGCCTCCTGTATGACAGGCCCTTAAGTGGCACAGAATTGAATCCTTTCCTATTACAGGAAGGTCAACATTACAATTCTAGGAATATAGTACCTCCAAAATTCGGTGAGAAAAATCAATTTGATGTGATGATATAATAGTGTAGAGACATACCCAAGAATCCTGGAAGTCTTGATAAGAAATATGACGCACCAACATCAGGGTGTAGTCCCAGTCCTGTTTCTGGCATAGCATAAAGCTGCACAATTGCATCCAGTACACAATGTATCTCAGAGATAGCACACCTTCAATTTAGAGATCACAATGCAGCTATTCAAAGGAGTCAAAGGCCCAGAATATACGGCTCAATGCTCAACAATCTATCATCCCATCAATAACTCAAACATATCTAATCTAAATTCAGTTGTATCCATTAATCATGAGAATGAAAACACTGATGGAGGAAAATAAATGTCAGTACATAAATGGCCTGAGCCAATCAACCATGGCTGCAGAAAAATTTACCAAGTGAAAAATAAATATCTAATAATCTCGGATTTTGCAGTTAAGGATGTCCACTACGAAAAGGATGGACTTTTAGTAAACGAGCATCATAGAAAAAGCATGGAATGATAGCCATATAGCATCTAGATAGAAATAGAACCTACTTGAACTTGGGCTAACTGATACCACTTAACCAAAAGTAGAACTAAAGATAGTTTCTTGCAATTCACTCAGCAACTTAAGATATGGTAAATCTAGACCAAAACCCTTTCGAGAAGTTTGCTCCAAAAGTCATTGAGCATATTTATCAAATAAACATCAAGAGTAGAATAATTACAGTCTTCTCTGTTGCGACTCGAAACTTCCCATGAATGGAAATACCAGAACCTCCTCCCATAACAATCCCATTCAGCAAAGCAACCTTCAACAACAAAGCCATCAGCAATCTTAAATCACAATTATAATATTTGGAAAGGGCAAGATTAATATTCATTTGTCAGAGACATTAATTAGAAAACATTAGCCTACTGTGGTTTTAATTTAATTAGAAATCATCTTAGGAAAGACCACTCACTTGAGGTTTGTTGTAAGTTGCAAGAATATAGTTCATGATATATTCATTCCAGAAATACCGTGTACCATGACTGTAATCACCTGATTAGCAAAATCCAAAAGAGTAAATATCAATGTCAGCACAGGAATGAGCTGATCTCACTATTATGACATTTTAGACGTAGGATCACACATAGAACAATAGAAGATGCAGAAAGATGGTAAACCCTGAACACAAAGCAAACTATTGCAGAAAGACAGAACAAAATAGTATTCTAAAGCTATACACTTTAACCTCCATTGTTATATTATCTAGTGGCAATTCAAACACGTCTCGGAGCAAAGACCTGTACAGCAGCTTGGCAACAAAACCAATAATGTTGCAGAATGGGAAGCTC
Source organism: Sequoia sempervirens (assembly GCA_007258455.2). Classification (NCBI taxonomy): domain Eukaryota; kingdom Viridiplantae; phylum Streptophyta; class Pinopsida; order Cupressales; family Cupressaceae; genus Sequoia; species Sequoia sempervirens. The sequence continues at coordinate 69,915,072 of VDFB02086081.1, read as the reverse complement.
TCTTAGCAGGCATTACAGCAGCTTGTGTGGCAGGCTATAGGAGACTAGAGGTAGAAGGAGATTCCGAAATTGTAGCGCAAGCTGTAAAACAAAAATATTGGCCTAACTAGAGTCTCACGGCGATTGTAGAAGAAATATTAAATTGCATGAAGAAATTTGAAATGTGTTGATATTGCATTTCTTCATAGAACGAAACAGAGTAGTGGACTACCTTGCTAATCAAGGGTTAACCAATATAATTTTTCTGTAATAGAAAGAATATTAAAAATATGAGCAGGCACATACAGAAGCTACAATGTTCTTAATTGTAGTCATTGTTAACAATCACTGCCACTCAGTCTCGAACAGCATAGACAACTGCCACTGCCACTGGAAGCTGCCCTTGACTTTAGTCGTTTTGGCACGAAATGGGAATGGAACATTGGTTATTATTCCCCCCCACAATGTGAAATTCCATTTATTCACACAAACATGAATACTGAAAAGAAAATCATACCATACTGCATACTACTATCTGGATCTTGTTGTCTAGATCTTGTTGAACATGGCCATTATTGCCAGTGAATGTATTCACCAGTCGACTGTCTTCCAACGAAGTGCGACACTCAGAGGATCTTTACAATCATTTGCTTTCCAATACAATCATTTTTCAAGCATTCACACACCACACTAAACAGCTGAAAAAAATAAAACACACTGCATATTTATTTGTCACCATATCATACGTGCGGCCTCGTCGTTGGTGACTGACAAGAAGTCGCTGATTGTCCTCCTTCCTCCGTTGCCTCCAACCTCCAATAAGTTTGCTACTTAATTAGAAATTTTGTCTTTTGAGACTCCTTTTTATAATGCCCCCCCCTCCCCCCCCCCCTTCAGATGGACGACGTAGCATAAAAGCGATAATGTGTCCAATTACAATTGAAGAAATGACACCTCTCTTTTTCTTTTATGACAAATGACTCATGAAATGAACTCTATTACAATAAAAATTTAACTTCCAATATGAAGACACAAACTTTTTAAAAACTTAAAAAAAACTGACTCACTCAACTCACCAAAATGTCTTTAATTTCTAATATAGTTAGAGACTATTATTAGAAATTATATCAATTAAAACATAAAAACATAATCTGACACCTATGGAATAGGGATTCTCATTCAGATTCTCTGTATAAGCCTTTATGGAATAATTTCCTCTATCATCTGATATTTTAGGAGATCTCAAACATTGAAATCAACTCGTCACCAAAGCGAGGAGTAGGGATTCCTTCAAGGCTGCCAACACTTCAACCAATGACTTCTTTCCATTCAAACTAGGCGATCATTGTTTTAGTTACGATCAGGCACCGACTTCTTTGCAAATCTCCTTTAGCTTTTGCAACTACGACTACAACTGGTGATGGCAAATGCACCAAATCTTGTCTATTCTTTAAGCTGCTCCAAATTGATTACCCTTTACGTATAGAACATAACGAGAGTGAGAGATAAGGACACCTCCTATCACAAAGCGTCTCCAATCCAGTGGATGGATGTATACAAAATAATACAATATGATCTCATCATGAGTAAAATTCTTCACCGGATGTGATCTGCTAAGATTCTGGCCTTGACACGTAAACGCCCCTATGTCTCCGCCATGGTGAGGGAGGCCTCGGTTCACCATGCTAAATATTTTAATATTTTTCTTGATGAAAATCTAGACAACTGCTCTTATTTCAGATGCCACTGCCGCTGCTTGGGGAATTGCCCAAGTCTTCCAATAATTAATTTGGTGAGCCCGTGTTGTGCTAGAATATAGAACCTCGCCCAGCTCTGCAAATCGAGCCGATATCAGAATATGCAGAGAATCATGAGATAAGAAGATGTTGTTGTGGTTGACTACACTGATCGCTTTGTTAATGGCACGCTTCTTAGCCTCGTTAGCACGAGGCCTAAGCGCACTCAAATTTGGTTCTTTGCTCCTCTCCTTGGGACCTACACAATTAACGTCACACTGCTCCTAGCTTCTATGATCCACCTATATGAGATATACTAAATGTTCTGCGAACATCCAAAAATTTTCACCCTTCAAACAAATCGGCAGAGACTCCTACTACTTGCGGAGATCAATCCCACCTAGTGTATAGAGATTAATGACAATAATATCTCCCACGGCCCAATATAGGCGATTCTAATAGATCTCTAATCCCTCTAGTCGTGCCTATGCTCTGATACCATATTAAAAATATGAGCAGGCACATATAGAAGCTACAATGATATTTCACAAGATAGTTTGTGCTTCCTCATTATTTCTTTCATTCAAATACAATACATATTTATAGGATTTTAGTCTCCTACATTATAGGAAACCCCCATAACAACTTACCTAAATATATTGAGTTGTTTTAACAACTCAACACATTCGTACCTCTATTATACTAACCTCTTTAACAAAATATAACAAACCATACAAATAATAATTTTGTGTGTCCAATGTGAAAACTAATTCCCAACAAAGAAATGGTGTAATTGATAGGGATAATCTATGGAACATCATTAAAGATCACCCTTCAATCATGTAATTAACTTTGATTCAAAAGCACTTATGCAAAGAGGAGGCCATAAGATATGGTGTAAAATGTGAAGTAAAAGGATTGTTGATGTTATAGTTAGTATCATTAACTCTATATCCTAAATAATCCACCCTGCAATTCGTACAAGCTGATAGCAAGATGCATGTTAAATGGATGGCAATGGTGCCTCTCATGGTGATCATTTGTTGTCGTTTGTGTTTCCTTCCTTGTGAGCTCTACAATAGTTTAGGTAGATAAGGTGGTTGCTAGTGGATGGTAGGGGTGGGAAGACAGTTGTGCTAGGGATCCTCTCAAACATGGGAGTGTCTAATCAAAGACTCATGATTGTTTTTAACTAGGCATTCCCTAATGTCCTCAAGGTGATCAAGGCAATGTTGGATCCTGACAGTATCTATGTTGAAATATGCTAACCAATTTTTTTCTTGAATTATCATAACACAAACCAGCACTAGTCAACTTGATTAGCATTAGCTCCAAATAGAAAACCAAACTTGAAAAGAACTCACACCAAGAATGCACACTCAATCCCAATGAGGAATAGGTGTTGTCATATGGTGGAGGAGCTAAATGAAAAATACTTGAAAGAAACTACTCAACGTCAAGAATGTGCACTCAAGATCCCACTGAGGGCGAGGTGCTAACATATGACGGAGTGTTGAATTGAAACTAGAAATGAATAGGCGGATAACCAGCCATGAAGAGCATTTCCACACTACCACCAAACAGTGGGGGGAAAAGATTACAATTAAAACAATTCGTCCGCTGCGGCGGGCATCCACAGAGTTGTGGGGATTCACCACTTGAGAGTGGGTACAAGAGTAATACAAATCCAATTATCCACACTGGCGGTAAACCATCCAGGGGTACTAATGTGAAATTAAAGAAAGAATTGCAGCAATAAAGGACTGGAACAGTACTACTGTTTACAGTCTTACAATATGGAAAAAGAGCTGCAAATTACATGAAAATTACAATAGATTCAATGTACCATGATACTGGATGATTCCATGTTAGACATCAACAATAAATGATGAAGAAAGGACTGAAGATTCAAACTTAAACAAGTCTGATGTAAAATAACAATTCTGGAAATTCTGATCAGCAACTGTGAAATTCAAAGAAATATTCACAACTCACTCAAAATACCTCCGTTTTGTGTGAAACGAAAACCAATGAGCTGCTGGAAGATAGGCGCCCAACATTAGATGAAGAAACAGCAACAAAAACTCGTAATTTAATTCTTACACGAATCCCAATGCAGCAAGAATGGTACGGCCTTCATGAGGGGCGATTTTGACAAGTAAAAATCAACAACTCAAAATTAAAATCTGAAACTCTCCAAAGATGGTCGCCTTGGGTGTAGGAATGGATTGGAAAAGTACCCACAAGCAAATTAAATTCACACAAAAAGCTGTATGCAAAAACCACTTTCAGCTGTGACTGCATCAGCAACTTCAAAACTGGAAATATCATTAAAAACTTCAACTGTTGAGCTCAATCTGCTAGTCTGGATGAGAAGCAGCAATGAAAACCAACTAGGTGTTGTATTTCAAACACGAAATTGGATTGAAACTAGGAGGTAAGCATCCCTCGAAGTAAAAACCAAGTTGTCATTTCGACAGCATAACATTAGCATAAATTCATAGATAATCAGCTCTTCAAACAGCAGCAATATATAAGCTTTTGTTGGCAAATGAAGCAACAAGAACTCTTCAAATTCCAAGAAGTTGAATCACTTCAACTTCCAAAAAGGACGCCACCTTTTTGCCTTTTACTTTTTGAAATAATAAAATATCATTCAACTTCCCCTTTAGGCATCCATTTCATATTGCAACAATAAAGCATTTATTAAATAATTAAATGCTCACTTGACCCCTTTATGTCCCCTTCTTTAAAACAACTTGAAGTCACTGCCTAGGCGTAAGGTACAACTTCAAGACATGAAAATTGACTAAGTCCAAACTCACCCAAGGAGAAAACCAAACCCAAGCCAAACCTGATGGATAACAAGATGACTTGAGTTGAACTGCTGATGATGCCACGCCAAAATTAGACTTACTAAAAATAGCCACGCCAAAATAGTAAGTTTACCTCAAAACCAACAGAACTGAGCTGGAAGCAAGACTTAATGAAAGCTGACAACTGAACCACTGCCAAAATTAGTATTTACTAAAAATAGTAAATACCTCGAAATGCCACAAACCTCCAAGCAAGGAAACCCTAATTTCACTTTTGATCAACCTACGGATTTCCGGAAATAGGCTATCAGTCAAAGAAGAGCGTATGGCCAAAATGGGGACATTACATATGTCAATGGTAGTGTGTGGTCGAGGGGCTCCATCTTGGTAAATTTCAAACATAAAATGAAGGCGGGTGTGAAAAACAATGAGATTAGAGCTAGGTATGAGGAGCTAATAATAAATAATGGCATGGAGGAAGATGAGGTGGCAAAGGAAATGGAGGTGTCCCAAAATAGATACGTGTGGCAGGCATTAGGGAATGAGAAGCCTTAGGTGGTTGACACTTGGCATGTGTTCTATCCCTAATGGAGCATATGCATTCCTTGGATCTCTATTGCAAAAGACATTAGCCTTGTTTTATAGCACCTAGTGGTCTTGTACCATAGTGGGGTCACTGAAGTTGCCAAAGGATACACACTTTTGAAATTAAAAGATGAGCGGGTTGTACAAGCAATACATCAAGTAAAGTGACTTAAAAGTATAAAAAATCATGGTTTAGATGTTCCAACAAATCCAAAAATGTTGCCAACAGAATCAATTAATGTGTCTAGGAATGGTGCTCATAGTTGCACCAATGAACATTGGAAATCACCCCCTCCAACTGTAGGTCTTGGTTGAGGGGGGGTGGTTGAAGTATCCTAATCTATTGTTTGTTCTCTATTCTTAGGTTTTGGTGTTGTATGTATCTAGCTTTTGGGTCCATATATGGCATAATATTGTCAAGACCAGCAATAAATGCAAAAGAGACCTAGAAAAGAAAAAGTATTCAGTGAAATCTTATTCCATTCAGTCAAAATGTGCATATTTAACATTATGAAAATGACCATTCAGTTTATCTTTTAGATGACTATTCTACTTCAGGTCATCTTTTGGATGAATGTTTAATTTCTAATGTAGCAAGGAAATACAAAAATATAAAATATAATAATCCTACAACTCCTAGGATTATATACATTCCATGCTTAATCCCCCACTTAATCCGCAAGGGTAGTGTAAGGTCACCCAATCAATTCTCTATAATACATCTATGGATCTTCTAATAGTTGATAACAAAGTACTTTCTGCATAAAGTTCACAAATTTTATGGTAGACTTATTTGTTAATTATCTAGATCATTTTACAAATAAGTTTTATATTCATCTAAAATAACTAAAATGTGAACTCCTAGAAGAACCTTAAAGTATCATATTTATTTATAATAATTATTCATATCATGTTTATCGAAGTTGGGAGGTAATGGTGGTTTCATGTTAAATAAAGTACAAGTGTCATCAATCCTCTTGGATAAGATACTCTTTAGTCATTTTTGGTTGTAAATTTTTTATAGTACAAGTTTTCATTGCATCCAATTTAAAAGTTTGTATGTATGTTCAATGTATTTAATAGTTCAAATATATTACATATATGTTGGTTGAAAATTTTGTGTAATTTTGTAATTTTAAATTCAAACTTAAAAATGCATATGTCGGATAATGTAGTAGCCTAAGTGACTTGAGTTGTGGTGTATGATGTGTGGTTGAATTCCACATCATGTAATGTCCCTTATAGATTTGTCTTAAATTTTGCCTTCAATTTATAGATAAGATATCAAAATAGGCCAAGCACCAATAATCTTTAAGTGTCAAAAATGAATAACACTAGTTTGTTTATTGGCTATTTATATATTGATAGGATTAGATAATATGACGATAATAATGAATCTTTCATGATCAGCATGCGCAAATACATTGACAATCGCTAATTCTGATTTTTCTTTCCTAGAATGGCATGCCTACAACCCCTCCCATGCTCCGCTGCATTGCCTTTGCATCATCCTTTGCTTTTAGCACGTATCATTCACTATGCAAGTGTTTTCCATTCTTCTATGCACCTCGCATCAATGCATCCTCTTCCTTAATCCAAACTCATTTTTTGCATTTTCATAGACTTGTTGAACATAGGCACATGCCAATACACTATGGGACAAGTATTGAAAGGTTTTGGCTCCTTTGTTGAGGTGTGCCTGCAATCTTCTTTACATGCTTATCCTCACCATCTTAAGCTTTGGAACATGCTAAAGAATTTCAAATTGCCAATACATTGGCTTGTCACCAAATCACGTCTGAACTTATTTTAACATTTTAATTGAAGATCCTATGAGATTAGTAAGAAGAATCAACAAAACAATGCATAGAAGATAACAATTTGGGACACATCAAAGGTAGATAAATGAAGTTTTAATTTGATAAGGTTGAAAAAATATTAAAAATTTGTATGGAGACAACACTCTCAAACATGTCTTGACTTTCTCCACAAGATAAAGCACATGAATTAATTGCTTCATTACCATAGAAGTAGCTTTTATAATAACAACCATACATAAAATTAAAATGCTAAACTGAAACAAGAAAAAACACAAAAAAATATGTGATGCCTGAGTATTGTTTACAAGTTACACGCACAAATTATGTGTGGAAACATAAAATAAAAATATGATGTCCATAGCTACAAATTGTCTTGGAAATCAATTAATATGTAAAAACACCTAACGGAATGGCCATAAAAGCAAGACATACCTGAATTTCCTGCAAAACAAACATTTGCAACATCTCCACCAGAACAAAATGCCCTTCCCATACCCTGCAAAGTGAATGCCACATGAAATTCAAAACATATATGTTAGCCAAATTTGCATGATCACCTACGTAAGTCATGTAAAATACAGCATTTGATGATATAGGTTACCAAATCAATATGCGTCTTTACCAAAGGAGTTGATTGATGTTACCAATGAACTCAAATGGTCTAGAGGACCCGTATGAGACTTTTCGAATTTATTTTCGGCTTTTGGCGTATTCTCCAAGATTCTTGTAGAGTGTGTCTATTTATAGTAAGTAACCCAGTCAGGCTCGATTCTCAATATTCATCATCAGTATCACTCTTGTGCAGTCACTTTTCAATCATGATGCTTTTTAACAATTTTCGCAACTTGGGTGCATTAATGGCTTTATTTTAATTATATTACTAAGGTTGCTTAATATTATTTAAATTATTTAAAAAGTACCTTAGTGTTATAGCTCGTTGGAACCAAGATGGAAAGATTTAAATGTTGGGATGCTAATAGAGTGGCTTTATGTGCCGAGAATAATTAAATAATGAAATAAATCACTTATTGAGGATATGACTTATTTAATTAATAAAGTGATTTTATATTGAGTTTTCCGAAAAGTTCTTCGAAAACTTATAAAAGGAGATAAGAAGAGCTCATTTGGTTTATATAGATTATTTGATTTTCTCTTGTGAAACCCTGGTAGTTCTGTGGAATTGAACTTGGTTCATCTTAGCCTTCTTGAGGACGAAAACCCTCTTGGAGAACATTAGCCACAATGGTGAAAGATCTTCCCTAGTTGATTGTTGATAGATTCATCCTAAATCTATGATGGTGCTTAATTGTTGTGATTTATGGAAAGGAATTGCAGGTACGATTGAAGACCAAATTGTGAAGTCTTGCGGGCAAGACAAATTCTTGAAGATATTTGTAAGCAAGAAAGGGACACCAATATTGAGAAGTCTATGGAGTATATTCATCATATTTGATGTTGGGCATGGGAATGTCATTCAGTTTACCGTTGAGTTTGGGAAGCTTGCTGTTGCAATAAGTTAGAATTTCTTCATAATGTTGGACGCTACTTTGGGAAGAGTTTAGGGCTGCAAACTGTATAAGTTTTTTACTGCTGTCAAAGACATTCTACAACCATCAAAAAATTTGTGCATCAGCTATTCAATGTTTTCTTAATCTCTACTTAATTGTTGGTCACATAAAAGGTCAAGAATATATTAATACTTTGTCTATGTATTGACCTTGCTGTTGTTAGTTATATATTTGTATTTCATTGATAAGGGAAATCAGCCAACTGTTTGTTTTAATGACTATCAATTTCATGAGAATTTGGATATCAAAAATGAATGCTTGGTAATTTGGTCATCAAAACAATTCAACCACATTACAAATAGCTCAAAAACTATCATAGAGAGTGTGCATTCCAAGTGTTTGATGAAATGTCTACTCTCACAAATCAAAAATTTAAGTGCAAAAACAGGGTAGGGTTCTAACAGCGATATTAGAGCATGCATAATTGTTTATGACATTTGCAAAAATATTAGAAATACTCCAATATAGGTTATTACAAACGATTTTTGCTGCTATGATCTATACTAGAGCCATACCAATTCCTTATCAACGCAGCAAAGTATTTAATATTTGAATGTCTTGCAAGAATTTAAAAAATTTGTCATACAAATTCAAGAGCAACGCAAATAATTTAGAAAGTTTTCATTGGCTATATTATTACCTTCTTGGCTAGCCATATACTTTAAAGGCTGCAAAGTAATTTGTTTACATTATTTTTGACCGTGTCACCATACAAGAATGAAGGAAATTTTCTCTTTAAAAAGGGTGGTCTTTGCTTATTTATATTATTCTATTTTCATGTTGGCGCTGCATCCTTGGTATCACTGATGAGCACACACTTATACTAAAAGAGGGGGTGAATCAGTATAAGACAATATTTTACTTATTAAAATTCAACAACCACAATAAAGAAATCACATAAGATCTAACAACTAAGAAACACAATATTTACATGGAAACCCTTTCAAGACAAAACCACAAAGAAAGATTGCTTGGATCTAATCTCCAAATCCAGCCATAAACATAAAATTCTCTTACAAATCTTTGTAGGCACCAACCCACTAGAGACACCAATCCCCACTACTAAGCACCAACTTACCAAGAGACACCAATCTCTTCATTGGGAGGCACCAATTGAAGAGCACACAGAAAATATTGAGAGGGGGGGGTGAATTAGTATTTCAAAACTTTATAACCTAACCCACATGAATCAGAAATTAAAATAGTAAGAACATTCATGAACAAGATGAACACCGAGATTACATTGAAAACCCTTTCGGGTAAAAAACCACGGCAAAATATTGCTTTTATTATCTTCAAAGGGCACCAGGCCAATTTACACAAGTGAGCACCAACTCTCTTGAAGCACCAACTCCAGTGTTGCTAAAGCACCAACCTTAGACTCATAAACCACTTAATACATAACACATGCAAGCAACAAAACCACTGTCCAGAACTTGAAATCCTTCTGATCAAACTCTTAACTTATTTGCGATAGAACCTATAATCTTTCTCATTTTTGCATTCTTCTTAGCTTGTTATTACTCAGAAATTTCGGAACCTGACTTGTCTAATCAGCAAGCACTCACTTCACAATACAGAAAGTATTTGCATACTAAAGCAGCATCACTTAGAAACATCAGAATAACAGCAACCTTCTCAACACGCCTTAAACATTGACTTTTTAAATTTTGAAGCTCCTCAAAAAGGCTTGAATAAACTCACAAGGCACACACCAACAATTAAAAGGCAGTGATGGTGTTTAAAAGTTGATCATACCTTCTGTTAGTTTTAGGATCAGAAATGCAATAAGCAGAAAATACAACACAATGAACAATGAACACAGTGATTACCCTAGGAAAACCCTCCTACTCGAGGGAGAAAAACGCAACAAAGAATATTCTCTTATATATCAGAATAGTAAGTGCAGAAACTGCATACAGAATCAGGCCCTAGAATAGGCCGAGCCACATACAATGAGAAATATCACTTCTCCTTGAAGCAAACCTTAAATACTCTAGATGATATCACTTCTTACAAAAATTTGATCTGCTACTAGAGGCAAACTGTTGCTGTTGCTAGAAGATGTGAACTGTTGCTGAAGATATTCGAATTGGAGTGAATTGAATTAATGATAAAATGAGAGGACTCCATCCTCTATAAATACCAAGCTAGGCAGCCTTCTCTCTAGGGCAGACCTAGAACAAATATATTTTATTTATAAAAGATGAAGGTCGACCTGCCTTGAGCAAGATATAATTAGGAGAAAATATCTCCCGCCGCTACAACACTAACACCTTCAACACAAACAGACCTGATTTCTAAGCATGTTGAAATACATGGGTACTATCACAACTTCCACACACCCCCTTCCATCATGTTAAAATCAACTCTCAACACTAACATAGCCAATCTCCTTCGAGTCACTCAAATACTAAATTCTGAACATAACCAAACTACACAGTTTTATCTTCACACCCATTTCATTTTGCAATAACCTCAAAAAGATATCAATCATAAGCATTCAATCACACCCAAATAGCTCGAACCACTACAAAAAGATTTTTGCAAACATCACTTGACTTCACACGGAGGCATGAGCTAGTCCAGCCAACAAAACATCAAAATGAATAGGTCCCACACCACCCAAGATAAACACCATATCGCTAACTTGAATCTGCTATTCAACTGCTTCAGAGATGGCATGTCATGTCCCCTTCTAAGTGACATCTCTCGGAGCACAGGATTGGCCTATCATACAACCCTCGTAGGCTAATGGGCTGGATAGAGGGTCATCTTGGGAGCTTGGCTCAGCTTCAGTTGGCGAAGTTTGATCAGTAGGCTTTCGTTTGGGCTCGATCGGAGACTTCTTGCAGAAGTTGCTATTTTTAGCAGTTCCTGGCAGGCAGCGTGGGACCCCTGCTATTTTTAGCAGTATGGCTTTGGCAGCGTTCAGAATCACTTCAGAGTTCGTCAGCTTCAGACGGATCAGTCATCGGATGAGTAACGAGGGAGATATTAATATTTAATTGTACTAATTAAATATTAATTATTGATGATTATAATATAAAGTTATAATATTAAATTATAACTTAAGTGATTCTTCTTGAGGGGGTCGCCATCATCAGAAGGGGCCAAATTTGTGATTATATTTTATTATAAAAATTTGGCTGAGAACTATGGAAAATAATAAAATAATAAAAGTGCGAATTTTTAATGAAAACCCTATTATTAAGGAAATCGCACTTTTGAGGGTTATTAAGCTGTTGCATTGGGAATTGAGCCATTATGATGATTATTGATTTTGAGAACTGATCAACTTTGATCTGAGCAAGAGACTTTAGGGTTTCAAGTTCAAATTCCTTGGGGAATGAGCCATCTCCATCGGAAGCAATTCAGAGGGTGTGAAATACCACTTGATTTATTGCAGCAGAGGTTTCTTCATTCAAAGGAAATCATTGAACTTCATTGAGCATTCTTTATTCAGAGGTTTTTGCTGAGGGTTACAATCAGAAGACACCAAATCATCAAGGCGCCTATTTTTACTGAGTTCTGGAGTCTCAAAAGGGAGCCGTACAAAATTAAATTGCTGCTGTCAGCAAGCCGTACCATACTGTCAGGCCGTACCAGCAAAAAAAGGGCGTGTCTCTTCATCAAGGCAAAACGCCTTCTCTTCAGTTTCTCATCACTGACAGGGGCGCACAATCATCTGGCTTGGTTCTGGAACGTCAGAAGGAGGGAGAAGAGACTTTGCATGCAGCCGTACCACTTCAAATCATTTACCAGCAAGCTGCTAATTCCAGGCTTTCAATAAAATTTCATTGTTATTTGCTTACATGCAACTGGGTATTTTTGTAATCATTTCGGAGGATCTAAATAAACATACTGGCATCCATTTTCCGTCATTTCCAGAGTTATTTAATTTTTATTGAATTTATTTCAATTATATGCAAAATCGTACCATTTCATTTATTGCTCAAAAACTCAAAAACAAGCAAAAAAACCAAAACATCAGAAAAAACATAGAAAACTGTCAGATCCGGAGAATAGGGGAAACTAGGGTTTCTACATGGCATCAATCTGCGTTCATCCAAAAAGAAAAAATGCTACTCCTCAATATACATGGCTGAGCAGATCACTAAAAAAAAAATCCATGGGCCTATATATCCTCATCCGCTTCACATAATGAATTGTCCAATTATTAAAAGGTGTTGAAGCACGATCTCAGATTTCAAATAGAGTCCCTTTCTCTAGTAAAATGTAGTGATACATATATAAAAAACTCAACGATATGTTTTTTAAAACTTAGCCACCTCTAATGCAAAATGAAGTTATCGGGCCACCACTCCATAATAGACGTACAAGAAAATTGCGGAGTAAAGGAACCGCCTTCAACAAACCTGTTGCTGGTAATATTTCACTTTTATTAACAAAAAGATATTATTATTGCCGCCCCATTCATAAACCGTAGCTAGTAGAAAAAGATGCATTCACAAAGATGTTTTCATTTCGCATTCTCCAATCACACCAAAAATAAAATCTCCATTAATCAAAACCGTCGCACCAAATATAGAAGGCAAAGGAATAAATATTAAAGCCGTCATTGCATAGAAGAATCGACGGGATGAATAAACCAAATGGCTCGAATAAGGAGAAGTCGTTTCAAATAAATAAGCAACCACTAAAAAAGATATTAGAAATTAATAAGTTGTCTCCCAAAAATTTTCAACGGGAACAATTAACGATATTCTCCTCATAGGCGTTACACAAAGATACTCCAAGTCGTCGACCCTTTGAAAGGTCCAAACTGACATGTAAACCTGACTTGGCATGCGGATATGGAAATCTGACAAGGCATGGCTGAATTGGCACTATGCTGACATTAACCAAGCAAGCACATAGCTCAAACACACAGGCAAGTAGCTCAACCACACAAGCAAGTAGCCCAAACACACAAGCAAGTAGCTCAACCACACAAGCACCTTGACATCAATGACAAAATACTCAACACCAACCTGCAAATGAACAAAGTGTTTTCCTTCTTGAAAATTATGTATTTAATGGATGATGATCATTTGAATTTCCTTCACAAAATCTGCATGCAACTTCTTAACATATGTTCACTTCTTCAAAAAAATCTGCTTAAATAGGAATGGTATTACATTTATTGCTTAAATTCATTTTCCCCCACTCATCCTTTTTTTATATCCCCCTTATAATAAATTTGAGAATAAAAAGTTTATTTTGATTCCCCCAAGAGAGGCGACTACACCAAGGAGGTTGGCCTATTTAAAACAATCATTATTTTTTATTTTTTTTAACAACTTGAGAAGTGAGCGCAAAAATTATATGAGAGTTGATCAGCGATCATGGGTGCCAAAAATAGAATTAAGCCATCATAGAGGTCGGCCATTATTTGCACAAAACTTAAATTATATTCAAGGCAGAATATCTAACAAGTCGGCCAGCCAATTAATGCCCTTTCGCCTTCAATAAGATATCTCCTTTGACATCAATGACAATATTTTCAACAATCTCCCACTTTGCCATTGATGGCAACCTTGCAAAGAAATAATCTATAAAAGACACAAGAACATAGTTCTCCCCCTTTCTATAATTCTACCCCTTTGACATCAATGGCAAATACTTCATGGAGCTGAAAGATAATGCAGTGATTACCTCCTCCTCAATTCATACTTCTTCCTAAGAAATTAGTGACTAGATGAGAGTGATAAGGAACAAACTTCTATGCAATGTAAAAGTTGGCTATCTCTGACTTTCTCTATATTAGATTTGACAGAATCACAAAAGACGTGTCATTCTTCTCTTTTTCCTGCCTCAACTTCTAATTGAAACTCAGTTCTCTTCCCAGCTTCTAATCTTGGAAGAGATTCCCTAATCATTGCTGCTTTTTCAAGCATTTTGCTTATCTTTATTCCTTTCCCTTTCCTTCTTCCTGCTGTTCTTCTTTAGGAGTAAGAGCTAACTTTAAACTAACTTGTCTAGCAAGTGCACCCATAAGTGGGGGATTACTACTAAGGTCAGATAATGTAGCCATTGAAGCTTGGTAAGGATAGGGATTGATTGAAGCTTGTTGTCATAGAGAATGGATAGTACAAGAGGTAGATGCTTCTTTTGGATTATAATCCATATAAGGTCTGTAGCCGGTGCTTAAAATATTTGCAAATAATCTGGATAAAGAATAACTTCTAGTAGGATGTCTTAAAGATCTTGCAGGTTCAATATCAGAGGGTTGCTCAAGAATAGTTTGATCAGGATCAGTACGCATGTCAATAACTGAGAGTTGTTTCTTCTGAATTTTGGTAGTATTGGATAATTCAGAATGGGATGAAACATCTAGATCTCTGAATTGGGGTTCATTATGTTGAATTAATTTTTCAATGATTGGGAACCCTATATCAAAGCCTTTGTGATCTATATGTCTCCAATAGTCTAAGAGTTTAGAATTTCCCTCAGGATATGAAACTCCTGCAGCAAAGTTGGATGGAGAAAATATTGTATTTAGCAGTCAGTAGATGCATCTTCCTCCTACTGTGCAATAAACTGAGCCTGGTTGTAGGTCAACACCCTTGATTTGAAGCAAAAGACAAAAAGCTGAACTGATCTGCTTATCCTCTAAAGAAATAGTAAAATTAGGACATACAGCACAAATACCATCTCTTTTGGGATCTAAGACACCTCTAAATTGGGCCACCATTGCTTGATCCCAAATTCGAGGTCTATTTCAAACATATAGAAGTCCATGATGCCTCCTATTATCTCATTTAACCCTCTTCTCTACCATCCATCTTTGTATCTCCTAGTAAAATTCATTGAAAGCTAAATGTTACAAATTTTCCATCTTTTGATTAAGACAATATTCCCAAATTTATTTTCCCATTTATTAGTTATTTAATATCTCATTACTTTCATTCTCCTTTCCAACCAACTTTTCATTTGCATCTATGTTTTTTTTTTAGATTCAACTGATACATTTGTGTTTCTTACGAATAAGATAAACAATCCTCTCACTAAAATAGAGCACCTAAATTGTTGGTTTCATTAGTGTATAGGCATACCTTGATAATCAATACATTAACATTCTTGTCGTTCTCCCACTTCAAATATAGCTCTTTCAATCGACAATTCTGCATAGTAACAGCAGTCAATGCCATTGTCACAGTCCACTTTCATAAAAATAAATACAGGGTTAATTTTTACATTCAACAACCTATATATAAAGAAGATTCAGAAAAAAAAGTGCAAGAGACACATAAGCAGAGATAAGAAAATGCTAATATTTTGGCAGGAAATGCTAAATATGACTACTAAACAAAATTCTTTTTTGTTTCTTTGCTCACAAATATTTAATGAAAAATTAAGATATTTCATTTAAGAACAGCTAAAGCATCATTCAAAAATATGAAAACTTTTCAAAACTCAACTATTTGGAGAAAAAAAGCATTTCACTAAATAGAAAATATTTTGCAAATAGAATATGCTCTGTTATTGGGAAGCCGTTGACAAAAAAAGGTTCTCAAATCATGCTTCTTCTCTACAAAGAGAGTTGCCTTGGAACGCATACCTCAAGAAGCTCATTGGCTCAAGAATTTTGAGAGGTACTTAAGAAAATTGCAAAATCTTTTCTCACTTCTCAATCACCTGGTTCTCCTGAATTTGAATTTTCTCATTGAGATGATGCCAATCTCAACTACCTGACTGGTCAGAAATGGACCAGAAATAGAACTTAATTTATCTTCTTCACCATGCTTAACTAAGTCAACAGCACCACTTCTCATGTTCAAAGAACACCAAACATACATTTCAATAGGCTTTGAATCTTCAGAGTCTTGAGGGAGCTCATCTAAGTCTTCACATCAAATTCAACTTCATACTACTGAAGAACAAAAATAGCCTACACTTGAAATGTGAACCATCCAATTCTCTTGAACTCCATACATTCATGCATTCTTCGAACATTTGGTATCAAAGCGAAGAAGCCCTAAGAAGGGTATGCAAATTCAGAGTGAGGAAGTCCTAGGAAGGGTAGGCTAAATTAGAGCAACAAAGGATTAGGAGAGGGTATGTTCATCCAATCCACTTGGAAGGAAAAGAATTCACTGAAGGAGTTACTATGAGAGGGACTGCAAATTATTGTCCAAGGAGACAAATCACTGTTCACAATAAAAAGAAAGAAAGAAAAAAAACAGAAATCAGAAATCCAATACAGAATTCAGACAGTACTGATGAACAGTGACGGTACAGAAGAATGGTGGCAATGTGGATGAACAGTGGCAGTACAGTGCTGTATGGATGAACAGTTAGTGTACATTTTATTTTAAATCTGATTGTTAAATCTGTATAATAAGCCCAATATTTTGAAAAACTTTTGTGAAAACCTGCATTTTATAAGTCTGCAATTGCTTAATTTTCTGTCAAAATCTGGAATCTTTTCCTATTAAGTTGATCCCCTAGGCCCATGGAAGATGGTGTATTTGTGGAAGGTGATTGGCATTTTCTCCATCAGCAAAGGGATTTTAGGAACTGCATTTAAAACCCCAATGACCACACCTTAGACTCCCAATAGAGTGGAACAGAGCACATGAACATGAACATGTACATGAGCAATAGCAGGATGCAAATGACGGGCTTGTGTAATGTCCCCTGAAGAGCACAAAAAGATTTACTAGGGGGGGGGGGGTGAATCAGTAAATCAATACAAACTTTCAATTCTTAATCTTTTTCAAATTATTACAATCAACTTTTTGATATGAACCAATTTACACAAGTTGACACAACTTTATTGAAATGATTTTTACAAGGAAGTAGGCACCAACCTACTAGATTTACAAAAAGATGATTTAGTAGGATACAACCTACAAGGAACACCCAAACCTTTTACTATTTAGTAGGTACCAACCTACAAGGAGCACCAACCCCTAATGCAAGGCACCAAACCTTGACTTGATGGATGAAGCAATTGTCCTCAATCAGATCTGCAATCTCCCATACCTTCAATCTGCCTTAGTGATGACAAACTCTCACTCAGCCCACACTGGAAGATGGGTTTCTGATGTAGACTTCTTGAACTTCACAACCACACATCAAGTATGATATGAATGACCAATATATACTTTATTCTAAGAATGCATCTCTTGGTGTAAGATCATATCTCTTGACTAATCGCATCTCTTTATTTCAAATTATACCAAACTTTGTCCTTTCTTAACTAGTGACTAATTGCACCTCTTTATTTGTTTAATTTTCAAGTTATACCAAATTCTGTCCTTTCTCAACTAGCAGCCGCACCTGTTGGCACCTGTAGTGTTCTCTTGAGAAAAACACGTCTTTTAGTGAAACGCACTTAATTGAAAGTCATGTTCTTAAAAATACGTCTTTTCAGATCAGCAAATCTTTAGCATCCGCTCATGAAGAAAACACATCTTTTGATGAAGCACCACATCTTTACAAAAAAATCGTAATGTTCTTTAAGAACCTTCATTCGTATCTCCTAAAAGAGAGACATATCTTTTCATTAAAACGAATCTCCCTTAAATGAGAAAGACACGTCTTTCCAACATTAAAACTTTGTTCTTTTAGCTATTAAATGTGCCTTCTTTTACTCGCATCTATTTAAACAAAAAGACGTCCTCCTTCATTAATATTCAAACATGTTTTTTCATAACATAATCTGTATCTGCTTTAAAGCCCGACCTTTCAAGATTCTTAATATATCTAGGATTCGCATCAACTTACGTCTTTTAGTTGTTTAAGCATAACAAATCACCAATCAGAAAACAATTCATCCTCTACGTATTTTGATCTGAGTATATTATTTATTCAATCTGTAGATAATCAACCTGTAGCAGTTCGCTCCATATAGAATTTCAATCTGTAGATCTCCGAACTTCGATCTTCATACATTTTACTTCAGACTTCATGCAGATTTCGATCTTTGAAGAAAGATTAATCTTCTCAACACAATTCGAATATTATACTTTGTTTTTGATGTAGATCGAATATTAATAAGGACAAGAGAAATTATGAACTGTGTATACCGATGTCTGATTATCAAACTGTGTGAATCATTGAATGATTATCAAACTGAGTTCAAGTCCCACTTCTCATACCATGTTCTAATCAAGTCTTGACATATCTGCACAATTTGTGGCATTTGAAAATAATGACAATACTTCTAACATCGAAGATACTTTATTTCAACATATTTTTGTCATTCACGATTTGTCCTGACATCAATGACAATACTTCTAACATCCCCTTCTCAGCAGTAAGCAATGAAGTGGCTCATCAGCCTATTCCGGAGACCCGTAGGCTTGTCAGAGGTAATATTAGGGTTTCCAACTATTTGGAGGTTTTTGGCATTTTCGGAGGTTTGCATGTTGGAGTTTTGGAATTTGGTTTGCAGATTCTTTTTGGGTTTTCAAAGAGCTTCGCAGTGATATGACATGCAAATGCAATGGCCAACTTTTCTGAATTTACTATTTTTAGTAAGTTCTATTTCCGGCAGTGCTCAAGTTGGCAGTAGTTCAATGTGCTCTTCTATTTCTGCCAAGGGAGTGAGTATAATTGGTTTTGGCTTTTTGAGGTGAATTTTTGGAGAAATGAATTATTTTAAGTCATTAACGTTTTAATTCCATATTGCCCCCCTTAGCCTAACATTATGACTTTAAGTTGTTTTAAAATGTGGCCTTTGAGGGTGGATGCCTCATTAAGAGGTAATTTTAATATTTCTAAGGTTGATATTCCTCTCTTGGGTTTTGGATGCCATAATGAAGGAAGGAAAAAATGATTTAAAAATTAAAATATTTTCAAAATGATTTGGGCGTCCCTTTTTGGTGGGAAATGTTGGAAGCTGAAGAGTCACCTCAAAACTCTATTTAAGCAGGCCTTTGCTCATTCATTTTTATCCGTTGTTTATCATATCGAATTGTTGCCGAAATGGTTTCAGGCTTATCGCTTTGAGAAATGCATACCTCCTAGCAAGGATTCAGTTTCGTGTTTGAAAGATAACACCTACCTGGATATGAGACTGCTTCTCACTCAGAGATTACAGATTGAGCATCATTGTTGAAGTTTTGGATGATTTTGTCAGTTTATAGGTTGCTGGTTCATGTATGGCTAAAGGTGTTTTTCATTCATAGCTGCTTGTGCAAAGTTTAGATCATTTTGGGCATTCGCCCTATGTGTTCTCTCTTTATGCTAATTTCCAGATTTTATCATTGAAAAGTTGAATTTTAAAGCAAGGTCGACCTCCTTCATGGGTCGTACCTTGTCCTTGCTGCCTTCGTTTCCGAGCTAGGCCATTTGGTGTGTTTGTGTTTGATTTATTGATGTTTTCTTGGTCGCCTAGCATTAGAGAGGGTGTGCTTTCAGTTTCATTTGATTTGGTGAAGTGTGGTAGTTGTTTTGAGCATTCCAATGTGATCATAGTTTGTTGGTCCGAGTCTTAGTTTGCTGGTTTTCATATCAGACCTGGTTATTCCAGCTTTAAGCAATATTTCTTTCATGTTCTACTTCATATTTGTAATTGGAGATATTGTGAAAACATTGTATTGGAGTTTGGAGCAGTTTTCATTGATAATTCATTGTATAAGAGCATATTGTAATTGCTGGTTTCAGTAGTACTGAATCAGCCTCTTTACTTTCAGCAAGTTTCATTTTGTATCTAATACTCCCGCTGACTAACTGGTCGAGTTTTCTATTTTCAGTTTGCTTACTCCTGCTGAATATGTGGTTGAGTATTTTAGTTTCAATAATTGTAATAATCTCCCCCCACTGAAGAAGTGGCCGAGCGGAATTCATGGTCGGTTCACCGCCTACACTTTCATTTCCAGCATTGTAATTTCAGTTATTTGCTAATGATCCCCTTACACCAAATGCGCTCACCTCGCCCACATTGGAATCTTGGTGATCAAAGAAGTGGAGGGTTCCCTTTCAACTGGTTTTGATTATTGGGCTAACCTTAAAGAGTGCATTGTGTGTGGAAAAATTCAAGAAAAAAAATATGGGGGATATCTCAGTGGTATTAGAGCCCAAGATCCTGCCATCCTGTGATAAACAGAGTTCAGTTGTCAGATGAGTGATAGAGAAGTCAGATACTACACCAGAGGTCAAGCAAGAACTCGGTATCAAAATCCACCAGTTCCAGAGGCAGAGACACTTTTGGAGGCTTTGAGATATTGGTAAAGCAATTGAAACCATGACAGAAGGTGGAAGACTATCCGGAGGAAAGAGAAGCTAGAGCGGAGAAGAAGTTTGATAATATGTTGGATATCATGTCGCGCTTGTTAGCAAAGCTGGATCAGCAAGCGACTCTAAATCAGCCCCAACCTCAACAAAACCATGTTGGAGAAAACAGTGGTATCAATGGTAACAATGGTTCGGAGGTTAAAGGAAGAGACAGAACTATTGGCCAACATGTTGCAACCACTAGAGGTTTGGCCTCTAGGCCTCTTTTCCCTACCTTCACTCAAAGGGAGGAACCACCAGCAGAGACCAAAGTACCTTTGTTGGATGATGCAAGACAAGCCTACATGGAGTATGCCTCATTATCCGCTAAGATCAGAGATCACTGAACCTTTGATCAATTAACGAACCAAAGAAATAGGAGTGATAGAAGAGCTGAATACCGTGCTCTTGTGGGTCCTAGAACATATTATCATCAGCCTCTTGTAAAGGTGACCTTGGCCCATTTTGATGGGAGTGATAAGTGTACGGCAAGGTCATGGGTGCAAAACCTTGACAACTATCTTTTATTGAGAGCAATGCCTGAAGAGGATTCTAATAAATTCGCCACCTTGCATTTGGAGGGAGTTGTTCACGAATGGTGGTATCATGGTTTGGTCACACTTGACCATAATCTCATCCAAACCTATGAAGAATTCACTAATAGGTTGATAGAAAGATTTGATACCAAGGAACCAGAAGTAAGATTCCATGAATTGGTGCAGCTAAAGCAACATGGTTCACTTGAAGCATATGTTGTTGATTTCCAAAGGTTGTCAGTAATGGTGTCCAACATTACTTGAAGGAGACTTGTAGTATTGTTTACTGAAGGATTGATGGAGCCTTTGAAGGGTTGGGTCAAAGTCTTTGATCCACCAACTCTTGACGAAGCAATCAAAAAATCAAGGAACATGGAGTTGGCTGCCCAAAGCCAAAATTTCAGTCCAAATCCTTTGGTCATAAGAAGGACAAGAAGCATTCATCAAATCAGCATAAGAAGTTGCCTCAGAAGTTGACTGATGAACTCCGAGAACAGCTGAGAAAGGATGGAGTTTGCTACACATGTCATGAGCCTTGGTCTAAGGGTCACAGATGCTATGGAAAGGGCAAAGCACATCACATGGAAGCATATTTTGATGCCGAATCAGAATCTGATATGTCTGATCAGCAGTATGAATCAGCTAGTGAAGGAGAAGTATTAAAATAGTAACTAGCATATGTTAATGCTCAATCACGTTCCTATAATTTAGCTATGTAACACATGTTACTCTTGTAACTTGCTAATTTTTATTTTTGTTACCTTCCGTTATTGGCTCCAATCACATCTCCGTGATTGTTGAACGCCTTTCATTGTATTCTATAAATTCATTCTTTCTGTAAATAATAAGGATCTGATTATTTGAAATTCAATCGCTCCTGCTTCTTAATATGGTATCAGAGCGCTAAGTTAATCGATCTTCTGTGTTTGTTTTATTTGGTCAATTTTTGTGAAAGTCGTGCATTTTTTTGTGCATCTGATTTTGTCGATTCTCTGTGATCGGTGCTTTGGAGTGGTTGTGCATTCCCATTTGAGTGATCGTTGGCTGTTAGCATGTGATTTCTTCCCGTTTCGTTGGCTCGCGTGTGTCTTTGACATACGATTTTCTGTTTGTGTCTGTTATTTATGTGAAGATTTTGTGTGAGTCGGTTCATTCCCATGTCTGTAATAATCATGCGCACATTCTGGAGTAGTTGTGCATCAGGTATTTTCAATCTCTGCAAGTTTCGTGTGTTCTTCTGTGATTCAGTGCAGATTCATCTAGACGTCACTTCTCTATCTGATTCGTGCATAGTCGGAATTTTGATCGAGAGTTTCGTGCATAGCCAGGAATTTGTAGCGGTTGTTTCTTTTTCTGAAAAAAACAAACCATTCCATTGCGTGTTCTTCATCTTTTCGCTTCAACTTCTAGTTCATGTTTGGTGCATGTGGAGTCTATTTGCACGAGTTCTGGAATTTGTAGCTTCAAGTCCATGCGTCTATGAAGTTTCTTTGGAGTCACGTTTGCTTTGGGTGCATACTCGTCGACTCTTCTTTTGTGCAGATTTACTTGTCGCATCTGTTGAAGACGCATCTATTTATTTTGTCTTATCTAGAGGAGTTTCTCTGCCTGAGAAAGTTGTTCTCTTAACTGGACAAGATTTTCTTTTTGATTTGTCTTTTCTGAAGCAATTGTCTTTTTCTTTTCAGTGCATTGGAATTTATGTCTTGGGTTTCGTGCATTCAGCCTTTTCTGTATATCTGCGTTTTTTGTGCCTCGAAAAACATGAAGCATGGCCTCTTTGACCAACATCATGTTGGACAACAGTCAGAAGTTCAACAATCACAACTACAACACATGGAAGCAGTCTATGATGACGATATTTGAGTATCGATGTCTTGACCAGATTGTTCTAGGCACCAAGACACGACCTCTCACAGTTGATAAGGATCAGGAGAAGTTTGATGAGCAGAATCACGAAGCCGTTATGCTCATAAAGTTGTCAGTCATTGATGACCAGTTACCTCAAGTTCCTTCAGGTAAATTAGCGAAGGAGATTTGGGATCTTCTGAAAGATCTTCATGAGACTTCCGACAAGAGTCGTGCGTTCTTTCTGAAGAACATGTTGTTTTCCATTGTCATGGATGAGAATACACCTCAGCAGGCACACTTGACTAGGATCAAGGACGTTCAAGATCAGCTCGAGGCTATTGGTCGGAAGATGGAGGAAGAAGATATAGTGGTGATCACTCTGAATAGTTTACCACATCCGTATCAGCACTTTATTGAGACACTCAACATTACAGCAACTAATGTTGACTTGACATTTCCAAATCTCTGCAACAAACTTCTACAGCAAGATCGTTGGGAACAACAGTTTGGAACTAGTGCCACTTCATCCTCTTTAGTGCAGGCATTCCCTGTAAAGACATTTCAGAAGAATAAGGGGAAACCTTCGTCCTTTCAGTAGCACAATCAAGGGCAATATTCAGATTCTTCGAAGTCAAAGAATATTCAGTGCAATATGTCACAAGTTTGGCCACATGAAGAAGGATTGTCGGAAACGCTTGGCCTTTGAACAAGGCAAGCAAGGAGAGTCTAGACCGAAAGCACATTTGGCAGAGCACACTGAGCAAAAAGAGTTTGCCTTCTTTGCATTCATCGCAAAGCGTCCTATAGATCCAGTAAACACTTCTGCTTGGTACATTGACTCTGGTGCTTCACGCCATTTCACACATCGCCGGGATTGGTTCATTCAATACACGCCTTTCAAAGATTCAGTTATCTTTGGAGGAGGTGAAGAGTATACCGTTGTCGGCAAGGGCAACGTTTAGATTCAGTCTAGTGGGAGAAATTTGATATTTCTTGATGTATACTTTGTACCTGGCACAGAGTTGAACTTACTTTTTGTAAGTCAGATTATGATTCACTCTCCTCAGTTGGAAATCGTCTCTAGTATGCATACATGCAGTATTGTTAACAGAGAGACACGAACTACAGTCATTCAGGGACTTGAGGATCATGGTCTTTATAGACTTGTTGATTGTGGTGATTCTCAAGAGCACACTATGGCAGCCAGGAGCACTTCTATCAGCAATCTCTACCATCAACATTATGGGCACCTGAACATGTACTATCTCTCTCAGTTATCATGAAATGATCTCGTTGGTGGTCTACCTGCGATTCAAACTCAAACTCATGGAGTTTGTCAGGCTTGTCAGGTTGGAATGCAACATCGGACTCCTTTCTCCGATGGCGACTCATCGCGGGCTTCCAGGGTTTTAAAGTTGGTCCACGCTGATGTATGTGGTCCAATGCACACGCCTTCGATTACTGGATCCAAGTATTTTTTTTCTTTTTGTTGATGATTTCAGCAGAAAGATGTGGGTGTATTTTTTGAAGCTTAAATTAGAGGTGTTTAGCATATTTCAACAGTTTAAGGCCTTGAGAAAAGGAGTCTGGTTCTTCTATTATTACTCTTAGGTCTGATAATGGGGGGGAATTTTGTTCCAAAGATTTCTCCACATTTTGTGTTGCACATAGCATAAAGCGCCAATTCACCACACCTTACACCCCTCGGCAGAATGGTGTAGTCGAGTGTCGCAATCGCGAGTGTCGCAATTGCATCATTACTGAAATGGCACATTCTATGTTGGAGCATAGACATGTTCCTAAGAAGTTATGGGCTGAAGCAATGTATACTGTTGTTTATCTTCTGAACAGATCTCCTACTCATGCTGTGAAGAAGATGACTCCTGAAGAAGCCTAGTCTAGACGTAAGCCGAACATTAGTCACTTAAAGGTTTTTGGCTCCACCGCTCATGTTTGGATTCCTGATGCTCAATGCACTAAGTTTGCTTCCAAGAGCCAGAAACTCATGTTTACAAGTTATAGTGAGAACCATAAGGCTTACAGACTGATAAATGAGGACACTGATCTTCTAATCTTCAGTTGTGATGTCGTGGTTGATGAGAA
Source organism: Sequoia sempervirens (assembly GCA_007258455.2). Classification (NCBI taxonomy): domain Eukaryota; kingdom Viridiplantae; phylum Streptophyta; class Pinopsida; order Cupressales; family Cupressaceae; genus Sequoia; species Sequoia sempervirens. Next base: position 69,889,850 of record VDFB02086081.1, on the reverse strand, counting down.
TTGAGGGCTCTTCTATCAGTCTTCACCTGTTTGTTCTGAGGTTCAGCCTCAAAAAGATTCTGATTTGGGTGTTTATCTTCCACTTGCTCCACTTTATGGGAGGGATTTTGTAGAGGTGCAGGCACCTCAGCAGCCGCGTCCACCACGGGCCCCTATTCAGCAAGATCTGGATGTTCTTCCAGATATGTTAGTTCCAGCCAATCAAGTAGAGGTTGTTCCTCCTAATTCCGATATTGGTTCATCTACTCTTCGGCCTAAATGGTGGGCTTCGACAATTGGTGCTCTTCATGATGATGAGTTACTAGAGGGTAAATCTGCTCGGAATAAGAGCAAACAGTAGAATACAGTGAATTTTGCTCTTATGGCCAACCATCATAGCATTTCGGAGCCTCAGACATATACAAAGGCTAAAGGCACACCTGAGTGGGAACAGGCTATGATAGCTGAACATCATAGTCTTATGCAGAATCACACTTGGGAGCTTTAAAATCTTCCGCATGGGAAGAAACGCATTGGCTGCAAATGGGTTTATAAGATTAAGTATAAGGCTAATGGAACCCTTGATAAATACAAGGCTTGGTTGGTAGCCAAAAGGTTTTCACAACAAGAGGGCATTGACTATGAGGAGACTTTTGCTCCTACAACCAAGATGAGTACCATTCGGCTTGTCCTCTCAATATCAACTCAATTTGGATGGAAAGTCCATCAAATGGACGTAAAGAGTGCCTTCCTCAATGGTAATTTGTACAAAGAAGTTTACATGACGCAACCTCGTGGTTTCAAGGTTGTTGGTAAAGAACACCAGGTATGCAAACTAGTGAAAGCACTCTATGTCCTTAAGCAAGCACCACGGGCTTCGTACATAAAGATTGATCCATACCTTATTGATCATGGCCTTCAGTGAAGTCCTTCTGACTCTAATCTGTATGTCAATCAGATTGGTAATGATATCTTGTTCCTAGTTGTCTATGTTGATGACTTAATCATTACTAGCAGTTCAGATCATCTAATTGAGGAGATCAAACATAATCTCAATCAATCATTTGACATGACAAATTTGGGACTCCTCCATTATTGCCTCGGTATAGAGGTTTGGCAATCTACTGGCAGTCTACTGGAAGTATGCCAAGAGCTTGTTGGACAAGTTCCGGATGACAGATTGTAAACCAGCATCTACACCTATGGAGAGAGGGTTGTAGTTATCAGCTCAGTTGGATTCACCTGTGGAGAATGAATCATAATTCAGGCAACTTCTGGGCAGCCTCATCTATCTCGTTGCCACTAGACCTGACCTTAGCTTTACAGTGAGCTACATCTATCGCTTCATGTTAGCCCCTAAAGCTGAACATTGGGTTGCAGTGAAGCGTGTGCTGAGATATGTGAAAGGCACTTCTGACCTTGGCATTTTATATGGGAGGTGCAAAGATCCAAAGCTAATTGGTTATACAGACTCAAATTGGGCAGGTTTTGTTGATGACAGAAAGTCTACTTCAGGGTATGTATTTAGTTTGGGTACAGGTGCAATTACATGGACCCGCAAGAAGCAACAGGAAATGGCTCTCTCATCAACCGAAGTAGAATATCGAGGAGCTGTTAAAGCAGCATGTGAGGCAATTTGGCTTCGAAGGATGCTCTCAGAGATGCAAATGTCTCAAGCAGGACCTTGCCCCTTATATTGCAACAATCAAGGGTTGTTGAAACTCGCCAAGAATCCAGTCTTCCATGAACGGACAAAGCATGTTGATCTTCATTGTCACTTCATCCACCAACTTGTCGAAGACGGATCCATAGTATTGCAGTATGTTCCAACAGAGGATCAGACTGTTGATGTTCTCACCAAGTCTTTGAGCCCGGATAAGTTTGTTAGATTTAGGGGGCATCTTGGTGTAGTTGATAGATTGAGAATTAAGGGAGGGTATAAAAATAGTAACTAGCATATGTTAATGCTCAATCACGTTCCTATAATTTAGCTATGTCACGCATGTTACTCCTGTAACTTGCTAATTGTTGTTTTTGTTACCTTCTGTTACTAGCACCAATCACGTCTCCGTGATGGTTGAACGCCTTTCATTGTATTCTATAAATTCATTCTTTCTGTAAATAATAAGGAACCGATTATTTTAAATTTAATCGCTCTTGCTTCTTAATAAGAAGAAGCCCCAGAAGAAGCACCAAAAGTCATTGGAGGAGGGAGTGCTTTGGCACAACTCTCAAGCTTTCAAAAGAATGAGTCTTTTCGAGTTCGTGGAGTGGTTGGTTCGCAGCAAATTGTTGCTCTCATTGATACTGGAGCAACTCACAACTTCGTAGAGAAAGGCTTGGTGGCAAAGAGAGGTTTGAAGGCTTCAAGGTGATGGTGGCCGATGGCTTCACAATGTCTTGCACTAGAAGGATTGCCAACCTCTCCATGCAGTTGAGAACTTATGAAGTAAAAGATGATTTTTATGTTGTTGGCATTGGTGATACCGATGTCGTGTTGGGTATAGAGTGGCTGCAATTTCTTGGAGAGATCTCATTGAACTTGCAAACAATGGAGCTGAAGTTTCAATCTGATGATAAGAAAGTGGTGTTGAGAGGGATGTCAAATGAAGGCCCTTAGTGTCTTTCAAGAGAATGGAAAGGCTGATCCGCCATGATCAAGTTGAGTGGGCAGTGGAATGCTTGATTTTACCAACTAATCCGACGGAGGATAAAAAGCACTATCATCCAGATATTCAAGTTTTGATTACTAAGAAGAGCAAAGTCTTTGGGAGTATTCCACCTAGGAGACCTATTGACAGAGGTTGTGAGCATGTGATAGAGCTTGAAGAAGGAGCAAAACTGGTTATTACAACTCCATTTCGCTATCCAAAGAAGCAAAAAGATGAGATTGAGAAGGCCATCAAAGAGCTCTTGGAGATGGGCAACATTCAGCCAAGTAAAAGCCCATTTGCTTCAGCAATGGTGCTGGTCAAAAAGAAAGATGGTACAATGCGCATGTGTGTGGATTACCGTGCGTTGAATCAGAAGACCATTAAGAACCCGTATCCTATCCCTAGGATAGACGAGCCTATTGATGAGCTCCACAGAGCCATGTACTTTTCAAAGATTGATCTCAGATTAGACTATCATCAAATAAGGATGAGGGAGGCGGATATTGAGAAGACTGCCTTTAGATGCCATTTTGGGCATTTTGAATTCCTTGTCATGCCTTTCAATTTGACAAATGCTCCAGCAACTTTCCAGTCTTGTATGAACAAGATCTTTAGGCAGCAGTTGAGGAAGTTTGTGCTTATCTTCTTCGACGACATTCTCATATTCAGTAAGTCATGGGAGGAGCACCTCAAGCTCTTGGAGGAAGTGCTTAGCATTTTGGAAGCAGAATGTTTATTTGCAAAGGAGTCAAAATGTGAGTTTGGGATGACGGAGCTGCTTTATCTTGGCCACATCATTAGTTCAAAGGGAGTAAGAGTTGATCCAGAGAAGATTAAAGCAATCCTTGATTGGCCACATCCGAAGAATGTGTCTCATTTAAAGAGGTTTTTGGGGTTGTGTGGTTTCTACAGAAGATTTGTGAAGGGGTATTCTCATATGGCAAACCCCCTAACGGCTCTTACTAAGAAAGGAGCTTTCCTATGGACAGATAAAGCACAAGAAGTATTTGATAAGTTCAAGCACATTATGAGCTCAAGTCCAGTGTTGGCTCTACCCAACTTCACCAAGCCTTTTAAGTTGCAATGTGACACTTCAGGTGAAGGAGTTGGAGTTGTTCCCATGCAAGACAAACACCCCATTGTCTTTGAGAGCAGAAAATTGAGAGGAGCTGAAAGATCATATTCAATTTATGACAAGGATATGCTTGCAATCATGCACACATTGGCCAAGTTCAGACAGTACTTGGTGGGAAGCAATTCGTGGTGAAGACTGATCATAACAGTCTTAAGCACTTCATGCATCAGAAAGATTTGAATGAAAGGCAGCAGAAATGGGTGAGTAAGCTCCAAGATTACAACAATGACATTGAGTATGTCAAAGGGAAGAACAACATAGTGGCTAATGCTCTTTCAAGAAGACCCCATTTGAACTCTTTGGTTGAGCTTACTGCAGATTGGAAGAAGCAAATTGTTGTTGATTATGCAAAAAATCAGTTTGCAACCAGCATTGTAGGTGGTCATTTGCAAGATGAAAGATATCAACTGGTTGATGGATTGATCAACTGGTTGATGGATTGATCCACTATAAAGGTAGAATCTTCTTAGTGCCCGAATCTAAGCTTAAGAAGAAAGTTTTACAGTCTTTTCATGACATTCGCCCTTGCTAGTCATCAAGGGTATTTCAAGACTTACAAGCAGATCCGTGAAAGATTTTCATGGAAAGGGTTGAAGAATGAAGTCTTGCGCTACATAAGGAAGTTTCCTACTTGTCAGATGAACAAGAACGAGCATTCTTTTCCAGCTGAATTGTTGCAAACCCTGTCCACTCCCAATCAAAAGTGGGAAAGTATTGCAATGGATTTCATCACTGGGTTGCCAAAGGTGCAAGGGAGAGATTGCATCTATGTTGTGGTAGACAGATTGACAAAGTTTTCTCACTTCTTTGCTATTACAAGTTCATTTACAGCAGCTCAAGTGGCTGAGTTGTTCTTTAGAGAAGTATTTCGTTTGCATGGACTACCTCGTAATATTGTCAGTGATAGGGACACCAAGTTCCTCAGTGCTTTTTGGCAGGAAATTTTCAGATTGAGTGGTACAATGCTCACTCCAAGCACTAGTTATCACCCGCAAACGGATGGTCAATCGAAGATTGTGAACAAATGGTTGGAAGGCTACCTCAAAAAATATGTTTTGGGGCAGCAAAGAGTTTGGGTAAAATGGTTTCATTTGGGATAATATTGTTATAACTAGTATAACCCTAGAGACGTGTCCCCCCCTAAATCCCGAGCGTTCCCGAAACAGGGATGTCCCCAGGACGTGGGGACGGCGTTCCCAAGTCCCCAGAGGCACCACCAATTTTGCCACTCGCCGCCGAAGACGCGAGGACGTCCTGGCGTTCCTGGGACGCTGAGGGGGACGCCTGTGCATCCCTCGAGCGTCCCGAGGACGCCCAAGCATCCCTAGCGGAGGCAACTTCAAGCACATGTTAAAAAAAAACACATTTTTTTATTATTTTTTTGGTTCTATTCGAACCCTAAGGGTATGTGGCGCCCATCTATGGTCTACCATGACTTCAAAAGGCCCTCCAAGCTTCATTTGTATTCATATTTTCATTTCTAATTGTTTGCTACAGCAAGAAGAAGAGTGAAGAGCTGAGAAAAGAGTGATTGGACGAGTGACTACCAAGTAACATATGTATGTATAGTATATAGTATCTACACCCCACCCCACCCCCCCACTCCACCCCCCCAACCGTCCCCAAATTGAGGCCCCTTTGTCCCCCCGTCCCGAAAACCCGTCCCCAACGGTGGTGTAACTATGGTTATAACTCTTCCTATCACATATCAATTAAGATGTCTCCATTCATGGCTCTTCATGTTTATGAAGCCCCTAGCTTCGTAGACTTGGTCTTTGGTGACAGTAGAGCTCCTCAAGCGAAGGATATGTTGCAGCAAAGCCAAGACATCTTAAGATCAGTTAAGGATAATATTCACCAAGCTCATAATCAGCAGAAGCTATACACTGACCAGCAACGTGTTGAGCGTTCTTTTGAAGTGGGAGATATGGTTTATTTGAGGCTTCAACCCTACAGACAATCTTCTCTCAAGAAGAGCGGTGCAGAAAAGCTCAAGCCACGTTTCTATGGCCCATTCAGAGTCATCAGGAGGATTGGTGAAGTGGTGTATGAGTTGGAGCTTCTAGCTAGTAGCAAGGTGCACAATGTTTTTCATGTGTCACGCCTCAAGAAGGTGCTTGGGCAAAATGTGGTTGCTACTTCAGAGTTACCTCCACTGGACAAAGAAGGACAATTGGTGTTGATTCCTGAGGAGATCATTGATACTAGGGAGCACTCTTTGAGGAGAAGAACAATCAAAGAGTACTTGGTGAAATGCAAGAACTTGCCAATTGAGGATGCAACATGGGAAGCTGAACAAATTTTGCAGCATCCAGACTTGCAGTTGCTTGAGGACAAGCAATCTTGAGGAGGGCGGACTGTAATGTCCCCTTCTCAGCAGTAAGCAGTGCAATGGCTCGTCAGCCTATTCCGAAGATCCATAGGCTTGTCAGAGGTAAAATTAGGGTTTCCAACTATTTGGAGGTTTTTGGCATTTTCGGAGGTTTGCATGTTGGAGTTTTAGAATTTGGTTTGCGGATTCTTTATGGGTTTTCAGAGAGCTTCACAGTGATATGACATGCAAATGCAATGGCCAACTTTTCTGAATTAACTATTTTAAGAGCATATTGTAATTGTTGGTTTTAGTAGTACTGAATCAACCTCTTTACTTTCATCAAGTTTCATTTTGTATCGAATACTCCCGCTGAATAAGTGGTCGAGTTTTCTATTTTCAGTTTGCTTACTCCCGCTGAATATGTGGTTGAGTATTTTAGTTTCAATAATTGTAATAATCTCTCCCCACTGAAGAAGTGGCAGAGCGGAATTCATGGTCGGTTCCTGCCTACACTTTCATTTCCAGCATTGTAATTTCAGTTATTTGCTAACGATCCCCTTAACACCGAATGCTCTCACCTCGCCCACATCGGGATCTTGGTGATCAAATAAGTGGAGGGTTCCCTTTCAGCTGGTTTTGATTATTGGGCTAACCTTAACGAGTGCATTGTGTGTGGAAAAATTGAAGAAAAAACTAAGGGGGGTATCTCAGCTTGGCTGTGAAAACACCACCAGAATGACAAGTCAACAAAACTGGAACGAGAGGGTTGCTTTCATAGATGGTGAAGGCAGCATAGAGTCTTCCATCAAAGAAAGATTACGATGATGACAAAAACGATGATGCTGAGGATAAAATGGGCAAGGAGGTTGATGGCATGGCATCCAATGAGCATACTAATGCTAACAATATCAACAACAATCCTAACAGTAATAATATTCTGGGAGCCCTAGAAGGGGATTTCAGAAACATGAAGTATTCAAAGAGTGGCATACAAAACCAGCAGCATGTATATCTAGGTATCTAATGGTTCTTCCCATTTCTGAATTCTCTCCCAATTTTGGCCCCAATAATGTTCGATCACTCATCAGCAGCCATTTATGATTTTCTAGGGATGGCTTAGTTAAGGAGCTCAAAGATAGTTTGATGTATTGTCCCTTTCTGGATTTTATAAAATATACAAAAAAAATTGTATTTTCTGATTTGGAAAATAACAATATTGTATAACTGGAATACTTCACCCATATTTAATACTACATAGTATATATTATGCAATAACAGGTCATCTACAATTGCTAGACTACAATAATATTTCCAGCGATAATCCTCAAAATTCAGTGCTTTGGCTAAATACTAATTAAATATAGCACAATCAACAAAAACCCACAAATAATTTATGAATATCATATATGACACTAGAGATCTACTCACAAGCTAGCAGCTACAAATACTAGGAAAGACTCCTCAATAAGCTGCAGCTAGGCTCAAAATGCCTTGAAAGACTTGTAGAGCTGCCTGTAATATAAGACCCCAATTTTTTTTTCTGATTTTTTAACTGCTGTTTGAAGGATTTCTGAGTTTGTTTGTTTGTGATTTCTCATGTGCCAATCATGATATAAGCATGCCAAAGATATATAACAGATTGAAAAAGATAACAACTGAAAACTATTAGAATAATATCTTTCTATTTATGTCATAATGGTCATCTCATTGCTTTTTCTAACTTCATCCTTTGTTAACGATTGTTTCTTTTAGAAACATCGTATTTTGTAATTTATTTAAGGAACATTCGTTCCTCTGATTAATACACAACAACATCGATTCTGTAACATGGTATCAGAGCAGGAACTTATTTTCGGAAAAAAAAATTCAAATAAAAATTCGTAATGAATTTTTTTCTGAGCTATGAAATTTTTTTGTATTTTTCGAAAATGTTTTTTTCTCCTGGACTGAAAATCGCGGGTTTTGTAGTCTGAAGATTAAGGGTTTTTTTGTTTGATTTTTTCATGAGCCCTTCTCACAAAAATCGTGACCCTTTTGTTACAAAATCACGGGCCTTCAGAAAACGCGTTTTCTTTTCGTGGTTCTTTTCTGTGCAACTCCTATCCCGTGCGTCCGTTGAGGCCTGTAAGATTTGTGTGGAGGTCTTTGCGTTTTCTCTTGTCGCACTTTCTGGGCGTCGAAATTTTCTTTGCTTCTGAGTTCATTAAGAGACGCGTTCTTTTGATCGATATTCTCTGAGAAATCACATTTTTAAGGGTTCTTCTCTTGTACGCGATTTACAGTCTTCTCTTGCCCGCGTTTTTTTTTGTCTAGAGCGATCTCAATAAATTCGACGAGACTCAGATTTCAGCACCTTCATTCTTGGGTCACGTTTTTCCGTGACGTGTTTTTGGGCTCCATTTTGTCCGCATTTTTGAGTTCGAGCAGTGACGGGATTTCGTGGTTTTTTCCACGTTTTGGTTTTTGTGTGCTGCTCGGCTAGGACCTATGACGTTTTACATTCTGACAGGATTTCTACATTTTTTCTGATGCATCCTTGGCCACCAATGTTTTCTGATTTTCGTCTAGGTTTTGACCTGGTTTTTGAAGGCGAGATTTTTTTCTAATCACAGATTCTTGGTGAGTTTTTCGAGAACTCAACTGGGTTGATCTCCGATTCTTCTGGGTGCATCATTTTTCGTGCTTCGTTTTTTGTGCAGCTTTGTTCTAGCGGCTAGGGTTCCAGACCCTTTGTTTTTGAAGCCGACAATCGATGTTTTGGGTTTTTAAATTTTTTTTGTCCCGTAAAAGAAAAAAAAAATCTGTCTTCCTGGGTTTTTAAATATTTTTTGTCCCGTAAAAGAAAAAAAAATCTGTCTTCTGGGTTCCAGGAGGGTTTATAATTTTGTCCTCAAAAATTAAGAGTTTTTCTCTTGTATACCCTTGTCAGGGTTTCTGTCATTCGGGAGGGCTCTCTGGTTTTTACCCTTTTTTCCGAAAAAAAAAACGATGATTTGTAATCTTGGGTTTGGCGATTTTTTCCTCAAGAATCATGGTTTGGTGCAGTTAGTTTTTTGGTCGCAGTTGGGGCAAACATCTGCACATCTGGCTTCTTGCAGTCTGTTCCGGGGCGTCATGTCCATCTGCAGAAGATTTGAGGGTTTGCCGATTTTTCCTCAAAATCGTAGCAGTTGTTCTCGGTATGTCTCTGGTTACAGGGAGGGACAGTTCTCCAACTTCAGGTTGGACGGTTGGTGTTGTTATTTCCAGAAGTTCTGCAATTTCTGGGAGGGTTGGTGGCAGACTCATCTCAAGTGGCAGAGTCAGTGGCAGGCTCTTGTCTTTTGTTGCAGCAACATTCTGAGAAGAAAGGGGTACCCTTCTCTGTTCTCTCTAGGTAGTTAGAATGATGACCATTAAGGGAGGGTATGAGAATAATATCTTTCTATTTATGTCATAATGGTCATCTCATTGCTTTTTCTAACTTCATCCTTTGTTAACGATTGTTTCTTTTAGAAACATCGTATTTTGTAATTTATTTAAGGAACATTCGTTCCTCTGATTAATACACAACAACATCAATTCTGTAACAAAAACTTGCTAGGAAAGATAGTTTTCTGCCCTTTCAATATTCTGATTTTATTAACAGTAAAGTTCTGATTTACAAGACATATATCAGAACTGATAGAAGATTTTCAGACCTGGAAAAGAAGCATATCAGCAATAATGAGACTCCCAAAGTGCTATGAACAGACCCAGGCTTTGTCTTTTTTTCTCCTTGCGTCCCAACGACAGAATCCACTGAAATCAGGCCTCAATGACATGTAGTTAACAGCCTATACATCAGCAGGCTGCACTGAACTTTTCACCCAGAATAGGGTGCTCCCTGTATGAAGTCGACTTGGCCTTAAAATTCCATTTCAGCTTCAAAAAATACAAGTAAATGCTTGTTGTTGGCGCGTTGAGGAGAGCTTTCATTAGAACCAATACCCATACTGAAACCCTAAACCATTTTGGAGATATGAGCAAATAATCAGGTTCAAGTCCAGATATTGAAGTGCCCAGAAAATGATAAAACCACACCAAAACTCTTTGAAAATCCATGCCAAAATGAGAGTATGCAATCACAAACCAAACCCATACTAAAACTCATCAAAAATGCTGAAAGATCTTCATTCTTAATGACTGAAATCTGCAACTTGAAGCTCCAAATGTGATTTCTGGGTGAAACCACTCTTCCACCGGCTAGGACAAGTCTTGCACTACCAAAACCAATCCAAGATGTCAAGGGTTTTTGTCCTCAACACTCACTTTCAGACTTCCTAGCGAAAAACCAACAGCATCTCCTTATGCAACCAAAATCATCCATAACAAATGAGGCCTCCAAATGAACTTTTAAAAGTTTCAACATATTAGGGCGACCATCCAAGAGGGAACCCTAAAACCTCCCTAAAACCCACGCCCATTTACTTTGCCTTTGATTTTATTTTAATTTTTTGACTTCAACTATAGCTTGGGCGCCCATCTCTTATCAGCATTTTAAAACATATTTGATGCTTTAAAACAACTTCAAGTTATCACCTTAGGCGCCCATGGTACTTTTTAATGTCCCCTTTACCCTCAACTTAAGAATATAAAGTCAATTTATATTTAATCTAATTTCAAAGGAAAAGCAAATATTAAAATATTTCAACCTTAGCAATTTGATACCTCAACTAAGAATATGCTACTGAGAGAACCCTGACCAGAGCCAGCTTACCCAAAATAGACTTACTATTTTTAGAAAGTACTAAAAAGTAAGTAGTGCCCAAGACTTAAGCCGAAGAGATATTGATATGCTCAAAGGGCTCACTGAAAACTATAAGCTCAATATTGGACCCCCGCTAATAATAGAAAGTTCCCCAAAACACTGAAATCCCAACACCAAGAACCGAAATTGAGTTCCCTTACCAGAACCATTTAGCCTAGAAGAACTATGGAATAGGCTAAAGGTCATGTGCACTACTCAAAAGCTAGGAGGGAACATTACACTGCCATACAATACTCCCCAAAAGCTGTGATCAATAAAGTACAGAACAGCAATCTATGTAAGCTGCTCAATAATGATATGGTACGGCAGCTCCAAAATAAAATGCCATGATAGGAAATAAAGGGGCAATTCCTACAAAGGCTGCACTTCAAATACCAAAAGCTACGGCCAACTTCAAGATGGTTTGGCTGGACAAATAAACTAGTACAACCCAGCAAAGGTATGGCCAATAACAATAACAAGCTTTGCTATTTAAAATCAAACAATATATATATATATATATATATATATATATATATATATATATTACTTTGGAAAGCCATCACAAAGCTGGAACTGAACTTGAAAACTTCAACCAACTAGAAATCCCAATAGCCAAACTAAAACCAAAATAACTACAACCTTTCAACATAAATGCGATTCTTTAATAGAATCAGCTCAACTAGAAACTGAGAGGGTTCTTGACCTACAAATTTCTATGCCAAAGGGTTTTTGTCCTGGAGTGTGGAGACGAACAAAATGCTCAAGCTCTAAAAATAGGGTTTGATAAAAATAACAATGGATGTCCTTTTTGGTGCCAAACTCATCTTTCATATTCACCTTTTTAATTTTGAGTTTTCCATTCCCACCTAATATTTCCTCAAAAGGTTTCAAAAACATCTTAAGGAAATGTTTCATTAGGCTCACTTACATAGAATAATAATACATAAATCGTCCTTTTTACAACATTACAAAATAAAGTTATTCAGATAACTTAAAATATTATTATTCTATTATTTCCCTAACTTTATCCCTTTGTAGGAAATATTGTTATTGATGTCAAATATAGGAAATAGATGTTGTCATTGATATCAAAAGACAAGTCCAAAATTAGGAGATGGCTAAATTATTGTGCAAGTCTTGTGACAAATTTATGGCACCATTATCGAGATATTGTTGAGCAAGGAGGAGATAATTAATTGGCAAAATGATGGTTTACTCTCTACATGGGCCAACCCATGTCCAGCCCTTTTGGAGGAGTTTAAAAAGGAAAAATAAAATTAAAGAAATTGGGACGACCCCCCCCATAGAGTCGCCCCATTTGTGAGCATTTAATTTGCAAATAAAATTAATTTGGAAGAGAGCCGACCTCCCTTGTTTGGTGCGCCCACCTAGGGCATGCAAAAATTAAAATAAATCAAAATTATTTCATGATATTTGGGCCGACCTCCTTTGGAGGAGTCGCCTCTCTTTGAAGGGGTACATGGTGATATAAAAGGAAGATGTGAAGGGCAGTTTTTGGAGTAAGAAAGCAATAAGAAATATGTGAATAAAAGCAGAGTTACAGCAGATCTAGAGCAGAATATTATGAAAGATAAATCAGATCTATATTGAAGAAAGTTGAACAAGATTTGTGAAGTAAAGAAGCAGAATTATGGTAGACCTTTGAAGAAAATTTATATCAGACCTTTAATGAACATTTATAGCAGTATAACAGCAGACTTACATAGCAGTTTTGAGCAGACATATGAGCAGAATAATGACAGAATTATGAGTAGATTCATGAGAGACTTCAAGGCAGAATTGAGAAGAGTTTTGAGTAGATTAGAGAAGAGTTTTGTGATCAGATTTGTGAGTGAATTCATTGCATATCTTTCCTAGTTTAAGAGCAGATCTAAAGCAGAAAAAGGAGCAGATTTAAGAGCAGAGATCAGACTTTTTAAGAGCAGAAGTCAGACATATTTGGAGCAGACCTAATACATATTTTTGTGAAGATAAATTTCAGATTAAGAGTATTTGTTGAAGATCCTTTTTTGCAGATCTGAGTGGGAGCATTTTGCAGATTTAAGAGGAGTTTGAGGCAGATTTAGGGCAGATCCAACAACATTATAATCACTTTGTATTTTGAACGTTGGTGCCTTCTACTTTGCTAGATCAGGGGGTTGGAGCCTCTCACTCAAAGAGATCAGTGTCTCTTGCTGAGTTGGTGCTCAGTGGAGGGGATTGGTGTATCCTCTGGGTTGGTGCCTACGAAGTTGTAATAACTATAAAAGCAATATTTTGCCGTGGCTTTCTCCCACAAGAGTTCCATGTAAAATCGTGTGTGCATCTTGTGTTCTCTATTGTTAGATCTTGTTTGTCTGGTTACTTTGATTATTGCTTTATGATTGCCAAAGTTATAAATTATAACAGTTGGTCTTATACTGATTCACCCACCCTCTCGGTATAAGCGTGTGTGTGCTTCTTCACCCTTAGCCTACAAGAAATAAGATATAAGCTATAGGTCTCACAAATAAGTTAATTATGAAAAAGGAATGTGACATTTGATTGCTGTTGTTGGCCAATCCCAAGGAACAATTGGGGTTAATCTTGATATTTTGGTTGCAGGTGACCATAATCATGATTAATTGTTGCAAAATCTTGCAGTTGTAGTAGAAGAACATGATAAAGTTCTAGAGAACTTGTTTCTCAAATAGTTGAAAAAATCAATGATTACTCGCAAAGCTCACAAGTGTTAGAACCTACAAACTAAACGATAACCCAAGATAGAGTGCGAGAAACAGAAACTCTTAAGCTATAAATACAAATGATTAAAGAAATCAAAATAGCTTTATAAAGTTAGTCTCCAAGAGAGTAATGCAAATGCTCAAGAGGCAAAACAACATTAGGAAAGCATAACAACATGAAGCTATAAGATGCAAAAGTGATGCAAAACAAGCTAGGAGAGCGACCATATATAGACTAAGTGAGCAAGGAGCTGGCATAGACAATCAATTGGGAGAGTACACCAAAATTATCCAAGAATAGTAAATGTAACTCCCATGGAAGATGCCAAAACCTCACACCACTAAAACTAACACTCACTTTACTAATCCAAGCAAGATTAACTAAAAAGTATAGGAAAATCTTCAATAATAGGAAAATAAATACCCACTAGAAAAATAAAAACATACACTAATAACTCCCTTAAGCATAGCTTAGGTGGGTGAGAAGATGGGTCCACGCAAATGAAGCCCGATGAGGTACCCATGTACATAAAAATCCCCCCCAAAGACAAGCCCCCAAGAAAAGAGAGAATAGCCCCCCACCCCAAATAGAAAGAGGAAAAACCTCGAGAGTAAGAAGTAGGTGGCCCTCTTGGAAGATGAAAAACTCTTGCACCCCCAACAAAGCTTGCAAATGAAGATGCTTCCATGAAGGATTTGGTAAAAATATTGGCAACTTGCTCGGAAGTGGAGCAATAGCAAAGATCGATGACCTATATGTTGTGCATTTTGCATACGCGCCCCGCGAAACATGGACCCCCCCTTTTCTTTTCGCTTTCGCTTGTGTCGGTTTGGTTTTGCCATTTGCCTTCACTTTTTGCTCCTTGGCTTGCTTTCCCCTTCGAAATTTTGATGCCCCTTGAAAATCATCAAAAATTGGACTAAGTGCTTAAATGCGAGTTTTGCCTTGCAGAATTCTAGATTCCCTTTGCAGGATTCCACAAGGTGGATACCAGAGTCATTTGTCATTTGCGGGTTTTTTCTTGCAAGTCGCCACCTACGGAATTCTGCTTGTGGAATTCCACGATGGTGGCGCCGTTTGGATCGGTTTCCGCATTACCTCAGCCCTCATGTCCTTGTCTTCCGCATTGCCTCGACTCGTATGTCCTTGTCTTCCACATTACCTCGTCCCACATGACAGTGGCTTCCACATTTGGCTTTCCCGCACTAATTTGGCTTCTGACCCGCAAGTTTCTACAAATTAGGGTTTACACATTTTGCGAGGTGTTTATTGCATTTATGACTACATTTATTATGGATCGCTTATAAAAAGGCATCAGATCGAGCTCATTTTCACTCTGCTCATTTGCAAATTTGGTGCTCTGACTCATTGCAGCAATCAGGCAATTAGAGATTGCAAATTGGTTCTAATCTTCCATATCCAGGTATTTTCCCCCTTCGGCATTATGATTCTAATTGACTAAGTAGTGCTTTAGGTCAATAAACCTATGAATGAGATCCTTCACAAGCATTTCCTTAGCATGGTCCATAGGGTTTCAATATTTTTCGAAACACTTACCCAACCATGAACGATTTCCACAAATTCATTTCCCGCAGGCATCTATTATAAATTGAAACTTACTCAGTTCCTTCACTTTGCGGGTTCCTCCCGAGACTCCACTCACACTTTGCCATAATGCTTGGCATAAGTGCCTCTGGCCTCTGCGTGGGCCTTTTTCCGAGCTCAAGTAAACCTACCAAACCTTGGGTGTCTAGTGCGGGGTTTATGTTGCGAGAAACCATTGCCTTTTTGCCACTTTGTATGGCATTCCTACCTTTGGCTTCCGCAAGTTTTGATTCCTCAAGGCTTCAGCCTGCAGAAACTTACATGCGGATTTCCATCACAAAATCGCCAAGTAGTATGGCAAGAACGTCATTGGCTTCTACAAACTCATTCTCCGCATTTACCCAAAAGCGTGACCAATTTGCTAAGTGATTGAACATTGATGAAATTCTAGAAACTTCAAGAATTTGCCTACGAAGATTCCCATGCGGGAATCCTTTCGCAAGATTCCATCTAGATTGTGTTGAACCCTATGGCACAAGCATCATCGACTCCCGCACTCCTGGCTTCCACGGTTATTTTTTCTGCATTGGGTGAAGGGGGCCAAAATCGTTAAAGTATTGAATATTAATACCTTGGAAACCCATTCTCCCATGTGCTCGAAAGACAAACCTAAAATGGCTAAGTGATCGAGATCTTGTGGAAAGTGCGATGCGGGATGCCATTTGCGGGCTTCCCATGCACTGACGTTGTGTGGTCCAGCATCCGCAACCCTTCAACTTGCATACCTTTGGCTTCCGCACTGCCTCGGCCTGCAGCACGATGGCTTCCGCATTGCTCTTGCCCGCAATCACTCAAAACCCACAAACTGTCAAAAATTGCTCCAATTTGCCTAATTTAATGATCTTTCTCTAACATTGAATGTATTATGATGATTTGATCATGATGATGCATCTTTCGACCATACTAACCACTTTTCATTACTTCATCAACACTACTCATTGCACGTTGTTTTGTAGGTTATATGGAAAAAGTTGAAAAAGCGGGAAAAGTCGAGAAAGCAGAGAAGTCAACAAAGATGAAGTATGAGTTCCATCGAAGTAACATCTAAGATTGTGTCTGCATGGGACAAGATATCCGACACGGACCTCGGGCATATAAACATGATGAATTCAGAGAACTCACCCTGACCGCTCTAGAGACTGAGATCTCGAAGAAAATCAAGTGAAGCGGTATTGCGCATGTAGCGGGTTTTCCCCCGTCATTGATCCGTCTGGAGCTCATTCATGGTTGTTGAGAGTTCTATCACAAGGATTCTTGAAGAATAGTAACCACAGAAGGAAGAGTGGTGGCGAACTTGTTGGCCCCATCTATTCCAAGAGTATTCAGCATTCCTTCGTTCTCTCAAATGGAGGTGGTCTCTAAGGAATATGCTCTCCAGATTTGGGAGACGGGTACTACCAATTGTCTTCAAGTAATCAATAAGAAATGGATGCACACCCCTTGGATGAGTGCAGGAAAGTTGCCCAAGAAGCTGTTTAGAAGTGATTTTGTTGAAGAAGTAAACGACTTGGTGACTTTGTTAAGCAGAATTGTAGGACTCCCCACTTCTGATGTATTTGAAAAATGGATGTACTTCTTCGTTGAGGAAATACTAAGGGGAGAAATGAAGTTTGACTAGGCGAAGACGATCAGTGACAATATTCACACCCAATATGTAACACTCAAGAAGACAACCGAGTTCTATATGAACTCCTACATTGTTTACCTATTGGTAGCCAATTTTCCCTATCGAGGTCCAACTTGCAAAGGAAATCTGGGGACAAGCCCCAATGACTACATTGTTTACAAGTGTTACCTTCAATTGCAATACAGGAACTTCAAACGTAACTACAAGAGGGTAAATGATGCATTCATCATGCACATAGTCCGATCATTGCAAGGAGACTTTGGGAGAAAAATGTCATATTCAGCGAAGGGAATGGTGAAAAGCTTCAGTTATTGATTCATCCAATTCCCAAAATTTACATATTTTAGAATTGAGGGTTTCTCTGGTGCTCCGTATAGGCTGCCTAGGTACCCGACTAAGAAGATGGTGTTACTGGAGTTAACAAGGAAGTTAGGTGCCTCTCACCAATGGCTACAATCAAAACACAGAGTCAGAATCACGTAACTTATGACAATGGGTAGAGCTTTATATGCATGTCCTTCAACCATATCTGCAGAGAATTCTGACAAGGAGATCCAAGAGTACAGACTCCTTACCCACAGTGTGTGGGGATTTGTTGATCCCCTGGGCAAGATGCAGAAGCAAGACGGAAAATAGCATACCCACGACATTCATATTGAAGATTTCTAGCAAATTGTGAAGATGATCATGAGGTTCCAAAGAGCATGTATATGAGGGTGTCCCTTGAGTTCATTCGAACTCTCGACTTGTATACCATTCCCGACCAACTGAAGGAAGACAATGACAACCTTGGTGAAGATGCTTATAGCAAGGTAGCTAAGTTGCCTCTTCCTTTGTTGGATTGGATTGAAGAGGAAGAAACGAACATCGATGTGATCACCCGTCTGATGCTAAGAAAGACAAAGACATGGATTGACACATGGGTTGCTCGATTGGAGAAACAAGTAGTGGAACTCACTTATGATGAGTGGGAATGAAAGCAAGCCCAAGAAAGCGATGATGATGCGAAGACCGATGATGGACATTAAGGAGAGGCTTTAGAGACAAGTTCATCAAGCAAAGGTGTTCCATCTCCTCCCACGACAAGGTCACGAAAGAAAAAAGTACAAGAAAGACACCCAACAAAAAAGCAGAGGGTGTATAAAAGAAAAGGTTTAGAGGGTAGCAGGCCCACATCCAAAAAGGCAAAGAAAATCAGCACAATTGTCATGGAAACCATCAAGGAGGAGCCTTCACTGTCGAATGACTCTCAGGTACCACCTTCACCACCTCCCTCTACCGCTCCACTTCCCTTCGTTTCCGCTCCGCCTCCACCCATCACATCCTCTCGACCCGCGGTGGATATTTTTGTCCACCTCCCATCACCCAATCCTACCACCTCTACCATCCTGATCAAGTCCTCTTCTGCCTCATCTTCTCCTTCTTCTTCCACTCTTCCTTCGCCCTAACTCACCTTCTCAACGCTGCCACCTACCATTTCTTCTATCCCTCTAAAATATACCCCTTAATTTTTTTCCTTTGAATTCTTGATGTTTCCACAACACAAACCAGCACTACGCCGAATGTTAGCGTTAGATCCCGAAAGATATCCAACTTGAAAGTAACCTTCACCAAGAAAGTTTACCAAAATCCTATTGAAGGCGAGGTGATAGCTTATGGTGATGGGATCGTTAGCAATAATCTGAACTTGAAATACTAAGCTGGAAGTAAATGATAAAACTCAACGCCAAGAATGTGCACACAGGATCCCTTTGAAGGCGAGGTGCTAACATATGGCAGAGTAAGAATTACAAGATTGAAATAACTAGGCGGTGAACCAGCCATGAAAGAATTTCGCACTTCCACTAAATCAATGGGGGGAAAGAGATTACAAAACAAACTAATTCATTCGCTACGGCGGGCATCCACTCGTGAGTGGGAATTCACCACTTTTCCGTGGGTACAAATGAGAGAATTAACAAGTTCTTTTTCCACACTAGCGGTAAACCATCCAGGGGTTACAAATGTGATAATTAAACACAAATAAAGCAATAATAAATGGACTGAAACAGTACTACTGTTATCAGCCTTACAATGTAAAGAAGTACTGTAAATTACAAGTGTTTTCAATAGAATCAAAGTACAACTAATAGAAGATGATCTCTCTCTATGATACCCTTCTGAATTATTGAAAATCAAACCAAAATCTGAACCTTAAGCAATCTGATTTTTCAAACCAGCAAACTGAAAATAAACAACCAGCAAATAGAAATTCAATCAAATGCTCACAACTTCATCAATATACCTCCGAATGGAATGAAACAAAGTGCAGTGAACCTCTGGAGGATAGGCACCCATGACAAGATGAAGAAACAGCCTCAAAAGTCATCATTAATTTGATGGCACAATTCCCAATGCTCTTAAGATGGTTTGGCCCTTGAAAAGGGCGATTTTGCAATATAAAAACAAAGACTTGGAAATAAATTCCAATCTCTTGTGGAAGGGGTCGCCTTGGGTCTAGAATCACTTTGCAAACATACCCAGAATGATATTTAATTTGCTCTAAAAGCTGTTAACAAAAAACACTTTCAGCTGTAATAATATCAGCTACACCAAAACTGAGAAAAACTCCAAAATCTTCAACAATTGAGCTCCATCTGCTAGTCTGAATGAGAAGCAGCAATAAAAACCAATTAGGTGTTGTCTCTCAAACACGAAATTGATTGGAATCTAGGAGGTAAACATCCCTCGAAGAAATAATCACAATGTCATTTCGACTGCATAACTTTAGCAATTAACAATGGATGCCAAATGCTGGAGCAAGGCAAAAGGAGATGTCTCTTCGAATTCCTTCCAAGGCACGCCAAAAGACACAAAGGACTCTTCAAATTTCCAAATATCTTTTAATTACTCAAGATGGCATCCCACTTCAAGCAACATTAAACTTTTAAAAAATATTAACTCCTCATTAAAATGGCGTCCACTTTTCCTCAAGGCATTAAAGACTTTATTAATATGTAATTCTTATGAAGGCGTCCCCCTTCAAGTCCACCTTTTAAGAACAACATAAAGTTATTTCCCTAGGCCAAGGGGTCAACTGCAAATTATAACATTAATGCCTTTATTTACGAAATTCACCAATATAAAGTTTTCAGAAGCCAAAACTTGAACTCATTTAATTGCTCCAACTGAAAACGAAGACCTGAAAACTGAAAACTGCATACTGCCAAAAATAGAATTTACTATAAATAGTAAACTCCCTGAAATGCCATAGAACCTTCAAAGAAGGAAACCCTGATTTTACCTCAGACAAGCCTACGGATTTCTGGAAATAGGCTAAAACCAAATGAAGAGCTAATGGCCAAAATGGGGACATTACCACTACTCCACCAGAGACCTTTGTTGCCTATTTGAAAAATATACCAAAGGAATTATCGCAAGCCTTACTATCCTAGGATAATAGGCTTCTCATGGCTCAAATTGCTGCCTCTAACCCCACTACTCCTGCTCCGCCTATTCTTGAGCCCCCAAAGATGGAGAATGTTGAGAAGATCTGGGAAGAAATGCAATAGCAAGTAAACGAGAAACTCAAGGATGTGGTTGCTATAGAGGAAGAATCGGGCTTTAAAGTTGTCGAGCCTGAAGGAGATGAAACGGATGACGATGAAGAAGGAGAAAAGGTCATAAAAGAGGATAGGATTGAAGAATTACATGACAAAGAGACAAACGACAAAGAGGAGACCTTGAAGGATGACAGCACAAAAGGTGCACTTGAAGAAGAGCTCGAGAGGCAAGAAGAGGAAGATAATAGGGAAAAGCAAGCAAATATTGATGTTGCTCTACATAAGAAACTGCAAGAGGAAAGGATTTAGAAAATAGTTGAGGAAGAACATGTTGAGAAGACAGGAGAGGAGAAGAATGAGGAGTCATAAACGGAGCGACATGAGGTTGCTGCCATGTCTTCCGCAGAGCAGGCATCCACTCCTACTTGGCTAGAACAACAATTAAAAGATAAAGCTAATGTGGTTCATGACCCCAGGGCTCATTTTGAGGCTATCCTAGCCAGAGCAGGCTAGCAACCGAGAGAAAAGAAGAAAGCGAAGGTCAGATCGCACATTCCTAAGGATGCCTTGGGGTCTCGAATCATCCACATTGCTACCTCAGTTGTGGATAAGGATGATGCATCAATCTTGCCCTTTGAATATAAGGTAACTAATAGAACACAAGAGATCAATGAATTCCAACGTTCAGTGACAACTATTTTGAATAGAATGGATAAAGACCAGGCAATGAAGTAGTTGAAAGCATAGGTAGCAGAACTAACTGCCTTTATTCAGCAGTTAGTAACTCTGGGGCAGGATACCCCTACAAAAAACTCTGCTCTTGCAATTTTGTCCAAGGAAGAAGTAAATAAGGTAGAATGTATGAAGAACTGGACCCAAGCTACCGCAGACTAGATTGGTCATGTTACTGCTATAGGAGACAAAGCCATTGACGTAGGAGTAGAAATGCATAATAATTATTTGATTTTGAAGGAGGCGGTCGATAAGGAGATTGAGGACTGTGCTGCCTTTTTGAAGTATCATGAGCTCACATGTTTGAAACTGCAGGTTATCAGGACTTTGTCTGCAGAAGTCTTACAAAGGGAGCAGATTTTGGCAAAAGATGAAATAAAGGAACCTGAATTGTGGGCGTACGCAATCAATTTCCGCAAGGAAATCCTCTCAAATGTTTTGGCGGAGATAAAGATAATTGCTGATAGAATTAATGATCTGCTGTATGAGTGTGATCCATTTTTGGAACTTATGGTTGGAACTGCAATTTTTGCAGAAAAATTGGATAATGTAGTTGTCAAACGGGCTTGGTAGGTAAGTGTAATGTCCCCATTATTTCGCGAGCATCAGAGTCATTGGATTAGCCTATTATGTCGATCCTCGTAGGCTAATGGGTCTGGATAGAGGATCACTTGAACGGGCACTTGGTCGGTTAAAGGCAGTATTGGTATCCGGAGTCGGTGACGTGGTGAATTTGCGCGTTTAGCGTGTAATTGGAGCTTAAAATATTGTTCATCATCACTTATTTCACTTACTCAGGCTTGGGGACCATGTGTCTATTTGTTAAAGGGGTCACTTTATATTTTGCTGTTACTATTCACTGATAAAGTGAAAAAAGAAATAACTTAAGTGAATAGTGTTTTTTTAATGAATAGTGATTTCAAGTGAAACTTATAAAAGGCAAAGAGAAAGTTCGACCTCTTCATGTTATGACTTATTTTGCTGATTGAAGCTTGAAGTGTGGAGTTTGTGGAGGATAGAAACTAGGGTTTCTAGTTTTCAGCAGTGGGGAAGCCTGGTTTGGGCTTGTAGTTAGAATTTATGCATCTTGAGAGTGTGAAAGACCACTTTAAAGTGCAGGTCTGAGTTTTGCTTGATTCGTGGGAGCCATATCTTGCTGCTTTCAAGTGTTAGAAGTCATCCATTGCAAGGGAAATCGCTGTTAGAGGTTCCATTCACGTTTTTGAGGTCGTGGCTTGCTTTTTGAAGATTGTCGGAGCTGATTTTGACCACCTACAGCTAGCCGCCATCATGTGAAGGTTTCTACATCTTCTAGTAAGAAAAACACCTTTATATTGTTGCTGCTTTCTTTCCTAAAAGGGGCGCCCTCTTATTTAGAAGCTTTTTCATCAAGAAATCGGTAGGGGAAGCTTGTATTTAATTTTGTATGAGCATTTGCATGGGAGCGGGTACTGTAGCAAATCACTATTCACAGTTATTTTGGCTGTAAGTTAAAATCTATGTTATTTGATGTATCCGTTGAAACCTAATGAAAGTTATATTTTGGATGCAATCTATTATGTATGAAGAAAGTGTCTTGGCAATTAAATCAAGTCATTATTTGAGTTGTCATATTAGTTTAGTATATCTTGTGTTCCCATTACATGCACATGCTTGTTAAATCTATGTATATCATTGGCATTAATCATCAAACACGAGTAACACAAGAAAGACAAACACCAACACCCTAATCAGACCTACAAGCACCGTGAAATCATTGCAGTAGAGGCTCGTGTTGGTTTCAAAAGAGAATTTCAAGAATTAAATTTGGGGGTTTTTGAGTCAAGTCCAGTTTGGCTCATCACAGTGGTATCAGAGCATATCACTACAATGGTAGCAGAGTGGTAGCAGAGTGGATCACCGGCGTGTGGTTCATCACAGTGGTATCAGAGCATATCACTACAGTGGTAGCAGAGTGGATCACCGGAGTGTGGTTCATCACAGTGGTATTAGAGCATATCACTACAATGGTAGCAGAGTGGTAGTAGAGTGGATCACCAGAGTGTGGTTCACCACAGTGGTATCAGAGCATATCACTACAGTGGTAGCAGAGTGGATCACCGGAGTGTGGTTCATCACAGTAAGGATTCGGAGAGGGTTTGCAGATAATTTAGATGGAGACTTCTTGGATATGGCTGCCAGGGCATTTTCTAAATCAAAGGACCTAATTAGGCAGAGAAAAACATGTGCAAATCTGCACAAGGAGCTGATGCAAGAGTATAAAATTATCAGCTTCAAAATTCATAGGACCCAACCTCCACCACATCAGCAGCTTATGGAAGCATTATCGAATTTTGTCAA
This sequence comes from Sequoia sempervirens, assembly GCA_007258455.2. NCBI lineage: Eukaryota > Viridiplantae > Streptophyta > Pinopsida > Cupressales > Cupressaceae > Sequoia > Sequoia sempervirens. Next base: position 69,866,427 of record VDFB02086081.1, on the reverse strand, counting down.
ATGTGCTGTAAAAGAGAAAGAAGCTGGAAATAATATAATAGATGACAAATATCTGTAAATTCCAACTAAAGGACAAAATTAGTTATCTCAAAGTGCATGCACCCAATTTTAGGGGATTTTGTAGAATATTTCAAAATATAAAATGTGTTAGGATATTTCACATTCTCCTAAATTCACATGTGATCCTATTTTTATATTGGGGATAATTATAAATGTATTTAATGCACCCCAAACCCAAGTACAAATTAAATCTTGGCCATAGGTGTTGAGATGATCTCCACCATTGATTATGTTGAACTTTTCTATAAAAGGTAGTCTCCTCTCATTTGTAAGGTGTTGAAGAGAATTATTGTAACAAAGCATTTTAGAGTAATATAAGTGAAGGCATTGAAGTGTTGGTGATCTTCCTTGTTATTTGTGAATGCATGCATGACTGACTCTTTCAAATTTTATTTCAGCATTACTAGTTTCTGTTCAGCTTTAACAATGGCAGTGTTAAGGTATTTTAATGAACTTCCTGCTCATACCTTCTGTAATTTGTTGATTGTGGATTGCAGTGTAAGGTTAGTCTGAGCTAATTTCATGTGCTTAAGTTCAACTGTGAACATTTATACTTATATGTGTGGATGTTACAGTCTGAAAATCTGAAATTCACCTTAGAAGATTGCACTATCTTTGTGGCATTGTAGGTTAGTCCTTGGTTAAGCAAAGATAAGTTTATTGGAGTTTGTTTATCCAAAGCATCTGCCATTGTTGCTGCAGTCCATAGGTTTTCAAGATTAGGATTTCTCTCAAACTCTCCATCTTTTGCAATTTCTTTATAAATCCGTGTTAGTTTAGGATCAAAGCATCACTCAAGCTGTTATATTTGATAATAAAAGGTTGTTTTCAGATTGCTGTTCTAAAAATCCAGTTAGGGTTTTAACCAGTCTTGCCAATCACATCAACTGCCGAGCTGTTTTTGCATCGTCAAGACCTGACATCCAGAACCTTGGGGTCATTTTCTGAAGATTTTTTGCAGGAAGTCACCTTACAAGAGAGATAGAACACTTGTGTTTTATCTGTGTTGTGCAATGTAAAAACACTCATCAACACTATCCATGAAGGAACTCCCAAATGTAGTGCATATGGACCTCACTATGCTTGGTCCTCTAATGATTGTCACAAAATATGACTGATGATCATCTAAACTAAATACCAAACTTAGTGAGAAGATTTTAAAGCCAAATGACCTCAGTAGCGACATTAACAGCCCCCCAATACTCAACCTCAACAGAAGATAGAGCAATAAAGATTGCTTCTTGCTCAACCAACAAACAAGACCTGAACCAAAAGAAAAGTTGAAAACTTAAGTAAACTTGCAATCTTAAGAATCACCAACCAAATCTTGATCCATATATAGCCCACTAAGTCAATATTAATGCCTATTGCACCGTGAATCCCGAAACTATGAGTAACTTTAATGTAGTGGAGAAGCCACTTGGTTGCTTTCCAATGTACCTCGCAGGGCTCCTGCATGAATCTAGAGACCATGCCCACAACATATAAAATTTTGGGTCTTGTGTGGGTCAAGTAGATAAGACTCTCAGCAAATTGTCAATACAAAGTGCCATCAACAAAGGGTGAAGAACAATGAGCCTCAAGTCTGACTCCAAAAATAAAGGGACTTAGAGCAAGCTTGCATTCAGCCATGTCAAACCTCAAGAGAAAATCTAGAGTATACTTGAGTTGTGTGATGGTGATCCCAAAAGCAAACTGAGATATCTCATTCCTAAGAAAATAGTGCAACAAGCCCAAGTTGGTCATCAAAAACCTATCACTAAACGTAGTTTTCACCACCACAATGGTGGATGAGAAACTCCTCGTGATCAATACATCATCAACATGGAGAACCAGAACGAGTGAATCATCCTACTACAAAATCTAGATGTTTGGATCTTAATGGCAACGAGAGAACCCAAGTGTGAGAAGGAAGCAATCCATCTTGGTATACCAAGCCTCAAGGGCCTATTTTAGTCCATAGACTTTTAGAGTTTGCAAACCAAAAAATAGTCCTAGATGAATCCCTATGGCTACTCAACGTATATCTCATCTGCAAGGTTTTCATGAAGAAAAGCATTTTTCACATCCATTTGGTGAACCTCTCATCAATGTATTGTAGTGATACCAAGTGAGTCGAATGGAGTTTATTTTTGCTACAAGTGCAAACATCTCAAAGTAATCAATACCAGAAACTTGGGAAAAACCATTTACAAATAACTATGCCTTATGCTTATTCATTAACTCGTGCTATGAATTTTGTCCGATAGATCCACTTGCATCGAACAAGTTTCCTTCCCTTGGGAAGGGGAACAAATCCCAACTATGGTTACTAATCAAGGAACTATAATCCTACATAGTTGTATCCCACTCAGGAATACTAGAAGCCTCTCAAAAAAACTATGGATCAAAAGAAATAGCAATTAAGACTTTGAAGAAGAGGTTTTATTGGTTTCTTTTGATGCAAATGGTTTCTGATCCTTTTTCTCTTTGTCATTTTTTTGTTTCTTATCCTTATTGCCTATTCCTTTTTGTTCTTTTGTGTCTTCATTGGAAACTAGAGCATGTGACTTTTAGGATTTGAGGGTGTCCATCTAGATGAGCTTATCTTGTTCCCTAGTGAGAGAGATAGCAAAGTCATCTAGAGATGGCATGGTGAACTAAGTGCAAAGAGCACTCTTAATGGCATGAAAGGTAGAATCAAAAATTAAATAGTCAGAACCAAACTTCAAGAGAATATTGAGGATCGGTTACTCATCTTTCTTTTCAATCCCACACTATTTTAATTGCAATCTTAGTGATTTCAATTTTGTGAAAAAGTCTTGAATGGTGTCAAAATTGCTTGCGTTCAAACTAATGAGCTCATTTTCCAACTAATAGCCTCTCATAAAATCTTGAGTCCCAAACAAACTTTCCAATTAGTCCCATCTGGGAAATTTAGAGATTCAATATGAAAGAGATTGAAAGATACAAGCAAACACAATGTTCTAGAGACTTCATCACATTTGTTAAACCACTTACATCTTTCTACAAGCAAAGTAAGTTCCAATTCTAATCCAATTGTTATTTTGCACAAACCAGCTTTTCTTAAGTAGATTGTCATTCTCAATTTCCACTCAACATAGTTGTATGGTCTAACCCTAGGAACTAAACTTTGTTCCATAATGTGCAAAAACTAGAAATACAAAAGAGAAGTGTGCTAAAAAGGAAGAAAACACAAGTACACCCCCTATTACTAGTTGTTGAAATGACCCCCCCGCTCCCCCCCGCCCCCCAACAAGTACAATGTGTGGCACTTTATGATTAGTAGGACTTACAATGCAAACACTAAATTTTTAAAGCTTTACAGGTCCCAAAAGTGGCCAAAATACTAAAGCAACAACTCAAGTATGATATGAGATGAAATAGAGAGCACTAATGTGAAGTATGCAAAAAATACATGCTCCAAAAACTACAAGATGCAAAAAGAAGTCCATATGCACAAGTTAAGGCCCTTGGCAGGTCTCAAAACAAGAACTACACAACAATTCTGGAAGAATCTTCAATTTATGGAAAACGAGAGCATCAAATTAGAAAACCAATAACCCATTGCAAAAAACACGAAATTCTACCCCAAATTAAAAAAAAGCACAAAAAAACGCCTTTGTATGCTTGAGAACAAGACTCCTAAAGTTGGACTGCAAAATCATAAACTACATTGAAAAGGGGATAGAGTTGGGGGCAAGAACTGCTAACATTGTGATAGCACAATCCATTGAAAAAGTCAAATGTTACCAAAATATTCCCTTTCGACTTAAAGATGCCAAAACTATCATTAAGTTGGTTGGAAACCACCTCCGTACAAGAATACTACCTTTTTTAAAAATGAAATTGCTAGTTTTAAGTGCAAAACCACCTTTCTACAAAACTAGTGACTTTATAGAGGAATATTACTAAAGCATAGCAGTGAGTTGGGTGGCCAATATGGAGGGTGCCACCTAGGTGGTGGTGGTGGTTGCTACCAAACTATGGCATAGAGGGTGTTGGTTCCCAAAATTGCAAATTGCAAACCCTAAGAGTACACCAGGCTCTATGGTCAAGTTTACAATGTTTTGGCCAACAAACGAAGTCAACCAATATGGTTTAGAACTCCCCGCTCTTCAGGTTCTGCTAGACCTAAGCGGGTGTACCTTTGACAATAAAGTAGATTATGAATTTAGGAATGGTGTGTACTCTTTAACTTAGACAATCTATCCCACACTGGCATGTAAATGTGAAATAGATACAAAACTAACAGCTACTCCTACTCCTAATGGTTTAAAATGTATAAATCAAATTTTTATTAAGTATTGTTTAATAACTAAAGTGGATTGGTGCTTTCTATTGGGCAAATGGAGTGAAGATGTGTAAGATATGTGTATCCTCCTTCTGGCTTAACTCGAACTGTTTGGCACTTTCAGATGTTTATACTTTGTATAAACGTGAAAGGTTCTCAGTTACCAGACTCTTCTTATTGATCCCAGTGATATCTCCCTAGGTTACTGTGATTATTTGAAAGGATTTTAATTCTTGCTTTAAGGAAACCAATTAAGATGATTTATTTAAAAGGATTTTAATTCTGGGCAGAAACCAATTAAAAGGAATCTCTTAAAAGGAATTTAATTCTTTCTTGTAGAAACCAATCAACATGAATCACACAAAGGCAGCAAATGTGTCTTGACAAATTAAATATATGCTTGATACATTTAATTTGAATAACAAGGAAAGACCATTCTGGAGACAACAAGATAACATCTATGAATTAATATTAACAAACAATTGAACACTAGAATTTCAGCCACCAATTTAAATTTTCTTCTCCATTAAATTGCTTCAAAAGATTTTACAATTCATATCAGAAGTCTATTATGTTCTAAAATGGCTTATATGATCTATCTAGTATCTAATATCTAATATCTAATTTTGTCACCGATCCGGTCTTGCTTTCCCTTTTATACAAAGTGAAGGGAGCATAAAAGCTACAAACCATTACATGGTTTCAAATTTTCAATAACTCATTTAGTGGAACTCTTCATTACATTGATTATCTACAGTAAATAAAATATTTATTTTTAACTTCCTTTTGTCATTCCATCCCATGAAAATTAATTTTAATGATTATCATTATTCTTCTTTTGTTGGCAATTCCACTTCGCATTTTCCCTGTATGTAGTTTCACCATATTTAATAAAAATATTCTTTGGGTAAAATAATTACCCACTCTTTTAACTCCCTTGGTGAAAATATTTCTCATCCTGGTGAAAATATTTTACAGCGGTACTCTACAGTATTACCACACAAGATAATCACGCTGAGATTATTAAAATAAACCTTCACTTATCATTTTTATGCGTTCACGTGACACCGCATTTATTTTAACATTCTTACCTGCCGCACACAATTTATATTTTTGAAAATAAATCCAATGCTAGTGAATTTAAAAAATATTTACCACATCTCATGCTTCCACCGGTATCAAAGGGACCAAAAGTTTTATCTCGTCGATATTTGTTTTCGCCCCCGGTAATTTCTTTTTGCCTTGTCGGGACATTGAAGGGACTTGCATTTGGTTCCTACCAATATTCAATTCTCCCTCCGATAAATTTCAACCATATGCTTTTCTTGTGTTTCGGAACATCAAAGGGACTTTGGAATGACTCCCTCTGATACAAGGTAGTCCCCCCGATGATGTTTATAATAATTTGTTAACTCTACGCAGCACCACATGGTTTTAGGGTTTCATGCCTGGCTCCTCACGGGAATGCGAGTGAAATTTCTGAGTCACCGCAATAAGCATGTACCGTTAGAGTGTATTACTTGCCCTTTGCAATGATGCAGGAATCGTTTCAGGTCACCTGTTGCATGTTCCAGATGAGCTTCTTTGCTGTCTATCTGAAATGAGTTCCTCTGTATCAAATACATTGCCAAACTCCTTAATCATTCTACAGTGCTTTGCTAACATGTAACTAGGATTTTGGTTTTCTTGATCATTTTTTAGAGAATCAAGTTTTTGTGACTCCGTCCAAATAGCATCCTTACCATCCTCATTGCTAGTTTGAATGTCTTCCTATTCCGAAGCCTTTAATTTGGCGTTGTCCATGAGACCCTATTTCTTTGCAGTATTCTATCAACCTCCTCACGACTGCAACATTTTGCGCATCCCCTACAATGAAATTTGAGAATGTTATATAATTCCTTTTATTCACCCATACTACAATCAATTGAGTTCATAATTGTGTTGATATTACACAGGTAATTGGTAAAAAAATCGATGTATTAACAATGAGCAAGGTGCTCAATAAATAATTTACAAGATGATACAGGATAAGATCGAACACGATCTTATCTCAAGAAAAAGCAGGAAGTGGTCTAGTAGCAGCAAGATAGATGAGGCTGCCTACTAGTTGCCTGAACAATGTTTCATCTACCACAGGTGAATCGGACTTAGCTGACAACTTAAGCCCTTTTTCCATGGGTGTAGAGGCAGGTTTGCAATCCTGCATTCGGAACTTATCCAGAAGACTTCGAGCATACTTGGACTGGGAGATGAAAATGCTGCTCTCTGTCTGCCAAACCCCAACACCTAAACAATAATGCAGGAGGCCCAAGTCTGTCATCTCAAAAGTTTTGCACAAGTCCTGTTTGATCTCAATGATCAAATGTGTCGAACTGCCAGTAATGATCAAGTCATCCACGTAGACAACAAGAAGCAGAATCTCATTACCAGTATTCTTGACATACAGGTTCGAGTCAGATGGACTCCTCTAAAAGCCATGATCTGTGAGGTACGTGTCAATCTTAATGTACCAAGCCCGAGGAGCCTGTTTTAGGCCATAGAGTGCTTTGACCAATCTACACAACTTCTGTTCTTGACCAGCAATTTTGAAACCTGGAGGCTGCGTCATGTATACTTCCTCCTTCAACTCACCGTTGAGGAAAGCACTCTTCACATCCATCTGATGGACCTTCCAACCAAATTGGGCTGCTAAGGCAAGGACGAGCCGTATGGTACTCATTTTGGCTGTAGGAGCAAAGGTCTCCTCATAGTCAATGCCTTCTTTCTATGAGAACCCCCGTGCAACCAGACGAGCTTTGTACTTGTCAAGGGTTCCGTCAACTTTGTACTTCACCTTGTACACCCATTTGCAACTAATGGGCTTCTTCCCTGGAGGAAGATCAGAAAGGGCCCAAGTGTGATTCTTCTTAAGACTCTGGTATTCTGATTCCATCGCCTTTTCCCACTCAGGTAACCCTTTTGCCTCTGAATATGTCTGATGCTCATAAACACTGTGAATGTTGGCCATGAGAGCAAAATTCACTGTAGATTGCTGTTTGCTCTTGTTTCTGGATGATCTACCCTCAATGAGCTCATCAGCACGAAGATCACTGATAGTCTTAGCCCACCATTTTGGCCGGAGAGTAGAGGGGCCAACATCAGATGTAATAGGAGGAACGGGATCTGGTTGAGGATCTGGAACAGGTTCAGTAGGGGGATGTTCATTATCATCTGGAGGAAACTCAAGTTGAGCATCATCAAAGACTAGGTCTTCGTCATCCCTCCCATCAGGTGAACCTAACGGAAGTCGGACACCCATATCAGGAGCCTGTAGAGGCTGATCCTCATAATGCTGAACAGGTGAAGAAGAGTGAAATGGACCTCGTTCCTCATCAAAAACATCTCGACTGAAGATAAGACGATCAGTGTCTATATCAATCAGCCTAAATGCCTTGTGGTTGTCACTGTACCCTGTGAACATGAGTTTTTGGCTCTTGGAGTCCATCTTAGTGCGCTTGGCCTCTGGAATCCAAACATACACAAGAGAGCCGAAAACTTTCAAATGACTGATCCTAGGTTTGCGACTAGACCAAACTTCCTCAGGAGTCTTCCCTTTAACGGCATGAGTGGTTGACCTATTAAGGAGATAGACTAAGGTATTGACTGCTTCTACCCAAAACATGGTAGGAACACTCCTGTGTTGCAACATGGAGCGAGCCATCTCAACAATCGTAGATTGCGTCACTCTACAACACCGTTTTGTTGAGGAGTGTAGGGTGTGGTTAACTGACGTTTTATCCCATGAGTATCACAGAAGTTGGAGAATGCACTAGAACAGAATTCCCCCCCATTATCTGACCTAAGAGTTATAATACAAGAACTGGACTCTTTTTCAACCAAGGCCTTAAACTTCTGAAATACATTAAAAACCTCTGATTTCTGTTTAAGAAAGTACACCCACATTTTCCTACTATAATCATCAACAAAAAGTAGAAAGTACTTGCAACCAGTTACAGAAGAAATAGACATAGGGCCACAAATATCAGCATGAACTAATTGAAGTACCTTAGAAGCCCGCCAAGAGTCGCCATCCTTGAACGGTGTGCGATGCTGCTTCCCAGCCTGACAAGCACCACAAACGCCCTGATGCTGAGTCTGAATGTCAGGTAAGCCATCTACAAGTCCCTCCCGAGCAAGCTGAGAGATAGTGCACGCTCAAGTGCCCATATACCTGGTGCCAAAGACTGGACAGTGAATTGGCTGCCAAGGCTAACTCGAGAATCACCAGTGTCCACAAGCCAGAAAGGCCATGATCCTCTATCCCAATGGCCACCGTTGTGCGAGACTCGATCAACAATCGAACATCTGTGCGAAATGAATACCACATCCATCTGGGAGAATGCCGCATAATCTGACTGACTGAGAGAAGATTGAGCTCGATATCGTACATAATACACGCTGAGGAATATGAGATCCCTCCCGCCGATCAACCCGGAACAAAAGGCCTCGTGCCGACAACCGTATTCCTCACCTCCTCCAAAGATCACCGAGTCAAGGGGGAAAAGTCTCAGGAACCACCACTTATGTGAGAAATGACGCGAGGCACCGTAATCTATGTACCAAGCGTAGGATTTGACATGGTCTCATGGGGCCTTTTGCCATCGCATATAAAGCGCGATTCTTCGCCGAGTGTGGTGATTCGCCAAAAACCCCTCTTCTTCTTTGCTCAAAAACGCACGAAATCTTTCTTGATGTGGCCAAATTTATGACAGTAGTTACATTGAACATTTTTCTTCTTCGGGTGGTGGAGGTCTGACTTGAGCCTTTCTGCTGTGAAGGCTGACCTTTCCCTTGATGCTTCGGATGAGTTTTAGCTGCAAAGCCTGCTCCGTGGAGGATGATGATTCACTGCTACCGAACTGTTGTCTCCAGCGATCCTGCTGCAACAGGATAGTGCACAGATTTGGAAACTTAAGATCAACATTAGCAGACGTAATGTTGAGAGTCTCTATGAAGTGTTCATAGGACTTCGGTAGACTCTTCAGGGTGATCACGACCATGTCTTCCTCCATTTTCGGACCAATCGCCTCCAATTGATCTCTGATCTCCTGGATTTTATTCAGGTGCGCTTGCAGAGTTGTCTTCTCATCCATCATGATAGAAAACAGCATATTCTTCAAGAAAAACGCACGGCTTTTGTCGGAAGTTTCATGCAAACCCTTCAAGTGATCCCAGATCTCTGTAGCTAATTTGCCAAGTGGAATCTGAGGGAGCTGATCATCAGTAACCGAAAGTTTAATAAGCATTACGGCTTCACGATTCTGCTCATCAAACTTCTCCTAATCCTTACCTGCCGTGTCGGGACGAGTAGCTTTGCCGAGGATCATCTGATCAAGGCAGCGGTATTCAAAAATTGTCGCATCCGCTGCTTCCAGGTGTTGTAATTTTTGCCATTAATTCTCTGACTGCCCTCCAGCATTAAATTACTTAAACTGGCCATCTTCACGCTTTCCGAGGCACAAAAAACGAGGAACTGAGAAAAGGCTGATGCACGAAACTCGAGGCACAAATTCCAATGCAAAAAATAGAGGCAAATTCAGGTACAGATTGCAGAAAGTACAGTGTACAAATGGCACAAAATTCAAGGCACGAAAAACAATGCACCCAGAAAATTTGGAGACCAACCCAGTTGAGCTCTCGAAAAACCCACCAAGAATCTGTGATCAGAAAAAAATTTCAACTTGATCTGAAAGGTAAAAACCCTAGTCGAATGTGCAGAGTGCCCTAGCTGCCATGAAAGCAGAAAATAAGCTTGAAATATTCAAAATTTGATCTCCGTCGGCGCCAGAAACAAGAAGAAATCGCGTAGCAAAGCAATCTTCAGAAAGATTGCGTCCAGAAAGAAGAAAAAACGCGGATTCTTCAAAAAAAAGGGGTTCTGCAGTCGCATCTAAGAAAAAAACGCGATCAGAAAACGCGTGGCCAGGAGCTTCTAAAACACGCGCATACAAGACACGTCCATAAACACCATAAATGAGGATAAATCCGCGCCCAAAAGGAGAGAACGAACACGCTCTTGCCACGAAATCGCGTCCACAAAGCAGCACAGGAATTTAATCGCACCAACAGGGTCTAATCAGAAAAAAACAATTCTCAGCCACGAAAAATTCAACAAAACCCTCACAAAATTTTCCCAGACAGAAAAATTTTGGCGCCAAGATACTGCTCGCGATTTTCCTCCAGAGACCTCAGGGAATCAAAAATTATTTCGAAAAAATATTTTTAAACAAAATAATTTCAAAAAGAAATTATAATTTTTTCGAAAAAATTTATTTGCCTAAGCTCTGATACCATATTACACAGGTAATTGGTAAAAAAATCGATGTATTAACAATGAGCAAGGTGCTCAATAAATAATTTACAAGATGATACAGGATAAGATCGAACACGATCTTATCTCAGGGAAAAGCAAGAAGTTTCTAAAAGAAACTTCAGATAAGATCTCGAACATCAAAGATGATCTTATCTAGATATTTTACAATATTTTACATAGTTGAGCATTAATAAATAAATAAAGAATATTATTTTAATAGTTGAGACTGACGAACATATTAGAGCTTGCACATTTTAAAGGGTTCACACTCATATTTTCCCTCACATAATTTTTCCTCTATCAACTATTAAGAACTTTTTTACGTGCATTGGAGTTCTTTGGGGGAGCATAAAGGAGGCCTTCATATGTCTCCAATCTCATGCTTAGGATAATAATACTTGTGCTCAAAAAGTTTTAAAGCCATCTCCATTTCGTGCCCAATCCGCAATCAAATTTTATTGAGTTATTACATCATTCAATACATTTGCCTCATTTGCATTCTTACCCTTTGGGGCATATGGCATTCCAGGAAACCACATTTCTTTCTTGGGCATCTATCAAGGTCATATCATTCTCTGAATGTTTGATTTTTTTTTCTTCACTGTGATATTACAGGGCTGATGATTTTCTATATTGTTAGAAACATCCAAATATTTGACAGATCCACTCATATCACTGTTTTTCTGATCATTGATTGTCAGACAGAATTGGAGCACTAGAATATTTTAATACCCCTTCGTCTAGTTTGCAACACTTATATTCCAAAAAGTCAATATGATTGGATATTTGAGGCTTATCATCAACATATTTACCAGAAAGATCATGGTCATTATTACCAAGGCCATGCTTGGATGCCATTTTCGTCTCACGCTTGGACTTCTTTATATCACATTCCCTAGCAGAGTTTTCTTTTGTTTTCCCATTCATATATTCTTGAAGATGGCCATGCTTAGTAATATGACATGGATCGTTAACATCAGAAAATTCCTTGGTCATCATCGAGAACAATCTTCGATGATCCTTTTTCTTTTAGATTTGGTTTCTTTTTGTATTAAATTCAATAGAATTGTCAACTTTTCTTTGCAACCCATTTGATTCCTTTTCACTTCCATTCAATGAATTTTGTTCTTTAAACTTGTTTCATGTTCTCTTGCTATAACCAGCCCTTTACCCATTACATGCTCATTGTCAACATTTGTGTGAATATTTCTACCTCTCTACTGCCATTAATACATTTTGAGTACCATTTCAAAGAGTCTAGTGTACTCTCTTTTCTTCACTACAATTAACTACCCAACAGGAGGGTTTTTATCCATTTCAATGTTCATTATACATTCAAATGAGCAGTGAGCATTTTTACTATTTCTTCAGTGACTAGTTTGACCATCCACTCACCCTGGCAATTGACTTCATCAGGTTTATTTTTGATACTCTTAGCTTGATGGGCATAATTCGATGTACTGAGAGTTTCTTCAAGACAATGGACTGAAAGTGAAATTGTAGCAATAATTTAAGTCTTTGTTTTCCCACCCAAAGAATCTCTCAACAGTCTTGTCAGCTTGTTGTATCTGTGAAGTATGTGGCCTAAATGCTTAACCAAAGTAGTAATTACACGTCCAAGAATGAGCAAGCTTTTGCTAATATTTGAAACAATTTTGGGCTAAAAATTGCTTGAATTAACAAAGGAGATGATTACATTAAATAGAGGAGGTAGATCACTATAGACATTTAAAATGTCTAACTACCTCACCTAAAAACTACTGTAGCAACAGTAGTATTGACCATTATACAATATAGAATAATTATTCTAACACCCTCCCTTAATGGTCAATCATCTAACTACCTACAGAAAACAATCTACAAGTCGATGGTCACAAATTCTTCAGAACACTCTACTGCTGCTGAGACCCTCCCTGGATCTGCAGAATGTTGATGACCAAGAGTACAAAAAACCGTCTAGAAAATAACAGAGAAGGCTGCCCCTTCTTTAGAAAGCATTGCAACAAGAGACAAGAGCCTGCCACTGACTCTGCCACTGAGATAAGTCTGCCACTAACCCTCCCAGAAACTACAAAACTTCATACCAGAAAACGTCCAACCTGATGTTGGATAACAAAGTTGTTCCTCCCTATCGCTAGAGACACACCGAAAATAGCGGCCACGATTTTGAGGATAAATCAGCAAACTGTCGAAACTTTTGCAGAGGAGCATGATGCCCGAGAACAAACTGCAAGAAGCTAGTTGTGCAGATGTTCGCCCCAGCAACTCTAGGTGCGACAAAAACAGACTGCAACAAACCACGATTTTTGAGGAAAAAATCGCCAAACCCAAATTACAAATCGTTTTTTCAGAAAAAATGATAAAAACCAGAGACCAGAGAGCCCTCTCGAACAACAGAAACCCTGACTAGGGTATACAGGAAAAACTCGTAATTTTTTTAGGAGAAAATTATAAACCCTTCAGGAATTTTTTAAGGGAAAAAATTATGAAAACCCGTAAACCAGATTTTTTTTGTAATAAGGGAAAAAATATTTAAAAAACCCAACAAAGGAATCCCATGCAATACTGCGAATTACCGAAGCCCAGAATCAAGTAGCCATCAATTGTCGGCTGAAAAACAGAGGGTTTGGAACCCTAGCCGCCAGAACAAATTTGCACAAAAATCGAGGTGCGGAAAGCGAAGCACCCAGAAAAATCGGAAGACAACCCATTTGAGATCTCGAAAAACCCACAAGGAATCTGCAAACGAAAAAGATTTCCACCTTGAACTGGAGGGTTAAAACCCTAGGCGAAGTTTCTGGAAACCCTAGCCGCCATGGATGACCAGTGAAATTGCAGGAAAAAAACTGAAACCCGCTAGAAACTTGCAGCCACCAAAGAAGTCTGAAATTTGTGCAAGAAGGGCACGAAAACACATCCAAAAGACGTCTGGTAATCGTCGATAAAAGATTGCAGAATACAGCGGCCAGAACTCATAAAACGCATGCAAAAATTAGGTAAAAACACACCATGAACAAGGAAAAAACGCGGCCAGTCAAGGAGAAAAACACAGCCAAATCTTGTCCAAGAATGAAGCCTCAGAAAAATGCGACTGAAGGAGAGCAAAATGCGTTCAAAGAAAAGGCAAATTGCGCCCAGCAGAGGTCGTGCGTGGGTTGCAGGAAGAGACGCGAAAAACGCGACTTTTAGGAGCTTAAAATCACACTCAGTTCTACAAAAAAGGGCCCCAAATTTTTACCAGAAGACTCCCACGATTTTTCCGAAGGAGAGTTGAAATTTTTAGTGAGTAAATACTCACGAAAATCTCAGACAAAACCCTCGATTTTCACCTTGAAAATAAAACGCGATTTTTTGCACTAAAGAAACCCTCGAAAATTTCAGAACAAGCAGCGACAAAATCTCACGTGAGGATTTTTCACGAATTATAGATTTAAAAAATTCGCCCAGAAACCCTAGACCAGAAAAAAATTGAATTATGACTTTTTAGTAAAGTCCACGAATTTTTAGGGTTTTTTTTCTTTCCTAAAGCTCTGATACCATGAAACAATTTTGGGCTAAAAATTGCTTGAATTAGCAAAGGAGATGATTACATTAAATAGAGGAGGTAGATCACTATAGACATTTAAAATGTCTAACTACCTCACCTACAAACTACTGTAGCAACAGTAGTATTGACCATTATACAATATAGAATAATTATTCTAACAATATTTACATGTCCCTTGGGATAACTACGAACTCCTTGCTTTTCCCAAAGAGCATGTTTAAATTTCACTATGATTTACCTTTGAAAACATATTCATTATGTAGACCTTGTATCTTTTACAACTTATTCCATCAAAAATCTCAAGTGCATCCTAAACTTGCACTGTGACTGAAATGAGTCGGGTAGCTTCCAGAATCACCCTGGAAAACTAATCAAATATTCTCCCAGAGCCACAAAAATGTACTGAGGTGTTGATTGATGAAATGGGAGCATGGTTGCAAAATGGATTTACATCATAGTTCCACGGGGACGCGTCCCCCCCAAAAAACATGGAGTTTCCGAGACGGGGACGTTTCCGAGACGGGGACGTTTCCTAGACGTCCCCCCGCCGTCCCCCCGCCGTCTCCAAGTCCCCCTGCCGTTTCCTTCCATGAGGGAGACGTTTCCCTGACATGGTATAAACTATAATGTTTTAGAATGATATTTTGGTCATTTTTTATGTTGTGCGCCTGGGGTAAGAGCTGCCGTAAGAGCTTGGAGTCTGAGATTGAAGTGGACTGGACTTTGAGAGCAAGGTTTTGAAGTTTTCTGAATTTTCGGGCTTTTTCCACCACCAGGTTAGATTTTCATTTATCATTTTTTGTTTTCATTGAATCATTTCTAGTTTTTATTTGTTTTATTTGTTTTTATTTTGTTTGTGCTTGGCTTGGGTTGGGAATGCAGGCCCGCGCCGGCTCAGGGAATGCACTGGGCGCGGGCTTTGCAGAAGCCCGCGCGGCTTCTACAAAGCCCGCGCATAGTGCATTCCCGAGCCGGCGCGGGCATTCCCAACCCCCCCGAAATTTTTTTATCAATAGTAATATAATAATAATATTTTATTTGGTCTTTCTTAATTTTAGATTATATTCTCATATATCATATAAACGAAGATTATACATATTTAATCAAAGGTAATTTTTTATATATCGTAATTGGTTTTTTTCTTATAATCGAGGTTAATATTATTCTTACCATTATTTCTAAAATATTAGATAATATTCTTTTTGTTCTCTTTCCTTTCTCTTTCATTTTAATGCTTAGCTTAGTCAATATTGATAGTAAATTGATAATAGGACAATGTTAATATTTAGATAATGTTAATAAAAATTTGTTCTTGTTAGATGGCTATTTTCTTTATTAATTGTCTTTTATATATTTTTTTTCCAAATTATTAGTATTATTCAAATGTTGAGGATAAAAATAATATTATTATCAAATGACAATAATATTATTGTCAAGTGTCAAATGATAATAGTAATATTATTATTCATTAGATATTACTCTTTAGTTAATAGTTTTTCCTATTAAATAATTGTATTAACTAGAAAAACGAAAACTGTAACACCTCTTCAGCCTGTAAAAATTTAAAAAACTATAAATAAAACTATAAATTATTAAATTTAAAAATCATTTAAATTTTATTATTTTTATGATTTATCATATTCATAATTCTGATTCATTGCATTCCATATTTCCATGAGATGACATCTCTTTGAGGCATACTATCAAAAATTTGAAATTTCACATGCCTACAATTATGCTTCCACATTTTTTGAAGCCTGATAGGCTGATATTGATATTTTGCCTACAACTATGCTTCTAGTTCCACATTTTCTGAAGCCTGATACTGATTTTAAATTTAAAATATTTATAGTTAACTTTACTTATTCCTAGGCTTCTACAATTATGTAATTATATTGTTATACATCTTTTTATAACTAATTTTTCAAGTACTATATGTATTTTAGCGCCACCCCCCGCCACCCCCCCGCCGCCGTCCCCCCGCCGTCCCCCCCACGTCCCCAAAATTAGGCCCCCCGTCTCCCCTCTCGTCCCCCGCCCCCCCCCGTCCCCGTCCCCGAGACTCCATGGAACACTGATTTACATAAAGCCATCAAGATTGCAAGATATAAATGTTCAAAGTAGCTCACTCAGCTTTTCCTAGAATTGCTCCTATCAAAAATCATCTGAAACTCACGAAATCGCCATTTTGAAAAATTATCAGATCTCTTCCTGGGAAGCTGCCACCTGGGGAATTGGTTCATCTATGTCAAATGGACATGTGTGTAGAAGGGTTTTTCACCTATCCATTTCCTCCACAAAATATTAAAGGTCAAAGTTACCCCTCCGAAACTTTCTGGAAATACAGTCATCAAAACTGTGGAAACTCCATTTGCTTCTGATTTTGAAAAAATACCAAATGAAATGTTGAGGCTTTGAAAATGGACATTGAAGTATATTATCATGGGGACAATCTAAAGGACTAATTGGTTTGTCATGAAAATCACCCAGTTACTAAATATTGGCCTCCAAAGTTGACCTCCTTGGCAGACCTAACACTGTGTAGACAGCAAACTCTTCCAAAACCTTCCAACTTGGTGCTTCAAAACCCTGTCAAATCTGATACAGGAGGCTGAAATTCAACATACACACTAACATATGGTAGATGAACATGCTTGTTAAGTGATTTGGCATGAAACTGAACAAACTTCAATTTATGATTTTCCAAAGAAGGCCACTGGGACAGATTTCATCAGTGCATTTCTGAGTGCAGCAATCAATTTTTTCATCATGGATACCCCAAATTTTGCCAAAATTTGAAGGTCCCAACAGAGGGAATAAGTGTCAAAGAAATAGTTAGGGATTTACATGATAAAACCGCACAAGAGAAGGAAATAGTAAAGGATCAAACAGATATAACAGGACCTAGTAGTAGTAAGAAAATAAAACACATGAAAAGGAGACAAAAAAGGATAAAGGGAAAGAATAACCACACAAACAAACGACACAAAACGCACCACAAGGAAATGGACCTAGTAAACATAGACAAGATAAGAGGAAAACTATATCATGTGAACAATCTCCTACAGAGACTCTCCTCATTACTTTTTTGAACCTCAGATTTTAGACCCCATGGCAAAGTTTAAGGAGTTCATTGCATAGCAAATGTAGCTACGACTTGTGGCAACCTTGTCGCCAACATTGTTCAAACCTATAGCATCTAGATCACAGATAGACCTAATGCAAAACTCTCCTATTCAACAATTTCACATAGGAGATATCAGGCACAGCACTACAAAGGAGAGACTCTTGACACTATAAAAACATCAATGAGTCCCTAGATAAATCATTGGCAAAGTGCAGGGACAACTACCACATATAAATACAGATACCTTCTTGCCATTGGATAAACAATTAAGATCAGTTATAAATAGAATTTTGGCAAAATTGCAAACCCGGCACACAAAAAAGGAAAATCTTCAATAGGAAATTCTAGCAGAACAAGAGAAAGAAAATTGGAAGAAATAAGGATGACATGTGCCACCACACAAACCAAATTAGACATGGAAATCAATAATATGAAAGGGCCTTGCCCCAATGTAAATACATTATATCAAATATGTTTGGGTTACCTTGCATCCACTAAGGTACTAAAACTTCAATTAGACAATCTAGAGAATTAAATAATGCAAGTCTCAACTTTGTATCATACAATTAAGGACTTGGATGGCAATATCAAAACACAAATTGAAAATTTGTATACTCAATTTCAACAAGTACTATAACAACTAGAAGTTTGATGGTGCAAATGAAACAATTAAGAGAAGTAATCAATTTGTAGCTAGCACAACTAACAAGTAGTAGTTAACTAAATAAAAGAATTATATTAGTTGTTGTAATCAGCACTTATTGTACGGTTGTGTGCGGTTGATAGTTGCTGATGGTTGGTAGTTTCTCAACTAACTCTTGGCCACTTTAAATATTTGCATTGTATACAAAGAAGGGGACCGCATGGATAGATATTCTTGGATCATTCTGTAAAATATTAGAAATGAATATATTGATAGATCTCTGTGGAATTGTTGTTATGTATTGTTTATAGTTCTAGAATTTAATCTACTGCTTACTCTGTGATATTCAATCAAGTAAAATAATCCAATAAACATTTGGTGTCGTTGCCTATAAGAATCCTGGTAGAACAAGAAGTAAAGTCAGGAAAAATGGCAATATAAATGAGGCAACCAGCAAAGGAACCAATACAAACAAACAAGGAAAGAGAAGACGATCTCACCCAAGCTTTTGTGAATCTATAGGACATATTCGTCAAGAAGCATGTTTTGACGAAGCCGTCAAAAGACAAATCCCTCAAGACGTGATTTGGAACAATCTACAAGTAAGCGATGGAGTAAACCACCTCTTAAACCGATTAGCAAGACTCCTTGCACGACACTTTATAATTCTGCAAGAACTCTATGCAAGGAAAGAACAAGAACAGCATGCTAGCAAATACTTCAACGATACAAGGAAAGAAATCGAAGGGAAGAGGAAGAACGCGATACTGACCGATGATGCACCTCTAGAAATTAATGCCCCTATATCTGAATAAGGACAAGAAAAGATCACAAAGTGGTCACAAACCATTGGAGAAGAAAGTTGGAAGATCCATAACGATAAAGGAATAGAGGGAACAAAGGAGAAGATTGAAGGGAATAGTCGAGGGAACCGAAGGATTCCTGACAGAAAGTTCAAGCCTATCGAGAAGCAAGAGCCGAAGCGTAAGCCAAAGTCATAGTTGGGAAGAGAAAATGACTATCACAACCGAAGAATACATGAAGGGAGAGTGGGAGGAAATTGCAAGGAATCTACCACTCCCTGACGAAGCATACACAAATCTCGCCAACCAAGCTAGAAAATCATTCATACCATCAACGTCAAATGAAAAGGAAGGGGAAGAAGAACCAATAGATGTACTGACAAAAACATACAAGAATAACATACGTTGTATTGAAGAACTTGTACTTACAAAAGAACCAAGAATCAGAGGAACTGAGCCTAAAACCTTGAGATGGAGGGAACATAGACAAGATCCTGAGGGTAAACTAAGTGTGACGAATGCTAAAGGAGTAGAGGATTCATACAGGGCCAAGAGTGCAAGCGAAGCACCAATGCATATAAATCAAAACTCTCCAACCAGGTTCCAACCACAAAGGGCATACCAGGGAAGAAGGATGGTGACTGCTCCAACAAGTCCAAATGTCAAGAGGCAAAAACTTCTAAAGTTCACAGGAAACAGATCAGAGGACCTCATACATCATTGCAAAATGTGTGAAACCATATGGATAGCCAACAGCCAGGATGACAAGGCCTATTGGCTGAGAGTATTTCCAACAATCCTAAGGGGCATAGCCATAGATTGGTATACGGAGCTTAAAGCAGCCCATAAAGCTATATGGGATCAATTGAAGAAAGCATAGCCATAGTTTTAACTCTTGCAAGATGACAATGAAATTGTAGTAGAAATCTACAATACTAAACAGGAGAAACATGAAAATGTAAGAGCTTACAATCATAGGCTCGAGGAACTTTTGGTAAAATTGGAAAACCAACCTATCGATGGTTTAAAGAAGAGGTGGTTCATCAAATGGTTAATTCTCTCACTAAGAAAAAAAAGAAAAATCATACCACCACCCTCCTATGCCAATGCTTATAATCAAGCAATGGACATAGAGAGTGAAGACAAGTCAATGCTTACAATTTCTGCATGACTGTGTCTATCTTCTCTAAAGTAGTTATTTGTGTATACATAATTAATGTGATGTTTCCTTATTTTAGTCTTTTCTATATAAGATTGTCTAGCTCCATCCAATGACATTTAAAGTGTATTAAAATGAAATTTATAGAACTCCATACGAGGACTGTGCAATAATCTCTAAATATTCAAGTTCCATTTCACTCCTTACTACATTATGATCAAGGCAAACTTGAAGTGGACAAGCAATATTGTAGTTATTCTTCTAAACATTATTATAATCAGCATTTTAAAAAACTAACAAATCAAAGTTGAAGGTAAAGAAAGTACAGAATGCAAGGAAAACTGAGAATGCCAAAAAGCAAAAGATTATGAGTTTGACAATTCTTCTACATACCATAAAGTTTGACAGTGCATTTAGTTGCTGAGGCCTATTCAATATTATTGTTCTTGAATAAAACTTCCTGTCTGTTAGAATCTGCATGAAAACAAAAAAAAAAAATTATAAATGCATGCACCTAAAAATGAAAATGACCATAACGGCTGATACCAACAACAAAAAATTCCTGCAGCCTCACATTAAGACAAGAGGCCTCATCAAAGGATAGTTAGCATTCAATGCATCCCAAATCAAGCACCAGGGTATAATTATTATCCCTCAACAGACCTCCCATAGAATGCCCACCATCTCATTTGGTTTATATCACTCAATGTTCTCCATATTCTTTCTGTATGGTGTGTTTCTCATTCATGCCACACAATTGTCACATCATCCACTAGATTGTAGAAGCTCAAAGTCTCTCACCACTAAAGGCACAATAGCTGTACAAACTAACATGCTCTATTCATGCATTTCCATATCATAACAATGGACATAGGTACCACTATAATCCAAGGAAAACACAATTAGGTGGCAACCAAATCCAAGGATCTTACAAAGGTAAATGATGGATTTGTAGTACTTACTGTTGACAATACACGTTGGGTTGATGCAATTTTCCAAGAAACCCCACCTATGACAATCTACCTTCATAGATATGTAGCTTTTCCCAATAGCTTAACCATAATTGGAAACCTAATGGACAATTGTTTCACCACTCAAAAAGTACAATTCAATCATGAAACTAACCAGCCAAAAGAATTTTTTGCACTAATAAAACACACAAATAAGTAATCCCAATTAAAAAAAATCAATTTGTCATTAGATTCCATCATGAACATTACTGTATGTAACATATATCTCAACATAACTGTTCGTAAGGTAGATCATAGATTTTTAATTTGAGGTTCCAAGTCAAGTGCAATTTGATTCATGTGAAAGAATGGATCTTGTCAATTCTATTGAATGCTCACAGTCCATATTTTGGAGAAAAAATAAAGAAGTTAAGGATGGACAAACTTTAGCATACAAAATTTAAGCAATTTAGCATGTCACCTGATCTTAGAATGCTATAGAATGAAGTCTCTATACTTCAAAAGGTTCCCAAATGATATTTATATTAATGTTCATTTATGCAACACTCTCTCTATATAAAAGAACTACGACATAGTTACATAACAAATATGAGGACTAACAATGATGTATCATGAAAATAAAGACTTATGATGTGCATTTCTAAACAGTCGAGCGAACATGAAACCTCCAAAACTTCTTTTTCAAAATTAATTTTATTGTCTATGTAGCTCCACCACACCCACAACATGACTACCAAATAATTTGTTGGATCCTGAACCTATTGTCATTTGTCCATGTTTATCACCTTGAGACACACTTTCTAATGGTATTAGTTTCATTCTATTGTGATGCCTACACCAAATTATCTAGTCTTTCTAAGACCTAACACCAAATACCAAAGTATGTGATATACTTAAGCACAAGAATTTACAATTAACTTGATATATTAAGACTTCTGACAAATATTTGGAGAAGGAATGCAAAGCAACTCAAAAAAAAATTGGCATGTCTTCGATCTTATGTTTTCCACAAATGACAAAAGGTTGAAAGATACTTTCAAGAGTTCTAAGATGATTCACAATATTCTAGACAGCAAGCACCTTTAACTGGAGCCTCGCATTACCAAAACCAGGTTATAACATGAAGTAAATATTGGACATATAGCATCCAAGTGATAAGACAAATATGAAAAAGGTTTTTTCTACTCATAAGAGCAAATTTCCATCATCTTCAATAAGAACCTGAATCAACTGCTATTCAACAGATATCTCTTTATTTCCCCATGTGCTTGGAGATAATATAGATTACTAACTTTAAAAATGTCACAGTTATCACAGATATTAAGAGATTTTTACTAGCCAATCTATAAAAAGACCAATATCAGTGTCAATGTTTTACATTCTTGATAAAATCTGTTCTAATGTCATGATTATAAAAGATACAGTATTAACATGTTTTCATACAAATCATACACAAGATGACCAATCTCAGGTATATGAATATTGCAATGAGTATGACTAACCTAGCAGGGAAACTTTTCCTTGCACCAGCACATGCCTTAAAGGTCTCGGGGATGTGCACAATCAATATGGGCATGCAATTTCCTACATCTTGCACAAATGCATAATCATGTAAATCTATCTTACAAATTGGAAATGATCAGGGAGGTGCATGCTGTCAAGATGTGACAGCATTTGACCTAAATCTAAATTGGAGGAGTCCACACATCTTCTTAGTATACATTCTGTTATATGCTAGATACAACTATACAAATTAATTCTAATTATCCCCTGATTTATATTCTAAATTACATATTTCTTTATATATGCCTATTCAATATATAAAACATTGCCAAACAAGGAGTATCACCCTGCAAATGTTCAAGCTTGGCTGATCATCAACTCCAAAAATAAATTAAGATGGCCTTCTTCAGCTTTTCGGGTGGATTTTTAAAGCAAACTGTGGGCACTGTT
This sequence comes from Sequoia sempervirens, assembly GCA_007258455.2. Taxonomy (NCBI): domain Eukaryota; kingdom Viridiplantae; phylum Streptophyta; class Pinopsida; order Cupressales; family Cupressaceae; genus Sequoia; species Sequoia sempervirens. The sequence continues at coordinate 69,843,518 of VDFB02086081.1, read as the reverse complement.
ATGCACTCCCCCTTATCTCTAGTGATAGCTAATCTTTTCAGGGAATGTTCTAGAGAGAAATCTCTCAATGCTTTCGCTTTGAAAACAAAAAGGTGGAAGATATTTGTTGATGACACAATGCAGGGGATAAAGTACCTTGAAACCTTTCATATTCATTTAAATAGCTCTTTCTATTCACTTGATAGAGGTAAAGGAGTAAGAAATTAAAAGAAAATACAAAATTAAAAACCTATTTTATAGGGGCAATATGCTCAACAAAGCCTTTCCATCTGCACAAGATTACCTGCACAAGACTCAATGGTCAATGGAAATGGAAGACACAGCTACAGCAATAAAAGGCAAGAAATAAATGTTTGCACGATCATTAATATGTGTAAGGTCAAAAGCTTCCCAAAGTGATCAACAAATTCCAGACACATGAGCCCAGGCTACAAAATGCAAATGAAGAGGAAAGGAAAAATTACCTGACCAAGCCATGAATGAACACAGTGAGCAAAATATTTTATTCATTAGAAGCAAGACATGGTATGCAAATACGAAAGGTAGAAATATTACACAGTCGTAGGCTACCATAGATCTCTACAATAATACAAAATGTTTGCCCAAAGACCCAAATATGCACATTCATGCTACAAAAATGGCAGAGCTTTGCCAGAAAATATAACTTTCTTTTTTCTGAAAGAAGAAGCTACAATATATATATCAGAGAGAAGACGAGGAGGAGGAAAACAAAGAGTGGGAGAGAAAAACCCCCAGAATAAATGCTCGTTATGCCAATAAATTATGAAACTATTCCTTGAACGCTACTGTCATCCATGATTTGAGTGGACAAATAAATGTTGAAGCTACCCATTTATCATAAACTTCAGTTAATCTCTTATCATTGACTTTCTTTGCCATTTCTTTTTCCAATTTCTCTTCCAAACCAGTAGAATATTCCTTAAAGGAATCAAATAATAACTTCAACTGCTGCACACCAGACAGAGAATTATCAACAGTTGCTCTGGGAATATTGTCTTGCAACACTTTTACTGCTTCATCTATCAACTCTGCACTCTTCTGGTGTGTTTGCAGAATATCCTTTTGTTGGAAGTATAAGGAGTTTGTCATTGATTTTCTTGTTGGCAACATGAGCATGGCTGTACAGTATGCAGATACAGTGTTGTCATTGAATGTACAGTGTGCAGATACAGTGTTATCATCGATGTCAACATTATGACGTGATGTGAAGATCGATGTGAGTCAACTGCTGCTCACTCTCTTATTTTCCTACATTTTTCCTTTTTCTGCATGCTAAAACCTTGAATCCTTGAACTCAGCCATCTCTTCTCCATTCCCAGGTCATGATTTTATCCCAAGCGCTTCCTTTGTTTGGTATTAGGGCAATGTGCTTTTCACTTTATACAACATGAGCTCCGTTAAATATCAGCTTTCTTTCCCTTTTGACTTAATTACTTTAATAAACTCATTTGATTTTAAACAATATGAGCTCAAAGAAGAATATTTATTCTTTAACATTTTAGGAGGTTGTGGGCTCCACCTTCAATGACATTCCTTAAACTCTATGAGCTTACCCTTTAATCTTTAATCTTTTACTTTGATCTCTGCCTAAGAAGAACTTGTCACAAAACAAAAGAATTTATTAAACTTAAATCTCTATGCTCTAGGGCCCACCTTATGATTTTTTTTGCATTTTTATAAAATATGCTTGAGTTCATGTGGATTTCAGATTTATTTACTTCCTTATCAATCACAAGCTCGCCGCTTGCCATCTCACCCTCCACAAACAATGCTGCACCTCTCATCTTTTTCTATGCAAAAGCATTTTAGCTATTGCAAAAGCCATTGGATTAATTTGTAATCAGATGGTTGTTGTACTCATGCTCTAACATATTTGTAAACATATTTTCAAGATTGTGCCATTCATAGGATCAATCCATGATCAACAGTTGATGTTCACTAGTGTTCCACAAGGACAGCTTCCCCCCAAAAAAGTGGCATTTTTGGAAACGAGGACTTCCCCAAGACTTGGAGATGGCTAGGAAACATCCCATCTCTATCCCCCCACCACCACCACCAAGTAGGAAACATCCTTAGGACGTCTCCCTCTAAGAATGGATGTTTTCGAGACTTCTCCTCTATTGCAGATATTTAGGGAACATTTAGTCATCCCCAGAACTTCTAGGAAGCTCCCAAAAGTGTCTCATTTAAAGACGGTTGATCATTCCCTATGCAAAACATCTCCAAGAAGCAATAAAAAAAACATTGTTCTTGATGCTCATGCCCCATACCCTAACCTTAAAAGTTTGTGGGTCCCACCCACACCCTATGCAGTCCAAAAAAACTATAAATACCACCTCACTCTCTCACTCCAAATCACCATCAAAACTTGGAAGCATTGAGCAAGGCTGCAAGTGCAACAGTTGCATGGCACAAGTGAGAACAAACAAGGCTACAAGAGTGCAAGCATTAACAAGAGGAAGAGCAAGTGCCAAGTTTTCAACACATTGATCAAGTTGAAAGCTGTCAATACTTCAAGGTAAGCCATGGCCCTTCATCTTTTAAGATTTGAATTTTTTATTTTAGTTGTTCATTCCTAAATGGCTAAATTTAGAATCAATGATCATGTGATAGTTTTTGTTTTTGTTTTCAATTTAGATATACAATAAATTGTTCATAGAACAATATATGGTTATTAAATGCTGTTTAAAAGGTTTATTGAACTGCTGTTTTTATTGAAAACAGAAGTTAGACAACCTTAAAAACAGCATGTAGAGGTTTAAGTATTAACTTTACATTTATAATAGTAGTATTTTCAGTTTTAATATTTAATTTTGAAATGTATATTTGCAAATTTGTTTAGATAGCTGATTAAGATTTATTTTTTTACTACTACTTAAATTAAGATTTTTTCTTTTGTGTATCCTCTACTTCAGTACTTCATGCAACCTAATGTAAGAAAAACAAAAATGAAATTGTTGTTTGATGAAAGTTGAAGAACAAGGATTCCTATTTTTGTGTATCTTTTGCTCCTATGCTTTGTGCAACTTGAAGAAAAACAAAAAAGAAATTGCTTGGTCTTGAGCCCGTGCATAATGACATATGTATGGTTTAAAATTTAAACCATAAATTTCATTTCTTGCAGTGTCAATATTTGTTCTCATAGCATGAGTGATAAAGAGGGTCAGCAAAAGCCTGTAGGGGTTGAATTTGTGACTCTGATTATAAGTATTGGCAAGAAGTGAGGCAACTGATTCTATTAGCAGTGTACATTTTCAATTGCAAAATTATTAAAAGGATTTTCCAAGTGTTCCTTCGATAAGAAGCAGTGTTCAATGGGGACATGCCCCCCACCCCCCAAAATCCCCACATTTCTAAGACAAGGACATACCCGAGACACAAGGACTTGGAGGGGTTGTCCCCCCATTGTCTCGCCGCCACTCAAGACATAGGGACATTTCCGGAACACCCCTAGTTTGGGGACAGCTTGGGGACTCTAGAACATCCTCAAGATGTCCAAGGGAATCCAAGGAATCTCCCAAACATCCCCAAGACTTCTAGGCATTCCCCATGGCAACAAAATGAAAAAGTCAATAATTTTTAAAAATCAAAAAGTGTTTTTGATCAACATTCCACAAACCCTAACCCTAATGGTCTATGTGATCCACCCAAACCATAAGCACTCACAAAAAACTTATAAATAGGCATCTAACTTCTAAGCATCATTTCAAATCACTCCTAAGTTTCAAAACTAGTAAGGACTTGTTCCAAAAAGGAAGTGATAAAATTGTGAAAATGACATTCACCATGAAGGTTTGTGTGGTTTTGACCCCACCATGTTGTTGGCAGTGGCATTGTTTTTTCATTGATGTATTTGTTTTGGTGTTGATGCTTGTTGATTTCCAAAGGAGAGTGCAGTTGCTCTTGGTCTTGCTTGCTTCAAGGTTTTTCATGTTGCTTTAAGGTAGATCAATGGGATTCATCATTCCTTGAATGCATGGGATTCATCATTCACATCAAATCATAACAAAGGATATTCATTGATCATCTTATGGTGCTTAGTGCAAAAGAGTTGCTACAATTGTACTCATGGTCTCATGGTACAAGTTTGATGCTTCATAGTATTGTTGCACATTGCTTGTTTATTGTTCAGTTCATGGTGTGGGTTTGACATTGATGCAAAAGTGAAATCTTTGGATATAAGCAAAGTTTGTCATTTAAGCTTTTCCTAGAACCCTGAGATTTAGGGTTTAAGTCTTTTGAAAAACATTTAAAAAGCAATTCACTTTTTGATATATTTGCTTAGTGACCTGATATTGCTGGTTCAAGTTAACTTTAGTAATGTTTTAAGAGGATTATTGTCACTCATTAACTGGCCCTCTCATACCTTGAAACCGGTTGAGCACGTTGACCTTGAAGATCAAAGGCTGTTGTTTAAAAATGAATTGGTGGGTCTCTCAAATCAAGGGTTCTCATTCAAATCTGAGAATGGTTACTTCAAATGGTTTTACTTTGACAGGCGTGGAAGTTAAAGGGTTTTCTGCTTTTATGCGTCTTTTGGAAATGAGCAGATGAAGATATAAGGTTTTGTTGGCGCCAATTCAAAATTAGAAGTGTTTCTAATTGCAAACTATGTCTCTTCATATTTGATGATGCACAGTTTTGAAAACTGGTTTTTGGCAGCGATGGAAGAAGAAGATTATGCTAAGGTACTAAGCATTTGATATATGAAAAGAATGAGAGCCTTGACTAATGGTCTTTGATGGCATCAATTTGAGAAGTTTTGTTTCAGTTTGTTTTTGAAAATGGGAATGTGGTATATTGCAAATCTTTGTCAGAGATGTGTGAAGCGGTATTGAAGACTGTGATATCATGTTTTGATGCCTGAATAATAAGAAGACATGAACAGCAGAGATATGCAAGGTAATTATATTGCTGTGGTTTATGTAGTAAGCTATATGCTTTGAACAAAACAATGATATGATTGGAGAGATAGAAAACTTGTACAGTATGATTGGAACTATTAATGAAGTTTTGTTTTGCACAGTATAATATGACTGCCAAAGTTTGTGTGATTTCCAATTGAAATCTGAATTCTATAAAGAGTTTTTCTGAATTCTATAAAGAGTTTTGAAAGGTTTTTTGCATTCAGAATGAGAGAAGCTATAGTTTGAAGATGGAATGAGCTTTGTGAGTATAAGATGAATTTTCTTGATTGAAGTATGTCAAGCAAAGATGACTGTAACAGAACAGAGCAAGGTATCCAAGATGATGGATCCATCATGAACTAGGCAGGGTAATTGAATGTTTCAGGTATTCAAGATGATGACAGGTGGATTGTGTTGTTTTTATGATCAGATAAGTGCACAGAAAATTAATTAAAAAATCAGACACAGAAACACAGCATATACCCTGGGAAAACCCTCCTCTTGAGGGAGAAAAACCCAGCAACAATGATATCTCTTTATATGTAATAATGGCAACAATTCTCTTTACAATGAGGCCAATACAAGGCCGATTATCAGCATCAACTTCAGATGCAATAATAGAAGAAATATTCTGCTCCTCCTTGTGATCTGAATCAGCACTTAGAGAAAATCGCAATCTGCCCTTGAAGGAATTCGCCCTTAAGAAAATCGCAATCTGCTCTTGAAGGAATTCGCCCTTAAGAAAAACGCAATCTGCTCTTGAAGGAATTCGCACTATGAGAAGGAATACTTCGAACTTGCTTTCATATGAAATGAATGAAATGATCTTGTATAAATACAAGATGTGAGAGAGGTCGCACCTCTTCATACACAAGGTCGGCCTCTTTACAAGTAAAAAATAATTACAAATAAAATACAAATTACAAGGAAGGTCGGCTCTTAACACAAAAGGTATGACTTTACATTTAGTCATTAAAAGTCGGCCCAAAATAAGAATTGTATTATTGCCAAGAGATGCGCCCATTTATTAAATGACACATATAAATCTGTCTTCACTTGTGGCTGGAAGGACGAACCTGAAGCTGCACTATCATTAATACTCCCTCTCAGCTAGGGAGAGAACTTCCAGCTGCATAGAACATATGATCTCCATATGAGGTTCATCTGCCACCATTTCCTGCAATCAGATATAAAGAGAGATATATCACCTCAATGTGATATCAACCATCACATGGTTAAGTGCTAGTGTTCATCACTTGTGTGATTACTTTCACCATGGCTCTCCCAGAGGGTGAAACACAAGCACAGAAAGATCATCACGGACTCTCTCACGTGATGTTGTCATGGAGTCACACACATGACATCCACCATGACTCAGCTCAGAGGGTGGAAACGAGGGCTTTCACCTCAAATTCTTCCGTCACAGAAGAAGATGCAATAGTAAGTACAAGTGTTCATCACTTGCGTGATGTTGTCACCTCAAGTGACTTTCACCATGACTCTCTCAGAGGGTGAAACACAAGTACAAGATATGTCATGGAGTCGCACACATGACATCCACCATGACTCTCTCAGAGGGTGGAAACGAGGGCTTTCACCTCAAATTCTTCCGTCACAGAAGAAAGTGCATTAACAAGGGATTTCACCTCGAACTTCTCTCACAGAGAAGAACTCATTAAGCAAGGCTCACGATACTGAGACTCATACTCAGTCAAGGCTGGATTCTCCACCATACCAAGCTTGTCGAAAGTACAACTTTACCGAGAGGCTTGGTGAGAATATCTGCCGTCTGCTCATCGATGCTAATGTACCTCAATGCCCCACACGGTACCATATCGATATAGTGGTACTTGATCTCAACATGCTTGGTTCGTCATGAAACACAGGATTGACAGAGAGCTTTACACAACTCTGATTATCACAATGAATAATGGTGGGCTCCATTGATTGTCCAAACAATCCTGCAAGGAGCTTACGAAGCCACACTGCTTCTCGAGTTGCCATGCAAGCTGCAATATACTCTCTGCGTACTCAATGCTACAGAAGACTGCTTCTGCTGCACCAGGAGATCATGAGAACCCAAACTGAAGCAACAGCCGAGGTGCTCTTCCGATCTGTGACACAACCTGCCCAATCAGAATCAGTGAAACCAAGTAACTCCAAGTCTGCATCTGAAGTATACTTCAACCCATATCCAACTGTGCCACGCAAGTACCTCAGGATATGTTTGGCTGCAACAAGATGTATCTGTCTCGGATCACACATAAACTGGCTAAGTGCACTCACTGCATAGCAAATATCAGGTCTAGTGTTAACTAGATACATCAAGGATCCAATCAGCTGTCTGTACAATGTAGGATCCACCAAATCTGAACTAGCTGCAGCCTCCTTCAGTTTATGAAGATTGGTCTCCATGGGAGTAGACATGGATTTGCAATCCATCATGCCAAATCTCTTAAGTATGTCAATGGTGTACTTCCCTTGATTTAAAATCATACCGTCTGGCCTCTGCCAGACTTCTAAACCAAGGAAGTAATGCATGAGCCCAAGGTCCTTCATCTCAAATTCAGAAGTTAAATCCTTCTTACATTCAAGAATCAGGTGATCTTCTCCAGTGAGGATTAGATCATCAACATATAAAACCAAAATTAATGCATCACCATTGATTACCTTGAAGTAGAGATTTGAATCAGCATCATTCTTCAAGAAACCCAGGCTTGATAGATACTGATCAATCCTTTCGTACCATGCACGAGGAGCCTGCTTAAGACCATACAAGGCCTTCTTCAACTTGCAAACGTGTGACTCCTTCCCATGAATCTCAAATCCATCAGGTTGCTCTATGTAAACCTCTTCCTCAATTACTCCATTGAGAAAAGCTGTCTTCACATCCATCTGATGAATCTTCCATCCTCTAGATGCAGCAATAGCAATGATGGTTCGGACAGAAGTGTATCGAGCAACAGGAGCAAAGGTCTCATCATAGTCAACTCCCTCTTTCTGAGAGAACCCTCGAGCCACAAATCTTGCCTTGTGCTTCTCAATGCTTCCATCTGCAGCATGTTTAATCTTGAATAGCCATCTAGAAGATACCACTGACTTGCCCTTGGGTCTAGGAACGATATCCCAAACATCGTTCTTGAGAATTGACTGATACTCCTCTGACATAGCATCTCTCCAGACTTGAAGACTGGATGCTTCCTCAAAACAGGAAGGCTCGGATTCTATAATCTGACTCATTAAGGCAACATAACTGGAGAACTTATGTGGCCTTTTGCTTTCTCTGAATGTGCCTCTAGGAGCTGCAAAGTTTTCAGCCTCTTGCATAGTGCGACTGGCCCATAGAGGTCTCTTCCTCCCAATAGCAATATCTGTAGGCCCATCAGTAGGTTCCAAGGGTTCAACTAGATCAAGATCTTCTTTTGGTTCCATTGTCTCCCTCTGAATCTCAGGAGTATGGTCAACCTCCATGTCCTGAGGAGACTCCTCATTATCAATCTCCATATGAATCCCTCTGGATCTCCTAAATGCAACATCTTCCTCGAATGTGACATCCCTACTGATCTCTATCGACTTCTGACCTGGAATGTAAATCCTGTAAGCTTTTGAAGTCTCACTGTAGCCCACAAAGATTCCCTTCTTGCCAGAAGGCTCCAGTTTGGTTCTCTTTTCTTTGGGAACATGAATATAGACAGGACAACCGAAGATCCTCAAATGGCTGACTTCAGGCTTCTTCCCTGAAAAAGCTTCTTCTGGAGTCATATTCTCCAGGATCTTATGAGGGCATCTATTCTGAACATATACTGCTGTCCTAGAAGCTTCTGCCCAAAGGAAGGTTTGCAAATCTTGATCATGAATCATGGCCTTTGCTGCTTCCACAATTGTCCTGTTCTTTCTCTCGGCAACACCATTTTGTTGTGGATTATAGGGAACACAAAGCTCCCTCTTAATTCCTGCATTAGTACAAAAGTTTCGAAAACTACTGGAGGTGTATTCTCCACCATTGTCAGATCTAAGAACCTTAATTCGTTTACCAGAAAGATTTTCTACTAAAGCTTTAAACTCTTTAAACCTATCTAGAACTTCCTCAGATTCTTTAGATTTCAAAAAATAAATCCAAGTCTTCCTAGAGTGATCATCAATAAAGAGAACATAATACAAAAAACCACTCGAAGAAGGAACAGACATAGGACCACATAAATCAGAATGAATTAGGTCTAAAATACACTTAGATCTATTTTCTCTACTATGAAAAGGGGCTTTTATGTTCTTACCTAATGCGCAGCCTTTGCATGTACCTTCGTGTTCCGGGTTGAATTTGGGAAGGCCCGTCACCAACTTCTCCATGATGGGTAGAGCTCGAAAGTGCAGGTGAGCCAATCTCCGATGCCAAAGATCACAAAGGCTGGTAGAGTCATGAACCAATGCTTGAAGAGGAAGAGAGCAGACCTTGAAGAGGTTATCATGTCTTACTCCAATTACTTGAGCATCCTTAAAGTTAGAGTTCTGCATCCACACTAGAACTTTGCCTTTGGAGAAGGCAACTTGATATCCTTTATCTTCCAAAGCTGAAATAGAAATGAGATTACGCTTGATTCCGGGAACATAAAGAACATTACCCAATTGAAGCGATATGCCAGAATCCAAGTGAAGTGTGGAGGATCCAATTCCCTTGACAGAGTAGGTGGCATCATCTCCAATGATGACTTGATCAGCAGATTCCTTTTCCACCAAATTGGATAAGTGTCCCTTGAATCCAGTTATGTGGCGGGAGGCACCACTGTCGATTATCCAGGTGCTGGAGTTGGAAGGTATGCAGCTAGATAGTGCTGAATGAGACATGGAATCGCACGGACCTTCGAACTTCAGATCATACACCATCTTGACAAGCTGTAAGCAGTAATCTGAGTGCAATAAACTGATCACGATCCTCAAACCCGCTCTGATACCATGTTGTTTTTATGATCAGATAAGTGCACAGAAAATTAATTAAAAAATCAGACACAGAAACACAGCATATACCCTGGGAAAACCCTCCTCTTGAGGGAGAAAAACCCAGCAACAATGATATCTCTTTATATGTAATAATGGCAACAATTCTCTTTACAATGAGGCCAATACAAGGCCGATTATCAGCATCAACTTCAGATGCAATAATAGAAGAAATATTCTGCTCCTCCTTGTGATCTGAATCAGCACTTAGAGAAAATCGCAATCTGCCCTTGAAGGAATTCGCCCTTAAGAAAATCGCAATCTGCTCTTGAAGGAATTCGCCCTTAAGAAAAACGCAATCTGCTCTTGAAGGAATTCGCCCTTAAGAAAAACGCAATCTGCTCTTGAAGGAATTCGCACTATGAGAAGGAATACTTCGAACTTGCTTTCATATGAAATGAATGAAATGATCTTGTATAAATACAAGATGTGAGAGAGGTCGCACCTCTTCATACACAAGGTCGGCCTCTTTACAAGTAAAAAATAATTACAAATAAAATACAAATTACAAGGAAGGTCGGCTCTTAACACAAAAGGTATGACTTTACATTTAGTCATTAAAAGTCGGCCCAAAATAAGAATTGTATTATTGCCAAGAGATGCGCCCATTTATTAAATGACACATATAAATCTGTCTTCACTTGTGGCTGGAAGGACGAACCTGAAGCTGCACTATCATTAAAAGTCGGCCCAAAATAAGAATTGTATTATTGCCAAGAGATGCGCCCATTTATTAAATGACACATATAAATCTGTCTTCACTTGTGGCTGGAAGGACGAACCTGAAGCTGCATTCAGAATGAGAGAAGCTATAGTTTGAAGATGGAATGAGCTTTGTGAGTATAAGATGAATTTTCTTGATTGAAGTATGTCAAGCAAAGATGACTGTAACAGAACAGAGCAAGGTATCCAAGATGATGGATCCATCATGAACTAGGCAGGGTAATTGAATGTTTCAGGTATTCAAGATGATGACAGGTGGATTGCACTTTCTTGACCAGAATATAAAGATCGTTGATGCAAAGATAGTGCAATGGTTTGTATGGAAACAGAGTAACCCTCTGATTGTCATTCTTTTCTTTTGAAGATTGCCGGAGAGGCAGATTGAAGATTGCCAGTGAGGCAGATTGTAAATGGCCAGTGAGGCTTGTTGATAGCCAGTGAGGCTTGAGTAGTTTGCCAGTGAGGCTTGAATGATTGCCAGTGAGGCTTGACTGTTAGCCAGTGAGGCTTGTTGTATTGCCAGTGAGGCATACAATTTGTAAACAGCAGGTTTTTGGCCAGTGTAGTTTTTTCACCCTTTTAGGGTTTTTCCACTCATAAAATCCTGTGTCTTGATTCTTCTTGATGATGTGTTGCTTTGTTTATGGCCGATCATTCCTGATTTAAATGTGGTATTCTGATTTGCACATCTTTGTGATTTTAATAACATACAACATCTAGAGACTTTGTGTAATCAGGTGTGTTGAGTTTTGAAATTGGTTTTATTAGACCACTGATTCACTCCCGCCCCCCTCCCCTCTCAGAGGTCCTGTACTCCAACACATGTATCATGACATAGAACATGTTAGGGGTGTTGCCCCTCAACCTGGCTAGGGCCTTTGCCCTCGAACCCCGCAAGAAGCACTACCCCTCGACCCTACTAGGGGATCAACCCCCAAACCTCTACCCACCATTGTTAATGTTCAATGCAATCATTGCAATGTTTTTAATGTTTAGTAGTATAAACTTTACTTAGTATGCCAAAGTTTCATTTGTAATTCTTATACTTATACATCTTCTTATAGCTAGTTTTTCAAGTATTATATATATTTGTGTTGCCCCCCCAATCGTCGTCCCCAAACATAGGCCCTTGGTCACCCCATCCCCAAAACCCATCCCCCCGTCAAGAAACTAAGTGGAACATAGATAAAAAGTCCCCTTTAAGACAATGTGCAACCAAATTAGAAGCAAGACCTAGGACAATGGGGGCATTAGGCTGTGGAGATGTTATTTCTGCCAAGTTGAATTTCGAGGTAGCATTATAAGAGTTAATGCACACCTCCTTCATGTATGAGGTGTAGAGATATGTGGGAAATGGTCACTCAAACAAAGAGCTGAAATAAATATATTGTGGGGTTGTGGTGAAGACCAAATGTTTACAGCTTCTACTTGGCCACTAAGGGATCCTACTCCTACTAGTACAAGAACTTTCCAAGAGCCTAATGCAGTCTAGACTAGGGGGTTTAAATAAAAATGCCTAGTCTAGCAGCCCACGCAACATTTTACACCACCCATGCACAATGGAAGCAATTTAAATGTAAAACAACAAATTTATTAACTTCCTCTAGCTGATGACAACTTGCAACAAATTAAATTAAGCCACATTAAGCTACAACTTCCTATCACCTCTTTCTCACTCTCAATGTGAGGCTTCAACATAGACATCACCCTCTCATCGCAATTTCCCTTTTTCACAAGAGGTTATATTCTTCTTCAACTCTGTTCAATAGAGTTCTGCTCCTCTTTCCTCTTCAACCATGCAGCCACGGGGACGATAATAGACCATGGAAAAGTGCCACATGGTTAAAGAAGCTCAAGCAGCAACAAAATACCATGCAGCCTCCACTACTCATCCAAGAATGCCACATGATCAAGAAATGCAATAATGGAATGTTTAACAGCCAGGGAAGATGTTGAACAGCAGCAACAAAAGTCTAAGGGCCAAAGTAATAGCCTACCATGTAGAAGAAAGAAGAAATCACAGCCTAACAAGGACAACATCCGTAATCTGTCACTTGCTTAGAATAGTATGCAGCCTAAGAGTTGAATCTGCCTCTTCATGCATTTGAAGGCCAAGAAAATGAAGCAACAACACACACTACCAAAAACAGCCATTATATAGCTCAGTCAAGATAGGAATCTTCCCATGCAAACAAAACAATGACCACCACAACAGAGAAAAGAAAGGTTACACCCAAAAGAAGGAAAAGAAGGCATGACCCCAAATCAGTTGCTAAATCAAATAAAGTCTACCACATGTAGAAAATTCAGCTACAGTGACTGCTCAATGCCCACTGTGTTGAAAGCAATAAATAACACGAGCAATAGACATGTTGCCCAGATTAGAAAAGGCAAATAGCACCTTTAATGAGATAATTAACAGCTCGTAGATAAAGAGTTTTATAACATATCATTTTAATATGATTATGTAATGTCCCCAAATAGGATTTTCGTTTATCTTCTGACTTTTGTATTTTTTCTAATTTCTGAAACAAAATACAAACAGAAATAGCAAACCAAAATGGAAGAAAATTGCTGGAAACTTCTTGTCAAACCCTCTATGGCTGGAATACAACTTCAAATTCACCCAAAATAGCAAAATTCAACTTGTAGATGTCAAATTACCCAAATGAAATAGCTGGTTTGTGTCTGATATGAAATGGACAGCCAATAGAAACCTTATGACATGCAATTATGCTCAGATTTGAAGACTATATGCTTTGCATATATCAAATATCAGTGCTGATATGACTAAAACTAAAAATAAATGGATTAAACCTTCAAATGCCAATAATCACACAAATATGGAACCCTAGGATATCAAACATGCTTGGATTTGAATTATGCATCAATTTATCATCCTCAAAAATGATTTTATTTGATTTGCAACAGCTGGAGCAACTTAATTGACTGATATGCACAATTTCAGACTTACAACAATTGATTTTGACCAGAAATGATGAATGTGCAGTTGCCACATGCTGAAGAAAACCCTGTATGGCAAATAATTAGCAAGTTTGGCAGCTGGATCTGACTTAAGGAATGTTGTAACAGCAGCATTGACAAGACAAATGACCTAGGAAGGTGACATGGCAGCTGGAAATTATCAAATAGAGGCTGCACAGCAGCCAAATACCCTCCAAAATGCTGATAACATCTCAGAATATGTCTGCAAACGGCAATAAATGCTGATGCAACTCACCCAAAATGATGCCAAATCCTCCTTCAAATGACCAGCAGCATTGACAAGACAAATGACCTAGGAAGGTGACATGGCAGCTGGAAATTATCAAATAGAGGCTGCACAGCAGCCAAATACCCTCCAAAATGCTGATAACATCTCAGAATATGTCTGCAAACGGCAATAAATGCTGATGCAACTCACCCAAAATGATGCCAAATCCTCCTTCAATGCTGGCACACTCAATTATGGACTGGAAAAGTGATAAAACAGCAGCAAAATCTCATAAGAAAATGGAGCACATCTGAAGAAACGCATCTCAGGTGTCTAAATTTCTTAAATTTAGAAAGCTTTCAAAACAATGGTCTATCCATCCAATATTTGCATCTCTACGTAGGTTACAATACAGCCCAGATGTATTCCAATGCACTTGAAGGGGATTTGTGCTGTCCAAATTAGAGGTAAATATAGTTCTTTAGGTCACGACTCACAGGTAGGCCAGACAACATTTTAGCCTATCAAACCTGCCCTGTCATGGCCTACAAGTGAAATTCATTCAATATACCTTCTATATTTTTTGAACTTTTGTATACCTGTATGCAACCTCGTGACCAAACTGGAAGTAAACCAACCTTGCCGGTCTATGTAATAATGTAAAGGTAGAGATATTTTTTCAAGTCACGTGTGAGAGAGACACCAATTTGATGCATGAGAGCCCTCCTCATGGAAGAATATAAGCCGATTGGCTTTCATCTATCCTATTCATATATTATTCAAAATTTGTACTCCTTAGTTTTGTCACCATGAGAAAGCTCAGGTATGGTGAAATTTTGCCTATTAACCTAGATATGGAATAATAGAGTAGGCGTCCACGAGGAAACCTAAGAAATATATAAACTTCTTTCACACAATTGAAGATATCACTCATAACCCTCATTTCAAAAGCCGAGTACAGAAGACCTTATTTTCAGATTATGGAACTTCAATACTCAAACAGTAATCAACAGAAAGCAGAGTATGTTTGAATCTTGTACGGATTCATAGCAGTAAAAACAAGCGGAGCAAGAAGCTGAATTACAGTATCTTTTCAAGACTGAGCAATTAGATATTATTAAGGAAATCTAAAGTCATTAAATACTAAATGCAGAGTACCTGATTGTCTTCCGCGGTTGATGCCATGATTGTCCAATTTATGATTTCCTTGAAAATCCAAGCCAAGATTCATGTACAAATAAATAGTTAGAATAAAATTTAACGCTCCATCTTAAATGTTCGGTAACCATGCCACAGACGCACCAAAAATTGTAACAATCAGCCTAGCTAGGGCTATACCTGAGGAGCGAAAGATCGAGCTGTCGAAGGATCAATCCTCACTTCATGATACGGAATAAAATAAATTCAATTTCATCTCATTTCATTTTCTCCCGTATTTATGTCAAACACTAGTTATTGGTTTTCGGAGATTTTTGGCTAGCGTAACGCACTTGTCAAGCTGAAGACGGGATTCAACCTGCAACGGTTTGCAATTTCAAATAACCTTATTTAAAAGTACCGTATAAAAGTCGTCTATTAAGAAATTATATAGGGGAAAAGGGCCCAAAGTAGGGTGGGAGTCTATACCGGGGACAGAAGTAGTCCCACATGGCCCCACATTAGAGCGTTTTAATGTGCAATTGTAAAACAGTTTTCACCCACAAAGTCAACAAGGGTATTTGTATGACTGTGCCATCCAAATTGTACTATAATCGATGAATATTTGTCCCATACACAAATAGATATTCGCAGTCTTACATGTCAGAGAATATTCAAAGCACATTTGACACCACAAACATACAAGGCATATTGCTTGTTACTGGCTCGTATTTAAAACATGCACCCAAAATATAAAATTAGTATAACCCAAACTCCCCTATAATGTCACCACTTGCATTACATTACAGCCAATTTTTTCATAGATCAAATGCCACGAGAATAACTAGGAGCGACACTATCCCATCAGCAAACCCAATCCAACCCAACCCCCATCCCACTTGCCCACCAACACAACACTCAGACGAAAATCAATCATTCATATATGTCCCATTGGTCAAATCGATGCTCACTACTATTAGTGCCTTCTCCTTTTTTGCCACCTGCAACCACCAAAACAATGGTATTAAAGCCACCAAAATCTCTTGTCAAGCAAACAAGGATTGCACACCATTAATACATACAAACACTACGATTGAAGGCATTGGATCAAGATTTCAAATTTGAAAAAAAAAAGGGACATGAATTAAAGACTCCATACCAAACCAGCATTGAACATATAAGGAGATTTTCAAATTCAAAAATGCATTACTCAATCTCTTCCAATTTCCATTTAGCACATCCCACTTTCATTTTCAATTATACGATTTCTTATAAAAATATGAAGAAAGTCCAGAGGCAGCAGCAGCATCACCCTAAGAAGCTACAAGTATTCTACTACTATTAATTATTTATGCCTACAGATGCCAATATGTTGTATGCTATGAATATGTTGTCCACAAATTTGTAAATATCCAGGGTTTCACACTAATGTTGTTTACATTGGGTTTTTCATTTATGTTCTTTATGCCTCGGAATGCAAATATGGTGTATGTGATGTCAATTTTTGTCACAGTGACCTATAACTCAATATCTGGGGTTTGAACTTACACTTTTTATGAATGTCAAGTCATTTTAGTTTAATTTCAGGGTTTCACTGGTTTTCGTGTCCTCTATACTATTCCATGCACTCCTAATCTCTTGTTCTTCATTGCACGACATTTACTTTGCATTGTGTTTTTCATATTTGCTTCCTTATAGGAAATATAAAATGGGTTTGACTAGTTTAAATGGTTTTTCATTACTATTAGACTTGTTCGATGAAATATGGAAAAGGTTTGACTGGTTTTCTGTCATGCACTTGTACTCGTGTGTTCGTCATTGCACAATCTTTAACTCTGCAATTTGCTTTTTACATTTGTTTGTTATTCCAAAATACGGAAATGGTTAAAATAAATCACACTGCAAATTATTTTTTTATATTTGACTATTACTACCAAATATCCATAGGGTTTTAATGTTTATCATTTCGAGGATTTTTGCCATGCACTTGCATTCGTGTGTTCCTCATTGCATAGACTTTAACTCTGCAATTTGCTTATAATATTCTCATGTTATTCCGATATATGAAAATGGTATCACTGGTTTTCATTTCGAAGATATTTTGGCATGCAATTGTATTATTTTGTTCTTCCATGCACGATAATTATGTCTCCGAAATGTTTTTTTTATTTGATTGTTACTACCAAACATGGAAAGGGTTTCATTGGTTCACAATTACAGGGTTTTATGTCATGCACTTGTATTCCTTTGTTTGACAATGCACAAACTTTAACTCTGTAATTTGTCTTTAATATTTGTTTATTATTCCCAAATATGAAAATAGATTCACTTGTTTTCATTTCGAAGATATTCTGCCATGCAATTATATTATTTTGTTCTTATATATGAAATTGCATATATATATATAACATGTAGGGTATGAGGATGAGAATGATGAGGATTATGAGGTTTTACAATCACTCTACAATCCTGAGTTCTAAGGTGGGGCTAGGCGAGTCAGTTTCTAGGTTCAACTCTTCACCTCAGGGAGCTCTTTGCCTGAGAACGTCAGCGTAGTCTCTGGATGACAGCGCGGCACATTGGCGTCTCTAAAGTGCATTGTAGTCCATATGGTCAAACAACAGCAGAGGCAAGGTTGAACTAACCAAAATGACTGATGGCCTAGCTACTCAACTAAAAGGCCAAAATGAAATGAGTAAATAAATGAAGTATTCTCTAATGTTATAAAGTAGAGAAGCAAGTGTAAGAAGAGTAAGAAGGATCTCACCAACGAATTCGTTCGCTAGTTGATCTTCCTCGCAACACGCACACCTACACACAGCAAGAGGGAAAATGTTGGGTGTCTAAATAGGGGTCTTCCTCCGTCAGACCCCCGTTTAGGTGTTTCCACCTCCACGGATCGCCGAGGAAACGAGATAAAGAAATAGTGTAATAAAGGAAACACAAACACTACAAAACAGTACTATGCTACTCAACAAAGTGATAGAGGAGAGGAGAGGGAAGCTTACCACCTCCACTAAGAGCACTCAAGGCTGCTTGGGGGAGAAATGAGAGGAACTCAAGCCTCTACTGCAATGGCGTGGTCCCAAATGTGCTCTATTGAAGTGATGGAGTGAAGCTTTTGCTGCAATGGAATGCTTAGATGCTTGAAGTGAGTGAGAAAGTGAATGCAAGAGTGTGAGCATGGGAGCTTGAAGTGTGCAATAGCTCAGAAGAAGTTGGATTGAATGTTGAAGGGGTGAATTTGAAGAAGGAATGGAAGAAAATGACCATATTCGGGTCAATTGGCCGAAGGGGGCGTTATAATTCCATTGTCAATGAGAAGTGTAACGCCTCTATAGGTTCAACCGCAAGAATCTGCCAGGGATGTAAGAGCCCTGTGTGGACGTCTGTGTGTCGCGCGAGTGTCCCTGACATAAACGCCTCCATCAACGCTCAAAATAGGTGCTAAGTGGACCACCAACAACGGGCTTAAGTGGAATTAAGTCTCTGAACTTGGTTTTCTAAGGTGGACAAAGGCAAAAAGGGGAATTGCACATAAGGTGCAAATTCGCTCTTATACATTTTGCCCCCACTTTAGCGAGCACGAGTACTAATGAGTGCTCGGTAAAGTAGATCAAGAAAAGAGTAGGGTTAGAAAAGTATACATGAACCATCAAGGAAGCAATACTCGGTCTGGCATACCTGAAGGTGCAGGAAAAGCAAAGGACTCCTTAGCTGCTCAAAACTACGAAGTTGGAAACAGAGCGTCTTACAAGCCCGCAAACCTGGAAGGAGGCAACCCCCAAGATCTCTCGCATGAAGGAAGCCCCAAGGAAGCACCCTACAGGTTCTTGGTCCTACAGGGAAGGTATTCTCCACAAACTCAAGCATGAAGAATACCGAAGGAAGCACCCTATAGGTTCTCAATCCTATAGGGAAGATATTCTCCACAAACTCAAGCATGAAGAACAACAAAGAAGCGCCCTACAGGTTCTCGATCCTGCAGGGGAGCCACCCACAAGATCTCTCGCATGAAGGAAGCTCAAAGGAAAGCAGCCTACAAGTTCTTGGTCTTGCAGGGAGGTATCCCCCAAGATCTCTCACATGGAGGAAGCTGAGAAAGCGAACTCCGCAAAGTCAAGAAGCAACAACACATCTACTCGTAGATAGAACATGTCAAAAGCGGCAGGTCATGCAGGTCGTCAATAAGTAGAACTTTCAAAGGGGTCCCTCGGGAACCCTTCAAAAGGAGAGGGGTCCAATCAAGGGACACATTGTTTGAAAGGTAAGGTCTAGTCAGGCTACCCCCAAGCTAGATGTGAAAGGGCAAATGGAATGAGTCTAGTCGGGTTGCCCCCAGGCTAGACGTGAAAGGATTCCATTCGGAATAGAGGCTCTAAAAGAAGGGTCCCTTGGGAACCCACCATGAGGAAGAAAAGGGTTCCTCTAAAGGGACGCACAATTCAAAGCAGTTGTTCTTCTTAGAGCGATTCATCATCAAGGAATCCTTTCAAAAGATGTTCACTTTATCAAGGAATTCGAAAGGAAGGACATGCCCCCACATGAGGGGAAGTAAAAGCAGTTCCCACTTCGAAGGGAGGTCTTCAAATCCTTTATTTACAAACCCATGATGAAGGAAACACGTTCCGTTAAGGTTCTGTGTTGAGAATGCGATTCTAAGGTAAAGTTTGTGAAGGCTTCCGTGAAAAGATTCGTTGGTAACAGAAAACTGAAGTGTTAAAGAAGAGTGTTGTCACACATAGGAGGGACAACTCAAGCAAAGAAGAGAAAGATAAAGAGAAAGCAAAAGAGAAGAAAAATGCAAACAAAGGACACAAGGGGATCTGGTTTAGCGGGGTCAAGTCTATCCGAGCTCATATAATAATAATAGGTAATCACAATACAAGGCGAAAGAACATCAATCCCCAACCAGATCAGGAATAATGCATGGAAGACAAAGTAAAAATAAAAAATTAGGTCAACATGGAAGGGAAGCCTAAATTCCCCCAATGCTTTGCATCGTCCCCAATTTATCGAAAGTCAAGCACAAACATGGAAGAATGAGGATACAAATAGAAGAAGGTTCATGACACAAAAACCACGCCTGTATCCAAGCACCAATAGGGGTGACGAGGGTCATCCAGGAACACGTAGCACGAGTATGGGGGAACACATCACAAAACACACATACACATAAGATCAAGAAAAGGGGCCTCCTCCTCACACTGATCGGCCAATAGGTCGTCTGCTTCCCAATCTAAATCCTCATAAAGGGAAGGAGGACGAGCATGCAATGGTGGGATGTTAAGAAGAGGAGCATCCAACCCTCCTGCAATAAGGGCTAAGGAAGAGGGCCCCTCGAGGTCCTCTCCGTCGAGCTCTTGTGGAGTCAAGGCCAATGATTTCACAAAGATCGCCGACAAGGCCGGGACCTCGTCCATAGAATTAAACATGCATCCCATAGGAACACCATGTCTATTCTCAGTAGACGAGGTAGGTTGTGCTTGAGGTTCACTTCTAAGTTTGCTAAATAACTCAGGAGCAGTGACGAACTCAGGGGAAGCCAGGACTAGTTATGTCACAAGGACAAAACAAGTCATCACAGGACCACCTTGCAAAGAAGGTGGACTCCTCTTACTTCCTTCGTCACTAGAAGGACCACCCTCCACCTTCTTCTTCATTGCAAAAGATGAACTCCCCACAAACGAAGCTAGGGGTGCAGAGGAAGAGGAAGAAAGAACTGCAACGGATACAACTAAAGTGTTAACCATATCCACAGGCTTCAGGAAGGGCTGGATGTCCGGGATGGACATCAACAAAGGAGGCTCTGCCAAAGGAGCGATAAACACCTATACTCGTTTAAGGTTAGGCACATTTGTGCTCGCAACAAAAGCTGAAAGCAAATTAGACTAAAGAGAAACAAAAGGAAGGGAGGAAGAAGACGCTACAAGAGGTCCTGAAACAGGAGCGGTCATTCCTTCCTCCTTTTGTTGTAAGGCGGCCTACTCGGTCAGGAGAGCCTTTCGCCGACACTTGCACTCACATGCAAGGCGATTTCTACAGCTCTTGGAGTTAGAAGCCGAAGCTTGCAAAAGGATAGGAGGTTCCAGCTCAACCATAGGAACGTCCACTACGACTGTCTCAAGCGGAGGGACAAGTTCCTATACGGGAGCAGGAGGAACAAGTTAGGGAGCAATAGGATTCGACTCGAGAGCCTCAACAGCAGGCCTCTTTCCACTCATTTCCTTAGAAGCAGGAGTGGTAGGGGGCTGCAGAGGTCGAGACAAGGACTCTCCTTGGGAGACTTTCTTCCTATCATACCGAATGGGTCTAGCTTCTGTCGGCATAACAGGAAAGCTCGAATGCAGGACGCTTAGGCTTTGACAAGCTGGCACCAAAGGGTTCTCCTGCAAATGAGGAGGAACCCGATGGTACCACAGCTAAGCGAGATGAAGCGTCAAACTAGGTAGTGGAAGAGGAAGAAGGAGGATCACAAGACCGTTCTCTTCTTTCCTCTTTCGAGCCTTAGTGGCATTGTTGTCAGCCTCCAAGCAAGCCTTATGTGAGATAGCATAAGGCAAGGGGGAGTACCTTACCTTCGGCCTCAGATGCCCTTTCTTATAGTTTTGATATGTTTTATGCAAAAGGTCCATCCTGGGTGAAAGGGGACCCACGGACGTAGGCCATGGGTGATCCAAGGAGTAGCTACCATGTGCAACCGGCAGTCTATAACTGGTGTCGCGGATCATGTGCATAGAACCTTCGTAGATAAATTTTAAACATTTATGCATGACGGAGGGTACTGCATTCATCGCCACCAACCAAGGAATACCCAATTTCACTATGAAGAGTTCAGATCCAGGAATGATATCAAACAGGAGATTCATAGACTTAGGTCCAACTAAGACAGATAGGACAATACTACCCAAAGGGGGTACGGAAATCTCGTCATGTGTGTGGATGAAACTCACTGGAGCTTCGTATCCATCCTTATGTAAAAAGTTTATAAGCATAATCTCCTCCGTTATTATGTTTACTTGTGATGTCGGATCAACGAGAACACCAGCTACGATGTTTCCATTGATCCACGCAGGAATGTAAAGAGGAGATGGTTCCTTGTTAAATCCCATCAACAAGTCTTGTGAAGTAAAGGTTATGCCAGCACTACTATCCACAGGTTGTGCAGAGGGGATGGGTTGATGCAAGAAGGAGGCCATTATGCATTCTAGACAACACTTTCACAAAATCCCCAAAGCTTAATGGATAAGACAGTGACCCAATTAATGTTTTGTCACACAATACCTTTAGAACCTTCCAACTACACCAACAAGGGGTCGCAGGTTGGGTTGCAAGGCAACAACCTTACAACACTCACACCTACAATACTCCTCGAGTACGAGGAAATGAACTATCAGTATTGCAAGAACGGAACCGAAATTGTTCACGTTAGGTTCACCGAAACTGTAAGAGAGGGGGACCACTGCGTGCAAGACCCCAGGTCATGAAGGGTCAAGATGCGAGAGGTTGCCCTAACTTACCTCAGTTAAGTACAACACGTAGGGTATGAGGATGAGAATGATGAGGATTATGAGGTCCTACAATCACTCTACAATCCTCAGTTTTAAAGTGGGGCTAGGTGAGACAGTTTCTAGGTTCAACTTTGTGCCTCATGGAGCTCTCTTCCCGAGGACATCAGCGTGGTCTCTAGACGACAGGGCGATGAGCTGGCATCTCTAAAGTGTGTTGTAGTTCGTACGGTCAGACAACAGCAAAGGAAAGGTTGAACTCACCAAAACAACTAATAGCCTAGCTACTCAACTAAATGGACAAAATGAAATGAGTAAAAAGATAAAGTATTCTCTAATGTTATAAAGTAAAAAAGCAAGTGTAAGAAGAGTAAGAAGGATCTCACCAAGGAATTCATTCGCCAGTTGATCTTCCTCACAACATGCACACCTACACATAGCAAGAAGGAAAATGTTGGGTGGCTAAATAGGGGTCTGCCTCAGTCAGACCCACGTTTAGGTGTTTCCACCTCCATGGACAACCGAGGAAACGAGATAAAGAAATAGTGTAATAAAGTAAACACAAACACTACAAAGCAGTACTATGCTACTCAACCAAGTGATAGAGGAGAGGAGAGGGAAGCTTACCACCTCCACCAAGAGCACACAAGGCTACTTAGGGGAGAAATGAGAGGAACTCAAACCTCTGCTGCAATGGCATGGTCCCAAACGTGCTCTACCGAAGTGATGGAGTGAAGCTTTTGCTACAATGGAATGCTTAGATGCTTGAAGTGAGCGAGAAAGTGAATGCAAGAGTGTGAGTATGGGAGCTTGAAGTGTGCAATAGCTTAGAAAAAGTTGAATTGAATGTTGAAGGGGTAAATTTGAAGAAAGAATTGAAGAAAACGACCATATTCAGGTTGGTTGACCAAAGGATGCGTTACAATTCCATTGCCAATGAGAAGTGTAATGCCTCTGCAGGTTCAACTGAACAAATCTGCCAGGGACGTAAGCGCGCCGCACGAAGCGCGCCGCACGAACATCCCTGATAGAAACGCCTCCACCGACGCTCAAAATAGGTGCTAAGTGGACCGCAAACATTGGACTTGAGTGGAATTAAGCCTCCAAACTTGGTTTTCTAAGTTGGACAAAGGCAAAAAGGGGAATTGCACATAGGGTGCAAATTTGCTCTTATACATTTTTCCCCCACTTTAGTGAGCACGACAACTGATGAGTGCTCGGTAAAGTATATCAAGAAGAGAGTAGGATTAGAAAAGTATACCTGAACCATCGAGAAAGCAATACTGGGTCTGGCATACTTGAAGGTGCAGGAAAAGCAAAGGACTCCTTAGTTGTTTAGAACTACGATGTTGGAAAAGAAAGCATCTTACAGGCTCGCGGACTTGCAAGGAGGCAACCCCCAAGATCTTTCGCATGAAGGAAGCCCCAAAGAAGCACCCTACAGGTTCTCGATCCTGTAGGGAAGGTATTCTCCATGAACTCAAGCATGAAGAATACTGAAGGAAACACCCTATAGGCTCTCAGTCCTATAGGAAAGGTATTCTCCACAAACTGAAGCATCAATAACACTGAAGAAGCACCCTACAGGTTCTCGGTCCTGCAGGGGAGCCACCCCCAAGATCTCTTGCATGGAGGAAGCTCAAAGGAAAGCACCCTACAAGTTCTCGGTCTTGCAGGGAGGTATCCCCCAAAATCTTTCGCATGGAGGAACCTGAGAAAGCGGACTCCATAAAGTCAAGAAGTAGCGACACGTCTACCCGCAAATAGAACATGTCAAAAGCAGTTGATCTCGCAAAACGTCAATAAGTAGAACTTTCAAAGGGGTCCCTCGGGAACCCTTCAAAAGGAGAGGGGTCCACTCAAGTGACGCGCTGTTTGAAAGGTAAGGTCTAGTCAGGCTGCCCCCAAGCTAGATGCGAAAGGGCGAATGGAATGAGTCTAGTCGGGGTTGCCCCCAGGCTGGACATGAAAGGATTCCATTTGGAATAGAGGCTTTGAAAGAAGGGTCCCTTGGGAACCCACCCTAAGGAAGAAAGGGGGTCTACTCAAGGGACACACAATTCAAAGCAGTTGTTCTTCTTAGAGCAATTCGTCATTAAGGAATCCTTTCGAAAGATGTTCACTTCATCAAGGAATTTAAAAGGAAGGACATGCCCCCACACGAGGGGAAGTAAAAGCAGTTCCCACTTCGGAGGGAGGTCTTCAAATCCTTTCTTTATGAACCTGTGATGAAGGAAAGATGTTTCGTTAAGGTTCTGTGTTGAGAATATGATTCTAAGGTAAAGTTTGTGAAGGCTTTCGAGAAAAGATTCATTGGTAACAAATTCATTTTTCAAAAACCGAAGTGTTAAAGAAGAGTGTTGTCACACATAGGATGGACAACTCAAGCAAAGAAGAGAGAAAGATAAAGAGAAAGAAAAAGAGAAAATAAAAATACAAACAAAGGACATAGGGGGATCTGGTTTAGCGGGGTCAGATATGTCCGAGCTCATATAATAATAATAGGTAACTGCAATGCAAGGTGAAAGATCATCAATCCCCAACCAGATCAAGAAGAATGCATAGAAAACAAAGTAAAAATAAAAAATTGGGTCAACATGGAATGGAAGCCTAAATGCCCCCAACATTTTGCATCGTCCCCAATTTATCGAAAGTCAAGCACAAACATGGAAGAATGAGGATACAAATAGAAGAAGGTTCATGACAAAAAAAACGCGCCTGTATCCAAACACCAACAGGGGTAACAAGGGTCATCCAGAAACACATAGCACGAGTATGGGGAAACACATCACAAAACACACATACACATAAGATCAAGAAAAGGGGCCTCCTCCTAACACTAATCAGCCAAGAGGTTGTTTGCTTCCCAATCTAAATCCTCATAAGGGGAAGAAGGATGAGCCTGCAATGGCGAGATGTTGAGAGCAGGAGCATTCGACCCTCTCGCAACAAGGGCTAAGGAAGAGGGCCCCTCGAGGTCCTCTCTGCCAAGCTCTTGTGGAGTCAAGGTCAGCGATTTGGTAAAGATCGCTGACAAGGTCGGGACCTCATCCAGAGTCTCTAGACGACAACGCGACGTGTTGGCGTCTCTAAAGTGAGTTGTAGTATATACGGTCAGACAACAGAAGGGGCAAGGTTGAACTCACCAAAATGACTAACGGCCTAGCTACTCAACTAAAAGGCTAGAATGAAATGAGTAAATAAACAAAGTATTCTCTAATGTTATAAAGTAGAAAAGAAAGTGTAAGAAGAGTAAGAAGGATCTCACTAAGGAATTCATTCACTAGTTGATATTCCTCGCAACATGCACACCTACACACAGCAAGAGGGAAAATTTTGGGTGGTTGAATAGGGGCCTTCCTCGGTCAAACCCATTTTTAGGTGTTTCCACCTCCATGGACAGTCAAGGAAATGAGATAAAGAAATAATGTAATAAAGGAAACACAAACACTACAAAGCAATACTATGCTACTCAACCAAGTGATAGAGGAGAGGAGAGGGAAGCTTACCACCTCGACCAAGAGAACTCAAGGCTGCTTGGGGGAGAAATGAGAGGAACTCAAGCCTTTGCTGCAATGGCGTCGTCTCAAATGTGCTCTATTGAAGTGATGGAGTGAAGCTTTTGTTGCAATGGAATGCTTGGTTGCTTGAAGTGAGTGAGAAAGTGAATGCAAGAGTGTGAGTATGGGAGCTTGAAGTGTACAATAGCTCAGAAGAAGTTGGATTGAATTTTGAAGGGGTGAATTTGAAGAAGGAATGGATGAAAATGGCCATATTTGAGTCAGTCGGTCAAAGGGGGCGTTACAACTCCATTGCCAATGAGAAGTGTAATGCCTCTTCAGGTTCAGCCACAAGAATTTTCCAGGGATGTAAGCGTGTCGCGCGGGCATCCCTGACAGAAAAGCCTCCACCCATGCTCAAAACAGGTGCCAAGTGGACCTCCAATAGTGGGCTTAAGTGGAAATAAGCCTTCAAACTTGGTTTTCTAAGGTGGACAAAGGCAAAAAGGGGAATTGCACATAGGGTGCAAATTCACTCTTATATAGTATGTATGTATGTATGTATGTATGTATGTTTGTGTGTATATATGTAATTCTTTATGTATATATATGTGATTGTTACTACAAAATACGAAAAGGGTTAGACTGGTGAAATATAAGAAATATGGAAAGGGTAGTTGGTGACAAACATTTGCAGTGCATAAAACTGATATTGTCACTAGCTACTCTGTATCTCAATATCAGGGGTTTCAACTTATATTCTTTATGAATGTCAATGCATTTCTAATAAAAAATGTTTGTCACCCACTACCCTTTAACTCCATATATGGGGTTTCAACTTGTATTGTTTGTCGATGTCAATGCATTTATGTTTGGCTCTCCATGATTCATTGTTCGACTTTGCACTCAAGAAGGTGCCCTTTGTCTTTCAGTTGAGGTTTTCTACCTCACTACGCCTGTACCATTTTTTTTTCATTTTGAAAATGGTTAACCAATGTCCGTTCATGTCTCACTAACCTAATATGCTTTTAGTCATTTCAATTCAAATAATAAATCAAACAAATTGTCAACATGCATATATTCAATAAAAAAAAATTGTTTGTGCACATTAAAAACAATTGCATTAAAAACTATCAACAATTTCATTACAAACTGTTCATAAAAACCACGCATTGAATTGCAAACTGTCAAGATGTATATTAAAGAAAAACAAATTGTTCATGCATCACTATGACTTCAACGGTGTTCAATTATTATTATTTTTAACTGCTCCAAACATCTTTTTTAATATCTACAAGTGCAATCTAAAGGTAATATGAGGTCCAATAAAAAAAACAAGATTGCAAAGACAAAGTCATGTACACAGAAACAGACAGTAATAGTCCCCCATGTGCATCAACCTGTTGTAGAAACAAACAACAATCCTGAACCTATTGAGGCAGTCCAGGAGGTTGTTGCACCTATAATCAGGCAAGCAAGAGAATCAAAGGGAATGGTCATCACAGGACATGGGTGGGGCCCTAGAGGATGTTAAAATAAATGGTATGTCGATGAGAGCTACTACGAAGAAATGGAAAATCCCAGCTACTATGCTTAGCAATTGGTTAGGCGGCCTAACTACTACTTCAAAGAAGGGTCCACCAATAGTCCTGACAACAAAGGAGGAGGGTCTGATTGTAAAGTGGTGCACAAATATGGCAGATGTTGGAAATGGGCTTGAGATTATCAATCTCAAGCAAGTGGTTGCTTGATGCAGGAGCACCTTGTGCACTGATGCCTCCAATAGGCAATGTTGTGAAATTTGAATTATCACCATGATGTGTATGTAAAAGAATCATGATTAAATCATTTCAAATGTATTTGAGGCCTTAAATAGGTCTTTAGGGGGTCAAAGTTGTTAAATTGGAAAAATGTCTTTATTGTTGTAAAAGATGCAAACTTGTACAAAGGCAATATTTTAAGAAGATGAAGAGTCATCTCGTTGGAGAAGGTTGTTAGTTAGTTGAAGATAGAAGGGCAGGTATTGTAACTAATGTAAACCTCTTTAAAAGAGCATTGTAAGGCCAAGACAACATTGAAGATTGTATTCTTGAAGAGTTTCTATTAATAAAAGTACCATGTTCATAAAAATACAGTTTTATCTTTGTTATTTATCAGTTTTGTACGGTTTGTACAGTAGCATTAGTCCATAAAATTTGTGGTTTCAAGTAGAACAGTGAAATAGCTTTCACTTAAATCCATTTAGGAGGGAATCCATTGAATACATCATTTGTTTGAGCATATTTTCTATAACCTGGATTGAAACCCACAAAATTGGGGTTTTGAGAGTCTAGATAGGATTTAATGGCTACTCCACCGAATTAGGCAGTGTAGATTGGTGGAGTAGGTTAGGTTACATTTTTTTAAGTTGTGTGTGTTGATAAGTGCAAGGGAAGGTGAGAATATAGATTAGATGTTGTTGTCCCTATAGAAATACATAGTTTTCTTCACAAAAAGTATGGCTCCAAGGTGGAAAATGTTGTAAAAGCACACAAAAAGATTGGGAGAGGGTTTGGATAGTTGGTGTAGACCTATTCAAGTATGTCTAAATCATTTTTAAGGTGACATGAGGTTTGAAAAGGTTGTTTACAATAAACTCTCATTTGTTAAGCTTGGTTTGTGCATGAAACAAGGGTTTATGTTTTGTGGCTTTTGGTAAGGCTTATGGGGTCAAAAGATTGAATATTATGATGCTTTTTAACATGATCTAAGACTGTTTGGGGTTATCTATTGTTGTGGAGTTGAAATGGAGGTAGTTGCTTTGATAAAAAGGCTTAATTGAGCCCATGTTGTCATGGGATAGTCAAGTTTTCTGATGTTTACTTCAAAACAAGTATATCTGATATTAAAGTATGTAATTGTATGTCAAAATGGGTTCCTAAAGGAGCAAATATCTTGTGATGCTTCAAGATGGATTGGGAGAAACACTTGATTTAGTTGTTTTGCAATACTACTAGCAATTTCGGCTTTTGAATACAAGCATTTGTGAATATGACAAGACAGTGTTGTAAAGATGGGTTTTTGTTTTATTTCTACCTAAATCATGATGATGGTCGAGTGTAAGAGCCTGGTAAGAGTTTAGATCCCAAATTGGAAGATTGGTTGTCTTTTTTGCCTTATGAAGACAAGCTACAAAGTAGGATGATTGGGTGAATTAGTGGATGAATGTATTGTTTAGAGTTTTCCAAAGGTGTCTTTGCTTTGGTTCAGTCAAATTGATGTTGGTTAAGAGGAATTTGGGTCTGATAAAGGTTTGGGGTCAAGTTTTGATGATTTGGTGCTTTGTAATCAAGTGAAAATGAAGAGATGTTGAGAATTTAAGTGAGTTTTTGGTGATTTGTTAATTGATCTTCTCAAGTTGTGTTTAGGGTCAGAAGTACCCTTAAAGGTTTGTTGGTTTTGGAAGATGCTCTACATCATTGCTCAACTATTCCAGACTAGACCCAACCCTTTCATAGAGGGGCTTCCTAGAAAATCACGATGGACTGGATTCAAGAGGCGCCATCCATAATTGACCTTGCGCATAGCTGAAGGTCTTGAAAAAGACAGGGTGGTAAACCTAAGAGCTGCAATAGTAGCTATTTTTTTCAAAACGCTGACAACAACATATGAAAGTACCCCATACGGTCCTGACAGAATATGGAACTGTGATGAAACGGGCATTCAAGCTGGTAGAAATGGAACAATGAGGGCATTGGCATGATGACGCAGCAAGAATGTCTCATACATCATTCCAAAAAGTAGAGAATGGATAACAATTCTCTATTGTGTTAATGCATCTGGCCAAAGCATACCTGGTTTCTATTTGTTCGAGGGAAATACAGAGATATAGAATTACATTATGAACTGTGAACCACACACAACTATGGCAACCCAAGCACACGCTTGGATGACAAAGGATCTTTTCTTCAATTGGCTGGAACATTTCTATGTGTTAGTTCTAGGGGGTATGTCACCAAGTAATAGGCACCTTCTAATTTTTGACGGTCGTGGAAGTCACGTTGCACTGTCAACTATCCAGGAGGCAAGGAGGTTAGGTATTGACCTCCTTACACTGGCTGCTCATACTTCTCACACGCTATAGCCTTTAGATGTTAGTTTGTTTGCACCATTCAAGGCATATTTCAAATCAGAACAAGTTGAATTTCTCACTAGATTCCGCAATATTGATATCAAAAAGGTAGAATTAGCAGAGTTAGGCAACAAGGCACTGAGAAGAACTATGACTCCATCAAACATAAAAGATGGCTTCAAAAGTATTGGAATATGGCCCCTTAAATTTGTTGCACTTATGGATGACATGCGTCCCAACAAGATGTATGAGATTGATGACACTGAGGATGCTTCTGCAGTGTAGAAAATCCTTAGTCTTTTGGGACTTGATGTTTCGACAGATGAACTATCACAAACATTGCAAACTCCAACAGATACTCAAGTGCAGGAAGGTGCAAAGCAACAACTTGAGGACATGGACATCCAACCCAAACAAGAAGACATGAGGAATTTCACATTCCCATCTCTAATGGCCACAACTCCAGAACAAACAGTGCACTATTATGTAGATGGGGCCCACAAAAGTCAAGGTACAACGGACCAGGAGGAGTTTACTGACTCCCAAGTCAATGAAACAATTGAAACCCAAACTGGTTCTCAAATTAGTAACTTCCTTAAGCTGACAGTTCACAGAGTCAATGGAAGAATGAGAAAATATGTTGGTGGTGCTCTTCGGGTGAGCCAACAATCTTAGTTGTTGACTGCTGATACTTACATGACTCTCATAGTGGATCAGGAATGAATAAAATAAGAACTGGAGGAATTAAAAATCAGAAATAGGCAACAAATTGAGGACAAAAAGGCAGCATGGATTCTAGCCTTGGACCAGAAGGAACAAAGAAAAATTGAAAATGAAATTGAGCACAAGGAAAGAGAGCAACTAAAACAGTTGCAAAGAAAGGAAAGAGTAAAAGGAGCAAGAGAGGGTACAAAAAGAGCAAGAGAAGAAGGAAAGGGAGATCGATGCTTCCCATAGAGCATTGATGCGAGATAGATGCTTAAGCAGTCCTACAACCCCCTTATCTGATAATCATGGTTACTTTCAAGAAATAACCAATAATAACATTCCTCTTTTTAATACAGACAATGTGTGTTTGAGTCCCTGCCCATCTCAAGTTAATTGCACTTGATTTCCAGTTGGACTGACTTCTTCACCACTAACCCCTTCAAATGTAAGTTGCACGCAATTGACAAATACAAATGCAAAGCATTTTATGGCAAGTCTAAATGCAACAATAGGAGACGAGAACACATCTCTAGATTCATTTCTTGGAGCATTCGACTGAGGTTGGGAGGGACCAACTGTAATAGTGCCTTATATTTTGGTTTTTTTTTGTTGTAGTTGGGGATGCCATTTTCATTGTGCTGCAACTATACCGTTAATATATTTGAACTAAATTTGTTTATCAATGTGATTATTTTATGATGTTATTTTGTTACCCACTACAATTGAATGTTTTCAATGTAAATTTCACTCTAATTGTTATCTATATGAATGTTATAGATGCTTTTTGAGTTTAATTCTTAATCCCTACCAATGCTTTTAGTTGAATAAGACCAACTTGTTCATGACACACGTAAGTTGGTTGAACTAATTTTGTTTTCGTACAGTGATATGAGTACCTTGGTTGTCTTTGTGGGTGAAAATTGTTTTGCAATTGCATATTAAGGCACTCTAGTGTGGGGCCCATTGATGACTATGTGAATACCTTTTTATGGTTGTCTTATAATCTACATATCAGAAAATATATTCTATGCAGATAATCTGTTTCAATTTTGTTTACAACAATTACTATGTATCTATTCTATATTTTTGAAAATATATTCAATGCTAATAATCTTATCCAACATTTCATACAATACAGTCTATGCTGATAATGTAACACTTGAAACTGCATGACAATACATTTCATATAGTCATTCAAAAGGTCTACTAGACATGTCTAAATTCCACAACACTTCAGAAAGAAATAGTTGATGTAATCTATCCTTTTGTATATCAGTAGCTCAATTGAAATTTAATTTTAGGCTATACCTCTACAAAATTTAACATGTTTTTATGTCTCATCTCAAGTTTATTTGTTTTGATATATTACAATTCACTCTTTTTTTGTAAACCAAAAAACACATTAGATTAAGGGGTAATGACTATAATGCCCAAAAAGTATATCATTCAATTTAGTATATACTAAATAGATTATGTTGGTTAACACTAACAACATAATTAAACTTGATTATGAGGGTATTTCTATGGAGGGATGCCAAGGGAGGTTGAAGGAGTGAATGGTAGAGATGAATGTGACCTATGTTTGCATGGATGACTATGAAGTTACTTTGAGGACTATATATATATATATATATATATATATTTGGTGTTACTTTGAAACAGGCAAGTCATGAACAAGTTCGACCTATTGGACTTTAGCTCTCCCATATTATTGTGTTCATCATTGCACAAACTTTAACTTTGCAATTTGGTTATAATATTTGTTTGTTATTTCGAAATATGAAAATGGTTTGATTGGTTTTCATTTCAAGGATATTTTGCCTTATTCTATTCTTCATTGCACAATAATTCATTTGTGAGTTCTGTATTTCACAATTGTGTAGTGCATATATGTGCATACATAGGTACATATATATGTATGTGCATAAGTATGTACATATATATATATATATAAATTTATCTACATGTATGTATATATATATATATGTGTGTGTGTGTGTGTGTATCTGTCATGTATATATATACATATATATTACATAGATATTATATATATATATTACACATATATATATGTGTATGTATCTGTCATGTATATATATATATATATTACATAGATATTATATATATATGTAATATATATATACATTGATAGATATATTGAAAGTTATATATAGGTATAGATAGAAATTAAATGAAAAGATTAAACCCATTAAAGTCATAGTGATGCATGAAGAGAACCATATATTTCCTTGAAAAAATTATTGTGTTTATGAACACAAATATTGGAAGTGTTCATAAACACCCTAGATGCCATATACATCATGGAGCACATTGTGGATGCACCTACAACACAAGAGAACCTTTGATCTATGGATAACCACATAAACACTTAAAATATTATGTTCAAAATCAACAACAAAATAAATAGTAACCTTCAACTTAAGTAACACAACACACCCATAACAAAACAAATAAGTGATAAGAAGAAAGAAGAAACGAATGACAGGAGACAATGGTACAACTTTAGTGAGGTTAAAACCTCACCTCTATGAATTGGAGATGGCCAATGGTATGGTAAATTTCTCCAACTCAATCCTGCAAACATATATGAAAGGAGGCATTAAAAACAAACATGTAGCAGTGTTTAACTTATAATATGAAAGTATAGTAAAGAAAATGTTTACCTTTGAAGTGCAATTCACCATTACCAAGCCAATAATGAATTGAAATTGCACACCATCGAAGAAGATTGAACAAGATACAAATTTATACAAGTGTCAGCTGAATATACTAACATGTCTAAAAGAATGAAACAAATAACTCCTAACAAATATACATGAGTTATATGACATCCAAATTGAACAATCCAATTGAACAATGCAATTGAACATTCCAATTGAACAATGCAATAGAACAATAACTTTGACCAATGCAATTGGACAATGAAATTCAAGAATGCAATTGAACAATCAAATTGAACAATCCAATTGAACAATGCAATTGAACAATCCAATTGAACAATGCAATTGAACAATCCAATTGAACAATGCAATTGAACAATAAAATTGAACAATACAATTGAACAATGCAATTGAACAATGCAATAAAACAATAACTTTTAACAATGCAATTGAACAATCCAATTGAACAATGCAATTGAACAATCAAATTGAACCATCCAATTGAACAATGGAATTGAACAATCAAATTGAACATATGTACATGAGTTATATATATATACCAACATCTTTAGCACTTGGAGAATATTGGGTGTAACAATCACATTGTATGGAACAAAAATGCATTGACATCCATAAACAGTACAAGTTGAAGCCCCAGATACTGAGTTATAGGGTGGTGGGTGACAAACATTTATAGTGCATGCAAATAGTGTAAGTTGAAACCCCATATATTGAGTTACAGGTTATTGTAACAAACATTGACATCGCATACAACATATTTTCATTCCATGGCATAAAAAGTTTAAATGAAAAACCCAATGTAAACAACATTAGTGTGAAACCCCAGATATTTATCTATTCATGGAAAACATATGCATATCATACAAGAGATTGGCATTTTTATATATGTATGTATGTGTATATATACATATATATATATATATATATACATATATATATATATATATACATACATATATATATATACACATATATATACACACACACACACATTTATATATATATATAGATATGTTAGTTTTAATATATATAGGCACTGGTACAGGTCTAATGAGGTAAAAAACCTCACATGAAAGAGAAAGGGAGCTTTCGAGAGTGTAGAGCCAAAAAATGAAGCGTGCAGAGCTTAACAATGAATCGTGGAGAGCCAAACATGTATGGGTGTGAACCAAATGAACACTCCAGAATAAACACAAACAAAAGGAATGAAAATGAGTGGGATATGGGAGAATTTGGAGCATTGAATGAACCTTGATCTTTGAATTATGCGCTTGTCAGTCCGAGTAAGTGTGGAGGGATGCATAAGGAAAATTGCCCAGTGGAGGTAACGAAGGAGGTGGTGAGCGATTATTGCTATAAATTGGTCGTTTAGGGTGGGGAAAGGCAATAATTATATACATCTATTGCTTACTCAGCAACACATTCCCTCTTGTGTAATACACCAGATTGAATGAGCGGAACCCAAACAAAAAGCATCAATACAATCAAGGGTTTTACCCTGAATGTAAAACCCGATTTGAATTCTTGATTTTTGTGCAGTTCAGCTTATTTAGGCATAGTGTATTCTTTTTCTGCAACAACATTCTCTGCGCTCAACTACACCAGACCCCTCTTTCTCCACACTTCTCTCCAATACTTGCAGCCAACACTTCCATGAAACAACCTTATTATATATACATAATAGAGATTCATATATACACACACATATACATATACATATATAATTACATATGTATATATATACAATATATATATACAATTACAATTACATATATAATGAGTATATATATGTACATACATATTGGTGCAAGAGATGGTACTCCCATCTCAACACATACTAAAATACTCAATCAAAAAACACATCAACATATTTGTAACAAAGAAATATGATTGAAACAACATCAAAAATCTTACACAAATGTCCCAACTTCTCATTTAAAACATTGTTGAAATTCTAGGATTACAATGAATAACTGAATTACATCAAAAGGGCAGCCATGGGGGCTGGTCCAAACCACTTTAAATATGATTTATAATTGAAATATATCAGGAAATAAACTGTTTATAACAGAAAATACAAATGCACCCTTCAATCACACTTCATCAATCTGCCAGCTCCTGCAACCAGCTAAACTATACATTAACTTGCATAGCTGAAATAACATTTATATGTAGCCATGAGTGTTGTAGTTAACCATTGAAAATTAAAAAACAAACTGATATAATACAAAAAACAAAAATAATTTCAATGATCCAACTTTTCTTCACAACAACCTCAAATTTTGAATCACAAAACTAGCTCCTGCATCCTGGAAATTACAATGCAAATCACTGCTCTTTCAAGTTCTGAATCTTAAATCACTTGCTATTGTTCAATCATATTCAGACCTGCATTAAAAAACATGTGATGGTATTATTCTTCACATTATATTCCCTCTTGAGTCACTTCACTCCAATTCTCTGCAGAAAGCACTCTCTCCTCAAATTCCTACATAAGTGACTAGCTCCAAAATTGTCAAATCTCACCTTTTATGCTAAATCTTCATTATTTTGTTGTAGCTTCTATTTGCAACGTCCCATCATGATGAAAATTCTTAATAAATTTATTAAAATAAAATATTTAATGCTCCAAAAGCATCTTAAAATCCACCTCCAAGAATTTGCCAAAAATTACAACTTGCAAGATTCCTCTCCTTGAAAATAGGAAGCAAATATCACTCCCACTTGAAATGTCACGCCCAAGATAAATGCATGCCTATATTTTTGCTACAAAATATTTGCATTCCTTCATTCTAGGAGTGAAATATTCTCTATGATTAATGCATTTCATATCCTTGTAACCTCCACCAAATCCTAACGCCTAGTTTTGTAATTAATTAATTTTGCATTGAAGTTGAATATTAGAGATTCCACCTAGGCAAGACAACTCAAAAAAATTACAAAGTTTGAGGCTAATGTTTATTTCAAACAATTTGGACTTTTATTACATTTTATTCACCAACACCTAATTAATCTAACCTAAGGAAACAAAATTGAAATAAACTAAATGACAAATATTTTTGGTGATGTTGATCGCCTGTGGACCCGGATGCTCCTGCATCAGACACGACGGGTAAATTGAATTTTGTGAGTATGACTCACAAAATGGAGTTGAGTAGTAGAACTACTCTTTCAGGTTGTAAACAACCTACAAAAAAATCCATCACTATAACAATTCTGTAAAAAAAAATCTTTCATCTCTTCTTCTAGCATTTGTCTGGAACACTCTGCATCCTCCTCCACCTTTTGTATCTTCTTCTCTCCTTCACCCTTGTGGGATTGAACCCACTACATTAATCTGATCAACTCCACCAATATGCATTCAAATCTTCATCTTCATACATATCATTCATCTCTACAACATTCAAATCAACATTACTTTCATCTTCATAAAATTCAAGAAAATAAGGCATTACCTTAGTTGCTACAACTTCCTTTTCACCTCCATCTGCAATCAATGCAAGCCATTCTTTTTCAATTGTTGCAATCTTTTTTTTACCTCATCCTCTTGCATGAGGATCTCATCTTCAATGTCACATACTTGACATTCTGCTACACCTTCTCTTTTACCTGTAAACAAAACAATGTTAGCATAAACATGAGACCTTTTTTCTCCCATCTACATCTTCTCTATCTCCTTATCGCATTCATTTGACTCTTTCCCATCCAATAAGATATCAATATTTCTCATCTCCTCTTTGAGTAGGAGATATTCTTCATCTTCACAAATTCTTCATCAAACATAGGACCCTCAAAGTCCACCGTCTCAACTTTTACTTCCTCATTTACCAAATTCTTGTCTCCATTCTCTTTTGCAACATCTTTATCCTCTTCAAATCCTTCCAAAAGAAATGTCTTCTCAGCTTCAGATTCAAAAACTTCTTCCCACTTAGCTTCTTCTTCTTCCTCCTCAGTGTCACATGCATGACACTCTGCTTCAACTTCTCTCTTTCTTGCATTAAAAACATTATTAGAATGATAAAAAAAGTTACCATTACCTCTTATCCTTAGCCAATCTGCTTCCAAATATTCCACTACTTGCTTCAGCTCCTCAAATTCTCTCACCCTGACCATCCTCAGTCTTTCGTTAAGTTCCTCAAGTCTAGGAACTATCAAAATCCATCCAATAACAAAATTCATTTTTCCCTTAGACATTTTTAAATAACCTTCTACAACTCACATAAACTGTATACCATCTACCCAATAGAGATTTGGAATATGCACCTCTCAAAATTCCATCTACCCACACTCACAGTGGAGGAATTTTGCACACCTTCTACCTAGCTTATCCCTATCGGAGGAATACACTTGAATTCTTAAAATTCATCACCTCAGGCTCTCTACAATTATAGGACTTAGCACACCTGCAACAAAATATTAGAGCTCAAACAAACAAACTTCACTACTTCACTTCTCCAATCCCATGGTCCTAGTGCAATCACTTTGCACACTTAGGAACTTCCTGCTTTGATACCACTAATGCAAGAGATGGTATTCCCATATCAACACATACTAAAATAATAAATCACAAAACACATCAACATATTTGCAACAAAGAAATATGATTGAAACAACATCAAAAATCTTACACAAATATCTCAACTTCTCATTTAAAACACTACTGAAATTCTAGGATTACAATGAATAACTGAATTAAATCAAAAGGGCAGCCATGGGGGCTGGTACAAACCACTTTAAATATGATTTATAACTAAAATATAACAGAAAATAAACTGATTATAACGTCAAATACAAATGCACCCTTCAATCACACTTCTTCATCAATCTGCCAGCTCCTGCAACCAGTTGAACTACACATTAACTTGCATAACTGAAATAACATTTATATGCGGCCATGAGTATTGTAGTTAACCATTAAAAATAAAAATAAAACTGATATAAGACAACAAACAAAAATAATTTCAATGATCCAACTTTTCTTCACAACAATCTCAAATTTTGAATCACAAAACTAGCTCCTACATCCTAGAAATTACAATGCCAATCACTGCTCTTTCAACTTTTGAATCTCAAATCACTTGCTGCTGTTAAATCATATTCATACCTGCATTAAAACACATGTGATGGTATTATTCTCTCTTGATTCACTTTACTCCAATTCTCTGCAGAAAACACTCTCCTCAAATTCCTACATAAGTGACTAGCTCCAAAATTGTCAAATCTCACATTTTATGCTAAATCTTCATTATTTTGCTATAGCTTCCATTTGAAACATCCCATCATGATGAAAATTCTTAATAAATTCATTAAAATAAAATTTTAATGCTCCAAAAGCATCTTAAAATCCACCTCCAAGAATTTTCCAAAAATTACAACTTGCAAGATTCCTCTCCTTGAAAATAAGAAGCAAATATAACTCCCACTTGAAATGTCGCGCCCAAGATTTGCATGCCTATATTTTTTATGTAAAATATTTGCATGCCTTAATATTAGGAGTGAAATATTATCCATGATTAATGCATTTCATATCCTTGTAACCTCCACCAAATCCTAATGCCTAGTTTTGCAATTAATTAATTTTGCACTGAAGTTGAATATCAGAGATTCCACCTAGGCAAGACAACTCAAAAAATTTAAAAAGTTTGAGGCCAATATTTATTTACAAAAAAATTCCTTTTATTACATTTTATTCACCAACACCTAATTAATCTAACCTAAGGAAACAAAATTGAAATAAACTAAATGACAAATATTTTTGGTGATGTTGATCGCCTGTGGACCCGGATGCTCCTGCATCACATAAGAACACAATAATAGAATTACATGACAAAATATCTTTGAAATGAGAATCACTCAAACCATTCTCATATTTCAGAATAACAAACAAATATAAAAACAATCTGCAGTGTGAATGTGTGTGCAATGATGAACACACAAATAGAAGTGCATGGCAGAAACCCTATAAAGGACAACCAGTCAAACACTTAGTAGAAAAAGAATGAAGTAGAAAGAATATTTCGTAGTAAGAATGAAGTAGAAAAAGAAAATAGTAGAGTGAATTATTGTGCAAGTGATATACATTGAAAGGAGTCTTAACTTGATAGGAATGCATCCTTTTATTGTAATAGGATGAACAAAGATATACATACATATAAGTCTTATCTATTCAAGACATACATGATGTGCATGGATCAAATCATCCATGGTATATCATGTATATTTTGAAGAGATAAGGCTTATTTCAATGTATATCTCTATTTGTAGGCCTCTTTAGTGATTTGGGAAGAAGACAACATAAAATAGGTGGTAAATTTGAATTGTTAAGGAACTCTCAAAAGTATTGTGCAAGGAATAACAGAATAATAGAATTGCAAGGTAGAAATTATTCGAAATGAAATGCACTAAAACCATTTTCATATTTGGGAATAACAAAAAAATATTAAAGGCAAAATGCATAGTTAAAGTATGTGCAATGACGAACACACGAATACAAGTGCATTTATATAGACATATATGTATACATATTTAGACACGTGTACAAACACACACACACACACATATATATGTATACATATATATTTACATATATGTATGTATATATATACATATATGTGTACAAATATAAAAATTGCAGAGTTAAAGTTTGTGCAATGACGAACACACAAGTAGAAGTGCATCACAAAAAAACCCACTAATTGGGAACTAGTCTAACCCTTTCCATATTTCGTAGTAACAATCACATATACATACATAAACAATTACATATATATACATAAACAATTACATATATATATATATATACATATATACATATATACATATATATATATACATATATATATAT
This sequence comes from Sequoia sempervirens, assembly GCA_007258455.2. Taxonomy (NCBI): domain Eukaryota; kingdom Viridiplantae; phylum Streptophyta; class Pinopsida; order Cupressales; family Cupressaceae; genus Sequoia; species Sequoia sempervirens. The sequence continues at coordinate 69,803,151 of VDFB02086081.1, read as the reverse complement.
ATATATGTATATGTATATATATACATATATATATGTATATATATATAGGTATATATATATATATATGTATGTATATATACATACATACACATACACATACCTATATATATATGTATGTATATATGTATGCATACCTATATATATACACACACACACACACACACACACACACACACACATATATATATATGTATATATATGTATAAATATAGGTATACTAAATGAAGAATTTTCAAGGTGTGGTTAATATTTTTTGTGAGGTGGAGAATGGAGGACCGCATGTATCAGAGGCCTTCTTGTGCTGCTAATGGGCATTTTCAAAAAAAATATGGCTATTATGAGCAACATTCAGGTTTTCATGGCTCTCATCGGGGTCTTAGGAGTGTTTTTCCTTCCCACAAGGGTAAAGATACCATTAGATCTGCTCGTGACTTTCAAGGAAAAGTCTTTTCTTTGGCGAAAAAGAGTTTTCCTCATCCATTCATGGGTTTTTAGCACTCTTCTACTCCTATTAGGCATTCCAATGGCATTTTGTGGCCTCATGTACATGAAGTTGCCTCCTTTCAGCCTCGACATTATGGGAAATCACTTATTCGCAGTAAGCAACGTCCTTTTGATTTATTTGGGTCATATTCAGAATCAAGTGGGCATGCATCTTCACATACCAGGAGCTGGTATGAGGTTGTGAAAGGCTCTCGTAATCCGTCAAATTTCCCCAATAGTATTTTTATCTCCTCTGGAGCTTCCTTCAATCCAAAATCTTCCGTTGTTTTCCTTGCTACTTTTCCAAATAGCATGCCAATTTCTCACCCTAATCCTTTTATTTCCAAGAGGTCTCCTTTAACTTTCCCAAATAATATCATCATCAATTAGAGGGTTTCAGATTCAAAGGTCATTGGTGCTGATGATTTTGAGTGTAATGGGTAGTTTAAACATCATTTTTCTCAGAAGAAGATCAATGGTTCTGGGCACACTGATAAGGTTTGGGTTCCTAAGTAATGAAAGAATCTGTCTTATGGCTCGAGTGATCAAGTGAATGTCACACTCAGGAATGCAATGTTGCAGCCGCAAATTGAGGATCTCAAGGATGTGGCCCTCATTTGTAAGTTTTGGAATTTCACTTAAGATCTAGCTTTTTTACAACGTTGGGTTTTTCAAACTTGGGAAGGATCTATTCAAGTTTTCTTTTTAGATAAGGGGGAGGGGTTTTTTGTGGTTTTGTTCTCTGATAAAGATTTAAGGAATGTCATATTTAGAAAAAAGTCTTGGATTTGTGAGGGCCATAGTCTTTTTTCCACTTTATGGTCTCCCAACTTTTGTCCTTCTCAATCCATGGTCAAATTTATTCCATTTTGGATTCAACTTCAAGTGTTACCGTTGGAGTACAAAGAGTCTAAATTTATTGAGATTCTTGGTAATCAACTAGGTATTTTTCTGCACCAAGACTTGCAGTACTTTTCCAATCCATCATTGCCAATTAAGATTTGCCTCCTGGTTAATGTCACAAAAAAACTTCCAACAGTTATTAATATTAAGTCAATCTATGGTTTGTGGAAACAAAAGGTGATTTTTGAGGATCCCAAGCATATATGTTTCCAATGTCATCTCCCAGCTCATCCTTTGAGAAATTGTGAGTTAGGCTCGGTAGTGAACAAGGAAGGGGCAGGGGATACATCCAATGATCCTTCTAATCTCATTCTTGACAGATCAATTGTCCCTCATTCTAAGCCTGTTGAAGACTTTGTGGCAAACTTTGATTCCAATTTTTTGTTCAAAGTTTTTGATACATGCTACAAATGGTATTTGAACTTGACTTCTCTAAGTTCTCATTTTTAGGATAAAATGTCTTCTAGTAATGTGTTTCAAAAGTGGAAGGCTTCAAATGTTATTGCTTTAGATTCATATGGGGGAAATTTGTGTAGATCTGTATCATTGGTGGAAGAAGAATTTGAGAAAAAATACTCTTCAGTTGGAAAAATATATGATCATGAGAGTTTTTCTCTATTTCTAAAGAGAAAGTTCATTTTCAATCCCTGCTAGCAAAAATAACTCTATGAATGACAACAGGTTTTTGGTTTCCCCTTTGCTACAGGGTAGCAATTCATCATTAGTTGGTTTCAGTAATGAAGGAACAATTAGAAAGCTTTCTGGGTCTCAATTCAAACCTATTATTGTTTCCTTTCTACCTGGCTAGGAGAATCTTTTGTTATCTCCCATTAATATTTTTCTTCATTCTCTCAAGCTTTTCGTTCCTCATATCAGCTTTGCTAGTTTTCAACAATTGAATCAATGTCCATCAATGCTAACACTTGGCTTGTCAAATCAATGTGAAACAAGGTTAAATATTTTTGAAGATCAAGGTGATGATGGTAGTCTTAGTTTTTAGTCCCAACCGGCTCTTGATGGCTCCAACTCACACTTCTCTAAAATGCCTTCTGAGCTGGAGCTTGAAAATTTTGTTGATGAAGCCTTAGTATCTATAGGTGAACAAATGATAGATGACATTGCTTTCGAGGTATTTGGGGAAGGGGAGTTTTCAGATGATCTGGGTTTTTTGTCAATATCTCAATCCCCATTGTCTCACTCTCCAAGCAAAAAATCTCCTGCAAAGAGGGGTAGGAAATCTTTAGCTACCAGGCTTCAAGATGAAATAGCAGCAGGTATACAGTCAACATTAGTTGGCAAAATGGGTGTAGGTGTGAAGGAAAAAAGACCTAGGAGAGTTTGTTGCTCTCCCAAGCTGCAATGAGGATAATATCATGGAATGTCAGAGGCATAAATGCCTCTGACAAAAGTTCCCAAGTTAAGCATCAACTGGATGCTAGTGGGGCAGATATAGTTGTTCTTCAAGAAACTAAAACTTCATAAGATACTTTTCAAGCTATTATTAAGAAGTGGAATAAATGGAAATCTTGTCACTTGCCTTTTTAGGGAACTTCAGGAGGTTTGATTACTCTTTGGAATGCACAAACAGTTAGCATTTCCAATGTTTCTTATGATCATAATTGGCAGCTAATGTAGGTTAGCCATTTTGATTTATCATTTTGGTTGTTGAATGTTTATGGTCCTAATAGTACAGTAGGTAAGAAGGTGTTGTGGGATACTTTGAAACAAAAATTAGATAAGAAAAAGTAGTTCTTTCAAGGGATTTCAATGCTATTACACCCTTATTAGAGAAAAAAGGAGGAATATGCCCTCCAAAAAAAGACATGGAGGACTTTGCAGCTTTTATACAAGATAATGCTTTGGTGGATGTAATTCCACAAAATGGGGGGTTTACTTGGACAAATAGGAAGGAAAATTTCCTTCAAATTGCAGAAAGGCTAGATAGGTTCTTAACATCTCCGAACTGGGTCTTAACTGAGATTGATTTGTCATTTGAAATACTGCCTTTTGCTTCCTCTGATCATTTTGCTATTTCAGTTGATTTGATGGAAAAAAAAAAAGTAAAGTTGAATTTTCAATCTTCCTTCAAGTTTGAGGCAATGTGGTTTAGGCATCTAGAGCTTATCACCTTGTTAAAGAAATGGTGGTTGAATGCACCTTTTTGTTATGGTTCTAGAATGTTTTAGTTGAGCAAGAAGTTGGATCATGTTAAGCAACAATTAAAAATTTGTAATCAACATGTTTTTAAGAATGTTTTTGTGTAGAAAGATTTGGTTTATAAAAGGATATCAGAGATAAATGAAAGCATTATTGCTAATGGCCTTGACAGTGTATTATTTGAAGAACAAAGTAAACTTCAAGAGGAATGGAAAGAATTGTTATTGAGGGAGGAGGGTTATTGGAAACAAAAATCAAGAGAATTATGGTTGAAAGATGGTGATAGGAATACAAAATTCTTTCACATTTCAGCTCAAATAAAAAAGGCCAAAAGCACTATATTTTCAATTCAAGATAGTGTGACAGGAGTTTTTCTTACAAAAGAGGAAGAGGTACAAAATGAAGGGGTCAATTTTTTCTCTTCCTTACTAACTGCAAATAATAATGACTGTGCACATTTAGTAAGGGAAAGAGAAGAGCTTCTTCAAAATATCCCCGAGTTGGTCTCGCATGAAGACAATGTTGGGTTGTTGGTTCCTTTTTCTCTCAAGGAAGTAAAAGAGGTGGTGTTTTCCATGCCTCCTGACAAAGCCCCAGGACTAGATGGATTCACTGTCATTTTTTATAAAAAATGTTAGGAATTCATTGGGATTGATATTCTTAATGCTTTGGAGGAATCAAGAAAATCGGGAGGTATGTTAAAAAAGTTCAATGTGACTAATATTGCTATCATTCCAAAAATAAATCCCCCAATTAGTTTCTCTGATTTTTGACCTATATCTCTTTGTAATACAATTTATAATTTTTTTACAAAAACCATTTATCTTCGGTTACATCCTCTTGTCTTGGCAATTATTTCTAAGGAATAGGGGGTTTCGTTCCTGGTAGAGAAACATCTGAGGGAGCAATTGTTGCTCATGAAACTTTGCACTCCGTTGCTGTAAATAAAATGTCTTCCATGATTATTAAATTTGACATGCAGAAAGCGTATGATAGGGTTGATTGATCTTTCTTGAACCAAGTGTTATTGAAGTTTGGTTGCCCCTCCAAGTGGTGCAAGTTGTTAATGTCATGTTTATTAGGTGCCAAGTTTTCAGTGTTGATTAATGGATCTGCAATTGGGTTTTTTGGTTCTACCCAAGGGATTCGACAAGGTGATCCATTGTCTCCATTTTTTTTATCATTTTAGCAGAAGCTTTGCGTAGATCTATCCTTAAATCTCATGAACAATGCATCATTCAGGGAGTTCCTATTCCAAATACAAATATATCAGTGACTCATTCTCTTTTTGTTGATGATACTTTGCTATTTAGTAAAGCTGTCATTCCTAAAGCTTTGCATATAAAGGCATTGTTGGATAAGTACACTAGAGCTTCATGTCAAAAAGTAAATGAAGGAAAATAAAAAATATATGTGTTTAATACAAAACCAACTATTGAGACACGTATTGTGAAGCTGTTAGGTTTTCAACAAGTGCAATTGCCTAGTAAATATCTTGGGATTCCATTTTTTGCAGGGCAAAACAAGATTTCTTATTGGAAAAAAATCATTCAAAGTATTCAAGCTAAAATTTTATCTTGGAAAGGGAGATGGTTATCTTTATCAGGGAGAATTTTGTTGGTCAAATCTGTGTTATCTTCAATACCAAATTATTATATAGCAATTTTAAAAGCACCAAAGTCCACCATTTTCCAAATTCAAAAGATAATTAGAAAATTTTTATGGTCTGGTAGTGTGGATAGTAAAAAGAAAATCCCTTTGATCTATCATTGGAAACCATGTGTTTAGAGAAGTTAAAAGGGGGAGCAGGTCTTCATAGTTTGATTGAAACGAATCTGGCACTTGGAGCTAAAATGGTTTGGCGAATGTATGCAAAACCTTCCCTAAAATGGTGTTGCCTTATGCAGAATAAGTATTTGGACAATCTGTGTCCATCGAGAATATTCACTGTGTCAAATCCACCATTGGGGTCAACAATGTGGAATTTTTTAGTTTCATGAAGAAAAATCATTTTACCTCATTTAACTTGGGAGGTAAATGATGGTAATGAAGCATTATTCTAGAAAGATTCATGGAATGGTTATCAAAATCTAGATGTTTTTTAATAATTTTGAGAATTCTGCAAATTTTTTGTCCAATTGTTGGGGTACAAAAGCCAAAGATTATGTTTAGCATGTGGATTCCTTGACGAGAAGAGTCAAGTGGAAGGATCTTTCAAATGAGCTAATAGATGATGATCACAAATGTCAGATTTCAGCTATCCTCCAAGAAAGAACAGTTTATTTTTCATCTAAGCTAGATAGATTAATCTGGTCTAAAGAAAAATCAGGTAGCTATACAGTTAAAGAGGGATATAATTCAATTTCTCAAGCTACTCTGTAAATAACAACACAAAGAGCTTATCAATTTTGTTGGAATTCAAAAGTTTTTCCTAAAGCAGTCTGCTTTTCATGGCTAGCAATCAAGAATAAAATTCATATGAGTGATAAGTTAGCAAAAGTAAGGATTGCAAATCCTTTCAAATGTGTGCTATGTGATCAAGAGTTGGAAGATCTCAATCACCTTTTCCTTGTGTCCTGTAGCACAAGTTTGCTAGTTGTTTATTGTGGCCAAAATGAATTGGCAAACAATTTTTCCAAACACTATCTGGAAATTGTTTAGTAGTTGGACTTAGTTGTATAAATCCTCATTTTTTGCAAGTATGTGGTGTATTATTCCGTCTTTAGTTGTCTAGGCTATTTGGTGGGCAAGAAATAGATGCATTTTTAGGAAAGAGAAACTGAACCTTGATCAGGTGTTGATATTATTGGAAAGATCAATATTAGAAACTATAAATGCATATGTGTATAAAGCTAAACATGTTGGTTCACTATTTACTGATTGGGACTCATAGGTGATGTCTTCATGGTCACTCTTGTCTCTACCTTTCAAAGGAAATCTCCACCGGACTATCCATAAAGTAAACAAAGCTGACATAGTTTGGTTACCTCCTCCAATTGGCATCTTTAAGTTGAATATAGATGGAGCCTCTAAGGGGACTCTAGGTTTATCTAGAGCAGGGGTGATTATAAGAGATCATAAAGGGTTAGTGTTATGTGCTAAATCTTTTAAGTTGTTATATGGGACTAACAATGAAGCTGAGGCTCAAGCACTTTTGCAAGGATTGAAATTAGTTCTTAGCTTTAAAATCCCCATGATCCAAGTAGAAGGGGATTCACTGATCTTAATAAATGCATGCAGAGTTTGTAAGATTTAGAATTGGAAGTTGGGGTATATTGTTAAAGAGATCTGGTCCTTGCTCGACAAAATAGGTAATTACCAAATCTTGCACACATACAGAGAAGGAAATATGGTGGGAGATTTTTGGCAAATTATGGGTGTGATCAAGTAGATAATGAAATTGCTCATGTGGCTGAGCTGGGTAAAATTCATCCAATTCTAGAAGAGTTATTATCAAAAGAGGAAAGTTAAGTATTACTCATAAACCTCATTGTTGCAACTGTCAGACGTTATTATATGGATCAATTACATAGTTTGAATTCACTTACATGTTTGAGTCAGAGGACTACCAAGCGTAAATACCAGGAGTAAATGCCAAGTGTTTAAAATTTTTGACAGTTGTGAGGTTATAGGGGAGCCAACTGTATTGTCTCAAATCAATAAAACAACACATGGTGTTAATTTATCAACACATGTAAAGAGTGTGGGTTAGTACTAATGTCATAAGTCAGGTACAATGCATATTAAAACCACATCATATCCTGATAATCTGAAGGAGTTAGTCTATACAAAGTTGTACCATTGGAGTATTTTCAAGTTCATGTGAATTTTCTAGCATTCAGTTGAGATTCAGTAGTCGCGTGCAAAATTCGTTGCCAAATATGCCTTCTAGGCCTCAAAGTGAGGCAAAAAGAATATGCCTCTCAGTATTCCAAAAGGCAGCCAAATTTTAAGATGAAATCCTCATGATGTATGCACGGTACTAGATTGCTCTAATATTTTGTGTTTTGTGCAAGCTACAGGTGTCAAATATATGATTTTGCACATTGTTTCAAAATGTATGAACTGGGAGTATGAAATAAACATGATTGGTACCATCTACAACGAATTGATTGATAAAATCTAAAGGAAACATATCTAAATTTAGACAAGTTATATGTAGTTGTTTTGTTTTGCTAAGTGAGGGTCATACTTTATACTTTATCGCAATCCAATTGGCAGTTATTCATTGAATGCTAAAAACTAATCCCTTTGGTACGAGAGTACAATTTGATCAAAATTTGATAAGATACTCCATCAAAGGCATGAGAAATCGAGAAATAAATTAAAGAGAATGGTGCTTAAAATTTCACAAATGAAATTGAGGTATGGGAGAATGGCTTGGAGAATAAGGTGTATGTTTTCGTCGACTAGTTCCAACAGCGATGAGCTTAGAATTCCTAAGCTTTTCTGTCTAGAGAGTATGAGAAGAAAAATGGAGTTCTACCCGCAAAATTATAGAATTTTCATACCGATCAATGATTGGGAGCTGCCGATATCAGAAGAATTTGGAGATGTTGAGCTGCAACTGGTTTTTAAAGATCATTGTTCAATCTTTATAAAACACATAAAAAGGGTTGTTGGAATGGAAATTCTGGAGGTGGAAGCAAAAAGGTTAATCTATCCTTCTCAAATGTTATCCATTTTTATATCCAATCTTATGGACTTGTTGCAAGATTTCAATTTGGTGGAGATTATCACAGGTAAGGTTGTAAATGAGGTTTATTTGCAAAATGGGATTCTTCAAAAAGCCTGTCAAAGGTATGATTTCTGGAAAGGGCATGGGTATGTAGGAGGACTCTTCCCTAGGCACTTTTCACTACATAGGACAAATTTCAAAAAACTATATATTGCAATCAACAAGACTCTTTCACTTCAAAATTCAAGTTTCATGTTGAATGTTCTTAGAAATTATGCTCGGGGGTTTGCTCTAGATTTTTTCGATAAAGTAAAAGTGAAAACACATTCCATTTTGGTGCTTCTCACAAATTTTCATGAGTTACCTATGTTCGTGTCTTTCCAAGCACAAGTGCATTCAAATGGGAACAATTCACTTCATTTTGTGTGAACATGAAGCTGAAGTGGAAAGTGCTCAGCGTTTTGTTCGGGAAATGAGAGAGGTAAATGTGCAAATTGGGGGTGCTCAGTTACAGTTGTTTGGAGTTCGAATCACCAATAAACTCAATCTTAATGAAGAGACTCTAGACGGCGTTGTGGAGGAAGAGCAAGATGCTAATTTTCTGCAAGTGGGAGCATAAAATATTGGTGATTCTTCTACTAGCATGGCTCAGTTTATGGGAATTTGGAGTATTGAAGAGCATGGTGATAAAAATATTGGTATCAACAATTATCAACATGTATTTGGTGAGGAAGAAGAGCAACAAGTTGGTGTTCAAAATAATGGAGAGTCTTAGTTTGCCAACACTTTTCAGCCTATACCTGTTGTGGAAGAAGAGTAGCTTGTTGGCATGTCAGAAGAAGTCCAAGATGAGAATGATCAGTTAGTATCGATGGAGATTGAATTTTTATGAAAATTATTACTTGATAGGTTTTTTTCCTAAATTTTCGACCAAGAAAATATGTCTAAGGATGCAGGTAATGGAGAGCAAGGATAGAATTCACTGGATATTATGTAGATAGAAGCATAAATAGTAGGTAAAGTGTGATTTTTTTGGTCCTACTACAGAAAAAAGACATTTATCTAAAGCCTATTTTTGGTGTGTTCAAAAGTAGGCAGTTTTTTGGTGTTGGTACCATAATGTTTTGCAAAAGTTCACTCCAGGTTTTCACAAGCGGATAAAGACAATCTAAACCAAATGCAACATATGGAAATTGTAAAATGTCAGACTACAAAAAATAGGCTTGGATATGTATAAAATGTTACTAAATCATAGCAAATAGGGACAATGTTGTTGGAATTATGTAACTAATTGAGCTATAACTGGAGGTTTTTTTCCTGGTTCTTTCCTGTCGGTATGCTCTATCAAATTAGGTTTTTGTATTACTTAATTTTAAATATCTAATAAAATATGGTGGCTTGCCAATTTTGCTTATATATGTGTGTGTGTGTGTATGTGTATATATATATGTATATATATAGGTATACATATATGTAAATATATATGTATACATATGTGTGTGTGTGTGTACACATGCGTCTAAATATGTATACATATATGTATGCATATATGTATATATAAAGCACTTGTATTCGTGTGTTTGTCATTGCACATACTTTAACTATGCATTTTGCCTTTAATATTTTTTTGTTATTCCCAAATATGAAAATGGTTTCAATGCATTTCATTTTGAAGAATTTATGCCTTGCAATTCTATTATTTTGTTATTCCTTGCACAATACTTTTGAGGGTTCCTTAACAATTCAAATTTACCACCTATTTTATGTTGTCTTCTTCCCAAATCACTAGAGAGGCCTACAAATAGAGATATACATTGAAAGAATCCTTATCTCTTCAAAATATACATGATATACCATGGATGATTTGATCCATGCACATCATGTATGTCTTGAATAGATAAGACTTATATGTATGTATATCTCTGTTCATCCTATTACAATAGAAGGGTGCATTCCTATTAAGTTAAGACTCCTTTCAATGTATATCACTTGCACAATAATTCATTCTACTATTTTATTTTTCTACTTCATTCTTACTATGAAATATTCTTTCTACTTCATTCTTTTTCTACTAAGTGTTTGACTGGTTGTCCTTTACAGGGTTTCTGCCATGCACTTCTATTTGTGTGATATATACTTATATATGTATATATATATACATATATATGTAAACACACACACACACACACACACACACAGATATGTGTGTGTGTGTGTGTATACACAATTACATCTATAAGAACAAAATAATATAATTGCATGGCAGAATATCTTCAAAATTAAAATAAGTGAACCCATTTTCATATTTGGGAATAAGAAAAAAACATTAAAGGAAAATGGCAGAGTTAAAGTTTGTGCATTGTCGAACACACAAATATAAGTGCATGGAAGAAAACCCATGTAATTGTGAACCAGTGAAACCCTTTCCATGTATGGTAGTAACAATCATATAAAAAAAAGTATTTCGTAGACAAAACTATTTTGCATGGAAGAACAAAATAATACGATTGCATGCCAGAATATCTTCGAAATGAAAACCAGTGATACCATTTTCATATTTCGGAATAACACAAGAATATTATAAGCAAATTGCAGAGTTAAAGTATGTGCAATTAGGAACACATGAATGCAAGTGTATGGCAGAAACCCTCGAAATGATAAACATTAAAACCCTATGAATATTTTGTAGTAACAGTCAAATATATTGTAACCATTTCCGTATTTTGGAATAACAAACAAATGTAAAAAGCAAATTATAAAGTTAAAGTTTGTGCAATGACGAACACACAAATATATGTGCATGACAGAAAACCAGTCAAACTCTTTCCATTTTTCATCGAACAAGTCTAATAGTAATGAAAAACCATTTAAACCAGTCAAATCCATTTCATATTTTGTAGAAGGAAGCAAATATGAAAAGAACAATGTAGAGTAAATGTTGTGCAATGAAGAACAAAAGATTAGGAGTGCATGGATGAGTATAGAGGAAAATAAAATCAGTAAACCCTCCCCACATTTCATTTTATTAATCTTTTTTAAAGACAAAATTTTGTGAAAAAAATAAGTGCATGGTAGAATACTATTGTATTTGAAGACATTGGTACAGGATGAGTGAGGTTAGAAACCTCACCTGAAAGAGAAAGGGAGCTCTCGAGAGTGCAAAGACGAACAAAGAAACATGAAGAGACAAACAAAGAAGCGTGGAAAGTCGAACTAGTATCGGTGCGTAACCAAACGAACACTAAAAAAAAATGCAAGCAAAAGGAATGAGGGTGAGTGGAATATGCAAGATTTTGGAGCATTGAATGAACCTTGATCTCTAATTTACGCACCCGAAAGTCCAAGTAAATGCGAAGGGATGCGTAAGGCACGTTGGTCAGTGGATGTGACGAAGGAGGCATTGGGCAATTAATGCTCTAAACTGTTTGTTTAGGGTGGCGAGGCTGTCGAAGCCATGTGTCTGTCTGATCCAAAGGAGGTAGATTTGTTCATTGATTAAGGAGGCAAATGGGCTCCAATTTTGGGTTTTCGACAGGTTGGACTAAATGGTGCATGATAGGTGGCGAGGTGCTCAATTTAAAAAAAAATAAAATATCAATAGCATTTTGTTTCCACATTCCATAATAGTATAGTCTTTAAGATTTCTGGATAAACTGTGTGCATCTTTTTACATCAATGTTTCGGATCATATTCTGCCCGATGCACAAGTGGCAGGGTGATGTGGTGGGAATTTTTTTTTTTGGGTCCACGTGGACCTCCAAAGTTTGAGTGACCTACTTTGGGCCCCTCTCTCCTACGTATTTTAAAATAATAAATATAAAAGTATGAAAAGTAAATGTAATAAAAAATAATGTATTTAATTTTGTAATTGAAGAATGGTTAATTGTTTCAAGTTCAATTAGTAGCTTAGGTTCTCTTTCACATCCATGCTTCATCCTTTACATGTGGATCATATATTGTTCAATGTATCCCTCTATTTTAAAACTAATCTAATCTAATCTATCTTTATATGTTTTATGGTTTGACTTGATTTGTTCTTATCTACTCTAACATTTATTCTAATAAGAAGACTAGTGGTATTTTAAAATACTTTTAAATGATTGCAATGTGTCATCAAGCGACAAGTTCTCTTAGATCAACTCCCAAAAAGTTTAAGTAAATGATAGAAGACAATAAATCTTCATTGTGCAAATGCTTATATGATGAATGTGCATATCTATATTCATTTTAGTGCACCAATGGAAGTATTTCCATGTATACTATTCTGTAAAATGTGAATGATATTTAATAATATTTGATAATTAAGATGACTACAAATGAATATTTTTGAATATAAGGACAAAACAATAATTCTCATAAGCATGTGTTATGTCAACCCTTGTCGGGAAAGGAATAAGCAGTAGTTGGCCAAATTTTTTAATATAAATTTTTAAAATTTCAAGGGTTCAATCTACAAGTGTGGATGTAAAAATGACCCAATATAGAAATGGGCATATTAAGGTGGGCACCAAGTACATAAGGATATGTCCACATATAGGTGTAATTAATATATAGATGAGATGAATATATTAAAATATGTATAGGTATAGATGGAGTAAGGGATATGCGTATTCTAATGTGCATAAATGGATAGGTAAGTGGTATGAGGAAAAGAGTTTGACTTTACACAAATACACAATTTGTTAATATGTAAATGTATTAAGGTACTCTTTTCAAAGTCGACACAAAACTAAATGCAAAATGACACGAGTATGCAAATTTTGTCATTACATTTTTCTGCCACTTTGAAGTGTATGTGAATCCTACAATTATTTTGCATCTCAATGTATGTAGCACTCACAAACATGCATGTAAAATAAATATTCAAACATTAAAGGATATAAATTAATGGACCCTATAGGAATCTACAAACTAGAGGAAAAAATACCCTGAGTAGCTTCTATAATAGACTATCATTTTCTAGGTTTGTTCTTTTGGCATGCACTGTCCCTAGGAACCTACAAAATAGAGGGAAAATATATTATGAGTAGCTTTTATAATGCACATAAAAACAACTAAATCTAAATCTTCTTGTTAATGAGCATAAGAGAAAGAGAAGAAATATGATTAGAGAAATTTTTGCCACATCTCGTTTTTGAGCTCTATAGACTATGTTTTATTTTACTTTGCATTTTGATTATGATGCCAAAAACTTTATTTATGAACAATTAAAATATGATGATAATTCAATCTTATATTAGTTTGATAATGTTCTAAATGATGTTCATATGAAATTAAATTAAATTGAGATGGTAATGTATGTTTTACATTATACAGTCTAGTGATATATTTTGAAATATGTTTTTTCCTAGACTAACTACCCTGTTAGTTTGATGAGGTGGATGCAGGAGATAGTTTTTCCCTTCCAAGATTGAGAGGGAGAGCATCACTAGAGAGAGGGTAACAGATTCAAAAGAAGCCCATGCTTACCAGATTCTCGAGAACACACACAGTTGCACACTTTAAAACATCCATTTTGTTTATGAAAATTTGATAATTGTTTGATGTGCAAAATAAAATAGTTTGTGCATAGCATTGCGCTTTCGATAGGAATGTTTTCATTTCTTTGGTCTTTTACTGATTTGGACATATATAACTAGCATTATGTTTTGAATTTAAAATGAAGTAAATGTCTTTCAAATAAAACCCTTTTTGCATGATTAGATATGTATATTTGAATAATGCTTTGTATTATAAAATTATATATGTATATACTTGTGAACCAAGATTCCAAACCTGCATAAACACAAGAGACAAACACCATATTAGATCAAATTCAAGTTAGTATCATGATTCCCTAAGAAATCCATTTGAATTACAAAGGAAGAGGAATGAAATGAAGAACATAAACAAGCATAAACCAAAGATATTAAGTCCTATTCAAATGCAAAGCAAACTCTTAATCTCTTAGGGGAGTTGGTGCCAATTTGATGTGGAAATTGGCCCTTTCCCAACTCCTATGATGCAAGATTGATGAGTAATGAAGAGTGATCCACTTTGTTGATGATTGAAGTGTGCTCGAAGATGAAAATCTGCATAACTTAGCTAAGATTGGATAAAAATGGATGAGAATTGCTATGGATTTGAGTATAATAACTTTGCTCAAATTGTGGATGATAAAATGAGAAAGAGACCTCTTATTTATAGATTGACAAATGGGAGAAATGCCCAAAATGAAGCAATGTAGGACTAACATTCAACCAATGGCAAGGTGCCACTTGTCAAGAGATGGATGAATGAGGGATGTGCACATTTTGATGAATGTGCCCATAAATGCAATTAGGTGATATTTGCAAATGGTGAAATGACATGTAAGAGGGAAAAAAATGCCTTAAATGCCACTTGGCTCAAGGAAAAAGGACTTGTTAGGTGAAGTAAATGCCTTGTTGGAAGGACAAAGTCCACTTGGATTTGAATTCAAATTTGAGAGAATATTCCTCCATTATGCCATGTTGAGAGAAAATAGAGATTTAATAAATGAATTAAATCTATTTTCATGTGCAAGTGGCAAAAGCTAGGGGATGGGACATGAATTATGATTAAATTAATCAAAGGTTAATTAATTTAATGAAGGATTAGATGATGTGACAAAATTTGACGTAGATTTATGGGTTAATTTAAATCAAATATGAGAAGAATGTGATTTTAGACTTAGTTAAATAAATATTTTGTTTTATTTAACTAAAGGGGATGGTTGGTTAGCTTAAATTAAACAAGGTTTAATTTATTTAATTTAATAGATAGACCTTAGAGATTTAATCAAATAAAGAGAATTATTTAATTAAATATGGACATAGGGTTAATTAGATCAGATAGATTGATTTAATTAACAAGAGAGAAAGACTTAAATAGACAAAATGATTTATTTAATTAAGAGAGGAAACTTGATGAATTTAATCAAATAAAGGTATTCGATTAAATGGTTAGACCGAGGGATGATTTAGGATGAAATGGTGTTAGGAGTCGGGATTAGATGTGCAATGTCAATCAGTGCATTTTCCATGTCTACAATACTAATCAAATGGAAAGGTTGTATAAATGTATATGTCTACGTATATGCCTATCTATATATATGTATATGTATATGTATGCATATATATATATATATCTATGTGTGTGTGTGTATGTATATGTATTTATGTATGTATATATACATACATATACATACACATATATACATAAATAGGTTTTGATATACGTACATATATGTATTTATGTATTTATATATATGTATATATGTGTGTATGTATATATACATGTATACATATGTATATATATGTATTTATATATATATATATATACATGTATATATATATATAAATACTTGTATATATATATATATGTGTATGTGTGTGTATCTATATATGTATTTAAATATATTTATACAAAAACCTCTTATCCTCATATCATGAAGCTTCTATCTCAATGAAGTAAAATAAAATTCTTGTTTGATAGAAAAGGGTACTTTGGGATCGTACATGGTATAAAAACAATGCTCCTTTTTTGATATGTATATGGGATATTTTAATCAATTGTGTGAATCATTTGGTTTTATTTACTTTTGAATGCCTCTAGATCTACTCTTCCACATAGAGTCTTGATTTGCCACAAGAAATCTATAAAAAAAATTGAAACTTTATTTTGAAAGATTGATATGCTTAGGGGCCACCAATTGGAAAATGAACTATTAGTCAAGTATAATTTATATTGACAACATACAATACTTTATCACAATTTGAAATCATTGAGGTTTCCATTATAGGATTACTAGATCAAAAAAAAATTTACTCACAACATGTAGTTAATGTTCTTTCTAAATTGGGTCCTACCTACTCAGACTTTGTTTCTACCTTCTACTCCATTAGAGATGCCTTAGGAGCTACGTTCAAAATGCTAAATTTTTTATGATTTTTTTGGAATAATCACAAGAGAATATGACACATTGATGCAAGTGAGGGAACTTCATAGTAAGTCTTCAAAGTCTTATTTCTTGATTGTTAACTAATCATAGATGGGTCAAAAGGTTTTAGAGAGTTCATATAAGAAGATAAAGGTTAATCTACCACCCTCTTCTTCTACAAAAATAAAATCATAGAAAATAGGGGGAAAATCATGGATACTATAAGAAGGGTGAATTATGAGTCTAAGTGCATGAGAAAATGGATTGAACCACTAATAGAACTTAAGAATAACAAGATCAATCAAGCATATTCACCTACCACTAACTCATTTTCAAAAAAAAAGAAAGGAAATGGTAATTTTTTCAAAACCATAACCATTTAATTATATTTATGTGACATCTTGTTTAATTAGCTTATCTCAATCACTTAATTGCTATATTAATTATGTAATAAAGAGTGATTAGGAAAGATAATGTGGTTGCATTAATTATTACTTGAAGGGTAATTAAGAAAAATGATGATAATGATGATAATTAATTATGCATTCTAATTCATAAGTGCATCATGAATTATTGACATTTTCTCATATTGGAGAGAGAGTATCATCGAGGAAAAGGTTCGAGCCAGTGGGGGTAACTTGTCATGATGGAATCACCTACATACACACTTAGAGTCATGTAACTAAGTTACATACTATTAGTGTATATATGTGTTCCTCACCTATATACAGTTTCGTAAGGATAAAACCTTGAAAGTCGTATCAATATTGGGTCATGAGCCAACTTAGCACAAGAGTGTGCTATTTGTTAATATGTAGGTTTTATTTTGATTTTTTTTATCAAAATGGATCCCAAACTAAATGGGAATTGGCATAGGAGTGCAAATAGCATAAATCCTTTTTATTTAAATATTATTATAATAACTAATTAAAATTAATTTATTAATAAATAATATTATATTTAATAAAGACATTATAAGTTGCTAGCGCTACCCACATGGCTGTTAGGAGGATGTAGACATTAATGCTAAAGGTTGGCGACAAAGCTCAAGCATGGGGAAGTTAATGTGCAATGATGCCTTGGAGGGCTCATGGTACTAAGGGGGAAATAATGACGCATCTCTGTACATTTTTTGGGTGTCACGACTATTAAACTCCATCCCCGCCCTCACTAGTGTCATTCATCTTCTGCTCTGTGGTCATGGAGACGCCACTTTACCTCAGAGCCACATGACAACTTTGGGCATTTTTTGGCCATATCTCATACAATTGACTAAAGTTAGTGTTTAGATATTGGGATCCCTTAGTGTTGGGCGTTGCTCAGCTTCTCTTGGGTAGTAACTACATGGAAACAACAAAAAGGTATTGCACAAATGCGGACATAGCATCCCGCTTCGTCGTTGCCTTGCTCGACTTGGAAGTGCCAAAGGCGGTCACTTTGTTGATGGCAAGGAAGCTAATTATGGGAAATTTGCTTGGTGGAGTTAAGGACACAATAATTAGTGCAGAGCTCGGTGTTGGGATTTCAAGGCCAAGGGACTTAAACAAAGTGTTCATACCGGGTGTGCACGTGAGGAGATACCTGTTCCTTCTGGATCTCAAACGGGAAGCGCTGGAGGAACACAAAAGGAGAACTGGATGTGGCATCATTTTCTTAAAACACCATATGTACCTCAAGCCGTCTAGTGGGGTCGACTGGCATTGGCACTTTCATGAGTATTTGTTGGGTTGAAGGTGTGGAGTTCTTTAAATGAGGTTGGTATGCTACTACGCGTTGGTGTTGGCTCTCGTTGTTTTATATCTTGGCATATACTATTATGGCTGTTGGTGTCACATGCCTTTGCTTCCTCTGGTTGGGATTTGAATTGGTGGTGGGTGTGCTTGTATTTTGGCAGACAGTGGCATTCCAACTAACATTTTGGGTTTCGTTGGGGGTGGTTCCAGTGTTTGTGCGTGAAGATGGTTCAGGTGGAAAAGGTGACGCATGGATGAACACATGCTACGACTGCTTGTAATTTCTGCTTCTCTCTTTTAGTTGATGTGTCTGGTAATCCAAGGTGGTCAGGTGTCCTCTCATCGGTCTATAACAGTCATGCTAAATCATTGCCATGAAGCTTGGTGTCCACCTGAATGATGTAATTTTTGAATTTTGATATTTAATACAAACTCCTTTTACATTCCAAAAATAAATAAAGACATTATAAGTTGTTTTTATTTTATTTGAAAGGATAAAATAAAAAATATTATTATTAAATGTCAACATGTAATACTTTTATTTTATTACAAAATATAAGCTCAAAAGCTTTAAATTCCTCCACGTGCCTTGGAAAATGCTTTCAACTTGCATGAAATCCTAAATGTGGAGGATGTTGGAAAAGGTTGTGTAACTTTGCCTTACACCTACCAATTGCATGGTTTTAAAAAAGAGAGAAAAACCCTGGAGAAAAGGATTTGTTTGGCATGTCTTAAGTTGGGAGGTGGTTGTGGCATCAAGGATGTAGTCACTCACATTGCCAAAGTAGTAGTTGTGATAAAGACATCAAGTAATATCAAGGTGATCATTCTCAAGTGTTGGGATGATTCATGATTCTTTGTGATGGGTAGGGCTTCTCTAGTGGAGTAGCACGGGGAAGCTAATGCTTCGTGGTAGGGTGGATATTACCTTGATGATGCTCTCTCTTCTACATCAAATTATGAAAGAAGGAAACTGAGAAGGGTTTGTAATGCAAATTATAGTGCATTTACCTATTTGTATATGTTGTCCTTTACAATTATAAATTTGATGGGAGAGCATGGCTACTATAATTAAATTTGTTGCATATGTCAGCAATATGATTTGAAAGAGTGGGTATCTACATTTGCATATAAATAATTTAAGTTTAAACTTACTTCAAGTATTGTAAATAGATTTGTGATAATAGTAGCAATTGGAGAATCATGTTATATGTTAAGAAACTTTTTTTTAAGTCAATATTTGACTCCTCCTAGATTAGATCTACATTATCTTCATGTTATTCACTAATTTCCAAACTTTATTAGTGATTAATTGGGTGGTATACTTGGCTACCTTATTCAAGAGCTACACACCGTATGGTTGCATCTAGATACTTCACAAGACTACATCAAGAGATTTCTTATCCATACTTACTCCATGTTATGATCCTAAAATTGACATGGGTTATGAGTATTTAGTAGAAGTCCTTAGGCTAGGATCCATTGACATGGAAGACAATAAATTAAACAATTTTCTACATTTTTCCTCCTTTTCAATAGTTTTCTTCTTATCGACCAAATCACACACACAAGGGTTCAAAAAAAGAGATTGAATTTACTCTTTGAACAATATTGTCAAATCGCCAATAGTGGCATGGTATGATGGTTAAGTTGTTGTGGTGTTGTTCTTGCCACCAAGGTTCAAACCCCATAGGGGTGTTATTGTTGAATGTTTAAACTAGGGATGAGGTCCCCTGTTTGTGACCTCACCGGTTCATAGCTCCAGGTCAAAAATGTTTATGTAACGTACTAACCCTTCCTTAAAGTAAAAAATTCTTATTTTACACCAAATGAGTAAACAAACAAGTAACAAATCAATTGCAATAAAATTTTTCTTTTCTTTTATTGATAACTTCCAATCAATATGCAAAACATATTACAACATGAATTCCTTTTCTTTTCAAATAAACATCAAAGTATGAAAACATACAAATACATACATAGCTCATAGAGCTTTAGAAAAAATAGTTGTAAGATAGTCCAGGTCTTGGTTCTTCTGTCGCTTGCTGTGCAAGAGAAGCATCACTGAGGCACTTTTCTGCCAACCACAGACTCTTAATACGGTCCCACACACATCTATCATTTGATAGATGGCCCTTCCCTTCGACGAAGAGATTGGTAGAGTAACCGATAACGACAACCAACTAAGCATAGTGTTGTGTCCTACATAACTAGAACCTTGCAATCCCACAATCCCGAACTAGCATGTAATAATGGATCACGGTGAACTGACAGTGTAGTCTCAATAGTCACAATCTTTAGTGGATTCTCGGACATTGCACTACTTTGGCCAAAGTGTTATATTCAGTAAACAACTGAGAGTCATCTATCACATACACTACTCAGGGTTGATTTGATTTAAGGCTATCTTACACTACACATAGGTATTGTCCTTCAATGCATAGTTTGTCATCCCAAACTAACCTACAACAGTCTAATCTACTTGAAATGAATCTATATAGCAAGTAAGTACACAAGCTCCCTTCCATACTGGATTAACTATCCTAGGAGTAACACAAGCTTTCCTAGTTAAATTAATAACTTAGCTGGGTGTACCTTAAGTGACTCTTGAATTCAATCAAGCCTAATATAAAATAACTAATATAAGCACCATTCTCCTATTATGGAGATCTTACAATCACAATATAAAAATAGCTAGAAAGCTTCAATTCCCTTTTTCAAAACATTCTTAAATGCTTCTATTGCACAAACAGAAAAGACATTTCAAGAAAAATAGAAAACACATTAATTCTAAGTAAATAACAAGAAGAGATCCTCATGCATGCTATCACTTATCCCAATTAATGACAATATTGCTACCTTCTCCAATATTAAATAGTAAATGGCTTGATCACAACTTCTTAAAATAACTCCCTCTCTCTCTCTCTCTTGTTGATAGCACACTTCTCTCAAACAAATAAGATACCTCTTTCTCTCTAAAGATGACTCTTTCCTCGCTCATAAAACAAATGACTATGGCTAGTAAAAAATTAGAAATGATAAACAACAAGTGATGTATAACTCTTGGTAAAATGCATCTCTCACAAATGAATGGAAGATTGAAAATAATGATCACAAAAGAGAATGATAATGAATGTGTTCCAAATGAAATGGTGCAACTATTTATAGAGTAGTCAGGCATTCTAAAATCCTACAGTTTAGGCATGAAGAATGACACAAGTTTCATGCAAAGTAAATCATCAATAAGTTGGCAATGGATAAAGCTCAAACTTAGCAAAAACCTTCAACATATCAACTTCCTCATTGACACCAATTCAAAGACCATTTCAAATAGCACATGGATAATTTGAATTCTTCTCCAACAATGACATTTGTAGGAAAATGCTTTAAGAGGTGGTGCCAAATCCTCTTTTCCATAACCAAGTTGGTGCAGTTTCAAAAGAAGTGAAATAGTCAATCTTATTTTTGCAACACTTAGCAAGCATCGACTGAAATAAAGGATGAGTTGACTAAGCCAATTAAGATGTTGGACTAAGTCCATGTAACTCTCATTCACTCTGTCGACCAAGTCAAAGTTTAGAGATTAAAATGTATTCCTACGTTTTCAAATACATGACTTGGTGAGTGATACACGACTTACATATACAACCGTGTATACTTCCAAATTGACTTCCAATTTGATGACTATCATCGACCTTTATTGCCATGATCATTTAACGTCTAAGTAGCCTTATGGATCGACTTCTAAAATGCAGTCAAATATATTGACTATCAATGTTCATTATCATATGTGTTGGTTTCTACTCATTACTCTACAAATCAACCTAGGATTAGGCCTTCCATGCGCTGTCAGCTAATACTCAATACTTAAACATGCTTATATGTAGGAATCCTTAAGTTTGACTAAGTCTTTTAAGACTTAAAATGTTGGCCAATATCCTTTATATATTGCGTAATTCATAGCATACAGTTTGACCTCCAAATGTGCTTTTGAACTCAGCATATCACTTTATAAATGATTTGCATGTTTACCAAGGTTGCGCCCTATACCTTCAAACCTTTATAAACATGTTTCCTCTTTCAAAGGCATTCTCAAATCAAATGTATAATAATATACATATAACATTTCCATTATATTGTATTTGAATTATTATACATATGTACATGAAATTATTCTTTATATTATATATTCTATATATATATACTTATCTATGTGGGTAAAAGCACAAAGCTATGTCACACTTTATAAAGAAAACGACCAACGCTGATCCAATTTTTAAACTTGAATCACTAAAAAGTGGCATATATGTTTTGAATTTTGAAAAGATGTAAACTAGTAAAATATGTATTTTTTAGTATATTTTATGCTTGTATTTTTTAAAAAAATATAAAAAATTATTTTAAACAAGTTTTTAATAAATTAAAACTATAATTTAGTTGCTAATAAAATGCTGAAAAATGAAGTTGCATGGGACATCAAACTTTTTATAGTAAATTTTAATTTTTTTCTTTCAAATTTTTTGTGTGCATTTATAACTTGAAATTTTAGTGCATGGATATATTTTTTTCTAATTTTGATAAATATATATTTTTAAATAAATATTAAAATGTGCGTGAATAAAAAAACAACTGTTTTCATCGGACGCTAACTTTCATATTAAATATTTATCTAAAATAGAAACAAAATTATACCATCTTAAAATAGATTCTTTTATCTAGTGCATCATATTTTTTTCAATTTTTTTGAATAAGTTTTAGTATTTTTCCTTGGCATAGTAATCAACCGAATATTTTGTGCTGAAAACCTACTTTTAGTAAAAATAAAATATAAAATATAAAATATAATTAAAATATTAAAATAAATATATTTTTGAAAACTACACTTATGGATCTACAAAAGGGTATTTTTATATTTTAAAAAAAATGTTGTTTACATTAGCAGGAGTTATTGAAACTTCAAGTTTTTCAAAAAAAATATTTTTTTTGGTAAATTGGACTCAAAGTGGTGCTCCATACATTTTTAGCCAACAATTTCAGTTGAAAAAGTTGTGGAAGCATCTAACTTAGCTAGAATGAATCTTACTAGATCATATGTCTAACCAAAATTGATTTTTCGTTAGAAATACTTAAATTCAGTTATGCTGATAAGTTGGCTAAAAGTGTGACACAACTTTGTGCTTTTACCCATGTAATAAACACATATTCCATATGTGGATGAAGTTATCATATTCTATAATAATACATGTATATATTCATACACTTATACTTATATAATATATACATATGTACACTTTTCCGATAAGCGTCTATGCTTACAAGTGGATTTGTGTTTATATACAAGCATATTCATTATATAGCAATATGATAGTCAAGTAATCCGTTTGATATCAAATGATTATGACCTCATGACTATATTCACACACACACACACACACACACACACACACACACACACACACACACACACACACACACACACACACACACACACACACACACACACACACACACACACACACACACACACACACACATATATATATATATATATATATATATATATATATATATATATATATACGTATAAATGTTTTCTCATGTATGTACCTCTATGAGTATTTCTGCTCCCATACATGTGCATTTTCTAATGCTCTCATACATGGGTCCATGTATATGCATTTATATATATATGCCCATAGACATGCTTCATTTTACGTTCATATGGAATGACGTAAAGGTAGCCATTCACAAAGCCCAAAGTCTCAACCCAAGCACAATCAACATAATGTCAAAAGGAAGGACTCAAAACTCAAATAGATAAACATCACCCAAAAATGCATGTAATAGTAACAAGACTCTCAAACACATACATACAACTAAGGATGGCTTACCTATTACCCTCAAACTAACTCAACTCAATCATTCTAATGTGGTGTGTGTATATGCTCAGATAGTTTACGTTACCGGTTACCCGACCAAGATCTTCTCTTGAGTGATACCTCCCCTCCCACTGGAGAAATGAACATTACTTGCATCCACTAACACATGCCTATGACAGTAAATTGTTCATAACATATGCAGTATTTATAAGCATTTCCAAAGTTAGAAAAATAATAATTCAATAACCTTTCATTCACATATATGCAGTATTTCACCATGAATAACATCAACTAAGGTAATAGTAATAGTAAATAGTAACTACACAACTGGGGTGTAACATACTTCCCCCCTTGTGAATCATCGTCCCTGATGATCTATAGCCTTTTAACATACAGTTAAGGTCAAATAAAGTTTTACTCACTATTCTCAAAATACGTAAGATTTATAAAACATTCATCCTATGTAGCAATCTTGTCCTTCCCAAACCTTGCTTCGAGTGCCCTCACTATCGCATAGGAAAAAATTGTATGCTTCACACATACTTACTCTCCCAAAGAGCTTTATTACATTGTCATATATAGACATCCTAGATACAATAGTAACTATACATGACACCTAAAACATAGTGAACAAAAATCATTGGCCCATGAATTTATTCTTAGTATAATCCAAATAGAAAAGAAATAGCGATGTATTGCACACTACATCATGGGTCCCATTCTTCCCCTTTGGGTATTTACACTTTTAGAAAACTCATAAAACAATTATGTTTTTCACTTACACATCCATTTTCCTTACCATAAAGTACTTGTTCTTGATTTCTTGTCCATCTTGAGCATAACATTGCTCTTGGACACTTGTCAAATTCTGATATTGCTTCTTACTTAAGCTTTGTATCCATAAAGTTTCATCGATCTATTACTCCTTTTTGGCATTCTATCAAGTCCATGGTTTTACCCTATTTCTAAGCCTACTTCAGCTTAATAGAGTTTCCAACCTTTCCTTACATATAATGGTCCAAAACTCAATGTTAGAAGTTTATAAGTCATTCAAGATTTAGTCTACCATTTTTGCTTATTTGATTATAATAATATATTGCACATTCTCTCAAATGAATGTTTTATAGTATGATCATGGTTTACACAACCCTATCATTATTTTCTTGTTCAAAACTGAGATAACCTTCTCAGGATACTAAGCAACTACTTCCCACAATATATTATTTAGGACCAAACTCCTAGAAGTCGAGTTTCCAAAATAGTGTTGGTTACTTCGATGAGTCTTTCCACCAGAATGTTATGTTAGTTCTACCAACATAGATAGATTGATCTATCTTGTGTTCTACCATTTTCCCTTTGGAATCTCAAGAGAGTATACATGTGTGATCGATGATGGCATCCAATCTTCATTTCTTGGCATACTAGACATTATCTTGCCACATTTTGTGTAGCCTCTTACTTTATCTTTTTCCAGGTTATAGTGGATCCTCATCCGATAATTCACTTTGTCATTCCAATGTCCTCACTTTGACATTAATTTCCTCATTTCATTCTTGAATCTTCCAAAATTTTGGGTACATAGGTTCTTTTATATTCCATAATAGTCTATTCTTTGACTAAGTGGAAACCTATTTTACAATCTCACGCCTCCTTTAGTTCCCAAATAATAATGGTTAGGATATTTCTGGAGATAAATTCCATTTATCGTAGGAAATCCATATCGTGGATTTCTTCTTTCCTCGAATTATTTTCAAAGATGTAATCCATTTTTCAACTCAATCTAATTTTCTCGATAAAATTGGTACTAATTTCGAGTATTAATCCTTGTTCAATCATGTTGGTCCTTAGAAGATATAAAATTTAATTGTATACCTAATCACCAAGCATGAACATTCCTTGTTATCTCCATGGATTCATTTAATCATATAGGAGAGTCCCAATTTCGGTATATCCTAGTTGAGTACATGTAACAACCCCATTGTCCTACTCAATAAATTTTCCAATATTTCACGCTAAGTGAAAATTCTATAATGTCACGACATAACAATAGATGCTTCCCTTTGAGAGTGTATCCCTTTTAATATAAGATCCACTAAAAAAAGAGCCTTGTCAATAATATGACTTCCTTTCAAGAGTGTAAAGTAATTAACCAAGTAGTTACTTTAACTCACTAGGTATCCCACCTATGTTTTCCACTCATATAGAATTTTCTAAGCTCAAGTGATTTACACATCCACATGGGTGATTCTCAATCTCAATATTCCCTTCCAATTCTTAGGATATAGTCCTCAATCATTGATGTTATAGGTTTCTCTACCTCTGTATGTCCTAATTAAGACCAAATGTACAACTCAACCAAGTAAGTTATTCCTAACTTAAAAGTTTCAATGAGTAGTGTACATAAACCAACTCAATAGGTTAAAACTTAACCTAAGGTCTCTCTTTTTATTAGAATGAACTTCTCATCCCAATTAGGTTATTCTAAACCTATGGTTTCATTCAAGAGTATGGTACTGATCAAGTGATTAATCAAGTAAAGATAATTGATGCATTTGCATAGCGTCACATCCTGTTTTATCTTTCATACCATCTCTATGGATTAATAGCTAAACCTTATCATGCCCAGGTCTCTTAGCATAATAAGCTACAGTGTCAAGCCACTTCACGACATGGATATATTTCATAATATATAGTATTACTACTTATATAAAGAAATAACATCGTTATCTAAATTCTCCATATAAGGTATATAGGAGTGTAGAGACACTTTCTTCGAATCACGAGTAACCTAGATCTTCCTTTTCCAATCCCATATACAATGATCTTTCCTATCATGGTCAAATTATCCGCCTATCCTTTTATAAGGCATCGATGTTAATATCGTTTGATCTTCCAATCAAATAAATATAAAGTATGGGATGATAATAGGTTGTAATTCTTGACCTTTCCTTTTATCTTTCTCCAAAAATCCCAATACCTTTTCCTTGTGGTCATAAAATGTATGACTTAATTGACATTATGACTTACTAAGAAGTCATTAGTTCTTCCAAATTGAAAACATATCTATGTTTTTCATTGGATGGGGTACTTAACCTGAGTCAATCTATCTTCCCCCCTTAGTGTTTCCACAATTTTTGATTTATTCAAAATTGAATTTACTAGCAATACTTGCTTCTTTGAAAGGATTTGTAATTCCTTGTTGTATTTTTATTGCCTTTTTCCTTGCCTCATGGCATACCTCGTATATACTTTTTCTCTAAGATAGATTCATCGTTGCTTTCCAACATTTGGATCATCCAATAGGAGATCTAATGAATAATCAACAACTTAAGAGACACTATTATTCCCATTTTCTTTCCAATATCCTTTTTGTGGAGGAATATTTGTACTTACAAATCCTCGTTGGTTGATGTACCTTTCAGTTTAGATCACTGTTTTTCCTTACAACTTCTATTGATTTGACACATACGGCCTTATTGTATTTTATTTCCTTTTGGAACCTCTAAATGTATATTGGTTTTTGCAGACATGTTGGTGAGTTTATCTTATACTCCAACCAATCTATGCACTATCCATACCTTTGGTCAGATCAATACAGTTTACCTTTTTAGGCTTCTTTCTCACACTCACATTTCCAAGTGTTTTTGTTCCAAATATTTGGTAACTTATTCTCTCATAACCATTAGAGATACCAAGGTTGTTTGGTTCCCTTCTCATTTTAATCAAAACTTCAATAATATCATTGATTTTGGTTGGTGGAACCATGCCCATGTCATTGATTACTTCTTTCTAACCTTTTTGGTCTTTTCTCTTTTCCTAGGTACTAACTCTTTTCTTGCAAGATCTTATCCTTTATACAAGAATTAGATTTATGTCAAGAGTTCTCCAACCCTTGTGGATACCTCCTTCATTGACTTTCTACTTCGTTCTAATTTATGCTAACATTGCATACACATAGATTCGTAGTGTTTTCACTAAATCCAAGAATTCTTGACTCTTTACAACTATAGGTTGCTTCTATTAAGGGGTTATCTCATTTCTTCCCATCCCCTTAGAGTCATATTACTATTTTGTAGGATAAGGTATATACTGGTTATTCTTCCTAACCTTCCTACATATCCCGATGGCATAATCTTCCGCAATCCCAAGTAATATCATAAGTTGTTGGTTTAGGAGTTCCTAACTCCAGGGACAAATCTTAACTAGTCCCAACTTTCCAGTAATTCTCTTCTTCCTTTTTACTTCCCTATGTTATTTTCTCTTGTCGTTGTGGCACAAGAACTTTTCAACCATTATCTTCTGATAAGGCTACGTATTGTCGTGTAATGAGCTCATAGGTTTTAGTACAAAACCTAGTCACTCTAATACCACATGTAATGTACTAACCCTTCCTTAAAGTAAAAATTTCTTATTTTACACCAAACGAGTAAATAAACAAGTAACAAATCCATTGCAATAAAATTTTTCTTTTCTTTTATTGATAACTTCCAATCAAGATGCAAAACATATTACAACATGAATTCCTTTTCTTTTCAAATAAACATCAAAGTATGAAAACATACAAATACATACAAAGCTCATAGAGTTTTAGAACAAATAGTTGTAAGACAGTCCAAGATCCTTCCTTTCAAATCTTGGTTCTTCTGTCACCTGCTGTGGAGGAGAAGCATCACTCAAGCGCTTTTCTGCCAACCACAGACTCTTAATGTGGTCCCCAACACATCTATCATTCGATAGATGGCCCTTCCCTTTGACGAAGAGATTGGTAGAGTAACCGATAACAACAACCAACTAAGCATAGTGTTGTGTCCTACATGATTAGAACCTTGCAATCCCATAATCTCGAACTAGCATGTAATAATGGATCACGGTAAATTGACAATGTAGTCTCAATAGTCACACAATATTTAGTGGAGTCTTAGACATTGCACTACTTTGGCCAAAGTGTTATATTCAGTAAATGAGTGAGAGTCATCTATCACATACACTACTTAGGGCCGATTTGACTTAAGGCTATCTTACACTATGCATAGGTATTGTCCTTCAATTGATAGTTTGTCATCCCAGACTAACCTACAATAGTATAATCTACTTGAAATGAATCTATATAGTAAGTACACAAGCTCCCTCCCATACTGGATTAACTATCCTAGGAGTAACACAAGATTTCCTAGTAAAATTAATAACTTAGCTGGGTGTACCTGAAGTGACTCTTGCATTCAATCAAGCCTAGTATATAATAACTAATATAAGCACCATTCTCCTATTATGGAGATCTTACAATCACAATATAAAAACAACTAGAAAGCTTCAATTCCCTTTTTCAAAAAATTCTTAAATTCTTCTATTGCACAAACAGAAAAGACATTTCAAGCAAAACATAAAACACATTAATTATAAGTAAATAACAAGAAGAGATCCCCATGCCTATTATCGCTTATCCCAATTAATGACAATATTGCTGCCTTCTCCAACAATAAACAACTTGATCACAGTTTCTCAAAACAACTCCCCCTCTCTCTCTCTCTCTTGTTGATAGCACACTTCTCTCAAACAAATAAGATACCTCTTTCTCTCTAAAGATCACTCTTTCCTCACTCAGAAATGATAAACAAGTGACGTATAACTCTTGGTAAAATGAGTCTCTCACAAATGAATGGAAGATTGAAAATAATGATCACTGAAGAGAATGAGAATGAATGCATTCCAAATGAAATGGTGCAACTATTTATAGAGCATCTAGGCATTCTAAAATCCTACAGTTTACGCATGAAGAATGACACAAGTTTCATGCAAAGTAAATCATTAATAAGGTGGCGATGGATAAAACTCAAACTCAACAAAAACCTTCAACATATCGACTTCCTCATTGACAACAATTCAAAGACCATTTCAAACAGCACATGGAGAATTCAAATTCTTCTCCAACAATGACATCTACAGAAAAATGCTTTAAGAGGTGGCGCCAAAGCCTCTTTTCCATAACCAAGTTGGCACGGTTTCAGAAGAAGTGAAATAGTCAATCTTATTTTTGCAACACATAGCTAGCATCGACTGAAATAAAGGATGAGTCGACTACGCTAATTAAGATGTTGGACTAAGTCCACGTAACTCTCATTCACTTTATCAACCAAGTCAAAGTTTACAGATTAAAATGTATTCCTACGTTTTCAAATGTGTGACTTGGTGAGTGATACATGACTTACATATACAACTATGTATATTTCCAAACCGATTTCCAATTTGATGACTATCATTGACCTTTATTTACATGATCATTTAACATCTAAGTTGCCTTATGGATTGGCTTCTAAAATGCAGTCAAATATATCAACTATCAATGTTCATTATCATATGCATTTGTTTCTACTCATTACTCTACAAATTGACCTAGGATTAGGCCTTCCATGCGCTGTCAGCTAATACTCAATACTTAAATGCTTATACATAGGAATCCTTAAGTTTGACTAATTATTTTTAAGACTTAAAATGTTGGCCAATATCCTTTATATAAGTACTGCGTAATTCATAGCATATAGTTTGATCTCCATACACGCTTTTGAACTCAACATATAACTTTATAAGTGATTTGCATGTTTACCAAGGTTGTGCCCTATACCTTCACAACCTTTATAAACACGTTGCCTCTTTCAAAGGAATTCTCACATCAAATGTATAATAATATACACATAACATTTCCATTATATTGTATTTGAATTATTATACATATGCACATGAAATTATTCTTTATATTATATATTATATATATACTTATTTATGTAATATAGACATATTCCATATGCGAATGAATAAATCTTATTATCATATTCCATAATAATACGTGTATATATTCATACACTTATACTTATTAATACATACATATGTACACTTCTCCGATAAGCATCAATACTTACAAGTGTATTTGTGTTTATATACAAGCATATTCATTATATAGCAATATGATAGTCAAGTAATCCATTTAATATCGAATGATTATGACCTCGTGACTATATTCACACACATATATATATGTATAGTCATTTCCTTATTTATGTACCTCTGTGAGTATTTCTACTCACATACATGTGCATTTGCTAATGCTCTTATACATGGGTCCATGTATATGTATTTATATATATATTCCCATAGACATGCTTCATTTTATGTTCATATAAAATGATGTAAAGGTAACCATTCACAAAGCCCAAAGTCTCAACCCAAGCACAATCAACACAATGTCAAAAGGAAGGACTCAAAACTCAAATAGATAAACATCACCCAAAAATGCATGCAGTAGTAACAAGACTCTCAAATGCAGACATATCGACTAAGGATGACTTACCTATTACCCTCAAACTGACTCAACTCAATCATTCTAATGTGGTGTGTGTATATGCTCAGATAGTTTACATTACTGGTTACCTGACCAAGATCTTCTCCCGAGTGATACTTCCCCTCCCCCTAGAGAAATGAACATTTACTTGCATCCACTAACACATGCCTACAACAGTCAATTTTTCATATGTAGTATTTATAAGCATTTAAAAAGTTAGAATAATAATAATTGAATAACCTTTCATTCGCATATATGTAGTATTTCACCATGAATAACATCAACTGAGGTAATATCAAATGAGATAACATCAAATAAGATAACATTCATACTGATAACAAGGTACATGCATAATCTATTCATCTCCAGATTTCACATTACATTCATATTTACCCTATGTAGTAATAGTAAATAGTAACTACACAACTGGGGTGTAACAGTTTACCCCTTAAAAAAAAACAATATTGTCAAATCAATCTAAGGGATTTCTTGCAATCAGTAAAGCTTCACATTTCCCCATATACTAGGATGTAAACAAGGTTTAGGGTTTAAACTTTTTTGGTTTGTAAGTTTCACCATTTTAATTTTAAAATTTGAAGAATTGTTACCATCTACAATAAATTGGGAAATTGTAGGAAATGAGGGGGAAAATTAAAAAAATTGTAGAAGTTGGGGACCTTCACTCATACCTCCCTACTCCTCCCCTTCATTCAAACCTCCTCCTCCCTTGCACAAAATTCATGAGCTCATAGACCTGACAGAGACAAAAAAGCTCGAACGCAATGTGTGGAGTGTTTTATCGCCAGAGAGAATGTAGAGCTCAGACGTTTTAGAAACATGGGAACATTCCTAGGCCTATGGGTTGCCTAAACTTGGAATGGACCTCTAGAGAAGGCTGGCTCCTTTTGTTGAATCACCCTGTAGACGTCTAATTTTGATCACTTCTATATGATCAAACGCGTCTCCCTGTTCATCCGGTTGCTCATCCCCTTTGTCAATATTAATTAAACCAGGTGTTTAATTAATACCCTGCATCTTGCACAAAGGTCCTAAAGTATTCAATTTAATACTTTTCCCCTCTTCCTCCTCTAAATTAAATAAATATGCCCTTTTATTTAATTTAGTCATATTCCCCTTTTGAATTAAAATTCATTTTTAATTCATCTTTTCTCTCTCATGGTCACATCCTCCAACTTTTGCAAGTTGGTCCTTAATCCATTTTAATTACTTCATCTTCTTCTAATTAACCAGGGTTAGCATGTACACACCCTTAATCATCATTAAGGTCACATCCTCCATAATTTCCCACTTGCCTCTAATCAGTCATTAGCCTATCTAACTGGGTACTTGCACAACCTTAATCATTTGATTAGCCTAACCTAATCCTCATCCTATTTATGGCACATGTCCTTGAGTCAACCTTATTAAAGGCTTTCTCCTTTTGGACAAGGCATCCCCCTTCCCCATGTGAATTTTTAATTCACCTTTTAATCCCCCAAGGCACCTAAAAGGAATTTTTAATTCCTTCACTTCTCCCCACATGTCCTCTATTCATTCTTTATTCTTTCTCTCATCCCCATGAGAATATTTGAGGAATTTTTAATTCCTCACATGTCCTCTCACCCACATGGGGACAAGGACCTCCTTTATGAGGAGATCTTGTCCAATCCCAAGGTACTTTGTACCCCTCTCCATGTCATGTCCTTGTCCTTCCACCTCATGTCCACTTCACCTTTTAGGGCTATCTCACATGCCACATGTCAGATGTGAGGGCTTGTGAGTTCTCAACTCACCTTAGCCCTACATTTTGATATTTGGTGGATCAATCTTGACCGTCCATTTCCCCTAGGATTTTCCAAAAATCCTATAAATACCCCCTCTTTTCTCTCATTTTGGGGAGATCATTTGTGCTAGCCAAACTCTTGCAGTTTTGTTTCTCAACCTCTACTTAGCCATTTTCATATTTTCATCCACTTGCATCCATCTTCACATCCTCATCTAGCTTGCATCTTGCCATCCAAGGAGCATACACGTCAAAGATCGAAGGGCCAACCAAAGGATCGACTCAAGGCAAGGTATAAAGTTCCATTTTGTGACTTTGTCTTGTTTTGTTTCCAACTTAGGCTAATCTTGAAGTGTAGGTTGTTTTAAGTTGTTTATTTGCACTCTTTTGGCTTGTTGCTTGCTTTCTAACCACCTATTTCGACCTATCACACACCCAA
The DNA here is from genome assembly GCA_007258455.2 of Sequoia sempervirens. Classification (NCBI taxonomy): domain Eukaryota; kingdom Viridiplantae; phylum Streptophyta; class Pinopsida; order Cupressales; family Cupressaceae; genus Sequoia; species Sequoia sempervirens. Next base: position 69,769,824 of record VDFB02086081.1, on the reverse strand, counting down.
ACTAAACTAAACAAAAGCTTTTGTAGAGAAAAAAGAAGGAGAATATGAAAATAAAAACACTATCCTAATACTTTAAAAGGTGAAACACCAAATTTTTGTGACATATACTATTGCATAACATGCACAATGAGCTCAATAAGCCAGCTTGTTTCAAGACACAACTCACACCTTTCTCATGTTCATGTATTAATATTTCATAGGAAGGATTTAGTGTTTGCAGAATTAGAAGGAAAATTAAAGATTCTCACAGCTAACTACCGATTAACACTATGTCACAACCTACAACCTACACAAACAATGCATTTTATGTTTAGAGGTGTTAAAGATGAGATATAAATTCAAGGATTTGAGCATAAATCACAAAAAAATACATCAATCATTCAGCTACACACAGTAAACAATGTTGAGAAGGTCAAAATCACTACACTTAATTGAATCTCAAAGGTAAAATACTACAATACATGCTTGTAAATGAGTTACAATTTGTACTTTTTCTTGAGAAGAGCCTCCAAAAGCTACCAAATTCAGCTAAGGCCAAAAAGAACCAACTTAAGAAAGCTTCAAAAGCTTGCTTATATACTTCTCAACTACTGCACAAAGATAGGAACACATGTTTCTCCAACTCAACCTCCTTTGGTCGTGCAAAACCAAAATCCCTATTTTTTAGCCCCATAAAGTTCTCCAAAATGGCACAAGAAAGAAGAAAAATTCACTCCATGACTTTACCCACCACAATGACCCCTAAAAACACTCCAAGATGCTTTCCAAGGTCTTCAAAACTGAGTCAAATTGCTCCTATATTCTCTCCAAAGGTCGACTAACCTCCCCAACTTCCCCCTATATGCTTGGCACTTAGTCACCAGTCCTCATTAATCTCCAAACAACCTCCTTGACTAAATATTATAAACCAATGCCCCTTTATCTTGCTCAACATATTACAATTATTAAAGTGATTTAATGATTATCACCTCAATAATGCTTTTACATTTCAATTACCTTCAAATTCATGTGAAGGTTAAAGGACTTTTGACTTGTTTTGATACTCATGCAAAAGGTATATCACTCAATACATTGCATAAGGCATTAATTTATGAAGAAGAAAACTTAAAACAAAGGAAAAAATGCCTTTTATTTATCAACCAAATTAGGGTTTTGGAAACCCTAACACAAAACCGTAGCCTTAGCATTTCATTTCATTTTTCACCTTTCACTCTTTTTTGTATCCTTTGCTGAGGGCACTGCCATAGTTTTACCTAGAACTTTGTGGAGGGTTTTACTGGAACTTTCAGGCAATCGACGTCGAGCTTTGGAAAATGTTGAACTGAGTAAGTCTCTACCCGAACATTTAAAGTCTACAATCTGCATCAATTCTTTTCATTGTATGTGTATAAAATGCTCATTTTGAGCTCATTCATGAAGACGACTTGCATTTTCACATTATTTTTGCTATGTGCAAGAAGTTATGAAGGTTTTGTTTCTTTATTTCTCCTGAAAAAAACTTCATTCTAGGCTTGTTCAAAACTTCCTAGCCATGACTATTAATGTCTTAGTGAAACAAGTTTTCAAAACCCTCTGTGGCTAGGTTCTTTTGATATGTTCTGAGGGTTTATTTTACACTGTGACTGTGGGTTTCTCTTATAATTACTCTGCAAGAAGAAATTCCATTTTATTTTATATTACTTGTGGCCACAACTTCCATTTTTACAAACTTCATTATCTCCTTGATTATCCCAAACAACATTCTTTCCAAAACCATGTGGCTTCAACAATGCTTGCATTTGCATTAGTGAGGAAAAGGAATGACTTTTAAAAGTCACCTTCTAGTGGACATTCTGATGGTAATTATAGGACCTTAATGTAAATGACAATCATTTATCAATAACCTTTAACATAGTCCCATTTGATTATCTTGCAACCCTTGAGACTGTACATTCTTCTTGATCATGGTATTTTGTTAATTGAAACCATTGTCTCCATGTTTCATTGTCCTCCTGTTAATCTTCTTGTCGCCACACCATCATCCTCTTAGTGGTCAATATCACTTTATCACATTCCTGGCATTGCTTTAAGGGTAAAACCTAATGACTTGGGATTGCCACAATTTTATTTCCCATGTTTTGCACTCCTCAAAAGTAATAAATAAACTCTCATAGTTCTTATACAAGAACCATTTTAATATGTAGGTCCCTATACCATCCATTGACTCTCATATTGGCACAAACCCATTGGCTGTCATCAATCTGTGCTTAAAGGCCTCGTGTATAAGCTTTCTTTGAAGTCTTCCCTTATTGCTCTAGATATTGAACAATATCTTTTGTACTCATTGGAAGCATATCTCCTAATTTTTATTTTGAACATACATCATAACTTCCTCTGTTTGCTTCCCATTTAAACATTCCTCTTTGCTTGATCCTGCAAGGTGACTGTGTTCTTTTCTATTCACTAGAAGACCCTAACATGACTGTCCTATTGTTATGATTGCACTCTTGTGACTTTAGAACTCTTCATGGATATGTTCTCTCCTGGAGTTTCCATCTTCTACTTATTGCAAGCTTGTCTATCTGTCATTATTTCACCAACAATTTCCTATGGATGACTATTGTTTGTCATGAGAATGACTACTAACACATGACCTGGTGTCTCCATAGGGCGCTCTCACTTAAGATTCCATACATACTCCTTTATTCCTTGCACAAAATTTATAAGCTTCCTATTGCTTTAGTGGAGTTCTCTTTGTTATTAAATCTATTGATTATTTGACTGTCAAAATTGCCACTTTAAAAACTTAACTTGTTGTCCTTAAGGGCAATGATGATTACCTTCATTGATTGGAATTGTACCTTGATTTCCATCCAGTGTTCATGGCTTGATGTGATTTTAGACATAGGTGCCTAGCTCTGTTTGAAGCACCTGTAACTTGCATTATTTTGGTTTCACAATTAACTTTAACAAGGAGATTTCTTCACTGCTTTGTCACCATATTTGAACTTGTATGGGCACTATGCATCATGTGATCAATGAGACTAACCTCTAAATAGTCTTTATGACTGTTTCTATGCATAAGATCACTGCCTTCTTCTCATGGTGAATCAATTGAGTAGATATATGCCATTTTATGACAGTGACCTACTAGCTCACTATTATGAGTGATGTGTACTTGTTCAATTGATGAAAAATGAGATGAATTTACATTCTTACCCCTCTTAAAACACAAGAGGATAACATGTTAGGCTCAACCCTTGTGGGAGCCCATTTCATTCCACATGCTATAATATCAAATACAAATAATTCAACAATGAGAATTTCACTTATACTTGCACAATGAACAAACATGTTAGATAAAACAAAGCATATGATAGATGTTTATGATAACCTTTTTGTTTTCCTGGACATTTGTGATATGTAGACTATTTCAATGTTTTATGAGAATAGGCTATATGTTCGTAGATGTTGCACATGTAAAGATTGGTGATCACGAGCTCTAACAAACTCTCTCACTCATGCAGGCAACCTTGGAGCAACAAGAAAACAACTTCTGGAGGCTGGGAAAGTAGGAGGGATGAAGCAGATGCAATAGTTCAACTCAATTGGGATTCGTCATTTAGGCAACGATGGATCCCCTTTTTTTCCATATGTATTTTTACTTTTATGTATCTATAAATGTATAGTCTATTTCCTTTATTGCTTTAAAATAGTTAGTCCCACGACTTGTGTGGGACACCATGCATTTATGATTACCAATAAAGCCAACTTTTATGCAACATTTGTTCTCTCCCTTCTCTGTCGTATACATTTGCATAATGGAACACAATCTATTTGATAATTATTTTTTGCATATGAATGAAACATGGCAGAATTCAATGTGTACCTTTTTCATTTACTTCGCAAAAAAATCACAGCTCTACCTAATTGAGCTTGAAGCTAAATTAGGTAACATGAACCAACAAACAAAGTTATCAATTAATATCACTTTTAAAAAATATAACCTTTGATTGAAGGTAATTTTCACTCAAAGATATTTTTTTTTATTAAGACCTTTGACAAAGATGATCTTCGCTCGAAGGTCAATCTTCAATTGAAGGTCTTTGCATAAAGACCTTCGAGTGAAGGACCTTTGTTTGAATAAAAGATTCAAATGAAGGTAGTTCAAAAAATTTTGCCACTCCCTTCCAAAATTTTCATATCCCAATTTTGGGACCCAATATTGTGGGATTACCCATATGTGTGTGTGTGTATATGTATTTAAATATATTTATATGTATAAATATACATATAGATATATTTACATACATTTATGTATATATTAAATATTTTTAAAAATGGTAGGAAAACTGTACATATATATGCAGTGTAAATGGTAGATATTAATTGGATGTTTATTAAAGAAAAATAATGAAGAGCTGGCAATTGCTAAATCCAAAGTGGAGTGACCTACATTTATAAACAATTTACTAATGGAGTAATTCACTTTGAGTGGAGGTAAAATGAAACAAATTGCATTTAACTACAATTAAAACCCTTGTTCAATGGTAAGGAAATAGGATAGTGGGTAGTTTGAAGTGGAGAAAGATGGTGTTAAAGGAGGAGAGAGGGAAAAGAGGTACGATAGGGGGATTCAACAAAAAGGAGGTGAATTTTTTGGTATTATGCGTATTTGGAATTGCGGAGCTATGGTATGTTACCCTATTTTTTGTGTGTCATTTTATCCCAATGCTTCTGAAAGAAGAATTGGTTTTTTTCTGTTAAGTAATCTTCTTATAAATGAATGTGGAAGTGGTTCATAAGGCTATTCTAAGGGAAATTGTTATAGGATAAGCTATGAGATAAACTATGATTTAACCCAATCGAGGAATAAACCTTTCTACTGAAAATAATGCTATTATTTAGTATCCTATTGGTCATATTATGGTCAAATAAATATGTTCAATAAAACTATCTTGACTTCGTATTTTTCAACTAAGCGTGTGAAATATTTAATCCTTCATTTTATCTAAATGAATAGGAGGTTAAATGATTATAGCTATTAACTCTAATAATATTGTGACAATATTTGACATTGTGTTTGACCTTTGTTAATATTGTGACACAATTAGAGATTGTGTTTGACCCATGTTAATACTATGATAGTATTAGAGATTGTGTTTGAATCATGTTAATTTTGTGATTGTAGAGATTCCCCTAATGTCTAATAAACTGGTGTAGATGATCATATGCACAACTCAACAAACCTAAAGATCCTATATCAAGTAGTTCATTATTCAAGAGAGGGCTTCATTGAATTATTAACCAAGGAGTCGTAGACTTTAGATGATGTTGTTAACATATATGCATTCAATAATCCTAGACATCCTACATTGGTTGAGTATAGGTAAATTGAGCATAGATAAATGCATCAAAAGCTTTTAACTGAAATTAACTTCTATCTTCAAAACCAAAGTAAGCAGATTCTAATAACTATTTAATTTCTACGGATACTTATCACTTATGACTGTAACTTAATAATTGTTTATGTTGTAGCATGTCCTAATTCGACTAACCTTCCAGAGTATTGAATAGAATATAAACTAAAGACTTCCAATTCAAAATTTACAACACAACATTCATAATAGCATAAATTAAAAACTACAAATTAAACTTGTAATGCATAATCAATCATCTAAACTAATGTGGCTCTATAGTACCTCAATTGGCCCTTGCTTTAGTTTTTGCATCTGCAAGATATTCTTCAATTACTCACTTAGGAAAACATGCTACTAAATTTTTTTTTATTATATTTCAATCACACACAAAGCTTTTGAGTAGAATCTAACAAAATGTCTTATTCAGTCTAATACATGCAAGATCTAGTTGTCCTTCTCAACAAGGTACCTTGCTATATAGGGTCTACAAGAGTCCATTTATTTATAAAGTATAAACAAACTTAAAATCAAATGTCAACTCTCCCATAAAAATAAGAAGAGGACTAGGTTTTTCTAAAAAAAAAAAAAACTAGCAAAACAAGAGTGTAGAAGTCGAATAAGGACTCTACACTTAATTAAGAAAACTATTATAAACTAGAAATGTGCACTAATAGATCATTCCTTGTTATAACTTATATTCCTTATTGGGAAAAACTCCTTTCTCCTTCATAAATTATTAAAAGATGGAGTGTCACTTGGCCATCCACGATCTTTTCCTTAAATGATCGCCTTCATCTTATTCTGAAAGTGTGCTCATGTTGTAGCAGATTAATTCCTTTCTCTACATCGAACTATCATCCCTCTACTACAGGTTGAGAAGCCTTTTGCTACGGGTTGAAATATTCTTTGCTGCAAGGGTTAGTCCTTATTTCTTTAAGGAATTTTCACTACTAATAATTATGACAACATAAAATTTTATTAAACTCACAAGCATTCAAAGTTCACACACACATTTATTAATATAACATATATCAACTTCAAATGCTTTAAAATTCTTAAAGTATATAAAATGTTTGGTAATGTCTTTGAAGTTTAGCAGAAATAAGATAAAAATAGGCAACTACAACAAAAATATAGTAGATCGCATATTCCAAATTCTCTTCTTTCTATCCTAGAACAACACCTATTGCAAAATCAAAAGTTCGGTCCTCTTAAGATAAAGCTTTGTAAGGGATATTTTGAGGGCTTCAAAAGCTTCTTGGAATGCAAAGGTCCAATCAAATTCAATGTCCTTAGAGAGGAGGATAAATAATGGGGTTGCTATCTTACTAAAATCCTTGATAAACCTCCTATAGTAACTTGCATGTCCAAGAAAACTTCTTACATCCTTTTTCTTTTGAGGAATAGTTAGAATGGAGATCAATTATATCTTGTTAGGGTCTACCAATATTCCTTTATTGGACACAAAGTGTTCCAATACCACTCCTTTAGTCATCATCATGAAAATTTTTTCATGACTCAAAGAAATGTTGTGATCTTGACACCTTTGTAGGAATTTCTCCAAAATAGTTAATGCTTCTTCATAAGAATTCCCATAAGTGGTGAAATCATCCATGGAATCGTGTGCAAAATATGGGAATATGCTTAATATTGCTCCTTGAAATTTTGCAAGAGCATTACATAATCCAAATGGTAAGACAAAATAGGCATATGTACCCCATGGGAAGGTAAAAGTGGTCTTGTTCTGATCCTCTAGAGCTATTTTTATCTAATTATACCCACTAAATCCATCTAGGAAGGAGAAATATTTCTTACCTGCTAGTGAATCCAACACTTGATCAATAAAAGGAAGGGAAAAGTGATCCTTCCTTGTTCCTGCATTTAATTCCCTATAATCTACACATGCCCTCCATTTACCTCCCTTCTTTGGAACAACCACCAATGGGGAACCCATTGGTTGTCAGATATGGGATAAATAAACCTTACATCCATCAATTTTTGTAATTATATTTTGACTATGTCACACACGTCTGGGTTCATTCTCCTCTGAGGTTGCCTCACGAGCTTGTAGCCTTCGTTAATATAAATTCTATGCATGCATAGGTGAGGATTTGCACCCTTCATGTCATGATACTCCCATCCAAATATTGTTATGTGAGCTTGTAACATGGTTAGTAATGAATATTTTTGGGTAACTGTTAATTGGTTATTGGAATTTAGTGTTCTTCCTAGTGTGATCTCTATGTTTAAGGCAGATGACTTGAAAAAAGCAATATCAAGACCTAACAGATTGAGATTGTAATTATGGGGGAGTAGTGTCTGAAAAAGTTGAGAAGTAGACTCAAAGGCATTTGTAGGTATTATGTTATATAAAGGACAATGTAAGCATGTGAGGCAGTGGTGTTATTGTGGTTCCCTACCATAAGAGTTTTGCATAATGTTGGAAAGGACTTCATCTTCATCCTAAATGTCTACCATTGGGCCATATTCAATGGTCATGGGTGTTTATGAAGAATATTGGTCATCTTCATCAAGGGCTAGCAATACAGTTTGATCCAAGCCTGTATGTGGTTATGTAGCTAGGTAAATAACTAATTTTTAGTCACATTTCCATTGGAAATGATCATGTTGCTAGACCTACAACCAATGAATGCATTTGCAATGGCTAACCATGGCCTTCCTAAGATTAAGGGGTATCCTGCAAAGTTTGCTTTAGGTTGTAAGACCATAAAATATGTAGGATATTCCCATGAATCTAGTGTGATGACTAAATCTTCCATAATACCCACTGGTTTAATAGTTGACTTATCGACTAGTTGCAAAATAGTAGGCATGGGTCAGAGTTCCATTAATTGAAGTTGTTTTATATTTTCTTTTTTCATAACATTTATGGTTGCTTCTAGGTCAATTAAGGTGTTTTTAATGAGAGCTTCATTAATTTGGACATCTACTACAGGGCTTCCAAGGTCTACATATTTTAGAACAACTATATTGCCTAACATGATGTCAACAAGTTATCTTAAGACATGAATAGTTTAGGGTCCTTTCACTTTTTTCTTAGATTTTTAAGGCACATCTTTCTTCTAGTTTTTGTTTATATTGGTACATCCTTAATTGCTTGAATTAGGGGTACTTTATGCAAACATTTCTAAGTTGGCCAATAGGTCAAGTTCGGGTTCAAAATGGGATTTTTGTGTGGTTAGTCTATCAAGGAATTGTGTTTCCAGACTTGTGATGTATTTTCTATGTCTGACCTTGTTTGGGATGCTTTGTTTGGTTGTCATTATTTTCTATTGGGGTTCCTTGTCACTAAGCTCTGTAATGTGAGTAGATGAAGGTGCAACAAGTATCTTTCCTGAACAAAGGTGGACATCAGTCACCTCAGCCTCGTAGGTTGGGAATTAGATGGTGTCATTAGTATAAGCCTACTGGATAGGCTTTTTGTTATGGTTTGGTGCAGGTTGAGCTAACAACTAAGGTGCTCTTGGTTGTGATGGTGTAGTTATGGCTAGATTTGGCATTATGGCAAGTTATTGTGGTTGTGGGTAGTTTATATTTTCTAGTTTTACTATTGTTGACTCCCACGCCATTATGGTGGCCATTGGTTTTGCTGGGGTGGCCACTGGGAATTGTAATTTGGGGCTTGGTAAGGTTGTGGTGGCCATATCCCCTACCATGGAGCCCAATTAGGTGCTTGGGCCATTGGCCATGATTGATTTTGTGTATTATTTCAGGGCTGATTGTTCCAATGTGAGAAGTTTGAATTACCCTCAGTAAATGACATATTATAATACAATGGATCTTGAGGCATACCTTGTCTTTTTTACCATGGTTTGCATTGAGAAATGTAAAATAGTTGGCCTTCCTCATCCTCCAGGGATTGAAATTCATACTTCCCTTTCTTTTCTTCAAAAATTCTAGCCACCTTCTTGCATTTATAGTTTATCCTCTTCTGGTGGTAATGTGGATAGTATTCAGTGAGAAGTACCTTCACTTCCTCTTACTTATTATTGATATTCTAGGTGTCTAATTGGGTAGCTAGGTGGCTGATTATGTCCTCCTTCATGTTGGACAAAAGGTTACCGAGTTCCACCCTTGAGACCCCAGTGGATGTTTTATTGTAAGAAGTTCTATCAACCTTGGTCTTCTTTATGGATGATCTCAAATAGTTTCTACATACCTTGCAAATTTCCTCAAAATTTAGTTGAGAGATATCTCTTGCCACTATGAGGTTTAAAGTATCCATACAGTCCTCATGTACTCATAAAAGTACCAGTTTTAATGACTCGGGAGAGAGCCTATTCAGATGCAATTTCTTTAGATAGAATTTAAATCTTTCCACATAATCCTCAAGTGGTTCACCTTCTCTTATGATATGATGAATATGTTGTCTCTCTTCTTGTTTGTTCCTTTGCAATAATCTTGATATTTCTATAAGAATTTGGCCTTCATTATTTCCTAGTTGGGTACTACATTTCTCCCCAACTCCATAAACCATTGCAAAGAAGCATATTTTAAGGTGGGTGGAAAGAGTTTGTGATGCAGAGCAGGGAGGATTTTGTCCAACAATCACAATTCAAAGTATTTCAAACAATCTTTTCACCTCTAAGACCCTAACTTGGTGACTTCTCACAATTTCTCCATCTTTGCCTCGTAGCATTCTAAACAGTGTTTTTTGACCATATCTTGTAAAAGAAACTTCAAACCCACAAGCCACTCATCATTTTAAATACCCATTAGTCTCTACTTTAACATATTCAAAAGGGAGATGGGGTTGTTTAAGAACAATACCCTCTAAAAATTGTTGCTACACTGAAGTGAGGCTTAATTAGCCCTATTTTCCAAAGAAACACCCAACCAAACACCCTTTCAACCTTAAATATCCATTGTAGGACCTCAACCAAGTTAAAAAATCTTTGAATCAAAAAATTTATCAAAGGAATTCCCACAAGTTCATCCAAACCACAAAACCCTTACCTAGGCCTATTTATGCTTGTTCAAGGAGGGTTTATTGAATCTTCATGCTCCAGGCCTATATCTTGCAAAATAACACTTCAAACACTTCGAATATGACCTTAAAAATATTTTACCACCATTACATGATCAATCCAAAAATCTTTTGTACAAACCCTAGCATCTACACCTATCTTTTGCTTGAAAACATGTAAAATTCACCCTAGGGCATCTCCATATTAGCCCCAAACCTCCTTCCCTACAACTGCTAACCTACTAACATGAATGAAAACCATATCTAACACCATTCCACCAAATTTTGAAACATTTCATTAGTGGAATGGTCTCTTAAACCATTTTTTCTCCTTCAAACCCTCAAAACAAGATTCTACAGATCGTTTTCAGAAAAATGCTTCTAGAATTATTCTGCCTTGATGAAATCAAATCAAACAAAAACAAAAACTCTCTTAGTTCATGCCACCATAAAATTAAATGCATTTTAGAACAATAACACTCAGTACGGAACCTTACTGTAGCCTGTAGCAGCATAATTATGTAAGAAATTGCAAAAAATGAAGTTTTTCTATTGCTTCAACACCAAAAATCTTCAACAGAACCTTTTCATCGAGTTTATAGAGCATATTTAAACTTTTACCATCAAAACCGAAAGGTTCTAACCACCTTTTGAACTTATGACCCTTCAAATTCCTAAATCAAGCCAAAAATTGCAAAGTTCTAATGTAAATTTTGCAACAAACTACAAAACTTGACAACTTGTACACAACCGACCCAAAATGACTCCATACATTGGAAAATGGTCTATTATGACCTTATTACATGACATAAGACCTTATTTACATAATTTGACATGGTGCCCATGCACCATACACTTGGAAAAAAAAAGAACTCAAGTTCCTTGAGGATTGTATTACATCAAAACCATGTTGCATCTTATCATCCAATGATCTCGAAGCTGCATCTCCATCTGGTGACCCCTTCCAATGAGTCAAGTATTGAAAACATTCATTGTCTCTTGCTTTTGACTAGTTCTTTCCTTGAAATTGCTTCTCTACACTTGATGTGTGATCCTTGATCTGTGCTACACTTGGAAATGCTGTCAAAATGGCTTCCTTATCTTCTACCACACCTTCTTGTACCTTGTAAAGATCTATCTTCTTCTTACCTATAAATTCCTTATCTTCCTCAAGATTTATAAATTCCTTCTTACCTAACATTATCACCTTTGCTACCTTAGTTTTTTCCTTAACATCTTCTTGCAATGGTGTTAATGTAAATGTGATTCCATCTTTCTCAATCTCATAAGTATTGTTCCTACCATCATAAATTGCATGTCTATCAAACTGCCATGGTCTTCCAAGCAACAAGTGGCATACATCCATGGGCAACACATCACAAAGAATCCTAGCTCTTATTCACCTATACTGAATTCAACCCAAGCTTGCTCATTCACCAAAACAGATTGACTTTCATTCAACCAGGACACTTTATAAGGTGTTTCATGAGGTATCTTTTCCAACTTTAGTTTATCAACCATTTCTTTAGACACCATGTTATGAGTACTCCCTGAATCTATTACAACTTTACATACCTTTCCATTGCATTTTCAAGTTGTCCTAAATAGTGTTCTCCTTTGTTGTGGTTCTTTCTCCTTGGATGCTTTGAGGAGTGTTCTTCTCACCATTAAGGATTCTCCAACTTCTAGATTAGCAAGCTGATTAGGAGAGTTAACACTCTCACAATCTTCCTCTTGCACCAATTGAACTCTCTTATCACCACTAGTTGAAGTAGAATCTTGTTTATCCGAGCATTTCCATGCTTGATGGCCAAACTAATTGCAATGATAACATCTCCCTTAAAATGTACTTGAACCTCTACGTTTTCCACCAAATCTTCCTCTAAAGCCTCTAAAGCCAACTCTTTGATCAACAACTTGGTCTTTGCTTTTACTTTCATCTTCTTGGTCTTCATAGGAATGCCTTGTACCTCTTACTCTACTAGTGTTGCCTCTGCCTCTCCCTTGTATTTCTTACCTTCTTTTTAACTTCTCTTCTACCCTAGCAGCCAACTGAAAACATTCTTCAACCATCCTAGGAGTAGCAAGACTCACTTCATCCTGAATTTAGAATCTCAAACCATTCATATACCTTGCTATCTTTTCATTTTCATCTTCAACATGACCAACCCTAATACTCAACTTGTGAAATTCTTCAGTGTAGGCCATAACATCCTTATCATTTTGCTTTAACTTTTGCAACTTCTTAAAATTTTGTATTGCATGATCACCTGGCAAGAATTGGCTCTTGATCTTTGACACCATCGTATCCCATAAACTGATTTTTGTTTTTCCCCTTTTCACTCTCTCCTCCTATACATAGTTCCACCAAGTTAGAGCAGGACCTTTCAACTTAGTTTTAGCAAACTTTACCTTTTGATCATCTACAACCTCCTTGTATTCAAAGTAATTGTCCATTGCATCAATCCAATCTAGTACTTTTTCTGCATCCAACTTCCCACTATACATTGACAAATCCATTTTCACCTCAAAAGCATCTCCTTTAACATCCTTGAGCATTTTCACCATCCTTCTCTCATCAGGGTCCAACTCATCATCACCTTGGACTCTTCTTGGAGGGTCTTCATTCTCACCCTCTTCTGCTCGGTCACTTTCCTCTTTAGTGGCCTTTCCTCTTCTTTGATTTGTCTCCAATGATGAAAATATAGCTAAAAGTGCTTCTTGTGATTCCTTTAAAAACCTTATTTCCCTACCAAGGGATTGACTTCCTTTAGGAGGCATCTTATCCTTTCAAATTACAACTTTTCCCTTCTTCAAATTGTAACCTTTCTCCTTTAAAAGATCAAAAACCTATGCTCTAATACCAATTGAATTAGAGCAGGGAGGAGGTTGTCCAACAATCACAATTCAAACTATTTCAAACAATATTTTCACCTCTAAGACCCTAACTTGGTGACTTCTCACAATTTCTCCATCTTTGCCTTGTAGCATTCCAAACAGTGTTTTCTGACCATACCTTGCAAAATTAACTTCAAACCCACAATCCACTCATCATTTAAAATACCCATTAAGCTCTAATTTAACATATCCAAAAGGGAGATGGGGTTGTTTTAGAATAATACCCTCTAAAAATTTTTGCTACACTGAAGTGAGGCTTAATTAGCCCTATTATCCAAAGCAACACCCAACCAAACACCCTTCCAACCTTAAATATCCATTGTATGACGTCAAATAGGTTAAAAAAGCTTTGAATCAACAAATTTTATTAGAGAAATTCCCACAAGTTCATCCAAACCACAAAACCCTTACCTAGGCCTATTTATGCTTGTTCAAGGAGGGTTTATTGAATCTTCATGCTTCAGGCCTCTACCCTACAAAATAAAACTTCAAACACTTCAAATATTACCTTCACAAGATTTTCCCACCATTACATGATCAATCCCAAAAGCTTTTGTACAAACTCTAACATCTACACCTCTCTTTTGCTTGAAAACATGTAAAATTCACCCTAGGGCATCTCCATATTAGCCCCAAACCTACTTCCCTGCAATTGCTAACCTACTAACATGAAATAAAACCCTATCTAACACCATTCCACCAAATTTCTAAGCATTTCATCGGTGGAATGGTCTCTTAAACATTTTTTCTCCTTCAAACCCTCAAAACAGGGTTCTACAAACCGTTTTCAGAAAAATACTTCTAGAATTCTTCTACCTTAATGAAATCAAATCAAACAAAAAAAAAACAAAAACTATATTAGTTCATGCCACCATAACATTCAATGAATTTTAGAACAAAAATACTTAGTACGAAACCGTATTGTAGCCTATAGTAGCATAATTATGTAAGAAATTATAGAAAATGAAGTTTTTCTATTGCTTCAACACCAAAAATCTTCAACATAACCTTTTCCTCGAGTTTATAGAGCATATTTAAACTTGTACCATCAAAACCCAATGGTACTAACCACATTTTGAACTTATGACCCTTCAACTTCCCAAATCAAGCCAAAAATTACAAAGTTGTAATGCAACTTTTGCAACAAACTACAAAACTTGACAACTTGTACACAACCGACCCAAAATGAATCCATACATTGGAAAATGGTTTATTATGACCTTATTACATGACATATGACCTTATTTACATAAGTTGACATGGTGCCCATGCACCATACACCCAGACAAAAAAAGAACTCAAGTCCCTTGAGGACTGTATTACATCAAAACCATGTTGCATCTTATCATCCAATGATCTACAAGCTGCATCTCTATCTAGAAACCCCTTCCAATGAGTCATGTATTGAAAACATTCATTGTCTCTTGATTTTGACTAGTTCTTTTCTTGAAATTGCTGCTCTACACTTGATGTGTGATCCTTCATCTATGCTACACTTGGAAATGCTGTCAAAATGGCTTCCTTATCTTCTACCACACCTCCTTGTACCTTGTAAAGTTATGTCTTATTCTTTAATCTCCTTGTGTAATCAAATTTGACCACATTTCTTTGTAACTCACCTTTCACCTCTTCACCTTTAGCTTTCACGTTTTCCACCTGCTATGGTGCATCTACAACTGCTTCTTGATCAACTTTGTAGACCTCTGATATGAAAGAACTAACATCAGACTTACCAACCTAAAATTTACCAAACCTTGAACTGTCCTCTTTGAAAAAAAATGAACAAAACACTTTTTTGATCATCCCCTCAACATGCTTCTCCAACCAATCTTGCATTCCCACAATCAATTCATCCTTGACCTTCTCAATCTCATTTTCCCTCAAAATCAAATCACTCTTCATCGCTGTTGTCTTAGCATCTTCATTGTTAGTGGTGGTTGTAAACTCCTCATGTTTTTCTTCCTCAAGCTTTATAAATTCCTTCTTACCTAACATTATCACCTTTGCTACCTTAGTTTGTTCCTTAACATCTTCTTGCAATGGTGTTAATGTAAAAGTGATTCCATCTTTCTCAATCTCATAAGTATTGTTCCTGCCATCATAAATTGTATGTCTATCAAACTGCCATGGTCTTCCAAGCAACAAGTGGAATTCATTGAATTCAACCCAACCTTGCTCATTCACCAAAATAGATTGAATTTCATTCAACCAAGACACTTTATAAGGTGTTTCATGAGGTATCTTTTCCAACTTTAGTTTATCAACCATTTCATTAGACACCATGTTATCAGTACTCCCTGAATCTATTACAACTTTACATAGCTTTCCATTGCATTTTCAAGTTGTCTTGAATAGTGTTCTCCTTTGTTGTGGTTCTTTCTCCTTGGATGCTTTGAGGAGTGTTCTTCTCACCATTAAGGATTCTCCAACTTCTGGAGCAACAAGCTGATTAGGAGAGTTAACACTCTCACAATCTTCCTCTTGCACCAATTGAACTCTCTTATCACCACTAGTTGAAGTAGAAGCTTGTTTATTCAGACACTTCCATGCTTGATGGCCAAACTGATTGCAATGATAGCTGTGGATTTGAAAAATCCCTTGAGCTCCCTTTGGGTTAATACTATTTTTCTTGGCTTCTGCTTGCGCCCCATACATTTGAATATTCCCCGATCCCTTTTTGAAGAACTTCGCCAGCTGTCGCCATGTGTTCATCGTGCGCTCCTCGCAAGGACTTCTTCCTTCGCTCCCCTTCCAAGCCCCGCCATGCTCCCACATGTCAGCAACGTAGGCATTTGAATCCTTCTTCTCATCACTTCTCAATTGAGCTCTTCCTACATGCATGTAGCATCGTTCCACATACACTTTTTGGGCGAACCCCATAGTCAGTGCTAGCGATGAAGACTTCTCCATGGGCATTTCATCAAAGGGAAGGAAAGAGCAAGCAATGAGCCCCACCATATTGCCACGTGTCCTAACTGACTCTGTGGGTAAGTGATACATGTCTGAACGAGGTTTTGTTGCTTCTACACTGGGACCACCACCATCATTCTTAGGGGATGCATCTGGCTCGAGGGCGACTGCATTCTATGGCTCAAATTTTTTTTGTTGCACGGCCTTAGGAAATCATTGCTTTGGGCATCATGGCTTGTGATGAAGGAATATTTTCTGTTACTGGTTTTTCAAGCGATGGGACTATTTTCTATATATACTGCTTCTTCCTTCTGAAAATGAGTTTAGGATATACAAAAAAATTATGAAAATACACCATGCCTTTTGTATTGTTTTTTAGATTATTGGATAAGACTCACAGAATGTGCCATTGTTCAACCTTTCTGTTTCTTAGCTATTTGACAAAACATTATATTGTGCCATTACTATAATGAGTAGTTTATTTGCAGAACTTCTATGATTTCAATATAAGTTTTCTGATTTAGAGCATGCCTTTGCCTCTTCTTTTCGGTAAATGTGTATGGGAGTTATTTTATGTTATTGGATAAATTATTCAGGTTTTCATCTTTGATTTTTGTTATTCTGGGACATGCAGATTGCTGAACGGGCCCTTAAATCTCATCCAAAAGATAGATTTACCGTGCCTACATCTATATCTTGGTGCATCACCTTAGTTAGATCTTTATTTTTTATATCCGCTTCCTTTTCCCATTCCAAAAGCCCCAAATACAGAAGAAGCTGACTTCTTTAAAAACCTGGAGGTCACTCTATTTAGCGCAATTGGTCCCCCCATTAACCGAGTTTCCCATAAGGCTGTTACCTTGCCAATATTTGGAATCAACAATTTCTATGGTTTGCTTTCTGTTTCTTGGTCAAAACTAATTTGATCAATTTGTGATTCAAGTTGACTGGGTGATTTGATGACTGCACTGCTGGGCTCATTGCGGAGTTGAGAAGATTCTAATCAAAATTGCCTGGGAGCATAAACCCTAATTTCACTACTTGATGCCTTGAAAAGTTGGGTGATTGTTGGGCTCACTGCGGAGTTGAGAAGATTCTGATCAACATTGCCTGGGAACACAAACCCTAATTTCACCATTTGATGCCTTGAAAATTTGGGCGCCTATCTTCCTCTGGGGCGCCCATGGTTTCCAGACTTAGTTTTTATTCTGCAAATTTCAACTTCCTCCTTTGTTTGATGTGCTTTCCTTTCCCTTGCTCATTGGAGTTGAAATATTCTCTAAGGCATGAGTGTTTGGGCACCTAAACTGAGCTGGGGCATTTGAAGTTTCAAGACTTAGCCAAAAATTTGCATTTTCAACTTTTGCAGCCTCCTTCCATTCTTCATTCTGTGTGTACGTCCATCATTTCTCATCTTTTGTTTAGTGCTTGAAACTCTGGATTTGACACCTGGCAATTGAATGACCTCCATTAATGGCCTTGGATCTCTTAAAAAGCTTATGAAAAAGCAAAATAGACCCACTAGGGTAAAACTGATCTTTTTGTGATTCTGACTGCACTAGCCTGATGATGAAGTATTTTCGGCCAATCAAAATCAGTTTGAACCCTAGAAGCCAAACTTTCTATTTTTAGAAAATTTTGCCAGCATCTGTTTTGAAAGAAACCCAGAAAAACCCAGAAAAGTTCTATATTTAGAAATTTTCCTAAAATTTAGGGTCGAAAAACTAAGATCTGGGTTTTGTAGACTTGGTTGCTCTAAGTAGACCTAGATTGTTAGATTTTGGAAATTTTGAGTTTTTGACCCTCATGCAAGACATGTAAACCCCAATTTTGATCTTTTTTGACAAATTTGACAAGACTTTTAACCATTTCTACAAAATGCCTAAGTGTAGCAAATTTTTTAATTTGGGGTACAACATACTGCTCAACTGACATGGCCATCTCCCTTAGCTCACGAAACTCATCCGCACGACACTGTCGCCAATGCTTGGACAAGAACCGATCTCTAAATCTCTCTAAAAACATCTCCCATGAGACTAAATCTATATCCAAATGAAGCTTCTGCTCCTCCAAATGCCACCACGTGGAAGCAAAACTTCTGAGGTGCATGATAACACACCTAGCCTTGGTGTTGCTACCATTTGGATGCATGGCGAAACATCTGTTTAGATCAATTAACTAGGTCTCTGCCTCCAAACCACTACTAGACCCATCAAAAGTAGGAGGACGTGCTCTCAAAAGATCCCTCATGTGTCCAGCTAATATAGCCTCCTGCTCAATTGTAATCTCTCTCCTCCCGGGATACCTCTCTGTCTCTCTAAACACCAACTGATCTCCCTCCTATCTCGAACCTAAGCAAGAAAGAACCTCCTCAAGTAAATGATGCAACTGTGCGCCCTCCAACCCTGGTTGATCAGGATTTTGACCTCCACCTCCCTGATTATTTTGGGAACCCTACTATTCCTCGCAATCAGACTCGTGCAAACTTTGAGGAGGGGAGTCCTGGCGATTAGCCCCACGTCCACCACCACGACCTCTACCACGTCCCCGACCTTGACCTCTATGCATTATCCTACACAAACACCACCAAGGACAAGTTCAGGGTGTTAGACGAGGTCAACAGGGGAAAACATAAACTTTAGAATCCATGCAACTAAGACAACATAATGGGCTCATGTATATACCCAGAGTGCCCAGTGTTAGAACTTGGCTCTGATACCATGTGCAACGCCCCACCACGAAACCCTAGAGGACAACACACTATAACACCTAAAAAATAGAATTTTTTTTTGAAAGTACAAGATTGCAAATGAAATAATAGTTTGTTTTCTAATCTAAGTCCTCTAAGGTCCATGACTACGCTACTAGATTCCCATTAATAAACTAGTAGAAACTTTAAATCATTACATTAAACAATTTCCATCAACAATATGAATTACATTTTATTCATCACATTTAAGAGATCAACTAATCAAAATTATCCAAATCGTATCAACAATATAATATCTCATATGAATTACATTTTATTTATCGCATTTAAGAGATCAACTAATCAGAATTATCAAAATCGTATCAACAATATAACATCTCATAGCAATCCAATTAACTATCATATGCAATAACATCAATCACATTATCCATTACATAAGAGAGATTTTATAATTAATTACAATATTACATTACATCATTGTTTCCTCCAATGAGAGAGGAGAGTACATCAAAATTACATTACATGCTAAAGCTGATTTGTGGTACATTACAAGTACATAAAAGATAGTCCACATGAATTAGAACAAGTGCAAAAGTCTTCATATCCAGGAGTAGTCACCATGAACACGAACAAAGTGAGGGAACCCAATGGAGTACAAGGCACATTCCACCTGACCATGTGGAACCCTAAGGTCCACCCCCTGTGCTAGGAGATAGCAATAAGGTCCCACCACAAAATAGTCATGAGACAAAAGACAACACAAAGGCTAACACGACTCTAATGTACAAGTACAGTACAACATCACATGACACTGACACCACTTCTAGAGGCACACAAACATCAAAGGGAGACAAGATACAAGGGAATACTAGGTTACTGTAGGGAGGAGTGTCATCACATAGTTTGTTATGGGTTACCCTGGTAGATCTTCCTAGGTCCTGACCCCCATCTTGGGTTACCTTGGCAACCTCTACCGATCTCTGACCCCCATACAAACCTATACGAAATTAGCATACCTCTCATGAGGACAAGGCAGTTGATCTTTCCATTCCAGGCCTTCTCATCTCATCTCAAGCCTAAATGAGCACTTGAGCCATGAGTGAGGCATTCACTTATCATGATTAGTGTGAATACTACCCAACCCCCTAATTCATTTTAGGTTATCACTTAATTACGAAACTCCCACATGGGTTACCCTAGTGCCACTTTGTGCACCGACCCCCATTGAGAGCCACTCCCCTACTAGCACTTAGGAGACCCAATGAAATCAATAGGGAAAATCCAATCTTGCACAATCACAAAACCTCATTAACATACACAACAAGGCGAGGCATAAACCATCTCGCACACAAGTCTCAACCACAGAGGAGAATATACCATCCAAGGCCAATGACCCTCATATACTCATTCAATACATAAACCACCATCTCAAAGGATTATCAAAGAATTCCATCAAGAATAAAATTCCCCCTAGCCTCTAGAGGACTCCTAATTTTCACCTCACAAGATGACTTAAACATTTGAACAAAAACCCACAATTCATTCCCAAATCAACATTCACCTTGCTTCACATAAACAATTCAAACAATAATAGAAATGTGGATTCTAGAGTGGGTTTATAAAGCATCCATATCATGTTACTGAATATTCATCTTAACCCAATTAATAATCTTTTATTCCAAATAAACTAGTCTTTCATTTACATAATGCACTAATCCTTCCATATCCAAATTTTACTCTATTTCATTTACTTCTCTTACATGATCATTTTATAATTAAAGCAACAATGTTCACTTATTGATCTCATCAACTATATACACATATGCTCATATACAAGATTATATATATAAACATATATAAGTATGTATATATATACATATGTATATACACATGTTTCAGCATATATATATATATATCTACATATTTATATGTCTAATTACATAAGTTTTATTTTGTCAAGCAAGTTTTGTTCCAAAATAGAGAATATAGATTAAACCATATAGATGTCTGTATATATATATACATATATTTATACATATATTTATACATATAGATATATACATATATATGTATTGATATATATATATATATATACATTCATTTATCATAATCGAATACCAATAGAAATACAAAATACAAATTATGAATACGTATAACAAATCCATTGAATGCAAATTTCATCGCATAACCATGTGTAAGCATGTACCCATATATATATATGTATGTATATATGTTTAATAGTTTAACAATGAAAAACTTGAATGCTATGGCATTATAAATACACAGCTCAGCGCTTCACAGTGCAACATATAACAACTACAAACCCCCTCATATATCGACATGCCTATATTTGTGCAAAATGAATATCAAATGCATACAATATACATCTTAGAATGTATAATAGTTAACTGAAAGTTTACAGTAAACAACTCGGCTCAACATGAAGAGAGGCGGTGGTATAAACCAAGAAGAAATAGGGAATAAACTAAAATTGCATGGTGCCAATTAAGAAGAATAAGACATTTAAGAAGGATACAACCCAGTCAGGAAATATTGAACTAAGGAGATACAAATGAAGAACATGAAACCCCAAACAAGGCCTCGACTGAGTGACAGGATAAATAGGATGAAAGTGAGGTATACACAAATTAGATAGGACAAATACTTAAGAAACTATCAAGCCAGGAAATTGGCAGGCGTGTAGCCAAGCTTCCACAACCACAACCAGTATATACCCAGAAAATGGGTGAGGAAAAGAAAGATGGTCGACCACCATCAAGCCGCTAGCCTAAAGCATAAATCAATCGTGGCCTCTAGCATTTAAACCCAGTATGATGGGATATTATGCCTCTAAGGAATAGAATTTAAAGGAAAAGTATAGAATGATGGCAAGGAAAACAAAATCAAAATTTCCAGCATCAGGCAATAACTATATGGCTACAATCAAAACCTTCGAAGGAAAGAGGAAAGCAAGAACGGATCAAAGGTCACACCAAATAAAGAAAAGAGAGTGTATTTACTATTGCAGATGAAATTCTTTGTTTATTTGTAGACGAATTGGGGAAAATGTTAAACAAGCAACAAGATAAGAAAATATTCCCAAAAGAATTAAGGTTTCAAAAGTTGTATGGAATTTACAAAATAAGCACACTCAGAAATTAATAAGAATGGTTTTGTTTCCAGCAGAACAATGATTCCATTTCTATTTCCTACAAGTTTAGAATTCAGTTTAGCAAGAACCTGGTTTCTCCTACTTGCCAAAGTGATAATTTGATGTAGAGCTCACACTCACAGCTTGCTACTACAACCCAACTTCAACACCTTCAGAATTTCCACACACTGCAAAACCCCTAATTCCAAAGCTTCCCAAAAACCCCAAGAAAAGATTTCAAGAACAAGAAAATATTCACAACAGAGAGACAAAATCCATTTTTCTAGATAATCTCCAAAAGCTCCCTTTTCTTTTGCAAAATAACCAATTTATTTTTCCACTTTCCCCAACTTCATTACAACATTCATTTCTTTAATTTTAATTGTTTTATTTAATTTCCCCATTACTGACAAGTACCACTAATTATTATTATTATTATTATAATTTTAGCCATATCTTATAATTTGCACATAATTAAATCAAATATTAATATATTTAATTTATTAATTTAATCCTTTCATTTTAATTTGCTTGCACAATACAATAATTAATATATTTATTTAAATATTCCTTTTAATTTTTTTTTTTATTAGACTGCAGGAATCGGGTAGCACAACCTCCTATAAACTGCAGTGCGCCTAGTAAACTTTTTAACGTGACCGGCGGCGCTAGCGCGACACGCCCTTCGGTACCACGGGGGTGGGGGAGACTAGACCTCGTGAACAACCTCCTGCAACAAGAAAAATTTAGCCAACCGAGCTAGGGCCCCCACCCCTATTTAAATATTCCTTTATTAAATAATAAATTTTGATTTATTTAAATCAAATAAATCATTAATAATATTTTATTTTTCAAAGCCACAATTGAATTAAAACATTTATTTAAATTATCAAATACCTTTTACCCACAATAATCTTTTATTTTAATATAATGATCAATCAAGAACTAATCAAACAATTAACTCAAATGAACATAATACCAAATAGTACCTAACCTCGAAGAAAAATGGAAGGCAATACACAACGACATAGACATACCAACTCAAACTGACCACACATCTATAGGGAATGGAAAATGGATACTCATCCTCGCCAGAATGATGGCTCAACATAGGGGACCAGATGCTATCTCCAAATCAACAATCTCCATTAGGATTAAGGCATGCTCAAACCTGGCAATTCAGGTGGAGTCGATGCCTGGTACCTGCAACCTACAACAAAACACATGATCGAGCATGTTTATAGACAAACAGTCAAACACACCGTGAGAGGGAAGTCACAGCACCGTAGGGCACTCACAAGTGAGTGATACGACACTACTCCTCTTCACCAAAATACGTCGATGCACAATAATCAGATACTAAAATCTTGATAAGAACATACATCAAATAATCACATAATAATCATAGCAATAATAACCTAATGAATCAATTAAACTGATCTACTAAGCATGGCATAAACATAAACATCAGTAATAAAGTATCATCATAATTGTGTATCAAAGTATCATAATGTCCAAATACAACCAAGTCACTGTTAGAAACGAAAAGCAAACCGAGGGGCACTACACATTTTTATGTTATTAACAACGAATTACTCCAAACTTGGATGCTTTAATACAAAGTGATTGAATATTCATAAGCTACAATATAAAGTGTAAAACGCATAATAATAGGAAAAGCAAAGAACAAGTTATAAACTAGTCAAAGCACCATTTATATGCTATTATTGCGGAGTGACTCATCTCTACTCTGTTGCTCAATAAAACTATGACCAAGTTGACATGGTATAGGTGTTTCCTGTAAACAAAGGACTATTTCAATAAGAGAAACCGCACCAAGAGATAAGGGAGTTGGTTAATACTTGGCACCAACATATAGAAACTCTTTAAGTCTGTAGAATTCTATTTTGGTTGCAATTCAACTGTCATCATTTGGGCATGTGCACCTTTGAATTAGTCTTTAGCTGTTGTCAACTAAATGAGTCGATTTGTAGCATAATATGATGAGTTTACACTCAAAAATTTTCCACCTTTAAGCTGTATATAGTGAGTCGATTTGCATGAAGAGAGCTATTGATTGGAATGCCTTTCTTGTAGGCTACAATGTCTCAATTTTTTGTCTAAATAGAGGGACAAGTTCTCTCATTTGGGACACACTTCTCTGCAAACTTATTCTGCTGCAATTATTCTGAGAGCTGTAAATTTTGATATCTAAGAGTATTTGTGTGAGAGCTGTGAATTACTTTGTGAGTGCATATTGTTATCTTGAGAAAGGAGTCATAGTGAAAGTATTTCTTTGAGAGAGCTAAGTGAAGCTAGGAAGCTACTGTTGGAAGGTTGTGCGTCAAGTCAATCGATTGGATTAAGGATCTAATCTTCTCTTAGTTGTCTTTATTTATGAAAGAATGAAATTTGTATGGTTGTTTGGTACTACTTGAGAATACTTGCATTAGGGAATCATAACATTTGCTTTAGAAAGGAAAAGAAGTTGTTTTATGCTTTTCTATGAAAGTGCTTGTAATTACTCTGTAATAGGAGGGATTGTTTATCATAAGTATAAATATACTAGCTGTGATTGAACAAGAATAGCTTAAGGGCTATTCATAATGTGAAACATATTAATGTCATGAAGTGACTTGACACTATTGGCTTATGATTTTAGGAAATCTTAGGAATGATAAGGTTTAGTTGTACATCAATAGTTTGGAAGAAATGATAGGATGAGTTATTGCTAATCTGTACGTATATGATCACTTGATATTACCTTGCTACTGGATAAAACCCTAGGTTGGGAGTAACCTATTTGGGTTGAGAAGTATATTGAAACCTAGGTTAATTAAGATTTTCCTACTTGGTTGGAACATTTACTTGATTACCCATTGGAACCAATAGGTTAAGAATAACTTGCTTGGATGGGATGTATTTTGGTCTTGATTGGAACATATAGGGTTAGATTAACCTGTATAATTGAAATAGTCATTGGTTGATGACTTTATCCTAGGAATAGGATATATCATGGTTAAAACTCACCTATGTGATTTAAAAGATCACTTGAGTTTATGTGATACTATATGTTTGGAAACATAGGTGGGATTACCTATTGAGTTAAAGTTGCTACTTGGTTAGTTGCTTTATACTCTTGTCATGAAGTTATAATGTTGACAAGATTCTACTCTTAGAATAACTCTTTTTATTAAAGGAGAATACACTCTCGAATGGAATCATCTAATATGAGTATTCTTCAATTGAGGCTAATCATTGATGTTGACATATTATTAATGAGTATTACTTATTATGTGATATTTTACTTAATGGAATCAGTTATTTAATCTATGATTAGATGAAGCTTATGTAGCTATACTCTAGATTATAAACAATACTTGGGACTAGGTTATCTTTTGAAGTGAATAACTTGTCTATGCAAAGTTAATTTGTAGACTAGAAAAGCTCATATGTCATACCTAGGATGGGAATATCCATTGAAGGGGTAACTAGTGCTTAGGCTTATTGGTAGAGATACCATAGTGTTTTGGGAAAAGGGGAATAGGTTATTTTTGAGGTTATGGATTACCTATGGAAGGAAAATACCTAAACATAGTATATGAATGATCATAATCCAAACTGAGCTATAAAAGTGTATGTGAATAGGAAGTGTTATCAATCAATATTGTGTCCCTTGCTAAGTTGCAGAACTTAGCTTATTGGTGAAACATGGGATCCTTTCCAAGTTTTTGGGTCACCTATGATGGAAAGGAACCTCTAGAGAAGGTTGGTTCCTTTGATACCTCACCTAAAACTTAAACTAATGCTGTTTCAAGGAAAAGAGTAAGAAGGAAACATGAAAATGAACCTACTTTTCCTGTTGTGATGCACCAAATGATTTTTTCAAAGCCTACACTGTTGTTTTAACACACAATTCCCTCAATAATTCAGTTGGTTCTCACACAACTCAAAAATTTACACATATTAATGCATAAGTGTTTCATAGGAAGGTTTGAGTTTTACAGATTAAGAGGAAAAGAAATGTTTCACACTTAATAGCTATTCAAACCAACAACATAAACTATAACCTGCACTAAATATGAGTTAAAAAGTGTTAGCATATTTTTCCTTATGGCACAAAATTAGCTTTAATAGGTTGCTCATGGTTGTCTATAAGAGTCTTGGTTGTGTCAAGGTTTGCAGATATTTTGATGTTGTGGAAACATGTCCCAAAAAATCCTTATTATTTCACAAAAAATTGCATACATGATCTTTATGGATGAAATTTTGGTTAGAAAAGTTCAAGTTTTGAAGAAATGTAGGGTTAGGTTTCCTCATTCTCATTGTTCACTTTCAACAAGAAGGAAAAAATGGATGTCATACCTTGCTACCTTGTGTATGGCATGCTATAGAATAGTTATCTTGCTATTTCAGATTAGCAAGCACCTATTAATCCTATTATACCCAGAGGTCATGGACTTGTGTAAACTAGTGAACTTAATATGGAAGTGTTAAATCTGATTGTAGGTGAAAATAGAGGTGTTTTCCCAATATAAAGAAGAATTCTAGTAGTGTTTTCCCCACATTTGAGAGTGTTCATTGTACATTTTTTAAGGGGGGGGGAATGGAAACAACACCAAAGACACCAGTGTTAGAAGAACCTTGATCCATGTACAAAATATTAAATAGGGAAAGGCCACTTTGTGGGTTTATGCAATCAACTGTTGCTTATAGAGAAGAGTGAGACAAAGTAGAAGAGCATGTGCCAGTTTATTGTGCTACAATAGTGAGGTGCAAGACTATCTTTTAATCAACTTTCTTTGACTAATTGTTGTATGTTGAGTTTTTTTTCGACTTTATTAGCCAAATTGCAAGGGTATCTCCACCTTGACAATAGACATATACAAAGATTTAAATGATTTTGGTAGCTTCAAATTTCCATGATGGTGATTAGGTCTCTGCAACCAAATTAAGGTATGATTTTGATATCTTTTATGGGTATATAGTGACTTGCTTGTCTAAAAAAAAGGTGGATCAAATGAGTCATTTGAAAGTTATGTATCATTATGGAATTTAGTCACATTGATGCAATAAGAATTGCATAGATTTTAAGAGCCAGTGAGTTACAATGTTTTGCATAAGCTTGGATCTACAACAAGGTTGCAAAGGGTGGATGATATACATTGAATTTTGTGAAACATTGGTTGGAAGGGTTTTGGGGCATCATGTTCAAATGTAAACAATGATCAAAAGAGACAAGATTACAAAATGGTTTGTAGTTGAATCAAATGGCCAACTATTCACCGTTTAGAGAGTTGCAAAATATGAAGCTTTAAAAGTTCCAAATAAGAGTGGAGTGTTTCTAGTGTAGGGGTTTTGGTCTTTCCAGCAAGGAAAAGATTTTCAGATGGAGTTAGATTAAGAGGAGATATCAATGTTTTGCTATTGGGTGATCTATCAACTGTCAAGTCGCGGTTCTTTAAATTTGTTGAGAAGAGCATGGCGCGAGAGCAGTTTGGTCATATCTCGCATTGTATCACACATGGATTCAAGCCTAACTTGTTAGTGGATTCATTATCATGCTTCTCCTAATTTGAAATAAAAGGTTTGAACAACTTCATTTGATTGTTTGAAGTTATATTGGAAATAGTTTGAAGGCATCTGGGCATTTAGAAGAAATGCAGAGAGTTGAGAGGAAATATGTTGTCGCTATTCAAAGGATGGAGGTTGTGTTTTTCTTAAGATCCATCAATATTATAAAGAAAGAATGTTTATAGACATGCAACGAGGGATAGGGTATATATATGCATAATATTTTCCTGCCAAGTGTCTTGTGAGGTGTTTGTTGCCATATATTTTGTGAGGTGTTGATGGTTGTCTTGCATTGATATAGAAATGGCAAAAAGATAAGAGCAGTAGAGCACATGAAGGAGAGTAAAAACTAGATCAGGCTTAGGTGATTTGATGTGTTGGTTGATACAAATGTTGTTACAGGTATTGCTCTGGTGGATAGGCGTGTGAAATATGGAGTGCTTGACATTTGTTGACTAAGGGCACGTATGAGAAATGTGGTGTCATGGTATGCAATGATTCCAGGATATCCAAGAGAAGCAGAGGATGACAAACATCAAAGCACATTTTGTTAGATATCAATGTTGGCATCTCCAACAAGTTTAAAAGTGGTGTTGGCTATATTGCATTTTATACACACAACAAAAGATAAAAGGCCGTGTAGAGGTTGATTAATTCCATTCTATCATAAATGATACAATTTAGGCCATCAATCCTTTGTTTCCCACTCTTGAGATTTGGGTGGCTCATTTTGGTGAGCTTGCTCCTGAATGTGTGATATCATATTTTAAGTATGATTGAATAATTCTTCACAAAGCATAAGATGAAGTCGATCCCTTGGATAAAAGTATTCATTTAGCAAAGAAGGTGCAGACAATTTGCAAAGAGTGTTTTAGGGCAATGGTTTCATGGAGTAATGAGATAAAAGGGGTTTCTAACTTGATGGCCCGTATGAAGGTTATCTCTTGAAACTGTAAGGAATGCTTGTATATTTTCATTCGAGGATCTTTGTTCACAAGGATATTAAGCCTGGCAACTTTCTCATGAGTCTTGGAAAGAGGTCGAGCCAGGTGCATATTATTGATTTTGGGGATTATGGCAACAACAACTGATCTTATTTTTGAGAGTGAAGTGGGCTTATTTTCAAGAGCTGACCCTCTATTTTTGAAGAGTGTGGTTACCACTCTCATCTCTTGCTGTTAAAAGGTAATAGTCATGAAAAGGCTTTCACTATGTGCAATAGGCATGATAAGGGAAATAGTTCCTCTAGGTGATAATGATTAAATTGCAAAATAGGGGAAGAAAATTTGAAGTTTACATGATAGAGGAGTCTTAAAGAGAATATTGTAAAGGATAGTCAAGAAGTTGCGGTGATAAGGGGAAGAATAGGTGGTATTTTTGCTAGAAGATGATGTGTTGGTTCACTATGATGACCTTGAAAGAGTCTTTGGGTGACAGTGTTGTGGTTTAATAAAGTTGTTTAAGTTGTTTTGGGTTGACAACTTACTAAGCCCTATTACAAGCATGATTCTTGTGCATTTTTTTCTTATGCCTCCTCTCTCTATGGTTGTATTTTAGAAGAAACCAACAAAATACATTAGGTGTCAAGTTTATAGGTTGGTCTCATGCCAAGTAAGAAGTACTGGGTTGTGGTTCAAGGAAATTCATAAGGAATGATTGGTGACAATGGCGTCATGACAATGAAGGTTCTCTTGTAGCATGATAACAACAGGATTATAGAGGATGTTTTAGTATGACAGTCAAAATAAAGTGACAGTCACCTTTTGTATAAGGCAGAGCCAAGTCAGAAACAATGCTCAAGAGCTGACATTGATGATGTTCTATAGCCATAAGGAAGATGTTGAGAAGTTAAAGATCCATAAGTTTGTGGCTTGAGCACTCATGATAAACTTGTGAAAGCTCACACACCTATAGGTAGTGATTAATGAATTAAGGAGGTGGGATATTTGGCTGGGCTAATAAAGGATAACTTGTCTTGCAAACATCTTTTTCTATCAGCTTGGGTTAGTACTTCATCCAAACATGGCGGTAATGAAAAGTATGCAACAATACTATTGGGCAGATGTGGAGAAATAGTCAGCAAGTGGGGAAGTCTTCAAAGAAAGAGAGTCAAAGAGCCTTAATCATTGTCATTAGGGAGTTCAAGGCAGTTGCAAAGATATAGGAAAACATGTCCTATATTTATGAAGAAATAGTTTGAATAGTAATGACTAGTGAGAGAAAAAGAAGATGTGGAAACACCATCATCATCATAGTTGAAGAAGTCAAACAATTCATCCTCTACGCCTTGCTGAAGGAATTGTTGAGTTTTCAAAGGAGCCAAAATAGGGAAGTCTTTTTTTTCAACGCCAAGAGAAAGAATGAGTCTTTAGGTCTTTGGATTCTATCCTATTTTTCCTTCCAATGGAGGATAGAAAAGAGAAACTTAGTCTCATTGTAAGTTAGTTCTTGTTCATTCTCAACATTGTATTGTAATTTGAAAGGATTATTTCAATGGAGGACAACATTGTAACTCAAAGAGAAATATTTTGCAGGCTTGTACAATAGTGTAATACCTTTTCAAATCAATAAAGTTAAAGTAATTTTGCCTTCTAAAAGTCTATTTTGTTGTGTGTAATAAGTGATTAATGTATTATCTTGTGATTTATATGGAAATCCCTTATTGTATGTCTCATATCTTAGCACCTTCAAATAGGAAAAACTTGTATTTAGTGCAGGTAATAGTTTGTGTTTTTGGTTTGAAAAACTATTAAGTGTGAAACTTTTCTTTTCCTCTTAAGCTATAAAACTCAAACCTTCCTATGAAACACATGTATTAATATGTGTAAATTTTTGAGTTGTGTGAGAACCAACTAAATTATTGAGGGAATTGTGTGTTAAAATAATAGTGTAGTCTTAGAAAAAATTATTTGGTGCATCACCTTAGGAAAAAGTAGGTTCATTTTCATGTTTCCTTCTTACTCTTGTCCTCAGCAAAGCATTAGTTTAGTTTTTAGGTGAGGTATCAGAGGAACCAACTTTCTCTGGAGGCTCCTTTCTGTCATAGGTGACCCATAAACCTAGAAAGGATCCCATGTTCCACCAATAATCTAAGTTTTGTAACTTATCAAGGGGCGCAATATTGAATGATAACAAGAACATTGTCACTTGAAGTACTGGGTGAGAGTACTTTGGCCAAAGTAGTGTAAGTAGCCACTATTTACACTGTCAGTTCATCGTGTTCCTTTTATGCATTCTAGTTTAGGATTTTAATACTCGTAGGGGAAACAATTGTATGATTAGGTTTTTTTTTGTAGAACACAACACTAAGCTCAAATAGGCTATTGTTATGGGGTTTACCAACCAATCTCTTTGTCAAAGGGAAGGACCATCTTATCATATGTGACAGATGTGCATGGAACTGCATTTGAGTTTGTGGTTGGCATAAAAGCGCTTGAGTGATGCTTCTCCTCATTAGATGGTGGTTGAGGTTTGCGCCAACATTGGGGACAGTTGGAGTGTATGCACTAGGGAGCAGGGACATCCAAAAGGTATGCACCATTGTGGTGACATCAGGACCAGTTTGTATATCTATTGCTAGATGAAGCTCATAAGAGCTATGTATGTATCATGTACCCATTTATGTGGAAGGATGTAATCATGAATGAAATACTTGATTTCATTCAATATGACATTTATGTTTTGGAAGGATTTGTGAAATTACAACAAAATGAATGAAATTTTGGAAATAAGTGTTATTTCAAATGTGCATGTAATTTACATTATGGAAAGAATTTTTTTTATTGCTATGTTATGACATAATGTGTTTTCACTTGAGGTGAAAACTTGGAAAATTTTACTGAGTAGAACACCAGGGTTGTTACATGTGGTATCAAAGCTACCAGGTTAAATTCTGGAGCCTATGAGCTCATTACACAAACAATGCGTAAAACTTATTAGAAGATATTCTTATTCCAAGATGGCAAGATGAAAGAACTAAGAGAAATGAAAAGGAAAATGAGATTCCTGGAAACTTGTTTAAGTTTGGTACTAGATAAGAGTCATCCTTGGAGTTGAAAAATCCTAAAGCCACAACTCATTATGATACCCCCTTGGATTGCGGAAGATTATCCAATCAGGTTATGTAGGAAGGTTAAGAAGGCTTACTAATAGGTACCCTCATCCTACGAAGTAGCTATAAGACTCTAAGGGGATGGGAAGAAATGAAATAACCCCCTTATTGGTAGCAACCTATAGTTGCGAAGAGAGTCAAGGATTCTTGGATTTAGTAAGAATACTACGAATCTATGAGTATGCATTATTGTCATAAATTGGAAAATCCAATCAAAGTAGATAGTCAACAAAGGAGGTAACTAAGAGGTTGGAAAACTCTTGACAAAAAGCTAATTTTTGTGCAAGGCTAAGATCTTGTAAGAAGAAATTAGTACCTTGGAATGAGGGAAGAGACCAGAATGGTCAAAAAAGAAGCAATCAATGAAGTGGACATGGTTCCACCAACTAAAATTGACAATCAATTTGGAGTATTGATTAATATGAGGAAAAGAAATCTAGCAACCTTAGAGTCCTTAAAGTTAGGAAGTTACCAAGAATTCAGACAAAGTCACTTGGAAAGGTGAATGTGAGAAAGAAACCTGAAAAGGTAAACCGAATTGGCCGAAAAAGGTTCAATTGATACTAAGTTTGGTAGAAGTGTAGGTTAAACACACCAACTTGCCAACAAAAATAAACTTATGTTTAGAGGTTCCAAAAGGAAATGGGATACAGAAAGACACTATGTGTCAAATCAAAAGAATTAGTAAGGAAACAACACTCTAAGTTGAAGACACATCAACAAAAGAGGCTTTGTGGATATGGATATTCCTCCACAAAAAGGTTATTGGGTTACATGGAGAGAGATTTGGAATATTTGAAAGCCTTTCAACTTGTAAAGTTGTTGATTATTCAATAAATCTCTTGTTTGATGATCCAATTGTTGAATCTAACTTTGGGAATAAGTATATTCAAGGCATGCCATGGAGGCAAGGAAAAGGCAGCAAAAAGCCAACAACAAGGAATGTTAAATCATTTCGAGAAATAAAATGTCTGCTAGGAGTTCAACTTTGAGTTGATCGAATGTCATAGAAACACTAAGGGGGGAAGAAAGAGAGTGGATTGACTCCGATAAAGTACCCCACCCAATGAAAATCATAAATATATTTTCGATTTGGAAGAAATTTTGACTTCTTCGTAAGTCATGATGTCAATTAAGTCATATATTTCATTACCACAAGAACAAAGTATTGGAATTATTGAAAGATAATGAAAAGGTCAAGGATTATGACCAATGAGAAAATAATATTATCACCGATTACTTTACATACGTTTGGTTGGAAGATCAAATGAAATTATCATAGATTCCTTAGAAAAGGAGAGGCATTTTTACTTGATCATGAAAGGGAAGATCATTGCCTAAGGAATAGGTAAGGAAAGATCTATATTACTCATGATTTGGAGTTAATGAGAAACATTCATGCTTGGTAATTGGGTACACAATTAAATTTGATATCTTTCAAGAACCAACATGATTGGACAAGGATTATTACTTGAAATTGGTACCAATGCTCATTAGGAAAGATAAATTGAGCTGAAAATTGGATTACAATTTTGAAAATGATTTAAGGATGAAAGAAATCCAAGGTAAGGATGTCCTAAGATAAACAAGATTTATCTCCACAAAACATCTAACCATTATTACTTGGGAATTAAATGTGGCATGGGTCCACGAAAAAGGTTTTCACTTAGTCAAGGATAGACTATTATGGGATGTAAAAATTTCTATGTAATCAAAATCTTGGGAGATTAAGGAATGAAATGAGGGAATTCATGTCATTATCAAGACATTTGAATGGAGAAATTATTTTTCAGATGAGGAACCACTATAATTTGGAAAATTTAGAGTAAGAGGTTGTAGAGTATGTAGCAAGTTATTGTCCAGTGTGCCAAGAAATGAAAACAAGATGTCATCATCGACAGGACATATATACTTGCTTGAGATTCTAGAGGGGGAGTGGTAGAACAAAAGATAGTTTAATCTATTTATGTTGGTGGAACTGGCATAATATTATGGTGAACAGACTTGCCAAGGCAACAACCGCTGGTTGAAAATTTGATTTATAGGATTTTCGATTCTAAATAATATATTGTGTGGAGTGATTGCTTAGTATTCCTGAGAAGGATATCTTAGTTGTGAATGAGCAAATAATGATAAGGTTGTGTAAACCATGATCATCTTGTGAGAAATTCAATTAAACAAATGCTCAATATATTATTGAAGCCGAATAGGCAAAAGTGATAAACCAAATCTTGGATGATTTGTAGGAACATTATTAACTTCTATCATTGAGGTTTTGAATCATTATATGGAAAGGAAGGTTGAAAAATCTATTAGGCTGAAATAGGCCAAGAAATGAACTTAATGATGAGTGCATGAAATGACACTTTAATTAATCCTTTTTTATGTTTTCAAAGACTTTATTATATATTAATTAACTATGCTAGCGGTAGACTATATGCTTGAATGTTTGCTTGATTTTTCCTTATATTTAACTAATTGGAGTATATATGTGAAATGGTATTTGCATTAAATGTCTTTCTTTTTAATGATGATTAATGATGAAATGATTATGCAAGTTGAGATATTTTGTTGTCTTGATTGCATCCTATCTTTAAGGATTCTATTCGGTTGATTAAGTGTTGAATTCATGATGTGGACGTGTTAAAATCCCTATTTAACAAACATGAAATATGTCTTGCTCCTGATTGCTCCAGCTAGCTCCTGATGAATGTTTCTGAATTGACTTCTTCAGTCAGTTTGAGAACTTCCTGTTCAACTATTATCATGTGGCAGATTTATTTGACACTTTTGGTTATGTTTAAGTTTAGTTTTTTCTGCTTTGCATCTTGGTAGGCTGCGCTAGTTTTTGTATTCAAATAAGTGGATATTCTTATAAATATCTATCCTTAGTTTTAGTTTGGGAGTTAGTTAATCTTTCGCTTTAGCATTGTAATGTTGGTTATTTGCACTTTTGTACTACTCGCCTATTTTGGCCAATTGGAATGCAATAAGGAGTTGATTTGAATCTCAATGTTTAGGTCCCACTAGAGGAAGAGCAGGGCTTGCTCAATTGAAGGAGGTGACCTAGTGTTATGTTCTTTGATTCAGTTGATTTTTGCACTGTTCATCTCAATTGGAAAGTAGAAATATTGATCTCTATTTAATCATTGTTAGTAAATGCAATTGATTATATTCTTTGATTAAATTCATCGTGTTCTTAAAATGATTCATTATGCCTTACTGTAGATTTATATTCACTCATGTGTTGTAGATTTAATTACTGTTCATAGAATTAGACTCATTGGTTATTTTAAAATGCATGTAGTTTTAATGGAAGAGACAATGATGACTTATGGAAAGATGAAACTGAAGCTTATTTGGTTTGTTCATGGAATTTAATATTATTGCTTTCTAAGTTAATATTTATTTTCTGCAAATGTAATTAGATCCTTTTCTACAAATGTAAATATATTTCCTTTCCAAGTACATTTCAATTATGAATTTTAGATTAAAAGTAAATTCAATTTTTATCTTAATTCTTCCATGAATAAATTGCAATTAAGTCAAGTGAAGTTTGAACTGAGTTATTGGAGTTTGAACAATCATTAGATAAGAGATAAATTAGGATTAAGTCTTTAGAATTAGTTAGAAACATGTTGTTAAGATCAACTCTTGAGAGCTCCTGAAAGCTCTTGAAAGCTCCTGATGGAGCTAAACCACTACCAAAAGTCACTGTTCACAGTGCAAAACCCCCCAATTCATAAAAACACCCTTATCGCATATATCTCTAAGACACACCCAGTTCGATAACTAATAAATTAAATGATGCAAGAAGTGACATCAATGACCTTGCACATCACTTAACCTTAGACCTAAAAGATTGACAAAATGGAATAATAGATCAAAAGATCAATGAGAAAATTTGTCGATACAAAGCTTGTAATATGAAGCAGTATCATTATGTTCATAATTGACAAGTTTCCAAGAGTGATGTTATGCTCAAGATGGAAAAGTAGTCAAGAGCATTACTTTTATGATTAAGGAAAATGGATGTGTAAGTGATGAACAAACTCAGCTTCTGAGTTATCTAAAGGTGTAAATACCAAAGGGAAGGATGGGACCCACATTGTAGTGTGCAATGCACTAACATTCCTTTTCTATTTGGATTATACTAAGGATAAATTCATTAGCCAATCTGAATGTGTCTTCTAGTCATTAAGTTATAGGTTTCATGAAGGATACATTTACTATAGTACTTAGGATATTCAAACGAGGTAATATGATAAAGATCTTTGAGAGAGAAAGTATGTATACAAGGCACACAAGCTCTCTTTATGCGTTAACGAGGACAGTCGATGCAAGGTCCAAGAAGGGAAAGATTGCAAGGGTGATGTTACAAAGGAAGATTATTTTATAATTCTTACATGATGGATTGGGATGAAGTGGTGATTTGGTTGTAGATGAATCACTTTAAACATACATGTCTCCTTTGCATTCTTACATGCCTCAAGTGTCTTACCATAGATGGATGGATCCATTTAAAGAGATTGAATATTATTATCTTTGGAATCAACTTAGTATTCACCAACATTGCTAGGTGTAAAGTCTAATGAACCCCAATAACCACATTATAAAGAACTATAGTAATCAACCAAGGGTTCATTTTGTGCAATGTAATTTTTGTATGAGCTCATTGGATTAAATTTTTTGTATAGTTAAGGATCAAATGGTATGTGAAAAAAAATTCACCCTATACCAAAATTTTACACATTGATGTAAAGTGGAGGGGATTGCTTTCATAAAATGCAACCAAGGGCACCTAATAAGGATGCAATTAGTCAAATTTTGGGCATCACATGGAATAATATGTCTAATTTTCACGGTCTAGCTTAGATTGGAAGAAGAATAATATGCATTGAAGATCTAGGAATATTATCAAAACCTCTAACAATAAGATTTGATTGTAGTATTTTAGAGATGTCGACTCTCATTTTGTCACACCCCATCTTGTTATTACTGATTTACTTTTACCTTCATGGGTAAATAGGATGGTAAATGCAATCATGATTTTGATATGTTTGCTAAATGAATGGAATACTGAAATAGGTATTATGTGAAAGTGTTGATAAATGCTTTAAAAGAGTAGTTATGCTTACATTGATGAAGAAAATACATTGCTATATGAATATGCTAAAGTTTAAGATGCATAAGGATTTATTATGAACGTCTAACTACCATTGAAAATGTACTGAGCTGGTTGCAAAGATAGGTTCAATCCTCCAAGTGGAGGGGAAGTATCACTCAGGAGAAGTGATTGGTCAGGTAACCCTAAACGAAACCTATCTGAGCTCACACACACTCACAATAGAATGGTTGAATCAAGTCATAGTATTGGGAATTGGTGAATCATCCTTAAGTATGATACGTGTTTGCATTAGTAAGGGTCTTGATTACTGTTGCTCATGCATTCTTGAACGATGTTTATATTTTTGGAGCTTATGAGTTCTTCCTTATACTACTATGCTTGATTTATGAGGTGAACATACATTGAATGCATATATATGTGTATGCATATTCATGTCAATGATAGATCATACACATGGAGGAGCACGTACATGAGAGTACATAGGTATATGTACCTATGCATAATTATGAACGGGTTGCTTATGAGCAATTGAATGTGTGTATATATATATACATATATCCATATGTTGATACATACATATGTTTGACAAACGGAAATGTCCATACAAATATATAAACATATGTCTACGTACATATACATGTACATAGAGGAATATACAGATACATATATATATGTATATATATGTATATATGTATATGTATATGTATATATATATATACAGTCAATATGATTATTATTATTATGTGAATGTTAACTTGTTCGTATTCATTTGTATATCGAATGTATACTTGATTGACATGGGATATATATGTGTGATATAGCGTTAAGGCTATTTATTGACATGTATATATATATATGTATATGTATATGTACATATATATATGTGATGTTTGGAGGCTGATTTATATATATGAATCATAGGCTGACTTGTATATAAGATATGCAAAGTATTTAAAGGCCGAATAATACATATGTTGACATAGGATAAAATTTGATCCATATGCAAGCAATGCATAGCAATAAAAGTCAATATGGAAGTAGACCATAGTCGATAATATTGGAAATGCATCTGTAAGTTATTAACAACAAATTACTCCAAACTTGGATGCTTTAATACAAAGTGATGGAATATTCATAAGATGCAATATAAAGTGCAAAATGCATAATAATAGGAAAAGAAAATAACAAGTTATAAACTAGTCAAAGCACCATTTATACGCTATTATTGTGGAGCGGCTCATCTCTACTTTGTTACTCAATAAAACTATGACCAAGTCGACATGGTATATGTGTTTCCTGTAAACAAAGGACTGTTTAAATAAGAGAAACCACACCAAGAGATAAGGGAGTTGGCTAATACTTGGCGCCAACGTGTAGAAACTCTTTAAATCTATAGAAGTCTATTTTGGTTGCAATTCAATTGTCATCATTTGGGAATGTGCACCTTTGAATTAGTCTTTAGCTACTATCAACTAAATGTGTTGATCTGTAGCATAATATGTTGAGTTTACAATCAGATTTCTACCACCTTTAAACTGTATATAGTGAGTTGACTTGCATGAAGAGAGTTATCGATTGGCATGCCTTTCCTGTAGACTGCAATGTCTCAATTTTTTGTATAAATAGAGAGGAAAGTTCTCTCATTTGGGACGCACTTCTCTACAAGCTTATTCTGCTGCAATTATTTTAAGAGCTAAAAATTTTTAGAGATGAGAGTATTTGTGTGAGAGATATGAATTACTTTGTGAGTTCATATTGTTATCTTGAGAGAGCTAAGTGAAGCTAGGAAGCTGTTGTTAGAAGGTTGTGTGTCAAGTCAGTCGATTGGATTAAGTGTTTTACAGACATGAGGATCTAGTCTTCCCTTATTTGTCTTTATTTACGAAAGAATGATATTTGTATACTTGTTTGGTACTACTTGAGAATACTTGCATTAGGGAATCATAGCATTTGATTTGGAAAGGAAAATAAGCTTGTTTATGCTTTTCTATGAAAGTGCTTGTAATTACTCTGTAATAGGAGGGATTGTTTATCATAAGTATAAATATACTAGCTATGATTGAACAAGAATAGCCTAAGGGCTATTCATAATGTGAAACATATCAATGTCATGGAGTGACTTGACACTATTGGCTTATGATGTTATGAAACCTTAGGAATGATAAGGTTTAGTTGTACATCAACAGTTTAGAAGAAATGATAGGATGAGTTATTGCTAATCTGTATGTATATGATCACTTGATCATACCTTGCTACTGGATAAAACCCTAGGTTGGGAGTAACCTATTTGGGTTGAGAAGTATATTGAAACCTAGGTTAATTAAGATTTTCCTACTTGGTTGAAACATTTACTTGATTACCCATTGGAACCAATAGGTTAAGAATAACTTGCTTGGATGGGATGTATTTTGGTCTTGATTAAAACATATAGGGTTAGATTAACCTGTATAATCGAACTAGTCATTGGTTGATGAATTTATCCTAGGAATAGGATATATCATGGTTAAAACTCACCTATGTGATTTAAAAGGTCACTTAGGTTTATGAGATACTATATGTTTGGAAACATAGGTGGGATTGCCTATTGAGTTAAAGTTGCTACTTGGTTAGTTGCTTTATACTCTTTTCATGAAGTTATAATGTTGACAAGATTCTACTCTTTGAATCACTCTTTTTATTAAAGGAGAATACACTCTTGAATGGAATCATCTAATATGATTATTCTTCAGTTGAGGCTAATCATTGATGTGGACATATTCTTAATGAGTATCACTTATTATGTGATATTTTACTGAATGGAGTCAGTTATTTAATCTATGATTAGATGAAGCTTATGTAGCTATACTCTAGATTATAAACAATACTTGGGACTAGGTTGTCTTTTGAAGTGAATAGCTTGTCCATGCAAAGTTAATTTGTAGACTAGAAAAGCTCATATGTTATACCTAAGAGGCATATCCATTGAATGGGTAACTAGTGCTTAGGATTATTGGTAGAGATACCATAGTGTTTTGGGAAAAGGGGAATAGGTTATTTCTGAGGTTAGGGATTACCTATGGAAGGAAATTACTTAAGCATAGTATATGAACGGTCATAATCCAAATCGAGCTATAGAAGTGTATGTGAATAGGAAGACTGTAACTCGAAGTACTGGGTGAGAATACTTTGGCTAAAGTAGTGTAAGTAGCCACTGTTTACACTATCAATTCACTATGTTCCTTTTATGCATTCTAGTTCAAGATTTTCATACTTGTAGGGGAAACGATCATATGATTAGGTTTTGGTTTGTAGGACACAACACTAAGCTCAGATAGGCTATTTTTTATGGGGTTTACCAACCAATCTCTTCGTCATAGGGAAGGGCCATCTTGTCATATGTGATAGATGTGTGGGGGATCACATTTGAGCCCATGGTTGGTGGAAAAGTGTTTGAGTGATGTTTCTCCTCATCAGATGGCAACCAAGGTTTGTAGATGTTTGCGCCAACATTGGGGACAGTTGGAGTGTATGCACCAGGGAGCGGGGACAACCAAAAGGTATGCACCATTGTGGCAACATCAAGACCAATTTGTATATCTATTGCTAGATGAAGCTCAAAAGAGCTATGTATGTATCATGTACCCATTTATATGGAAGGATGTAATCATGAATGAAATACTTGAGTTCATTCAATATGAAATCTATGTTTTGGAAGGATTTGTGAAATTACAATGGAATGCAATGGAAGTTTGGAAATAAGTGTTCTTTCAAATGTGCATGGAGTTTACATTATGGAAAGAAAAATTTGTATTGCTATGTAATGGCATCATGTGTTTTTACTTGCGGTGAAAACTTGGAAAATTTTACTAAGTAGAACATCGGGGTTGTTACACATTTGTTTTAAACAATTTTCAATGCATTTGTTAAGACTAGATCCCTTGTCAACTAAAGATTGTTTAATGAAATTTTTTCCATAGTTAACCATGATGTGTAAAGCAAATGCATATTTAAGAACATTCTTAGGTGAGATTCCCTTATCATCACATGATATATCATGATTGGACTTGTGACCAATATACTCTTTTAAAGAGGTAACTAATTATGGATTAATATTAGACACATCTTGAATTTTATCTAATACTTTTCATATTATATCCTTATAAATGATGATTTACATACCATGTCCATAAAGATATTTCTACTTAAGTTCTTTGCATTTGTTGGATAATGTTACACACATTTGATTTAGATGTAATTTCGGGTGCTATTGGTAAGTTGACCACATTTTTGGTAAAAAAAAGTGATGGTAATTAACAACTTGTTCTCTTCCTAGCCTTTTATGTGTTAGAAAAAAGAGAGATTAACCCAAAAATGAGTGAGAAGATTTTATAAAATTGTTAATATAAACAATCTCAAAACCAAAATAGTATGCAAAGTTAGTTTTTAAATTAAAAGAGACATGCAAATTCTTAATAGATGTATGCCATTATATTAGTTTTTCCTAAGCCTCACCCTTGCCTCTTTCTATAAGGGTTCCCTCATTGTACATGAGATATCATATGTGATAACCAAGGTACAAGGAAAACTTTAAGGAACCCCCCCTCAGTGAAGGTGTAAAATTCTAGCGAATCTTGTATACTTCTTGATAAAAATATTAATTTTAGTGGCAATTTTTTTTGTTTTTTAGGGGAAAAAAAATCTCAATTGGGGAATCTTTTCTAATTGGTAGAAGTCTGTGGAAAATCCCGGAGAGTTGAATTTTTTTTAAAACCGATAAAATATTTTCATTAGCAATTAAAATCTATTTTCAAACCTAGAAAAAATTTCTATTGGTGAATTAAACCTGTTTTCAAAACAGAATAAACAATTTTGTTGGCAATTAAAACTTCAAACCAAAAAAATATATCCATTGGCGAATTAAACCTATTTTCAAATGCATAAAAAAAAACATTGGAAAATCAATATAACCACGATCTTTCAATGAATTTTTGATGGATGATTATAGTTGCATTTCGGAAGTAAATCTTTGAAGCACTAGATTTTCAAATTGAAATGTCTAGAATAACACTAGAACCGTTAGATTTTCAGAAATCAATGGTTGAGATTTTATTAATTATTTAGGTATGTCAGTCATCGTGCTCTTGTTTACCATTTAATATTGCCTAAGTTAGACCAAAATATTTTATGAAAAATCCTTAAATCTTAACTCTTTTTAATCCTGAGGGTCGAGTTTCGTCAACCTAGCGATGTCCCCATTTTAAATTATGCATGTGTATAAAGTTTATTTTAAAAGAAGGACCGTTCAATAAATTTTCGATGGACGACTATAGTTGCATTCTAGAAGTAAATCCTTGAAGTACTAGACTTGTGAATTGAAACCTCCGAAATAACACTAGAACCGTTGGATTTTCAAAAATCAATGGTTGAGATTTTATTAATTATTTAGGTATGCCGGTCATCGTGCTTTTGTTTACCATTTAATATTGCCTAAGTCAGACTAAAATATTTTATGACAAAGCCTTAAATCTTAACTCTTTAATCCTAAAGGTCGAGTCTCGTCAACCTAGCGATGTCCCCATTTTATATTATGCATGTGCATAAAGTTTGTTTTAAAAGAGGGACCGTTCGATTAATTTTTGATGGACGGCTATAGTTGCATTTCAAAAGTAAATCCTTGAAGCACTAGACTTGCGAACTGAAACCTCCGGAATAACACTAGAACCATTAGATTTTCAGAAATCAATGGTTGAGATTTTATTAATTATTTAGGTCTGTCAGTCATCATGCTCTTGTTTACCATTTAATATTGCCTAAGTCAGACCAAAATATTTTATGACAAAGCCTTAAAATCTTAACTCTTTAATCCTGAGGGTTGAGTCTCGTCAACCTAGCAGTGTCCCCATTTTAAAAATAACTTTATTTTCATGTGCACTATGTAGCCATCTTGTCATTTGTCGCAGGCGTACCTTTTGAGCACTTTTTTTAAGGATTCAAGTGTTGAAATAAATGTTAATTGTCACATCAATGATAGTGGTGAATTTAAAAATGATAAGTGTGATGTCATACTGATTGTGTTCGTGCTAACTTCTATATATACTTCACCAACTTGATGTTCTTCATATCATTTATAATATATTTGGCTTTGATTTATTTCTTCTCTATTCTCAATTTAACTGAGATATTATGGAGTCTTCATGGCGTGTCATGCTACCCAAATGTTTTTGGGAGAAAAGAAGGGATGATGCATACGACAAATGAAAGTTGGGTATGGTTTTTACAATTCCTTGTGTGCAAGTTGAGGATGCTATAAGAATAATTGTGGGTAGGGAATGGCTTCAGAACAACCCTCGTACTCTATATTCTGAGGTAGCTTCGACTTTCTTGTCCAATTGCATAGACATTTTGCTCGATAAATATTTGGTGAAGACGCTGGCAATATGTTATTTGCAACCTTTCATTTACTCTATTTCTTCATTGGAGTTAGCGTTGGAGCATTACAATTTTGAAAGTGGGTTAGCGCCTATTGGTGGAATCTTCAGGAAAGTGGAATTGCATGCTTCTACAGCGCAGGCTATTGCCTTGGTTAATAGGGTCTAGTATGTGATACAAAAACTGAATCATTAAAGAGTTTGGAGTTTTGGAGGAAGGTTTTGGGTGATTTGTTTGTCTTCTTTGTTGTTAGTTTGTTAAATTCAATTCATGTTCTACTCAAACAACCGGTTGATGGCCTCAACTAATGTTACAAAAAAAAATAGTAATGAATTGTGTGACATGTCACATGTCTATATTTTATTGTTTAGCGTAACAGTTCTTGTAATATGTACTTTGTGACTAGTTTTTTGTCACAGTTAGTGGCTTTTTGGCCACGCTAGTTATGTACTATGTATTTCAGTCTTTAGCAATAACTACTTAAATTAAAATGCTTTTCATGGCTCCATTCTTGTAAATCCCTTTTGCTTTGATCAATATAAAAATGTTTAATGTGGCTTTTAAAACTAATAGTAATTATCAACATATAGTTCTGATCATATTCATAAGTTAGCGAAATTTATTGTGGCTTATTAGTGGACATTGATAATGATTAAGGTAAAATGAGACATTTAATTCTCTCTTTTCAATGCGTCGAAGTACTCTACCTTTCATTTATTCTATTGAAATTCTCAATTTGGCTGTGGTACTGCGGGTGACAACACAGATTAATGCCATATGAATAGCCAGAGTGATTGATTGGATAACTTTATAATGAAAACTACATGATGTACTATAGAATCGTAGATGATGATGTCAATAATCCAGTGATTTTGACAATTGACAACTTACGTGGCAATGGCAATTTTGACAATTGACAGCTTGGGTGGCAATGGCAATTTTGACAATTGAGAACTTGTCGGCTTGAGGTACAGTTTGCATGTAGCCAGACTGTTAGAGTCCAGACGTCAATCGAATTAAA
Source organism: Sequoia sempervirens (assembly GCA_007258455.2). Taxonomy (NCBI): domain Eukaryota; kingdom Viridiplantae; phylum Streptophyta; class Pinopsida; order Cupressales; family Cupressaceae; genus Sequoia; species Sequoia sempervirens. Next base: position 69,725,527 of record VDFB02086081.1, on the reverse strand, counting down.
AATTTAAATTGTAAATGTTAGGATTAAGTTATACAAACTGATTAAGTTGGATTTTTAGTTTGTGTTAATTGCAATTATGACTAGTCACTATACCCAACCTCAGGCTCACACATGACATGTGTGAGGTGTACAAGGGACCAGGCTGGTAGTGGCACTATTGGTGGCACTTTTGGCCCATAAATAAGGATAGTGAGCACAACTGAAATCATTCATTGAATTGTCATAAGGGTTTTCATTTTGTAGGGTTAATAACTTAATAAGGATTCAGGAAGAAGATGATGCGGTATTATTGGGGATACTCTAAATTCTCCTGCCTCCAGTTATGTAGTTACAGAGTAAAAGACCAATTTCCTTCAAATTCAGAATGGGTAGAATTGGAAAGAAGTTGATTTCGTTCACTTGACATCTTAGAAAGGTTTTGAACCAGGATGAGGAGCTCTGATGGAGATAAGTGCTATCCCAGTGCATGGAAGCTGCAAGTAGAAGATGGGAGAAGTTTTACTACCCCTCATCATCTGCATGGTTGGCTAGGAGAGCCTCTTCCATTTATTTTTAGACACCATGGACTACTAGGCAAGCCCCATGCATTTATTTTCAATGCTCATCTTCTGCATGGGAGCAATTTTGCAACCCCTCATCTTCTGCATGAGTCTGGTTCTGAAAGGGGCTAAGTACATTTTGTATCTTTACAGCTCCCATTTCCCCAATTTGTTTGGCCCCCCTTTCCCCATGCATTTATTTTCAGAGCCCATGGCTGACCCGACAAGTCCCATGAGTTTATTTTCAGAGCTCATGGTTGACTCGACAAGTCCCATTTATTTTTAGACATATATGTATCACATTTACATTTTCACCAGCGGTCTAGTAGAAGCTTGGCTCTTGCGCTTACATTTGTATTTGTACTATGTAATAATGTGACATTGTAATTCAGTTGTAATAAAATAAATGGTTGTGCTATTAATGTGACATTGTAATTCATTTTATTAAGTCCTTTGCAAGTTATGTGCTATTAATGTGACATTGTAATTCATTTTATTAAGTACTTTGCAACATTAAGTTTTCGGCCCCTTGGCCTTAATGTCAATCCTAGTGCATTAAAGTTTAAAGCAACTTTAAAACACATGTTTATTATTTATATCATAAATTACTCAACCATTCAATGAACATTTGATGTATGGTTGTAGTCGCATTCCAAAATGAAATGCATAGAGCACTAGGCTTGCGAACTTAAACCTATAGAATCACCCTATAATTGTTAGATTAACAAAGATCAACAGTTTAGAATTTGCTGTCAATGCAAGAGTAAATCATAAATGGCTTGTTTTAAATGTTGTTAGCCATGTACTAATTGTGTATTGTGTAGTCTGGAAGTACCACATAGATGTTTCAGTTTCATTCACTTTAATATTAAAAAAAACAACACTTTCTATTGCTAAGTGATTTTATTTTGAAGTTAGAGGGTCAGCACACAGGGAGATTTTAGTCTTTAGTTTGCTCATTGCAGTGCACTACCCTGTTCTGGGTTCCACAATTCCACTTCAAACAAAGCCATTCTAGTAATCCAGTTTCAATTTTAAGAATCAAAATTCAAAATCCGGGTAAGTTAAAGAATTCTTGTGGCTACGTTTCATCGTTTGATGTTTCTTAAAATCTTATTTTGTTAAACTTTGAAGTTTAGGTTTAGGGTTAAGAGGCTTAAGAATTAAGAAAAATTAAGGACTAATAGGGAATTCACAAATTTCACATTGTTGATTGTATCAACATGTTTACCACTAGTACCTCTAGAGCAATGTCGGATAAAAAAATACATTATGCAAAAGTGCTTAAAACCCTAGGTTTCACTGATGAATACCATGATATTTATGATCCTGAAACCTATGGTAAGCGTACCTCAAAACTTAGATTTTCATCTTAGAATAAGGCTTTAAAGAAAATGCAAGTTAATAGTATCAGTGCACCATGGGTAAGTGGATTAGGGCGCATGATGTTACATGAAGTTTTCCCTTGCCCAAAATTTATCATGGTTTTTTCCCTAAATTATGATGATAACAAAAGAGAAATTGTTAATAAAGATAGCAAAGAAGAATTGTTATCCATTAATGCAGAAGAACTTGGAAAAGTGTTGGCCTTGGGGTTTACAACCGAAGAATTTGGAAATGTCCACATTGACCTAAAAAAGCTTGCTAGTGATTATGAAGTGGTGGATGAAAAGGAGAAAAATTCTTTCTTAAATAGAATAGTTCAGGATAGAAACAAATTGAAAGGTGATCATAAGCCTCCTTATGATCTAGATATTTTTAAACCATGGGCTCAGGATACTATTTCCATGCTAGCATTTTTCCTCGAACTGGATAGCAATTTGGAAGTGGGTGCAAGCCTCCTTGAAATGGTATATAATATCCATTATCATGTTCCACATGTCAAATATAATTTTATTGGGCACATTGTAGAATCCATGCATAAACAATTTTTAATGATTAAAGGAGGTTCCACCAAGACATTTAGGTTCACAACCTACTTGTGCTATCTTTTTCTATTCAAATTTAGAGGAATGTTTCAGACCAACAAGCTTCAGATTCAACCCTATAGTAATGCTGAGGAAAAGAAAATGGATCCAGAATATGAATGGACCACTGTGATAAGGATGCATGATTCTTGAAAGAACCATAGTCATTTTGTAGACTACTTTTTGGCTCCATTGCATTAAGCAATTACAAATACTCTAATGCCTAGATTGCCTATGTCATGTAGAAACTCCATTCAACTAGGAAAAGAAACACAATTGACTGATTGGTACTTAATGGAAGAATATACTGTGCTAAGATTTTATGGATCGGAAGTACAACCATACAAACTTCCAATACATGTGACAAAGTTTTTTTGCTTTGGAATATGTAAGGCAGATGCAAAGTACTGATGAACTACACTTTACCAGTCAGGGGAAGAAGACCTTATTTCCTTCTTTACCTTTTTCATGTGGAGGGATCACATTCAAGAGAAAAGCACTTAGTGTGGCACATGATCTTTTGATTTTTTTTATTTTGATGCTATCTGTCACTAGCAATATGATCCATGTGACACCATTAAATCAATGATTGTGCTCAATAAAAAATGGGCCTCCTAAGGAACTCTAAAAAAGAAAAAATTATCTCAAATAATAAAAAATATTTAAATATAAAAAATCTAAATTACTTAACTACATGAGTTTTTTTTACTTTATTCAAGGGGTAAATGCTTTTGATCGGAGCTATGAACCTGATACAACCATTCAACAATAGCACCCCAACGGGGTTTGAACCTTGGTGGCAAGAACAACAATGCCACCTATAAACCATCACACCATGCCAATACCGGCACTTAACTACATGAGTTAAGTGGGGACACATGTTTCTATTATAATTCCTTAAAAAACTCAAGTCCATTATTTTTTTAAAAGTGGTAACATATATTTCTATTGAGAAACTCAAGTTCACTTTTCATTTTAGATTATTTATTTTCTTGATTATTTATTTTTTATTTAAAAATCTTAAACTCAAGTTCATTTTTTTAAAAAAGTGGTAACATATATTTCTATTATAATTTATTAAAAAACTCAAGTTCACTTTCTTTTTTTGATTTTATATATTTATAATTTTATATATATTTAAATTTATGATTTTATATATTTAGATTTATTATGTTATGTAGTTTATTTAAATAAACACGTTTATAAGTTTTATAAATAGTGGCAAAGTACAAGTAACTTTAGATATTTTATTTTATACTTAATATTTTATTTTATATAAATTTTATATATTAAATCAAGTTCCATATTATAGATTTAGATTTATTATGTTAAATATGTTTATAACAAGTTTTATGATTTTAAATATAGTGTAGTTTTTTTTATCTTGTTTAGAAAAATAGATATTGTGTTAAATAAATAAAATAGTTTTTAAGTAGTTTTTAAGTAGTTTTAAAATTGAGGAAAATAAATAAATGAATAAACAATTATGTACATATGATCATTATTATTTTTTTCCATATGTTTATAAATAAATAAATATTAGTCAAATATTAACAAGTATGCACATAATAATAATTATTGACAATAATAAATAAAAATTAAAAATTATAATATTGTTTGGTTAATAAATCTAAGATCAATTATTAAATAAGCATATATTATTATATATTAAAATGTTCTGATCTTTTACACTCTACTTTTGAGATTTACGAACTTGGATAAATTATGTAGCTTAGATGGATGAGCCAACTATGTCAATGTTACAGATGAATTTTATTACAAATTAATTTCATTCTAAATTTCTAAAATATTTTTAAGAAAAGTTTTGTTAAAATATTTTTGAAATGCTTTTTATATATTTTTTTGTTTTAAGAATGAAAATATTTTTTAAAAAACATAATAATTTCTATAACAAAACTTAAGAATATAAATCTAAAAAAAAATAAAAAAAATAATATTTAGAAAGATGAATGAGATAGAATAGGATATGTAGAGTTAAATTAACCATCATGAGTTAATTCATAGGATTTTAGAAAGTTTTATTTTATAAAATAAATAATTTTATTTTTATTTTGGATGATGTCACAGTACAGGTTGATGTCATCTTTTAATTGATTTTTGATAACTCAAAAAACAGATGATGTCATCCTTAGGAGGCCCATTTTTTATGTAAATTTCCCCCAATTGCTTGAAAACTTGAGAAACAAGGATTCTTGGGATGAGGTCAAAATAGCAATGGAGAAAAGTGTTGCAGAGAATGGTATTTCTTTTGAACAATTGTTAGCAGAAATTATGGCATTGCATCGAAAGACAATTAGAAGGTACAACAATTTTTATGAAAAAAGTTAAACCATCTAGTAGAGTAAAAATGCCAGATTCTCTAGAAAAGGAAGTTACAAAAAAAAAATAGTCACCATAAAAAATTACTGCCTTTTGGTCTATGAGGAAGGAGCTAGATGATCCAAGAGCTCTTGCAGAGTATGGAGATAATGAAGAAGATCGTGAGTTTAACAAATTGTGGAATATAGAGCTTTCAGATGAATGAGAAGATAAAGAAAGTGATGACGAATCTAATGATGATAGGGAAGAAGAAATCCATGTCAATTTCAAACTTGGTTTAAGTGATGCCACAAAAGAAGCATTTACTACAGGAGCAACCATAGCTGAAAAATGGGTTATGAAAGTGGTCCTTTGGGGTCCCAAAGACAAGGCCCTTGGATGGTAACCGATGTAGAGCATAGAAAACTAGTTGATAAATCTGGCCTTGGGGTTGGAGGTGAAAAAGTAGACCTAGGGCATATAAATCAATTTGTTAGAGCTTCAAATCCTCATCCTCATGGCTAAACTCAATCACAACTAGGACATGCCCATGGTGGAGGGCTTAGTGCAACTGCCATTGCCTTTGGTGGTGATGGTATGGGTAGTAGTACTAGTAGTGGTCAACATGTGCTACAACAACAAATTACACACAAGAGGACAACAATACAATATACCATAGAAACACCAGGTGATCAAGGCATACATAAGAGGCAAAGGATTTTGACAGGTCCAAGTCACACTACTAGTGGATCCACCACAAAGGAGTTATTTCCAAGAACTCCCCCAATGTTAGTTAGTTTGGTTGCAACATCATTAGCAATTGCAAGTACTCCTATTCCTTTGCCATTCAAGCATTCCATTATTCTTGGGTCCCTAGGTTTTGATTACAATGAAAAGTTTAAAAAGAAGTCAAAATTGAATAAAAAAGAAAAGAAGCAACTGATGGAGAGTGTGTCTGTTGTAACTTTAGAGCCTGCAACAACCATGGTATTACCCATATTTGACACAAGTAAGGAAATCATGGAGTACACAATTTTTGCTCCCACAGTTCAAAACAAACCAGCAAATCAGATGGCTCCATGTGAATTCTAGCTGAACAATATTCAATTGGATTTTTCTAGACTCAGAAATATTGACAAAATTAAAGTATCAAAGAAGAACAATGAATTGGTGTACACATCATTGCTAAAGAAAGATAGAGAGAAAAAAAGGTTGCTGACTCAAATTGAAAAGTTATAAGAAAACCTAGCAAATGAGAAAGCAAAGAGGAAAGCAACAAATAACAAGAGCAATGAATTAGAAAAAAGAATAAAAAAATATGCCTCTACATCAACAAGAAAAGAGGACAAGCAGAGTGAGACTGTAGTGAATGAACTGAAGCAAAGGCTAGATGATAGCAACAAGAAATATGATGAGGAAAAATCCACTTCAGAAAAATTAAGACTAAGCATTATGAATGAAAATGCATAGTGGGAACAAAAATTGGAGAAGGAGAGAAAAATAAATGAAAGATTGGAGGCAGAGTTGATGGAAGCAAAAAATGAAATTAAGTCTTGTCAAAATAAGTTATCTACATTTTGCAGAGAAACAATGAGGCATATGAAACAAAAGATCTGGGATGAAATAATGCAGGGAATTGATCATTTGTGTGACATGTTTCAATTGATTAATGCTATCAGATAACATCATAATAAGCTCAACAAATATTTAATGGACAACAAAAATGTGTTGGCATTAGAGAAATCAATAAATCAAATTCAACAAATAGTCTACAAAGCTAGTGACAATGTTTTGAAATCAAAAGGGATTACTAATCGGCTTGCTACATCAATGACGTTGTCATCTGTCATTGAAAAGTGTTCGAGAATGCGTGAAACAAAGGAATATTTGCATTTGGCTGCAAACAAGATGAAGGAGGTGGATGAAAAGGTAAGGAACTTCACAGAGCTTAGTTCGCCAGAGGCTTTTGACACAAATGGGTGATTCCTTGGAAAGAATGATTTCAGAAAGAAGATGGAGGATGCAAGGAAGATTGATTTGGACCAGTTTCCTCAGAACCCAGATGTGGTAAACTATTTGGATTCCATCAAACCATTGCTAACCCTAAATGCAAATTTGACTAAAGAATCCAAGACAGGTTCCAATTTGAATCATGAATTGTTAACAAATCTTCAAGTCAAACAACATCAATTAGAATAAATGACAATTCCACCACCTGAAGAGTGGAAGTTGCTAGAAAAGGTGATGCGGTGATTTGATTTTTGATAATATGAGTTTCCAAGTTCCAACTTAGCTCTATGCAGAGTTGTCTTTGAGCAATATTTTGCATTTCCAATGCTTCTATGTATTCCTTCATGTGATAATCAATTTAAAAGCTCAAATTCAAACTTTAGTAATGTGTTGATGTTTAATTATCTGTATTATGGGTTTGGCCGATGCAGTTAGGATCTTTTGGGAAAAAGTTTGATTTTCCTCATTAGAGCAAAAACTCTTTTATGCTTTCAAGTTTGTTTTACAATTATCTTTCAATATAGAAACTCATATGGTGAAGTTCATGCAGACATAATCTTTGTGTTGTGGTGTATGGATTTATTCTATTTATTTTGAATATCTTGCCAACGGTTATCTATGTTGGTGTTCTAGATGTTTAATAGATCGCATTGCTATCAGATGTTTATCTTTGAATGAATGCTTATGGCAATGGTTGAGTTCAGTTAAAGAAATTTATTAGTTCTAAGTGATTCAAGTCTTTGTGCTTTAGCTTATAGTTTGATATTTCATATTGGCATGCCTTTCAAAGCTTTCTGGTTAAAAGCTACACCTTTCTTTGCTTTCTGGTTAAAAGCAGTCTGAATTTCTTTGCTTTCTAGTTTAAGCTTTTATTATTTAAGTCGTGTGGATGCCTTAAAGCCTTTATAAGTTATTTATGTTGAACTGTTAGCTTCTGTTAGCTTATAACTTATAAGTTATGGATGTTGAACTGTTAGCTTTTGTTCAAGGAATGGATTAATAATATTCCTTTTAGTTATTTATCAAAGAATGTGTGAAAGGAAATGCAATAGGAATTTATAAGTAGTGTGATAAGTGTTGTTCTTTAAAAATGATGCAGAATCACATATCAAATTCAATACCATGGAATACAATATAAAATATTAAATATCACAATTTCATGGAATACAACATAAAATATCATCAACTATAGTTTGGACTTTGGAATATGATTCATGAAGTGCAATATAAAAGAAAGTGCAATTATAATATAATAAATGAAGGAGTAGTTGAATGCCTTCTAATAATTGAAGTGAATGAGAGAAGTGTGTGGAGTTAGGTGGCGGCATTGATTGTACGCCTAACATTTATGGAAAGGAATGTGAATTAAGTTATTAATATTTGGAGGAAATAATTTCTCGATGCTTCTCTTCTGCACGACAAATAATTGGTGTGAAAACGGTTAACAAGAAGTGGTGGCTCTGTAGCTACAGTAGTGATGGAGGTTGGTTTCACGCTTACAATGAGGAAACAACTCTCACCTTTTCATGGAGGAGCATCGACGAAGAGACTGATGGGTTGTTTCCTATACGGTGATGAGCGATTAGTACAGGTAGTGCAACTAATTCTAGGAAAAGGATTCAACAACCTCAAGCACAGATACAAAATGAACATGGACATATATTCGTTGATTATGGCTTGGGGTTTAGATTTGGGAGAGTTGATTGAAGTTGTGAAAAAGGTGTGAAGACACTGGTGCATGAGTATTATCTTGAGGACATGGACTCACTGTTGGAATGGGCGACTCCAGGTGTAGGAATGGATATCAGTGTAGGAATTGAAAGTGACGAGGAAGAAGAAACAGAGAAATGTGTACCCTTGTGAAATGGCCAGAAGGAAAACGTAAAGCCAAATGGAGAGAGGGAGCAACATGCGGGTGGGAAGCTCTGAAATTGATTGTGGAATTAATAGAGGTTGAGGAGGTAACCGTGAAGGCAAAGGATGAAGCAAAGCGTTTGGAGAAGAATGAGCAGCAACCGCAGAGGAAGAGGAAGACGAACGAAGCCACCATGGAATCTGTGGCAAGTAGCTCATCTAGAGCTTTACAGTAATTTAATCCTCTGTCAGGCATTGTGAGTTTTTGACTGTCTGTAGATAGTTTTTGGGGTTTGCTAAAATTGTGGGCAATGAAGGGAAGATATTTTTTGGTTTGTAGGGTAGTTAGTAGGTATTCAAAAAAGGTGATAAATGTAATTTTGAGCGAAATTTTGATTTTGATGTAGCTGTTAAGGGCTGGCAGTGAAGTCACTACAGATAAACTGTAATTTTTAAGAAATTGGGGTATAGTAGTTTTGGAGGATAGATGGTTATTCAAAAAAGTTTAGAAAACAATGTAATATGACTTTTTTTATCAATAAAGAAAAAAATATTATTACCAATCAAAAAAAAAAAATCATGAAGTGCAATGATTCACAATTTCATTGAATACAATATTAAATATCTTCAATTATAGTATGGAACAATGGAAACTGATCCATGAAGTGCAGTATAATTATAAATACCTAAAAGTTGTTAATTCTCTTCCATTTCCCAAATGGATTCAGGGTCCTCAAATTGACGTTCATCATCAGATAAAGTAAAAAAGTCTTCTTGAATTTGATTATGAGTTTGCTCTTCATTTTCTTCAACCTGCATCTCAAATTCAACATTCATTGCGTGATTTGTGTCATTGTCAATGTCATCTATCCCAGTCCCACTACTACTGCCACCAGTACCAGTGTTTGGAATTGGAGTGTTTGCACAACCTAGTCCTTCTTTCACATGTGGACCTCCAGATTGCGAGTGCCCTTTCAAAAAGAAAATTAAAGACATTATACACAGTTCCTTTCAACCTCAAGCAATTTTCCAAATTCTTGTCTAGTTTGTTTCTTAACTTTGATTTCAAAAACCCCAATGTATTGAAAACTCTCTCATCCTCCACTGACCCCAATATCATTGTTTGACATAAATCAACAAGTTTGAAATATTATGATATCAACCCATGCAATATTTCACTCTGACCTAAGTTTGTCCAAACCTTTTTTATTGATCCCGGTTCAAATTCCTTCTCCTTTGCCATGCATTTATATTGGTCCCTCATAGCTGTTGCAAAACTCCTAGATTGTTTTCTAAGCTTAGCTTCATTTAAAATTTCTTCTATTTTCTGCTCATCGTATGTTACACTTTTCAAAAATTGTTCAATCAAGATTTTTACTTGATCATGAAAATATTTTGGGTTCTCTTAGTTTTCCCAAGATTGAGGATACACAATACCCATGGCTTCAAGTATTTCATGTCGAGGGAATCTTTCACGTATCCTTGAGGAAAGAGATTTTGCAATTTCCTTCAAATTATCTGCCAACAGATTTAACAATGCCTTTAAAATCTTCCTCCTTAACAACTACTTCTCTGCTAGAGCACCTAGCTATCTTACAATGGTACATTGGTATCTCATATCCACGTACACAGATACATAAGTGCCCGCTTGCATTAAACTGTAAATAATTATCAGGATTATTCAAATCAGTAATTTTCTACCACATGAAATAATTTGGGGCATCTTGTGTTAGATCTAGATATAGATGATCGAGGGCCAAGCATGTATGTTTACGTATCTATTGGCATATTCATTAATATACATAGTTCTGTCTTGGAATTTCTTCACAAGATTGTTCATCTCATCCAACATGGGGAGAAGACTAGCTAAAGTCAAGAGTATCTCTATATCGCTTAACCTATGTAAGAGGTCAAGAGATTTGTCTACTATGTTGTGATGCTCGTACATCACTCCAATCAAGGGTTGATATTCTGAAAGAACTCGTTGCGCTTGTCCATGCAGGGAGATCCATCTAGCATTGACTTTGTTGAGAAGCTTGTTTCTTGATGTTATTCCCTCAGCAAAATTTTGAAATTCTGTGAAACGTTTGGGACTTTGGCAGAAGTATGTGTGGATCTCGTGGACTAGATTTTCAACTTTTGATACTATAGGAAACTTGCTTACAATTTTGAATGCTAAATTCATTTTGTGGGCCATGCAGTGAATGCCAAGCATGTATGGTGCACAAGTAGTTTGTAAATTTGTGCAAACACCGGTCCTTTGACCTTGCATCACTGCAACTCCATTAGCTCCTACACACACCAACTTTTTGGCAATTGTCAACTCATCCATACCTACAATTTCATTCAAAGATTTCTTGACTAGTTCAAATATATTTTGTGATGTTGAATTGTCCTTCATTTTATGAACATAGAGAAGATGAGCTTGGTGAACATGTCATTCTACAGTATACAAATGCATATAGACCCAAGAAGTATTGTCTACCGTAGTAACTTCATCTAAAGATAATGCAATGAAATTTGACTCTTTTACTTTCTCCTTTAAATCTTCCTTTTCAACTACAGCAAGACAGTTTTCCCATTCCCATCTAGTGTTTACTGACCAATGTGAGACGGGATAGTGAGGAACATTCAAAAAAGATAATAAACCAGAATATTCTGGGTAGTCTGTCATAGGACGCCCTCTGGACAAAATATGAAAAACAACACTCATCTAAACAATTTTTGACATATTTGTTGCTTCCATTGCTTTTCCAAATTGAGTCTCAAGTGTACCTTTACATGCAGCAATGTTCGACATTCCTTTTTCATGCTCTTCATAATTCGTGGCATACCTAACATGAAGACCTTCTTCCTTTGATTTCCATTGTACAATTGATTGTTCCTTTCCGTCTATGATTTGTTTTTCATAAACTTTACCGATATGCTTTTCTATAGTGTCAATCTTTAGCTACAATGTCTTGGCTCTTCCACATTTCCAACTACAAATCATACATTTGGCCAATGTTTCCTTTTCAATATCGTTTGCATTGTCAATCCCCACTGGTACCATGAATGGGTGCTTTGACAACCAAGTTGAAAATTCCTTGTCATTTCCCACTCGTGCCGCATTTTTTATTTGCTTCTTCTTTTCTTGCTACCAACATCATCATCCTCGTCCAAGTCAATTATCTCATTTTGGCTAACCGGGCCCAAGGTATCCTTTGGAACATCTTATGTGGTATTGCCATCCTCATTTGGTACATTTTGATTTAAATCAATGATAATCTCAACTTGACCGTCCGATGGCAGTGAGGTATTGTGAATGCTACCAATATTTGGTGGAAGAGTTGATGATGTAGCTCCATCTTGACTTGATGGATCAAAATTTGTGGCAATTCCAAAGTAAGACTGTATGGTACGTCTAAGTTTTTGGCGTTTTGATGGCCTCCCAGTCTCTTCACCACCCTGAGGAGCAGTAGGAGTCTCTTCACCACCCTGAGGAGCAGTAGGAGTCTCTTCACCACCCCGAGGAGTGGTAGGAGTCTAAGGAGTGGCAGGAGTCTCTTTACCACCCTGGGGAGCAGCAGGAGCCTTACCCTTACTACTCGAGTCGCTCGACATATTGATCTCTCACTTTGAATAAAAACTAGAAAAACATGTCTTCTTGTTTAAGAAGGAAAAATAATATAGATCCCATTCCCTACTCAATATCATCTCTAAGACTGAAGCAAGAATGGAAAAGAGATAAAGAAAACTTATTATTATAACACTATGGAGAAATGATCACTCACCTTTAAGTTTACGTTTTCAACTTTCACTAACTTTCGAATCAAGAAGTAGAACCTCAGAACTGAACAAAATGTGTAAGAATAGATGACACTTTCAATTGTATTTATATCAATCCATATTTGGCGAATTCCACGGGATTTTTAAATGGTATATTAAAAAATTGGCGAATCCCACGTGCTTATACAACGATATGTTGTAATTTTAAAATCGAAATGTGTCCTCAAATGTAATTATTTTTTAATGTTATTATTGAAATAAGTCCGCATAAGCAACTATTTATAAATTTTAATTGGTGAAATGGGTCTTCACAAGCAACTTTTGTAAATTTTAATTGGCGAAATGGGTCCTTATACAATGTCATTTTAATAGTATTAGTGAATATGTAGGTGTTTTATTACATGCTTCAGGGATTCCAGACGAAAATATTAGTCGGTCCATTTGAAACGTGTAGTTTGTTATGGTGAATTTGTTGCTTAAATATGCCTCATAAAAAAATTATTGGTGAATGGACATGCATTGGACCGATAGTTCATAAAATCCAGGCGATTTGGACACCCTGTTGGGTGCGAGAAATTCACCAATTTCGAATTGGCTGATTCCTAGAATTCGCCAATTGGCAAAGATTCGCAACTAAAGTTTTCCCTACCAAGGTCACATTGCATCATTCTTTGGAAATATTGCATAATAATTGCTTCTCTCTTATATGGAAGGACATTGGTGTTGTAGAGAATCTCGGGCTCTTGTGAACCCTTATGGTTTCTCTTACATGATGTGTATACCCTATAAGGTTATAGTCATGTGAATTAGGGCCAACTTAAAAGTAGCGAGTAGAAGATACACAAGCCATACCGAGAGATCATGAGAGATTATATCTAAGTCCATACTATCATTCTATAAACTAGGGCTAGAAAATAGGAAATAAACACATTATCCGAAATTGTGACTTGGGAGAATAAAGTAAGCAACACAAATCAAACCATTATAGAGCTCTACCACTTGGGTATAGTCTATAATCTCACTACTCGATAAGAGTTTAAGTGTTCATAATTAGTGATAATGATTTCATATGTAAGGAAGCATCAATAGACCCATCATCATCATCATCATGTAACAATTCTCCTTTAGGATCATGTAATGGAAATATGTAGTATAAATCAAGGAAATAGAGCATAAGTTATCATCATTTAAAGAAGGGCTGTGTGAAGGACAAGTATCCATAGATTCAATATGAGATGTAGAAAGGTGATCATCACTATATACACATCATCGTGTATTAAGGAAGATATTTTTTCAAAGCATAAGTATTTATGGGAAGCTTTATCACCAAAAGGTAAAGTATTTATGGGAAGCTTTATCATCAAAAGGTAAAGTAACATTATGTATAGGTGAAGGGGGTGTGAGATCACACACATAAGATTATCATCAGAGGTATAGTTTAATGACACAAGTATCTGTAACATAAGATGATACTCATTAACCAACTCAATGAATGATGGAAAATATAAGGCATGGTAATATAAAATCTCCATAGACAACACATGCATATCTATAATAGAGAAAGTCACAAGGTATTGATAATGGATGTGTCATGTGATATGAATGATAAGAATACGCCAAATTTGATTTTAATATATGTAAATTAACTAAGGAATGAGATCAAAAGGCTACCATAATGATGAATATCCTAGGGTGGGGTGAAAGGAATCCAATGTGTAGAATACACTTCCTACACTAATCTATGAGAGGAGGTATGTGCAAAAAATAAACTAATCATACTGTTATAAAAAGTAAACACAAAAGTAATATACTATAACCCATTTATTTATGTGGAGAAAAACCCCACACTCCAAAGCAACTCAATGTATTATTCAGTAATCAATGGTTTCAATACCCTTGATAAGTCTAATCCTTTCTATGAATATCACTAATAAGATACCTGAAGCAATTTTGGTAGCACAACACCTACAAAATCTCACTATCAAATTCTCCATCTCAAGAACCTAATAAACAAGAGAAGAAACACATGAAACCATCAAAAGGTAACTAGGAAATGATGAGCTAAAACAAACCAAAATGTGGCACACAAATCCCTAACAAAATCCAATACCTAAATCCCAAGATGAGTCCTTAGGCTAAAAAAACATATTCCATCCACCTACCATAAGCTTCTCATAATCTACTCAGCAACTTGGATGCTCCATTTGGATCTATTATCTTTATTCAAAGATGCCTTATGATGTCATAGGTTGCTTAACAAGTGTAACTCCCTCTTATAACTCTCTAATGTGTCAAATGTTCTTACATTTTTTATGTGGGAGGTACAACTAAATGAAGGTAATAACTTTTGTTTTGGAAAGACAATTAAGCCCATTTTAAAAAAAATATAGATCTCGAAGATATCTATGACCCTATAACTTATATTTAATTGACACAAAGCAAGGAAATAGAGGGTGTTGGTCGTTTAGATTTTAAATTTTGAATTTTGAAAAGGCAAAGGTCAAATTCGTGGCTACAACACTAACTCGGTCATAAAAAAAGACCCTCGGTGGGGTAACAATCAAATCTTAGTGGATGGCAACTAAATATGAGTAGGTTTATAGATGAGTGTAATAAATGTGTGGTTTGGGTGAATGTATTAGAGTATGTGCATAAAAGGAGAGAGTAGGGACTAAATATATGGAAATGTGTGTACTAATAGATAAAAGCAAGGAGAATGAGTCTACTTTTATACAAGAGTACAATATTTATTGACATCTAAACATATACATTTTTGAAAATAAACACAAAACTAAATGAAAAAAATATGAATATACAAATTTTACCATTAGAACATCATCACAACCCTTTAATCTATCTTAAATATTAATATTTTTTTAATTTTTTTACTGATTTGAGTGGTTTTTTTTCCCTTTTCAATATTAAACAACATGCATTAATTTTTTTCGAAGAATGAATGAAGGAATTTTAATGACGTCCACGAGACCAAACGGTCTAAGGGACCCAAAAGAATAGCTTGTTAAACTTTTCTTGGTGACAATGTCATCCACAAGACCACAAGAACGATTCTTTGGAAAAAAAGAAAAGAAAGAAAGAATGGTTCTTTGACAAATGTCTACATGTGTAGTTTTGCACCTTTGAGACTTATGCTAGTTAATGTAGTTTAACTTAAAATAAAGGAGGCCTTATTCAATCCAACTCTAGGCACCACCCCATTGGTGGGGTTTTACCCGTACTTTCTTCCAGATTGCAGATAGGCTAAACAGTCCCTCCCAATACCTTTGCCATGCCACGTGTCCGTTTAAAGGCCTCATACTGTTGATAACCAATAGAATGACCCGTTATCCAATCTCTTATCCAGACATCTATCTGCGCCATTTCTTCTTCAATATTGACTGCATTCATTCATTCCTCAATAGAGGAGCAATCCGCTATCTCCAAAGTTAGCAAGAAAGAACGTATCAGGGTGTGTGCCAGACATGGCGGCGTCTCTGGCAACAGGATCGGCTCTCTTCCAACCCACCAAGCTCTGCATTCCCCGGAGTTCGATATCGTCATCATCATCGTCACACGTGTGCAAGGCCCTGGGTTCGAAACCCGCGAGCTCCAGAATATCATGCTCGCTGCAAGAGGATGTCAAGGACTTTGCTGAGAAGTTCGTCGATGCATCCAAGATGGCAGCCTTCGCACTCGCCACTTCAGCACTCGTCGTGTCTGTAAGTCATATTTGCCTTCGATTCTTCTCTGGAATTTTTTAATTTTTCACATTTTTTGTTCTGTTTTTGCCGATTCAATTTTGTGTTCTGGGTTTCGAATTTCCGGCGGTGAGTATATTATTTTCAGCACCATTTTTCAATGTTATTTCGAATTACTTTTGTGCTATTGGGTTATTTTTACTTTGCCTGTGTTTATTGGAAGTTTCACAGGTTTTATTGGCCTGCTGTTTAAGTGGTTTATTTTCAATGTTTTCAATTAATTGACATTTTTGGGTTGAACAGGTTTATTTTCAATGTTTTTCAATTAATTGGGATTTCTTTGGTTGAATAGAAGATTGTAGTATTTTTGAGGTAAAGATAGTGTAGAAGATATTAAATTTAATTTTCTGTTATTTTATTTGGAGGATAATTTTTTATTTTATTTTTTTAAAATAGATCTTTTAAAGAAACTGGTGCTAAGGTATCTACTTAGTTAATCAGAATATCACTTCCTTCTTCGAATTTTATCATATAGAATGTAGTTTATAACATCTAAACAATATATTATTTTATTTTATTTTTGATATGGGAGCATGAGTCTTTAGGCTGAAACTTCTTTAGTTGAGAGTCAAGGACTTCCGCGTATCCATTCCATCAAATTCATCCAAGGCACAATCTCAGCCTCATCCCTTGTGCTATGGAGTGCTTGCATTCAGCAAAGACTTGATCCCTGGTCGACTCATTCAAACCCATAGATCAAGAACCCATTGACAACAATACATATTATTGATGAATTAATGATGTTATTAATATTTATAAAATCAAATAATTTATAGGATAAAGGGTTGTAATAAAAAGAATATTATATTAATACATGGAATAGGGACACCCAATCAGCCTTACGAAATTTCCAAAGTCTTAATATTGAATATGGTTGAGTATGATTGATGAGTATGATAGTATGTTACTTGATTATACTATCTACTAGGTTCAAACCTCTAAAAATATGATATAAAAAATCAGACAAACCCCATACTTTCCCCAAATGTGAGCATACCACCATTTCTTAATATTTTTCCTCCAAAATAGGCTTTCATATATACTTTCTTGTGATATTGTCGTAGGTTTACGAATCAAACTCATTGACCCATGTTTCATGAGTGGTGGTTCACAAGAACCCATCTCTCATTATCTAACAAATGGTCCACTTAGCACTCATTGCATCTACGTGATGCTCAGAGAGGTGAAGCACTACCCATCCCAATACTACTCCAGCTCCAAGTGTGCTTAACCACGGAGTTTTCCCCAAAATTAAGTCTACTTAGCTTGCAACCCCATTTACAAAACCTTCAGTAAATATTGCGCTTTATGAATCATTCATTATAGACCCCTTTTATCTTATCAATTGATAAGTATCCAATCTCATAATAGAATTTATAAACATTTGTTCTGAACAAATATAGCTTCTCTATACTGTTTTGTTTCGTAGGTAGCATATCTCTACTCTCACCTTTCCTTGGTGACTTTTCAGGGAGCAAGCGCAGAGGGAGCACCAAAGCGCCTAACCTTCGACGAAATCCAGGGCAAAACCTACCTGGAAGTAAAAGGCTCCGGCACGGCCAATCAATGCCCGACAATTGACGGCGGCGTAGACAAGTTCGCCTTCAAGCCAGGCAAATACGAGCTGAAGAAGCTCTGCCTGGAGCCGACGTCATTCACCGTGAAGGCCGAGAGCGTGAGCAAAAACGCCCCGCCAGACTTCCAGAAGACCAAACTGATGACACGTCTAACGTACACGCTGGACGAGATTGAGGGCCCGCTGGACGTCGCCCCAGACGGCAAGCTCAAGTTCGAGGAGAAAGACGGCATCGACTACGCAGCAGTGACAGTTCAGCTGCCTGGTGGCGAGCGCGTACCCTTCCTGTTCACGATCAAGCAGCTGGTGGCCTCCGGGACGCCCGAAAGCTTCGGAGGGGAGTTTCTTGTGCCTTCCTACAGGGGTTCCTCTTTCTTGGACCCCAAGGGCAGGGGTGGCTCCACCGGCTATGATAACGCCGTGGCTCTGCCAGCTGGAGGGCGTGGTGACGAGGAGGAGCTGCTTAAGGAGAATATTAAGGACACGTCCTTCTCTACAGGGAAGATAAATCTGAGCGTGAGCAAGTCCAAGCCGGAAACAGGGGAGGTCATTGGGGTGTTTGAGAGCGTTCAGCCCAGTGACACTGATTTGGGGGCCAAGACTCCCAAGGAAGTTAAGATTCAAGGTATTTGGTATGGACAGCTTGAGTAAGTAAGGGCTAAGCTTCTTGTTTCTTGTTTTTTCCCATGTAATGGAACCAAAACTTTATCACTTCTTATCATAAATCTGTACATTTTTCTTGTTATGGGAATTTTTGTAATATTCCAATGTTAATGAGCATGTATTACTAATCTATATTGCTTTTAAAGTATTTTAACAATGTTTTTTTGAAATAAAATCTAAAAGCAAATGAAAAAGGAAAAATAAAAATATGCATTGTTTACCTTCTTTTCTAAGATTTAAAATTACATATTATAGTAATTAAAATTTTATTTGGAACCATTTAAGTCGTAAAATATTAATTTGTGAGTAGATGAAACTATATTCTAAGTAATTTGCTTGTTCTTAATATCAATTTTAACAATTGTAATTGATTTTTTAATTATCTATTATTTTACTAGAAGTTGTTTTGTTTATGATTGATAATGATATCATATTTGTAGAGATAAAGACATGCGTTTCAAAATATTGAAGTTAGTAAATTGATTTTAATTTTAGTTTTAGATAAAGAAAGAGTTGAGTGTGATAATTTAATTTAGATAGAAATTATATGGGTTAAAATGAAAATAAGAAGGATTATGGTTTATTTGATTTTGATGGTTGATAAATAGCTTTATGTTGTTTTCATCATAATTTTTTAAACACAATATGAAATCACTAAAACTTGAATGTATTCAAAGTAAAATGATGAAATTTGAACTAGTTTGTCCTCATAATTTTATGGAGAGATGCAATCATGCACATTTATGTTATGTATTGTGTCATTATGTCCTTAATAGATTCATCATATATGGAATTTTCCCTCCAGTACATGCAAAAGATGTTTGTTGGATGTATATATGTATAAGGAAAATTTAATTGATGCTATGAAGTATCATTGGGACCTGTTGATGTGTGTTTTGTGACACACCAAACATCAGAATAAAATGCCCAAAGACACCCTATCCTCTCTTGAAAAACCACCGCGTATGCTAAGGTTGTGAGAAGATCATATGGCGATTCTAAGGTTCCTTATATCAGGTCTTGATGTATGGATAAGCTCAATGGTCGTTGTGATATGTTGGTAACACAAAGGGACTTATGCTAGGCTTGTTTAATTCACAGTGAAGGTTTAGGCAATGAAGCTTTGTTGTTTGGGTCTTTCAAACAATCTAAAAAAAAGATAAGGGTTTAGAAGTTCTAATCTACTTCCTAATTATTCAAGAGACGGTATTGACTTGGTGAAACCAATAATCATGCTTTGCTTCGCCACGCTCAACAACAACTACACAAAGTGGGTGCAATCTTCAAGGGAGTGTGCTTATAATTTTCACGTCATGAATAACTACCATCAAATTGAACAATATTTATCTAGACAGAAGTTAAGCATCCACAAAGTAAGCTCAGGCTAACTTTATGCATAGAACGAAAATCATTCGTTCAAAGAAAGTATGAGCGGAAGATTCACCATAAATCAATACTTATTAGATCTTGCATTCTTCTAACACACATGAAATAAAATCTAAACTATGATGAGGGATAAGAACCATGCAAACTCCAAAATAAAGTAGTCACCATCAGAACAATGCATGTATTACTTATTACTTTGGTAGTCGTACGCAACAATTACTTATCTCAACATGTTTTGCAACATGCTCCCATGCTTTACAAATGAGGAGTGAGCTCAATTTATAGGCTCCTCGATTACAATTCAATGGCCAAGATTGATTTAGAATCAATGACCGAGATTAAAATAAAACCCTAATTAGGGCTTGCCATAACTAACTCCTTCTTGACCAATGAGAAAATTACACTCAAGGACACTTGTTTTTTTTTCCAAATATGAACCCACAATAAAATAGAAAGTTGTTAAATCTGGACATGTCGACTTGGAACAATTTGATTGGTCGAGGCGCCACTTCAGCAGGTTGGATGTCCACCTTGGTCACTATGTTCGTTTTTCCATATTCTTGCTTTAGAATATTTTCCTTGCTAATGACTCTATCCTTTGTGCTTGTTTCTTCCTAGCTTTGATCTTGGATTCCTTTTGAGACTTTGATTTCTTCTTCTCACTTGTATTGGAAGTCTCGCCTTGGAGCACATGTTTAGACTTGAAGTTATTAAGGTTTTCTTTCTTGATTGCTTCGAAATTCCCAAAAGCACCTTGAGTTGGATTGGTGCTATTCCTTTGGATTTCCTCTCCGATTTCTCCAATTTGTGTCAAGAAATTATCTAAGTGCGGAAATTTGTTTGGAACAATCTTCCTGTCACCATTTGATTTTGATTGAGAGTTTGTCTTTAATTCTTCAGGGGATGAAATCCTTCAAGAAGTTGCCCTAGTTGCTTCAATAGGTCTGGGATTGTAGATGAAATCCCCCCAAGATGTCTGAATATTCTTTCAAGTGCCTTGAATTTGAAGAAGAATGCCTTTGTGCTTTCGCCACAATGGAGGAAATTGGAATTTTCTATGTGAATTTTTTCCCATACTTAGCCAAATTTTGGCTATTCAAGTTCATTTTGTAACACCTTCATGCGGATTATTCAACATTTAGCCAAGATTTTGGCCATCTCGATGCTCAAATGAACTTTTCCTGTGGACTTGCCTTCAATTCTGAAACCGGCTTGTGCTATGTAGGACAAATTCCATCCTTAGACAAGGATTTTATTCATTTCCTCTTTACTTTTCCTTTTTATTCCTCTTGTTTTCCTCCCAACACTAAGTCAATTTTCTGAATTTTTTCTCCTCTTGGCTAGGCGGACTTCATGAACCTCATGCCATGCCTTCCTTGGCTTGGGCGGACTTTCCTTCCAACTTGCCATTTCCTCTTCAAGTGTTGATTCTTTCTAACTCCTATGTTCTTCGAGGCAAACATCTCACCTGTACGAAGCTCGAAGTTAGAAAAATATTCACAAATTGCAAAGAAGGCGATTTTATGGCTGGAGAGTATTCAAATAAATTAGTTAAAAAAATTCCAGAATTCGATTGTAAAGGTTGATTGGAAAATAAATTCAGATAAAATGAAATTTTATCAGCAGCCTTTATCATTTTCAAGAGCATTTAGAGAATTTTTAAATAATTTACTAGAACTTTAGAGCTAGAAACTAAAGTTTTTCTGTAAATTTAAGATTAAATTCTTTTTCCTCTCCAAATTTTCCAGCTGTGGCTCTGCAGTTGCCTTAGAAATCTGGAAATAGAAGAAAAAATATCAACCTTTTGCTCTGGAATCAATATAACTTGTAGCTCATGCAAAAAGAATGATGAAGAAGGACGCCTTTGGCTGAAAGAAGCTTGCTGAAAGAAAGTTCGACTTGTGAATAATGAATAATACTCTTTCAAGCACTTCTTTTATAATAAAAACTTTCCTTATTGGCCTGGGTCGACCTCTTCTCTGATTGGTTGCTTTGTTTCAAAACACAAAAAGCGATCTTATCTTCTTCTTTTTTATTTTTCAAGGGTGTCCCTTCTTGCTTGCTTGTTAAGTTTTTTAATAAAAAAACTTAAGTTATTTTAAATTCCTTGCCTTGGAAAAATCGACCTTTAAGTGGACTTATCCACTTTGCAACTAGATTTTCTTTATTTACCAAGGTAACTCTTTGCCTTAGCTAATTTTTTCGATTTTCTCCTTGGAAATTCGATTTTCAATTGGAATTTTTTATCCTTTCAAGTGGATTTTGACTTCATTATGAAATTCTTGAAGTCCCAATTCGAATTTTTCATTTGCCTTAGCCAATTTTCACTTTTAGATATATTCGCCAATTGGAATTCTTCCTTATTGAACTGGATTTACTTCTTGATCTTGTGCAAATTTTAACTGGATCCTTTAAATGAATTTCATCTTTATGGATGAATTTTGAAAGGATTTTTCAGAATTTTACTGGATTTTTCCCTTGAGTGCACTTCTCCAGAGTTGGGCGAATTTTATGCTAGTCGTTATGATCTTCCTGCTTTTTCTTGATTTTTTTGAGTTTTTAAGATTTTTGCTTGATTTTTGCATGCTTTTCGATTGTAAAAGTAGAAACTTTGACTTCACTGCTAGTGAGACCTAACACTTTCTAAAAATAGAAACTTACTAAAAATAGTAAATTCCCGATTGGTCCAGAAATGCCAAAAACGAAAAAAGCAAAAAGCAAAAAAGCAGAATCCCTAAAAAATAGGAAGTGTAAGAATTGAGCGAAAGCACAGGCGATCCTCATCTACTGGGTTTTCTAAGCACTTCTATGACGTCTTAGCACAAATTCAAGCTTGAATTCTCTACTTGTCTCGGGTGACTCTCAAAACTCTAACTTCAAACTCCTCATTGTAAAAGATTGGTGATTAGTAGTTGCGACGCCAAGGCAAAAAAAGCAAAAAAACAAAGGGTCCCCATTTGCAATGGGGCGATGTGTGAAAAGGTCACAACAGGACCTACTATACCAATCTGAAAGAGCAATAGGCTTCCTTGTTTATTGTCAAACCTTGAGATTGATTCAAAAATGATAAAAACTAAGGTGTTGGACATTGATGTAAACAAAGTAATCAATAGCTAAACTTGATTTTTTGGTGAGATACATGTGAGTGCATTGTCTTAATTTGATTGTATATTATTTGCGATAATTGAAATAAACTAGAGTTTAAATTCACAACCCTAGACACATAACTCAAGACCTTTTCCACTCCTAAACCACTCGAGAACATACATATGTATGCAAAGTGATTAATTCTAGAAGCCCCCCCTCTCCCCCCTTAAAAATATAATGTGTAAAGTGTAATATAAATAGAAAAATGGAAGATATGTGTTTTTCTCTTTTATATTTTACCCTAACATTGACACATATTTAAAACTAAGTAAACATACATTCAAAAATAGAAATAACTAAAAATAACTTTAATAAAAATTATACAATTTTTTTAAAAATCTAAATCATTAGAACGAATGTATACTCTCAACATATACAAAATTATATATAAACTAAAAATAAAATTATTTCTAGAATCCATTTTAAATTATGCACACAAAAGAAAAGTACACACAAATCAAAGAATCAAAATAAACAATAATAGAATTGTCACTGGAAATATAGCATAAAATAAAACATAATATGTAAATGTGAAACTAGTAAAAAAATGTGTAACTATTATTCATCAACATAAATTAAAAGCTTACATAAAAGATACTTCCATTTTCTTCCAAGAATGAAGAAAAAAAAATGTGTTTCCTTTTGACCATGTATAGCGATTCCAAATTTCATACTTATGGGCATGTCTAAGATATTTGCTTTACATGCCTCACATGTATGGGAACACAAACACATAAAAACACACAATTAGCATATTGCCAAAAATTTACAAGTTACAATCAACACTTTCTCATTATTTTTCAAGTTACAATCTACAATTTCACAATAATTAAAAAATCATTTTCTTATCCATTATTCATTTTAGGAATAAAACTTTGAGAAAAAGATGAATGGTGGAAGATATATCAAATAGCAAGTCAACAAACATCATTGCATGTTGTTGGATACCTACTTCCTTTACACATTTTCCTTGTGTGGCCTTTGTTGCAGGTTTCTATTGTATAATTTGTAACCTACCACCTTCTTTCCTTTTACATTAATGAATTCCAATAACATGAACGTGAATCGCCTACAAATGGAAACATAATTTTGTGACTACCTTTTGTACTAAATAAAATCTTGCGTGTGAACAAAAGAGGTGAACAAGAATTTGCAAGTGTTTTCAAAGTGAATTGCAATGGTCTATGAAGACAATCATGTGTTTTCAAGATAATTGTAACTATTTTTAAAGAGAACCACATGTGCAAGTTGGGTGGGTAGAATCTTAGGCATTTTTGAAGGGAAAATTATTTCAAGATTATTAGTTTAGGTGTATTATTCTTTTATTCTGTATTCTTTATATTTTCTTACATAAATAGGATGGTTAATTATCTCTTCATTACTTTTAGTCTACATGATGTTTTAGAACCTTGATATTTTTAAACATGTGTTGGTTACAACCTATTTTTTTCATTAACAATCAACAAGAGACATGAAAGTATGAATTAGATAAATAGGGAAAATAATACCTACAAATTTTATACAACCTACTATATATGACATAATATAAAAAACCTTAATTAGGTAGTCTATCATTTATGTAATATAGAAATTATAATCTTGAAAAGAGAATAACTTATCTTAGGTTTAATACACTATATTTTTCAACTTGTCTTTTGTTGTTGGGGTAAATAGGTCATCACCTAATAATTAATTAATCATCAATTTATTATTAGTCACATTTTACTTTAATAACTTAAGCTAAACTTAGAAAGTATTTTTTTATTATTAGATTGAGCTATATTTAGAGCATGTTGTCTCATTGCAGCAGATTATGACACATGTCTCAATCTAATAAAACCCTCATATAGGGTTTTCCTTTTTTCTTTTATAAGCATTCATCTTTCATTGTAATCATTCTTTTAGGTTTATGCATCAATAGAATTCTTAGGTTGTTGAGCAAATTTATCTTGCTTGATCTTTTTTTTGTGATAGGATAATTGCTTGCAAGTGATTTCTGGGAGCCATGGGGTTCAATCATCAACTCCAATATGGTATTAGAGCACTACATCTATAGCCTCCTATTCAAAATTTGAGGGGTCCAGCCTTGAGAAAAAAATTGATGCATTCTGGAGCAAAATGAACCTCTCCATTACATTCAGAGTAGCCAAAAACCTAAATATCAACTTTTTTTGCTAAATTCTAGCAAAAAAATTAGGCGATTTTTTTGATTGCACATTTTTGAGGCATAAAAATCCATACAACCATGTGGATCCATACATTCATACCATATCTATGCATCTATACATTTTTTTTGCACCATTTACAAGCTTCTACACTTTTTTTGCCCATTTTGTGTCATTTTAGATGTTCTACTCATTTTTTTCAGCCATTTTTTTATTTTTTCAACAATTTGGAAGTTTTTTGGTGAGAGTGGCTTTTCCAGTGACTAGTGCAAATTTCCCCATGAGATGATGTCATATTCTAGTGCCACCTAGTCACCATCAAGTCACCACCTCTATGAGTGGCATCACCAAGTCGCCACCCACTAGTCACCAATCAAGGTTTTTTGCCCTTTTTGACCTAATTTCATAAATTCACTATAACCTTTACATATAGTGTCAAAATTGGGAAAATAAGATATCATCGAAAAGATGGTTCCATGTAATTTCTAGTGGTGTAGGTATCATCATCATATTTTCTTCTGATTTATTGTATTCTCAGTCAAAGTTGGATCTTTATTTTCTACTTTCGAACTCATAAATTTTCACCTGTATCCCTGATTTTCCTGATTCCAGTGGTGTTGGAAAGGTAGTTAAGAACTCTTCACATCCATTCATGCAATTTTTCCAAAATCTACCCTAGATACATTTTTTTGTGATTATAATTTTATGTCAATCACTTGAGCATTTTGGCACTTGGAAATGATTTATTTGTGTGAGGACTTCATTTGATTTGCTTTATATGTAGTGACGTTATCAATCTCTAATTTTTTTAATTTGAGGAAGTATCATGGGTTTTTATATTCAACCTGACAAAGGATAACTATGAGTCTTGGCGACACGACATCCTAACACATCTCAGGTGGCTTGATATTTTTCCTTATCTTTATGGATGCATACCTGCACCGGACACACTAGGGAGTTTATTAGCATGGCGTATTATTAGTGATCATGTTGTAGGAGTGAATTGTTCTAGTGTTGATCTTGACACTATGTGTGTTGTATCGAACATTGATTGTCCCCACTCACTTTGGACTCGACTTTGGGAGATCCATGGAGACCCTCATATCTCTTTATACCCAAAGGATCCTAATGTAGATTGTCTCATTCCTCTTGCAAGTGCAAATTGCATAACCTTTGATGATGATACTTTAGAGGAGCTTGAGTATATCACAGATCTTGCATGTTTCGATGGTTTAGAGACTTGTCTTCATGTTCCCACTCTTCAGATCGAGACACCATCTTCATCTTCTATTGTTCCTAATCAGCTTGGCATCACCACATCCTTGGACCCTATTGGTTCAATGCAGCATAACATCTATCTTCTTTTAGACATAGTTAATTGGGATTCCATCTTGATGGCATATCATCCTTGTTTGTAGAGTCTCAAATTTTAGACTTGGAGGATTATTTTGAGGACATTCGTCTCCTTTTTGTTGATAGCCACATCATCATTATTGGCCCACATTATCATTTTTGGCCCATCATCTTCATCCCCTTTGCATATTTTTCTATATTAGTCTTCATAGGTTTATGGATTGACATAATCTTTTTCCAACATGTGAACATTTGAGCAGTTTTGAAAGGCACACAACATTTGGATTTTGATTCCTAATTCTTCCATTTTTTGGAATGGCTTCTCTAATCATGAGTGGATTTGTTTCTTCCTAAGGGGAAAAATGTTGTTTGTAGATAGTTGATTGTGTTATGTTTTTATGCATTCATCAATGACATATGAGCTCTTTATTTATGGGGGGATTCATATCCTATTTTTCTCTCTCCTACTAGGGGGGCATCTATTGTACTTGTATGATAGAATTAGTCCTTGGGGGGTCACATTGAGTCCTCATTCTATCCTTCTCTCACTAATGTAGTTATTTAATTTTCTCTCTTTTGGAGAGGATTTTTTTCCATGTGGTTTTCACTTTTTCTTTGATTATGAGATTTCGTTTATTTGTAAATGGGTACCTCATTAGGCCTTGTAGTTGGGACCCATTCTACATCCATTATTGTATTCTTTATTAGTGTTTAGTTTCTCCCTAAATTGATCTCAAGGGGGGTGTTGGTGTAAATAGGTCATTACTTGATATTAATTAATCATTAATTATTAGACATCTTTTACTTTAATGACTTAAGCTAAACTTAGGAAATATTTTTGTATTATTAGATTGAGCTATATTTAGAGCATGTGTCTTATTGCATTAGATGATGACACTTATCTCAATCTAATCAAACCCTCATCTAGGGCTTTCCTGTTTGCTTTTATAATCATTCAACTTTTATTTTAATCATCATTCAGGTTTACACATCAATATAATTCTCATATTGTTGGGAAAATTGATCTTGCTTGATCTCTTTTTGTGATAGGATAATCACTTGTAGGTGATTTTTGGGAGATATGGGGTTCAATCATCAACTCCAATAGTTATAAGTTTATCAATGAGCTTCAAAAGGGTATTTTATTTTTGTAAAATTTTACATTTTAAAAATTGAAAGATTTTGAGAGCATTCATCAATGGTGATTTTGGGATTTTACATGGTTCTTGAATTTTTTTAAAAGTAAAAATTGGAAGTTATACTATGTACGAATTTTTTATCTTGTGGGACAAAAAGACTCCTTATAGAAATGAGATCAATTATCTTACAACAATGTGTGTTAAAATTGGAATTTAGACCATGTATGTGTTGAAAAACAGGATAAAACTTGCAATGAAAATATGTAGATAAATTCATGCATCCAAATTAATAGAGTAATAAATCACAACTGAAACTAGATTATAATAAATATGCAAACCATAACTCAAGAATTATGTGGAGAAACCCTTGCAGGAAAAAACTTCACACCCAAAGAGATCCAAGACTTGTATTAATCCTTTAAATGAGTTACATCAATACAAATTCTCCCTCCAAATCACTGCACCACTTCATGGCTTCAACAACCTGCAACTTAACTTATTTTCTCTTCAACTCAAGCTCTAAATATATAGGCATGAGAGAAAACATAAATCAAGAATGGTTTCCAGAACCATTTAGTTATAAATCACAAAGAAAAGAAACTTTCTCCTCCAACTTGTGATTTTACCCATTTTTTAGTAATGTGCAGATACAACTAAAAAAATTGTTTTATCTTTTTTTCCAAACTCACATTTATCTTCTTTTTTTATGCTTTTTCTAATTTGACAATTAAAACACTTTGCAAGTTGTCATAGTTGCATTTAGTAACTTTCATGACAACTAAAAGATAGTTATAAATTTCCAATTAGTAATTAAAAACAAAGCAAGTTTGAGACACTTTCTCGACATTCTCCCACTTGTCGAACACCTTGCAAAGAGCATAAAGGGAAACTGAATAAATCAAGCTTTAGAAGAAGTGAGGCCCATGGCCTCTTTGTACCAACTAATTTTTTTTGTGCTCACAAGTTTAGTAAGAGAATTTGCAACATTCTCTATATTGTCTACTTTATGTAACATAACTTTACCACTCTCAACCATTTCCCGAACAAAGTGATACTAAACATCTATGTGCTTTGTGCGGGCATGATACATTGGGTTTTTAGTCAAACAGATGGCACTTTGACTGCCACATCCAATTCTCACTTGTTTACCTTGAAATCCAATGCCTGAACATAATCTCTCTAACCACACTGTCTCCTTACAAGCATGTGTTGCAGCCATGTACTCTGCTTCTATAGTGGACAATGCAACTGTAGGTTGTCTTTTGCTCATCCAACTAACTACTCCTCCAAACAAAGTAAATACATAGGCACTTGTAGACCTTCTGCAATCTAGATCACCAGCAAAATCTGAATCAACAAAACCATACAAATCAATCACCCTGTTCATATCATAAGATCCATGATAAAAAATACAATAATTAGAAGTACCATGTAAATATCTGAAAACTATTTTCACATAATTCCAATGGTCTTTACTAGGATTTTCCATAAATCTACTAAGAACTCCCACTGCTTGGGCAATATCAGGTCTTGTCCAAATCATAGCATACAAAAGGCTTCCTATAGCACTAGCATATGAAACTTTATACATCTCTTCAAGTTCAGTCATCTTTTTTAGTACATTGCTCTAGAGATAGCTTAGTTCCAACTAGAGAGGGAATACTAACTGGTTTACAATCGTGCATGCCAAAATGCTGCAAAATAGTGTTAACATACTTCTTTAGATTTAACCATAATTTTTTGTTAACTCGATCCTTGCTGATTTCCATACCCAAGATATATTTTATAGCCCCTAAATATTTCATGTCAAATGTAACAAATAACTGACTCTTAAGTTCCCTAATCATTCCCTTATCATTTCCAATAAATAACATATTATCAACATATAGGACAATGATTAGTAGTCGATCATCAATTAATTTAAAATAGACACAATGATCTTCTTCACTTCTAATAAATTCATGATTCAATGCAAAAGAATCAAATTTATGATACCACATTCTTGGTGACTGCTTTAAACCGTAGAAATATCTCGTTAACCTACAAACCAAGTGTTCTTGTCCCTTCACAATAAAATTATCAGGTTGTTCCATAAATATTTCCTCATCAAGATCCCCATGTAAGAAAGTTATTTTAAAATCTATTTTCTCTACTTCCAAATTAAAATCACAAGCAATAGATAAAAGGAATCTAATGGAGGTTAGTTTAGCCACAGGAGAAAAAATCTCACCAAAATCCATTCCCTCAACTTGAGAGTAACTTTTTGCCACTAACCGGGCCTTGTACTGTTCCAACTTACCATCTGCTTTAAATTTATTTTTAAATACCCATTTGCATCCAATGGCTTTCCTCCCCTTAAGTAGCTCAACTAGATCCCATGTGTCACATTTTTCCAAAGCCTTTATTTTATCTTTCATTGCCTCTAACTAATAGTCATGCTCATCTAAAGATAAGGCCTCTTTCACAGATCTAGGTTCATTGTCAATACAAGATAAAGTAAAAACACAACGAAAATAAGATGGACTATATCCATACATATCAATAGGTTTACGTTGTTTAGTGGATTTTCTTAGAGGTGTAACAAGATGCTCTAGTTGTTCCTCTTCATAATTCTTTTCTAATCCTTCTTCTTCACTTTCATGTTCATCATGTTGTTCAACATGTGCACCTTCTTGTGGTTGATCTACATGTGCATCTTCTTGTGGTTGTTCTACCTATGTATCTTTCTATGGTTCAACCTTAATATCAACACTATTTTGTTAGGCTTTACATTAGGTTGTTCTCCCTGAAAATTACATCCTTAGAATATATCATTTTCATTGCTATAGGATCCCAAAGCTTATAACCCTTAATGTTCTTTCCATAACCCACAAAAACACATTTGTTAGCTCTGAAGTCAAGCTTAGAACGTTTTTCTTTAGGAACATGAACATATGCCTCATTGCCAAAAACTCTATAATGAGAAACTGATGGTTGTTTACCTGTCCATACCTCAAAGGGAGTTTTATCAACAAGAGAAAAAGTAGGTGACCTATTAACCAAATAACAAGCAGTGTGAATTGCTTCAATCCAAAGTGTTGTTCAAGCTTTGCACTACTCAACATGCTTCTTGCTCTATCCATTAAAGTCCTATTCATCCTCTCTGCCACTTCATTTTTTTGTGGAGTATATGGAGTTGTTTTCTGCCTAACAATTCCTGCATGCTTACAATAATCATCAAAGTCCCTAGAGAAAAATTCACCACCATTATCCATTCTTAAAACCTTTACATTTTTTATTTGTTTGTTTCTCAACAAGTGTTTTAAATTCTTTAAATATAGAAAAAATAGCAAATTTCTCCTTCAAAAAGTAAACCCATGAATATCTAGAATAATCATCAATAAAGGAAACATAGTAGCGAGACTTTCCAATAGATGATATATCCCAAGACCAAAGACATCACTATGAATTACCTCCAAAATTTGTTTAACTCTAGTACTTCCAGATTTAAATGAAACTCTATGTTGTTTTCCATACATGCAATGTTCACAAAAATCAAAATCAACAGAGTAACCTGACAAACCATCAACCATCTTTTTATTTATGAGAGTTTTGAGACCCTTTTTGCCAATATGACCCATCCTGTGGTGCCATAACTTACATGATACAGAGTTATCAGTTACATTAATAGAGTTATAGAAAGTAGAAGCATCAAGTCTAAATAGGGTGCCACACCTATTACCCTTAGCTAAAACTAAATTCCCTTTGATTAACTTGCAACCACTCTTTTCAAAAGTAACATGCGCTCCTGAATCATTCATTTTAGATACAAAAAATAAATTTCTAGCTAAACCAGGAATGTGCAATACATCTTTAAGGGTTTTAACCCTTCCATCATTGAAGATCAATTGTACCTCTCCTCGGCCTACAATTTCTTGTGTGTTATTATCCCCGAGGAAAACTTTCCCAGCATCATAAGCTAAATATGTTGAAAACCATTCCTTGTGAGGAGTCATGTGGTAGGATGCACCTAAATCTATTAACCAAGAGTCATCATAAATAATATTAGCATAAATAATAAAAGCATCATCATCAGAGGATTTATCTGTAGAGGAATCATCATTATTTTTCTTTTTATTATTACATTCCTTTTTGAGATGCCCTCGTTTACCACAGTTCCAACACCTCAATCTACTCTTACCAAGTGATTTTGACCTTCCCTTAGACTTAGAATGATCCTTAGACTTTTCATTTTCACCTTTCTTTTTGTCCTTACCTTTCTCCTTAGATCTACCTCATGCATGCAATGCTTCTTTAGACCCCTCTGAAGTCCTCATTTCCTCTAAAATTTTAGTGGCAACAAGGGAATCCAACTTCAAACCATCTGAAAAATAACCACTGATTGCAACAATAAGATTGTCCCAGGATTCAGGTAGCGAACATAATAATAAAATACATTTATCCTCCTCATCTATCTTTACATTAATTGATTGTAGCTAACTCAAGATTAGATTAAGTGAATTCAAGACTTCCACAATCAAGTCTCCATTATTCATTTTAAGAGAATATAACTTTCTTTTCATAAATAAATTGTTAATGAGACTCTTAGTTTGGTATATCTCTCCTATTATATTCCATAATTTATATGCAATAGTCTCATTAAACACATTCAATAGAACAGAATCAGATAAACACAAATGAATAGTTTTGTGAGCCTTTTTATCTAACTTAATCCAGTCTTCACTTGACATAGTTATTGGTTTACTCTCTTTATTAACAACAACCCATTGATCTCTTTCTTCCAAAACATACTCCATCTTTAACTTCCAAAGCTCATACCCACTACCGTTTAACTTTTCAATGTCCAGCTAGGATGAGCTAGCCATGATCTCTCATCACGTTGAATCTGAAACTGCAAGAAAAAATAACATACCCCACTGTATCAAAAAACCCAATCAAACACTCCAAGAAAGGCGTCCCCTTCTCTAATCAATACAACTTGGCTCTTATATCAAATGTTGAAAAATGGGATAAAACTTGCAATGAAAATATGCAAATAAATTCATGCATCCAAATTAACATAGTAATAAATCTCAACTAAAACTAGACTACAATAAATATGCAAACCATAACTCAAGAATTATGTGGAGAAACCCTTGCGGGGAAAAACTCCACACCCAAAGAGATCCAAGACTTGTATTAATCCTTCAAATGAGTTACATCAATACAACTTCTTCCTCTGAATCACTGCAACACTTCATGGCTTCAACAACCTACAACTTAACTTATTTTCTCTTCAACTCAAGCACTAAATATATAGGCGTGAGAGAAAACATAAATCAAGAATTATTTCCAAAACCATTTAGTCATAAATCACCAAGAAAATAAACTTTCTCTTCCAACTTGTGATTTTATCCATTTTTTAGTAATGTGCACATATAACTAAAAAATATGTTTTATCTTTTTTTCCAAACTCACATTTATCTTCCCTTTTTTTCATGCTCTTTCTAATTTGACAATTAAAACACTTTGAAAGTTGTCATAGTTGCATTTAGCAACTTTCATGACAACTAAAAGATAATTACAAATTTCCAATTAATAATTAAAAACAAAGCAAGGTTGAGACACTTTCTCAACAGTATGATCTTTTTATTTTGTACGGTGAAAAATTATCCTTTTAGAAATGTGATTAACTATCTTGTCCTTATTGTTAGTTGCTCAAGGACCACCTATTATAGGTGGATGTGTACCCTTTCCACTTGGTTTGTAGAATAGTAGTGATGTTGATTCCAAGTCTTATGACTTACACTTTCTTCCTATTAAGGTTGGTTGAGTTATATCCTAATGTATTTTGAGAAGCGTATGTACATCGATTGGTGTCATTTTGTGCACATGTATTATTTTTTGGGAATTAGATGTATAAGACATGTGTGTACATTTATTGGTATTGTGAATTTTGTTGGTGATCTAAGTTTTAGACCCCAAATCCTTAAGGTTGGACTGTCTACTAGATGCTAGGGGTGTCAAACTTGGGAAGAATACCATAAAACCTATATTCAAGTTGGGAAACTAAGAACCAATTACTAAGGTGGGTAGGAACTCCTTCACTTATATCTTTACTAAAACAAGTGGGTTTCCCTAAGGTTTTGGAATAGATATCATCATACAAGCAAAACTCTCACCCTAACACAAATTATACTTGTTGTATAGTGCACCCCTACTTTCGTTGTCACATTGTGTTTGTTTTGGTTTCGGGAACTCGATGATAAGAACCTTATTAAAACAAATTATCTTCCATATGAGTGTTTGAGAGTGTATTTTATAATAAGCCCTTATGTTGTTATAAACATTCAGACATGGCAATGAACACACTAGAATTGATAAACTAAAAAGATGTTTATATTAATATGTTGTGTGTTGGAAATATAAGGAGATGGAGCTAGTAGCATATTGTTTCCTTTATCCATTTTGGCAACAAAGTCTCTAAGTTCATACAAAAGCTGTAATAACTTTAAAATCAAAGGTAATACCTTAATCAAGATACCACAAAAGAGTATGTCTTTCAAAATGTACAGGCATGCTAGGCTTTACACATATATTCAAAAAATAATAAAAGGTTGCAAAATATTAAATGAGTCTACTTAGTAATCTATGAGCATGCCCATTCATTTCCTTTATTATGCTAAAAAGATACCTTACAAAGGTTTTGCAAGGATTTTACAATTGTCTGCTTGACCAACTAAACACATATCTATAAATACATACCATACACAAGGAGACATGCAACTAAGGTTTATTTTTCCTTTAATCATTCGATCTGCAAAGATTACAAATTTTTATTACAAATTTGGGATGAACCAAAATATCTTCACCTAGAATTAGAAATTGAAACCTTAGAGCTTCTTGTGAATATCAATATTATGTTAGTTCTACAAATGCTCCTCTTTTTTCCTCCTTTTTCTTCTTTCCATCCTCATTTCCTCTTGGTAAATATAAAAAATATATATCTTTCAACACAATCAAGAGATATTGGGGAAATAATCATGGTTGTTTATAATTGGACAAGCCTCCCATGTCTACTTGCATCACCTTCGCATGGCTAGACACTTGAAACCATACCCTTTACATCAACAACCATATGGTTGTGTACACTATTCATGTCTAAGAGGAACCAATAGGTACCAAGAGGCATCTAAGATCCCTCATATGTCAAACCATATTCATTTCAAGACCATTAACAACATCTTGGGTCATGTAGGGAGGTATTTAATTCTTTTTCATTCAACGCCAAATTTTCAACACAGCATACTAGGCAAGGAAAGTTTGGGAGGCATGTTGGGACAACCAAGTCTGAAATCCCAAAAAGAGAATTAGAAGGGAAAAGTGGACTTGGATGGAAACACATGCTAGGGATGACATGTTTGATAGGGACGTCAAGATGAGAAACTTTGAAACTCCAAAAGGGGATTAGAAGGGAAAGTGGACTTGGAGAGAAAGGCATAACATGGATGATAGTTCCAATAGGGATGTTGAGATGAGAAACATTGAAACTTTGAAATGGGAATCAAAGGGGGAAAGTGGACTTGGAGGGAAAGGAATCTTAAGGATGAAAACTCCGATAGGGGTGTCGAGATGATAAACTTTGAAACTCCAAAAAGGGCTTAGAGGAAAAAAGTGTACTTGGAGGGAAAAAATGTCAAGGATGACAAGTCTAACAAGCATGTTGGGATGAAAAACTCTAAAAATTTAAAAAGGAGCTTAGAGGGTAAAAGAAAAATTGGAGGGAAAGACATGTCAAGGATGAAACATCCAACAAGGATGTCAAGATTAGAACCTTTGATACTCCAAAATTGCCTAAAACCACATGAAGAAAGGCCAAATTACAAGGCATTGACCATAAATTTACCCTTTAACAAACTGTACTAAGAATATTTGATGAAAGAAATTTGGATAAGTAAAACAAATAGAAGATAAGACACATAAAAATAGGGTGCCAACAAATTCACTATGCATACTTGGTAGATGTATTGAATATGAATTATTCTTATATCATACCTACATTGTTTGGTGTATGTTTTCTTTATTTCTCGGTCATTTCCTCTTAGTTTAGAGGGATAAGCCTTCAGGTCCCACATGATTTGGTGGTGTTTATCACATTTTGGGCCATCAAGATCCTTGGAGATGTTTGGAGAGTGCACATGGTTCTTCTATTGTGTGTGTCGTTGTAAAATACCCTTATTGTATTACTATAAGAATGTATAATAGATATCATTAGTAACCTTATAATTCAAATCATATTTATGTCATGTATTATTTTTGAGTTAGGTTGTGTTTCATACATGTTTGGGATGTAATCCCCATTCGTGTGTAGTATATCAAAGGACTTTGGAGTCAACTTAATGTTGTGACTTGAAATGAAATCTCATAATATCCTAAGTCTTGAAATTAAAATGTGAAGGAATAATTGATTTAGAAGTTGGAATGAAACTTATAGCTATGTTGTGATCATTTTCTTGATGGTAGATATAATGAATGGAATTATGTTCTGCATTCAACTTGGATTGAGGTTCAAAGTACTTGTATATACTCTTATCACAATTGAGATTATGTTTCCCATGCTTATGAATAGTGATGTGTTTTTTTATTAAAAATGAATTTATGAAAATCATAAATAATAAACATGGTTAATTGAACCTTAGGAATTTGGAAAATGTTTGGTTCAAAACTTTTTAATATTCCTTAAAATGTGAAATTTGTGTCTTATATAATTTAGGTTGCTTATGGTTGGTCTATGCCTAGCCCTACATTCATATTGAGTTGTGTACCCTTGATTCTTGTCCAAGAAGTTAAAACTAAGTTTTGTTATTGCTCATGCCAAGAGGCTTGTAGGGGATCCCTTGGTTTCCTCGGAACCAATTTATATGCCTCTAGGAACCTCACTTTCCACTTTGGGCATTGTTAATCACTTAAAATCACTTGTCTAGCACATGGGTAATTTGTAATAGCAACATCAACGATTTGGGAATTGCATGCGCAAAGTGGATATAAATGGGTGGTTTCATACTATAAATAAAGGTGTTTTGAAGATAATGGAAACTTTTGAACCGTCTTTAGAAAAAAAATAGAGAATAGCTCCCTCAGATTTTTCATGAATGCATATCTTCTTATTTTAATGGTACCTTGTGTACTGATGCAGGAGCATCACTCTAGTGATATTTTTATGACTCATTTT
The DNA here is from genome assembly GCA_007258455.2 of Sequoia sempervirens. NCBI lineage: Eukaryota > Viridiplantae > Streptophyta > Pinopsida > Cupressales > Cupressaceae > Sequoia > Sequoia sempervirens. The sequence continues at coordinate 69,688,675 of VDFB02086081.1, read as the reverse complement.
GATGTTAAGAGTCTTATTTGTGTTGTTGAAGGTCTTAGGGGGTCCATTGGGATCATTTTCAATGGTCTAGGTTGTTTAAATAGGCCTAGAAATTCAAATTTTGATTTTCCCGCCAAAATGCAAATTTGAATTTCCTAGGCGATTTTGGCTTGTTGAAGGGTTGGAGTTTGTTCCTCAGCCTTAGTGTTGGGTTTTTTTAATCCAATAAGGTCTTGAAAGACCATGTAGTTTCTCTTTACATTTTTTTTTCAATTCTAGGTTGTGATAAAGGGCATATTTTTCAAGTTTGATACAATAAACATTAGGTTTTGAAGGAAAGGACATATATATTCGATTTGTAACTATTTTTTATCATCATTCACACTGAATAAATGATAAGGAATGCTTCAAGAAGGTGTGGAAGCAGTTTTTCATGAAAATACCTTGTTTTCTTCACATTTGTAACAATTTTATGCAAAAATAGTAAAAAAAAAAATAGTCTTGTACAGCCTTGTACGGAACAGTGACAGGTCTATGAGTGGATGGAAAGTTAGAGCTTTGTCTAGAGAGCCTAATGCATTTTTCTTTGTGTAATTTCATGATTTTTTGTTTGAGAAACAAGAAAAAACCTACTAACTGCCCTGTCACATAGCTAAGGTTTCTAGCAAGACAAAAAAATCTGTAACTTTTGTTTGAACCAATGAAAATTCCTGAAACTTGGTGAAAACCTTCTTCAGGTTGTTGGTCAGGTTTCTACCAAAGGAAAATTCACAGATCATACAGATGTGTAAGTTATGCAAGGCTATGTGTGTTCATTGTCCAAAAAGACTTTCAAAAGCCTAGGTCTTTAAGGGTTTCATCAAAAACATTTTTTTTTAGTTCACCATAGCAAAGTGGGGGTTTGAGCCTAGAGAGAAAGGCTTGTAGGAAAACTTGCAAGGTATCATTTGAGACACCTTTAGAAGAGTCAATAGAATATGAAAATATTTGTTCTTGTCCTTTGTTTATCCTCTACATCATTATTGGTATCAGAGCTAGATTAAGCCAAGAAAACCAATACAAGGGTTAACAATCCAAAAGGAGAAAGATGCCTCCAAGAATCAATGCTGCTGAAAGGGTGGCAGAGAGAATAGCAACACAATTGGGAGAAGCCCTTGCTAGAAAAATGAGGGAAATGAGAGTTAGCTTAGATGCAAGACTCACTATAGTGGAAGCTAAGCAAAGAAGAGGAATGGTTACAAGGGATATGAGTGACCAAGATGAAGTGGTGGATGAAGCACCTCAAGAAGAACTTCAAGAAGAGAGGGATGTTGATGATGTGAGGATGGAAATATTGTTGAAGGAAGTCAAGGGTGAAGGAACCAAAGTGAATATGGAAGTTCCAGTATATGCAAGTAGTTTGAATGGTGAAGAACTCCTTGATTGGATAGGGGAGTTGGACAAGTACTTTGAGTTTGAGGAGGCACCTGAAGAGCAGCAAGTAAAGTTGGCCACGACTAAGTTGAAAGGTCATGCATCCCTATGGTGGGATTATGTTTACGAAGAAAGGGGAAAGAAAGGAAAATCTAAGATTACTTCTTGGAATAGGATGATTGCCAAGTTGAAGGGAAAATTCATGCCTAGTGACTACATGACTCTGTTGTATAGGAAGTTGCAGAACTTAAAACAAAAGGATATGGGAGTGAAAGAGTACTCTGAAGAGTTTTACAAGTTGAGTATCAAATCAGGACACATGGAGGATGACACTGACAAGGTTGCAAGATACCATAATGGATTGAAGTACAACTTGCAACATGAGATGAGCCTTACAAGCCCCGGGACACTTGAAGAGTGTTATCAACTAGCCTTAAAGGTTGGGGAGAAGCTGGATAGGAAGCAAGAAAAGAATAAAGGTAGAGGAAGGACTTTCAAAGGTAGAGGTCCATATGTTGGTAGAGGACAGTCACAAAGAAGTCAAGGTGATTCAATCACCTCCCAAGAAAAAGCATCAAGTTCAAGAGGAGGTTTTAGAGGAAGGAGGCCTAACTTTAGGGGAAAATTTGGACAAAGAGGAGGATTCAATGGTTTCACGAGTAAATGCTACAAGGGCAACAAGTTTGCAAGTCATCAAGCTTGGGAGTGTCTAGAAGAGAAATCAACTACCACCTTTAGGAATGAAAGAAGAACTCAAGTTTCTCAAGGAGGAGATGAAGAAAGTGTTAACTCCTCACCACAACCAGAAGAACTAGAGAAATGAGAATCCTTGTCGATGAGAAGGAAATTTATCAAGGTTTCATTGGAGAAGGAACCACCTCAAAGGAAGTCACTATTTAGGATTGTTTGCAAGTGCCAAGGTAAGAGTTGTCAAGTTGTTATAGATTCAGGTAGCACTGATAATCTAGTTGTTGTTGAGATGGTACATAAATTGAACTTGAAGAGATTACCTCATCCTACACCATATAAATTTTCATGGTTGAATAAAGGACAACAAGTACTATTCAATGAACAGTGTTGGGTAGAGTTTCAAATAGGAAGGTACAAAGACAAGGTGTTATGTGATATCATCCCTATGGATGTGTGCCATATATTATTTGGTAGGCCTTGGCAATATGATAGAAAAACAATGCATGATGTGGAAAGAATGTCTATATTTTGGAGAAAGATGGAGTTACCTATACCTTAGCACCTTTGAAGGAGGAAGATAAAGACCAAAAGGTTGGATCAAGTGTGATGTTAGTGGATGAAAAATATTTTCTAGAGATAATGGAAGAGGAAGAGATAGGTTTTGTAGTGATGGTCAAACCTAGGACTATCATAACAACAACAAGAATTGATGAGTTGTCATGGGAGATTCAAGACATTTTGAATGGTTATGCAAATATAGTTGTGGAAGAACTTCCTAACTCCTTTCATCCAATAAGAGATATTAGTCATCATATAGACTTTATACCAGGGGCTAGTCTACCAAACAAGGTAGCCTACAAGATGACACCCCAACAAAATGAAGAAACCAGAAAACAGGTACAAGAATTGCTTAACAAAGGGTTAATCAGAAAGAGCCTTAGTCCTTGTGTAGTTCCAATTGTTTTGGAACCTAAGAAATGAGGTGAGTGGAGAATGTGTACTGACTCCAGGGAAAGAAACAAGATAAAAATTAGATATAGGTTTCCACTTCCAAGAATAGAGGACTTAATGAATTGTTTAAGTTGGACAAGTTACTTCTCAAAGATAGATCTCAAAAGTGGATACCATCAAATAAGGATCAGACAAGGAGTTGAATAGAAAACAATGTTCAAAACAAATGAAGTCCTATATGAGTGGCTTGTTATGCCATTTGGCCTTTCTAATTCACCTAGCACCTTCATGAGGCTCATGAATGAGGTCCTCAAGCCATACATTGGTAAGTTTGTTGTTGTTTATCTTAATGACATATTGGTTTTCAATTCTAACAAAGAACATTTGTATCACTTGAATTTGGTGTTGAGAAGGCTAGAAGAGGAAAAATTATTGATCAGTCTTAAAAAGTGTGAGTTTATGAAGACAAAACTATTGTACCTTGGTTTTTTGGTCTCAAAGGGAATGTTGAAGATGGATCCAAGAAAAGTGAAGGCAACATTGGAGTGGCCTACAGCTAGATCAATCACAAAGTAAGAATTTTCCATGGTCTTGCAAGTTTTTATAGGAAATTTATCAAAAATTTCAGTCATATATGTGCACCTATCATAGACACTATTAAAGGGGATAAGAAAAAGAAGTAAGTGTGGATTGAACAAGCTAATAAGAGTTTCCACTATATGAAGAAGAGGGTGACTGAGAAACCTATCTTGGCCTTACCTAATTTTAATAAGATATTTCAAATAGAATGTGATGCTATTGGACATGCAATAGGGGCAATTTTAAGCCGAGACAATAAGCCAATAGCATATTTTAGTGAAAAATTGAATGATGCAAAGAAGAAGTACTCTTCATATGACTTAAAGATGTATGCAATGGTTTAATCACTATAAATGGAGACACTACCTTTTGCCTAAGGAGTTTGTGGTCTATACAGACAACCATCCACTTCAATTTATAAATAGCCAAGAAAAACTCGGTCAAAGGCACATTAATTGGGTTGAGTACCTACAAAACTTCATTTTCACAAGCAAACACAAGAAGGGGCAGAGTAATAAGGTGGTTGATGCTTTAAGTATAAGAGCATTAATGGTTTGCAAGAAGCCTATTAGCACTAACTGAGAGAAGTGGTTATATTACCTTATACAAGATGATTTATTGTTTAAAGGAGCACAACTTTGTGTGTCAAAATGTTCCATGAGGGAAAATATCATCAAGGAGAACCATTGTGGGAGTATGGCAGGTCATTTTGGACTTGACAACACACTAGAACAACTAAGGAGGAACTAATTTTGGCCAAGGATGCAAATAGATGTAAGATTATTTGTGGAGAGGTGTACTATATGTCAAATAGCAAAAGGGAGAAGCACTAATGCAGGGTTGTACCAACCTTTACCCATTCCCAATAGGCCTTGGGAATCCATCAATATGGACTTTGTTATGGGATTACCAAAGACTCAAAGGAGTTTTGATTTAGTTTATGTAGTTGTTGACATGTTTTCCAAGATGGCTCACTTCATTCATAGCAAAAGTACAAGTGATGCTATATATGTTGCAGGTTTGTTCTTCAAAGAGGTTGTCTGACTTCACGGATTTCCTTTAAGCATAGTCTCTGATAGAGATAGCAAGTTTCTAGGACACTTTTGGAGGACATTGTGGAGAAAGCTTGGTACAAATCTTAGTTTTAGCTCAGCCTACAACCCTCAAACAAATGGCCAAACTGAGGTGGTCAATAAGATCCTAGGTAACCTACTAAGATTCCTTTCAAGGGATCATCCTAAATAATGGGATCTTGTGTTACCCCAAGCAAAATTTGCTTATAATGACTCAGTGAATGGGAGCATTGGCAAGAGTCCAATTCAAGTGGTCTATGGCATGCAACCAAGAGGAGTGTTTGAAATAAGAAACCTCAGTGGTATGGAGAAGCAAACTGTAGAGGGTGAATAATTTACAATTTCCCTACGAGAGATACATCAACAAGTGAAACAACAACTCCAAGCTAGTGTAGAAAAGTACAAATAAAAGGAAGATTTGAAGAGAAGAGAGGTCAATTTTAAGGTTGGATATCTTGTCTTAGCACATCTAAAGAAGAAAATTTTTCCCAAAGGTGAATATACCAAGTTGAAGATGAAGAAAATAGATCCTTGTAGGGTTGTTAGGAAGTTTGTCAACAATGCCTATGAGATAGAATTGCCTAGTGGAGTAGGCATATCACTAGTTTTCAATGTTGTTGACTTATACCCTTGTAAAGGGGATGCCATTGTTGATGAAGGACCAGGTATACAAAATATATTAGGTGTTGATTAGATAGAGGATTTACCACACACCAAACCAATAGAGTTAGAGTGTATTCTTGACACCAAAGAGAGCAAGAAGACCAAAGGCAAGCAATACTTTCAGTATTTGGTTAAATGGAAGCAACTCCCATATGAGGATTCCACATGGATGATAGAATAATACATCATCAAACATGGAAAGACTGCTACAAACCTCCTCATAGGTGGAACCTGACTTTCATTTTTTTCCTTTGGGAGTATGATGCAGGAGCATCACTTTGGTGATGTTTTTATGACTCATTTTGATGTTAAGAGTCCTAGTTGAGTTGGTGAAGGTCTTAGGGGGTCCATTGGGATCATTTCCAATGGTCTAGATTGTCTAAATAGGCTTTGAAATTCAAATTCTGATTTCCCCACCAAAACGCAAATTTGAATTTCCTAGGTGATTTTGGCTTGTTGAAGGATTGGGGTTAGTTCCTCAGCCTTAGTGTTGGGTTTTTTAGTCCAATAAGGTCTTGAAATACCATTTAGGGTCTCTTTACATGTTTTTCTTTCAATTCTAGGTTGTGAAATAGGGCATATTTTTCAAGTTTGATACAACAGACATTAGGTTTTGAAGGAAAAGACACGTATTTGATTTGTAACTATTTTGGATCATCATTCACATTGAAGAAATGATAAGGAACACTTCAAGAAGGTGTGGAAGCATTTTTTTGTGAAAATACCCTGTTTTATTCACAATTTGTGACAGTTTTATGCAAAAACAATCAAAAAAATAAGTCTTGTACGGCCTTGTATGGAATAGTGACAGGTTTGTGAGTTGATGGAAAGTTAGATATTTTTTTAGAGAGTCTAATGCATTTGGTTTTGTGTAATTTCATGATTTTTTGCTTGAGAAACAAGCAAAAACCCTATTAACTGCTCTGTCACAAAGCTAGGGTTTCCAGCAAGACAAAAAAATCCATAACTTTTGTTTGAACTGATGAAAATTCTTGAAACTTGGTGAAAACCTTCTTCGGGTTGTTGCTCAAGTGTCTACCAAAGGAAAATTCACAAGTCAAACATATGTGTAAGTTATGCAAGTTTGTGTGTGTTCATTGTCCAAAAAGATTGTCAAAACCCTAGGTCTTTGAGGGTTTAATGAAAAACTTTTTTTTTTGAGTTCACCATATTAGCAAAGTGGGGGTTTTAAGCCTAGAGAGAGGCTTGTAGGAAAAATTGCAAGGTAGGGTTTGAGACACCTTCAAAAGAGTCAATAGAATCTGAAAACATTTGTTCTTGTCCTTTGTTTATCCTCTGCATCATGTACCTTTTGAGTTATTCATCTTTTTGTGTTTAAATTCATGTTTAGGTATGGGAATGACTAGTCTTGTGCAACTAGATGAGCTCTTTGATCACTTGGATTTCCCAATTGTCCTACCTCGTGTATGGGTGAACCTTGAGTTTGGATGGTGTTTGCACATCCTTATGGATGTTGGTTGTCTTGTTTGGATTGAGTGATGAGATGATGTGCCACTCATCCTAATCCTTCAATTCACAAGCGAATGGGATCACGGTCTAGTGCCCAATCACTATTCTTAGAGGAAACTTTATGCTCTCATTAGATCATCACAATGAAGTTTTCATGTGATAAGATTAAATATTGTGCTTGTGTCATAATTCTTGGTACATTGGTATTGCATTCTTTGAGTGTCATCATGTGTTTCATCATCTCAAGTGCATATATGTGATGTGGCACATTGTTGTTGCCTTTTTATTACAATATAAAACCATACATTTGTTTTCTATTAATGTCTTGGGTAAAAGATTGGATATTACAAGTTATTTCTAGCAACAATAAGGACAAAGTATCCAAGAGTATAGTAGCAAATTCCAATAGAATGTAGATCAAATGGGAAGAGATGTGATGGAAAGAGATGATGAAGTACATTTAAGGTTTATTTGAGCATCTTTGTAAGATTTGTATTAATGAAAAAGCCTCAAAATATTGATGAGGCGTGTTTATGAGCCTGTTATTTGGAAATGGATAAAAAAAAATCCCACATTTAAAGAAAATTATAGGGTAAAAAAGAGAGGCAATAAAGAATTGATGCATGAAAGGAGAAAAATTAATGGAAAGCCAAGAAGACTACTAATTCTATCATGAAGAACAATGATTAAGGTAGAGAAAAATAATATTGTAAACATTATAAGGAGATTCATAATGAAGATCCCTATTGGAAATTACACCTATTAAAAAAATTAAAAGAACAAAGGTGTTGTAGCTTCACAAAAGGTGAAGGAGACTAAGTTTCATTATGTATAGATGATTGAATATCATATACAACTATGCAGAAGAAGGCAAACATGATTTGTGATGAAGCTCAAGATGAAGACAATTCTACCAAGCTCTTCCATGTAAAAGTTCAGTTGAAAGTTTAAAAAATTGATGCTCTTTTTTATACTTATTCTCAAACAAATTCAATTTTGCAACATATGGTGCAAGAATATTATCTAAAACAAAGAAGCATGTATTCCTTTTTTTGTTTGAAACAAGGAGTTCAAAATTTATTCAAAATGTGGTGAACATCAAATTTGCATATTCAATGAATTTCAAGGGTGCAGTATTCATAGATGGTATATTATTTTCTATTACAATTTGAACAAATTCCAATTAAAAAATGAAGCAAAAATGATGATAAAGTCGTATGTGAGAAAATCCAAGGTATCTATGGTGAGTTTCACCTAGGTAAGGTAATCAATTAATCCTATGAGATCTTTTTCTTTATTAATACTGTGGGGAAAGAAAGAGGAAGAGCAAATGGAAAAGATTAGAAAAACACATGGACTATCCAAATAAGGGGAAGTAGACCAATTGATTAACCAATTTAGTGCACTTTTTGAGAAGCATAAGGGGTTTCCCCCTTATAGACTTATTGAGCATAAGATTGAATTATTGTCATATTATCCACTTCTAAAGAAAGGATTATATTGGCAAAGCATTTTAGAGGCTCATGAAATAAAAGAATAGTTGCAAGATTTATTAGAACAAGGTGTTATAAGCCCCAAGCACTTCACTGCATGGTTCTCTAATTGTGGCAATGTCAAAAAAAAGAAACATGACACATGTGCATTAACTATTGGGCACTAAATAAAATTATAACAAAGATTTGGCACCCTTCGTCACATATTGATAGTTTATTAGATCAACTTCAACATGCTAAGTATTTTACAATTTTTATTCAAAATCCAATTCTCACCAAGTGAGGCTTAAAGAAGAGGATATTAAAAAGCAATGTTCAAGTCTAAGAAAAATTAATTGAGTGGTTGATGCTTCCATTTGTGTTTTTGTAATGCACCAACCACCTTTGTATAGTCAATAGATGAAGTGCTACACCCACCCATGATGATGGGTGTGTTAAGAGTTTACTTGGACAACATTCTTGTTTTCAATGGGACATATGAAGTGCATGTTGGGCATTTGTTGAAGGTTTTGTAGATTATATTGGAGAACAATTTGTGGCTAAATGGTAAGAAGTGTGAATTTGTTCAAAAAAATTTGGTTTATATTGGACATGTAGTTGATAATGAAGTTAGATTGACTTGCCAAAATTTGAGGCCATTGTAAATTGGCCCAAGCCCACAATTGTAATTTAAACAAGAAGCTTTGTTGGAGCAGCGTAATACTAATGTAAGTTTATAAAATCTATTTTTAACATTACAACTCCATTACATGCTATTTTTGGTTTGATAAAAAGCTTTAGATAGAGGAATGAACAACAACAAACATTTCATTAATTAAATAAGCAAATCAATAGTGCACCTTTTGAGCATTGCCCAACTTGTATCTTCCTTTTGAGATAGAGATAGATAGTAATAATTATGTTGTGGGGTTGGTTTTGTAGTAAGACAAAAGATTGATATGTTATCATTCAAAATTATTCGATGGATCCATTCTTGAAATTGTACTTATGAGTTTTATGCATGGATGCAAATAGTTAAAAAGTGGAAGCATTATTTGTTGGGCAAGAAAACCATAGTACATACAAATCACCAACCACTTCAATATCTAAAAGCTCAAATGAATTTACAATAGAGAAGGCACTACATATCGGGTTTTTGCAACAATTCCACTTGGTAATTAAATACAAGAAAGATAAATAACTTATTGAGTGTCAAAGTCACCCTTAGTTTTAACTATTTCTACCCTCTCTTCTTAAACCATTTGGGAAAGAGGTTATGCATAAGATTGTCAAAATCATGCAATTTTTGGAGGTACATCAATTAATGAAGGTAGGCCTACTATTTTCAAGCCAAAGAATGTTTTTTTTCTATAAGAAAGCATTACTCTTCAAAGATATTTGTCTATACATCACAAAAGAAAGGAGATCGGTATTTTTGAGAGAATCACATACTTTTGCAATAGCTAGTCATTTTGGGGTTACAAAATGAATTTCCAAGTTGTAATGGTGTATATATTAGCCTTATATGTAAAGAGACATAGTGAAATTTGTTCCTAGTTGTAAACTATATAGTGTAAGTAGCTTGATAATTGTTTATTAGGACTATATTAGCCACTTCCAATCCCAACTAATCCATAAGAGAACATTTATAGAGATCGTTGGAGGGTTACCAATGACACATAAAGGTCATCACTATTTGTTTGTGGTGGTTAATAGTGATGAAACACACTTATATTGAGAAGGGGGGGTGAATCAGTATAAATTAAAACTTTGCTCCTTAACTTAATCAAGCATGGCAATTTTACTTCAAGATCTAATTACCATAGCAATACCATTCATGCAAGATGTAGCAAATAAGAGCATGCACATGAGACAATTTTTACGTGGAAACCCTTACAGGAGAAAACCATGACAAAATCTTGCTAGTATGAAACTTCTTACAAAATTTGTAGGCTCCAACCCATAGGAGACTCCAATCCCCTCCACTAAGCCCCAACTCAACAAGAGACTCCAATATCTTCAACATGAGGCTCCAACCTCACGATCTCCCAAATAGGAGGCTCCAACCTCCACAAGAATGATAAGAATAATTTTGACTTGCCACTCCTCAGATCTGCCCTAGTGCCTTCTCACAAATCTACAATATAGTCTTTACAATATCAACAATAATGTCTTTTTGAATCTAGCAATAATATCTTCTCAAATCAGTAACCATGTCTTCACAAATTTGGCTATAATGCCCTCTTCAAATCTGCAATAAAGCCTTCATAAGATCTACTCAAAAAATCATCATGATCTCACTTATGTCACTTGCTCTTCTCACACAAATTTGTTGCTATAAATCTGCTCAAATATATCTTGTAGATCTGCTTGAATAACCTTTTTATTTTTGCTCTTCATACAAAGATACTTCTTGAAAATTTTATTACATTTAACCCTCTCACAACCTCCTATTTATACTTGCCTAACATGCCTCTTCACCCAAGAGAGGTGACTCTTCAAGAGGGTCGGCCCACACCAAAAACAAAACAAAACAAAACAAAAAATTATTTGCCTCCCAAAATTTGGCCTCATAAATTAAAAAAACACTTAATTTTGTTTTTATTTAAATTTCTTCAACACTCAATATTACTTTTATTTGGGGCAGCTATAAACACCAAGACACCTTTGACATCAATGACAACATTTTTCCAACAAATAGATTCAACAAACGCATGTTTGATTCAACGTAAAAAAAAACACTGACAGAGAAGGGTGCAATTGAACTCCTTTTTGTAATTGTATGGATTCGCTTTGGTTTTCCTCAATGCATTAATTTAGATTATGATTCTAAATTTGTTAGTAATTTTTGGTGCACACTTTGGGAGAAAATGGATACCAAGTTGAACGGGAGCATGACTTTCCATTAGCAAATGGATGGAGAAACTAATGTGGTAAATAAGAGTTTTGTTCAATTATTTCATGGATATAATCTAAAACATTCAAAAACATGGGAAGATAGCATAACATAAACTCAACATTCCTACAAGGTGCATTCATCTACAAATCTTTCACTATTTAAAACATGATGTTGCTTGTTACATTCTATCCCACTAGATGTACCTGTAGGACAACCATATTAGAAAGGTAAGGAGGTTGACTTAAAAGGTGTATAGGCTAAAAGGTTCATTGAACATATCAAGCAATTGTAGCTCTAGGTACAAGAGAAGCTTAAGAACTACCAAGAGAAGTATAAGAGGTGGCAAGACCAATATTGCATCTAACACAAATTCAAGGTGGGTGATCAACTTTTGTTGTACTAGACGAAGGATGGAATTAGGGAGTATCAACAAAAATGAAACCTTTAAGGTATAGACTTTTCTCAATTCTAGAACAAGTCAATAAAAATGTCCTCTAACTAGATTTTTGATCATCTATGAAAGAGTATTAGATGGTTAATATGGAAAACTAAGTCTAATTGAGCCTTCAATGTCAGATGAGGAAGAGGAATTGATTTTAGCGTCTATCGAAGGACTCAATCCAAGTCAATTGGAGAAAATACAACAAGATGTGATACTTCAAATGAAAGAAAATCAAGCATGCACAATATGACAAGAAACATGGATGGTTAGGCTAAAAGGTCAACTTCCATCCAAAGCAAAGTGGTACCCCAAGGATGAAGTTGGGGAAAAAATTCCACGCCTTTTAGATCTTTGAGCTTTTAGGGACCAAAAGCCCCTAATCGAAGAGTGATCTAAAAACTAGATCCTACTTACAATTAAAGGGTCAAGTTTTTAATCAAATTCATTCTACCAAGGAGTTCAATTCAAGTCAATTTTCATATTGGAGAATCATTTATCACTTGGACACATTCACAAGGTGAGTACAAGGTTGTTAAAGATTCAAGGTGATCTCAAGCATCATAGGGATCAAGACAATTTTTGTAAACAACTTTGAAAATGAGTTTTGAGCTCAAATTAGCAAGTTTACTCTTTCTAACAAGAATGAACACAAACAATTTAGACAAGGCAAGAAAACTAAAAGGAATTGTCAATCTATTTTTAACTTCTAAAGGTTAGCATTCTTGATTTTTGTTACATGGGAAGTTAAAGCATCTACTTTAAGAGAATTTTACAATCTATTTTTTATTGTTAAACTTCATGAAAAAAAGGAAAAAAGGAGTTGCCAACATTTCAACCATTATTAAAACAAGACTTAAGGTAGAGCACCCTTTTAACGGATAAAATCACTCTTAATGCTTGTTGAATTGTCGTAAGGGTTTTTTCAGATTGGCATTCATTCATATTCATTGTACTTGACTAATTATAGTAGCTTCTAGAGAATATTTACTCATCCAATTGGAGTTTTTTCCTTTTTGGGGTTTTCCAAAATCAGATCTTGTGTCATAATTATTGTCTTGTTCTATTTCATTTTATGATTCCTTTTACTTTGGATTTACTACTGCATTTCTCATATTTCACTAATTTGAAGCTTATTTGCTTAGCTAGCATTAGAGATTTATAAGTGGTGAGCTATAGCTAGCATTAGAGATTTATAATTGGTGTTACTACTGCATTTCTCATATTTCACTAATTTGAAGCTTATTTGCTTAGCTAGCATTAGAGATTTATAAGTGGTGAGCTATATCTAGCATTAGAGATTTATAATTGGTGAGCTATTTTGGGATATCTAGAGCAGTTTACACATCGTCTCTAAACACTTGATCAACCTCCCCAAAAAATCAAATTCTAACTAAAAATGCCCATCAAAGACGTGAACACTTTGACGAAAAATATTTTTCATTTTACTGTGGGAAAACCCGAAGATAGTGTTTTAAGGGTGGCCTTCATATTCTAAGATCTTAATTATTAAAAAGAAAATGAAAATGAAAATTTAAATTTTTATTCAAATATTAAATCAAAGTATAATTTAAAATATCACAAAGATGATGTTTTAAGGGTCGGCTTCATATTCTAAGATCTTCATATTTATTTTTTTTTAAATGAAAATGAAAATTTAAATTTTTATTCAAACATTAAATCATTAAATCAAAGTATAATTTAAAATCACAGCAGAATGTAGCGAAGTATTAAATTAGAATATCTTTGAACAAAATAATTATTACTTAAAAGTTAATTTAAATTTTTAAAATTTTTAAAATAACTTTTAAGGAAAAAGGAACTAAAAATTACAAAGCTTATGGCTTAAATAACTCTTCGCAGTAGAACAGAAGTCCTTCTATTGGATACTTACAAGTTACAAGACCATTCAAACATATAAATATAGCATATAACGGCAAGGAAACACGAAAGTGACATCTACCGTCAAAGCACTTATCAAGTGCGACTCGCAGTCGTAAGAATCTGGCAATAATTTTACTGTCTTACATATCATGAGCATCAAGATGCCAACTGAACCCAAGCAAATTCCTCTATATAGCCAACTTTATTCTCCCCACATGACGCGGCACACGTATAAATAGCTATGGTGCTCCAATCCAATGAATCAATTTCATTTTGTACTTTGAAGAAGTACAGTAATTGAGGTAGAACCTGCAGAAGACATCCCATCTGCATTAAATCTCTACATTATGTATGCTAAGTATGTCTAAAGCCTAGATGGAAGCCATCAAGAGGATGTTACCAATAGACTATACATGAACTTCATTACCTGATAATTAAAAACTAAAAAATAAAAAATCATACAGAAATGAGAAAACACCACAACATCGTAGACTTGCAAGAACAGAAAAGCACAATTACATAGAAAAGCCAGTAGATGAGAACAAATAATTTAATACATATTAAGTAGAAAAGAAACTTATTGCACTTCATACATAAGAAAACCCAAAAGCTCGATTACAAAAGTTCTTAAAAGGGAATGATACGTATTAATGTGACTGTTATCAACTGTTTATAGATTCTGATGAATGAACATAAACGAAACAGCACTTTATGATTTTCTCCTAATTGAAAACTACACAAGAAACGTTTAGCAGCAAGATTAATAACATTATTGAGGTACTACATTACTTTTAACACAGCTAAATGAAAAATCATACCAGCAGTAACAGTCATTATTCACAATGACAGAAGATCTAACATTGGACTGAAAAAAGGAAGCTTCTGAAAATATTTCAATTTAATTTCTAATGTCTGGAAGATCATCAAATGACACATCATTGGCATCAGATTTGAACACAAATATGTATCATAGTTAGAGCCTGGATCCGATTAATGATGTGTAATGTCCCCAATTCCGCCACCTGGGGCGTAATTTAATTAATTAAATATTAAATTGTCCTTAAATAATATTTTGGACATTAATATTTAATTAATTAATTATTTATTTAACTTTATTAAAGAGAAAATATTAAATAAGTTACTTCAATGAAGTGAAATATTTAATAATAAAATATGAGAGGGTAACGGGTTATAAAAGGTAGCAGAATGTATTCATTGGGATATCTTTTGGGAAAATAATTATCGAGAGGAAATTTGAGAGCTTAGCTTTCAGGAGACTCGAGGACAAAAACCCATGGTCCGGTGGGTTGGACGAAAACCCAATTCCATCAATTTCCAACCCAATTCCATCAATTTGGTGGATTCATCTAGGATTCGTAATGGATTTCAATGGATAGTTGTTTGTTCGTTGGAAATTTGTGAAGTCTTCAGGGCAGACAAATTTCAGAAAATAGTTTTATTTCAGACTTTGAAGTTTCCCGGATACTTAGGGTCTGAGGAAATGATTGGAGATTTGCAGAGGTAAATATTATGATATTCATGTGGTTGCAGTTATTTGATATTATTCCTTGCATGATAAATGTGGTAGAAAATGTATTTATGGGGGCACGATTCTGCACAATATACAAGCTGCATGATATTGGTGAAATAGGGAGTGATATTATTTTATAAGCCAGTCGCAGATTCAACAAGTTACACATCCTTGTTCAGTTAATTTCCCTAAATCAATAATATGGGATGAGACAGGCATTAAAAGAATTCCTTACAACTAACATGATTCTAATAAGCGTATCGTGCCATATATACAATCTGGGCAAAGGTCTGAAGAGTATCGGGTGTGATTCCAATAAATGTAGCTATGCCTCGGTAAGCACAGCATAGAATATCTTGTGTGACGTGGCTGAGATAAGGTATTCGCAATATTTTCGAAAGGAAGAATTAAGTTTGGAGGACATCGCCAAGGTGAAGGTTTTGATTCATTTTCAAATTAATAACACAGCTCACATTAGTCTGGTCGTTGGAAGAAGTTGGTCCACAATAAGCAGCTACCCGTGTCCTCTCCCGCCCACACGTCAGTCACAAGCGATACAAAGGGAATCAAAGTTATTAAAGACCAAATCGTGGAGATGTGAGAAGTGAGCCGCATTCACCAAGCTGGAAAAGACAAAGTCTGGAGTTGCAAATCAAATAAGTCTTATTGATTCCTTTGAAAGTCCACGTAACTGCTGGCATAAGTTTCAGAATCATATTTTGTGTTGGGCACACAACTTTGGGAAGATAGTGTGTTTGATAATCCACTTGAGAATTATTCATTGAATAAGATGTAAGAGTCGTTGCAGTATGAGAAGTCATCGCAGGCCAGAAGATTTGATGTCTGAAGTGACCTGTATCTGCGACTATTTTAAGGATGTTGTGCCACAATGGAATCTAACAGAAAGTTAAGAAGTGTTTGAGGAAGTATGTAAATTTCGCATATAGACTGCTGCAACTGAATCTCTATGATCTGAACTGCTACCATTAAGGTCAGAATTTGATATGTGCCTTTGTTATGATCAATACTTCATTACATCAGGTTTTTGAAATTAATCAAATATACATTTCAGTCTAGATGCTGCAAACTGTTTGCTTAATTGTCTCCTTAGTCTTGTATCTGTTCAATTGGAGAAGTGTAGTGAAAAGATTGTCAAATTACTCAAGGATCAAACTATACCAGTTGTCAATACTCAACACCTTTTCATCTGACAGCCTTTTCATCTGCAATTGGACATAAAATGGTTGACAAATTGTCAATACAATGAAACTGTGAAAGAGTCATGGTAATTGTCTGCTGTAATGGACTTATTTACAAATGCAAGTATGGTCAGGAAGTAGAAATGGTGTTGATCTATATGGTCAAGGTGCACAAATCAATATTAAACCAAACATCTAACCAGAAATCTCTGCATAATTATATTTTGCCAACCAATTGACATAATGCAAAGGCATAATAGTGGAAGTTGTGTGAGAATACAGCAATCTGAACAGAATGAAGAAGTAATCAAATACGCCAGGAAACATAATCTAGAACCCCCTCCACTACCGACCTCGAATAGACTATAGCAGCTAATACCAAATCCAGCAGGTCCACCGATGGTCATGAGAGAAAATGTTAAATGGTATCAACAATACGGAGGGCAATACGTCGACAGCAACTATAAAGGTATTGGACCCCCTCCTCTCGTAGATAAAATTTTTGATTTGGAATATCTCGGAACATATGAAGAAGAGTGTTATAAAAGACCACCTTTTTCTTGTAAATGGCGGTACGCGTCAGAGGTGAAAGTAAAAAGACGTGATGAAATGAAAAGCCAGAAAAGAAAATTTAATAGTGAAGAAAATAACAAAAAGCAAAAAACTAAATAATTGGCAGAGTTAGAAATATTAAAGTTCTTGAAAGTGAAAAGAGCAAAAGTCAAAAAGGAAAAAATATTAAATTGGAAAATATGAAAAAATTAAAAAGAAGAAAAATTAAGATATTTCAATGGATGATTATAAAAAGGGCAAAATGGAAAAATGAGAAGCACATTATAAATTCCATACAACACATCAAAAAGAGACTAACAGAAAGCAAAAGAGAAGCAGCAAAGAATTTCAAGAATCGTACAGCCGAGACAAGGGAAACCAACATAAGTATGGCTCACCATACAGCTTGTATAGGAGAGGAACTAGGTAGCGTGAGGGTTCGTACAACAGGCAGACATAGACATCATACAGAAAATTCACAAAAGAAGGAATATCATACGGCGAGGGAAGAAGGGAACCGTATGGCACATTAAACTTGTACAGATTGCACGGTGAGAAGCAAGTACGTACATTGTATTGCGTATGAAGAGTAAGGATTCAGTACGAGAAACCATCGTACAGCCTCAAGGATTCTTCGTATGGCAGGAGGTGACAGACATCGCACGGCAGAGGGCAATGTTCACAGTACGACATGAGAGGGTAGTACAAAATAACAAAGGCACCATCATACAACTAGCAAAGAGGAAAGATGTAGGGCGATCTGTGAAATTCGCACAGCATAGTGTGAAAACCGTACGATGTACATCGATCAAGGAGGGAGACATATGCACCATGATTGTATGGCTAAGTTGGAGAGTCTATACCGTACAACCATGGTTGAGAGTCTGAATCGCACAGGGCAAAAGAAGGTATGTCGTACGGCTAGGGGGAGTGAAGATGCGGTGCAGGAGATTTTTTCACATCATATGACAAAGAAGAGTCTTCAGGACCATAGGACTAAGGCAACCCTAGCTTCTTGTACAATGCTCATAGACCAACTACTATATACGGAATAAGGATGAGTGCAACAGGAAGCAAAAAGTTGTAAGTCGTGGCACAAAAGGAAAAAAATTGTACGTTGTATAGCCCTCCATTCATTGGAGAGTATAGCGACCTAGGTGAGTTCATAAATTCAATTGCCACAACCGTTTCTCAAAGGGTCTATTTAACCCATGTCAAGAAGTGCCAAAAGTTCATTGCCAAATAGACATGGCTGCGAGTAGTAGTAAAGGGAAGCGTCCAGCACCTTTCAGACCCCGCATTGCATCGAGGAAAATGGCGAAGGGGAAGGATGATGACACCATCACTTGGGAAAGTCTCAACAACAGTGAGTGTCAATCATGGTAGTTGGGAGCACAGGATGATCATATTCTGAAAGTAGCACTCCAGTGGGCGCACATTGACAAGGTTGCTCAACTACTAGATGATAGTACAATAAAACCGACACTCTCACAGGTTAGTGATTGACTACAGAGGATGTCCAGTGGCTATATCATTCGCACCTGCCGAATTCACCAGGGTATTTGGGATACCTTCAAGAGGAGCATCAGCTACCAAACCAAGGAAGATGTCACGACAGCAGGAGTCACTCTTGGAAAGAATATGTCATTCAGACCTCACTCAACAGGAGAAGAGCAGCATCTAGAGTGAGTGTAACAGAGGTTTGAAGAAAAATTTCTTCGCCACTCTTGAGTGGAAATGCATCCTCAACTTGATCAGGTGCAAACTCACAAGAGCTAGCAAAGCATCGAATATTGCAATGTGGATGATTACCCTCATGGTCGGATTGAGTATGGGGAGGGTGTATAATTAGGTGAGTATACTCTCTAAGAGGATACGAAATTCCTGTGCCTGAAGCACAAGGCGTTCTACATGACATAGCATGCCATTGGACTCCTATTGGATGCATTTACACACACGTAACCTCCCACAAGTGGGGAAGATTCCAACCCGTAGACTAACTGGATGCGCCCTAGCTGATTGTGTTCTATTGGGCCAACTTGGGTGTACAAACAACAGGGTAGAAGACACCTCAACCAACAACACCATTGGCGAAGAAGAGAAAATAGAGAGATACTTCACCTACTTTGCCAAGAGGAGAAGACCAAGAGGCCATAGAGTTATCTTCCTCCACAAAGATGAGTATGGAGGAGGTCTTGCCAATTGGAGTGAGTTAATGTTTGTAGGATCATGGCTAGCTTTTTAGCATGATCACCATCATAGCCTCTTCTTCCATCTTGCGACCAATGGCCTTCAGTTGATCGCGAATGTCTTTGATCTTCATCAGGTGATCCTGCAAAGACACTTTGTCATCCATCATAATGGAAAACAGCATATTCTTCAGGAAGAACGCTCTGCCCTTGTTTGAGATCTCATGAAGATCCTTAAAGTGTTTCCAGATCTTTGTAGCAGACTTACCAAATGGTATTTCTAGTAACATCTCATTGGTGACAAACAACTTGAGAAGCATAACTGCCTCTTGATTACTTCCATCATACTTGTCCTAATCCTTCCCTGCAGTAGTGGGACGAGCTTTTGTACCTAGAACAAGCGAATTTAGACATCGGTACTAAAAGATGGTAAGCATCCTTTGCTTCCACATGTTGTAGTTTTTCCCATTAAACCTCTGGGTACTTTCCAACATGATGTTGGTCAAACACGCCATCCCTCATGTTTTTCTAAAAGCACGAAAAATGAGGTAAATGTCAGTGATCAGCTAGCATGGATCCCAATGCGATCAGCTAGCACACCTCCCACGATTTTTAAAAAAATCGTCAAACAAAATAGAGGCTCAACAATCCACGATTTTGTTCAAAAAATCGAGAAAAACTCAGACTTCGCCCTACACAGTAGTAAAGGCAAAAAAAAATTTCAGGAAAAAAACTGACAAAAAAAACCTTTAAGTGGCAAACTAGCAAAAAATAAATTCAAAAACTCTTCACAAAACCACAATTTTACCAAAAAATTGCCAAAAGTACATAAAAGTACTGGCTCACGAATTTATTAGAGTATTATTGTAATATTTAATGGTCGTCTTAGCTTTTAGTTAGTCAATAGTTTACTTTCAATTAACTTAGTTTAGTTCAGTTAGCTTTTAGTAGCTTTATTTTAATTACTTTAGTTAACAATTGTTTCCTTTTAGAAACATCGTCCTATATTGTATTATTTAAGGAGTATTCCTCTCCTTTGTAAATAACGAATATCGAATATCAATTATCATTTCATGGGTATCAGAGCATAGGCTCATTTTTACCAAATTTTTTGAGCAATAAAAATTCGTAGCTGACCTGAAGATCTTTTGGAAATTTTCAGAATTTTTTTTTAAATAAAAATTGAGGGTTTGTAAAGAAAAAAAATTCAAAAAAAAATTTCAAGCAAATTTTTAAAGGTTTTTTTCTAGAATTTCTTCTTGTTGATTTTCAGAAGTTCTTGCACTAGTGTGTCCTCGTTTTTGCAGATTTTTGAAGATCTTGTTTGATTTCCAACGACGGGTGTATCTCTGTTTGAAGGTAGCGACCTATCTTTTTCTAGGTTTCGCCTGATCTTTGCAATTTTATTGTGGGCGACCTAGGGTTTTGCTGTTCAAAGATATGTGGCTTGATTTTCCAATTTTTCTGACGAATTTCTAAGTTGTTTTGATGAGTTTTTTTGAAGAATTTTTCTGAAAAAATCTTGCTTTTTTAGAGTTTTTTGAAGATTTTTTCTAAAAAAACCTTGTTTTTCAAAAGTTTTTGATGATTTTTTCCAAAGAATCTTGTTTTTCAGAGCTTTTGAAGATTTTTCAAAAATCTTGCTTTTTCAAAGTTTTTTTTTGAAGATTTTATCTTAAAAAATCTTTGTTTTTTCTAAGTTTTTGAAGGTTTTTTTTGAAAAAATCTTGCTTTTTTGAGCCTGATTTTAGACAATTTTTTACAAAATTGTGGGAGTTGTGCCATCTGATTGTCCAGGGTCTAGGGCCAATTGATCACAGACTTTACCTCATTTTTCATGCTTTTGGAAAACGGGAGGGATGGCATCTATGCAGTCTGACTAGGCATCTACCTCTTATGCATTGATGGCCAAACAACCGGCAGATCGTGTCAAACCATTTGCATGGTACATCGATTTTGGAGCCTTTGGCATTTTACAAATAGGAGAGATTGGTTCACGAAGTATATGGTTTGCTCCGATTTCGTCATCTTTGGTGGTGGCAAAGAGTATACAGTTGTAGGCAAGGGCAACGTCCAGATCACATGTGGTGGGAGAAATTTAATATTTCTCAATGTATACTATGTGTTGGGCATGGAGCTTAATCTACTCTCGGTGAGTTAGATTATCTGACACAGTCCGAAGTTGGACATCATTTTCAGTTCACACAAGTGCCAAATTGTTGATAAGGAGTCCAAGAAAATTGTAGCAATTGGGCTTGAGGATCATGGTTTGTATCGGTTGCTTGCTACTGGAGATCCTCTAGAGCCTGTGCTGGTTGTGAGGAGTTCATCTATTAACACTCTTTGGCTTCAGTAGTATGGGCATCTCAACATTGCCTACCTCTCTCAGCTGGCTCAAAAGAATTTGGTAGAAGGCTTACCTGAGATTCAACAACAGACACATGGTGTTTGAGAAGCTTGCCAAGCAAGGAAGCAGCATCGTAGTCCATTTTCAAATGGAAAGTCTTGGAGAGCATCCAAGGTTCTACAGCCGGTTCATGTAGATGTTTGTGGACCAATGAATATTGCATCAATCACTGATGACAAGTATTTCCTCTTGTTTGTTGATGATTTTAGTAGGAAAATGTGGGTCTATTTTCTCAAGGCAAAGTCACAAGTGTTTAGCGAATTTCAAAAGTTTAAGGCATTAGTTGAAAAAGTGTCCAAATGTCAAATCATAACTCTTAGGTCAAACAATGGGGGTGAGTTTTGTTCCAACCAGTCACCGACTTTTGTGCTAAACACGGTATTAAGCGTCAGTTTACTACACCCTATACCCCTCAGCAGAATGGTGTTGTCGAGCGGAGCAACGTACCATCACAGAAATGGCCCACTGTATGTTGGAGAACAAAAATGTTACCAAGAAGTTTTGGGTTGAGGCAGTGTATACTGCAATATACCTTCTCAACTAGTCTCCCACATAGGTCGTCAAGAAGATAACCCTAGAGGAAGCATAGTCTAGGAGGAAACCAAGAATCACTCATCTCAAAGTGTTTGATTCGACTTCATAAGTTTGGATTCCAGATGCCAAGAAGACCAAGCTGGTATCCAAGAGCTAGAAGTTGATGCTAACAGGATACAGTGACAATCATAAGGCCTATCGGCTGATTGATGTGGCTACTGATCGTTTGACATTCAGTAGTGATGTTGTGTTTGATGAGGAAGGTGGGCCCTTTTTGCTCTCTTCTCCCATCAAGAGTCCTAACAATCAACTTCTAAAGACCAAGGATTTGGGAGCTAAGCTTTCAGTAGCTCCACCTGAAGGGAGGGATTCTAATGATTCTGACATTATGGAATCTCCTAGGCAAGATCCTCTACCAGCAGGGAGGGACTCTAATGATTCTGACATTTTGGAATCTCCAAGGCAAGATTTTGTACCGACAGATTTTCCTCAGGATAACCTGGATCAACATCCAAATGGGTATTATTCCAGGCAGCCCAAGTCATGATGATGCTCATCTTGATTTGGAAGAAGATGCATCTCCTCCTTGCCCTAAGTGGTGGGCGAAGCTCATAGGTGATGTTCATGATGATGAGCTTGTTGAGGGAAGATCGTCTAGAGGCGAGAGCAAAAAGAACACAACAAAATTTTCTCTTATGGCCAACATTCAGAGTGTTTATGAGCCCCAACAATACTCAGAGGCCAAGGGTGAACCTAAATGGGGAAAGGCTATGGATTATGAGCATCATAGTCTTTTGAAGAACAACACGTGGGTTTTGTTAGATCTTCCACCAAGGAAGAAACCCATTGGCTGCAAAAGGGTATACAAGGTGAAAGACAAGGCTGACGGAACACTGGATAAATACAAGGCTTAGTTGGTAGCTAAGGGGTTCTAGCAGAGAGAAGGCATTGACTATGAGGAAACCTTTGCTCCTACAACAAAGATGAGCACCATCCGACTTGTCCTAGCCATGGCAGCACAGTTTGGTTGGAAGGTCCACCAGATGGACATGTAGAGTGCCTTCCTCAATGGAGATTTGGAGGAAGAGGTATACATGACGTAGCCTCCTAGTTTTAAGGTTGTAGGAAAAGAACATAAGGTATGTAGATTGTTGAAGGCTCTTTATGGTCTAAAGCAGGCACCCAAGGCATGGTACCTGAAGTTTGACAAGTATTTGGTTGCACAAGGGTTTTAGAGGAGTCCCTCAAATACAAATTTCTACATCAAGAACACTAGCAATGATATCATCCTTCTTGTCATCTATGTGGATGATATCATCATTACAGGTAGTAGGTTACATTTGATTGAACAGATCAAGTCGAATTTGTGTCAGGAATTTGAGATGACGAACTTGGGTCTCCTACACTATTGTCTAGGTGTAGAAGTTTGGCAGACGAGTAGTAGTATCTTCATTTCTTAGTTGAAGTATGCCAGGAGTTTGCTAGAGAAATTCAGGATGGCAGATTGCAAAATCTCATCCTTTTCTATGGAGAAGGGGTTGAAACTTTCAGCCAAATCAGATTCACCAGTGGTGAATGAGTCTGCATTCAGGCAACTAGTGGGCAACCCCATCTATCTTACTGCCACTAAGCTTGATCTCAGTTTTGTTGTGAGCTACATTTCTCGTTTCACAACTGCCCCCAAGGTGGAATACTGGGTTGCAACGAAGCGAGTGTTGAGATATTTGAAAGGGACATCTAAATTGGGCATTTTGTAGAGTACATGCAAAGATCCTAGGCTGGTTGGTTTTATAGATTCAAATTGGGCAGATTCAGTTGATGACAGGATGTCCACTTTTGGGTACATTTTCAATCTTGGTACAGGTGCAGTTACATGGACAAGCAAGAAGCAACAGGCAATCGCTCTTTCCTCAACATAAGCAAAGTATCGGGGAACAATTAAGGCCACATGTGAGGCAGTATGGCTTCGAAGGATGCTTGCTGACATGCAAATGTCTCAAGTAGGGCCTTCACCCTTGTTCTGCGACAATCAAGGGGTGCTAAAGCTTGCCAAGAATCTAGTTTTCCACAAGGAACCAAGCATGTTGAGCTTCATTGTCATTTCATCCGCTAGCTTGTTAAAGATGGATTTGTGATGTTGCAGTATGTTCCAACTAAGGATCAAACTGCAGACATTCTCACCAAGTCTCAATACGATAAATTTGTAAAATTTCGAGATAAGCTTGGTGTAGTTAGTAGAATGACCTATAAGGGAGGGTATTAAAATATTATTGTAATATTTAATGGTCACCTTAGCTTTTAGTTAGTTAGTAGTTTACTTTCAATTAAATTAGTTTAGTTCAATTAGCTTTTAGAAACTTTTTGTTAATTACTTTAGTTAACGATTGTTTCCTTTTAGAAACATCATCCTTTATTTTATTATTTAAGAAGTATTCCTCTTCTTCATAAATAACGAATATCAAATATCAATTATCTTTTCAGAATTTCGGTTTGCAAACCCTAGCAGAAACAACAAATAATTTTTAGAGAAATTTTTCAAAAACTCTGGCAAAAAAACCCTTCAAAGAAAGAAGTCACACGGATCCAACAATTTTTTTCCAAAAAAAAAATTCAAAAACTCTAAAAACCCAAGGTCGCAACTTCAGGCACAAAAAAGAAAACGTAAAGAAAATTGGCACGAGCAAAAAACACTAGTAAAAACCAATCGCTGATAGAGTTGCGATTTTAAAAATCGCAGGAAAATAAGAGGGCGATAGCAAGAATTTTTAGCAAAACCCGCAATTAAAAAATCGCCCAAAATACTAGAGGTCGCGGCTTGCAAATAGATTTAACAACCCATCACACACTCACAAAACGGAAAGAAGACGCCCAAAATCTTAAAGAATCGGCCCAGAACCAGTCAGAGGTCACACGCGCGATTTTTTCTAGGTGCGACTTCTTCCAGTGCTAAAAAAAAAAAAAACCACAAACTAGTCAGAAGGGCGTGATTTTTAGAAAAATGATGGCACGATTTCAGCAAATACAAACCTATGATTCCTCCACGAAACACCCCTAAATTTCTTGTATGGGAAAAGGAAATGACAAGGCCCTTGTTGCTATTGCTTCTTCACCATCTACATGGATTGTTCACTCAGGTGCTTACACCACATGGCTTTAGATTGAGAGTTCACTTCCTTGGAGCCTAGTCCTATGCCCCATATTTTGATGGGTGATGTACTCTAACTGAGGTTTGTGGGAAAGGATTTGTTGACATGAGTGATGAAACATTTCATGATATGATAAAACATTTCAAGGTGTTCTCTACATACCTTCATTATTAACTAATATCATGTAAATCTACCAGATCACACGTTGACATTTAGGCAAAATGAGTTAAGTTTACTCCAATTTTGTGGCCATTAGCGGCTACATAGTAGCAACTAGGAGGTATATCATCAATCTCAATAGTATGCCTTTTCACACTTGTTGCTAATTCTCCTTCCATCACACTCTTTGCTCATTCTTATGAGGTTAGTAAGTTGTGGCATGAACAGTTTGGTGAATTGAACTACAGCTACTTACAACAACTCAACCAGCAAGGCATGGTTACGAGGTTGCCTTTTATTAGCTTTTCTGATGGGGTCTGCCAAGGATGTGTTCTTGGTAAACATCTAGAACAGAAGTATGACAATGGCAAAGCATAGAGGGCTACTTAGACCCTAAATCTAGTTCACAATGATTTGTCTAGTCCATTTTCAAAGCCTTCTTTTAGTAGAGACCAAATATGTTCTTACCCTAAATGATAACTTCTCTTGATTTGCTTGGGTGTACTTTCTTCAATAGAAAGCAAAGGTCTTTGAGAGATTTTAGAACTTCAAAGCACTCATAGAAAAAAATCTAGGAAAGCCATCAAGATTCTATGCATAGATAATGATGGTGAGTATGTCAATCATCGGCTTGAGCAGTTCTATACTTTAAAAGTGATTGATGTACAACATATAATTCCAATTAGTCCTCAACAAAATAAAGTAGCAAAATGTAAGAATAGTTCTTTAAAGGAAATGGAAAATTGCACAATCTACTCTAAATCGCTTGCACCACTATTCTGGGCAAAGACAATTGATTTTGTGAACTATATCCCAAACTAAGTTCCTCATAAAACCTTGAATGGAGTTGCTCCTTTTAAAGCTTGGAGCGACGAGAAACATTTCAAGGTCTTTAGATGTCCGACATGAGCCCATGTTCCTATAGTGAAATGAAAGGTTGTCAATTCTCATAACAAGCCTTATATCTTTGTGGGTTATCCAAATGGTGTGAAGGGATATCAACTCCATCTAATTACCATGAATTGCCTACAGAAAGTAGTGTTCACTTTGAGGAAGGCTCTTTGAGTCCAACTCTGAACAATTCCTCTTTTTCAGTCACTTGAAGTACGCTTGAGATACATGATAATTTTTTACATGAGGTTGATACACCTGAGCATAGTTTTTATGATAAGGATTCTTCAAATAACAATAGTGATGAGGATCATCCTCCCTCCTCTCCTAGTCATAATTTTACAAGTGCAAAATCTCCTTCTATCTCTCACAACTCTAGTCCACTTTGGGCTAGATAGACTTTGCAATATGCAAGTGATTGGGTCAGGAATCCTTCAAATACCATGTAGGCTCAATCACACTTCTATGCATAACACATTTTTGCATTGCCTCCACTTCCAATCCATATTCTTTTTGGGAGGCATCAAGCACTTTTGAGTGAGATGCAACTATGCAAGAGTACAATTCCTTTATGAGGAATCATACTTGGAATTTAGTGCCCCTTCCCAAGGGAAGGAAATTGGTTTGATGCAAGTGGGTATATTGGGCTAAATTTGTTGCAGATGGGTTAGTTGATAAGTTCAAAGCTCACATGGTCACTAAGGGATCTTCAAAAGTTCTTGGTATTGACTACACTAAGACCTTTGCACATGTTGCAAAGATGAACTTGATCCAAATCACACTCACTATTGTCGTTATACATTGTTGGGAGGTTCATCAGATGGATGTGAAGAGTGCCCTTCTTCACGAGAATCTTGAGGAGATATACATGGAGCAGCCATAGGATTTTCTACAAGGCCACCCTTAGTATGTAGAATTAGGAAATCCATCTATGGCCTTAAAAAGGCCCTTTGAGCTTGGTATGACATGATTATTCTTTCCTTCACTCCATTAGATTCACTCAAATGTCATTCTAATATCTTGCAACAAGATGAGTCCTTATTCTTGGTTTTATGCATTGACGATGTACTAATCACATGGAGCTCTTCATCCTCTATTGCGATAATGAAAATTGCATACAATAGGTTTTTGATGTCCAACTTGGGTCTACTGCACTATTTTCTCAAAATTGAGATCTCTTCATCTATAATATTGCTATCGGGATTCAACTGTGTAGTTTTTCGAGTCAAGCTCATTGACTCATGTTTCATGAGTGGATTGAGACATAAAACATGTGTCAATGGGTTTGACTCGAAAAACTACATGGTTGAATCCTAATAGCAATATCATAATTTGGCACACTATCGAAAATACCTCCTAATTATCAATCTTTCAATTTGCTTTTGGGATTCACATAGCACAATCCAATGTATGCACTTGGTATGCTCTTTTGTTTCCATATGGCCAACTACAACCTTGCTCTAATGCTCTTTCTCTGAAGTCAAACTTGAGGCAAAGTGTTCATCTTTGGTTGATGCTACTTGTATCAACAACTTGTGGGTAGCCTCATTTATTTGGCTCACACTTGACCTGACATCTCCTATGTTGTTGGCATTGTCTCTCAATTTATGTAAGAACCGCATGAACTGCATTGGAAGGCAATCAAGCAAATTATCCACTATGTTCAAGGCACACAATTACATGATTCACTATGCAATAGGCACTAATATTGACTTGGTTGGATATATTGATTCTGATTGGGCAGGTGATTCTCAAGATCACAAGTCCACTTCTGCTTACAATTTCTCCCTTGGTTCTAATTCTATATGTTGGTTGAGTGAGTAGTAGTCTATTATTGTTCTTTCTTCCATAGAAGCTAAGTATTGACAAGTTATGAATACTGTCACTAAGGGCCCTTTGGCCTCAACACATTCTCATTGAGTCCAGCATTCAATTTCACAGGTCATTTATCATATTTTGAGACAACTAGAGTACCATCACAATCTGTAGGAATCTAATCCATCACCAGCAGACCAAACACATTGAGACCATATGCTCTACATTCAAAAGCTCATTCATGGACAAGTCATCGATCTCTGCAATCGCTTGACTTTGGAGCATGTAGTCAACATCTTCAACAAACCCTTCACCAAAACCAAGTTACAACATAAATCTAACATCATTGAGTTTTTTGGCAAGTAACACACCAAGCCCAAATAACTCGTGAGTACTTGGGACTCAGCAAGTAACTCAAAATGTTTTTAAACTATGCTTCTAAGTTCTAGCAATTGCCTTGGGAAGGATTTTATAAATCATATCCATAATGTAATTGGTCTGTACTGTTACATGTGCCTGGACTACTTTGAGAATTAAAACCAATTTCAGGGCATTCATATTATTTAAACATTTTGTTGTTGTGACTCACTTCCCTTATGATTGCCACCAAATCTGTTTAATAAAATTTCTAATAAAACAACTTGAAGAATACAACTACCTCAATTTCATCCTCAGCCATATGCTTGAGCCGTACTTGATTATCAGTAGCACCAATCATCTTTTGGATGTGTTTAAACAAGGTGCATTACGCTCTTTATTTGCTACTTTTGCCACCCCCTTCTGTTAAAACTAAAAGGGGCCAGAAATAATTCCTACAAGATATCTGGCCCTGTGTCTACATATGTGTTGTTGCTGTTATAATATTCTGAATTGTGTTTTACTTGTTGAAGACTGAATTGTGGAAAAATTGGGTATCTTTCTGTTATAATGTTCTTCCCTAGGTTGGGCATGAGAGAGGTTTTGCATGAAAGTTTGTTCCTGTTTGGCCAATTCATTAGAGAGCCCACTGTCTTTAATTTGTTTCTGCAATGCTGAAAATTGCATATACAGAGCCATTGATAATTTGAAGATATTTCCAACACTTGATGATTCTACTCTTATATTTTACTTTTCAGATAGTGGATTTTGTCCATAAATTTGTGCATCTCATATCCCTGATAATTTCTGCTTCTTACCACCATTTTTCAACATTGGAGTAGTCTTTGCTAGGCGAGTCTTCTTCAGAAGCCACCTAGAGTGTTGAGGTGTGATAATCAAAGTGTAATTCAATTGCCAAAATGCTAGTGCTCTAGGCCAAAACCAGACATATTGAGTTCTATCATACTTACATTTGAGCAATTGATACATAGTTGCATTCAGCTGGACTTCTGTAGGACTGACAACCAGGTTGTGAATAACTTCAGCAATGCCTTGGTTAGAAGCTATTTTTATCAAGTTGAAAAGTTTAATAGGGCTCATGAAGTCATCATTAAATGGGTGTTTTTAGATAGTGTTGTCTTCCCTTGTTCGCATCTCCAAGTATTAAGGGGGTGTTAAGTGTCACCATATTTCCCTGGGGACAAAATAATGACCAACTTCTGATCTTTAATAGTCACCTGAATAACTTTATTATTTGTTGGGGAGTACATTATGTTCTGGGCATATTTATCCAATTAATGTTATTCCACCCATGACATGTTTATCTTTAGAAGTGGAACCCTACGCCATATTGATCATGTTATAGTATTGTAATTATTAAACCTTAATGACAGTAAGATGCATTTGGCATCCACCACAACTCTCATGAGCATTTTTTAATTTCCATTGTCATGTGGAATAGAACCTTTTGATACTGTTCTAATGATATACCAAGCTTTGCCATTCACGATGGATACAATAAAACAACTATCACTTCAAACAGTCTTTTCTTAAGGAAAAACTATGGTTTGGAATGGGACAGCTCATTGGACAAAACATGATGGAAAAGTATAAATCACAAGATTTTTTACTACTCAGATAGAGTGCATGCAAGTTTTAAAGGAAGAAAAAACTTCAAATACAAATAAAATTATTCACTAATGACAATAGCAATACCTGACATGGAATGATTTTATTTGTGTGTGTGTGTTGAAATGCTGCCTTAAGAACAAAACTATCATTTAAGCTCTCTACATTGAATTGAAGGTGTTAAATTTATCCTTTACTTTAAAGTTTAAACAGAAGAGTACTTTCTTTGGTTTTAAATAAATGACTTTAATAACAACTAATCCTCACATGCACATATTGATCCTTGCTTCTCTCAGCGCTCACACTTACAGCAAGCCAAAATCATATAGTATGCCTGCTATGTAAAACTAGATTATGAAAGCCCTACTGCTGACGTAAGTGTGTAGAAGCAAAAACATTAACTCTCAGTTTTTAATAATTTTCAGCAGTCACATGCCTAAGGCATAAACCCCACATTATAGTCCAATAGACAATTAAAACAAAGTTAAAACTACATCTGCATACAAGTTTAAAAATCTACAAAATTATGACATGGGTCATTATTTCATATCTCAAAATTATGATCATATAAATGTTTGTTCAAATACAGATTGTTGTTTAGCATTTTAACAGATCTGTGAAACATCCTTCCTCTATCTCAGTCACCTCAGTCCTATCATCCACAGTTAGACCTCCCATTCTAAATTCTAAACAATTTTCCACATGAACAAAAATGTTGGATTATTTTCAACCTCAATCAAATATTTATTCTTCCCATATTCTTAGCCATATTCGCGCTCCAAATCCTGGTGACTGTGTGGAATGCTACCCTCACCATCTATTGCCTTGCTGGTACTAGGATAGGAAATAATATATACTTGCATTCAACTCAAAACCAAACCTTTCTAGTAACATGCAATCTAAACTAGAACTCTGACAAATATTTGTAATCGGTGATTTTCTATAATCAGATGATATTGGCATACAAAATCATATTAACCCACACAAATTTCAGATAATGATTTTACCCAGTTAACATGTCAAACATACTAAACTTACAATACTATTTAAATGTACTCAAATAGTTCCAACCGTCACCTTATGTTAATAAAAACAGGTTAAACTCCAAAAAAAATTATATATAATGGATCTAAAAGAAAGCTCCTCACATTCAACTAGATAATTATAACAAGTCAAATAGTCAGGTTGAATGCAAGCTCCCTTACCTGGAACTCAAAGCACCGAGGTCCATTGCACACAGTACAATTAGGAATGTCAGTGTTTTGTGGTTGTCCTTCTATTCTTGGCCACAAGATCTTTGCATTCTTAGACCAACAGTACCTGTTTCATCAAGATGTTTATATCAAGCAAAACAAAAATATAGTCTGCAGCAAACAATTTCTAATGGCATAAAACAGCACATATGAATCAGCAATTTTCTAAAATGTGGCACAAAGTTCAAATAACACAGGATTGCTCCAATGTTAGATACTTCTAATCCATGAGAAAAACATAAAACTAAAGAACTCAAGGAGATTCATGCTTCTAAAAATCTTTCTATTGCTAGTACATGCTGTCTGGTAGAAGATGGGTGCCTAATTTCATTATCCACTACTGTGATTATTAAAAGAAGAGAACAGATTGTCATTTCTTTTTTATGGTAATCAACAATTCTGAGAAACTTGTATACAAGACGTGAATTGTACTTTGATACCAGCAAGTGGCTTCGTGGCTTCTGGGAAAACTGGAGGCACAGAACAATTCTGTTTATGATGAAATGGTAAATTACTTCTTACATTAACATGAAAAAAAGATTACATTATATAGAGCTTACAAGAAGCTGTAGATATTAAATGTATCTACCTAACTACTGTTACTGTAGCAACAGTAACGAATTTAACCTAAACTAACATTGACCATTAAAAATATGAGAATAATATATTATTCTAACACACTCCCTTAATGGTCAATCCGTCAACAACACCAAGTTGCCCCCTGAATTTTACAAACTTATCCGGGCTCAAAGAATTGGTGAGAATATCTGCAGTCTGATCCGCTGTTGGAACATACTGCAGCTGAACTGATCCATCTTCTATCAACTGGCGAATGTAGTGACAATGAAGCTCAACATGCTTGGTACGTTCATGGAAGACTGGATTTTTGGCCAGTTTGAGCACCCCTTGGTTATCAGTGTACAAGGGAGAGGGTCCAGATTGTGACACGTGCATGTCAAAAAGCATCCTACGAAGCCAAACTGCCTCACATGCTACTTTAACAGTTCCTCGATATTCAGCTTCTATCGAGGAAAGAGCCACTGCTTGCTGCTTCTTGCTGGTCCATGTTACAACACCGGTACCCAAACTGAATACATACCCAGAAGTAGATTTCTATCATCCACTAAACCTGCCCAATCTGAGTTTGTGTAACCAATCAGCTTTGGATCCTTGCATCTACTATACAGAATGCCATAGTCGGAAGTGCCCTTAACATATCTCAGCACCCGCTTCGCAACAATCCAATGATCAGCTTTAGGAGTTGTCATGAAGCGAGAGATGTAGCTCACTGCAAAACTAATGTCAGGTCTAGTGGCAGTGAGGTAGTTGAGGCTGCCCACTAGTTGCCTGAATGTCGTTTCATCGACCGGAGGTGTATCAGAGTTGGCTGACAACTTCAGCCCCTTCTCCATAGGTGTGGAAGCAGGTTTGCAGTCCTGCATCCGGAATTTGTCAAGAAAACTTTTGGCATATTTTGACTAAGAGATGAAGATGCTACCATTGGTCTGCCAAACTTCAATACCCAAACAATAATGGAGAAGCCCCAGATCTGTCATGTCAAAACCCTGACACAAAGCTTGTTTGATTGCCGCAATCAAATGTGTTGAACTACCAGTAATGATCAAATCGTCAACATAGACAACAAGAAATAGAATATCATCACCAGAGTGTTTGACATACAGATTACTGTCAGAAGGGCTGCGCTGAAAACCATGATCAACCAAGTACTGATCAATCTTGAAATACCATGCACGGGGAGCTTGTTTCAGTCCATAGAGCGCTTTCACGAATCTACACACTTGATGTTCTTTGCCGGCAACCTTGAAACCAGGAGGCTGCGTCATGTAGACTTCTTCCTGCAAATCACTGTTGAGGAAGGCACTCTTGACGTCCATCTGATGAACTGTCCAACCAAATTGGGCTGCAATAGGGAGAAGAAGACGAATGGTGCTCATCTTGGCAGTAGGAGCGAAGGTCTCCTCATAGTCAATGCCCTCCCGCTGTGTGAATCCCCGAGCAACTAATCTGGCTTTGTACTTATCCAAAGTACCATCCGCGATACTTGACCTTGTAAACCCATTTGCGGTGATAGGTTTTCTTCCCTGGAGGAAGATCAGAAAGAACCCAAGTGTGATTTTTCAGAAGACTATGATATTCTGTCTGCGCCTGTTCCCACTCTGGAATTCCTTTAGCCTCTGAATATGTATGAGGCTCGTAGATGTTGTGGATGTTAGCCATAAGAGCGAAGTTGACTGTGTGTAGCTGCTTGCTTGCTTGCTACGAGTTGATCAGCCCTCAATGAGTTCATCATCATGAAGATCACCCGATTGTCTTGGCCCACCACTTAGGCCGACGAGTAGAAGTACCAACATCTGGAATAGGAGTAACAACATCTCCAGGATATCTGGAACAAAGGTCATCTGGATCCTGAGGAAAGTCAGTTGGTGCGAGATCATGATCATGGAGATTCCTCATCTTCAGAGTCAAAATGCTCCGAAGCCCTCCCATCATGGGAACCAAGAGGAAGACGAACACCCTCATCAGGAACCTTCATAGGCTGATCCGCAGGACTTGTTGTAGGAACAAAGGGACCAGTAGTCTCATCAATCACAACATCACGGCTGAATATAAGACAATTTGTCTCCACATCAACCAACCTGTAGACTTTGTGATTGTCGCTGTAGCCAATAAACATAAGTGTCTAGCTCTTGGAGTCCAACTTGGCATGCTTGGCGTCTGGAATCCATACATGAGCGGTAGAACCGAAGACTTTCAGATGGCCCACCTTAGGCTTGCGTCCTAACCAGGCTTCTTCAGGAGTCATCTTCTTAACGGCCTGTGTAGGTGACCGATTCAGGAGGTAGACTGCAGTGTAGACTGCTTCAGCCCAGTATTTCTTAGGTACATTTCTATACTCGAGCATAGAACGAGCCATTTCGGTAATGGTTCGATTCCTGCGTTCAACGACACCATTCTGTTGAGGGGTGT
The DNA here is from genome assembly GCA_007258455.2 of Sequoia sempervirens. Classification (NCBI taxonomy): domain Eukaryota; kingdom Viridiplantae; phylum Streptophyta; class Pinopsida; order Cupressales; family Cupressaceae; genus Sequoia; species Sequoia sempervirens. The sequence goes on along the minus strand of VDFB02086081.1, from coordinate 69,654,513 downwards.
AGGGTGTGGTAAGTTGGCGCTTAATGCCGTGTGCAGCACAAAAAGTAGAGAAGTCAGTTGAACAAAACTCCCCCCCCATTATCTGACCTTAGAGTAACAATGTGAGAACCCGATTCTTTCTCAACTAAGGCTTTGAACTGCTGAAATGTGCTGAACACATCTGAATTTTGTTTCAAAAAATACACCCACATTTTGCGACTGAAATCATCAACAAACAATAAAAAGTACCTGGACCCAGTAACAGAAGGAGTATTCATTGGTCCACATACATCAGCATGAACCAGTTGAAGTACTTTGGAGGCTCGCCAAGAATCACCATCCGAGAACGGTGTTCGATGCTGCTTGCCAGCTTGACAGGCTCCACAAACTCCATGATTTTTAGTTTGGATCTCAAGCAAACCAGCAACAAGACCCTCCCGAGATAGTTGAGAGAGGTAGTGGACATTCAAGTGCCCATAACGCTGATGCCAAAGTTTGCTGATGGTTGTACTTTGAGCTGCGAGAGCGTGCTCCTGAGAATCACCGGAATCAGCAAGTCGATACAGACCATGATCCTCAAGTCCCATCGCAATTGTTGTACGAGTCTCCCGATCAACGATGCTGCAGGTGGACGAACTGAAAACAACATCTAACTAGGGAGAATGCCGCATGATCTGACTGACAGAGAGGAGATTATGTTCCATGCCTGGAACATAGTAGACATCGAGAAAGAGCAAATTTCTTCCTCCTGAGTGAATCTGGACAGTGCCCTTACCAACAACTGTGTACTCTTCTCCTCCTCCGAAAATGACAGAATCTGAGAAGGGTTCGAACTTTGTGAACCAATCCCGACGATGAGTAAAATGCCGCGAAGCCCCGGAATCGATATACCAAGCAGAAGAATGTACCGGATTTGCAGTTCTCTTGGCCATAAACGCATAGAATAAAGACTCTTTTTGCTTAGTGTGCTCAGCGACATGTGCCTTTTGTTGAGATCCTCCTGACTTCTTTTGTTCAAAAGCCATCCGAGTGCAACACTCAGCCTTAATGTGACCGTATTTGTGGCAATAATTGCACTGAACGTTCTTCTTCTTCTTGCTGTCCTGTGAAGAACCAGAGCCTTTCGGCTAAGAAGATTGAGGCTTCCCTTTGTTCTTAGCAAAAGATTTGGCAGAGAACGCTTGTTCTGTGAAGGACGAACTGGCACTACTTCCAAACTGCTGTCTCCAACGATCCTGTTGTAGAAGCTTGTTACACAAGTCTGGAAACTTCAAGTCAACGTTAGTTGAAGTAATATTGAGCGTCTCAATGAAATGCTCGTAAGACTTTGGCAAACTCTTAAAAGTAATGACGACCATGTCCTCTTCCTCCATCTTTTGTCCAATGGCTTCCAGCTGGTCGCGAATCTCCTTAATCTTTGTCAGATGCTCTTGAAGAGTGGTGTGCTTCTCGTCCATCATTATTGAAAAAAGCATGTTCTTAAGAAAAAATGCACGACTCTTATCTAATGTTTCATGGAGATCCTTCAAGGTTGTCCATACCTCAGCAGCTGTTTTGCCTGACGGCACTTGTGGCAGTTGGTCGTCAGTGACTGAAAGCTTGATAAACATGACAGCTTCCCGGTTGCGTTCATCCCATTTATCCTAATCCTTTCCGGCTACAGTGGGTCGAGGTGAGTGCCCCAAGACGACCTGATCGAGACAACGATATTCAAAGATCGTCAACATACGCTGCTTCCAGGTGTTGTAATTCTTCCCGTTGAACTTTTGGCTGCTTTCGAGCATTATGTTCGTGAGAGATGCCATCACGTACCTCGCGGTCAAACTGGTGAAGGCAAGATAATGCAAAGAAAACAGAAATACAAAAATCCGAACACGGATTTTGATGTTTTACTAAAAACCCAGAAAAGATAAACAAAAACCCACAAGGATGGAAGAATACCCAAAAAAATTTGACAACACGAATTTTGAGGCATGGAAAACAAGGTACCCAGAAAAATCTAGTGACAACCCAATTGAAATCTCACAAAACCCAAAAGGAATCTACGATCAGAAAAAAAATTCGACTTCAAACTAAGGCACAAAAAACAAGGTACCCAGAAAATTTGAAGACCGACCTAGTTGAGATCTCGAAAAACCCAGAAGGAAACTGCAAACGAAAAAAATTTCCGCCTTCAAATAGAGGGTCAAAACCCTAGACGAACTTGCAGAAACCCTAGGCCGCCATTGAAGACCAGAAAAATTGCAGAAAACAGCTCGAATCTGCACGAAAATTTGGCAAAAGAGATGCCAAACCCTAGGCGACTAAGTTGCAGGAAGTGGCGACCACGATTTTGCTAAAAAAACCACCCAAAATCAGGCAAAAACGCGAAAAAACGCGATTTCATAGTAAAACACGATTTTCAGATCTGAAATCCCATAAAAATGCAGATGCTTTTCGCCCAAAAACGCGTGCAAACAGAGATAAAAGCGCCAAGAGCTGAGAAAAACGCGCGCCCATAAACAGATCGCAATTTTCCTTTCAAAAAAGAGACGCTGACTTCAAAAACGTCTTCTTGGAAAATCATGAAAAACAGAAAAAGATAAATGCGACCTTCAAAAGGGTTTGAATCGTGGCCAGACAGAAAATCGCGCCCTAGAACACACGATTTTTACAAAAAATCAGATAAAAATCTGATTTTGATGACCCACGAAATTCCTAGAAGTCTCACGCGAATTTTTCACGAATTACAAACTTTCTAAAAAATCCCCAGAAACCCTAGACGGCTCTGATACCATGAAATGGTAAATTACTTCTTACATTAATATGAAAAAAAGATTACATTATATAGAGCTTACAAGAAGCTGTAGATATTAAATGTCTCTACCTAACTACTGTTACTGTAGCAACAGTAACGAATTTAACCTAAACTAACATTGACCATTAAAAATATGAGAATAATATATTATTCTAACATATGATTCCTCCTAGTGTGTGGACAAAACTAATTCTTGGCATACCCTAATTCATTGGTTGAAATCAATACAGTAGTCAACAAAATAATGTAACCCCATGAAAAGAAAGGAAGAGCAAGATTTTTCAAATTAATACAGCTGAACTGTTTAACTTTATCACAGGTAAAGGACTTACTATCATTCAACCAACTGTACAAAAGTATTCTTTGTGTAGTAGGAGGCAAGGATATAGCTTCTTAGAGGAAATATTGGATCCTTTTTCTTTTCTTACAAATTTTGTATAGGATATAAATGGAAAAACTAAATAAGCTATTTTATCTACCACGATACGTTACTACTGACTACTTTGATCTGCAAATTCATCTTGATGCTTCTCGAACTAAATGATCTTTTTAAATTCAATAATGCATTGTTCAGAGTCTGGATATTATAGATTGATAAAAGATAGAAGGATAGCAAAAGCATATATAAATGTCATATGCATAGAATGGTACAAAAGTTAAAGCAAGACATTACAGAAGCTAAAGCAAACAAACAAAAGCCTGCAGCAATGGAAGCAACAAAATTTTGGTGATATATCCCATGATTGGCAGCAGTTCAATTTCAGGTAGCCTCAGTATAAATTATATTACAAAATGGTAGAGACCCATCTTCCTATATCACAAAAAAAAACCTTCATATCAACCTGGATAGTACAAGGATAGTTACTGAAAACAAAAACCCAGAATTGAGTGCATAATAAATTGTTGCAACATATATTCACATGCAACTCACATCTTCACATAATCAAACATTAATAAATCCCATAACAAAGGTGGAACTAAAACCAGAGCATCATCCCCACAGAGTCAAATTGTCACATCCAAAAGGCTTCCCAAATCCTTTTTCAAATTTTTTCAATATTGGGAATGCTCTTAGGATCACCTCTCAATAGTTGAAGAATCTCATAACTTAAGGATAATATTAAAATTTGATAAAATCAAATTCACTCATCTTGCTTTCAATGGTAAAGAGGTTACAGCTTACAGCTAAATTCATTGTAATTATCTCTATTACCGAATCGTGACTTGTCTAGGCCAATTTTTGGTTTGAAACATCCCAGAATCAGAATCTAGTTCGAACGGCCTACAGATTCGACCATGGTTTATTCTTTTGCTGGCAGAAATGTCTCAACATCTTTCCCAATTAACCCAACCGTTTCCATTGTATGTGTGGCATTTCAAGAGTGATTACAGCAAGATTACAGACTGGATGAGTTTTTTTAAACATTTTTTGACTTTGGTGACCAACAAAAGCCCTAAATGGCAGTGAATAACATTATACCTATTGTTTTAGCCACTGCGGGAGGTAAAAACGAAAGCAGACAACCCAGGAGTTTTTTTCCATATGACCTCTAGAGTTTTAAATCAAACAAGCAAGCTGCAAAACAGGTTTAAACAAGGCACTCTAGGCTCAAACTAGCAAATTGAAAAAGACACGTTTTACTTTTAACTTCAACAAAGATTATTGCCTCCATTATTTCCAGCTCAACCAGCTTGCACAGGCTTTCGAAAAAGTTAATACTTAATAATAATAACCATAATAGCATATACAAAATTTCCTTTCACTGTCTAGTATCAACATATACAATATTCATATACTTACTCAATATGAATTTAAAAAATTAATATTTTAGTAAATACACTTAGTATGAACTAAATAAGACTATATATGTTTTTTTAAATTTGTACTCCCCAAAATTTGAAAAATTAAAAATATCAATAGGCTGTAACTTCCACATATGCTGCAACAGAGGTTATATAGAATAAAATTTGACAGCTCACAATATTGCAATTGAGCAATATAACTGTTATAACTTATGGCCAAAACTTAAAACAACAAAATTACACACAAATTGACAATCTAACAACCGTTCTATAAATTCATTTGTTTCTTCAATGTTGTAACCTACAAGCCTACAGAGATTGTTACAATTGCAACAAGTTCTAGCTCCATTGGCCAACCCTCTTTCAAAATTGACCCAAGTTCACCTTTGTGGAGGCATATACAAATGCAACAACAAACGTTAAGTAGAAAGGCATATGTTTCGATATGCAACAAGTGTGGTCAATAGTATACAAGTTCATACAGTGTAATATCCCTTGACAATTCTGATCTCAAAATGCTGAATATATGCTCAAGGAATATTGTCAAACACTTTGCACACAATGTCTGAACTTGCTGATTTGAATTTCTGTTGTTTGATTAGGAGTTTGAATGCTGCAAATGATGTTTCTGAATGCTTCTAATGATGCAAGAATGCAATCAAAGTGATATACTGACAGTTCTTGACCTTTCTCATACATATACATGACTGAAATCAACTAGTACAGCTAGTTGACATAATGTCAAACACTTTCCATGCATCCTATGGTAGCCAATATGCACCTACAGCATCTAGGCATTAATGCGAACACTTGCCATACAAACTGAATATGCAATAAGAACATCTACAGCCACTTGACATTTAATCAAACATTTAGCATGCAACTAGAATGACAACTTATGGCTGCAACTTATAACTTCATTATTGATAGTCTCCTCCAATTACAATACCAATATAGAAGAGATAGAACAATGATTTAGACTTGCAGCTAATGTCTACTTGCAAAATTATAAATCTGATTACAAATTTCTGAGATTGCAATGTGCTAGAATGCAGATACGACGACTGCAATTTTATATCAGAACTTGCCACCCTCTTATTATGTTCATCAACAACAAATGGATGACAATAAATCAACAATATAAATATCCCAGCAATGAGTACAATGTGTTTATGACAATACAAATGACCAGAACCTGATTTTTATTGCCAATGATTGATGCTAGGTCTTGAGTCTCCAAGCAAGCTGGGAAATGGCTTCCTAGGGCAGCGCCTATGCCTTCCCAAGTCAACAATGAGTGCAGACCCTGTATTTATTTTTCCTGAATATTTTATGCCTTCCAAACACAAAATCACCCTCCTTGTGTAACGCCTATCCAAGAGATTGCTTCTGATTTTTCTCCATATGAAATATGCATTCCTCTAGACAAATCGCAGCTATGATGACATGACAAAATTCTGGAAATGACCTCCAAGCTGGAACAGCAATTAAACAAGTTGATTTTCCCTTCAAAGATCCAAAATACAAGCAAGACCAAATCGATTCTCCTCAATGGCTTCAACAAGCTGATATACAATAACTCTAATAAACAAATTTGGCCAAAGGCTATAAAATTTGCAATGAAGCACAAATTGAACTTCTGAAGTGAAGCTCACAATGAAGCAATAATTCAAATGATATTTCAAACCCTCAAAATTGCATAACCAATGATAGTTTTCGTTCCCAATGGCTGGAAGTGGCAAAAACCTTAGCTGGCTCCTTCACCAAACAAATTCTTCAAACAAATATCAAATCCTGGATGCCCTTAGAAGCTTGGCATGATCTCCCTTTATACTTTTTCAATCCATCTTCAAGAAGCTTCTAGAAAATAATCTTAAAATAATATAATATTTGCACTTCACAAATATTTAAAATATTAATTTATAATATAAAGTGCAAATATAATATTATAACATAAAATTAAAATAATAATTATTATTAAAATTACCTTTAATAATAATTAAACATTATATCTTAATAAAACACCTTATTTCTCCCATTCAACTAAATCCAGGAAAATGGAAACCATCATCTGACCAGGTATTTGCCGCAAAGGACCCCCTAACCATGCTTATTAGCCTACGAGGGTCAAGAATAGGCTAAACTGTCTGAAAACTGATGCTCACGAAAAATGGGGACATTACATACAGCCGAGTGAAAGCCCATTCGTGTGCCAATCCTGGAAAAGGAATAAAAGCCTGACCAAGAAAGAATGCTCCACTTGTGCCAACTCATAAAATAGCAGCATTTATCAAAGAGCAGGAGGAAGCAGATACAAGAGTTGCCCTTAGAACAGCGCATCCTTTGAGTTAGAGGAAAGGGGTCATGGAAGCCACTTACTTTTTGATATCATAATGTTGTTCTTGATGTTGAAGTAGAGAGCCATCCAGTTTTTGGTAGGAATGAAGAAGAGCCTACTAATGTGAAGAGAGCAAAGGGGCCATTAGAGAAGGCATTTAAAAATGATGCTATAAAGATTACTAATCAAATTGTTGCAAGCTCTATGCAAATGGTTTCTCCTTAAATAATGGTTTGTTCAATTTTGGACACCTTGTGTTGTCCACTCACTCAACCTCATGCTACAAAAGTTGGGTATAGATTGGATCAATCAAGCATGTGTTGAGGCCAAAGAGATCCATATGTTCATCACAACCACCACATGTCACTAGCCATTTTTAGATCTTTCCCATAATCAGAGCTGTTGAAGGTGATTCAAACAAACCAATTTGTTATTTTTATATTTATGTTAGCTTATTAATTTATTTTTAAAAATTTAAGTATGCATTTTTCTTTGTTTTTAATTTTATAATTTTGTTTTCAAATAGGTTGTTGAGGCCAAATTTGCATCAACACAATTGTCTTGAAACGACTTGTGAAAGTGTAAGAGGCCCTTTCTAGCATAGTCATCTACCAATCTTGGTCTATATGGAGACAATCCAACAGTCAGAGGGCAGCAAATGTAAAAGCAAATGGTTCTAGATGCAGATTGGTGGGATTGTGTGGAATATCTTCTTAGTTTCACCGTGTCCATCATGAGTGTAATTTGCTTTACTAACATGGATAAGCCACATTTGGCAGAAGTTTACAATGACTGAGAAGATGAAATCCATCCTTAATGCAGAAGAGCAAGATCCTAAAGAAACTTTCGTCAGAAAGGTACAGTCAATTTCTGTTAAGCGGTGGAACTAAATGACCACTCCACTCCATCTTCTTGCCTTTGCATCAACTCCCAAATATAACAGCAAAGAGATCCCTGCTGTACTAAAAAGGGTGCCACCATATCATGATGCAAAAGTCTATGAAGGGTTTATAGGAAAGCGTTTACTAGACTCTTCCTTAATCCTAATATGGAGGACACAATTATGGGCAGTTTGCAGATTTTGCAGCCTCCATTGGTCAAAGTGTTTCCACTCTCCATGAGAAGTATAAGAAGGATGCTCACTTTTGGTGGTAACTCAATGACCATAAATTGCCACAAATCCAAATTCTTGCAATCAGATTTTTATCACTAGTAGGTTTATTAATTTTTAGCCGCCTTTAATTTTTTTATTTTATTTTTTTAAATTACTACTTTAAAGTTTGAAATTTAATTTACAATTTATTAATTTCACAACTCTAGCAAGAGCTCCCTTTGCTTCAATAGGTCACTGTCTTTTCTTCATCTAAAAAGAATTGGAGTACAATTCCATCCACTCAGTGAAGTGCAACCGACTAGCATTAAGCAAAATTGGGGAGCTAGTTTACGTGCATTCTAGCTTGCGCCTTCTTACTCACAAAGATGATGTGTACAAGTAGGGGTAATGTAGTTGCGGGATGAAAATCTAAAGTGAACTGACTTGGATTTTTCTTCTATTGCACAATCTTCAATTTTTTAGTTGAGTAACCAACATACTTTAGTCCGAGTGGCAGTAGGGTTCCATGTGGTTCTCCTAATCTATTTCAATCGGGTCTGATTTGAAATTGAAAAATTATAAATTCAATGAAAAAAATAAAATGCAGTAGGGGACAGCTAGCTGTCCCTACATACCCTGCATGTTTCCTCGCAGTACCAAGGACGTTTCCTGTTTTTTGCAGAGAAAGGGGACGAGGAGGGGAGGTTTCCTGGCCGTCCCCAAGTCCCCAAAACGTTTCGGGTATGGGGACACGGGTACAAGGCCAGGGGACGCGTCTCCGTGGAGAATAGAAAAATAGCCAAATCTAAAGGGGCCCAGCTCGATAATTCTAGGTAGTAAGAAAGGTACTCTCCCTAGAAACTTTGCTGACATCGAAGGCTAACCAATGTTCAGGGGAAGAGAAGTTGATAATGAAAGTGAAAAGTTGGAGATACCCTTTGATCACATGGTATATGCACAAATCAATGTTTATGGTAAAAAGATAATGCTAATCAGATCTTCCTGCTATCAATAACTCTCGAACTCTGAGGTAAAGCTTCCTATCCTTCTTCTTTGCTCAACAGCTGATAAATTTTATCTGTATGTAAATCCCTGGTGAAGACTATGTAGCATATTAGCTAAGAGTTTTCCTGACTACTTCCCCACAGTCATTTTCAACAGGTTATAATTTTTAGTAACTAATGAAAGTACAGTTCCCATGTTACAGAGAAATCTGCAGCATATAGAAAAATGATGTTCTTGTCAAATTAAATTAAACTAATAGTTTCCTATTACAATAAAAACATGCATATCATGCAATAACAATATATTTGCTGCTGAAGGATATTGGCGCTCTTGAATGAATAAAGGAGACACCTCAGAACTTGATCTGGAGCTTTTGCAATGTGTTCTTGAAAGGAAGCCCAATGTTTTTGATCTTTGGATGCCTGCTTACCCGGACACGGAATGGCAAAATAAGTAAGCTGTGCGATTCAGATGTCCTAACAGTAAAATTAGAAATACATGACAAAAACAAACATGCCTCCATGTTGCCAAACTGCTTATGAAAATCTCCAGCCTTTCCCTGCACATCTTTAATTATATTTGTGGGGACTTTCTCACTACAATCTCCAGGATCTGAATCATCCAGGTCTTCATCGATCACCTCAAATTGAGGCCATAAACAATTGCTTTCAGGTTTTATCTGGCAATCAACTTGGGAGCCTGTCTCCAGAAATGTAAGATTAAGACAAAAGAAACATATTACTATCTATTATCCAGAGAATTAGAGCAAACATGGCCAGAATATCATATGAATCGCACCACATCCATTCACAAGCTCAGATGAACTCTGCTTTTCCGTAACCCCACTCAAAGTGTCAACAGTCTTGGAACTTGACTGAATCTTACGGCAAGTTGCTGCATGACCAGTTTTCCAGTGGTTGACCTGCATAAACATTCCAAAAATGAAATTTGTGAAAAAAAGTCATGAATAGTTTAAATATCATATGAAGCTTCACAATAAATAGATAAAGTTATTGACCAAAAACACATGGCCACATATAGTAGTTGCCTGATGATGGCGAGAACAATAACGTGCAAGCTTGCAACCACTGCAAATCTTCCCACCTTTCCAAGTCCCACACCAACTACAAAGAGCAACTACCCTTGCATCCAAAAAATAATAGCCCATAGCTTCAATATATTGTACTGATAAATGATGATGTTACAATTCCCAAGTACAAACCACTATATTTTAAGGAATGAATACAATAAAAACAATTTAGAATATTTCATAATTTTTCGGGAATGCATTCTTAACCCAGAATCTTGTTGCAGAAACGTTTTACATATCGTTTTGGACACATGCAATAAACAGTTGAAAACAAATAGTACTTTTTTAAGAAAAGTCTCATGTTGTTTCACACATTCAATAAACAGTGAAAAAGAATCTGAACATTATGCTTTGTGGCATGTACCCTATTCCTCCTCTTCTTCCTCCCAACATCCTAAGAGAACTTCTTTAAGACTTCAGATGGCTTTATTGTTCATCCTAACTATATGTGATAGCACTGATCACATGGTCTTAAATGTTTGCTTGTCTGAACACAAGGCATTCACACCCAGTTGTGACATGAGATAACACCATATTTTCCTCATAAGGACATGATTTACAGATTGTTATTCTTTAGAGGGTTCACTAAGGAGCATTTTATTTTCAAGTCTCCTAATTACTAGAAGATTCAAGGAAAGTGTTACTGTGTTTCTAGGGAGGCCTTTATTTACCTTCATTACCTCAACTAGAGATGTTATAGTGCTATTTCTAAAATAGGTAGTGGCATTCATACATTAATTGCTGAGGTATTTAACTAGACTTATGAGTTTGATCATGTCATTTGTCTGAATTGTGTTAATTAGCAAGAACAGCAAGTGTCTGATGGTCACCAGTGAAGGTGTAGATGAAGACAATGGACAGATAGTCATACGGTGTCCTAAGACCTATACTGCTATAGCACTCGTCCAAATTGGAGTCAGCATGGATGAGAGCAGCTCCTTGGATCCAGTCAAAACCACATAACCAAGGCTATTTCACTAGTTTCAACATTACTTTAGGGGACATTCAGCCTTAGATGTTAAGGGAATTTCCTGCTCTTGTTTGTCAACAAGTAGTACTTCAATTCTTTTGATACTAACTCTATCAAATCCTGTCATCCCAAAACACTCACCAAACAACAACCTTGGATTTCTTATTTGCACTAACAAATAGAACTTCGCTCATTCACGTTGTTATTAAAAAGACTATGGTGAGTTTCGTCCCACCTTCTTCTGTTTAATTGCTTTTATGGTTTAAGATATCATTTAACTTATATTCCCTAAGGATTGCAAATCAAGCTTATGCTTTCCTTTCCACACCTCTTTCGTTACTTTCTTAGGTTGGAAATATTTTGCACACCCCTTTGTACCACTATTAATATTGGTTCTACTTTCCAAAAAGTTACAGTTGAGCTAGATTTAGGGTTTCTGCTCTGGAGATTAATAGCAATTACATCAAGCCTTGCAATTTGGCTTACAACATTTCAGCAAGAAAACTATGTGGAAATTACGACTGCACATAAATTAAAACAACAGTGACTAAACCAGGTGGATTAATCAAACACAACTCCAGTGATGCCACCAAGCCCATTCTCCTAGCCTGCAGTAATGTTGACTCATGTTTCATGGTCTGCAGTACTCCAAAACACTCTCTTGTGGTTCGTGGTATCTCCAAGATCATCAGTCCATCTCCACCAGATGTCACACACACTTTTCAATGGCACAAGGCAATCCAGGCAAATCACTATCATTGACTTTTGGCGGGATTCCAAATACCTACAGACCCAACCACTAAGGTCCATTCACAACATGTGTTACTGATGAGTGCTAAGTTGCTAACAGTGTTGCAGCCTTCAGCCAAAAAAGGGCAGACTGTTGCACTTCAACATTGTTCAACTCAACCATCAGAAGGTAAAAGGTCATATGGAATAGCATCCATTTCAACTTCCTTGAACAGATTTTTAGCCTCCATAGATTTGTAAATCATTTAAACATCTGTATCATCAAATTTTATCAAGGATAGTCATGGCACTGTCTAAAAACTTGGTGACTTACTTCCTCGTTCACTTGCTAAACAGGCTCAACAAGTACTCGTCAAGTTTCTCACCAAGTTGCCACAAATCTGCAGAAAAACATCAATCCACACATACACAAATCAAAATCTGTCATTTTTCCCACATTTCTGTCTTTTGTTGTTGTGATCTACGCCCTTGATACACATTTGATTGCTTTTCAGTTATCTTGGAGCAATCATTGACGAATTTGAAAAATTTTGAGCCACATTTGTAAGGTATGTGACTTTTTTTCTTTTAAATTTCTACTAATTTTCTTCCAATTTAGTTCTCACCAAGTTGCCACAAATTTGCAGAAAAACATCAATGCACACATACACAAATCAAAATCTGTCATTTTTCCCACATTTCTGTCTTTTGTTGTGATCTATCCCCTTGATACACATTTGATTGTTTTTCAGTTATCTTGGAGCGATCATCGACGAATTTGAAGGATTTTGAGCCACATTTGTAAGGTATGTGACTTTTTTTCTTTTAAATTTCTACTAATTTTCTTCCACTTTAGTTCTATACCCCCTTGATACACATTTGGTTGTTTTTCAGTTATCTTAGAGTGATCATCGACAACTTTGAAGGATTTCTAAGCCAGATTTGAAAGGTATGTGACCTTTTTTGTTTTAGATTTTTACTATTTTTCTTCCCCTTTAGTTCTCTTCCAGGGTTTCAATCTTTTCTTTTTGTTTTTTTCTCATTTTCTTCTTTCTTTTAGATACATGGATTGAAAATATTTAATTTGATTGTTTTACTCTTTTTTTTTGTAAGGTTTTTAACTTTGCAATGGTATAGAGTTGACATCCTCAGCTAGCAAATTCAAGGAGCCCATTTGAAATCCTGGCAAACTGGATTCAAAGTAAGAAAGAGTGGCATGCAATTATTGAGATTTTTAGATGGGAGGAGGCATCAATCAACTTAAATATCACCTTGCACAAATATTTGACTGAGATTTGCAAATGTGTAATGCAAAGGAACTTAAGGTTACATGAAAGATGAAGGCTCTCCTGATAGCTAGAAAGAAGAAACAACGAGAGAGAGAGAGAGAGAGAGAGAGAGAGAGAGCAGTTGAACCAGTTGCAGCCATGATGAATTCTCCCCCTGACTCAATACGGAATTAGTAGGCTCTTGTCTTGGCTCATTAATCCAGGGCTCATACATCATAGAGAATCCTAATTAGTTGCATTTATAGGACTTCTTTGTTCCTTGTAATACCACTGCTGCACAACCTTTACAATAAAGTACTCGCTGGAACCAGGAGAGGTGGCATAGAGCAAGGATGGCTGTTATAATTTGTTTGTATTATAACATACCATCTCCATATTGAGGGGTACCCATATTAAGAGCCCTTGGTCAATGCACTGACTATTGCAAGGAGAGAGTTTGAGGCACCTAGTCCACTTGATCTAAGTGAGCACTTGTTTGAGGAAGCCGTGAAACCCATATTGAAGCCCTAATCAATGCATTGATTATTGTAACGAAAGGGTTCAAAGCAACTAGTCCACATGATTTGAGCGGACCCATGTTGAAGGAAGCCATGAAAAATACTGAGATGATAGTAGAAGACCAAGACAAATTTGGTACAAAAAAGGCTGTGGCATTTTGTCTAAGGGTGGACAAATGGCAAGAGACACGCATTTATAAACTTTCTAGTGGCTTCAAATGGCCTATTGGTATTCTTAATGTCCATTGATGTCTCCCCCAAAGTGAAAAAATTTGAGATTTTGTGCAAGAGGCAGTCATTGAAATAGGCATAGTTGGAAAACTCGCCCCAACAAAAAACTTGCCAAGGGAAAAATTGGAGAGTTTTTTAAAACTTAGAAAAACTCGGGAACTTAAAAAATTGCTAAATAAACATCAAAAAAGACATTTTTAGCTTTAAGTTCTGCATAGCCGAGTTTTTTGAAAAACTCACGAGTTTTTTGAAAAAACTCGGAAAAACTCGTCCGAGAAAAAACTCGCTAGTTAAACTCAAAAAAACTCGAGAGTTTTTGAAAACTCGGCGAGTTTTCTGCGAGTCTACCAACTATGGAAATAGGTATCAAGCATGTCATCCAAGTTGTGACAAACAATGTAGCAGAATATATAGCTTCAAAGAGATTTCTTGAGCAATGGCACCCTACAATTTTTTAGAGCCCTTGTGTTGCCCATTGCATTAATCTCCTACTTGAACACATAGACAAAAATTGATGGGTGAACAACATTGTTTAAGAAGCTAGAAACCTCACCAAATACATCTACAACCACCCTCGGGTGCTTAACTTGATGAGAGAGCACACCAACGGAAAGGAGCTTGAGTGATCAAAATTCACATGAACTTCATATTGCAAAGTATTGCAACCTTGCTAACATCTCTTAAGCAAATGTTTGTTTGCATTTGATGGTTGGAACCTCCATATTCAAAATACACCAAAGGGAAAGGGTTGTGAAGATTGTTTTTTATGTGTTTGCCAAGAGCATGGATGTGATGTCCCCGCTCTAGTCAGTTCTCGGGAACAGTGCGTTAGCCTTTTTCTTGGACCCCTGTGGGCTAACTAGATTGGTTAGAGGGTCAGTGGTATTTTCTAGAGGAGTTGGTCGTTCTCATTTTCAGAGTTCAGTGATTGGCTCACTACAGGCCTTGGCAGTTTAGGAGTTGACAGCTTCTGACGGCACAGAGATATATGGAGTTTTGAGGAAGTTATGATTATTAAAGTGATTTAAGTTATATTAACTTAATTCTTTATTATAAAGTCAAATTGACTTTATTCTTTTTATATCACTTAAATATTCATAAAAAGGGTGATTTAAAATTAAATCACTTAAAACATAAAAGTGGCACCCAAGTATTTAAGTCTAAACTATGGAAAGGGACTTAAATATATTTTAAAAGATTTAAATGATGGAAAGTGGCGTCCTTTTCTTGAAATGCGTGCCTTTTGGGATATAAGGCATTTTGGCAATGAGAAACCCTATTCATGATTATTTCGACTTTGCCTTTGAGGTTTCTTCTGTGCTTTCCTCTGTGATCAGGGTTTGAGCAATATTTCCATTGGAGAACGATATCTCTTCGATGTTGAGCATTTTTGAGACTGTGAGAAACCAGTCGAATTAGTGCAACTGTGAGGGCTTCATTCAGAGGTTCTACATGCTTCAATCAGAGCTTTATCATTCAGTTTATACTTGTTTGCAATAAGGAAGGGTATTAAAATAATGTTTATTATTTATTTATTAATGCTCAATATTGTAAATTATTGTAAAGATAATGATAAGATCGTCTCCGATCTTATCTGAAGTTTCTTTTTAGAAACTTTCCAGTTTTTGTAAATCTTGTAAACTATTTATTGAGCGTCTTGCTTATTGTTAATATATCAATTAATTTACCAATTACTTGCGTAATATGGTATCAGAGCACAGGGAATAAATTTTTTCGAAAAATTTTATAATTTTTTTTTCGAAATTATTTTGTTTCAAAATTTTTTCGAAAATTATTTTTTGGTAATTTCCTGATGTGTTCTCTGAATTTTTTCGATATTCGAAGGGCATCATTCGAAAATTATTCTGGATAATTTTCGTGGCTTGACTGAAAATTTCGTGGCTGTGCGCGATCTTGGGTTTGCATCTGCAACTTTTGGTGACGGGATCTCTTAGCCACGCGTTTTTCCTTGGTTTACTAGACGCGATTTCTGTTGGTGGAACTACGTTTTCAGATTTCTTCATCGCGTTTTTTTTTTAAGACTCTTTTTTTCTGGGCGTGGTTTCATTCTCTTCTAAGCCGCGTTTCTCAGATTTTCGTGGCTGTTCAACCCGCGATTTTCAGTGTTTTGGCCGCGCGATTTGAAGATTCGAAGCTCTTGGTCGTGCGAAATCTGCAAGCTTCCATACGCGATTTTCTTGTCTTTTGGACGCGTGTTTCTTCACCTTGTTTGAACGGGAACCGCTCAAAGCTAGACCAGTCTTGTGCCTTCTTCAGATTCGCGATTTCTAAGTAAGTTCTTCTGTTGCGGATTTTAGGAGGTGTTCTCTGCAATTTTTTCCAAAATCGTGAGTTTTCTGGTTCATCAATGGCAGCTAGGGCATTCTGAACATTCGTCTAGGGTTTTGACCCGTTTTTCGAAGTCAGAAAATTTTTTCGATCACAGATTCCTGATTCCTGGTGGGTTTTTCGAGAGCTCAACTGGGTTGGTCTCCGAATTTTCTGGGTGCATCGTTTTTCGTGCCTCGAATTTTTTGCCATCCGTACACTGTACTTTCTGCAGTCTATACCTGAATCTGTCCCTGTTTTCTGCATTGGAAATCGTGCCTCGAGTTTCGTGCATCAGCCTCTTCTCAATACCTCGTTTTTCGTGCCTCGAAAAGCGTGAAGATGGCCAGTTTAAGCAATTTAATGCTAGAGGGCAGCCAGAGATTTAATGGCAAAAATTACAACACCTGGAAGCAGCGGATGTTAACAATTTTTGAATACCGCTGCCTTGATCAGATGATCCTCGGCAACGCTACTCGTCCTGAAGCGGCGGGTAAGGATCAGGATAAGTTTGATGAGCAGAATCGTGAAGCCGTCATGCTTATTAAGCTTTCGGTTACTGATGATCAGCTCCCTCAGATCCCACTAAGAAAATCAGCTAAGGAGATCTGGGATCACTTGAAGGATTTGCATGAAACTTCCGACAAAAGCCGTGCGTTTTTCTTGAAGAATATGCTGTTTTCTATCATGATGGATGAGAAGACAACTCTGCAAGCGCACTTGAATAAAATCCAGGAGATCAGAGATCAGTCGGAGGCGATTGGTCGGAAAATGGAGGAGGAAGACATGGTTGTGATCACCCTGAAGAGTTTACCGAAGTCCTATGAACATTTCATAGAGACCCTCAACATTACGTCTGCTAATGTTGATCTCAAGTTTCCAAATTTGTGCACTATCCTATTGCAGCAGGATCGCTGGAGACAACAGTTCGGTAGCAGTGATTCATCATCCTCCACGGAGCAGGCCTTTGCAGCAAAAACTCAGTCAAAGCATCATGGGAAAGGTCAGCCTTCACAGCAGAAAGGCTCAAGTCAGCGCTCCACCAGCCCGAAGAAGAAAAATATACAGTGCAATTACTGTCATAAATTTGGCCACATTAAGAAAGATTGCCGTGCTCGTTTGGCTTCTGAGCAAAAGAAGCAGGGAGGGTTTCAGAAAGCGAATGTCGCCGAGCACTCTGAGCAGAAGGAATCTGCCTTTTATGCACTGATGGCAAAAAGGCCCGCCGACCATGTCAAGTCCTCTGCTTGGTACATAGATTACGTTGCCTCCGCGTCATTTCTCACATAAGTGATTGGTTCCTGAACTTTTCCTGCCCATTTCGGTAATTTTTTGGAGTGAGGAATGTCTGGTTAATGCGGCGAGCCTTTGTTAGGTTGATCTGGCGGGGAGGATCTCATATTCCTCAAGTGTATTATGTGCGATGTCGAGCTCAATCTTCTCGGTCGATGGATCATGCGGCATTCTCCCGGATGGATGTAGTATTCGAAAGCTCGCATAGATGTTGATTGTTGATCGAGAAACTACCGCTGCGGTGGCCGTTGGGATAGAGGATCATAGCCTTTACAGGCTTGTGGACACTGGTGATTCTCCAGAGTTAGCCTTGGCAGCCAAAAATTCAGCTGTCACCAGTCTTTGGCACCAGCAGTACAGGCACTTGAGCGTGCACTATCTCTCTAAGCTTGCTCGGGAGGGACTTGTAGATAGCCTACGACATTGATTCGGCATCGAGCGTTTGTGGTGCTTGTCGGTGGGAAGCAGCATCGCACACCGTTCAAGGATGGCGACTCTTGGCGGGCTTCTAAGGTACTTCAATTAGTTCATGCTGATATTTGTGGCCCTATGTCTGTTTCTTCTGTAACTGGTTGCAAGTACTTTCTACTTTTTGTTGATGACTATAGTAGGAAAATGTGGGTGTACTTTCTTAAACAGAAATCAGAGGTTTTTAATGTATTTCAGAAGTTTAAGGCCTTGGTTGAAAAAGAGTCCAGTTCTTGTATTATAACTCTTAGGTCAGATAATGGGGGGGAATTCTGTTCTAGTGCATTCTCCAACTTCTATGATACTCATGGGATAAAACGTCAGTTAACCACACCCTACACTCCTCAGCAAAACGGTGTTGTAGAGCGATGCAATCGTACGATTGTTGAGATGGCTCGCTCCATGTTGCAACACAAGAGTGTTCCTACTAAGTTTTGGGCAGAAGCAGTCAATACATCAGTCTATCTCCTTAATAGGTCACCCACTCATGCTGTTAAGGGAAAGACTCCTGAGGAAGTTTGGTCTGGTCGCAAACCTAGGATCAGTCATTTGAAAGTTTTTGGCTCTCTTGTGTATGTTTGGATTCCAGAGGCCAAGCGCACTAAGCTGGACTCAAAGAGCCAGAAACTCATGTTCACAGGGTACAGTGACAACCACAAGGCATATAGGCTGATTGATATAGACACTAATCGTCTTATCTTCAGTCGAGATGTCTTTGATGAGGAACGAGGTCCATTTCACTCTTCCTCACCTGTTCAGCATTCAGAGGATCAGCCTCTACAGGGTCCTAATATGAGTATCCGCCTTCCATTAGGTCCACCTGATGGGAGGGATGACGAAGACCTAGTCTTTGATGATGCTCAACCTGAGTTTCCTCCAGATGATAATGAACATCCCCTTGTTGAACCTGTTCCAGATCCACAACCAGATCCAGCTCCTCCTGTTGCATCTGATGTTGGCACATCTACTCTCCGACCGAAATGGTGGGCTAAGACTATCAGTGATCTTCGTGCTGATGAGCTCATTGAGGGTAGATCATCCAAAAACAAGAGCAAACAGCAGTCTACAATGAATTTTGCTCTCATGGCCAACATTCACAGTGTTTATGAGCCTCAGACATATTCAGAGGCAAAAGGGATACTGAGTGGGAAAAGCGATGGAATCAGAATACCAGAGTCTTCAGAAGAATCACACTTGGGCCCTTTCTAATCTTCCTCCAGGGAAGAAGCCCATTAGCTGCAAATGGGTGTACAAGGTGAAGTACAAAGCTGACGGAACCCTTGACAAGTACAAAGCTCGTCTGGTTGCACGGGGGTTCTCACAGAAAGAAGGCATTGACTATGAGGAGACCTTTGCTCCTACAGCCAAAATGAGTACCATACGGCTCGTCCTTGCCTTAGCAGCTCAATTTGGTTGGAAGGTCCATCAGATGGATGTGAAGAGTGCTTTCCTCAACGGTGAGTTGAAGGAGGAAGTATACATGGCAGACCTCGGGTTTCAAAGTTGCTGGTCAAGAGCAGAAGGTGTGCAGATGGTCAAAGCACTCTATGGCCTGAAACAGGCTCCTCGGGCTTGGTACATTAAGATTGACACGTACCTCACAGATCATGGCTTTCAGAGGAGTCCATCTGACTCGAACCTGTATGTCAAGAATACTGGTAATGAGATTCTGCTTGTTGTTGTCTACGTGGATGACTTGATCATTACTGGCAGTTCGGCACATTTGATCACTGAGATCAAACAGGACTTGTGCAAAACTTTTGACATGACAGACTTGGGCCTCCTGCATTATTGTTTAGGTGTTGAGGTTTGGCAGACAGAGAGCAGCATTTTCATCTCCCAGTCCAAGTATGCTCGAAGTCTTCTGGATAAGTTCCGAATCAGGATTGCAAACCTGCCTCTACACCCATGGAAAAAGGGCTTAAGTTGTCGCTAAGTCCGATTCACCTGTGGTAGATGAAACATTGTTCAGGCAACTAGTAGGCAGCCTCATCTATCTTCTGCTACTAGACCTGATTTGAGTTTTGCAGTGAGCTACATATCACGCTTCATGACAGCCCCCAAGGCTGATCATTGGGTAGCAGCGAAGCGTGTGCTGCGTTATGTGAAGGGCACTCCTGATTTTGGACTCTTGTACACTTGGAGTCCCGATCCTAAACTCAGTGGGTTCACAGATTCAGATTGGGCAGGTTCAGTTGATGACAGGAAATCAACATCTGGGTATGTGTTCAGTTTGGGATCCCGTGCAGTCACATGGACTAGTAAGAAGGAGCAGGCAGTGGCTCTCTCCTCGACAGAAGCAGAGTATCGAGGAGCAGTAAAAGCAGCATGTGAGGCAGTTTGGCTTCGCCGGATACTTGCGTAATAAAGGGGGTTTCTACACTTGAGGCGTCATCTTCAGCAATTCAATAGCTTCTAGCTTTGGCTCTTCAGCATTCTACTTGGGTCGTACTATTACATTGGGAAAAGTGCCTTTTTGGGGAGGCGTGTGAAGTAACTAGTTGAAACGCCTTTCTTTTGGCTTTTGTTTGTATTCCATTATTGGCGTCTACCTTTCTCAAGGGCTTGTATCTTGTTTCGGAGAGGGAGAAGTCAGATCTGGAGCCTAGTCGAGCCTTTTTGTCAATTTTCATCAATTCCGGCTGGCAAATTGAGATACTTCTTTATTTAATTATTCTGGAGCATTTTGGGTATGTAATTCATTTGCAATCCCATTGTATGTACTGCAAAATAACATCTAATACATCTGTTGCTCAGAATATTACTGTATTGCATTTTTATGAGCTTTTATATGATGCACACCTTCTCTTCTGTCTACAAACTTTCCTTAAAAAACTAAAAAACACAAATAAGATAACAAAAAATACAGGGTTTGAGTTGTGAGCCAGCAAGGTTCATCACAATGGACAAGATAAACTTAGGTTACAAACTTTGCAAATTTGGAAAACTTTTATATTTTTAATTCTTAAATTCATCGTTTAGTTTTATTTGTTGTTATCATTCATTTTTTTCTTAATTTTAATTATAAAAATCCATACTATCATGTTCCATGTGATTAAACATTCAATCAATATTCTGCACTTGGTATATAGAAGAAAAACACAGAATGGGTTATCCATATGAGGCCATTGACAAGGCCAAGGAATCTATCCCATATAACTATATGAAAAATAAAATAAAATATAGACCCGTTTGGCACATAATTGATTGGAAGTGAAATGAGCAACTTTACTGACACACACATGCAATATTTGAACCCAAAAGTTTTCTTTTTTGATTCCCTTAAAGCCAACGAGTAGGTTATGGATAATCTCAACACATGTATAGAGAGGATGACACCCAACAAAACCCTTAGAGAAAACAATTCTTGATGATCTGCATATTTGCAAGGGTGCAAATGAGAGCCTTTTTTCTTCACCACTATGTGTTTGAAGGAGAATGACCTAGCAGCCAAGGGAAAAAACTTATGGATAATAGACTTCTTCAATGAGTGGAATTCTAGTTTACTTACAAAGTTATAAGTATTCTCTTTGGAGATTTGTGTGAGACGATTGTGATGGAAAAATACCAAATCTTCAAAGCTTAGCAATCCACATTTTGTGCTAGCTCTAGAGCATGCCTAGATGTGAGCTTGGAGCATGTTGTGGCCACTCACATGAAAAACTGCAATAGATTGACCGAAAAACACCTCAATGACCTCATTTTCATACAATACAACTATCATCTTCAAATCAAAAAAGTGGGGGAAGAGGGAAAAAAACTCACGATACAACTGATTTGGATGACATTGATCCCTACTCAAATTAGATTGCAAAGGATGTAGTGGCCAATTTACTAAAAAGATTGTTAAGAGGCACAAGTTGAAGCAAAAGCATTGAGAAGGGCTACAAAGGATGATGTGCTTATGGGTGAACTTGTTCCTTGGGAGGAAGCTTTACCATCCAATTCGAGAGCACACCCAATGATGTGGTTAAAAGAGAAATTTGTAAAATATTTTATGGATTTGTAATTTCATATTGTTGGTGTAATATTTTATTTACCTTGGATAAGTTCTATCCCAAGTGTGATACTAAACCTATTTATTAAATTTAATTAAGATGATATGAATATTTAATTATACTCTCCTAGGTAGCTAATAATGATATGTGTACACCTTGACTTGAGTTACACAAATACCACCACTACCTCATCCATCCTTGATTGACAATAGCTAGCTGCCAACTCTATTTAGTCAAGGCCACCTCTATCTTAGTTAGACCAAGTTAACTCACCTCTTGATTGAGAGTGATTGAATGTTAACTCATACCTCTTGGACTTGACTTCTCCTTGATTTGAGAATCCAAGGGGCCTATATATATGTATCCACCTCTAGCTTGTTAATTAATTCATGTTATTGTAAGCTTTCTTAATGCTATTTTGCTTTGTGATCATTTGCATTTCTCTCTTACAAAAGTAACTCTATTATGGTATTTTCACATCATAATCATCTATATTTATAGTTTCATAATTTCTATTCCTTGCACTAGTTTCTGCGATATCATCTGTTTTATAGATTCTACATGGTATTTGAGCTTTGGTGTGAAGGTAGAACTTTGAGTTTCCATTTTTTAAGAGATTAGTGGGGGGTTAATCACTTTGCATGTGTACTTTCCCAAAACCCAATATGTTGTTCTCTTCCATTATCAAATAATTTGGAGAATCAGAACAGTTTAATTGTAACTCTTAGGTTTGCACTTGTGTTATATTCTAATTTCTAGGTGTTTGCAGCTTTTCGATGATCTGAACAAACATTTTCAGCTATTCCATAGTGTTTGGAAGGCTCGAGAAAGTCAAGATTCGCCTATGTTTCACTCAAATTAGACTCTAGGAAACCAGTTTGCAACCAAGGGTTTGATCGTCACATCAATCAAACTTCTTGTTTTGAGGGCATTTTTCAAGCCAAACAAACTATGCCATTGCATCCGGAAGAGGCCTGAAAACTCCTATTTTGATATAAAGTTTGTTAGATTCAGTTCTCGAAGCATTTGCGGCAAAAGAAAATTTGCTAGGTAGGTCATACGACTGTATCATATTGCACAAAGGATGCAAATTTCAAAAAAATATACACTTTTAGGCCCACGAGATTTTAGCAACAATGGTCCTTGGCCTCACCATTACTAGAATCCCCACCACTAGGGTGGTAGCCACCGCCAACAACCCACAGACCACTAACAGCAATGGCCTTTGGCCCACCTCCACATTGGCCAACAACTCCCCCAACACTTCACCACTAGTAACTCTCCCTACAACAACACCTCCACTCCACCAACAATCACCACCAAACTCAACAGTGCAACATACTAGCCACCCCCACCCTTTTGCCACCAACTTGTAGCCTCAAAACCATGGTTTTGTCCATAAGCAATTCTCGTCCACAAATTGGTGGTTTTGTTTTGAAATTGGTGATTTTGACATCAAAAGGCAATTTGGGAGCAACTAATAAGCAATTTTGGAATATTGGAGGAATCTAGAATATCATAGGGGCATCTTCAAATGTTTTATGTTGACATCAGCATTTCTTTCCTCCAATCTAGCCCCCTTCATAGTCGCATATTTGGTTTTGGCAGTCCATCTTTAGAGGCTCCATTCTAGGCCATACAAACTCTATTTTTCAAGCGATTTTTTTTATTTGAGCTATTTTTTTGCACTCTTCATGGTGATGCAAGTATTTTTTTGATTTTGATGCAGTATTTGTCCAAAATTTGCAGATTCTCTTAGATGACACAACACACTTTCATTTTGGGACCTTTTGAGGCTTCATTTGGACGCATACGAGCAACTTTTAAAGTGCAATATTTTTTGAACTGCATGATCTTTTGTATGCTTCACAATGGTGCTATTATATTTTCTTGAATCTATTCCAAAGTTGTACATTCAAAATTATAGCCTATTTTGCGCATTTGTAAAAGCATTGGAATCTAGTCCTTTTGTGTTTCACTAGTGGCAATTGTACTTGTACTAATCATAAAGTGTCAAATCACTTTTGTTGGGGGGTTCATTTCTTGAGTTACGAGGGGGGTGTTAGTTTTAGGATCAGAAATGCAATAAGCAGAAATACAACAACACATAGAACAATGAACACAGCAGATACCCTGGGAAAACCCTCCTACTCGAGGGAGAAAAACCCAGCAAAATATATCTCCAATATATTGAATGAATAAAAGCAGAAATCTGCATACAAGCCTGGCCTTACTCAAGGCTGAATTAATACAATGAATAATAGTATCACTCCTTGATGCAAAGATACAAATGAATGTGATTGTCCTTGAGAATGGTCTGCTGTCACAAACTGATCTGCTGCTAAGTGCGAACTCCTTCTTGAAAGAATGCGAATTGAATTGAATGAATGTCAAATGGGAGAACTCTATCCTCCTTATATATCAAGCCAAGTGACCTTTCACTTAGGTCGGCTACTTGAAAGAATAAATATTATTTAAAATATCATGAAGGCCGACCTGCCTTGTACAAGAAAATAGCTCCTGCAGCTATAAAACACTAACAGGGGGTCTTATCCTGGGGTATTGTAATCGCAAACTGAGATAAAGTTCCATTATTGGGGGAGTTTACATCATGAATTTTGGTTTCCATCATTCTGTTGTCCAGCTAGAATCAGAGAACTATGTCCTGGAAATAAGGAATAGAGAATCAATGACTTGTGCAAGATCAAATACCCTGTCTCCTTGGACTCATTCCTACGCCAAGTGATTATGAACAAAAACGTGAATGGTTAAACAACAATTATGAGGTCTACGGACTATTATGTCTCACTAAGACAATATTCAACATCAACTTGAGTACACTAAGCACCCTTTCACTACTTGGACCTTCATCCAATAGCTATATGGAAACCTTGATTCTACATCTAAGAGTAATGCTTCCTTGGAGAAGCTTTCACATGTGGATAATACTAAAGAGTATTATTGATACTCCTCCTTGCGATACCTCATCTACAATTGAGGTCATTTATCATGTATCAGTTGCTCCTTTAGAATTCAAAGTCACTTCTTCGAGAACTTCCAATGATCCTTTGCAATAGGATTATATGTGTCTTCTAGATTCACCTCACTAGGACACATTCCTACCAAACATCTATTCCTTTTTTGTAGAGTCCCACATTTCAAACTTGGATGACACCAATGAGGACATTGATTTCCTCTTGTGAGACCTTCCTCCATCACGTTTAGCTTCATCAAATGTCAAAGTGACTTCTTAAAGGGCTTCTAGTGATTCTCTACAATAGGGCCTTCATGTCTACAAGATCCACTTCATTGGGAGGTCTACTTA
The DNA here is from genome assembly GCA_007258455.2 of Sequoia sempervirens. Classification (NCBI taxonomy): domain Eukaryota; kingdom Viridiplantae; phylum Streptophyta; class Pinopsida; order Cupressales; family Cupressaceae; genus Sequoia; species Sequoia sempervirens. The sequence goes on along the minus strand of VDFB02086081.1, from coordinate 69,629,280 downwards.
CCAAACATTTTAGATTTGTTTGTGGACTCTTAGCTTTGAGATCTTGATGACAGTATTGAGGATATCTCTCTTTTCTTTGATGACAGCAATAATGGAGTTGCATCTACTTCTTCGGATGTTTTTTCTCCACCTCTACATGCTTGCATAGTGAGAACTTGCAATTCCTAAATTCTATGATTCACCTTAGTTATCATTTGTTGACAACTTCTACAAGAGTACCTAGATTTTGGTTTAGTTTTCATACTAATGTTGAAGACCATTATAAGTCCCAGTTGGTTCCTAATTTGATTCATCAACACTTGTCATAGATCGACATCGGCTTTACAAAGCAGCATCTAGTGGCATCTTTGTACTCCCTCTTTTGGAAGGGTTCTCTTTGCCTCTTTTTAGGCGACCACCTTTGCACATGGGTACCTTACGTGGCCTTATTGTTGTGACCCATTTTTGGTTCTATTCCTTCTTTTGGGAGCTTTTTCTCTTTGGATATAACTCTCACCATCTCTCCTCCATTTCATGCTTCCTTATTATCATCTTCCACAATCAAGCTTGGGACTCTTGATTAGACTTTGGCACTTCTAAGCACAAACTTGGAGATTTCTAAGCATTTTCCAAAAATCTTCATGTTCACACCCTTCATTCCACTTTTGGAGTGGGAATTTAGCAAATTTGCAACTCAAGTTTCTTTCTTCCAAAAGGAGGGTACATTATTCATTACAAAGGAACCTACATCAACACTCAATTTGAGATATTTTGCATTCACATTCTCTCTCTACTATGTGGTCTCACTAATCTTGCAAGGACTTCATGAGGCTTCATCTTCAACGGGGCTACTTAGTTCTCCCTTCTCTCCTTTATCTTTTGGTGGTATTTTCTCTTTTCTCTCTCTATTTTGGGTGGGGTCAAGACAGGAGAGGTGGTATTCTCTCTTCTTGGGGAGCCTTCTTTTTGGGGGGATCTATTTGTACATGAGTACCTCCTCAAGCTTCATTTTCCAAAACCCATCTTTTCACTCACCTAAGCTACACTTAAGGGAGAGTCTTTCTCTCTTCTAGGGTGGAATTTTTTTCCTACAAGTTTTTTCCTTTTTCTTGATTATGAAAGATCCTTTATGTACATGGATACCTCATCATGCCTAGTTGTCAGGACCCACTTCTTTTTCCTCCTAAGTTGCACTTATGGAGGGGTGTTAGTGTAATATTTTATTCACCTTGGGTATGCTCTATCATAAGTGTGATATTACACCTATTAATTTTACTTAGAATAATGTGAATGTTTAATTATTCTCTCCTATGTAGCTAACAATGAAATGTGTACACCTTGACTTAAGTACACAAGTGCCACCACTACCTCATCAATCCTTGGTTGATGATAGTTAGGTACCACCTCTATTTAGTCAAGACCACCTCTATCTCAATTAGACTAAGTTAACTCACCTCTTGATAGAGAGTGTTTGAGATTTAACTCATAACTCTTGGACTTGTCTTCTCCTTGATTCATGTATCTAAGAGGCCTATATATGTATCATCCTACAGCTTGTTGATTAATTCATGCTATTGTGAGCTTTCTTAATCTTATTTTGCTTTTTGAAAATTTGTGTTTCTCTCTTATGCAACTCACTCTATTATGCTATTTTGATTTCATAATCATCTATATTTACAATTTCATAGTTCCTATTCCTTGCACTAGTTTTTGGGTTACCGTCTATTTTGCAAATTCTAACATATATTATGGTGATCAATCATCATATGACATTATGCTGTGCATTGTACTCCCTTTTTGTCTAAAACTAATAAAGAAGGTACCTATGTGTTTTCTAAAAAATTTGTTTACACTTGTTTTGAAGTATTTTGCATGTTATTGACGTCAATTTTATGAATTAATATTTTTTAATATGCAGAATTTTTGCTGAATTCAAGTTAGAAGTGTGAACTGCCCAGTTTTTGCCGAGTCCAAGTTTCATACACTGAATCATAGCTTAAAATAGTTAGTGGAGAATACATAACAATAGATCTCTCAAGAGCGTATGCCATGTACAGAATGCACACATTAATAAACTTGCTTATTCCAATTCTAATATCTGTTATCTCTCCTACGTGTCTTTCTCTGATTAATGCCCATTTCTGATTTATTATTAATATTGCTTTTGTGCATATAATACATCTAGATGAGATTCTCTCAGTATAGAATGTTGTACCCAAATACCTCCGGGGATCCAGATCCAGAAGTAATGTTATTATAATCTAGAAAGTCAAAATTTAATAACGTGCTAAGGTTACACTTTTCAAACATTTGTTAAGAAGAATGATTGATTAAAAACTTACAAATGTACCACTGCCACAATGAAATTCTCGAACATTCTGAAGTATAACAGTATGAAGTATTAATTTGAACGATAAAAAGTCAATTAATAACATTTTGTTTCCACAGTCCATGATAGATGTGAACAAGATTTCTGGAATAACTGTGTGCAAATTTTTACATCAACATTTCGGATCAAACTCCATGATCCATCATCAGGATGATAAGCAGAAAGAGAGAGAAAAGTCAATATATATTACATACCGCTACTGGACAATGGCTTGCCATGTTCATCATAGAATGGATTCTTCCTCGGTATTTGGCAACGAAATACCTTCACACTTAAAAATCAACAAAAAATCAAAGAGAGCATATACAAAAACGCAATCTTATAGAGTATAAAGTAGCATATTCCTAATCACTGAGATGTGCATTTCTAAGATAACATTTTCTGTGGGTTTACAAATTTGATAAGCGTGTATTATCAAAGCTCATTGAAGTTTTCATATTAATTGGTATTTGAATTTCAATTATCACTGCTCTGTTCATCTCACAATCATACATTCATGGTGAAAACATTTGCTAAACATGACAGGTAATCTTTTTAAGAGCAATGCATGAATAGTACCTTCTGCATGGCTTTGATTTTTTCTGCTCTAGATGATCTTGTTGCAAACACGCCATTGAAGGGCACATGAAAACATATAAGGTTCTGTGATATGCATCGTCAATCTTTGCATAAACCTAAAACAATAAAAAGAGGACAAATAACTCTCAAAAGACTTAATTAATTACACACCTAAAGACAATAACTGTTAATCTCTACTCCCATCCCATGCCCGCACTTTGCATCTAATCGAATGGTAATTTAGTTGGATCATGGGATGAGCTCAAATGATTAAAACAATATGATTTTTCCAATATAATAAATTAATACACAAAATCGATGCAAAACATAAAGAAACACCTGCATTAATAGTTGCAGAGGATTTCCACAGATGCCACAACACGAGTCCTTTTCACTAGGTATGTTAACGGGATCCAACCATAACTGCACATGAAATCATGTGACACTGAAGCTGACCCTAATTCAAAACATTAAATAGAAACAAAATTATCTTTATTACAAATTAACCCAAATCCACATTACATACAGGTGTTCCTCCGGCCCTGCTTTGTGCATAAGGATTTTTCAGCTCCTCTAGAAACCCTAAAACCACACCGCCGTTGTCCTCGTCGCTTTCTTCGTCCTCGTCGCTTTCTTCTTCTTCTTCGTCATCCTGAAGCTCGATATCTTGTTGTGGTGGAAGGTGCAAAGTAGCAAGGCTTTCTTCAATCCCCGTCTCCTCCACGTCCATTATTGTTGGCATTATTACATCAATTCCCACAACCATGCCCTAATGTGTCTGGTGCGTGAAAATGCAGAACGTTAGCTTTCCGGTCGCTATTGGTTCCGCTCCTCTAAACTCTTCTTGGCGGGTATATGGCTTTCACTTCTCCAATTTGGCGAGCTGCAGCGTGAAAAAAAGGTTTGGACGAGGGTTTTAGCCTATATTAAAATGAAAATTACCGCCAAGATTTTAATAACGAGCACATTTAGGTTTTAACATTACCGCATCCTTTACCCTACGTAGTTAAGTATATGTAAGTATAATTAATATATAAGGTATATTTTATATAATTAATAATTAATATATTTTTATATAGATCAAATTAAATTAATATATAAAAAATCTTATCGTTCAATTGATTTTTTGAGAGATTACAAAAAAGAAAGAGATAGAGGGGGGACAATTCTATATAGAGAGAGGTATATATACTAACACTTGCACTTAAAGAAGGTTCAAGGATTATGCCGATAGAAAACTATATGTATGTTAAGAGTATGTGTTTGTGCATGGATGCACCGCATGTGGCTAGATTAAACAATTAATAATAAGTGCTAAATAATGGAATGAAATAAATTTAGACAAATCTACATTTTTTTCTTTATAGAAATTAAGTATTATCTGATTATGAAATATTTGCATACAAATTTAAATCATAAACCAATGTAAATGAAAAAAGAAAATTGCCATCAAATTGATAAAAAAATATTGCAAATGGAAATAGAATGTTCCCATCCAGTTGTCAAATCAATATTTATCTGGCTGACTCTTGGTGTCTGCATCAATCACCTATTTAGTGAAGGCATCTAATCCAAAGGCATAAACAGTTGAAGGGAAATTTATAGAGAAGTTTATAGCTACACACAATAAATTACTTAGATATGAGATTAATGTGGTGAATGTAATTGTTAAAAAAATTATTTATATAATAGTAGTAGTACTAGTAATAATAATAATAATAATAATAATAATAATAATAATAATAATAATAATATATAAACAAAATCATTTTCTAAATGACCTACCAATTGACCTCATGTACTACACAAATGTATGCAAAAATAAACTAATTTTTTCCCTAATTGACCTTCCACACCTCTTCGACATACCCATTGCACACCAAGGTGCAATTGCTAGCTATACGACTTCCTCTATTTAAAAAACTGCAGTGTAAAACCAATATTTTGAAGTTCAGACTCCCTTACCTAGATTAGTTTGGAACCCTAGCTCTCCCCTCGGTCTATCTTAGTGCACTTTGGGTTTAAGTGACTTAGTACTTGAAGAGGTTTTAGGACACTTTTATAAAATTAAAGCTATATTTTGATTCATTTATTTTTAATGTAATAAAAGAGTAATGATATATGTTTGGAAATGTTGTTTCATCTAATAAATTTGTAATAATCAAAAAATAGTATATAGAATTTTTTGATTCAATAATAGATGGAAGGTATTTATAAGAAATAATGTATAATTAATAATGATTTTAAAAATTATATTATAAATATAATATTTGAAAAATTTGAAGATGAGTGTCTTTATAATATAATTTGTTGTTCAATGTTTAATATAATTTGTGTTGATTGTAACATTATTTTAATCAAGCAGCGGCAGCATATCATGGCATCAAGATAGCTAGGGAGAAGGGGGTCGCTAAGTTGTGGGTTGAAGGGGACTCTTTAAATATAATTAACTGCCTAAGGAATTGTTCACCTCCCTCGTGGACAATTGAAAATTTTATTGTTGCATGACTTTAATGAGATGTATATTTCTCATGCCTTTCATGAGGCGAATGGGGTGGCTGACTAGATGGTGAATCTTGGGGTGACATTAGCCAGATATTGGGAGGCTAACAATAATCTTCCCATTGATTTAACTACCTTGCTTAATAATGACAAATCCTAGCACGTTGGAGGAAGTCATCTCCTCGACTAAAGGCTTGCACGATAATCATGTGCAATTTAGGTTGATAAGACACTTCATACTTGTGAAGCTTATCGAAATTTGTGGGTATCCAAATTGTAAATGCAAGAGGCTCCTCACCATTATTGTCTTCAATACCATAGTTGGCAAGCTCACACGCTTTCTAGGTGCTTTTCTTCATCTAGCCCTGGTGTTTAGATGCAATTGTATGTTATTTGTGCTTACTTCTATGAAGTGTATGCTTTTGATGACGGGTGGGGATAGGTGTAGGACAGAGCCAATTTCTTGTGATGATTTTAAAGCCAATGCGGAGGTTTGGGAGATTTTGCAAAAGGGGGGGTTACCCCTTTCATGGAGAAACTGCATGGATTCAAAACAAATGTTTCCAAGGAGTTTGTCAACACTTGGCATGGATGGGTGTTGAGCATGTTTGGCAGGCATACAATAATAAATGAGGAATTCATTGTGGAGGTCACCGAGATGTTGACTGAAGGAAGAAAGTTTTATAGGGATAAAAATTTGTTGGGGGCGGCTAGATTGTTTTTTCTCTAGGACAGAGAGAGCCAAAATGGCGAGGCTTAACTATGGGGGTTATGATAGGTCTAAAATCAAACCCATCTAGCGGGAGGTTGTCATGGCGCTAATGCGCTATTTCACTTTGGATGGAAGGTATTTGGCTCTTTATGGCCATCATTTTGTGATGCTCAATCACTTTTGCCACGGTAAGCTCATCTCTTTCCTGTTCTATCTTTTGCTATCTTTGGAAGAAGGGATTGCAAATTCTATAAAGAATCTGAGAAACCCTTTTTTACATGAGGGTTTAATGTTGCTCATCGTGGATTATATTAAGGTTAATTGTATTATGGAAGCCCCTAGTCTTGTTAATTCCTTCAAGTCAAAGAAGAGGGAGAAGGGGAGTGGGAAATGCCAGATTGAGGAGGTGGTTGAGAGCGAGGATACAAAAATTGAGGAGTCTGATGCTTGGTCTGATGGTTACCACACAAACTTGGACTACAACCCTTCTTCTGGTGGGAAGAAAGGTTCTGCTAAGAAGGTGAAATCTTCCAACCTGAGTGTTAAATGCAAAATTTAGGAGGCTTGTGATGATGAGGCTAAGGGTAAAGATAGTAAGAGGAAGGATAAGAAACAAGGGCCAGTGTGCTCCAAGGATGATTTGGAAAAAAGGCCAGAAGATTTAGGGGTTAATTAGGTCGATGAGGGGGCGGATCGTGGGGATAAGAACCTGGGTCATGGTGATGTTGGAGGGGCCCCTGCTGCTGGGAAAGTGAACAGTGTGGTGGATGTGGATGATTCTCCTTATGCGTCGGCTTCTAAAGGTAAAGGTAAGTCAAAGGTTGATTTTCCTGACGGTTTTCAAGATGACGATCCCCCCATGAGTTCCCACCAAGGGAGGGGATTATTCTAAGGTGTCATGGACTACACGCAGGCCTCTAGTCTGGTTAAGGAAGGGGTTGATATTTCTTTTAATTTGCTTATGTGGTTGGTTCAAGAGGTTCAGGACCTCCATAAAAAACATGACACAATTGCATGATGCAATATCTCTACTCTTAGAAGCCTAAAGGAAAAAGATTATATTTTCAGTTTGGTTAAATCGTTGAATTTCAATGTGGGACTGATGGTGGAGGACATGGCCAATTTAAAGAGAGATTATGGCTCGAGGATGTCAATGTTGGAAAGGAACTTCCTACTGTTGTGCAAAGACCTTGACAAGATTATCAATCTTAGCAAGGAGAAAATTGAATCCTCAATTGAAGGGCTTGTGTTCCTAAATAAGAAGGCAAGGGAGTGGAATGAAAGATCTTCGTTCAGTGAGTTGGTGAATAAGGAGGTGGGTGATGATGCTGATAAGGAGCTGTAGGTTGCGGATTTGGGCATGGGGCGGAGTGTTCGAACTCGAAGCAAAACTAAGAAGTGCAAAATGGTGACAAGGCAGGACATGGAGGAGGTCATGGATATGCACAACTGGGTGATCTCTAAGGATCCTAAAGCAGCCAAGATGCTTAAAGAACTTCTCTAATTGTTGCTCGTTTTGTTCTCTTTTTGTTTGTTGTTGTTTTGGCTTTTCATTTTTTGTTGATGGGGTGTTTGTTGTCTGGTAATCAGCCTGTGTTTTGGTGTTTAGGGTGGCAGCCAATTTGCTTTATCTTTGTTGCCTATGCTCTTTTTTGTACAGGGTTTCAGGGCCCTCCAAAACCTATTTATCGCTAATCAAAAACATTATTTTAATCAAGAGTGGAGTGTCTTTTAATATGGAAGTTTTGCAAGACAAAAACATTTGTTATTTGTTCTAAAGGTGCTCTTAGTAGTTCATGTTTTATGGTTTAGGAGGATTTGACTGATGGATTTTTTTAAATAATAATGTAGTGTTGTCTTTTTCAGTTGTTACTTATTTATTACATTTTACATATTGAACAATCTAATTTTGTGGTGTTTTGAAGTTGTCAAATTTATAGTTGCATGTTGGGAAAAAGACATGAAATGTAATGGAGAATGAATTTGCTAGTACAAAATGATATGTACATGGAAGATGTGATGATGTACATATTATTATGTTTGAAGGACATTGTTTTGTGGTAATTGCAAATATTCAAGAATTTGAACTTAGTCCCCTCAAATTTTTAGTGTAGTAAGTAGTATAAATAATTTGAGGTTTGATTATTTATAACTTGTCTAATGTATGTTGATTGATATGTATAAAGCATATTTTTTATTTGATCAACTTATAATACAGTATTAGTAAATAGCATCATTGGGGATTCATTTCATTGAACTTAGACTTGCATTATAGAGAAATGTACCAATTTAAGATGTAACTATAGTTATTTATAGTTGTAAAGATGTTAAAACATTTTCTTAATTAAGAAAATGCATTGCCTAAGCAAAATAGGCTATAAACCACAATAATGTAAGGAATTAAAAATGCATTATTAACCATGGACATTAGTTTAATACATTTTTTTGGGTAGATGCCAAGATACATGTGATATTGCCAACATCATGCTTAGTGCAATTGGAGCCTTGTGCTTCGATTTTGTCTTGTTTTTAGTTACTTAAGGATTTATCCTTTTATAATTGCTCAATTTTGTAATAAAAATTAGGGAATAAACCAAACTTAGAAGAGGAATGTACCATTTGTTAATATTTAGTTATATTCAATTGTTTTATTAAAACTAAGTTGACACTAAATGAAAATTTTCATAGATATGCAAATTTGACAATTACAATATTGTATCATTTGATTATTGTAATACATAATTTCATTATTTAGCACATCTTTTTGTTTTAAAGTTAATAAAATATCTTACTTCAAGCAATTTTGTATTTTTTATGTCTAAAGAACTAAGTATCATCATATACTAGGACCTAAATTGGAAATCCTAATGTTGATGGCATGCGACCTTCCCTTAATAGATATTTCAAGATACATGTTATGACAATGAGATAATAAAGTAAAAGTAAATATTTTAGTTGGTTTGGTGTAATGATTGAATCACATGGATCTGAAAGAGGATAACTCGATCTAGAGTTCAGTTACCTAAGTTCTTGTAACCACATTTTAAATGGTTATCCAAATTTTAGAACACAAAATTATAAAATAAAATACCTTCAAAGTTTGGTTTACATAAAATGTATGTATAATATCATGGGATGAGTCCTAATCAACAATCATTCATTAAAAATAAAAATCTCGAGATCTATTGAGATAGCCATTACAAGTGAAGAACTAACTTCGTTCATCTTGGCTTACACCAACCAATTTTTATATGTAGTACTTTGTTGCATTACATGTTTTCATGGGATTTATTAGTAGTTTATTTTATTCTTTAATATTGTTCCACATTCTCTATGAAATATTCAAATAACTTGTTTACTAAAAGTTATTGTACCTTTTCACTTGGATGTATATACTATTAGATATCATATGGCCATGTCCCTCCACTTTCTAAGATATGTGTCAACTATAAGTTCATTAATATCACACCTTTGGAAATAATAGTAAATTTCAAATCATTATTTATGGAGTTTCACTGCTTCAAAATTGTGAAGTTAAGTGTGACATCTTGCAATTAAGATGGCAAGGTATTAGCCATGTGCATGCCCATGATATACAATTTAATTATTGTCTATTTTGAACCACTTCTGTTACAGCCTTGCTACCCACTATTTTTAACATTAACTGCCCATGTCATTCTACTCTCTATTCCAAGTTATATAAAAGTGTTCTCTATGTCATGCAAGTAAAAATAGAATAGTTTCTACATCTCAACATAATATACAATGATACCAAAAAATGGAAGAGTTTTGTCACTTGATGGATTAAGTATTATGGTGTAGTATGTGTATTAATTTAATTTTGTTAAATAATGAAGAATGGGATTCAAATGGGTCCTTGAAAATCAACCTCCAAGCTCTACCATTCAAAAATTCAAAAGAAAGTGCAAATTAAATTACAACGCATGCAATTATTCTATCCCTTATTTCTATATTTAGATCTTGTCTCTAGAACAAGAATGGTAGGAAGTTTGTTTAGAGGTTTCAACAAATAAAATGAAAAGTGGATGTGAGTTGCTTCCTCTATTCCCCCTACATTCTAAGAAATGACCAAATTCTAATTGTTGTGCAATATGTAAAAGCAACACCCACCATGTTATATTTTAATTTTTATTTCTTCCAAATACAAGTGTGTAAATACTATACAATAATAAGAACATCATTATGCTTCGATGCAAATTTGAGGCTATCTAGTCTACCAATGTGGATAAAGGCATGACAATTGAATCTTTCAGGTTTTCTTTATTTGCACATAAACAAGGATTTAGGTTTGATATAATTAGATACCAAATCAAGATTTAAAGTGGTCAAGGGGTTATTAAGTCATTAAAACCTTTTTTATATACACAAGATACTATTTATTATATTAAAAAACTAAACCAAAAATACAAACGTCTAATACACAGGTAATAGGATTTTATCAAAAATTCATCCAACCACCATAAAAAAACCAAAACACCACCCACCAGAGAACCGGACCAAACAAAGGCCACTAATACCAGCCAAAAAACATGCAATGAAAAAGCCATGAGCAGCTAGAAACTGCCCAAACCACCACTGAGATAGACAAAAAACAACTACAATCTGAGCAAGCTCAAAAAACCTTCACCATAGACCAACTTACAGAAACTTGTTCAAACGAGCAAAGTCTTTGAATTCCTCTTTCCACCCTTCATCATCAACCACCATCAGAACAAAAAACATTTTTAGAAAAATGACCACAACTGCCACTATTACCCTATGCCTCATCAAACTCGGCCCATGCAAATCCAGGAGGAACAGGTAAATTTTAACTATATCCTCTTAACGAAGCCACTCTAGATAGCACGGTCACGGATAACCTCTACCTTCAAGCACTACACTCAACACCACATCCACACCTTCCACCAGGTCTCCTCAGAACAAATTAACCAACAAAATTTTAGCCTTCGCCTTCAAGATGAGATTATCAAGAAGCGAGGCAAGGAAATGGGAGGAAACATGTAAATTGTCCCTCCCATATTCATTACACTCCAAATGGGTCAAACCCAAAACCATTTTAACCGCTACTAGCACCAACGGCTCATAATTGAGCAAAATGCGCTTGAGCCTTTGATTAGTGACCTCTCTGAATGAGGTTTTCCTTGACAACAACTGCAAAGAGATGGGTGTGTCGGCCCCAAAACGAGCGAGGCCCACCACAAAGACTTCAATCACAAACTTTGACCCTTTCACCATCTTCAACCCAATGCAGAATACCTTAGACGAGAGAGAGAAAGGAGCCCACAACTACCACATCCACCTACAAAGAAAAGAAAGCACCAAAAACAGAACCAAACCATCATTAAATGGACAAGCCCATATTACCAAGTCGTCGTCGGACACAGCGAATGGTACACCACCAATGGGCTAAAGACTTTTTTGTATGCAAGGATCACCTCAACATTAATAACCCACATCACAAAGCTTGGCAAAATAATTTACAACTATCCTTTCACACATGCCAATAACACTCAAAAAAGGAGCTAAAAACTTTAACCAGTCAAAACGCCAATAAAACACCCACCCCCGACCATCCACCGATGTGGCATCCAACGCCACCTCCCTCCGCCATCCTGGAGGGATGCCTGCCCTACCTCCGATAGTCTTAATCCTTTCCATGGCAACTCATGCACTCTCCCTCCACCGCCATGGAGGGATGCCCACCCATTCACCCACAAAATTAGGCTTTTCTCAAAAAAAAATCTTTTAAATCTAGACCTGAGACACCAATATTTGACAACATATCTACCTCAAAATTGCCTTCCCGCAACACATGATTAAACATTACTTGATCAAACCTTTCAATCCTTTCCATGGAAGCTCCCAATAGTTCATCCAACTTCCAATTTGGAGTCTGTTTAGATCTAAGCACATTAATCACCAGAGAGGAATCCCCTTCAATTACAAATTTGTGCACCCCCAAGTCTACACATAAATCTAGACCCAAAAGAAGAGCTTGAAATTCTGCAACATTGTTCGTTCCAACTAGTAAAGACTTTGCCAACCTCCCCAAAATCAATCCTTTGGAATCTCTAACTACACACCCAGCACCAAAGGGCCTGAGGTTTCCCTTAGAAGCTCCATCAAAGTTCAATTTTACCCATCTTGGTTCTGGTGGAAGCCAAACTACTTTCCTTTGGGCTTTTGAAGAAGCTACCCCACCTGAATCCCCAGTTATTGGAGTTTTCAAACCAAACCAATTCTTCAAAATCCACACATCCCATTCTGAGAAGTTGTCTTTCTTTGGATTCAATTCATCCAATCTAGCATTAAATAGTTCTATAATTCTAGCCTCAATTTTGCACTATAACCTGGGGATTGAAAGGTCCTTGTCCTGAAAGATACGCCTATTTCTCTCCTTCCATACTTCCCATAAAACAATCGATGGGCTCGACACCCACGAATCCCCAAACAAAGATTGCCTAGGCTAAGATGGCCACGACTTTAACCAATCAAAGAGTTTGAGCAGGAAGGTTGTTTTCCACCAAAAATTTGAACATAACCAATGCCAAATCACCTGGGTATATTGACAATTCAAAAATAAATGATCTCCAGACTCCTCAGCTGCATGACATAAAGAACATCTGGATGGACCCTAAAAGCCCAACTTAGCAAATCTATCCCCTGTTAGGACTCTTCCCTGTGTGGCCACCAAAGTGAAGATCCCAACTTTAGGCAAGCAAGCCTTATTCCAACACAATTGAAATGTTAAAACTGAGGACTCATTCCTCGACAATGCCAAAATAGAATAACCAATTTTAAGCAAATAAATCCCCGAAGGCAAAGCATTCCGCTATAGTTTATCCCTACCTTTCCTTTTCCAAATTCTTCGTTCCAAAAGAATCTTCTCCATTGTTTCCACCTCTTGAATAGACAACCCCAGCTGCCTGAAAGATTTTCATTTGATGAGACCATTCTCCATCGGCGTAGAAGTATCAAAATAATCTTTAACCTTTGAACCCCACATTAGAGAAGCTTTTTCTTTGATTCTACCTAATATTGTATTTTCTGCTAAAATAGGAAGACCTTCCCACGAATCTTCCCAAAACAAGGCCTCCCCCCCATCTTTAACCTCCCAAGTTAAAAAATCCAAAATAAGCTTTCTAGAGTCACAAATGAAATTCCAAATTCGTGAGCCACTAGGGAGAGACCTAGCATTAAGGAAATAATTTGAATCATCATCCAAATACTTAGCCCTCACAATTTTGACCCATTTAAGATATGGCTGAGAATGAATCACCCAAGCTAGTTTCACCCCCAACGCCTTATTTTGCAAAAGAAGATTCTTCAAGCTAGCCCCATCTTCCTCCTTCCTCTCACAAATCTTTTTCCATTTTACTAAGGGGAAATTTTCTGATCTAAGTTACCTTTCCAAAAGAAATCCTTCATTAACCTATTCAAAGATTTACTAATACCAACGGTTAGAGGTAGACAGGACATCATAAAAATTGGAAGGGCTAACAATACATATTTTAACATTGTTAACCTTTCGGCCCAAGATAACCACTTAGTCTTCCAAGAAGAAATGCGCTCCTTAAATCTTTCTACCAAAGAGTTCCAAATACCCCCACTTTGAACTTTGTTTTCGAACGTAATGCCCAAATATTTGCAAGGTAATTGACCTTTTTTGAAACCAAAAATCCTTAAAATCTGCATTTCTTTCACACAAGAAGAATTGAAAAAGAAAACTTCTGACTTGGCTACACTGACCTCTTGTCCAAAAGCCCAAAAATATTTGTCTAGCATATCTTTTAACCTCCTAACTTCCCTTGTCGAGGCTACACCAAACAACATCATATCATCAGCAAATTGTTGAAGCATGATCGAAGGTAAACTATTTTTCACTTGAATGCCCTCCACCAACCCAGACCTCCTAGCATTCTCTAACGCTCAGCCCAAAGCTTCCACCACGTTGATAAACAAAAAAGGAGATAAGGGATCTCCCTGCCTTAAACCTCGTGATGCTGCAAAGAAAACTTCAGGAGACCCATTCACAAGGACTGAATAGCGAGGCGATGCAATCCAACCAAGCTTTCTGAAAACCAAAAGCTTCCATAACTTTAAATAAAAACCACCAATTTACCCTATCATAAGCCTTCTTGATGTCTAATTTCAAAAGCATAGCAGGTTTCTTCCTCTTCTGCACTGAGTGAATTACCTCTTGTGTAATTATCACCCCAAAAAAAATAGATCTACCCGGAACAAAGCCAGTTTGTTCTTCTGAGACGATACACAGTAAAAGCATTTTCAAACGATTAGCCACCATTTTAGCTAGAATTTTGTAAAGTGTATTGTAGAGGGATATAGGTTTAAATTCATCCCACGTTTTAGGCTTCTCCTTCTTTGGGATTCAAGCAATTATAGTGTTATTCATCTCTTTAAGAACTCTACCCAAGCTCCTAGAATCTTCAAATGCAACAACCACCTCTTTACCCACAAAGTCCCAACATTTCTAAAAAAAACCACTAGAAAACCATCCGGCCCAGGAGCCTTCTCCGGATGAAGACCAAAAACTACTACTTTTACTTCTTACTCTGTAAAATTTGCATTCAAAAAATCCATCTGAGTAGGGGAGACCAAAGCTAGAATACCTTTTAGACTTTCAACCTGAGCCCCCAAATGCGAGCCTTCCCAATCATTAAGCAGATTCTAAAAAAAATAGATTGTCGAGGTTTTAATTTCCATAGGGTCTTCAAGAGGATGACCATCAACTGCCTTTATGCAAGTGATTTGATTCACTTCTCTCTGAGCTTTAGTAGAATTATGAAAAAAATTAATATTTGTCACTGGCCTTTAGCCAAACTTCTCTAGAATTTTGCCTCCAAAAGACTTCTTCCTTTGCAAAAACTTCATTCAAATTTCTTGTTAACTCCTCTTTCTCAAAACGAGCATAATCCATGCCTTCCCGAATAACTTCCTCAGACAACGCTTCCAATTCTTCCTTCACTCTTAGCTTTTCTTCAAAAATATTTTTAAAACACTCCTTATTCCACTGCTTAACCTATTGCTTTACGAATTTAAGCTCAGTGACAATGTTAATCATTTTGGAACCTCTCAAGGAGCACTCTTTCCACTAGGATTCAGTCACCCCCAAAAAGTTAGGATCCTTGAACCACATCAACTTGAACTTGAAAGGGTAACGAATCGGCCCCTTATCACCATCCAAACAAAGTTGAACTAGGTAATGATCGAAACCACTCCCATAAATAATCTTGCTATCTAACTTGAAAGGAAAAAGACTCAAATTCCCCTTAAAGAAAAATATATCCAACTTCTTCACAATTCTTCAAAAACCTTTCCTGCGATTGGTCCAAGTGAAGCTACCATTGCCAGTAAAAATTTCTATCAAAGAATTTCTCTCCACAAAATGCTAAAAATCTAATTAAGATTGTAGCGCCCAATCCACACCACCTTTCTTATCCTCAGACCTTAAAATTGCATTAAAATCCCCCCCCAAAAAATGCATAAGTTCAAATCTAAACTACTAAGGATCTGATCCAACTCTTGCCAAACCACTCTTTTGAGCGAGCACAAAGAAGGGTCGTATACATTAATGAGCAAAAACTAAATATTAGAAGACAAACTTCTTACCCAACACGCCAACCAGTGCCTTCTGGCAAAGAATTCCTCTACCACAACCGACTGAGGTTTCCAAATGGTTAACAAACCACCTGAAGCATCCTCTACCCCAATGCCCAACCACTTCCAATGCTTTAATTTTTTGCTGAATTTTATAAGATCCTGATCACCCAACTTTGTTTCTTGAAAAAGGCAAATTTTTGCCTGATTAACTTCCAACGCATGCCTTGCTAGGCACCATTTGTTAGGGGCGTTTAGGCCCCTAACATTCCAAGTTAAAAGTTTCATTGTTGTTCAGGAAGAGCTTCACTCTTCCCTACTTTCATCATCGAATCTATTTTTTGTTGACCATTCGCCTCCCCATCCCATTTCTGTTTTTCTTGGTTTGAGATCCTTCCTCTTTTTTTATTCTCTCCACAATCTGACAAAGATTTAACCATATCTTTCTGATGAATCCCTAGTTTAAACCTAACATCAGCCAGGCCTAGGGAAAGTTTCCTATTTTTTGTTGACCGAGGGCTTCCAAATTCACCCCCTGGTGACAACCCTTCTAGAAGAAATTCCTCACCCACATTCTCCACCTCCATTTCCTCCGCCAACACCCAAGCATTGGATTTTGCCTCCTCCGCCAAAACAACTAGCTCTTTGCCTACCTCTATTAACGAATCCAACTCCACATTGGAGCAATCTTCACCTAGGATCTCCAACACCTCTAAAATTTTCTCATCCAAGGACAATTTCTAACTCTCCAACAGCTCTTCCTCCTCACCATTCATGTCCCCCAAGGATGATTGTAAAACCCTCTGAACCTCTTGATGGTTAGGAGAAGAAACCTTCTCTTTCGCCTAGTTTTTAACTGGGGTCCCAACTTTAGCTTCATCTGGAACTATTGATAAGTTATCCTTTTTTGCAAATGGCCCTTTTACTTGTTGTTCCCCAACAGCTACCGCCACTTTAGAACTTCCCACCTTACTTATTGATATCCTACACCGCAAAGGTCGCACTAGACTATCCTTGGTGGAAGAGTCTCTTTTCAACTTTTGAATCCAACTTCCATAATCTGAGAGTAGCTCAATCTCATCATATATATGTCGCACCAGGTTATTTTACACACAAATTCACACATGGGAATATGCCTCCCCCGCCTTTTTTCTCTCTTCTACTTAGACAAAAGTACCCAAACTATTGCCAATCTCCTCTAAAATGCTTGGTTCCCATAACTCGATGGGGAGATTCGACAAGCTAAACCAATCTTGTATTGTTTCCAAAACATGTGATGCAAGATTAAAACCTACCTTCCACCTCCTCAAATAAAAGCCACTCCCGTCGAGGATCCAAATGCCATTCACTATTTCCTCCTGTAGAGCCCTAACTCAGACATATAACCAAGAAAAAACCATTTTGAAGGGTTTTAAAATGCAACTCATCACCCAACGTGGTTTCCACCATTTCACCAAATAGTCCCAGTTTAGATCTAAGTCATACCATTTCCCGAACAAACCCAAATTCTCCAACCATAAAACTTCGGCTTGGAGCTTAGCAGGATTAACCACCAATGCAGCCCTACCTCCTAGAAGCCCATTCCTGATTTTCAGAGCAAGTCTCTTGGCTTCTCCTCCCTTCGCCTCTTCCCTATCCTCCTCCCATTCTGCATTAGACTTTTTCTTATGCCAAACTTCCTTAGTGAAGCTTTTTTTCTTGCTAGGGTTTCTATCCCTACCCTCTTCTTCCATCCTCGACAAACCACCATTCCCTCAGTTAACACCCTCATTTTGATGTGGCCTGCAAAAGGCATGATTTCTATAATCGCCACTTCTTTGACAACCCCTAAAGCCTTGTCTATCATTTTCAAATCTCCTACCTTCACGAACCCACCCCTCTACGTAGGAATCATTTTGAAAATCTTGTTTCAGTCGGGCCCATCTATCTAGGTGCCAAACAACATCGATATCCTCTTGTCATTTACTTATGAAACCATCTTGGTTCCTTGCAAAGCGTCGCCCTGCAGATGACCATTGCAGACCTTGAGCACGTGCCATAGGGGTGATTTGTATTGTTTCCACAAATTCTATAATATTTCTATACAAGGAATAGTCATTAAAACCTATTTACTTCATCAAGTTTCTTTCCAATTTTCAACCTCTATTTTTTTCCTAAGATACTAGTAATTTTGTGGAGTGATATGAAAACTATTGGATTTCTTTTGATGTAACATCTCTAATGGAAAACCTATAAACACTTTGTAAAACTATACATATATTGTTTATATTACAAAAAATTATAATGTACCTAATCAAACAACATCAGAAAATAGATGAATTTTTAAATGATTTGCCAATTTGAAATAATGAAGAAATACCAAAGCTTAATTGAGATATAAAAACCCTATTGATAGCAATTTTGATCAACAATATGTGATAATTTATTAACTCTTATCAATCAAAATATACAACTACCAACATCTTGCAAGTTGATATGAGTAATCCTCAATTGATAAAAAAAAGTGATCGATATACTAATGTATCATAATCATAAAGTATCTAAAACCCTTGTGTGAAATTCAACATTAATTGTAAAATATTTATAAGGGATATTAGACCCTTCTAATAGAAAATAACTAAAAACAAATAGCTACTATAATAGAAGTCATATATGAATTAAGGTGCCAAAGTACAAAGTTAATCTCATGCTTGACATTTACTAGTAATGTATCCTTGAACCATAATTTATGAAGTCATCTTTATTTATTTTACCAACAAATTCACTTACAATAATTTGTACAAGTATATAAAAGGTACAAACCCTCAAGTACGGGGCTACAATTGTATACCAATAACTAGAAGGTTTTGAAATGAGTGAAAACAAGTATGAAATCCTTATTCAATAAAAACAAATAATTGATTATAGATATTAAATACCCTAAAACCCTAAGTGTAGTAGAAATTACCCTCAAAAGTCTATAAATCAACAACCTTGGAATGAAATATCAATATTGAAATGTTGTATGACAATAATTAAGTGTTGTTTTTAGTAGATCCAACAAGGCACAATAGTTTGATAATATTTAACATGTCAAAATCTAATGATCCATAATAAGAAATACAAATAGAAACAAATACAAAGTTGGGTACAAGATGTTTAATGATTGGAAACCTTAATTTTTGGCATACAAAAACCTTAATAATAGTAGCAACATTAAAATTTCCTTAAAACTAGTAAACTAATGGTTGTATGACAATGTTAAGAGTAGGGATGATGGCTAAAAATAACTAATTAGTGGTTTAAAATCCTTATGATAGTAGCAACATTGAAAAACCTCCCCAAAATCAATAAATAAACACCCATAGTGTTGTAGTCACATCATAGAAATTGAAAAAATTGTTACACCCCGTTGTGTTATTACCTATTTACTTTTACCTTGATGGGTTAAAAATGCTTTAATATATTTGTGATTGTGTTTTTATATGAATCTGGATGGAATTTGATGAATGAATATTTATTTCAATTTGATATTTTATAATGATTATGATAATGAAATACATGATGCATATGATTGTATTGTTATCGGCTAACTACTGTTGTGATGTACTAAGTTGGATGTAGGAATAGGCTCTAACCTCCAAAAGAGAGGGGGAGTATCACTCAGGAGAAGAACTTGGTTTGGTAACCCTGATGAACCTAGTTGAGCATACACACACTCACACTCTAGTTAGTCTAAGTTGAGTCAAGTTAATTTGGGTGATTAGTAAGTAACCTTTTGTCTTGGTTGTGAATGTTTTGTTATTGGTTTTATGATCTTGTTCTATGGTTATTTTGACTAGGGTTATATGATTGAGTCGTTACATTGGAAGAGAGTTATTTGTATGTGTTCTTATTGGTATATGTTGGTAGATGAATTATATATACACAATGTATATATGTATATATTTGTATGTCCATGATAACTCATACATGTGAGTAAACGTGTGCATGAGTATACGTAGGTAGACGTACCTACACATGCTCATGAATGAGTAACCCATATATGGGAGTATCGATTGGATAAAAGTGACATTATATATATATATATATATATACTTCATGTATACACATCATTTGATGGGTATGTGCATATATGTCTTTGTATTTGATAATCGAAATATATATATATATACACATATATTAGTATATATGTATATACATATATATATATATTATACTAATATATGTATATATATATACATATATTAGTATATATATATATACATATATTAGTATAATATATGTATATATATATACATATATTAGTATAGTATATATGTTATATATATATATATATATTATACTAATATATGTATATATATATACATATATTACACTAATATATGTATATATATATTATACTAATATATGTATATATATATACATATATTAGTGTATATATATATAACATATATACTAATATATGTATATATATATGTATGTATATACATATATACTAATATGTGTGTGTGTGTGTGTGATTATTTAATACATGCTTATATCTATTGGCAATCGATATATTTTAATAATCAAGTGAATGTGATTATATCTATATATATATAATGTTTATGTTATATTGATAGAGCATAGTATCTATCTTAGTGCATAATATAAAGCACTGCATATGTATTATGGAATGCACATAAGTTAACATTGTTGTTGACACATTTAAATTTTATGCAAATGAATATAGTGAAACAAAGGGCATAAATATATAGCATTGAAAGTGTTTATATTGTTGTGCTTAGACTGCACATAAAGCAAGAGGAGACCAAGTCAAATGTAGACTTAGTTACCACACATGAATAAAGGAAGAAATTTTATATGTTGCATAAGATTAAATGCATATTTTAGCAAATGAGAATAAGTCTTAGTCACACTATCTTAAAGGGTGCTAGTATATGAATATGTGGCACCAATGTTGGAGTATATGAAATACATAAGAAGTCTTTTTACTACACTTAAGTCTGGAAAAGCCTTAGGGTGATCCCACAAAACTGGTTTACAATTTCGTTGAGGAAGGAAAATTGCAAAAAATGCCCCCATAAAGAAAATTTTGGGTTTTGGGGGGTTTGCTCTAACCCAAAGTGGGTTCACTCGAACCCCTCTTTGAGCGAACCATCTTTAATGATGGGACTCACTTTTTGCACATTTTACATAATGGAAATAAAGGGAAATTTTCAAAAAAGGGGCGTTCACTCGAACCTCCCTTGACCTTTCGAGTGAACCCCCCTTCACTTGAAAGGTTAAGGGGGGTTCGCTCGAAGGGGGGTTCAAGCAAACCCCCCTTTTTTCCCCTTCTCCTCTTCTTGCACCAAATTTCAACAAAAAATTGCCTTTCAAAGCTTAGGTTGAGGATGAAAATGGAGGAAACTTCAGAGACCCAACTGGATTATGGTAGTCTTCAGAACGAGCTATCCATTGAATATAATTTTAATATACTTTGGTTTTAGTATGTATTTTATTTTTTAGCTTAATTAAACATAGTTTTTTTACAGAAAATTAAGCTCTTTGTTCTGCACATGTGGAAAAATAGTAGATTATCAAAATAAATTATGAAAAATATGTTTGGGGTAGGTATTGATGTCCTTGATCAAGTAAAAAAAAATTGAATTTCAATACATACAAAAAAAGTTGTTTATGGTCCACCTATGTCTAAATTATAATTAGTTTGACTTCAAAACTTGATTAAGAAAAAAAGTCAATAAAACACTATGAAACCAAATGAACTTGTTAGATATCGTAGTTACAAAGCTAAATTCAAAAAATTAGAATTTTATCCTTCATAGAAAAAAAGTTATGTTATTTACGGCGAGCATCTCTCCTTAAAAATGGTGTTTACTGATAAAAACTAGTTTTCGAAGGAGATGGAAAAGGAAATGAAATCTGATTCAAATATATATATATAGACAAAATGTCACAAATCACTAGTTCGCATCATCTTCAAATTTCTCATGGTTTAGCAACTATAGGTGCCCGAAAGTGAAGATTTAGTTAAAAAAATCAATTCAATGTCCAGTTTGGCCAAAAATTGTAAACCAGTATTGTGGGATCACCCCTTATCATAACCACGAGACTCAGTCAATGTAAACTTGGCAGAAATATAAGAAGGAATTCGACTTGTAAATCAAGAAGGAAACTTGTTGTTAAGAGTCGTTGTTCCTTGACTCGGTAGAAAGAGTCTTCTTGTCTCTTGAATTGAGTTGACTCAACCATTTGAAGAGCAAGGATTGCCATTTGTTGCAAGTTGTGATTAGATAAGTTGAGTCGTTGTATGTGCATAGGAAGGTGGTGAAATTGTGAGCTAGTTTGTAGCCTTTGGATGCTCAATTTTTAGTATATATAGAGGTGATCTTCCAGTCATTTGTTACTCTTCTCGTTCTATTTTCTCCATCATTATTTTGTTGTATTTTTTGTGCAAGTGAGTTGTTTTATTATTTTGCAATTGTTTTGTTGAGAGAATTTGTGAGAGGCTAGTGTTTAGAGGCTAGTTGTTCTTTGGTGAAATAGTGTTTGTGAAGGTGTAGGCTAAGGTTGGAAGGAAAAATTTGCAAGTTGGAACTTATATCTAGGCATTTGATTTATATTCTTCCTTTGCTTATATTTGAAAGTTTATTTGATTATATTGCCTTCGTTTGGAAATATTGTTTGAATATGATATGCTTGTTCTTATGATCTAGTTTTTTCCTAGCTTTGGAATACTCTATGTATGCATGGTATGCACATTGTTATATATTTAGTTAATTCCTAGAAAGGAATATGCTTGTGTGATTCTTGATTGAGTCTCGAATTAGTGAACCCTATCATTGGGATTACATTTATATATTATTGAATATGTGTGGCTTAAATGCTATTAGAACTATACTAGTTTATTAAGTCTATTTAGATAATGCATGAGATGGAATGTGTTGCTATCTTATAGTACTTTCATGATTATGCCAATTTAAACATAAGAGGTTAGTGTGGTTATTCATGGGGTTAGGGTAATCCATGGTTAAGGGAATCACCTTGTTCAGTATTTAAATATGTTGTCATCTTAGGGTAAATGTGTGTTATATTTATGGTCAATACCAAATCGAGCTTAAGAGTGGGTGGACAGATGAATCTCACTCGAAGTATTGGGTGTTGAATTCTTTGGCCAAAGTAGTGTAAGTAGCCACTGTTTACACTATTAGTTCACTATAGTTTGTGATTTCAAACTAGGCATGGAAACCAAGGTATGGTAGCTCTATATTTGTAGGACACAACACTATGCTCAAGAAGGTCATGATTATGGGGTTACCAAACCAATCTCTTTGTCAAAGAGTAGGGCCATCTTACCAAGTTTGGTAGATGTGTGGGGGACCATAGTAAGTCCATGGTTGGTGGAAAAGCGCTTGAGTGATGCTCTCCCTCATACAGTTGGCGACCAAAATTTAAGGATGTAGCGCTAGTTTGGGGACACCTAGAATGTATGTGCCAAGTGATGGGAACATCTAGGAGGTACGCACCAACATTAGGGACATCTAGACCATTGTACTATGATTTTGTATCTTTATCATTGAGCTCATAGAAGCTATGTGTGTAAACATACATAACTCTATTTTTATTGAGGATTTGTAAATGAGAAATATTATCATGCAATTTTGTGATGTGAAATCACTACTTGAATTATTGAAATGATTCTATGATATGTAACGGGAAAGTTTGGAATGGTTATGTTTCAAATGTATCTATTTATTCATGTGAAAAGGAAATTTTTTTATAGATCATAATGTTAGTAGCTTAAACTTTAACTTGTGAGTAAAACATAGTAAAAACAATGGGTATAGCAATGGGAACATTACAAAAATGACTTCAAATCCTCAATAAATCTCCAAAAAATCAACATAATTATGATTCTTATCCATGGAATTCCTCTAATGGATAAGAGGGTTTTTGTCATTAAATCAAAATATGGAAATCAAGAGGTTTTTCATCCTCAAGATCTCCCACACCAAGGGTTTTCATCCTTGAATGCTTCAAAGTCCATTTTGAAAGGAAAAGTGAAATGAAAAAATTGAATTGATATGAGCCTTGACCTCTCTTTTATAAGCACCTACTTTGGACCCTCTATTTTATTTAATTTGACTTTTCCTTTTGAGTATTTAAAAATGCCCCTTTTGAATTACATTTTGAAGAGTACATTTATTTAAACATTACATAGTCCACTTAGAACAATATTTAAGTTTCCCTTTGAAAATAAAGTGATTGGGACTGCCTTCGAATTTTATTAATTATTTTAGTTCTAAAAGGGAAACATAATAATTTGTTTATCCTAGAATTGCTTACCCTCAAGAAGCTACAAACTTAAATGTTCAAATTTTATTATTTCAATATGATGTATTTTGTTGTGATTTTCATAGTCCCTAGATTTGTAACATACTAACTAGTTAATGAAGTAAAAATTTATAAGTTTTTACCTTTCAAGTAAATAAACTATGTAACAAGCCATTGTAATAAAAAAATTCTTTTCTTTTTTGAGAATATATGATCAAAGATGCATTACATAATACACTACAACAAATCCCTGTGATTAGCTCCCTTTTTTGCTTCCACCCACTGTTTTAATGTATTTTTCTCCAATATTTTGAAAAAAGTTGGTGCTATTTATCGGGATGGAGCCATTTTTGGAATTTTTTGTGTCAATCAGAACAAGTAGGCGCTAATTAGCGCTGGATTTAGTGTTGGATTTAGAAGAGATTAAGGGTTAAGGGATTAAGGGTGTTAGAACAAAAAATCCTTTCCCAATATTCACTAGCCTTCAATTGCTTGCCTATATTGAACACTTGCATCAAAAGATCCCTCAACCCTCAACCCTCAACCCTAATCCCTCAACCCTCAACCCTCAACCCTCAATCCTCAACCCTCAACCCTCAAACCTCAACCTTAAACCCTAAACCCTCAACCCCTATACCCTCTACCCTATACATTGGACCCTCAATCCTAATCCTTCAACCATATACCCTCAAACCTATACCCTAAACGCTCTACCCTCAACCCTTAACCATCAACCCTAAACCTATACCTTAAACACTCTACCCTCAACCCTTAACCATCAAGCCTAAATGCTTAAACCTTCTACCCTCTACCCTCAACCCTAATCCCTCAACCCTCTACCCTCAACCCAATACCCTAAACCATCAACCCTATAGGTCCTAAACTCTATACCCTCAATTCTCAACCCTCTACCCTATACATTGGATTCTCAACCCTCATATATCTTTGTCCCTCCCTCCTCTTCTAGTATCCTTCTCTCTATCTCACTTCTCCCTCCATGTCTCACTCCATCAATCCCTCCCTCTCACCCTAATCCCTCAACCCTAAACCCTAAAACCCTTAAACACTCAAACCTCAACCCTCAACCCTCAACCCTCAACCCTCAACCCTCAACCCTCAACCCTCAACCCTCGACCCTTAAACCCTTAAACCCAAGTAAACTCTCTACCCTAGTCCCTCAACCCTTAAACCCTCAACCCTCAACCCTCTACCCTCTACCCTTAACCCTCAACCCTTAAACCCTAATCCATCAACCCCTATACCCTCTACCCTATACATTGGACCCTCAACCCTATACCCTTGGTGTGACTACAAGGGCATAAAAATTTAACTATATCCCTTTTGTACATTTTATGGCATAATACACCTTTGCATTCAATCATCTACAAATTTGCCAATGTTTAAGATTTTTAAGTAAAGGGTAAAAAATTGTTTTTAAAGGATAATATGAAGATAATAGTATGATCTTAAATTTGAGAATTAATAGCATTTGAATTAAATGGAATTTTATCTTCTTTTCAATTAAAAATTGTAATATTTAATTTGTAAAATATTATAAAATAAATAAATAATAATAAAATTTATATGTTGAATATTAATCATTATTTAGAATTTATTTTTCACAATAATAATATAAATGGTTTGGAAGAAATGCAAGAGGCAAATCTATTTTAATAAAAAAAAATCCTAGGGTGCAAGGAATCTAATGTAATATCACAATCACAATCACACATTTTTTTTTAATTATAATAATTAATTTAATCATAATTTAATGATTAAATTATATATTTAATTCATATTCATTTTAGTTTTATTTAAAGAAATATTTTTCTATATATATTTTAAAATTAATAATTAGTAATTGTTAAAGATATTTTTCATATTTTATTTTATATAAAATAACATCAATAGTTTTTAATTATTAATTGAACATACAAATTAATAAATTTAATAGATAATAATAATTTTTTATTATAAAATATATGTATTTTGTTTTCTAAATTTGTTTGACTATTAAAAGATTCAATGATTAAACATATACACCATATGTGATTATATGGGAGTTTTTTCACATCAATATTTTTTCCGCCATGATGAGTTAAGGTTTTGTCTTTTGAGCTCGATCCTCCATCGTTTTTCGTTGTTTCTAGGTGATTTTCTCGAAAAATCCCACAGGAGAAAATAAGGTAAGTCCTCCTTGGGTGTCGACCTTCATTTTTGATGCATTCTTAGGCTATTAAGCCACAGTCATGATTGTATTTTATGATATATTTTATTGTTCTCACTTGTCGATACTTCTTCATCACCTCTGGCCACCATTAGAGAGCTTGGATTGAGTTTTTTGGAAGCCATACCTGCGGGTTTTTGGAGCACACTTTCTAAACAACAAACTGGGTAAGTTTTTCGCCATGAGTCTTGCATTTCCCTCTTAAATATCTATGAGAAGAAGCTTGATTCGAGCTCATTTGAATGCAAAATGATGCAAATTCATGTTTATTTGTATTTCAAATGCAAGCTTCTATGTGTTAGGTTTATGATCCTTCCATTTATGAGGCCCCTCTCGCATTTGTGGTCGCAACTCCATACTTGGTCCTCCTCATTTGGGTTATTTGGTGGTCTTATTTTTGCATTATTCATTCTCATATTCTAAAATGTACAAAACAAACAAATTAGGCTCATATTTAGGGATTGAATCATATAAGATTAGTGACTAAGGTAACTCACAATGTCAATAATCAATCTAAATATAGGTTTTCCTACCCAAGTCCCCATAATCAAAATGATAAGCATCATATTCAATGAGAAAATGGAAGATGCAATGTAGTTTGCATTACCATCAACTGGAAGTATAAGATCGCCTCTTTGCTGCATCATATCCAATTTTCTCTCACCTTCAGAAGGTCATAATTTGTAATGGATCATCCCTTGCACATTAAACACCTCTTTATGTTAAAATGCAAAAGCTATCTCCCAAGCAAATGAGAATTCTAGACAACTCACTTTAGAATGTGGATCAGTAGGATGAAATCTAAATAAATTGACCAAAGCAAAGTATGATATGCAGTGAATTCCCATGGAGTAACATGTCTATGCTCATTTCACAAAAAAAAGTCAATGCTCTGAAGAAACGTCATGTAGATCATGCAATATCTTCTCTATTTGAGTTCATGGTGGATGTTGGACTAATGTATCATCACATACAACAACCATAGGGTCTTCTTCCACTTGTATTACTAGACCTATGTTGTCAATATCACCTCATAATATTGTATCACCTTGATTTTCACTATTTAGATAATCTTGAGACTCCTTTAAAACAATCGTACAAGCCTGATATTACTCATCATGGTGATGTATTGGAATGGTACAATCAAGAGTTTGATCATTTACCTTCAAAAAATTAGATTGTAACTTTCATATCATTTGGAATAACTTCCTTCTTCACTATCCATGATTTTTCATTACTTATTGGGTTGATATTTTCTTATTTTTCCTTCAAATTAGACTGATCTAGCTATTGCTGACTCCTGCTTTCAAGCTCAGAAACAATAGTAGATTGAAACAAAAAAATTCCCACTTTTGTGTTAGCAAAATCAAACCTAAAACTCAACATGTGGAAAGAGTCTTCTTGCTGATCTGCATTCTCAATCTGACTATTCAACTTGCCTAATTCATCATCCATCTTGTCATCATCCTAACTAGTCAAAATGTGATCATTCATACTTTTCTTTTTGTTGTTCAAGGACTGATAATTAGATCTTAGCCAATCAAGAATAACAAATCCTTTATCTAACTTATCAGGGTTCAATGATTGAGAATTAGATCTTAACTAATCATCTAGTGAATCATACATGCATTCTCTATCAACATCACTCTCATCTTCATATGTATTTTGAAAAATGACTTGAGTAATTTCATTCATGTATAGATTACCTTGCTAACCATGATTGATGGAGAATGGTGGATTTGCAACACATGCAATCTTATCTCCTTGAGTTGGTTCAGCTGATCTATTATTGTAGAAATGTATTCATTTGTGTCACACTACCTTTTCTTACCCTTCTTTGATCCTATATTTGAGCTTTACTTATATCCATTATCTAAAGCAAGGAGTTGAGTAGTCATATGGAGGTTAGAAACAAGGTGATCAAGAAGGCAGTCTCAAGCTTGTAAATAATTTATTTAACGACATATTATCCAAGTGCCATATTGATGAACAAGAGAAAATGAACCCTCTATCAAACTTGTAAATGACTTCAATCATTCACCATTTACTTTCTAAATTCACTTATTTGTTTGATTACCTTGATTGGGATTTAATTTGAATATGAAGCCAATGAACTCTCTATCAAACTTGCAAATGACTTCAATCATTCATCCTTTACTTTCTAAATTCACCATTTCTATGAGGCTATGAATATTGATGGCATGCACTATTGCAGCCCTACAGGACATGAAATACATATTGACCAAGCTGAATACCTACAGAGGCTGCAAAGTCAGTATTCGGTCAAGGCTACACTAAAATAAATCACTTGATTGATTCATGCTACCGATAGCAAGTCAACTCACAATTTCCTCAAATGAATTGGTAATCTCATGGTGCATAAACAAACAAAAAAATTTAGAATTAAATTTTTAATACAAGAGCATGCCCACCTAAGCTTCAATAGGTGGGTTGTCACTAGTTTTACCCTTTTGTAGCTTACATGAAATCTGGTTGTTTTCATAGGAGTAGGAATGCCTTATTGTTTGTGAAAAGAATTCTTGTGATTATCATTAGGATGGAGGCAGCATATTCAATAGTCTATGTTGCACAATTGTTCCAAACAGTAGTAGGGATGGTATCGATGTTAGAAAATATGATCTGAATTTCATGAATATGGAACAATGTGATCTAATTATAGTGAGGTAAATGCATGCTATTGAAATATTAACTTCATTTGTTTTTAATTAAATGTGTAGATGAAAGTATATATGTAACAAGAAATTCTGCAAAATTTTGTGATCTTTTTTACTGTGAACTTGGCTTAAAACTGAACATAAGGTCCAAATGTTTTACACTCAAATGACGGTGTAGAATCTCACACAACATATAACAAAATCATTGAACACAAAAAAATCTAAGCTACTTTCCAAAGAAATTATGAAATTATTTTATGTCAATTGAAATCTAGAATTGTCCTGAAACCGCCCCTCAATCTGATTTCTATATCTAACAAATTGCATGAATGGATTTTTGAAGCGCAAACTCCACCTCCATTCTAACATTCGCATATGTTTTGAGAGACTCCATTACAATTTCATTTTCTACTAAGCTAAAGCAAAAAATGAAATAAATGACAAGAAATGGAACAAAGGGAGGAATACAAACCATGCAAGAGATGGAACATGACACATTACAAGGCCTAATGTCTCTCCTCCAATACCTATCCTCACCAATGTCATGTATACATATATATTTGTTTGTGAAATATTGATGTTCCCAAGAGCAAGGGAAACTTACATTTATTGCAATAATGTATTTTATCATGGAAATCATGTATTTTATGTAAGCCATAGTAAAAAAATGTCAAATGAAGTAACTTTTGCTTTGTTTTGCATTTGACGTCCTTTTCACTTTCTTTTGTATTCATATATTTTATCTAATCCATAGTAATAAATGTTGAATGAAAAAACTTTTTCTTTGTTTTGCATTTCATGTCCTTTTCACCTTCTTTTGTACTCGTAAATGACTCACAATTCTCAGGGTAGTTGAGCTTGTCAAAGAGATGTTTAACTAGGTTGTAGCAAGCAGATATAAAGAACAAAAAAGGATAGATAAAATTTACAAACTGCTATATTACTACATATTAAATTGCCAATGGACATAACCGTTGCACCTTTTGATGAACAATGCAAGTGCTAGATAAGATATTTTCATAGTGTTTGCACAAATTGTAACAATGAACTTGATTATTTAAAGTTTAACATTGCAAGAAACTATTTCATAATTATATACATGGCTGAAGTTTTAAGGGAAAATAATAAAGCGCAACAAGAGCAATCATAAGAGAACCGTTACATTTTATAATTACTTATTAGAACAAAGCCCAAATCTTATAAAAATATATTAGGATGTGTATCATTGAGTGCATCCATTGGAGTGCCAAAATACAATAACATACCGTGCCTATATTAAACCTATAACTCTCAAGTTTCCTATCAATCAAACAATCACACAATCTTACACTACCCCTCAAGGATTGCTCAAATAATAAGGTAGGCTCCATATCCTCTTTTGAATTAAGAAATCAATCTACTACTTCTAAGCTCTGCTGGTTTAATTGTAGTCCTATAATGTTGCTTTATTTTTGTAGACATTTTTGGAAGGTATAATGCAATAATCTGCAGAATTTCCTTGCTAAAGGTATAAGTGAATAACATTTGTCCAAAATGTACAACTTTACAACATGTCAATGGTGCCATGATGGCCAATTTTTTTTATTTTAAGTGAAGGATTAACATATCAAAGCTAAAATGTACCACGGTTCACCAAGTGGAAAACCCATTTGAGTCTCTGCGTGTCTATCAAGTCAATTGAAAAATAATGTTGTTGACAAGATTTCAATAATCATCACAAATTGAAGCTACTCCCAACAATTATTACAACACTGATAATATGAAATTATTTATTAGATGAACAAAAATATCAAATTAGAGTTGCAACTAGAACACCAAATTGGAGGACTAGCCCCTAAAACTAATAGACAGAGGACAAAATATTAAATCACAAGTCGTGTGTTTCTTCTTGTGAAAAATTCAATCCATATCATTAACATGTTATAATTTTTACATACAACTTTTTCTATCAATTGAGAGATTGTTTAAAAAAACTAAATCTCTTTTGGTTCAAATCAAAGATTTCAAGGGAAAAGAAAGTAACTTGTGATAAATTATGGACCTAAATCTAAACGTCATTTAGCATGAGCTTAACACATTGATTATATTGGATAAAATTGAGAATGGGAGTACAGATTATCTATCATCCATACAATCTACGCCAGTCATCTTCTACATCCATCTCAAGCTCAATAGGAGTATTCTCCAACAAATCCTTTGAGAATGTAAGACCAGTCTGATTTGCCAACAAATCCCCAAGCTTGCAAAGCATCTAAACCATAAGTTAATTTTCAGGATTAGTTCATAGTATGCAATTATTGAGGCTTTTGATTATATTTGCTAAACAATTGGATGTGTTTCACTCAAGGATATCTTATGTAAACATTTACCACTACAATAATAATCTACCTTTTGTCTGGAAAATATTCATACAATTACATCAACTTTTTTTAATATGCAATATACTAAAATTGGATGGAGAATTATGGGCACAATAGACAATAGGCTCTATAGCAACACACACATAATCTGCTACATCTAGAAGCAGACTCACTAACTAATGGGTTCAAATTTAACGCTTGAAATTTAAATAATAGTTTTTTCATATATTAGTAAGCTGCCACCAACAGCTGAAGCTTATTACCTGTGTTTCTCAAAGGCTAATTCTGGTTGTTGGAGCTAGTAGCAAAAATGCTGGCAGCAATAAAACACGAACAAAATGCAGCATGCAGGCCAAAAACTCATCACATATTTGTGCTGTTGGTGGCAGTTTTTTAAGACCCTTCACTATAGCCTTTGAGAAATCAGATGCTTCATTGATTTCAGCTACATATAGAGACTGTTCCAAATCTTCAATGCATAAACTTATATTTTGAGAGGAGTTTTGAACAACTGTAAGACAAGGAAATATGACTGTGAGAGATGATGAAATCTTGGAAGTTTTTGATCTGATGAACTTGAGAACTTCATAGGCTACACAAGCACTAGAAGGAGACTTGTAGTTTTGGAGAATTATCAAGGACACCTGCATATGTATAACATATATTGCTCAGATACATGTCCTGAAATATATTGGAATGGTACCAAAGTCATTCTCAGATATATGAAACCATCCCATTTGCAGATGATTGTACAAATCTACCTCTTAAGGTGATGTGCTATGAAAAAAATTTCTTTCCTTTTAAAATCAATTTCCAAAGGATGGCTCCAAAATGTAACACAGTGCAAATACAAAAAGGCTGAAACATATGAACTAATGAAATAATATCAGAGGCAATTTTCAACTTCCCCTGAAATCATAAATTAAATCTCTATTGTTCTCTATCTTTAACTCAACAAATATTTCTTTTAAATTTTGATGAATTATAGTTTCATAGGCCCTTACAATTGACAACTGTCACCTATGAACTTCTATAATTATGGAAAAGTTCACAACTCTCAACTACCGACTTATCAAATTATGAATAATTTCAACCTGCAAGAAACCTTATGTATTTGGATGCATAACATAAAAAAGGCTTAACCATGCTAAAAAAAGGTAATCTTTCAACATAAAAAAGGAAAAAAATTAAGCCAAATTGGTGCATGGTAAAGCAGTATGGACAATTTGATAGCAAAAATAGTTAAGAAACCTCCAATTGAGAAGAGGCGCACTACCATAATTCAAAAAAACTGAACAACCTATAGATCAAATAGGGTAGTTAGGCAATCAATGCATTAAGATCCCTTATTGAAAGGAGGGAGTTAGTAGTTCGATAAAATGCCTCACAAAAGAATGTACACTCTTGCCGCATTGGCAGATGAGAATAGTTAGGCTTAATGAATCTAGGATGCCCATTGTCAAATGGTTGAATTGTGCATATTGATTGATTTTATGTTTTTAAAATATCATGCGACTAATAGGAGCAAATTGGATTCTAGCACCAGGACCATGCTTTTCTTCAAATGCTGACACTTACAGGAGCCGTCTTATCAGACTCAGACTTGGCATAGATTTGGTAGGCTGATTTTTGGCTTGGACTAAAACTAAACATAAAAACTTGACAACAACTCGGGACAAACTAAACAATTTGAAAAAGGAAACATAATATATAGAGATTTTATAAAGAAACATTGTATTCTGAAAATCAACTTCAATGACATAAAGAACTAATCAATTACATACTACTTTACTTCCATACACAAGTATACATAAAAAAAAATGAGTATAAATGAGGATTTGAGCTAAAGGAAACAAGGTTTGTACTATAGGCTTGATGGAACTTTGTTTTCACAGTCCATGCCTTCAGAGTTCTACAAACTATTAATCTGCAGACATGTAGGGCACAATACCCACGTTATGTTGTTCAATATTGTTTTGGAGTTTATGTCTGTTTGTGAGAAATTTTGGTTGACTTGCCATTAGTAAGTAGCTATGGTCTAATTCAAAGGATGCCAATTTGAGCTTGGTTTCATCACTAAGTAATTTTTGAGCATCCTCTCTCTCCCTATTGGGATTTTGCTTGAATGATGTGGAAAATCACCATCTTTTATCATGTTTCCAATTCAGCTTTTTACTATCTTATCAGTATTTTACTAACATTTATTAGAATTGTTGTATGTTTTACATCATTGGAATGACGTATTAGCCGTAACTTTTTTGAAATTTTATTATGGTATGTGCACTTTGATATGATGATGATGACGATAATAATATTCCCTAGGTCGCCTAAAAATGTCAAGCAATAGAGGGAAGGGAGCAAAGGGAGTAGACTTTGGCTACAATGAGATAATTCATTGTCAATTTTTAGATTTGTAACTATTTCCATTGTTTCTTTGATTTTTAGTTTTTAGTTTTTTATTTCTAAATTTAAAAGAAGAAATTTAATGTAATAAACTGCTAACTTACAAGGTAGTAAAAGGTAGTCATAAGCACTCTAAAAAAGCATGTATATATTACAAATGTACAACCAAAATGTAGTGGTACATCTAGAAAGAATAGCACGAGGAAGCTAAAAATGAGCTCCAAGATCCGAATCGAACATGATCCTAACTAAATAGGGAGATGAACCTAAGGTCCTAAAGTGGATAAACCATATCCCTATCATAAAACATAATTTTGTATAATATAAACATTACACAAACCATGTCAGAGGAATCCCATTTGCCACAAAAAATAAAGTTGTTGGAGAACATTGTAGCCAAAAGTTGGCCTTCATATGTATCTAATGCAAAGAAAACCAAGGATGGACAACCTCATAAAACACAAATAATGAACCAATACAAGATCTAAAGATCACAAGAGAATGGCATAGACTACATAGGTAATCATGGGAGTGAAAAGAAATCTAGGATTCTAGACACTCGTCTAGCATCCACAGTCGATGATCCTTCAAAAGTGCGGAGGAAGCAGGTCCCCCTCTATGCCATAGAATTATAAATTTAGGATATATAGTTCAAGAAACAAACAATACAGGTTCCATTATAGTTGCTCTCAGGGGGATGCAATATCATCCACAAATCATCATGTCTACGCGTAAATATAGCATCTAAAGGACGCTTAGCTCTTCTAGTTGGTTGTACTGGTTAAAAGAAGATGCATTGTATGTGAGAGTTCTCTAAGACCCTAAAAATATTGATGTCTCAAGATGATTACTTCTGAAGGTAAAATACCAAGCATCTCTAGTTAGGGTAACAAACAAATATAATGAGAGCATTGGAAAGTTGCAAAATGAATTCTTTGATACGACAAAGGAAACCTTAACTTTGGCATTCTATATTGGAGATTTGTAGATTGCATGCTATTCAAATATTGAATGCATCGATACTAGGAAGTCTACAACAAGATATATTTTTACTCTTGGTTCAAAAGTAATTTCTTGGCAGAGCAAGCTACACCATATAGTTGGTTGTCTTATCTTCCACTAAGGAAAAATATAAGGAAATCGTGACTACAAGATGTGAGGCAATGTGGCTACAAAGTATATTAGTCAACCTTCAACCTAACCAAACCACAAACTGATCTTTCTATGACAATCTCGCCCATTTGGATAGTCTTATTGTGAATTTCATATGTATAATGTTGCACATTGGCCTTTGTTTGTGTTGTTGGTCAATTGATATTTTTCATTCATAGCAAACAAAATAAAAGTGTTTCCTAATCAGATTTTCAAATTCATCGCATTTAAAATCTGTTGGTTTTCTCATAGCCAATGAATGAATATAACTTTTAATGCATGACTAGCCAGGTTCAAACTTGCAAAAGTGATTTGTTGTTCTTCATTCATTTGATGCAAATTGAAATATGCCTCAATTTGAGGTAACCAATGGTCAAATTTCTTAGCATTCACATCACCTTAGCATTCATCTTTTGAGGGTTTTCCCACCTATTAGTAGTCTCCTTAGAGTTAGTTCTCAATGGTTCCTTTGACTGAAGAAGAATAGGTTGGAAACATCATGAATTTTGCTTTCTTTTAATTTGTGCATTTCTCTTAGTGGTAAGGAACTCCTACTATGTTGTATAGTTAAGAAATATTTGGACATGGATTTTGATATCTTGATTGCCTAGAGTATGTATGAATTCACATAATTTCCATAAGCAATTTGAGCAAATAGAAATAGATAAGATACTTTAACGAGGATTTCACAGGCATCCTTTTCAAGAGTGAATGCTTGTTCTTATTCTTTCTTGTTATTTGTTCAAAATCTATATTGTAGGCCTCTAATCCAAAATTCTCTTTTAAGTGGTAACATGGTTTTCTTTCATGAATATTTTAATGTTTTCTTTAATTTTGTAAATTGCTTAAATGTACATGGTACTTTCAACTTTACCTCGATAATATATTTAATAATATAATATTTTCTATATTATCTTGCAGTCGCATCTTGTTCTTTTCTTGATATCTCAAATTATCAAGGTACATTTACAAGAGCTTTCATAATTACTTTAGCTGGTAGGAGCAATGATCTAGTATGGTGTAATTGATTTGCATTATATGTATAATCATGTCAAAAAATCCATGTTGCATTCACAAGAATTTTTATTTCATTTTCCCGTGATATGGAGTTTTACAATTATTTTTAGTCTTGGCATAAGGAGGATAACATTGGTTGCTTCTCACCTATCTAAAATATTTTAGTATGACAATATTCTAAAGTGTTGATGATTGTTCAAATTCAGATTCAATTGCTAGCAGACCTAAGTTTGAATAAAACGCCTAAACTTGTTGAGTTGATTGATGATAGTAAGGTTTGGAAGAAGACATTCATTCCTCTGCGCTTTATCAGTCTTTTTGAATCTTATGCTATTATTTATGAATTCCAATCTTTGTTGGATGCTGATAACATGCTTTTTTGAATCAAATTTATAAGATCATGTGGAGGAGCTCATGAATCTACCACCTGACAAGGTTTTGTTGAAATGGATGAATTTCCATCTTCAAAAGGCAGGTGAATGAAACAAAAACTCCCCTTGAGGAAAAAAATGAAACTTCATGAAAAGATGAAAATGTGTTTTTGGAGTAATAACTAGAAGATGGCATTGAAAGAAGTCAGTCTCTCTTTTCAACTTTATGGATTTCACCCTATTAAAGTACATATTTTTCTTCTTCACAACATTTTTGTTAACATGTAAATTATCTAATATCAATATATTGTTGCTTTTATTGAAAAACAAAATATACACTTCTAACTTTTAGTGTTCTTTAGTTCACAAAGAACAACTAAGGATTTTTAGCCTTCTAATTTTTGTTAGTTAACCACCTACTGCCTCTGAATTCCTCAGTATGACTCCTCTTTCTCTTTCATGATTGATAATAATTGACATTGTGAATAATAAATAATTGTAGATGGACAAATATGTTACCCATGGGCATGGGTTTCGCCATGGTTATATCTTACATTTGTTGAGCATGGTTATTAAACATGCACAACTCCTTGTTGTGCATGTTTAATAATCTCTATCTAG
Organism: Sequoia sempervirens; assembly: GCA_007258455.2. Lineage (NCBI taxonomy): Eukaryota > Viridiplantae > Streptophyta > Pinopsida > Cupressales > Cupressaceae > Sequoia > Sequoia sempervirens. The sequence goes on along the minus strand of VDFB02086081.1, from coordinate 69,592,356 downwards.
CAATCTCCTAATATGGTGTGAATCTTTTTTTAAAACTTCTGCTTCATTAGAATGGTGTGAAATTGGAAGGTTGGGTTTTTCCTTATCATATTTTTCACATAAATCTTCCTATTTCATCAGAGATACAGGCTCTAACACAAAGTAAATCCATTTGCAAAGCAAGAAGCTTGGGAACAACATCAGATTGGTATGGTAAATATTGTTCAAGTTTTATTTCATAAACTTCAACCGACTTTCACCATAAATTCAACCAACAAACATTTGGTAGGATTTATATTTTCCTTGCTATATCCAAACATATCTAAAAAGATTCATTTCACTTTTATGATCAAAGTTATGCATGTCTTCTGAGCTTCTTGATTAATGTACATATATTATATGAATAAACTACTTTTAATTTTCATTTTACTGCACTGAAATTAAATAAATCCTCATTTGCAATCATCAAACCACATGGAAGGAACATTGTTTCCTTTTATTTTATTCCTGACATAGCAACAACTAAAAGTTTTCATGTTATTTTCAAAATTGTTGGTTATTTGATGCTAGCTTAACTTTTCTTGCAATGGTTGTATAGGATGAAAACAATAGCCATATCAAATGCCTTTTGCCCAAGTCCTACTCTCTCAAGGTTAACAATCTCAATCTCACTAATAGTGATTACTAAGAAAGGTAATTCCACTAACTCTACCCAACAGTTTACCGTAGGAACAATAAAAGTAGATGCTTTGAGAGGAACTCCATGAAAACCAAGCTCTCTAAATGGTATATCAAACTCTAGTTCAAAGTATTTTAGATGAGGTTGCTCCCATAGCTCTATTACTTGCTTGACAAATCCTTGAAACTCTGCATTGATTTTATTTTTCTTGTCCCTCTCTTGTTGTTCTTCCTTAATTTCATCAAGATCATGCATTGACCTTCTTGACCCTCCTAAAGTTTGGACCACATCCATTACCTCCACATAAAACTGGACATCCTTGGTCTTCTTGGTTCACACCATGATATGGTTATGTAAATGAAAATGAAGCAAAGTAATCATCTCCTTCTCCACTGGTTGGAAGAATGCATGCTTAATGTTTTGATACATGATATTAGCTCTCTCTTCTACTCTCATAGTTGAATACCAAAATCCATTATGGTGGGCCTCCAGAGTTCCAATCATCTTTCTTCCTCTTCCACCAAATGCTGGCATATTTTACTAATGTTTATTAGAATTGTTGCATGTTTTACATCATTGGAATGACATATTAGTTGTAACTTTTTTGAAATTTTATTATGGTATGTGCACTTTGATATGATGTAATATGATTATGGTTTCATTTCATATGTTGTAATATTAGATATATAACAAAAAAAAATTATTGCATGAAATAAATAATAAATTTTCATTTTAAATGTTTTTTTTTTGCAAAACACAGGTCTTCCAGAAGATCAAGATGATCCTCATGATATAGATCTAGAATATGTTGGTTTTGGTACAAATCACATGGCAGAGGATCATGATGACACAAATACAGAAGACATTGAAGCCGATGATGATGATGACGATGATCACGATGATCATGATGATGATGAGGCAGTTGTTGGTAGTAGCCAGTGACATTCATGATCATATAGACTACATCATGGATCATTGTTGATATATTGTTATGATGCCTATTTTCATGGTTACTATCATATGTATCATTTTCACGGCCTACAGTACCATATTATTGAGTTGTATCATTTTGACATGTATCATTTTGACTTATATCATTTGGACCTATATCATCCTGACTTGTATCATTTTGAGTTACATAATTTATCATTTTTACTTATATCATTTGTACATGTATCATTTTGACTTATGTCGACTGTTGGACATGTATCATTTTGACATGTTATTGATCTACTGGCATATTTGACTTTCACTTGTTTTAGTTATATATGATGATGATATTATTAGTATTGACTTATCAATTTATATATATTGAAAGTGGTCGATGATTTTTGGATGGATATTTATTACGTATGATGATTTTAATTTACTCAGGATGGATGTTATCAAATTCAATTAAATTATAGATATTTCACTCACTTGTTTTAATTATAGATGATGATCATGTTATAATAAATATCTTGTTATTTAATCATATGAGTTAAATAATTAAATTACTTACTCTATAATCATATGAGTTATTTAAGAGGCACGATATATTTAACTAATTAAATTGAAATAAAACATATTAAATTAATAAATGGAAGCAAAACAAGAAGCATTTTTTGAAGCAAAAAAGGAAGCAACAATGGAATCCAAACTAGAAACAAACTAGAAGCAATCTTGGAAGCAAAACTTGGCGTTATCTAGGAAGCAAAAACAAAAGCAATTCAGGTTGCAAACAAATAAGTAATAATGGAAGCAATTTTAGATGCAACAAAAGATGCAATAATAGAAGCCATATTAGAAGCAACAAAAGACTCAAAAATGGAAGAAAAGCTAGATGCAATAAGCGACATTATATTAGAAGCAAAATTGGAAGCAAAATTGGAAGCAACCCTAGCAGCAACACAAGAAGTAGAACCAAAAGCAAAATCGGAAGCCAAACTGGAAGCAACAAAAGTCGGCACTAAACTTGGCACTAAATCTGGCTCTAAATCCGACGCTAAATCTAGCACCAAAGTGAAATGCAGTTTGGTGCTGATTTTTACACCAACAGAAGTGCCCAATTCATGAACTCAAATGCACTAAAATTTGGCACTATTTTAGGCACTAATTGCCTATTTTTTTGTAGTGATATAACCAAGATTCCATTTCATTACAATAATTCAAAAGTTACTTCAATACAAGAATGCATACATTTGCATACATAGCTCAATGAGCTTTAGAACAAATAGTTGTAAGACGGTCCAGGATTATTCCTTTCAAATCTTGGTTCTTTTTTCACCTATTGTGGAGGAGAAGCATCACTCAGGTGCTTGTTCACCAACCATGGACTCTTAATGCGGTCCCTCGCACATTCAACATTCGATAGAAGACCCTTCCCTTTGACGAAGAGATTGGTAGAGTAACCAATAATGACTACCAACTGAGCATAGTGTTGTGTCCTACATAACTAGAACTTTGTAATCCCACAATATAGAACTAGCATGTAATACTGGATCATAGTGAACTAACAGTGGAGCCAAAGGTCATCACACTAGTTTGGCCAAAGTGTTTCATTCAGTATGTTCTACTAAGGGTCATCTATCGCATACACTACTTAGGGCCGATTTGACTTAAGGCCATCTTAAACTACGCATAGGTATTTCCTTCAATGGATAATCTATCATCCTAGAGATAACCTATCACCATTTTAATCTACTTGGAATAACCTACTTAACAAGTAAGTACATAACCTCCTGAGTCCCATACTGGATTAACTATCCTAGGAGTAAACACAAGCTAGTTTAGTTAAATCAATAACTTAGCTAAGTGTATCACAAGTGCCTCATATGTTCAATCATACCTAGTATATAATACCTATGAAAAACATCAAATTCCTATTATGGAGAACTTAAAAGCACATCATGAAAATAGCATAATAGCTTCAATTTCCTTTTTCAAAGACATTCTATGTTTTTCTAAATGCACGTACTGGAAAAGATAACTCAAGCATACATGGAAAACACATCATTCGTAAGTAAAATAACAAAGAAGAAGGTCCTCATGCTTGTTATAACTTATCCAAATATTTTTCAGCAATGTAGCCTTTTCCAAGAACAACGAGCTTAATAATAGCTTCTCTAGAACGTCACAATGATCTCTAACTCTCAAGTTGATAGTTCACTTCACTTAAGTAACAACTCTCTCACAAATATATAGAGTTCTATCTCTCTTTCTCACAATAAATTAGAGCAGGAAATAATGCAGTATAAAGACTTGCAAGAGAAATGCAAAGATGTGTCCCTTCAAATGAAATGGCTCTGCTATTTATAGAGCAACTTGGTAACTTCTTAGCCTATAGTTTAGGCATGATAATGGACAATAAACTCCATGAAAATCAACACATGAAACTCAAAAAAAAGGTGGCGATCAAACAAGCTCATTCTCAGCAAAATCATCTACAAATTGACTTGCAGTATTGACAACAATTAGAGAATTATTCAAATTTGCATATGCTCAATTCGAATTATCTCATGCAATAGACATCTACAACAATTGGGTTTCCAGATTTGGTGCCAAATCTATCCACACTCCTCACTGTTGGCATAGTTTTCCTTGCCATTTAGAAATAGTCAACTACCAATTCGTAACACTAAGCACTATTGACTTGGTTTGGAGATGAGTTGACTAAGGTATTCAATTTGTTTGACAGAGTCATCAATAGATGTTTTAAACATGGCAGATATGTTTACCAAGTCAAAGTTAATATTTATCATAGGTGTTGACTAAGTTCATGATTTGCATCGACCCATGACAACAACACCAAATGCAATACAAATGCTTCATATCGTGTGACAGTATGATTGAGAATTGGCTTCAAAACAACCATAAGTAACTTTCATTTGGCCTCCAATATCTTAGTCATTTATAACTATTTTTGGCCTTTAATATCATAGTCATTATTGACTACAATTAGCCCTTATAAATCGGCTTCTATTAAAGTAAATGATAGTCGATAAATAATATATATATATATATACATATATATATATATACATATACATATATATATATTCCATCATATATTAATATATATATATATGTACATATACATATATATATATATATATATATATTTATATATACATATATATATTTATATATACATATATATATATACATATACATATACATATATATAACATTAATATATATTTACATATATATCACAAGCCATCAATGTAAATATTTATACAATATTTAGACAAGTATACATTCAATATAAATATATAAATGAGTACAAGCAAGATAGTATTTGTATATAATAAACACAATATATTAAATGTATGCATATATACATATGTATAAAAGTATATGCCTCTATGTACATGTTTATGTAGGTATATCTATATCGATGCATCCATATGAGTGTGTCCATCCGCCAATGTACATGTGTATTGATACACATATACATATGGATACGTGTATATACCATACATATATATATATATATGTTCACATTCGATTCACATATAACCATTCATAATTACCATCATATTGATAAGTATTTACATGTAGTACATCTATACATGTGCATATATATATACTTACTCCACGTATGTCCCACTTATCAATATAATCGTAATAGTACAAGAAAGTTTTCCAAAGCTCAATCAAATAAACATCACCCAATAATGCATGAAGTAGTAAAAAAGACTCTATCAATGTAGACATATCGACTAAGGATGACTTAGTAACTTCCCACAAACTAAATTAACTCAATCATTCTAATGTGGTGTGTGTATGCTCAGATAGTTTACATTACCGGTTACCTGACCAAGATCTTCTCCCGAATGATACTTACCCTCCGCCTGGAGGAATGAAACATGTACCTGCATCCACTGACACATGCACACAACAATCAATTATTCACAACACATGCAGTATACATAAAACATCTCCAAAGTTAGAATAATAATTCAATAACCATCCATTCACATAAATGCAATACTTTTCCATGAGATAACATCATATGATAACAAGCTACAAGCACAATTTATTCACCTCCAAAATTCGCTTTGCATTCATATTTATGCTCTGTAGTAATAGTAAATAGTAATTACACAATTGGGGTGTAACATACTCCCCCTCTTGTGAATCATCATCCCTAATGACTTTAGGTAGCATTATAAAACATAATAACAAACAACATATTGTTTCAAACATCCTCATAAGCATTAAGAATATGAGGAAACTTTTGATGAATTTCAACATAGTCCTCCCAAGTAGTTGAGTCTTCTGCATATTGGTCCCATTGGACTTTGCACTGCAAGACTTCTTTGTTATGCAAGCATAGCTTACGTGTTTCGAGCACCTTGATAGACTCAAGAGTTACTACTTCGGGGTCCAGTACCTGTAAAGCAGTCCAATCAATCACATGATTATTACCGGGTATATACTTTTTAAGGTAGGACACATGGAAGACATTATGCATTTTGGAAAGAATTGGTGGAAATGCGATCCGATAAGCTACTAGAAAACATAATGTGGGGATAACTTGGAAGACTTTCCAAATTTAATGGAGCTCTTGTGAGGTTTCACTCTCAACCACACTTTGTCACCTATGGAAAAATTGTGGGGCACTCTCTTAGCATTAGTGTAGCTTTTCTATCTATCGTAAGCTTCAGCTAACCTTTTCTTAACAATCTTAATGTGCTCATCCATTTCTACCAACATCTCTGGCCCAAGACCCACTCAATCCTCAAGTTTATCCCAACTTATAGGAGTTTGGAACTTTTGGCCATACAAAGCTTCAAAAGGAGCCATCTTTATCGTAGAATGATAATAATATTGTAAGTAAATTCCACTAAGGGCGAGTAGTCCTCCCATTTGTACTGTTGATCCAGGAAATACACCCTAATTAGGTTTTCCAATACTTGATTCACCCTTTCAGTTTTCCCATCTATTTCTGGATGATAAGCTGAGGTAATGTTCAATTAAGTCCCCAGTGCATAAAACAAGGTTTTCCAAAACTAAAATTGACTCGTGCATCTCTATTTGAGATAATCTTCTCAGGAATCCTATGCAACCTAAACACTTCTTGCACAAATTTCCTTGCTATGACATGTGCTATATTAGTTAGATTCCCTGGTATAAAATGTGTGACTTTGGTAAGCTTTTCTACTACCACAAGAATGGCATTGTGCTTATTCCTTGACAAAGGAAATCCTTGCAAAAAGTTTGATGAGGTAAAAATAACCTCATCAATATAATGGACTCAATACTTAACCTTACACCTTTCAACCAACTTTACCCTGCCAATTAATTATCTTTAGGATAAGTAATTGCATTCTTTTTGTGAATAAGCACACAATCTTTATTTCTTGAAATTAGTCAAAATAAGTTAATTTGTGTTGACTTAATCGTTTAGTTTTTGAGTATTCCACAGGTCAACTTCCACCATTGGTTACCATTCCAGTCAAAGAGGTTTTAACACAAATTTCAACACTGTTGAAGACAAGTGAATGGGCGCCAGAACTTGAGGAGCATACATGATGGACCGAGTTTTATAGTTTATGTTATTTTCAGTTCTAAAGACTTTATGGATCGTGTCGAGCCTCTTTAATATTTTCATGTCATGGGATTTAAAGTTTAATAGTTGTTGACAATCAGTTGAAGACTTTACCAATTGAAAAGTAGGATTTTGTTAGTTGCTCTCATATAAATATGTAGCTATTGAAAACAATGATATACAAAAGAATATTGTTATGTTGCCACTATGTTTTCTAAGTTATACTTTTCATATGAATAAAATGAGTTTTTCCCACCACTTTTGGAGTTATTGAATAATGTGAATGGAGTTCTTTGAATGAAGTAATTTGGAGTTACCAGAGTAGGTGATCTAAGCTAGGCATAGAAGTATCTGAGAGTTGGCCACTCAAGGGGTTGTAGATTAGATAGATAAGTATTTTACTTCTAATTTTGTACTTTCCTTTAGTAGATAATAATTTGAATGGGAATTTATTTTCATATGTGTAATTATGTCAAGATCAATCTTGGAGGTTGTATCTGAGTCTGTAGTCTTTGAATTTAGTGTCTGAAGTTCTGGAGCACCTTCTTTTAGTTGTTTCAAATTGTTACATCGTTTTCGGCTAGCTATTTTAGATTGTTATCTTTTGATTGATCAATATTTCCTAGTTTCTTTACAACCTTTACTTCTTCAACAATCTATATATTTATTAGTTTAATCATTTACATGCTTTCTAGTTTAGTGGTTATGCTTTTTAGATTCATAGTTTTCTGCTTTCTAGTTTAGTTATTTCAAGATTTCTAGATAGATGATTTCCTGCTTTCTAAGTTTAGTGGCTTCTTAGTTTAGAGTTTTATTTCAGTTTTTCAATAATTAGAAAACCTGAGAGAGATAGTCAAGTTGTCTTCTATTGCATATAGCCTTTGGACACTACCCGGTTGATATATTAATGTGTTTATTAACTAAAGTGCTATGACATAATGTCAGCCTATCACTTTTTGGTGTCATTATCGGGGAGCCTTCTTTTTCTAGTGTTAGTAGGAGATACCTTGAATACCTCTTTTAGGAACAAAAATAGTCCTTTGGCTTCTTTTCTGCATGGTCAGGAAATGAGGCCCCCACAGAGGATTCATACCAAAAACCCCCCAATCGACATACCAACTACAAGTAGGGAGGAAGGAAACTCAGATCAAGAACTAACTAAGGAATTCACCAAACAGGGTCAACCTGAGACCTTCCCACATACCCCAAAAAGAGAACACATAGTTGTAGAGGAGTGTATTCCTTTTCCAATTCCAAAACCTCGCTCAACTGAGTGAATTTTTCAAGAGGATCACATTCCCTTCCACATCATGGGTGACCGTAGAAATGCCGCCAACAACAATAACCCCCACCACCACGCACATTCACTTGTCCTATTACTATCGATGCGGATGACAATACAACAATGAAAAATATCTCACTAGCCTTCTTGCCAACCTTTCGAGGTTTGTCTACTGAAGACCCTGACCAATTTCTATTTGAGTTTAAAGTCTTGTGTCAGACATATGACTACAAGAGTGATAATCATAAACTAAAGCTTTTCTCCTCCACTTTGAAAGATTCATCCATGCCCCGGTTTATGGGATTAGCTTCTTAGTCAATAACCTCATGGGATGAAATGGAGTCTACCATTTTGGAGAAATTCCAAAGTTACTGTAGGATTAGCGATAGAAAAGAAGAAATATTCAAAATAAGGAAAAATGAGGATGAAAGTCTAGAGGATTACCTAGATAGATTTATCTTCTTATCTAAGCGATGTGGTGGAGAAGTCATAAGTCTTAATATCCTGAAGACCCTATTCCTTAAAGGTCTTGATGATGAAGCTCGAAGGAGCTTGGATTTAATGGGAAAGGAGATGTGTCCCAACTGGGGTTGGACAATATTACTAAATTGTGTCAAAATTTCTCTCGTACTCAAGGAGGTATCTAGAAATCCACCCTCTTTAAAGGTTCCAATGAAATAGGAAAACTACGTGAAGAGCTAGCCAACTTCAAGGCTGACATTATTGTTCAGCTAAACATCACGTTAGACAATATATAGGCTAAAACTTGAAATCCTGAGACTTTGTCCATTTACTGCCCCAGGTGCCAAAACAAACATTTGCTAAGGGAATGCCCTTTGGACAAAGTTGACAAAATTGACGTTTGTCAAGTATGTGACAAAAATCACCCCACCAATCAATGTGAGCTTCTGAATGCCATCAAGAATTCCAAGAAAGAACACCCCCGGTTGAGGAAGAAGTCAATGTTGTAAATCAAAAAACTGAAGAATTTTTTTCCTATGGCCAGAATTTAAACCCTAACTGGAGACCTCAACCCAATTGGAACAATAATCAATGGGCAACACCCTGGCCTCATGCACCACTTCCAGTGCCACCAAATATGGGAGCTTATACTTGGGGACCACTTGAATGGGAAAATCAATCTTGGGGCAATCCTCAATGGCCTAACCATCCTCAACAGTAGTGGTACCCTCAGAACCCCATTCCTCAATGGAATCAACCTTAGCATCAGTTTTATATTGGTACAAGAAGGATGCCTACTCAACAACAAAATCTTTTACCACCTCCCCATAATACTCGACAAACCGAACAAGTTAACCAACCACCACTTTCAGCACAACCCATTACGAACCCTAAGAACAATTGCCCAAATACTCTAGTGTATTATGTTGAACAGGACAATATCACTGGACTTAGCGTAATACAATGTGGAAACTTGCAATTGAGGTCTAGAAAAACACTTTCGCAACTGACTATTGAAGAAATTCTAGATGAACCTATTAAGAAGTCTGCTAAGAAAACCACATCAACGCCCACTATCGTAGAACAAGCCCCAGAAGCTACTCAAAACAAGCTCGACCCACCATCTTCAGCTAGAGCTTTCAACCTACCTCAGGAGGAGGGGGGTTAGTCTCCAACTGAACTTTTGAAGGATTCCACTCCTAAGGATAAAATCAAAGCACCTTTTCCAGAGTGTCTAAAACCAATTACTGTGAAAGATACTCTGGAAATGACCACATCTACAAAAATTGCATTGATACAAGAAATTAAAAAGTTGTAGATTGAAGTTCCTTTGGTACAAACGATTAAGGATATTCTTGAGTTAAACCAGTTGATCAAACAATTGTGTATCAAAAATCCAAGGAGGAAACCAAAATGAATAAATACTATCCACATAAATGGTTATCTAGTTGACTTGTTGGCTGGGACGACCACTGCTTTGAAATATGACGATCTAGGTAGTTCACTTATAATAGTAATAGTTAATGAGGTAGCAATACCTAATGCTTTGGTGGACCTTGGATTAGCCATTAACGTAATGATTGTTGATGTGATGGAAAAACTAGGACTTACTAATTTATGTCCCACAACTACAGTCTTGCAAACGAAAAATCAATCCATAGCTATTCCCAAGGGTGTCATTGAAAATGTTCTTGTTAAGGTGGATGGATGGGAATATCCAATGGATTTTCAAATAATTGAGCCCCTTACACTTAAAGACAATTATCCAATAATTCTCAGACAATCATGGTTGGCTATTGTTGCAGCCAAAATTGACTATAGAGAGGGGGATGACTATTTCACATGGACCTAATAGAAAAAAAATGTTTTTGTATCCTCCTGCCAAGCCTACCAAATACAATAAAGTATGGGTTGATGAACCAGAAAGTCCCAACGGACAAGAAAATTTGGCTTCACTGGCCATGTTAGTCATCAAACAACATGGTGAGGAATTAGAGGATGAATTGGAAAACAATGTGGAAATTCTTACTATGGATTCAAGTGGTGAGGAGATGATGGACGTAGAAGAGATCCTAGGACACCCAATCAACATAGATCACCCAAAATTTGATAATGCCAATTGCATGGGATTGCCTTGTCCTTTGAAAAACTTAGTTCCAAAAATGCACCATTTCTTTGCAGATGTTGCCAGGCTTAATAAAACCATACCTCATAGTTGTCCTCTTAACACCTTGATAAGGCCCATGTATACTATCACATCCAACCATTTGGGAGTTAAAACCATTATGTCGTTGCTAGGAAAAACTTTGAACATTAATAGTTGGTTGACTGAGTCAGAAGAACACAAATTGTTCGACAACCTGGTGAATAAATCTAAAGCTTTCACTTGGGACTATACATATATGAGAGGAATACACCCCAGTGTGTGTACTCATCATATCTATACTGAGGATGTTCGACCTGTTCGTCAACCAGAATGGTGACTCAATCCTGCTCTGAAAGACATCGTGAAAAGTGAAATTGAGAAACTCCTACAAGTAGGATTTATCTGCCCGATTTCTGATAGCAAATGGGTGTCACCTTTGGTTGTGGTTCTAAAGAAGAATGAAAAGTGGAGAGTGTGTGTAGACTATAGGGAACTTAACAAAGCAACACGCAAATATTATTTCCCTCTACCATTTGTAGACCAGGTGCTGGAAAACTTGGCCAAGAGGAAATATTTTTCATTTTTCAACAAGTTTAGTGGTTACAACCAAATATAGGTAGCAACAAAAGACCAAGATAAGATGAACTTTACTTTCCCTTGGGGGACATTTGCATATCAAGTTCTTCCTTTTGGGCTATGTAATGCTCTTGCAACATTTCAAAGAGTTATCTTGGCTATATTTGTTGAGTTAGTGAATGAGTGTGTGGAAGTTTATATGGATGACTTCGCTGTATATGGTTCAACCTTTGATGAGGCCCTCAAAAATATAGATAAGGTGTTGAAGTGATGTGAGGATCATCATTTGTCCCCAAGCCACGAGAAATTTCTGAGAATGGTGGAACAAGGAATAGTGCTGGGACATCATATTTTAGCTAAAGGGATTAAGGTTGATCCTAAGAAAATTGAAGTAATACAATAACTCAAAATCCAAAAAACCCAAAATGATGTTAGAAGTTTCTTAGGGCATGCTAGATACTATCAAAGATTCATATAAAATTTTAGCAAAATTATAGCCCCTATGTTTTCCCTTCTTCAAAAGAATGTAGAATTCATATGGACACCTGAGTATCAATCATCATTTGAAATAATCAAGGAGAAACTCATCTCTGCTTCTATCTTTCATGGACCTAATTGGAACCTTCCATTCCATATCTATGCTGACGCATCTAATGATGCCATTGGAGCGGTTCTAGGACAAGAAGATGAGAATGGGGGAAAATGTGCCATATATTTCATCAGTAAGAATTTGACCCCAACATAAAGGAATTATACCACAACGAAGAAAGAATTCTTGGCTGTAGTTCATGCAATCAAGAAATTTTGACATTATATCATGAGATACAAAGTCACAGTGTACACATATCACTCAACCATCAAATACCTCATGAATAAACCTATAGTAAATGCAAGGATAATTAGGTGGTTGCTTCTTCTCCAGGAATTCAACGTAACAATTATTGACAAATTGAGGAAGTCCAATGTAGTTGCAGATTTCTTATCCTGGATTAAACATGATGGTGATTATGCTCCAGTATAGGATGAGTTTCCAGATGAAAATATGTTCGCCATCTCTACTAAAACCCCTTGGTTTGCCGATATTGCAAACCACTTGGCCATTGCATAAGTACCACCTCATTTTTCATCAAAACTAAAGAAACGCCTTGTTAAAGAAAGTGCCCTTTCAAATGGATTAATGGGATCCTATTTTGATGTGGACCTGATATGGTTCTACGATGTGTTAGGGCAAATGAGACCTATAGTATCCTTAAAGTCTGTCATGATGATCCTTCTGGAGGGCATTATTTTGCTAAAAGCACAATTCACAAGATTTTGGGACTAGGATACTATTGGCCTTCTATGCATAAGGACATCAAGAAATATGTTCGCAGATGTGATGAATGTCAAAGAATAGGAAGACCAATTGCATCTAATGAAATTCCCCTACAACCTCAGGTATTCCTTTAACCATTTGAAAAATGGGGATTGGATTTTATTGGCCCTATAAACCTTCCTTCACAAGGAAAATAATACATTTTGTTCTATATCGACTACTTGACCAAGTGGGTAGAAGTGCAAGCCCTATGTGTTGCTAGGGAGGAACAAGTAGTTGATTTCCTTTACAACGAAATTTTCCTCGGATTCAGAGTTCCTTGGACAATTGAGATCAGGGCCCCCAATTTATGTCTAAAGTTTTGTTAGCCTTCACAGATCATTTCCAGGCGAGTCACAAGAACTCCTCACCTTACCACCCTCAGGTGAATAGATAGTTTGAAGTCACTAACAAGGAATTGGAAATTTTTTCAACAAAAACAATTTCATCAGGAAGAAAAGACTGGGCTCAAAAACTACCTGAAGTTGTTTGGGCTTACAACACCACTTGGAAATCAACTACTGGCTATAGTCTATATGAGTTAGTTTTTGTGAAGAAACCCCTCTTTCCCATTGAATTTAAACTCCAAACCCTTAGGACAACCATGGAGTTGGGTATAGATCTTAAATGAGCCCAAATCGAGAGAGTTTTACAGCCTAGTGAACTAGATGAACTCCATTTGGATTTCGTCCATCAAAATGAGCTAGTCCAACAATAATGCAAGGTTTGGCATGATAAACATATCAAGGAGAAATAATTCCATAATGGGGATTGGGCATTATTGTTCGCTTCCAGATACAAGGATCATTAGGGAAAAATCATAACGCATTGGCTCGAATCATATGAAATTTCTGAGGTATTTGCCAATGGTTTGGTCCAGCTGAAACCCATTGATGGTGATGCCTGAACTCTCCTAGTTAATGGAAATTGATTACACATCTACCATAAGCCTGTTAATAAAGAAGAATTTACAAAAATGGTAGAAATGTAGGGAGAAATCCAGTGCATTGACTCTGCTATAGTAGAGTCAATAAAGTTTTTCCCATAATAAATGCCAAAAACAAAAAAGTGTGTGTGTGAGTTTACTTCATTTCAGAATGATTCTTTCAATTTCTTCATAACTTCATCATTTGGATTTGGCAAATTTTTTTCTATATTTTGCAGGACTTCATCTCTTTGGTAAACATAAATTTTGGCGCACCCTGCTATGATGCTCCAAAACTTGTAGGCTTAGTTGTTGTGATGCTCTGAAACTTGTTGTTGCTATGCTCTAGAACCTGTACAACTGACTTGTTTTTCTCCTCATTCTAATCCTGCATTCTGATGCATCACTCAATGATGCTTCGGGAAGCCAAAGGCCAAAATGTCACTGTTACCAGATTTTCACCTACAGGTTCAATCAGGTAGAACCTTCTAAAATTTCATACAAATCGTACATTTGTATGCCTCCCTATGTTACATTCAATTATACAAATGAAATAACCTTAAAAGATTACAAGAATTTAAAATCATTACATTTATATAAATGTATGAAATATAGAAATATTGTACAAATCTTTTCCGAAAAATGTAATCTTTATTGAATGTGATAATATACATGTGTTTCACACATGCCGTGAAAACTGACTTTTCCTATTCAATATACATCAAGGCTAAGTTATACATGAATAAGTAAATGTTTAAAGGAAAACATATAGGGAGGATGACCAGTCATTGCCTGAATGAATGGTTCTTGTTGGCTGGTCTAGTTTCTATTATGTTTCCTTGCTCCTCATAGCTCCTTCTAGTCCTTAGTGTTATGGTTTTCTGCATAAGATGATAAGCAATGGGTTAGAACTATGTTCTAAGCAATGAAAGGTCATACTCCATACATGAACATTTACCTATCCATCCACAAGTTAGTCTCGATGTGCATTAAATAAGAAATGCATTAAATAAGAACATCCATATGCTGATTATATTAGAGAAAACTTTGAAACCATCGAGATATCACATCAAAGTATGCATGTTTTTCTAACTCATTTGTTTCATGTGCAGAACAGGTGCAATTATTTATCTGATCAAATATGAGTGGGGATAAATGTGGCTCCCACAAGGGTTGAGCTTAGCTCATAATAGGGTATGCATACAGAAATATCCTAAGTAAATGTAGATGTGATTTATCATTTCTCATTAACAGCTACAATAAGAGTACAATGTGTTTTAAATCATGAGCACAACTGTTACAAGCTCATAGTGCTATAGCAGATTGTTGAAAGAATAATAGGAGATGCTAAAGAGCATGGAGAAATCTTTTCTTGTTGAACAGTGTCATGATTAAGATCATATTATAAAGGTTCATCTCATAGATAGCTTATTTTGTTCATAATGATCATATGCAATAGAGAACCATCAATTGCAATTTTGCATTAACAATACCATGCTGATATGAACAAAGATGAAAATAGCAATATATAATTATTACCTTCATGAGCAGAAGGATTATCATGGTATACTATATAAGATAGATCTATTGAAAAGCAGTTTGATATCAAAAAAAACAATCATCAATAGGATTGAACTGATCAATACAGTCGAAGTTGAAGGTGTATTTTACTGGCAAACATTTCCAGACCTAGCTAAGACCCCAAGAGCAATATGGAGCTAAAGGCCTTTTGTGAGTTATAGGAGTAATGAGGATCCTTGAATGAAAGCAGAGTATATTGTACACAATATCATGATGCAAGGCAAAGGAATTTTATATGATATTATTACAGTCATGAATGGGTTTTAGAGTTCTAGAACATTCAAAAGATCATAATTTTAGGTTAATATCTAAATTCAAAGTGAGATCCAGAACAGTCAATACAAAAGGATGAAACAGTCACCTGTTTATGGACAATAATTATAAATCTTGTCACCAAAGCTTCAGTATTTTGATATTGTCTTTTACCAATGACAACAGTAAGCATGGATAGGTTAAGACTAAGGTATCTCTACAAGCTTTTTACTGTTTATAAATATTCACTGAAGCTCAAAGATTTGGGTATTGTCAAGTTTTTATTTGAGCTTAAATTTCTGTTATTATTTAAAGGTGACCATACTGAGTGCTGCAAAAGAAGAGTTCATTGTATTCGCAACATGGTCAATACTAATACAATGACTCACTATTGCTAATGGAAATCAAATACAATTGCAATAAAGAGAGGAACACAAATGAACAATAAGCTTTTATATGTTCAAAAAAGTTTTCAAGGAAAAATAAGGAAATCATGCTAGACTAAACAATTCCATCAAAATGAATAGACACAATCACATCATATGGTGATTTATGGAAGTATAAACACACAGGAAAGGATGAAGAACAGTAATGAAACATAAGCCTCTAAGAACATAAAAGGTGGAGTATTTGCATTGTGATCATAATCACATATCAACTATAAATAGTGTCATTAGTTATAGTTTTATGTAGCAATTAAAGGATAGGATATAAGAGAAACAAAGACACATCCAAAGTTTCAAAGAAAACTATCATGGCATTTTAACAGATCTCAGCAAAGGAGCCCTGACGATTCATCATAAAAGGGAGTGTTTCATAAGATATTATAGTTGGTAATGCTCTGGTGGACATGTATGCAAAAATGCGAAAAGCATAGACAAGGCATGTGAACTGTTTGACAGAATGCTTAAAAGAGATGTAATCTCATGGAATGTTGTGATTGCTAGTCATAGAAATTTATTGAATGAGGGCTACACATTTTTCAATCACATGAATAACCCTTATTACATCACACCTACAATTGACTATAATGTGTGCATGGTTGACCTTCTTACCCGTGCTATGCAATGGCATTGAATTTTTTGCAGACCATTTTTCAGCTCACAAGACAACATTTTCTTCTTCAAAGGAATATTATCAAGAAAATGTAGAAACCTCAATGAAATAGGGTGATACCATGGCTATAATAACAATATATAGCTCGCGGCCATAAGGAAATGCAGAGTTTTGCATGAAAATGACTAAGGAAAATAGAAAGAAAGTTCAAAAAAAAGATTTTATTCATCTTTATACGAAGAATGGCTCGATTTCGAGCATTTTTATCTATAGGATATGATAGAAGATTCAAAATGCCTTTGGGAATGCTTACCCAGCTGTTGAAGCCATTTTTTGTTGAAGAATCTACCCGAAAATTCACCAGAACCTCCATGAATGATGTCTATAATAGAGATCTCCAGAAAATGATGGCGGCGCTATAAGTTTGCTAAAGTGTAAGGTAAAGAATGAAAAGTAAAATGAATAGTTTATTCCATTTTACTTTAGGGTTTCCCAACCCTAATATGCTAACAACTAAAGGCTTTTTGCCTTTTTCTTTATTTTGCAAGTATTAACTATACCTCTTCATCTATGTTGTCGGCCTAGGGCCCCTTTTGTGAGTCTTTTACCTTCTACATTTTTGCATCGATCATTCAAATGCAAGTTACTTGGTCAAATGTAATTTTTATGCAAAGTTAGTATGTACGTTGAGGAACTTAGTGTCTTTATGCTTAATGAGAGCAAATAGGATAATTAAGTTAGTTTGTTGACTGAGAGAGGACAAATTGGAGCATGTGCTCATATAACTAAGTAATGGTGAAAAGGGGGAGTTGTAATTGAACTTTATGCTTTTGCTAGCATATAGGGAGTTAAGAATTAGTTTGCAAACATTAGGAGGGTATTTAAGAAGGTTTTATTGCCTTTGTAAGCTTTTTGAGGGTGGTTTTATGTGTCATCTTGATAGACTTGGTCAAATGTGACTTTTTCACCCATTTGGAGCCTCTTTAAAGAAGAATCGGTTGCTACTTTTTAGGCTTTTGAAAGCATACGAGTTCAAGAGCTTCTAGATCCTATTTTAGTGGATCTTACTTGGAGATGGTTGAGATATTCTCATTTGTAACTCATTATTCAGTAGTTCTGGAATTGTACTTTTCTGCCTTGTGACTTTTACAGTCCTTTGCCAGATTTTACAAATTTTGTAACTCATTTTGGACATGAATTTCAGAAAAGACCTTGAAGATCAGTGCTTGAAGCTTTTTACCCTCTTATTCTTGCAGAGTTGTGTGTTATTAAAGTGATTGATCAAATCACATGTGAGGTATTTTAACCTCCTTGTAATTTTGTCTCATATTTTATGCATTTTCTGCAAAATTAATTTTTATGCAGGTTGGAAACTGTGTTTAGAGATTGCACATAATTTTTAGATTGTGAAAATAACCTTTCCCTTCTGAAAGATCGGTCAATTTAAGCCTTTTTTTGAAATATTTATGCATAAAACTTACTGAAATAAGTTGTGTAAGTGCTTTATTTTCATTCATTGAAAAACAAGTGTTTATCTCTTGAAGTTTGCAAGTCTTTATCAGTTAGGTGTATCACCATAGGGGATAGTATTTATCGATTTAGTTTTACTCATTTTTAGTATTCCTTCTCCCTTTTCCTAACAAATCAGTAGTTTTAGGTGATAACCCAACTAGGAAGTCGGCCTTATCCGGAGGTTCATTTCAACTTTAGGTGACCCACAGCCTTGAAATGATCCCATGTTTCTCTAGAAAGCTCAATTTTCATAACTTTGCATAGGGTGCATTTCTACGGGATAACAGTCACATTCTTCTTCCTTCTTCTAGTGGCATCTTTCAGTGATGCTCCAGAATTTTGTTGTTTCTTCCTTCTGACGACATCTTTCAACAATGCTCTAGAACTTGTTCGATTGCTCCAAAAAAATTTGGTTGCTGCTCTAACTGCATCTTTCGACGATGCTCCAAAAATTCTTGGTCGCTACTTTGGCTGCATCTTTCGATGATGCTCTAGAATCTTTAATCTTGTTGCTGCGTTCTGATGACATCTCTCCACAATGCTCTAAAACTTTCTCTTCTTCTACCCGGCTGCATTTTTCGGCAATGCCCCAAATTTTTGTAAACTTTTTCCTTTTTTGGTATTTTGATTTTTCCTAAGTTTTGTGCATGCCCATCATTTGATTTTCCATCACCTCGAGATCTGCTCCTTAATTGTCATTCTGCCATATTATATCAAATATTCCTATAATAAATGAAATTATTATGATACCCCTTTTTGTCATAATATTTTTTGTCGTCATTCAAACCATCCCATCCATGTCATTATTATCCACTGCCACCCTCGCCAAATCATGTAATTATCTGATTACGTCAACAAAGGTGAGTGATGTTTGATTTAATGACAAGACGTAAGGTGTGTACGAATTTATTTATTTAAAGTTAGTAATTATTTTGAATAAATACTAATTAATTGGCATGAACCATTCCCTCTCGCAATTTTGAAACTTGTGCCATCGCACAATTGCTAGAAGTATGACAATGGTTGTGTAATTCCCCATGAAAAATTGTCATAATTATTCAGTAAGGATTCAAGTAAGGTGATTAATTCCTCTTCCATTGGTTATATCAAAATTGTGTCCCTTTTTCATTTGCAATTTAGCAAGGAAAGTATTACAGAGCTCCACATAATTTGGTAGAGTAGCAAGGGAAGAAAGATGAGAGGAGCCAAGAAAAAGTTTGAACCCACCTCAGCAGCTCAATTTTTGGCATTGAGCAATATTGTGGGTCTATTTCAAAAATTTGAGTGGTTGGAATTCATGAAATTTTTTTAGGGATATACAAAACAGCTGGTAAAAGAATTCGTTGAGAATTTTGTAGACAAACAGACCATGGTGCATGGGAAGTGATTCTGGGAAAGTCCGAAAATCATTACTTGTCTTTCTGGTTTTGAAAATAGAGGAATTTATTTGTGTGATAGGGCGAAAATACTTGCTAGAAAATGAACAGCAAACAAAAAAGGAGAATAACAACTACAAACACCCTACACCTCAAGATTGGCCTAAAGATTAACTAAACTAAGCAAAATGAAATATTTCACCTTGTTGAGTTGTCCTTTGGTTGGCCCTTTGATCTTCGATGTTGTATGCTCCTTTGATGGCAAGGGATGCAAGCTATAAGATGAGATGAGGATGGGAAAACAAGTGAAAATGGGTGCAAATATGAAAATTTGGCTAAGTGTGGCTCAAGAGAATTTTTTGCAAGAGTTTGGCTAGCATGAATGATCTCTCCAAAATGAGAGAAAAGAGGGGGTATTTATAGAAAATTTTAGACTCTCTAGGGAAATGGACGGTTGAGATTGAGCCACCAAGATCAAGATGTAGGGCTAAGGTGAGTTGAGAACTCACAAGCCCTCACATTTTGACATGTGGCATGTGAAGTGGCTTAAGAAGGATGATGTGGACATGAGTTGGAAGGAGAGTACATGACATGGAGGTACTACATAGTACCTTGGGATTGGGACAAGATCTCCTCATAAAGGAGGTCCTTGTCCCCATGTGGGTGAGAGGACATGTGAGGAATTAAAAATTCCTTGAAATGCATTGGGGGATTAAATGTGAATTAAAAATTCACATGGGGAAAGGAGTGCCTTCTCCAAAAAGAAAAAGTATTTAATAGGGTTGACTTATGACACATGAAATGAAGATTAGGTTGACTTAATTAAGTGATTAAGGTTGTGCAAGTTTATGATTAGACAAATTAATGACATATTAGAGGCAAGTGGGAGATTAAGAAGAGTTCACATGTGACTTGATGTGACAAGTTAAAGATCACATGGGGAAGAGAAAAAAGAATTTAATATTCCTTGGAAGGATAAAAGGAATTAAAAATTCTTTGAGAGGTTGATTAGGCTAGTTAATGAAGGATTAGATGAGGGTTAGGTGGCTAAGAGAGATTAGAGGCCAACTTGAAAAAGCTGGAGGATGTGACACATTCTAATCAAGGATTAGGCATGTGCACATCCCTAATGATGGGATTAGAAGATGGATTAGGATTAAGAAAGGGATGTGACATGTGGGGAATTAAATAAATGCCATATTTATTTAATTCATTTGATGAAAAGGGGAAGGTATTTAATTATTTAACTAGATACCTTAGGGATTAGAAGAACTTTAGAGGTATTAATTAAATAATAGTGATATTACTTAATTAATGCAAATAAGGGGATGCTTAGACGAAAGGGGATAAATTTGGATAAATTAAGTGTCCAAATTTAGGTGTCTACAATTTGAATGAAACTACCAATGTTACCTATCAAAGATTGGTAGAATTATTTCATAGGGAGGGGGAGCCTCAACCTATAATCACCATAAGTACTAGGGGACAAAACAAAGGTTTACATAGAATGTCTATTCCAGAACCTTGGAGAATTTTCGTAGCCTAGATAATCAAATATTTCACCTGTGAAGGACAAATAACTATGGTAGTGGGACCCCCTTTTCGCCTGCTAATTCATTTACGCCATGGCATTGAGGACCCTTCTCTTAGGGTTAATTTACCAACCTTTTTGTGTCATTCAATTATCTTCGTGATGGAAAATACAAAGTTGGGATAGGGCCCCTCAAACATCACAACCTTAAATATAGTTGATATGTAAGTATCATTCTCACAAAAATCCAAAAAAAAAGTGGCAAAAGTTTTTGTGAAAATTTGAAAAGGTGGAGTTTGAAAGACCACTTGAGGAGGGCGAGTCCTCTAAACAAAAATAACAATCTTTAGAAGAACCCTCCTCTAAGGCCGTAGGTGCTCCTGAATCCCAAAAGACCTCAACGACTCTTAGCAGCAATGCGCCAAAAACTTTTCTAGATGTATTAGAAACCCTAGGACAGTTAGGGGATGTGGAAATTGTGCATTCTAGAGAAGAAGAGCCTCCTCGCAAGAGGAAGAAGCGAAATAAAGTAAATTTTCGAACAACCCCTCCTCTATGGACAAGTAAGAGGTTGTCTGCGGGATCCATTGAAACCGAACCCTATGACATAGGAAGTACTTCCAAAAAAAGAGAGGCTAGGACTCAAACAAGGGAGTATGCACATGCAGAGAAAATTGTTGGGTTGCAAATGAGATACCCCCATAGGAAGCCTTTCTATTTCAAGGCACAGTTTCTGGGTGTTTGACTTAGAGAGGAGTTACAAATAAAGTACAATAATAACCTTTGGATGTGCTATGATCACTTTCAAGATCAAGGACCAAAGTTGATGGGCAAAGCTTAGGATGCATGTGAAAAACAGTATACCCCTCTTCCTATGTATCTTAGGAAAAGAGAGGTAATCTCACCTCTTAATATTAACTGGTCCTATAGAAGGGCAGTAGCCTTGGCCAAAATCCTTGAGCAATTAAAGGTTAATTGGATTGGCATGAGGTATAGACCTCCTATACTTCTTTCACCACCCCTTGCAGCATATACCAATACAAACCAGAGTGATGATAGTTTTGCAAGATGGGTACAAAGGGTCACTTTTCATCAGGGATTTTTGAGGGATCTAGAGGAATTGGATACAGAGGCAGATGACTTGTATGATCTTAGTGCCAAGTATGGGGAGATGAATAAGGGAAATGAAGGACAGGGAACACACCAGAGAGTCGGAGGACCTGTTCGGGCTTAGGAAGGGAAGCAAATGATGAGGTAAAAATAACCTCATCAATATAATGAACTTAATACTTAACCTTACACCTTTCAGACAACTTTACCCTACCAATTAAATATCTTTAGGATAAGTAATTGCTTTCTTTTTGTGAACAAGCTTACAATCTTTATTTCTTGAGATTAGTCAAAATAAGTTAATTTGTGCTAACTTAATGGTTTAGTTTTTGAGTATTCCACAAGTCAATTTCCACCATCGGTCACCATTTCAGTCAAAGAGGTTTTAATGTAGATTTCAACACCGTTGTAGACAAGTGAATGGGTGCTGGAACTTCAAGAGGCATATAGATGGGCTCAAGGTTTTCTAAGTTATACTTTCATATGAAATGAATATACCACTTTTTTCATTGAATAATGTGAGTGAATAATGTGAATGGAGATCTTTGAATGAAGTAATTTGGAGTTACCAAAGTAGGTGATCTGAGCTAGGCATAGAAGCACCTGAGAGCTGGCCACTCGAGGGGTTGTAGATTAGATAGATAAGTATTTTACTTATAATTTTGTACTTTCCTTTAGTAGATAATAATTAGAATGAGAATTTATTTTCATATGTGTAATTTTGTCAAGATCAATCCTGCAGGTTGTAACTGAGTCTATAGCCTTTGAATTTAGTGTCTGAAATTCTGGAGCACCTTCTTTCAGTTGTTTCAAATTGTTACATCGTTTTTGGCTAGCTGTTTTAGATTGTTATCTTTTGATTGATCAATGTTTCCTAGTTTCTTTACAAGCTTTACTTCTTCAATAATCTATACATTTCTTAGTTTAATCATTTCCATGCTTTTTAGTTTAGTGGTTATGCTTTTTAGATTCATAGTTTTCTGCTTTCTAGTTTAGTTATTTCAAGCTTTCTAGATAGATTATTTCCTACTTTCTAAGTTTAGTGGCTTCTTAGTTTAGATTTTTATTTTAGTTGTTTGATATTTAGAAAACCCAAGAGAGATAGTCAAGATGTCTTCTATTGCATATATCCTTTCGACACTTCCCGGTCGATATATTAATGTGTTTATTAACTAAAGTGTTAGGACCTAACGACAGCCTATCACTTTTTGGTGTCGTTGTTGGGGAGCCTTCTTTTTCTAGTGTTAGTAGGAGATACCTTGAATACCTCTTTTAGGAACAATAATAGTCCTTTGGCTTCTTTTCTGCATGGTCAAGAAACGAGGCCCCCATGGAAGATTCATACAAAAAATCCCCCCAATCAACGTACCAACTACAAGTAGGGAGGAAGGAAACTTGGATCAAGAACTTACTGAGGAATTGTTAGAATATCTTTAGAAGCATCTCCAATGCACCTCTTAGAAAATATTCAAAGCAATTGTAATAAAAGTGAAAAAATTGGCTCTCAAAGCTCACTATAAGTTGCAAGAAGACCTGCAACATTTTAGGTGTGAGGGAGATGATAAGACAAAAAAATGTCTCATCTATTAGTCAAATAAAAGCATGTATTTTGCTTACGTATAAAAAAAAATCATGTATTTTGCTTAATTATGAAGTTTATTAAGATTGAGCATGGTGAAGAAAGTAAGATATTTTCAATTGAGTAGTAAAGATTTCATCATATCTTGAAAATTACGATTTGGGTTCTTGAGATTTTTAGATAGAAATTCGGAAACAAGAAGGCAAAAAAACCCATTAAATTTCATGAAAACTCAATACGTGGTTTGAGAGAAAACTTCACCGGTCCGATGCTCTGGAACTTTGCCGCTCCTAAATTTTCGGAGCTAAGAAGGATCTAAGTGAAGGATCATTTATGAAGAAGTTGAACAATTTGGGCTTCTATGAGTAGTTAAGGGACAATAGTTGAGAGCATCTAGGTGCATTTACAAGCATTAAGGCAAGTTGTTGGGTTGTGAAAACAAATGGAGCATATCTAGGAGACAATTTTGGGTAGTTTGAACCTTTTTGCAAGCATCTAGGAGTTGTTTTATGAGTTTTAATGATACACAATGGAAAGGCATGACTTTTTCAGCAATCAAATATCTTTTTGGAGCTTATTTAGGGGATGCAAAATAGGCATATTTGTTTTGGATGACCAAAGAAGATTGACTCAACAAGATGAAGGAAAGACTTATCTTTTTCCCTCAACACATGTTCCTATCTTCTAGCAAGTTGTTGCACAACAATTAAGGCTCATCTTTCAGATTAGTTGAAGATAAGAATTCTATAAATTCATTGTAATCAAGGAATCAAATGGGGGAAGAGTTTTATAAAATAATAGAGTTTAGTTTTTAGTAGCAGTAGTTGTTTTGTAGTTTCATTTCTTAGCAGTCATTTCATTTCCAGTATTTCCTTTTACAAGTTTCTTAGGGAGATTTAATTACAGCATTTCATTTACAAGTTCTTAGATTAGATTTTATTCCAACAATTTCTTTCATGCATTGCCTTTCAATTCCATTTGTAGAAAAAGCATGTCGTGCAAATGATTTCTTCTCCCTCTTGCATATTGCCATGGACACTGCACTAGATTGACATTTATAATTAAATGATGAGGAATGCAATGACACTCATCAAAGTCTATATTTATTACTTGCCACTTCCTCTTTGGTATTTTGTGTGGGTATAACAAGCCTGAATGATGATGCTCTATTTTCATCCTTTGACACTCAAGACACCTAGCCATGAAACTAGCGACATCTCTTTTCATACCTTTCCAGAAGTATAATGGCTTTACATCTGCCATCATTTTCATCACTCCAGGATGTCCAGAGTACGGTGCTTCATTTACTTCCTTCCATACCATATTTCTTAATTCCTTTACGTCAGGTACATATATTCTACCTTCATATCTAAGTAATTCCTTAGGTTCAAAAAGAAAACCTTCATACCTAGAATCTTGCAAATTGCTAGTGAGAGCTTGTTTGACTTTCAAGTAATACTCATCCTCCTTGCATTTCTGCAACACTTGCCCTTGGAATTCAATTTGAATTGTTACTATAGAAGCAATATGATGTCTTTGACTTAGAGTGTCGACAACTCGATTTTCTTTCCCTTTAATATTGCTGCTATTAAAATCATAGTCAATTGTTAATTCTAACCATCTTCTATGTCTAGCATTCAAATTAGGTTGAGTAAAAAGGTACTTTAACCCGTTATGGCTAGTTTTCATCTCAAAGGATTTTCCTAATAGGTAATGCCTCCACATTTGCAATGCGTGAACCACAATTGCTAATTCTAAACCATGCGGTGCATAACTCATTTCATATGGTTTTAGCTTTCTAGATTCATAAGCAATTACTTGCCCATCTTGCATTAATACCCCTCATAACCCTTCTCTACTTGCATCTATGATAGTCGTAAAGTTACCCTTAGAATCTGGTACTTTTAAGATTGGTGCGGTGGTTCATTTCTCTTTGATTAGATCAAAAGCTTATTGACACTTCTCAGTCCATTCAAATTTCTTTCCTTTCATCTATAAAGAAGTAATCGGGGAAGCAATCTTAGAAAAGTTTGCAACAAACTTTCCATAGTACCCTGTTAGACCCATGAAAATTATTACCTCTGACACATTCTTAGGTGCAGGCCACCCCAATACTACCTTGATCTTAGCTGGATCTACAAAAATTCCATCTGTTGAGATCACATGACCTAGATAATGTACCCTCTTTTGGAAGAATGTACACTTAGAAAGTTTACCATACAACTTATGTTCTCTTAAACGTTGTAGGATGATTTCTAAATGCTTGCAATGTTCTTCCTCATTGCTAGAATAAATCAATATATCATTTAGAAAAACTAATACAAATTTATCAAGGCAATCCTTAAATACACTATTCGTCAGGTTCATAAATGTTGCAGGTGCATTCGTTAAACCGAAGGGTAAAATAGTGAACTCATAGTGTCCATATTTGGTTCTAAATGCAATTTTAAAGATATCTTCATCTTTAATCCTCAATTGGTGATGTCCATATCTCAAATCTATTTTAGAGAATACGACGGTTCCCCTCATTTGATAGAAAAGGTCATCAATGCATGGCAACATATACTTGTTCTTAACTGTAGCTTTGTTAAGCATATGATAATTGATGCACAAATGCAAGGTACCATCCTTCTTTTTAACAAAGATGACCGGTGCTCCCCAAGGTGAAACACTTGTTCTTATCAGTCCTTTAGACAACAATTCCTCCAATTGCACCTTAAGTTCCATAAGTTTAGTGGTTGTCATCCTATAGGGTACCTTAGAAATAGGTTTTGACCCTAGAACTATATCAATAGAGAAATCAAATATTCTTTTTGGAGGTAACCTTGGTAACTCATCTGGAAACACATCCAAAAATTTTCTCAATATTGGATATTTCTCCATATCCGACTTTCCAATTTCATCTATTTCACCATCTTCTAACTCCTAAAAACTTTGGATCTCCAAATCATCACTATCCTTTCCAAGTTCTTCAATATTTATGGTAAAGAGTTTACACCCTTTCTTCTTAGCTCTTATAAGTTGCATTGTCGTGATTTTTTGAATCCTAACCTCTCTAGGTATTCCTTAGAATTTTACTTGATTTCCAAAATCATCTAGGAATTCTATAGTTTTCACATGATAATCTACTTTATCCCTATGTCTCCACAACCAATTCATACCTAGGATAACATCATATGATCCTAGAGATGCGACATAAAGGTTTACTTCTGTAGAAAAACTAGGTAGTTCTATCCTAGCCTCGAATAGAGATTGATCCACCTTTGCTCTTGTCTAATTTGCATACTCTACATCCCAAGAATTTGCCATGTGTCCTACCTTCTTATATAATTGTTTAACTAATCTAGGTGAAATGAAATTCTCAGTTGTACCAGTATCAATAAGAACAGAAATAGGTAAGCCAAACAAAATACCTAGTGTTTCAACTGGAGTTACTTGGTACTCTGCTTGACGATCATCCACAACTGCATGTATCTTTTGCTGAAACATTGCCTACTGGATGGGTAATGGATTACCATATGGTCATGATACTAAAGTTTTATTGGGACACTCATTAGCATAGTGATCCCCTCTACATATAAAACATCATGTAGTCAGTCCTCTTTTCCCTATAGTTTCTCCAAATTTGTTGACATTTTCACTAGCCTTATTGGTATTACCCATATTAGAGTCATTCCTTTTACACTCTCTTTTAGACTCTTTTCCATCATTGCAAAACCTCTATACCTTTTGCCTTGGAACATTTTGCACAGGTTCCACCTTCTTCAGAACTATCTTGTTAGGAACTTCCACATCCTTCTTTTGCTCTCTTTTTTTCTTGACAAGCAGAATTATCCCTAAGCTTTTGCTCCCACTTAATTACTTTCTCATATACAAGATCCATTGTTGCTGGACCATGCATATCCACTTCACCTCTGATCTAAATGTTAAGTCCCATTATAATTTTTCTAATGCGGAAGCACTCATCTTTGTGATATATGGGAACATAGCATAGAATTCGGGTAAACTTCTCCCAATATTCATTGACTATCATGTTACCTTGTTTCAACCCCTAGAAATCTAAGAGTTTTTGGTCATAGTATAGTTGTGGTTGATACCTATTTTTCACTACAAGCTCAAACAGGTACAGCTGAATTGAATCAATTGTTGAAAGGTACATAAAATTTCAAATTTTGCTGCTAAAGTATTCATTATCCATCATAAAAATTAGATTACATTTGATTTTCAGTTTTATTATGCAAGTATTTGTAACAGAAAATTGGACATTTGCATAATAAATGCTTTTTATTCATTTTGTAAAAACTGAAATCCCGCACAAGCCGCGGTAGTAGCTGAATTTGATTATTTTAATCAAATAATGAATACAAAGAGGGATGAAATACTACACTACTGAAGATAATGCAAACACAAAGGAAGGAAGCAATTCATCATTGAATGTGATGATAAATCGTTTTACTTTTCTTCATTTGCTTCAAGCTGCACCTGCAAGATTGTGATGGTGTTAGAGCAATGATGAATTACATCCTACTTTATGCCTACACTACCAACAGGAATGTAACATGGCATTCACCAGATGATTGAATTACAAAGGCTAAAAATCAAGGAACACAAAGTTCAATGGAAGCAGCTTCGATTATTTTTACTAACTTGTTTGTTTAAATGTGCAGGAACAAGTTCATTATGTTCGTGATCATTTTCATCAGATATGTGGAGCAAAACGGGCTCCCAGAAGGGTTGAGACCGGCATATCGAAAGGACACCTCTCATTCACATCATGCTTTGAGAAGTTATCAGATATTCAATTACATTCATCAAGAAGGGACTGTTGTAATAGGAGGAATTCACAAAAGCAATCTTTAATTCATTATGATGGAAACAGATTGAGCAATTCATCTCTTGTTCATCATTTGAAATTATATCAAGAACAATTACTAATCATTCATTGCAGAAGCTATCATCAATAATGGAATAATGACCATGATCAAAGTGTAGACCCAATGTAAAATCAATCTGCCATCAATAGTAAATCATGGTCATAAATGATGGTTACAGGCATATGTATGCATGATAAAAGCTACTAGTGAAGGTACATATTCAGGATAATAAAGCATTTTAAAGGCGTAAGTCATGAGAACTCTTTAATTATAAATGCAATGATACAAAGAACAGATCAATCAAATAGAGTGAGCAATTCACAACAAGATGATGGAGGTATCATGTTCATAATGGAGTAGCAATTTAGCATTGAGAAACATCAATACAAGGATCATGATTGTAGTAATCTAAGCAAGACATCACTAAGTCAAGAATGCATGACAGATCTTGTAAGTGTAAATGATAGTTCTTTGTCTCACAAATGCAAGATCTTTACAACTACATTCAATGAGTCAGTAAGCTTTAACTGTGAGGACAATCGGGGTAATATGCTTTATGGTAGTCACTCTCCATGGTTATACATGTGAGTCATCAATGCATGAGGACATAGTTCTTTATTACACTATTCTGTGGACATTTCAGTGCATGGAAATAAGGACAAAATGATAGTAGGAAAGTGTTAATATAGAACAACACAGAGCAACAGGAGTACAATGATGAGGAGAAGCCAAATACTGAGCTTGTATGGAGATAGGGGTTTCAAACCCTTATTAATTTTTTTTTTTATCAAATGCTTTCATGGTGGCTCAAAGGCTGAGTTATAGAAGGAAGGACGAAGCCTCAATGTTCTCACAAAGCCAGTATAATACATTAATGGGTTTCACACACAGAGAAAGACCAAACTTGTTCCATTTTTACACAGGGTTTTCATACAAAGTTTCATGGCTGAGCTTTTTCATTTTTCATGCACAATGTAAAGGGAAAAACCATAGAAGAAACTATAGTGTCAAGGGTTCAAACCCTTATTCCTTTTTTTTTTTAAAAGACCTTTACATTATTCACTGGAAAAAGCAGTTTCCATGGCGGCTCGAAGACAGGTCGAGCAAGGCCATTAAATTCTCTACAAGGAAAATTTTAAAAATAAAAAATAATAGAGGCCAAGCTCTTCTTTTCCATAAAAGAAATCAAAGAAGAAAGGCGAGCTTACATGGAAGACGGAGCCAGATTCAGTATACAGATACCCAGAAGAAAATCCTCCATGGCAGCCCTAGCATTGCAAGATACTTACTATGTTGCGTCCAAGCTTTCCAGAAGGTTCTCAATGGTGGCCAAAAGTTGAGAGGTCAGTAAAAAAGTAAATCATAGGAAAATATGTTATAAATTATGTACAGTCGCGGCCTTAAGGCCCCAAAAACACATTAAAATGCTTGAGAAGACTCATATCTATGACATAATAATCTTTATCTTACCTTTCTTGTTCAAAATCTCTCAAAGAATCATCAAAATCGACAGAAAAGATGTAGGTTGAGCTTCAAACCGCAGCAGCATGGTGGCCAGCTTCTTCATGAAGCTTCTCCAAAAAGTCAATTGTGAAATACTATTTGTAGGGTTCCTCATCTTCCCTTTTGCATGGGATCGATGGTTTCTTTTACTATCTTTTGAAAAGAATAATCATGTTGTTTATTACTCCCTTGGCCTTGACTTCAAGTCAAAATTCCTAGCAATGATATGGTCAGTCCATCATGAGATTTATGAATGTTACATGTGTTGGTGGTCGACAAATATATTTGAATGGTGAATGCATATTTGAAATATATGCTAAAGATGATGCATGAGGTCCATGAGTCTTTAAGGTCAACTTCAAAGTATACCTTGACTTTGAAATATTATACCTTGCATGAATTTGAGGAGTATTTGATATTCAATTAAATATTAAAAGTAATATTATTATTACTTTAATATTTAGATAAGAAATAAGGGGTGTTATTATCGACTATTATATTTTAAAATAATCATTTGATGATTATTTTTAACATTAATTAAATGAAGGCCTTCTCAAATCCATGCAAGAATGCAAGTAAAGCTAACTGAAGAATGAGTTAATCATGCGAGTTATGGAAATTTTTGGCACTTTACTTCAGTTTCACATCAGATTATCAACTGAAGATTAATCATGCATAATACAAGGATGGAGTTTCAGTTATCATGGGCGAGTTGACAAGAACGAGGCAATTTTTTCATGCTTGGATTCACTTTTTACAGATTTCCAATTTAGTACAAGTTGCTTTTCAGTTGTACACATTGTGACTACGAGTTTGAGACCGAGTTCACTCATTTTTGCATGAGTTTGAGCTCTTCTTTTGGAGATATTTTATTTTGCTCAAGATTTGCCTTGGAGTTGTCATTTTCATACTGAAATTGACTTTTAGTTTCACCTTCATGCACTTTGGAGTTGCCTCTCATTGTATATATTGGAAAAAGTTAGTCTTTTTCCTCTAGTTCTTATTTTTCAGCCTTTGCATTCTGCAAAGTGAAATATCATGTAACTCAGCTTTCATTTTCAGATTAATACAGTAGCAGGTTTACAGGTTCAAATTATGTTATTTAGTAGAAGATTCCTTCAATTTCCAGCATTTTCAACTTTTTCCTTCAAGATTTCAGGCATCATTATTGTGTAGGATGTGATCGAAGGATTATTGTGTTTTCAGTTTTGAAACCCTTTAATTTTTCTATCTCCTTCATAAATATTTGTATGCAATTTAGTTTAAATTCACCGGTTATACTCTGTGCATGTAATTGATTAATCAATTTAGTCATGAAAACAATGTTTTCCCTCAAAATTTTATTGAATCAAAGCCTCTGTTTAAAACATTCAAGTGACTAGACTATCAAATCAGGTTGTGCAGATTAAAGTACTGAGTAATCATTTTGTGAGTCAAATTGCAGTTTAGTTTTTCTAATTAGGTGCATCACCGAATTTTTCATTTTTGCTTCATGTTTTCAGTTCAATCCCTCTTACCCTTTTCTCAGAATAAATTATTCAAGTACCAAATTGACCATCATATAGGAACCAACCTAGAATTTGGAGGTCTATCTTTTCCATAGGAATACCCACAGCCTGAAGATAGTTCCCATGTTTCAACATATTGCTGAATTTAATCATTCAAGCATTTGGGTGCAATCTGATTGACAACAGCGGTAACCATCTCTTATGGAAAATCTCTATGAATTCCCCCCATGTTAATTTCCATGAGTTAATACTAAGTTCCAACTTCTTGTTCATCCACCAGTTCGAGGCTTCTCTTGTTAACTGTTATGCACCCCACACAACTTTAGTAACCTCATCATTATTTCATATTTCAAAATACTTTTCCAATTGGACAAGCCACACTTCAGCCTCATCACCTCCAACACTACCATCAAACTTGGGTGGAATAATCTTCTTCATGTCCTTGGAAAGTTTAGAAGCCATGAGCTTCTTATTCCTTTCCTCGGAAGGTGTAGGTGATTTTTCCATTTCATGATCATGGGTTTCTTCATGTCCATGAGAAGAGTTTTCCCCCTTATGATCATTAATGGGAATATCATTCTCTACCCTATCCTTAAATATTTCTTGCTCAAGATTAGCTAAACTTGCCAAGATATTTCAAGTCTAGCCTCAACTCTAGTAGTTCCTTGTCCAACCTCTTGACTTCTGCTAGGGTTAGTTCATGTCCTCACCATCCTTACGAGATCAATTTTTAACTGAATTTTTATCCATGTTAGACTAAATTATGTTATCAACTATCTTATGGAAAACATTAAAAATGTCATTCATACACACATAAAGAATTCCACAAAAGATTAAGCACATGATCTTTTGATAAACACATAATTTTATTCATTTCATGGGAATTTCAATATCCCTTCGATTACATGGAGTGACTATTCAGATAGTCAGCTAGAGAGTATCCTTCAGATTCACTCTCTGACACATAACTTAAAGGAGTATAACCTATAGACTGAGATAGTTTTTGTTCCCTATCTTTTTGTTCATCCCTCATTTTTTCATACCTATCCCATAAAGGATAATAGCCTTTGGATTTATCATCGAATACATAGTTACGAGAGGCAATGTCAATATGGTGTTCATCAACAATGTAGTCTACCCTTTTCACAAAAAATTGTTCATGAGACCATTTCTCATCTAGCGGTGTTCGTGGTACATATCCCTCAGACTCGTTACTCAAAGAAATTACTATTACTTCAACCAATGGAAGGACTCTAGGGTCCCTAAAGATGAATGCTAGACTAACACTTCCTTTTGAGGGCATATCCCTGGAAAGCGGTAATGATTTAGACTTTTCTAGTGAGATGGTTGGTAGGTAGTTGTACATAACCTCCATCTTCATATTTCTCTTCACATCACTGATCTGAGAGAGTGCATGACTAAAGGTTTCAGTGTCACTCAACTAGATGACATTATCGTAGTTAGTTCCCTCGATTGTTCTAACGATGGATTCCCTTTCCTTCTTGGCCTTGAGGTAGCACCCGTTTTTGATTACTAACTTTCAAGCCGTTAATTTGAGATGCACCATTCTAGCACAAGAATTCACAACATTAGATAATGCTCGGAAAAAAGAATGATGAGCTCATAGGTTCTATAGCTAAACCTGGTAGCTCTGATACCACATTTAACATACTAACCCTTCAATGAAGTAAAAATTTCTAAGTTTTTACCTTTTGAGTAAGTAAACTATGTAACAAACCATTGCAATAAAAATATTATTTTCTTTATTGAGAATATACAATCAAAGATGCATTACATAATATAACTAGGATTCCATTTCATTACAATAATTCAAAAGTTAATTCAATAAAATAATGCATACATAGCTCAATGAGCTTTAGAACAAATATTTGTAAGATGGTCCAAGATCCTTCCTTTCAAATCTTGGTTCTTTTGTCACCTATTGTGGAGGAGAAGCATCACTCAGGTGCTTTTCCGCCAACCATGGACTCTTAATGCGGCCCCTCGCACATCTATCATTTGATAAATGTACCTTCCCTTCAATGAGGAGATTGGTAGAGTGACCAATCTCGAACTAGCATGCAATACTAGATCACGGTGAATTGACGGTGGAGACAAAGGTCATCACACTACTTTGGCCAAAGTGTTTCATTTAGTATGTTCTACTGAGGGTCATCTATCACATACACTACTCATGGGTGATTTGACGTAAGGCCATCTTAAACTACACATAGGTATTTCCTTCAATGGATAACCTATCATCCCAGAGATAACTTATCACCATTTTAATCTACTTGGAATAACCTACTTAATAAGTAAGTACACAAGCTCCCTCCCATACTAGATTAACTATCCTAGGAGTAAAACACGAGCTAGTCTAGTTAAATCAATAACTTAGCTAAGTGTATCACATGTGCCTCACATGTTCAATTATACCTAGTATATAATACCTATGAAAAACATCAAAATCCTATTATGGAGTACTTAAAAGCACATCATGAAAATAATATAATAGCTTCAATTTCCTTTTCCAAAGACATTCTAATTTTTCTAAATGCACATACGGAAAAAAAATAACTCAAGCATACATGGAAAACACATCATTCGTAAGTAAAATAACAAAGAAAAAGGTCCTCGTGCCTGTTATCGCTTATCCAAATATTTGTCAGCAATGCAACCTTTTCTAAGAACAACAAGCTTGATAACAACTTCTCTAGAACGTCACAATGATCTCTAACTCTCAAGTTGATAGTTCACTCAAGTAACAACTCTCTCATAAATATATAGAGTTCTATCTCTCTTTCTCACAATAAAATAGAGCAAGAAATAATGTAGTATAAAGACTTGCAAGAGAAATGCAAAGATGTGTCCCTTCAAATGAAATGGCTCTGCTCTTCATAGAGCAGCTTGGTAACTTCTTAGCCTATAGTTTAGGCAAGATAATGGACAACAAACTCCGTTCAAATCAACACATGAAACTCGACAAAAAGGTGGTGATCAAACAAGCTCATACTCAACAAAATCATCTACAAATCGACTTGCAGTATTGATAGCAATTAGAGACTTATTCAAATATGCATATGCTCAATTCAAATTATCTCATACAATAGACATCTACAACAATTGGGTTTCCAAAGGTGGCACCAAATCCATCAACACTCCTCGCTATTGGCACGATTTTCCTTACCATTTAGAAACAGTCAACTACCAATTCGTAACACCAAGCATTATCAACTTGGTTTGGAGATGAGTTGACTAAGGTATTCAATTCGTTTGAAAAAGTCATCGACATATGTTTTAAACATGGCAGATATGTTTACCAAGTCAAAGTTAATCTTTATCATAGGCGTTGACTAAGTCCATGCTTTGCATCGACCCATGACACCAACACCAAATGCAATACAAATGCTTCATATTGTGTGATTGTATGAGTGAGAATCGGCTTCAAAACAACCATAAGCAACTTTCATTCGGCCTCCAATATCTTAGTCATTAATGACTATTTTCAGCCTTTAATATCATAGTCATTATCGACTATAATTAACCCTTATAAATCAACTTCTATTAAAGTAAATGATAGTCGATAAATTTTATATATATATATATATATAATATGTTTAAACATATATCATTATATATTAAATATATCATATACATATATATAAATTCCATCATATATATATATGTGTGTGTATATGTATATATATATACATATATATAACATTAATCTATATTTACATATATATATCACAAGCCATCAATGTAAATATTTATACAATATTTAGACAAGTATACATTTGATATAAATATATAAATGAGTATAGGGAATATAGTATTTGTATATAATAAACACAATATATTGAATGCACGCATATATACATATGTATAAAAGTATATGCCTCTATGTACACATATATGTAGGTATATCTATATCGATGCATTCATATGAGAGTGTCCATCTGCCAACATACATGTGTATCGATACACATATACATATGGATATGCGTATTTACCATATATATATATATATATATGTTCACATTTGATTCACATATAACCATGCATAATTACCATCATATTGATAAGCATTTACGTGTAGTACATCTATACATGTGCATATATATGCAATTACTCCACGTATGTCCCACTTATCAATATAATCGTAATAGTACAAGAAAGATCTCCAAATCTCAATCAGATAAACTTCACCCAATAATGCATGAAGTAGTAAACAAGACTCTATAAATGTAGACATATTGAATAAGGATGACTTACCAACTCCCCATTAACTAACTTAACTCAATCATTCTAATGTGGTGTGTGTATGCTCAGATAGTTTATGTTACCGGTTACTTGACCAAGATCTTCTCCCGAGTGATACTTCCCCTCCGCCCGGAGGAATGGAACACGTACTTGCATCCACTAACACATGCACATGATAGTCAATTGTTCACAACACATGCAACATACATAAAACATCTCCAAAGTTAGAATCATAATTCAATAACCATCCATTCACATAAATGCAGTACTTTTCCATGAGATAACATCATCTGATAACAAGATACAAGCACAATTTATTCACCTCTAGAATTCACCTTACATTCATATTTACCCTATGTAGTAATAGTAAATAGTAATTACACAATTGGGGTGTAACAAGATCCTATACTTGTAAACGTCCAAACAACTCTAGCCAAAAAGAACTATGGGATTTAAATTACCTTTGTCATCTATATTTTCATATAATTTATGTAACTTGATCACTTATTTTAAAATAGTTTAGCCACTTGAGGAGAAATAACAAATAAGTGTGCATGATTAGTTAGCTTATTCACAACCTTAATGCAAAGCTTGGAGAAATCTGTGACGGTGTTCACAATACTTATACTCACACTCATGATGAGGATTAGGCAAGGAATGTAAACAACTCATAATATGTTCCTTGATTTGTTGACATGTGATGCATTATACCCGATGCTTGAGGATATCCTCAATCTCTTGCAAGGCTAAAAGTTGCCTTATAAAATTAACATGATGTTTTTGGCATGCCACTTTGATATCACTATGAACTAAAAAATTTGGACCTCCATTTGAGTATCATAATAATTCTCTTCAATTCTAATAGATGTGCAATTGCACTATAGTCTAAAACCCTCATAAAATGACACAAATAAAATTGTACATAGGCTAGAATGTAATTGCAACAATCATATTTAATCATCTGAAATCCCTCACAATTAACACAATTCAATAAAAACCTCTTGAAATATGCAACCTCTTCGTTGTAGATGACTAATAATAGTGTTCCATTTCTTAAAATCTTGGAATTAAACAATATGAATATGCTACAATAATATAAATACTAAAAAATATTTACAAACATCAATAACATGGATGCTAGAAATAACCAAACAATGATTGAAAATCCTTCAATAGATAGTCGGTCACTCCTAAAACCCTTAAAAATTTAGTAACCCTATAACTAAAAATATTTGTACAATTGTGAATGGTGAATTGTAACAACTATACATTCACACTCATCAGAACCTCTCATGACTAGCACAGACCCTTCTAGTGGGATTAGTCGAGACTCGTATTGGCTTGAGAATCAATTGGGTAGGAAGAGGAGGCAACCATCTTACATCCTTGATCATTCAAATTTTGATCATGTCTACCAAGATGCGCCAAACAAGAGGATCAAGAAACAAGTCCATGTAGAGAGGAATGCAAACAAGGAGATTGTCATAGAGACTGCTGCCTACACACCTAACACTATGTTGGTATCTCCTAGGCCCATAATATATAATTTATCGTACACCTTATGTTTAGACAATGTGATGATAATTTATTGTATCTTATTTATGCAATGAATGGTGAGGCCATCTTGTAGTTTTCATCCTCTTCAAATTCTCCTTTGTACATTCAAGAGTGGAAAAACTATTTGTAGCTAATTTCAAAAATACCATGCTATGACTAGTTAGAAAATCTTGAATATAAAAATAACATCTATTTTTCTAACCACCTTCCATCATCAAGCATCTCATTGTCCCTACAACTACGACTACATCCATTAGACCATAGTCTATTTTAGGCATCATAAGTTTATCTTCATGTGTAGAACTTAGATCGAAGGAGTAACCCATGAATTGTGAGCATTAAACCTTCATAAATCTATTAGAATTGATTTAACATATTTTATATGATCATGTTAGGAAAAGGTGTGTTGTACACCTTGCAATAATGTATTTAATTTAATTATTCTTGGGGCCACTTAATGTTGCATGTAACATTGGGACATAAGTTAAGTTGCTAAAATGTAATTATTTAATATTTGGGAAAATAAATAAATAAAGTACCCAATATTAAATAAGGGGACATGGTTTTGTAATCTCATGGTTTTAGTCACATGGTTTTGTGTAATACCACTTAGTGGTTTTGTGGGAGCTTGCTTCTATAAAAACAACCACAAAGGTAGTTATTGTGAGATGAAATTTTGTATGTTAGCTTTAGTTAGCATTTGTGAGGGTTTGAAGCATGGCACAAGATATGTGGTTGCATGCTTGTTCACATGGATTGCTTGGAGAGGGCTTGTTTCTTCAATGGTGTTCATGGAGACTCAAAAAATGTATTGTAATATTTATTGTTGAATAATACATGAGAGATGGATGCTTTTGGAGGATGAGTTTTTTTCCCTCTTGAGGGTTTTCCTAGGGTATATCTTGTGTCATATTTTCATGGGTATGTTGTCTATTCTCTTGCATGTGGATTCTGAATACTTAGTTGCATAGATTTCTCTTTTGGGTTATGAGGAAATTGTCTTTAATGGCTGCAAGTTTCTAACAATTGGTATCAGAGCTTTGGTTGTGGGTGTATAACCCTTGGTTGAGAAAAATCTTGTTTGAGTTTGAATCTATGTATTGCATGAGAGAATCAAAGACATGGCAGTATATGAGGATTTTGCAGGCTGGTTATTGCAGATCTGAAGGTTTTGGGTTTGTTGTTTTGATGGGTTGTTTGCAAATTTGGGATGTGAGAAATTTTGTAAAAAGGGTTTTTTGGTCATGTTAATATGGGGGTTTTGGGGGTGAGATTTCATAAATTGTCTCCTGGCCCAAAACAAACCTCACGGTTGGATCTAGGTTGGCTGAGAGACGAATTTTGATTTATAACTCGACCTATTTTAGAAAAGTTGAAAAAAATGCAAAAACAAATTAGCCCCAGACCGGTCATACGACTGTCTAGGGTATTTGCGGATTAAAAGAAAAAAGAAAAAAAACCGTCGAAATAAAAAAAAATCATCATGCAAAATAAAATGAAAAAAAAACCGATTAAATCGACATGTCTAAAAGTTTTTATTGAAAAAATAAAACAAAAAATATATATATTAATGGCTTTGGGGGGGTCACCCACCCCCCCGCCTCTGTACCTGCAGGCAGGGCCGACAGCACCCTTGGTAGGTACCGTCCAATAGCTAGCCACCGACATGGTACCGGTTGGTAGGGTACCGCCAGTGACCTGCTGGGTGGGCCCCGCTAAACCCCTTTTCCGCCATTTATAAATAAAATCCACCATGAAAATATAAAAGGACGACCCTTATAATATTTAATGTTTGAAAATTAAAGTGCATTTAAATATTGCTTCGGGTTAACCACCAGGGGGCAGCGTCGCCCAGGTGGGGCCACCGTCCCACCACCAGTGAGGCACCAGGGTGGCGTTTTTTTGCCTTATAGACAAATTGAGCGACTTTCTTCTAGGGGGAATAACTTTTGCCTAGGTGCTCCATTTTTTGACTTCTTAGACTCGTTGGAAAGCTGACTCAGTTCTCTACGTTGTGGTGACAAATATTTTTGTAAATTTTTCCATTTTGAAATTTTTTTTCTTAGTGGAAGTCAGGTATTCTATTTGAGCTTCGAAAGGTGATATCGGGTGCATACAGAGTCAAAATTTGGACTTCGAATAATCAACTAAAATTTTATTCAAAGCAATATATAGTGGATCAAGTTTGGAATTATTTTGGCATGGTTTATTTATTGTTTTCCTTAGTTGAGTTTTTTATGGGTTACTTTGACTATGGTGATACTATGAGTTTATGGATGATCGGATCTTGGACATTTGATGTTGGATTCATTGTATGCTCAGTTGTACATCTCATATTATTCTCTCCTTTGACATAGTTATCAGTATTTGGTTTGAATTTGTATTTTGCATTGTTGTATCTACAAGTTATGCAATGTTGTAGGTGGTCTATACTTACATGTTGCATTTATTACTTGGACATGGGTTGTCTTTGCCCTTTGATATTTCAGTGTTGATGCATGTTTAGTTTTGGGGGCTTGGTTTAGTCTCTTGGTTTGTTGGTTTTGTTGTCATGTTGAGGAGGCGAGATGGTATTACCAGATACAATCATGATATGAGACCTATGCAGTTGACTATGATTATGCAAATATGTGGACACGGTTGGGTTGAGTTGTTGGTACATTTGGTGGTGTGTTGGTGGTGTGTTTGGTTCCTTAACTATGGTACTTGAATATGGACATGTTTGGAAAATCAGATTAGAGGTTGATTTGGTGTTTGAGTCATTTGGTCTATATGGTTATTCTCTTAGATATCTTAGTTTGCAGTTTACCAATGTGATGATGAGTTTGCATGTTTTAGTGATTGGATCTACAAGTCATGCAGTTGTGGATTAGCTACTCGTTTACCTGTAGTGGGATGACTTGGTTGTGGATTATCTTTATTCACCAGGTTTGATTCATTATTGTTGCACATAACTATTGCCCTTGTTTTTGGGTCATTTGTACATTGGTATGTGTGCTTAGAGATGAGAGAATGGATGTTTCTTATAGTACCTGGATAGTTGTTTTTTGGGACTTGTAGCATGTGGTTTATCATGATTTCATGGATAGCTTGATTACACTTTTTAGTGGGAGCTTTTGACAGTGATGGATTGGCGGTGATGGATATGTTTATGATGGCTTGGCGGTTGTAGGTATCTTCTTGGCTTGGAGATTTTGGTTCTACTTGTTATGTTACTGAAATTTCAGTTTTGTGTGTAGACCTGGATGATCTTCATGGAGAGGATGGTTATCACGATGCCATGTGTGACTCGGTATCACAGTTTAGTGGGAGTTGTTGGTAGTGATGTGGATTCACCATTTGATGGTGGATGGTCTTCTACAGTGATTGTTGGTGCCATGGATGGACTCTTGGATTCTAATTTTATGCAGTGAAGGTTCATTGGCATCTTTGGTTTCATTGATAGGGGATGGTTTGATTCATATTGATTACATATGTTGATTCTTGGTTTAGGGTGTTATGGTATTATGTCGTGGTTTACTCTAAATATCATGTGTTAGATTTTTGGCATGGTACTCATTCTCTTGAGACTAAGATGTATGCATTGTTGTATGTTATCTCCTATGAGGAGGTTTTAGATCATGTTGTCATGTTTATGTTCTTGATTCATGATTGGAGCTTTGATATTGATCTTGTGTGGTTCTCTTCATATTGGGTACATCTATCATTTGCTTGATTACTTCATGATGGTGCTATGTTGCATTTGGAGTTTGGCATGGTTTGGTTGGTTACAGGTACTCATGGATACTCAAAGACATAGGTGAGGCTTGAGTTCTCTTATGATTAGAGACATGTGTTGAGATGGTTACTCTTGATGATATTTCAGCAGGAAGTCTAAGGAGCCTACACCTTGGTTGGACGTGAGTTCAACATGGACCTATGAGGAGAGTGTTCTTGGATGAGTCATGATGACTTGGATGTCTCGAAGGAGCATTCTCATTCCCCACTCTTGGTCTAGTTGGTGGTTTCACTTGAGAGGTATTGCTCATTGTTACTTTCAGGTGCTTTATGTTTTATGCTTAATCTTCTCATGCATTTGGATATTGAGCTAAGGATACATGGTTTTTTGGAGGGTTCTTTTGAGGAGTGTTGACATGTTTATCTCCTTATGCATTGTGATTACATACATTGATGTTGAGTTTTGGAGATGTGTTGGGCTTATTTCCTTCATTGGGAATGGATTTAGTTTGATCTTCTTTGGTTATGAGAGGCTTACATCCATGTTGATTACATGATACATATGTTATGTTTGATCTTTTTGATTGAACAATTGGGTGTTGTTATGGCTTTTCATTTGGGGTGTTGTGGAGGAGATTATACTTGACACAGTTGACATTTAGAGGTGTATGTAGGAGATTTTTCTACAGGTATATGATGTCCATAGTTTCTCTCTTTGGTCTTGGTTATTTTCTTGGATGTTCGATTTCACATTACATTGGTTTGAGGTTTGGTTGGAGTTGTTAGGAAAAAGGTGTGTTGGACACCTTACGTAATATATTTAATGTAATTATTCTTGGGGCCACTTAATGTTGCATGTAACATTGGGACATAAGTGAAGTTGCTAAAATGTAATTATTTAATATTGGGGAAAATAAATAAATAAAGTACCGAATATTAAATAAGGGGACATGGTTTGTAATCTCATGGTTTTAGTCACTTAGTGGTTTTGTGGGAGCTTGCTTCTATAAAAGCAACCACAAAGGTAGTTATTGTGAGATGCAATTTTACATGTTAGCTATGGTTAGCATCTGTGAGGGTTTGAAGCATGGCACAAGATGTGTGGTTGCATGCTTGTTCGCATGGATTGCTTGGAGAGGACTTGTTGCTTCAATGGTGTTCATGGATACTCTGAAGATGGATTGTAATCTTTATTGTTGAATAATACATGAGAGATTGATGCTTTTGGAGGCTGGGTTTTTTTCCCTCTTGAGGGTTTTCCCAAGGTATATCTTGTGTCATATTTTCATGGGTATTTTATCTTTTCTCTTGCATGTGGATTATGAATACTTAGTTGCATAGATTTCTCTTATGGGTTATGTGGAAATTGTCTTTAAATGGCTGCAAGTTTCCAACAAGTGGTATTAGAGCTTTGGTTGTCGTTGTATAACCCTTGGTTGAGAAAAATATTGTTTAAGTTTGAATCTATGCATATCATGTGAGAATCAAAGACATGGCAAGATATGAGGGTTTTGGGTTTGTTGATATGATGGGTTGTTTGTGGATCTGGGGTGTGAGAAATTTTGGGTGAAATGGGTTTCTTGACCTTTTGCATTCAAGTGGGGATTTTGTGGGGGGGAATTTACAAATGATCTCCAGGCCCAAAAAAAACCTCACGGTTGGATCTAGGTTGGCCGAGAGATGAATTTTGATATATAATTTGCCCCATTTTGGTTACTAAAAAAAAATGCAATTTTTTTGTTTGTTTGTCAAAACCCCTTTTCATACAATCGTAAACTGTGAATATTTTATTTGAAAAATAAAAATTTGAATTAAAATTTTCCCATCGCCATTAAAATTAGAAAAGGCTTTTGAATTTTTTTTTTTTAATAAAATTAATAAATCATGCGGTTAGGGGGTGGGTGGGGGTGGGGGTAGGGAGCGTGGTAGCGGGTGTGGGGTTGGCCCACCCTCGTACCCCCTGGTAGTTTGCGTTGGTAGACTTGCCAATGGCAGGTACGTCATACCTGTCAGCAGGCTGTCAGGCGGGCCCCCTTCTACTGGCCGCTGACCGTCACCCCTTTATGGGGTTTATAATAAAAAATTAAATTTTAAAAAATTTTCCCATTATTAAATTTTATTCGCCATGCATACATTTAAAGGGCTTGAAATTTTTTAAAAAGGGATAGTAAATTTAATTATTTTGAAGTTCCATTTTGGGTCTGCCACCCAAGGAGCGGTGTTGCCGCCTAGCCACCAGAGGTGGCTAATTTTTTTTTGCCTCATACTCAAACTGGTGTTTTACTTCTAAGGGGCATGACTTTCTCCCAGATTGTCCGTTTTTCAACTTGTTGGACTTGTTAGAAAGCTAACTCAGAGCTCTATGCTGTGGTGATAGAGATTTTTTCAGATTCTATAGTTTTGAGCGTTTTTCTTGGTCAAATTTACATATTTTTTTTTAGCTTCGAAAGGGCATATCAGGTGCATATAGAGT
This sequence comes from Sequoia sempervirens, assembly GCA_007258455.2. NCBI lineage: Eukaryota > Viridiplantae > Streptophyta > Pinopsida > Cupressales > Cupressaceae > Sequoia > Sequoia sempervirens. The sequence continues at coordinate 69,548,526 of VDFB02086081.1, read as the reverse complement.
CATATTTTGGACTTCAAATAGTCGACGAAAAGCTTGTTCAGAGCACTACATAGTGGATTAGGTTTGGAGTTATTTTGGCATGGTTTATTTATTTATTTCCTTATCTGAGTTATTTATGGGTTATTTTGACTATGGTGATGCTATGAGTTTATGGATGATCAGATCTTGGAGATTTGATGTTGGATTCATTGTATGCTCAATTGTACATCTCAAATTATTCTCTCATTTGAGATGGTTATCAATATTGGTTGGATTTTTATGTTGCATTATTGTATCTACAAGGTGTGAAATATTGTAGGTGGTCTATACTTACATGTTGCATTTATGACTTAGACATGGGTTGTCTTTGCCCAATGATATTTTAGTGTTGATGCATGTTCAGTTTTGGTGGCTTGGTTTAGTCACTTGGTTTGCTGGTTTTGTTGTTATGTTGAGGAGGTGAGATGGTATTACCAGGTACAATCATGATATGAGACCTATGTAATTGACTATTATTATGCAAATATTTGGACACAATTGGGTTGAGTTGATGGTACATTTGGTGGTGAGTTGGTGGTGTGTTTGGTTCCTTAACTATGGTACTTGTATATGGACATGTTTGGAAAATCAGATCAGAGGTTGATTTGGTGTTTGAGTCTTTTGGTCTATATAGTTATTCTCTTAGATATCTCAGTTTGCAGTTTATTGATGTGATGATGAGTTTGCATGTTTTAGTGATTGGATCTACAAGTCATGCAGGTTGTGGATTAGTTACCCATTTAATTCCAATGAGATGGCTTGGTTGTGGATTATCTTTATTCACCAGGTATGATTCATTGTTGCTGCAGACTTTGACAGTTGGCCTTGTTCTTGGTCATTTGTACATTGGTATGTATGTTTAGAGATGAGAGGATGGATGTTTCTTATAGTAGACAGTTGTTTTTTGGGACTTGTAGCATGTGGTTTATCATGATGTCATGGATAGCTTGATTACACTTTCAGTGGGAGCTTTTGACAGTGATGGATTGGTGGTGATTGTTTATGTTTATGATGCTTTGGCGACTGTAGGTATCCTCTTGGCTTGGAGATTTTGGTTCTACTTTTTATGTTACTGACATTTCAGTTGTGTGTGTAGACCTAGATGATCTTCATGGAGAGGATGGTTGTCATGATGCCATGTGTGACTCAGTATCACAGTTCAGTGGGAGTTATTGGCAGTGACATGGATGCATCATTTGGTATGGTTATCTTCATGTGATTGCGGATATGGTTTCTTGGTTTAGAGTGTTTTGCTATTATGCCATGGTGTACTCTTGATATGCATTTAGAGTTTGGCATGGTACTTGTTCTCTTGAGACCAAGATGTATATATATGTTATGGTGCATGTGATCTCCTAGGAGGAGATTGTTAGATCATGTTGTCATGTTTATGTTCCTGATTCATGATTGGAGTTTTGACATTGATCTTGTGTGGATCTCTTGGTATTGGGTACATCTATCATTTGCTTGATTACTTCATGATGGTGCTATGTTAAATTTGGAGTTTGGAAAGGATTGGTTGGTTATAGGTACTCATGGATACTTGGAGACATAAGTGAGGCTTGAGTTCTCTTATGGTTAGAGACATATGTTGTGATGGTTACTCTTGATGAGTTTTCAGCAGGAAGTCTGAGGAGCCTACACCTTGGTTGGATGTGAGTTCAACATGGACCTGTGAGGAGAGTGTTCTTGGATGAGTCACGATGACTTGGATGTCTTGGAGCAGCATTCTCATTCCTCACTCTTGATCTACTCAGCAGTTTCATTTGAGAGGTATTGCTCATTGTTACTTTTAGGTGCTTTATGTTTTATGCTTTATCTTCTCATACATTTGGATCTTGAGCTATGGATATATGGTTTTGGAGGGTTCATTTGAGGAGTGTTGGTATATTTATCTCCTTATGCATTGCGATTACACTCATTGATGTTGAGTTTAGGAGATGTAATGGGCTTAATTCCTTCATTGGGAATGGATTTAGTTTGATCTTCTTTGGATATGAGAGGCTTACATCCATGTTGATTACATGATACATATGTTATGTTTGATCTTGGTGATTGAACGGTTGGGTGTTGTTATGGCTTTTATTTTGGGGTGTTGTGGAGGAGATCATACTTGACACAGTTGGCATTTAGAGGTGTATGCAGGAGATTTTTCTTATAGGTTATTGATATACAAGTTTGCATATCATTGTGGATGATTCCTTGGTTCTACATGATGCAGTTTACACTTTCTATATGATGCTATTGGTAGACTTGGTATGCCTTGATCTTTTTTAGATTTGCATTAACCATGTAGTGGGAGCTCTTGGATGTGTATGTCATTCTTTGATAGGTTTTGCACATGGAGTTTATGATTGCAGTTTATGGGTGTATATGTTTATGGCATGAGTTTACTATGTTTTGTATACCTTTGAGGTATGGATAGTTGGATGTATTGGCACTTGTTGTGGGTGTTATTTCAGCTTTGGGTTTGTGTATCTTGACAGCTACTGGTGCATATTAATACCTTAGGATTGAGTGTTTGTGTTTGGGATATTAGTTGAGCAGGACTTATGCTTCGTTGTGACAAATTGTGTGGATTATCTATTGGATGGCTTCTTATCTTTGTGCATTGGCATGATGGAGGACGAGAGCATTCATGATTGGGATGGTGTTCACTTTGATTCTTGTTGCAAGTATCTTGATGGAGCACATGGAGCATTTTAATTCCATGATGGTATATGTGGCTATATAGATTATTCATTTGATTCATGTTTTGAGGTTACTTGTTCCCCTTATGCAATGTATACAACAAGTGGGAGAATGTTAGGAAAAAGGTGTGTTGTACACCTTGCTTAATATATTTAATGTAATTATTCTCGGGGCCACTTAATGTTGCATGTAACAATGGGACATAAGTGAAGTTGCTAAAATGTAATTATTTAATATTGAGGAAAATAAATAAATAAAGTACCGAATATTAAATAAGGGGACATGGTTTGTAATCTCATGGTTTTAGTCACTTAGTGGTTTTGTGGGAGCTTGCTTCTATAAAAGCAACCACAAAGGTAGTTATTGTGATATGCAATTTTGCATGTTAGCTATGGTTAGCATTTGTGAGGGTTTGAAGCATGGCACAAGATGTGTGGTTGCATGCTTGTTCACATGGATTGCTTGGAGAGGGCTTGTTGCTTCAATGGTGTTCATGGAGACTCTGAAGATGTATTGTAATATTTATTGCTGAATATTACATGAGAGATGGATACTTTTGGAGGCTAGGTTTTTTCCCTCTTGAGGGTTTCCCTTGGGTATGTCCTATGTCATTTTCATGGGTATGTTGTCTTTTCTCTTGCATGTGGATTCTAAATACTTATTTGCATAGATTTCTCTTATGGGTTATGTGGAAATTATCTTTAAATGATTGCAAGTTTCCAACAAGAGTTAATGTGATCACTAGCTTGTGGTCATGTGTTTTCACTTGTGTTATTGGGTGACGACATGGAGGTTCCTTTATCTTTTTCCTTTGTTGGGTGTGGAGAACTTGGGAGAGCTATGAAGACTTGTGGTGAGAATTGTTCTTACAGGTTATTGATATACAAGTTTGCATATCATTGTGGATGATTCCTTGGTTCTACATGATGTTGTTTACACTTTCTATATGATGCTATTGGTAGACTTGGTATGCATTGATATTTTTTATATTTGCATTACCCATGCAGTGGGAGCTCTTGGATGTGTATGCCATTCTTTGACAGGTTTTGCACATGGAGTTTATGATTGAAGTTTATGGGTGTATATGTTTATGGCATGAGTTTACTATGTTTTGTATGCCTTGGAGGTATGGATAGTTGGATGTATTGGCACTTGTTGTGGGTGTTACTTCAACTTTGGGTTTGTGTATCTTGACAGCTATTGGTGCATATTGATACCTTTGGATTGAGTGTTTGTGTTTGGGATATCGATTGAGCAGGACTTATGCTTCCTTGTGACAAATTGTGTGGCTTCTCTATTGGATGGATTCTTATCTTTGTGCATTGGCATGATGGAGGATGAGAGAATTCATGCTTGGGATGGTGGCCACTTTGATTCTTGTTACAGGTATCTTGATAGAGCACGTGGAGCACTTTGATTCCATGATGGTATATGTGGCTATATGGATTGTTCATTTGATTCATGTTTTGAGGTTACTTTTCCCCCTTATGAAATGTATACAAGTGGGAGAATGTTAGGAAAAGGTGTGTTGTACACCTTGCAATAATGTATTTAATTTAATTATTCTTGGGGCCACTTAATGTTGAATGTAACATTGGGACATAAGTTAAGTTGCTAAAATGTAATTATTTAATATTGGGGAAAATAAATAAATAAAGTACCCAATATTAAATAAGGGGACATGGTTTTGTAATCTCACGGTTTTAGTCACATGGTTTTGTGTAATACCACTTAGTGGTTTTGTGGGAGCTTGCTTCTATGAAAGCAACCACAAAGGTAGTTATTGTGAGATGCAATTTTGCATGCTAGCTCTAGTTAGCATTTGTGAGTGTTTGAAGCATGGCACATGATGTGTGGTTGCATGCTTGTTCACATGGATTGCTTGGAGAGGGCTTGTTTCTTCAATGGTGTTCATGGAGACTCATAAGATGTATTGTAATATTTATTGCTGAATAATACATGAGAGATGGATGCTTTTGGAGGCTGAGTTTTTTTCCCTCTCGACTGTTTTCCCAGGGTATATCTTGTGTCATATTTTCATGGGTATGTTGTTTATTCTCTTGCATGTGGATTCTAAATAATTAGTTGCATAGATTTCTCTTCTGGGTTATAAGGAAATTGTCTTTAATGGCTGCAAGTTTCCAATAGATCAAACATGAGATATTTTTTAGTCTGAATGCAAAGGAAAAATTACTCATTGGAAATAATGGTATTGATCTAAACCATTTTTCCTTTTTTTACCTTAAAATACCACCTAGATCCCATATGCATAAATAATTACGAACTGGAGTCAAAGAATCTTTATGCCTTATATTGAAAGTTGTATCCTTCACCCTTTCAACATTTTTAGAATTCTTCATATAATGACAAGTTTCTTTTAATGAATTATTATGGAATGATGAATCTAAAATATGAGCATCTTTTTTATACCTTGAGTTGTAATCAAAATGATCACCTTTGTTTTCCAATGTATGAGTTGTTTAGAGATTATCAACACAATCATCCTTGTAACTCAAGATTCTCAAGTTAGGATCAACTAAAGTATTCCCCTTTATTTTTTCCCCAACAACATAACAACTCTAAAAATTAATCACATACTACAATGAATCACCTTTAAAAATTGATATGTACACAGATTCACACATATTTTTCCATCTTGGACTCTTCACATTCAACAAATGATGGATTTTCCTCCTTGACTTAGTTAATAGTTGTTAGTATATGCATCCTTTAGAAGTCAATAAAATATATCATTCTAACAAAGGATCTATACTATCAAATTGCATGAAATAACTCTTATGTCCTTGCTTAATGGTTTATTTTGTATCGATATATTTTTACTTCAATGTTGACTATTTGTTTTGATTCATTATTTTATCCTTAGTTGATTTTTCATATTTTCCTAGCCATATAAATATCTATCCATTATGAACTTCCAAAATTGGTTTCATATCCATGAATCAATTAATGATAACCTCGAGAAAAAAATTAGATCTTCCTCTCTTCTTTTGTCTCTCTCTCTCTCTTTGTATTATTCTTTAGGCATTTTGCCTCCATTCATAATATTGGGGTTTTTTCTTGTTTTTTCCCCTTAAAAAATTCTCGTGTCTCTCTTGCTTTGGTGGTGCTTGGTTTTGCTACTTCAATCTATTTGGTAATATCTTTCCTTCAAACAATTGCTCATTCATTAGTACTTTCCATTGCTCTTTTCTATTTCCTTTCATGGTATCAAAGCTTGGTATTACTAATCTTTTGTGAGCTACATTGTTGAAGGTTTACCAAGTTTTTAGGCACACCATTGGAGGCACTCTAAGAGAGGAGGAGAAGAGCCAAACAGTCTAATCTTGCTTTTTGTTTAATAATAGTTTTATAACCCTTGTGCAGGATTTTTTTTTATCTAAAGATTTCTAACTTTTTTGTTTTCAAATTTGCATGCATGTTTTATTTTTGCAAAATTTTAGAAACCCTCAAATAAGGGGTTATATTTCAATTTTTTTTAGATCTGTATTGTCTTTGCAATATCAAGCTAAATCTGTAAAAAATCACTATATATTTTATTTTATTTTAAAAGAAGGGGTAAAAATTTATTCAATCAAATCCAAGATACAGAGCAAAGGCCATAGGCCCACCAAACAAGGAACACAACCAAAAAAACCAACAACAGTACTACATATTCATGGCTTCTAATAATAACCTCTCCAGGGTCCCAAGATAATTAGAAGGTAACTCATCCCTTCCACTAATATCCCAACCATCCACATTCTCCGAGGCCCACTTCGCCAAACAATCAACCACTCTATTCCATTCTCTAGGGACATGACAAAAGGAGACAAAATCCATGGAACTGCATAAACTTAGAATCTGTCTAACCATTGAGGCTAATTGACATCATCCAAACTCTGGTTGTTTAGCATATCCACAATAATCTGAGAATCTGACTCACAGATAATCCTCCTCTAGCCAAAGAGCATCCTCTCTCAACAACAATCTTAATAGCAAGGGCCTCCATTAGATTATTAGAGTGCTTCCCTTTGTAAACATTAAAGAAAAAAACTGCACCACCATCATTACCTCTACCTATACCACCAATGCCAGCATGTCCAGGGTTCCCCCTAGAAGAACCATCTGTATTAATCTTCAAGACCCCAATCGGGGGAGGCTTCCACCTCCCATCACAAAAAACCCATTGATTGACATGTCGGGGTCTATTTCCAACAAAGCAACCCCTTCTACTATCCCCTAGGTTCAAATTCCTCACTATAGCATAATCACCAGGATCAATATTTTCAGACATATCACACTTAGTAGAAATAGTCTCCTGAAGCCTGCTAATTATCTTCTGCCACAATTGAAAACTTCCTAATTTGGAGCCACAAAAAACTCTACGGTTCCTTTCCAGCCAAAGGTTCCAAATAATGAAAATAGGCCCTATAGGCCAGACCACCTGTAGGAAAGATGTCTTCGTTGGAGAACTGCCCATACTTTCCCAAAATTCAATTAGGGAGGTAGCATGAATACAACCATGATGCCAAGCCTCCTACCACCTGTGCCATATCTCTCTAGAAAAAGGGCAGAGAAAGAACAAATGGGAAGTACATTCCTCACTGTGCAAGCAAAGGAAGCAAATAGAAGGTCCCTGAAAACCTCGCTTGTGAAGATTCTCCCAAGTGAGGCATTTATTTTGAGCAACCAACCATAAGAAAAAATTGCATTTGGGCCAAGAAAAGTTGTTCCATACCTTCTTCCACCAGGGCACCTCAACTAGACCATGTAAGTTCCTGTCTAGCATAGCATAACCTTGAGCAACAATAAATTTACCTTTTGGGCTAGGACTCCAAGCCAACGTGTCCCTCTCATTAAGGGAGTTGCAAAACCTACCCTTCAAGACTTTAGCTAGATCAACACGATCCTCATCAGAACCACCCATGGGCCACTCCTAAGGATCCTTCTAGCAAGTCACCTCCACCTGAACAATACGCTTAACAATTTTAAAATGCTCCACCTTAATCCACCTAGAATCAGTAAAAACATGGCAAAGAGGATGAAACTGAGGGAAGCTAGAAAGAATGGGAGGGTGGCCATCCTAAGAGTCTTGCCAAAATAGAGCACCAGAGCCTCTATTATAGATCCAGAAGAGACCATCCTTAATAAGCTGAGCTCCCTTTTTAAGAGTATCCTAGATACAAGATCTTTTTTCCCAACAAAGCACGCCGCGACACATCCTGGCTATCACCACCTAGAAGATACTTGTGGGCAAGAATCTTGGCCCAATCTTGATCCTAATTGTTGCACCACCTCCAATACAGCCGCCAAGGCTGTGACAACAAGAGCCACAAACTTGAGACCAAGGCCCCCAACATGCTTCGGCTTGTAGATAGACTCCCACTTGAATAAAATCCACTTTGAGGATAGAAGGCTGCCAAACCAAAGGAATTACTGAGATAGAGCATCAAATTACTTCACAAAGGTAGAAGGGGGAACCTGCACACAACACCTGTAAATGGGGAGAGACTGCACCACAGTCTTTAGGAGAATCACTCTCCCAGCAGAAGATAGCCATTTGTAAGTCTAGTGACTAACCTTACTTTAAAATTTATCCAAAATCCCCTACTAGTAATCTCTACGCTGAGATCCCAAAGCCAAAGGAATCCCAAGGTACATCAAGGGAAGAGAACCGATCTGAAATCTAAGGATCCTAGCAATCCTACTCTAAATAAGCCGAGGAGTATTAAAGAAATAAATGGAAGATTTATCATCATTAAAACTCTGACCTGAAGCTTTCAAATAGATGTCTAAAGCTCTCCTGAAGTTCACTGCCTCACTAATTCTAGCCATGCCCATCAAACCAGTGTCATCCACAAACTGAAGATGAGAGTAGGGAGGAAGATTATTGTTCCAGCTCCAACCTTGGATAAGACCCTACCTCACCTAAGATTTAATAAATTTTCCAAGACCCTCCACCATGATAATGAATAAATAAGGAGATAAAGGGTCCCTTTGCCAAAGTCCCCGAGAGGCACTAAACAATTTCGAAGGTTCCCCATTAATGAGAATTGAAAAGGAGGACGAGGTCACACAACTAAGAACCCAATTCACCCACTCCTCTTCAAAGCCAAAAGCCAAGAAAATTTTCTATAAGAACTCCCAACTCACCTAATCATAAGCTTTAGCCATGTCAAGTTTAATAAATATAGCATTCTCCTTAGAGGAAGCCATAGAGTGAATAGCCTCCATTGCTATCACAACACCATCCAAAATTTGTCTTCCTTGAACAAAACCCCCTGCTCAGCAGAGATCAAAGCACAAAGGAGTGGTTTGAGTCTCTCAACAATCAATTTGGTGATGATCTTGTAGACAACATTACATAAAGCAATAGGCCTGAATTGATCCAAATGATTAGCCCCCTCCTTCTTAGGTATGAGAGCCAAAAAAATAGAATTTAAAGACTTAAGCATTTGTTTGTTCCTATGTGATTCCTAAACTACATCGAGGAGATCCAACTTTATTATCTCCCAAAATTCTTGAAAGAACTCAATCGAAAACCCATCTGGGCCAGGAGCCTTACCTTTTTTCATATTAAACACAACTTTCTCCAATTCAGGTAACAAGATGGGACGCAAAAGAGCCACATTCATCTCATCAGAGACTAGGTGGGGAATACAATCCAAGATGGCCCTCTCCTCGGCCCTAGCTGCAACATCCTCTCTAGTAAACATATTTGAAAAATGCCTAACAGCTTCCCTGGAAATTTCTTCACCAGAAGAGAGTTGAGCCCCTTCAAGCGAAACAAGAGAGGAGAAAGAATTCCCATGCCTTCGAGCCTTTACCGAGTTATGAAAAAAAGCAGTGTTCCTGTCCCCCTCCCGAAGCCAATCAACATGAGATTTTTGCTTCCAAAAAATCTCCTCCTGGAGCTCCCACTCTTCATATCCCTTAAGAGCCAAGGAATCAGCTTTACTTAGATCAGAGGTCAACCATTGGTCCCAAATCTGACGAGTGACATTATCCAACTTGGACTGAGCAACAATCTTTTGAGCATGCAAGTTCCCAAAACATTGTTTATTCCACCTCTTAAGCCTATATTTCACATGTTGACGCCTCTTACTAAAAGTAAACATGGTTGTACCATGGGCAGGCATCCCTTCATACCACCAATCCAACATAAGATCCTGTAGAGATTGATCTCTTAACCACATCAACTAAATTTTGAAAGAAAGGTTTTTGGAGACCCCATATGAGGTGGTAGAGAACTTGATAGGCCAGTGATCAGTGCCCCTCCAATCTAGAATCTCTGAAATAGTGCACCACCTGTTGTTCATCCAATAGCAAGAAACTAGAAATCTATCAAGCCTTTCTAAAATAGCCTTAGCACCACACCTCCTATTATTCCAAGTAAATATGCCATTGGTTGGTTTCACGTCAATGAGATTCAAGAAACCAATATTATCTCTGAGCAAATTTGAAGAAGGGTCCATCCTAGCTAACCCACCACGTTTTTCATCCAAACTAGTAACAGCATTAAAATCACCAGCCAAAATCCATGGGAGAAACGAGTCCAAGGACCGAATGAAATTGATGTGAGTCCAAAGATGTGACTTACCTAAAAAATCCGTAGGAGCATAAATATTGGATAAAAGGCACCTTTCTCCAGTCTCAAAGCTAGAGGCGACCATAGAAATGGAATACCGGCTACAAATCCACCACAAGGGGGAAACCTTCCTTGGGTTCTAGAAGCAAGCCACCCCCTGAACTGCCCTAAGCACCCACCCCCTACGAATAGCCCTGGGGCCAAATATGCGAGGCACAATTAGCCAAACCATCCACTGTAAGCTTGGTTTCCTGAATAAAGACAATGTCAGGAGACTGATACTCAATTAATCTACGAACAACCTTTTGTCTAGGGATGTTGTTCAACCCCCTTACATTCCATGATAAAACAATCATTTATGGGGTTGGGAGAAGTGGGAATCAATGGGTTTCACAGACCCCAACTCAACCAATGTATCACCCATAATCTTGACCTTCTCTTGATCGGTCTTCCTTCCACTCCTTGACGGTTTGTCTAGAGGCCCCTTTTTAAAGGATTTCTATTGTAGGCCTAAGGCAGCAGAAACTTTATTACCCTTCATAGAATTTGAGGTCCCCTTAGTAGTAGGGGGAACATAAGCCAACACAACTGTACCCTCCAGAACCTATGACCCTTGGAGATCTCTAATATCCTGAACTTGAGAAGGAAAATCCATAGCCATCTATCCAACCTATTGATCCCCTAGAGATAAAATCTTATCCTCTTTCTTTGCATCCCCATCTTGAACCTCATGTTGACCCTTAGCCCCAAAAGAGAGCTCAACTGGAATTCCTTCCTCTTGGACCAAGTCATCAAGAACATCAAACCTGTTAAAAGTGCCATCATTTTGTCTATCCATCCAGGTTCTCTTCTTGCCTTTGCCTTTGTTACAGGACTTAACCAGAATAAAAACCTCCTTATTTGCAGGTCCATCAGACAAAGGAGCCTTCCCCTTGTCCTCCCTAGGAGGTCTAGAGGCAGCCAAGGGGGAAGATTTATTTCTAGGACATCTATGATGTAAATGACCATATTCATGACAAATTATGCATCTAAATGGTAGGGTCTCGTAATCTAGTTGTTGGATCCAAGAAGATGATCCCATGCAAATCTCCATAGAATCTAGTAACGGATTATTTAAATCAACTTCTACACAAATACGTGCAAAATAAATTACCTTACGATCTTGAGTTTGTGTAGCCGATCCCACAGGTTTTCCAAGAAGCAATGAGATTGAGTGAAGAATATCTTCCCTCCAGAATTCCAATGGAAGCCTCGACAGTCGAACCCACACAGGTACCCACGAGGGGATCTCCTCGGCAGAGTTGAAGCCCATGTGCCAAGGCTTGATGAAGAGCCCCATCTGGTTAAAGAAATAAGGGCCTCCTTCAAAATCCCTATTTCTATCCGACATGCTTGAAAATATAACCAAAAAATAGTTATTAGCTGCTAAAAGGATCTCCATATCTCCTTCTAGGTTCCAAACTCGACACGCCCAGGATTCCAGTACAGGTAAAGAAAGACGAAGGCCTAGAAATTTGCAAATAAGGGAATGATTACACCAGTATTCAACATCCTCTAAAACTTGCTCAGGTTGAATAACCAACACTGGGCGATCCTTAGAACTCTCCAAACAACCGTTTACTTTTTTTATCCAAAACATCCCTTTTGAAGAGGAGACCCCTTCCCCAGATTGGGGTTCACCTGTCTGTTCCTTAACACTGGCATGCATCGAAGAAGACAGCTCTACCATCTCCAAATCCCCAGAGGATACCTAAGAAGAGGCTAGCCCTCGATTCTCCATGGATCGAAGAGCACAATCCCCAACAAAATGAGAGAGAAACAGGGTAGGGGACCCACAAACTCAAACCATCACATGCCACCTACCGAGGACACACCAAGCACAGATAAAAGGCAGAGAACGCCCACCCACAAGCCAAAAGGTCAAAATCCCCTATCTGACTAGCACACCCCTGCAAATAAGCAAACCCCCCTTGAAAGCTACAGAAAAGGCTCGGATGCCGAGCAGGAATGCAAGAATTAGGATGAGCTAGGGCACGCGAGCCCTAGCCCACGCCAAACCACTGCGCAAAGCCATACCAATTCAATTGAAAATCTATGCCACTGGCAAGTTGAGCAGCATCTATGCTTCCAATTTTTTGGGGAATGATCCCTTTAACAAAGCTCCTAGCTTTCCTATTACTTTCCTCATTCCCCTCAGAAGTGAAAAATTTGGAGTAGAAGGCATGGAATTGCTGCATGATATCTTTCTGAGAGGTAAGGAGCTTTCCTTCTTCCCAAATCTGCCCTATATGTTCCTTACTACTCTTTTCTTTAATTTAATTGAAGAATTTTTTTGATCCTTTATCACCATGGTTCAGCCAATTGAGTTCGGCCCTTACTTTGAGGCCCTTGATCCTGTAGGTTTGGAGTCTCCTAAGACCATTTTTTGCTTGTGTGAGAGCTTCACAACACTTTATGCTATCTAGTTCAACTTGAATCTTTGTTTCAACAATTACCAGCTTTTCCTGTAAGTCATTCTCCTCCTTCTTGGCATCTAGAGCCTTCTTCTTTCCTACAGTTTGGAAAAATTTCCTCCAGGCCTCCACAATTCGCTACCACCTCGAGATGGCACTTTCATCCTTCAAAAGCCATTTATTTATCTCCCTAATGGAGGAAATTCCATCTCTACAGTCGCTATCCTGTAGCAACTGAGCATTGAGAATGAACTTATCCTTTTTGGGGAGGTCTCTCTACCTCCCTTGGGAAGAAACAATTTTGGATTTGATCGGGTGATGATCAGACAGAGTGCAGGGGTACACACCAACTTTGCACCCAGTGCTATCAGGCAAGAAGCTAAAAAAAAATTGTTCGCATAGAATCTATCTAACCTACAATAGATTCTCTTCCCCCCTTGTTGTGCATTACACCACATGTACCAAATTCCTTTGGCTTCCTTCTTGTTCCTTTCCAAGGGGTCCACCAAATTCAATTTGTGCTTCAACCTTTGCCAAGAATGCCTCTCCACCCCTTTCTAGGTCAAATCAACGCCCCCCCACTTGTTCTCCTGGTGTTCCACCATGTTGAAATTCCCCCCAGCACCTAGGGGATATTAGGCAACCGGGTGGCAAGCCATTGCCACAATTGTGCTCTCTCCCCATGGTCATTAGCTACATATACTAAGCATATCCCAAAACTGACTTCCTCCTTCACAATCGTTACCCACACAACTCTATTGTAGGGGGAGGTACCTTGACTGGTTATAAATTGTTTCCATCTATTGGCTAGGAGTATAGAGACTCCCCCTCTCCCTTTTTCATGTTTGGTGGAAATCTGGTAAGCATCCCTCCAAATGAAATTTAGGTTGACCTCTAATGTAAAACCTGTTGCCTTGGTTTCTTGAAGGAAAACAATGTCTTTTTGGGGTTTTGGGTTTAAGAACCTTCTAACAATGTACTTTCTATCTGGGGATTCTAACCCCCGTACATTCCAGGAGATGATATTAATATTTATCATCTTCAATCAAACTGGAATCCTCTTGGTTACTCTTGAACTGCTCAAAGCACTTGGGCAGTTTTTCTTCCATCTCAACCCTTTTTGCTATGGGGGAATGAATAATGAGACTTATTTTTTTCCTTTTGTTTTTAACCATTTGAATGTTGTTGTTGTTTGATAAGGGGATCTCATACTTCCTTGGCCTATCAGGCCCATTCCTAGGCTTCCTCACTTTTTCAATCTACCACTTTGTGATATTCTCATTCACAGTTTCAACAACTTCTTCAGTTGATTCCATGTTAGTATTAGGCTGGTGAGGGGAAGAGGTTAAAAAGGGGGGATCTAGATTTCTTTCAGGGTGGTTAAGATCTTCTTGGATCATCCCACTTTCATTGACAGGGGGTTTGCAAGTAACGGCCTCGCCATTGGATACACCAAGGTGACACCCAACAAGGCCTTCGTTCATTTGACTGAGATCCAGGAGTATGTCTCCTCCTTTAGCCCCAACATCTTTCTTATTCAATTGATTGGTTTCATCCCCAGCCTCGTCCAGTCTTAGTTCCTCACCACTTTCAGGGTGGTTCTCAAGAATAACAGAGTTGGAGCTATTGGGTAAGTTTTTAGTCCTAATGTTCTCCATCAAATCAACAGACTCCAGTTGAGTGTCATCCAGGTTGCCATTCTCCAAGGTGGTTTTACCATCAACCCTCTTTATTTGCATTAGATTCTCTTGGTTAGCTTTCCTGTCACTAGTCAGGTGGCCATTCAAAAGATTTTGTTCTATTCTTCTTCTTATTTCACGCATGGCAATCTGTTGAGCATTTAATTTTTGGATATGGTCATAATTCTAGATGAGAGAAGATTTATTTAGAGGGATCTTGGGGGTGGAACAACTTGAGGGTTCTAGTTCATAATTAGAAACATCTTCACATTGGTTTTTGTTTGTTTCCCTTAAGACTTCAAAGGCATTTCTGGTAGGAAATTCAGTAAGATCTTTAGGTTCTTGATTACTTCCTCTAGCCTCACTAGAGGGACTAAAGGTTTTCAACTAGATTCTTTGGGTGTTATCTACTTGAACAACCTCAGTTTTATTCTCCAATGCGGGGGGATCAGTGGATTTCCCACCAGGATTCCCCCCCCCACCATTAGTTCTAGCCACCTCTTTACCTGTGTTAAGGATAGTGTTAGGGTTTTTTTTGGGTTTCCTTTTGATCAAGGGGAAATTCTTGTGAATGTGCCCCTCCTTTCTACACAAATAACATGTGTTAACACTTCCCAAGACTTCTATAGGGAATCAGATGATATTTCCCTCATCCTCAATTGCAATGCTCAGCAAAATTTTTGTGCCAGGATTCAGAGAAACCAGAGCGCGACCGTCGAGGTGTGGAAGAGAAGCCTTCACTTCATCCACGCGAACCACATTGCCAAAGGGAGCCAACAGAGCAGGGATGAGTTCCCAAAAATTAGGGGGAAGATTCTTGATCAAAACCCACCTAGAGAAAGAGAGGGCGAGTACCTCTTCCGCAATGGCGGCTGGTGACCATGCAAGAGCATGAAAAACACAACCATCAAGATTCCAATATAATTTTTTGATCACTTTGGTTTGCATATCATTATTTTTTAGAAAAATAACGAATAGCCCATGTTGGAGCATCCTACAATAACTTATTTGGATGCCAAGTTTAATAGCCCAAACGCTAGAGAACCAAGCATCGATATATTTTCTCGCAGGAATTTTGTTTTAAGTCCATAGCAGCAAAAACAATTGCAGTGTCTTTAAGCCTACCACAAACATTTTTTATAACATTTTTCATGCCAAGGTTAGGAATGAGTCTAGTAAAGCAAGGAGTAATTGGGGACTTACCTTCACCATCCACCACGCCACTACATCCCTCCTTTTCTAGTTCCACACCAATATAAAACCTAGCAATTTTAGGAATAGGGAAATGATTACCTTCAACCATTGCTTTAAAGGATTTAACTGATGAAGGTTGATCACTGCCATTTACCCAGGGATCAGGGGGTTTGCACCTTCTTCCATCCAAGCCCCTAAGGGTCAAGCCCGAGAATACTCATAGAGAGAGAGCAATAGAGAGATGGTTGCATAACCAAAATAAAATAAAAGAACTCACAAAATTAGGGAAAACAAGGAGAACAAAAATGCGACAGCCCCAACATACGAAGGAAGCCACACAAACAAACCTGAGTGGAGGACCAGCCCCCCCACTTGGCACCAGCACGAACACCAAGGACCCTATCACAAGACCCACCAATTGCAAAGTGCTCCTCGTCGACCTCTCCCTTCTAAGCTTCTTTTACCTATTCCTATCTTTCATTTCTAGTCCAGTTGTTAATGCTTAGTGTAGTTGTTGATTCATACTTAGTGCTCAAGTTGATTTCTTTCCAGCATTTTATTTCCAGTATTGTTTCTTCTCTAGTTTATGGATGACTACAGTGGAGTCCTAGTGCACATACAGTGCTGACCCATTTCAAGTTTATGTCCCTAGGTTAACAATGAAATGCACCTTCATGATGAGTAAGATAGCTACTTAGTGCAAATGTCTAATCTCTAGGTCACAACTCTAAGGGCTTAGTTATTAAACCATTAGAGGAGGCCAACATCATGGCTTGCGTAGATCACAAGATATAAATAAAATGGATTTTTTAGGAAGGCATTCAAAACTTTCAAGAAAATACACATGGCAGGTATAGCACCAAATTCCTTAACCTCTGTGAGAAACCTCTTAGCCCACACCAAGATGGGAGCTTTAAAACAAGTTGAAAATATTTTGTATTTTCATTTAAAAGGCTAGAAAAATCTTTGCTCAAGCTCATGAATCTAGTAGTGCAAGGATAATAGTTATATGGAAGCATAGAAAAATAAAATATTTTTTTTGAAAAATTCTTCAAAGCAATGTGTTCTTATAGAATGCAATGATTGTAGGTTATGAATGAAATATATTTGTTATGGGGTTTTATCAAATTTTAACTAGATGCAACTAGCATTTGGAAATCCAAATTTTGTAACCTCTATGAGAAATATCTCATGCCAATAGAACTATGAAATAGATATATATGAAAAATGTGATGCATAGGCAAAGAACACAATATATTTGATAAAATACCTCAATGAAATGCTAGTATACATGGTACAAGGAACTTGAGTTGTGAAAAAATTGAAGCAATAGTTGTAGGTAGACTAGTTTTGGTCTCATGAATGCAAATATGGCAGAATGCATATAGAAAGGTTTTGTTGAGAATGTTTTGGAAGCTTTCAAAGTGATGCAAGGTATAAAGACTCTTTGTAAGGGAATAAAAAAAGTAAGCTTTGAATATAGATTCATCAAATAACACCATTCTTATCCACAAACATGAAATAAAAATATCAAGGATATAAATTTATGTCAGTACTAGAAAGTACACTTCCTGATATCATAGATACAAATTTGAGACATATCAGCCTATAGGACTTCTAGAAGACTATGGAAGAGGGTAAAAGATCACCATTGGCACAAAATATATTTGAGATAAGGTTGGATCATGTGACTGGATTTCCAATAGTAGTTCAGTGTCTTAACTTAGTTTTAGAGTGCATGAAATATTATAATCTTGAAACTAAGGAGGTCAAAACCATTGATGATAAACTAATGGCCAAGTTGGATAGCCTTTCCTTTAGAATTATTCTCAGATTGCGTATTAGAGACCAATTTACCAATATAGACAAAGGGATTGCACAAACAAACTTCACTAAGAAGAAAATGAGTATCTCAACACCATGGCAAGGAATTGGTTACAAGTACTAAAAAGAGGAAAATCTCAATTGCCAAATATTCTACATAGGTTTCTCTTCATTCAGAAAAGTATCCAATATGATTTTTCTACTTCACAAGTTGATGGGAAATGAGGATTCAAGTAAGTTTTAAAAATCCAGTCCTACATCCAATCCCATTCCCCCATCTAATCCTAGTCCACCAATCCCTATTCCTAATCCCCCACTAATCCATAATCCTTCATCCACTCCTACCATGCCATCTCAACCTAGAGTATTCAAGTTTTTCACTCTAGAAGTTCTCCAAGGACTTATAACAAAGAAGACATCTCCCACTCCACACCTTGAAGTTGTGGAATCATGCCGTCCCAACCCATCATCCACGGTCATTAGTGATGAGACCCTTGTCCACCCAACACCTATCATTGATGATACCACCCCTAGCACCACTCAAACCATTGAAACCATCACATCCTTTGAATCCACTGAGCCCCCATCTCCTACCATCACATCTACTGAATCTAGTGAACACTCACCTCCTACTCCAATAGTTGTCGAACCCATCGATGATTCCCAAATCCAATCCACTTCTTCCACTCCTAGTGTCACTAAAATCCATTCCCTTGAGCTTCATGAATCCTCTATCCCTCCATCTTACCCACTTAAAGAGTCCCACCAAGACTCCATTACGATGCCTCCCACACATGATGAGTCATGCCAAGAGCCTAATCCAAATCATGCCAACATATCCCCTTCTCTAGATTAAGATCCTACCATCCCATCTAGTCCACCTCAAGATCACAGTCCCCCATCCATTCCATTCCATGATCCCCTTGCCATTCAAGATTCCAGCACTCCATCTCCATCGCATGATCCCACTACCACAAATCCAGATCCTATCATATCCCCTAATCCCTCTCCTGATACAACCTATCCAAATGTCGCTACCCCATCATCTCCCTCTCATGATCCCCCATCATCGCCTAAAACTGCTATCCCCACACCACTTGCATATCCCCTTGGTACTCTCACATTCTTCCACAGTGGCCTCCTCGCAGAAGAAAAACACAGTGTATATACCACCCATCATCCTCCACCTAATAATGGAATTGCATCATGTTTTTAGAATAACACGAATCCTATCATGGATCGCATGCTTAAGAAAATGAACTATCAAGGAAAAGGTCTAGGCCTTCATGAGCAAGGTATTTTAGAGCCCATCCAAGTCAAAGAACAAATCTGCATGCAAGGTCTTGGACCTATTTCCCAAGACTCACAATCTAGAGATGTTGGTACAACCTCTAGATGTCCTCAACGAGCCTTTTCCAAAAGAAATGTTAGCTCTTCCCATCGCTCCACCAAATCATATGCTGCCATCCCTCCTCCTCTATCGTATCGCCTCAAAATAACCATCCATATTCCTCCTTCATCTACTCCATCCATTTTGGGTCCTTACATCCCTCCATCCACCATCTCCCATCCTTCATCTACTCCATCCATCTTGGGTTCTTATGTCCCTCCACCCACTCTGTCTGCTTTGGGTCTGTATATCCCAAAATCATCTCCTCCATCTCATCCTTTCATCCATCCAACACCTAGCCATGTCATCCATCCAACACCTATCCATGTCATCCATCATAAACATCCTTCTCGCATGTCCCCTAATCAGGATCAACAAAGTCAAATACCTACACATTCTCCATCTACACGTAATCCTCATAATCCTACCTCCATCCCTCTATATCATCCATCTCCTCACACCCATCCCATTGCTAGTAAAAGCACTTTGGATGCCAAAGCAAAAGTGCCTAAATCTAAAGATCCACATGAACCTAAACGACATGTTGAAGAAAAGAAAAATCTAAATCCAAATCAAATCCGTTGGCCACAAAGGCCCACCAAAGAAAAGATCAAAACTATGTGGATCCCAAAGAAAAAAGATGCAATGCCTTCAAATGAAAAATTTGTAACAACATCCAACATTGATTATCCAAAAGCTAATCATTTTCATCCACCCTCTCCTAAATCTATTTTGGGTCCCTATGTCCCGAAATTCACTATTCCATCTCCTCCATTATCCCCACATTCTCCATCCATTAATCCTCTTATCTTTTCACATCCACCACCACATGTGCCAATGTTGGTCCTGAACTCACCACCCCATCATTCTATCCATACCCTTTCCAGCATCCCATCCATTACCCCACATATCTCCCCCATCAAATCCCTCTAATTCATCCTCATGCATAATCCATTTATCCTAATAAGATTATACCAATGTCCAACAGTCACTTCGAATATGGGCTCTTAACACCTTGTATGGAACTTGATGCTTGAGTCCTTCATCCATATCCTTATCACATGTATTCTAAATCCACTTATTCACCTCCCTATCCTTATCCATCTCCTTCTGCATGCTATCAAAAAAGTTAAAAAAATCCAAAAAAGTCAAAAAATCCAAAAAATTCAAAAAATCCAAAAAAGTTAAAAAATCCAAAAAAAGTTTAAAAGTCCAAAAAGTCAAAAAATCCAAAATAGCCAAAAAATCCAAAAAAGTCAAAAAAATCCAAAAAATCAGAAAAATCAAACAAATAAAATAGTAAAGAGAAATAATTCGTCCAATGGTGAAAACTTGGCAAACAAGCACCTTGGATAAGTACCATGATGAAAACCTAACAAACAGGCATCATGCATAAATCCCCATCTACACAAGGGGGCAACTTCCTGATATGCATTCCCTTTATCCGCTATGCTTCCATCCATGCACCTGTCTTCTTCCTATACATCATTTTCATTCATCCCCTCCATCCTACCTATCTTACACATCCTGCTTGGCATATCTCATTTATCCCAATCCTTCCATCCTCCTTGTGATCTTGATAATGATAGGGGAAAACATATAAACATGATTTGGAAACCTCTTAGCATACATTCCCCTCATCTGCACACTATCCTACTCCTCATCTGCACTCGTCTACCTTCCTTATCCACCCGTCATGCTACCTTCTCCCTTCCTTATCCATGCATCCTATCTTCATCCATCTCACTCCTTTATTTTCCTATCTTTCTCTATTGCATCCTTCATGCCTCCTCGCACATGACATATCTAGAGTGGGGGCATCTATCTTCCTTTGTGATATAGTCCTTGGAGACATCATTCATTCCATTAGAGCAATCCCTTCCATTTCCCTATCCTCATTTCCTTATCGTTATACCCATCTCCCCATCCTTATCTTTTATCCCTCCAAACAATCCTTATATCCATCTCCCCATCCTTATCTTCCTATCCTTCCATCATAGCATCCCTTTTCATCTATCCATTTGGTAACCTTTTCCTCATCCAAATCCTTATCCCTCTATCCAATCCATCCAATCAATCCTTTTCCTCCCCCCATCCTCTATCCTCATCCCATCTCATAATCCCTTGTCATTGGTATCTAGCTATAAGCTACTCCCCATGCAGTCCAATGCCATCTATCTTATTGTCATCACTTCTGCTTCTTTTGCACATATTTTCAATCTACCCTCCTTTTTCATCCCTCATCTCTCCATCATATCATCCTCCTAATTAATTTTTTGATGATTTGGATAACTATCCCATTCTTGAGCTTCGTGATCACCATCATCCTATCCAATCCAACAAGTCTATCTTGTCTCATTGTATCGGTCCCATCATTTTATCCCCTTGTCTAGGGTCATCTCATCATCCTTTATCCATCATTTGGCTTTGGTCCTTTTGTCGAACTACGTTGCCCCTATGCTTTCACGTAGGCAAGGTCGATCATTTGATCTGCCCCCCAGGGTTCCTTTATTCACTCATTTATCATCTATCATCAGTCTTTTGGCTTTTTCCATCTGCTCTTTTATCGTCTATCATCGATATTCATTGTCCACTTTTCTCCTTTTCTCCATCCTATCTTTATCATCCATCAAAGTCCCCATCATGGTCTATCGTCAGCCTTTTATCGAACTACGAGGGCTCTACACTTTCATGTAGGCAAGGCTAATCTTTGATTAGCCCCCGAGCCCCTAGGTTGCTAGGATGTGTCAGTCTCC
Organism: Sequoia sempervirens; assembly: GCA_007258455.2. Lineage (NCBI taxonomy): Eukaryota > Viridiplantae > Streptophyta > Pinopsida > Cupressales > Cupressaceae > Sequoia > Sequoia sempervirens. Next base: position 69,526,933 of record VDFB02086081.1, on the reverse strand, counting down.
TATCTTGTGTCATGTCTCTTGTGTCGTGTCATCAAGCTAGTCCCTTATCTAGTTGGTTCTTAACAAATGAGATCCACTTGTATCAACAAATCCAATTGGTTTTGAATATCCTGTGTCATATCAATCTTTTAGCTTAATATCCATCATCGGTCTCAATAGGATGCATCCTTCCTAACATACCTCATTAATCCCATCTATCCCCTTGATCCTATGGCAAAGGGCATTTGAAATTGATTGTGATCTTTTGATACTTTTGGCTTTTGTTTATCATTTGAGCTCCCTATCATCACTTGTCAAGGCCGCCATGATCCATCATATTATGGTGTGTTTTTATTGGTCAACATAGGGGCATATCTTGATCTTTTTATGTCTATTTTTGTCTTCTTGGTTGTCCCACGTAGTACCCACCAAGATCCCTGAGGTCTTGTATTATGCTAGGGCATCCTTGTGTGCTTGCGGTTATCCCAATACCTAGCTCGACCAAGGTCATCGCGACTTTGGGGTGTTGGGATAGCCTTCTTGTTTGTTGTGTTTGTTTCATGCATTAGACACTAATTTTCCTTGGTCCTCTATACCTTGGTGTGTCGTGTCTTCTACTATAGCAAAAATCAGTGCTCCTAAAGATGGAAAATTGCATTTGGATTGCATTTCATCTCCATCCTCTCATCCATCAAAATCCCCCCATCCATTCATCCTTCATCACTCTCCCCTCTCAATCTCCGACCGCCTTTTCATCCTTTCTTACCCATCACTTTGCATCATCTTCCTAATATACCCCTTGCATCCTCTCCTCCATTTTGAGAGCACACCCATGTTCTCTTGAACCCACATGTCCTCTCAAGGGGGCATCCTTCATCCCCATTTTTCATATTTTTTTCCCTTCCTAGTCACTCCTTTGAATGACTGGGGCATCTTTCCCAATCTAACCATCTTCTTCTAGGTTCTATGTTTTAGTGTTCTTTGAAATGATGCTACTTCGTAACACCATCTCAAAGAGGGTAAAAATGTAGACACCTAAATTTGAACACTTAATTTATCCAAATTTATCCCCTTTCATCTAAGCATCCCCTTATTTGCATTAATTAAGTAATATCACTATTATTTAATTAATATCTTTAATTCTGCCAAATTCTTAAGGTATTTAATTAATAAATAAATACCTTATCTCTTTAATCTTTTTTTTTATCAAATGAATTAAATAAATATGACATTTATTTAATTCCTCACATGCCATATCATTTTCTTAATCCTAATTATTCTCCTAATCTCATCATTAGGGATGTGCACATGCCTAATCCTTGATTAGGATGTGTCACATATCCAACTTTTGCAAGTTGGCCTCTAATCTCTCTTAACCACCTAACCCTCCTCTAATCCCTCATTAACTAGCCTAATCAACCTCTCAAGAAATTTTTAATTTCTTTTATCCTTCCAAGGAATATTAAATTCATTTTTCTCTTCCCCATGTGATCTTTGACTTGTCACACAAGTCACATGTGAACACTTCCCCTTCTCCCACTTGCCTCTAATATGTAATTAATTTGTCTAATCAGGTACTTGCACAACCTTAATCACTTAATTAGGTCAATCTAATCTCCATGTCATGTGTCCTAAGTCAACCCTATTAAATGTTTTTTTCTTTTTAGAGAAGGCACCCCTTTCCCCATGTAGATTTTTAATTCACATTTAATACCCTAATATATTCTAAGGAATTTTAAAATCCTTCTCTCATTCCCATGTGGATATTTAAGGAAATTTTAATTCCTCACATGTCCTTTCAACCACATGGGGACAAGAACCTCCTTTTATGAGGGGATCTTGTCTAAATCCCAAGGTACTATCTAATACCTCCATGTCATGTACTCTCCTTCCAACTCATGTACACATCATCCTTTTCAAGCCACTTCACATGCCACATGTCAGGATGTGAGGGCTTGTGAGTTCTCAACTCACCATAGCCCTACATCTTGGCCTTGTTGGTTTAATCCCAACCATCCATTTCTCTAGAGAATTCAAAATTCTCTATAAATACCTGCTCTTTTCTCTAATTTTGGGAGGAGATCATTATGCTAGCCAAACTCTTGCAAATTTTTCTCTTGAGCCATACTTAGCCAAATACTTGCATTTGCATCCACTTTCACCCATTTTTCCATCCATCTCACAATCCACACTTGCATCTTTTTCCATCAAAGGAGCATACAACATCAAAGATCAAAAGGCCAACCCAAGGACAACTCAACAAGGTAAAAGGTTTCATTTTATTTTGTTAAGTTAAGCATTTTCCCAATCTTGAGGTGTAGGGTGTCTATAGTTGTTGTTTGCACTCTTTTGTTTGTTGCTCATTTTCTAACAAGTATTTTCGCCCGTTCACATATGTATCTTTTCAAAATTATCACATGTGCAAGAAACTAGTTTCTTGATTGGGGAGACCTTATTAGCGATAATTTACATAATCAGTTTACTTTCTTTGACGTGAATAAAAATTTCTACATGACATCTTATCTCTTTTATGCCATTGTCAGTATGAAGGCATGGCCTGGTCTTAGCACCAAAGGGACATATAATAACATGACTCAAATTTATGATTTTTATCCACAACTCCAGTTATAACAAAGTTATAAGTACTTCAGGAGAGTGAATGATGCATTCATCAGATTGATAGTAAGGACAATCCAAGGGAACACTTGACTTTGGATCTCTTTAGAAGTAACTATTGTCATCAAGAATTATGGAAACTATTTCATCCAATTTTTGAAGTTCGCTTACATTCAAATAGGAGGGTATGATGGCCATCCATACAAGTTGCCCAATTATGTGGATGATAAACTCATATTTATTAAACTTTGCAAGAAAATTGGAGTGGTCAACATAAGATGCAAAGAAAAGAGAAAAACCAGAATCCCATTTCCTATTGGCCCTAGTCACTATAGGTGCAAATCTTTTTTTGATGCTCTAAATATTAAGTGATCGCTGGAAAAGTTAAACATGTACTTTTACATCATGATTATTTCCTTTGATATTAAGGGTTATATCAAAGATAATTGGTATTTTGGTCTAGGTTATTATCATATCCCAAAAATTGAAGATTTTTGGAAGGATTTTGTGTTGAATGCATAAGACAACTGAGGGGGGGTGAATCAATTGTATATTAAAACATCAAAACCCTCATTAATATTCAAATCTACATTAGTCCTTAAACCCTTAACAACCATCAAACCCTTATCATGCATTAGCAGAATGTAAACATGAGAAACAATAATGCAAACGCATCCAAACACATGAGAACACCAAATTTACGTGGAAAACCCAAGAAGGAAAAAACCACATTGAGGATTAGCTCACAATATAAGGTAATTGCAACACTAAATACAATAGGCTCATTTCCCAAAAGAAAAGAATGCCTTACTACTAGATTAGAAATAATGAGATAGAATATTGTTACAATGAGAAATCCATCTCAGAGCAACATAAAATTTCCACCAATGCTTCACCAAAATGTTCATACTCTCTATGTAGAATGTAGACACCTTCTGCTCATTGCTTCTAGTAGTCTTAAGCATTAAACCTCATATTGCATTTCACACTTTCACACTTCACATCTCAACACTTAACATTACACACTTCACACAACAAATCATCACACATATATACCATCTTCAACCTTGAAAATAATTCACAAGGTCAGTTGTGCACCTCAAACGTGAAAATTCAAATTAGGTTGGCACAAAAACATTCCTGCGATGGAAATGAATGAAGGTGGACCACATCATGCACCTTAAATCAGACTTAAATCCATATAAACATGCCATGCCACACTTCCAAAAACACTGAAGCGTATCTGCAATTAGTATAAACACCCAAGGTCGGTTGAACCTATGTTAACACCAGAAGAATATATTCATTTTGCACAACTAGGTAACCTTCCACACACTGCAACACCTGAATCCACCCTTGTGGAGCACAAAAACATAAACAAATACAATTGAAGATGGATATGAGCAATATAAGCACACCCTCATATCAGTAAGACCAAAAACCAAACTATGGAGAAATGTGGAGAAAAGCCATTTCCCCCAGATAACACTACTTTCACAGTTCGCACATTGGTGAACACAACTTTCTTTGCACAATGATCCAAAACCTAAAACTTTAGATATAACACCTTTGATCAACATATCCAAACTGCATAGATAGATCTTCAGCCATAAAGAAATGCAGAGCAAAAAAATAAACACCACTTTGTCACACTGAACACTCTTCACCACACTATTTCCTCTTTTATTCAAATTTTCTCAAAAGCACTTGGAAACCAAGCACCACAAACTCAAACTAATCACCTAGAACACTTCTATAGTATCTCAACCACACAAGAGGTTGAACATCACCAACACATGCTCATCAAAGTAACACTAGAGGTTGACATCAATGATACTACTAATGACAACATAATGCAACCAATCAAAGCATCTCCATAGGCTTCCAACAATATCCCCATAGACCTATTGACATCAATGCAACAAAAAAGATCCGTTGACATCAATGACAACAAAAACTTACAACAATCTCTCACTTTGCCATTAATAGCAACACATGATGTGAAAAAATTGCCAACAACACAGAAACAACAACTCTAATCACATTTAATGTACATTAGTACACACTACTCCCCCTTACACAAGCATCAACTCTTTCTCTCCTTACTTCATAATGTTTTTTAGATAACTCTCTCTCCCCCTTTGACAGCAATGGTAAAGGGAAACTCTTGTATCTCTCCCCCTTTGACATCAAACATACGTACTTTCTCTCCCTCAAAGAAATACATATAAGGGACAACAATTGCTCTGCAACTAATTTTTCTTTTACTGCACTCTATTTTATTTGCACCCTTTTTGCATACTACACAACATACTTCACCGACTAGTAACCATTGCACATATCCTTTGACATAGCTGACAAAAAAAAACACCTGTATACCACACAATGACAACACTTATTCCCTTGACTGCAACAACCAACAATGCTACTACCTACTCCCAAACCAACATCAGTCCAAAAAAAGGAATGAATCTTGAGATCCACTAGACTAATGCATATCCTTATGCATTTAATTGAGAGGAGGGGCAATAACCCCCAACTTATTAAAGATACTCAAAATTAGGCTTAGGAAGAGCCTTCATGAAGATATCTATAACTTAATCCGCAGTAGGCATATACTCCAACTTCACCTCATTCTTTTTAGCCTTCTCTCTCAAAAAATGATACCGGATTGAAATATTTTTTTTCCTTGATTCATTATTGGATTTTTTAAAATATTAATATTACTTCCATTATCACACAAAACAGAAATAGTTTCATCATATACCACTCTGATATCATTCAAATTTTGTTCCATCCATAACACCTGTGTGCAACATGATGTTGCAATAATGTATTTTTCCTTTGTATTAGATAATGACACTGAATCTTGTTTCTTGCTTAGCCAAGACACCAACCTGCTTCCAAGAAAGAAAGCACCACCACTTGTACTCTTTCTATCATCCACACAACCTACCCAATTTGTATTTGTATAAGCACTCAGAGAGAAATTAGTATCTTTTGGATACCACAAACCATGTTCCAAGTGCCTTTCAAATATTTGAATATCCTTCTTCACTACTACCACATGTGACTCTTTGGGATTTTCTTGAAATCTAACCACAAGAAAAACTACATGCATGATATATGGTCTAGTAGCATTTAGATATAATAGTCCTCTAATCATTGATATTATGTACTTTCTCTAATAAGCCTTAGGAGATTCATCATTCTTGCTCAGCTTGCAACTAGTAACCATAGGAGTACATACCGGTTTAGATTCTTCCATCCCAAACCTCTTTAACATTTCCATGACATACTTAGATTTTGAAATGAATATCCCTTTCTTTGTTTGATTGATTTGAAGTCCAAGGAAGAAATTCATCTCCCCAAACATAGACATCTCAAATTATTTATGCATCTCTTCTGCTAATCTCTTGCACATTCCTTCATTACCTCCAAAGATTATGTCACCAACATACACAACCGCAATCAAGATTTGATCTTTTTCAATTTTGAAATAAATATTACTATATGTGATACCTTTATTGAATCCTTGGTGCAACAAGTACCTATCCAATCTTGCATACCAAGCTCTAGGAGCTTGCTTGAGTCCATATAATTCCTTCTTCAATCTGCAGACCATATCAAGATTATCTGATAGTTGAAATCCTTTCAGTTGTTCAATATAAACCTCTTCTTCCAACTCACTATTTGAGAATGTAGACTTCACATCTATCTAATAGACTTTGAAATCCTTATGTGTTGCAAAAGCCAAAACATCCTAATAGCTTCCATTCTTGCCAACGGAGCAAGTTTCCCTTCAAAATATATTCCTTCCACGTGCGAGTAGCCTTTAAACACAAGTCTTTCCTTATTTCTTACCACTTCTCTACTCTCATTCATCTTGTTCTAGAATACCCACTTAATTCTAATCACATTCTTGTTTGCTAGTCTTGGGACAAGTTCCCAAGTCTGATTCTTCTCAATCTGCATTATTTCTTCCTCCATAGCCTTGCTCCCATACTCATCTTTGCATGCCTCAATCATTGTTTTAGGTTCAAATTTTGAAATTAAACACAAGTTTACTTGTTCTTCTATCATAACAACCATTCTTGTCAACACATCTCTGCTTTTATCACCAATGATCTGATCTTCCGAATGATTCTTCTACACATACTTAGGGGTCTTAGGGATCTTTTCTAGAGCTTCTTCCTCTTCAACCAACACGTATTTTTCCTTACCTTAATCTTCATCTTCTTCTCTATAGGGGGACTCATCTAATTCATATCCATCTATCATCACTATACTTTTATGTAATTCTTCATCCACTTTGACACTTGCACTTTCAATAATATTTTTTAGCCTCTTGTTGTAGCATTAGTAAGCCTTGATTTTTGTAGAATATCTAAGGAAGATTCCTTCATTAGATCTTGAATCAAAATTTCCCAAGACTTCTTCATCTCTTCTTATATAGCATTTTCTTCCAAACAATCTAAAATATTTCCATACCACAACTCATAGGGAGACTTTGAACTATTTGTCATTACTTGTGCTCTATTAAGTATGTAGACTGCAGTATGAATTTCTTCTCTCCAATAGATATCTAATATATTTTCTTCCTTCATCATTGTCCTTGCTACTTTCTGAATAGTCCTATTCTTCCTTTCCACAACTCCATTCTGTTGAGGAGTCCTAGGAGCTGACAAATGGCTCTTTATTCCATGATTTTCACAAAAAGTGTTATACTCATTTGAAGTGAACTCCCCAACTCTGTTAGATCTCAAAAAATTGATCTTCGTATCCATTTCATTATCAACCATAGCTTTGAATGCCTTAAAATTGTCTAAAGCTTCTGGTTTTTCTTTGAGAAAAGTAACCCAAGTCATTCTAGAATAATCACCAATTAATAGCATGAAATACCTGTCACCTTGAAAACTTCTTATTCTGGTAGGTCCATAAAGATTTGTATGCACCAACTCCAAAGGACCAGTAGTAGATTGTTCTTTGAATTTGAAGCTCTTTCTAGCTTGCTTCCCAATTTGACATTCCTTACAAATGGCATTAATAGGTTTTGTAATCTTTGGTAGATCTATTAGAGCTTGATTTGAATTGATCCTCACTAGGCTATCAAAATTGATGTGACATATTCTTCTATTCCATAGCCAACTTTCATTAATTTGAGTCATAAATCATTGACCATTTGCACCCATCAGTTGATAAACATTTCCATATGTGCTTCTTATTGTAACCACAATTCCAGAGCCTTTTTTGATCTCACAACCATTGTCTTGAAACACAAGATTATATCCTTTGCTACACATTTGTCTTACACTCAAAAGGTTATGTTGCAGACCCTTAACATAAAGAACATCATTTGTATTATGCTTTGCATCAAAACTAATTGAACCTTTTTCACATATCTTAGCTGATGTATTATCACCAACTTAACTAATCCACCTTCAAACTTCTCAAGCTTAAAACTAATTGAACCTTTTTCACATATCTTAGCTGATGTATTATCACCAACTTAACTAATCCACCTTCAAACTTCTCAAGCTTAAAAAACTTACTCTTATCACCTATCATGTGATTTGAGCATCTACTATCAATGATATAGTTGTTCTTCTCTTCTCTAGCATGAAAATCAGTCACTAGACCTGCTTTAGAGCACTTTCCTTCATACATCTCTTAGAGCTAGCAAAATTAGTTCTAGCATTTAGAACCATGAACAAGCATTCATCATCTTCATCATCAGGGTAATCAAATTAATCATCAAATATATTGGCATCTTCTCTAACATAATAAAATTTCTTAATTGATTTACCTTTATTCTCCTTAGGTCTATCTCTTGTAGATTTGATAGGACATCTTGAAGTATAATAACCAATCTTCCCATAATTAAAGCATTTGAAAGGTAACTTACCTCTATATTTTCTAGTTCCCTTTTTCAATTTCCTCACAAAGTTTTCTTCCAACTCATCAAAATCATATGGATGAGATTCCTCATTCTTCTTTTCTTTACCAATTTTAAAAGCAATCTCTTTTCTTGAATCATTTGGACCAAAATCTCTCAATTCAAAAATAGTTAAGGTACCAAGTAACTAATCTCTAGAGTATTGATCTAAAATTTGAAATTCTGCAATAGTAGAAACTTTATGAATATAGGCTTTGGTAAAGTTCTTAGTACCTTCTTTACCACCTCATCTTCTTCAAGTTTTCCACCAAGGCCTCTGATGGAATTGATAACTTCTTCCATTTTATGCATGTAGCTTGTAATATTTTCATCCTCTGACATTCACAGGGTTTCAAACTTGATCTTTAGGTTTTGCATCTTAGATTGCTTGACTTTTTCATCTCCTTCATAAACACTTTCCAATTTCTTCTAGATCTCATTACAAAATTTGAGATTCATAAGTTTCACAAGTTCAGTATTAGAAAGATCACTCAAAAGAGTATATCTTGCTTTTCCATTGTTCTCATATGCCTTGATCTCATTAGCAGTACTCAGACCATTTGTAGGCATTGTATATCTAGATTCAATAGAATTCCAACTCCAAACCCTAGTGAAATAAGGAAACCTTCCATCCAGGTCTTCCAGAATGCATAATCTAATCCATCAAACAAAGAAGCCTCCCTCTTGTGTGTCATCCCAGATCTACCTCAAGCGGTTAAGCTTTCTTCTAAGAAACCTTACTCTAATACCAATTGTTGAATGCACAAGACAACTAAGGGGGTGGTAATTTAATTGTACATTAAAACAACAAAACCCTCATTAACAATCAAATATGCATTAGTCCTTAAACCCTTAACAACCATCAAACCCTTATCATACATTACCAAAATATAAACATGAGAAACAATAATGCAAACACATCCAAACACATGAGAGTACCGGATTTACATGGAAAACCCAAGAAGGGAAAAGCCATGGTGAGGATTAGCTCACAATATAAAGTAATTGTAACTCCGAATACAATAGGCTCATTACTGGAGGGCTCATTTCCCAAAAGAAAAGAAGGGCTTACTGACAATGGCTCACTACCATAGTAGAAAGAATAATATAGAAGATTTTTACAATGAGAAATCCATCTCAGGGAAATAGAAAAGTTTCACCACTACTTCACCTAAACGTTTGCACTCTCTTTGTAGAATGTATACACCTCACTACTTCTAGTAGTCTTAGGCATTAAATCTCAAACTACATTTCACACTTTCACACTTCACATTACACACTTCAGACAACAAATTATCACACGTATATAATGTCTTCAACGTTGACAATAATTCACAAGGTCGGCTATGCACCTCAAATATGAAAATTCAAATTAGGTCAACACCAAAACATTACTGTGGTGGAAAGGAATGAAGGTGAACCACATCACACCTTAAACAAGACCTAAATCCATATAAACACACCACACCACACTTCCACAAACATCGAAGCATATATGCAATTACTGTAAACACCCAAGGTCGACCAAACCTGTGTTAACACCATTAAACAATTAAGTACACATTTCCTTTGATCCAAAGATGATTCACAAACCATACACAAAACTCAAACAAGTTCTAGAATATTCCATCAACACCCTGAAATCCAACAACTCCTTCATAATATCATACACCAAAAGAACATATTCATTCTACACAACTGGCCAACCTTCCACACACTGCACCACTTGAATCCACCCTTGCGGAGAACCAAACCAAAAACACCTAAAACTAAAGATAGATATGAGCAATATAAGCACACCCTCAAATCTGCAAGACTATAAACCAAACTGTGGAGAAATGCAGAGCAAAACCATTTCCCCCAGACAATATTGCTTTCACAGTTCACACACTGGTGAACACACATTTCTCTATACAATGATCTAAAACCTAAAACTTTGGATATAACACCTATAAACACATTTTATCAACATATCCAAACTGCACATATAGATCCTCAACCATGAAGAAATGTAGAGAAAAACACTAAACACCACTTTGTCATACTGAACATTCTTCACCACACTGTTTTCTCTTTTATTCAAATTTTCTTAAAAGCACTTGAAAACCAAGAACCACAAACTCAAACTCATCACCTAGAATAGTTCTACAACATCTCAACCACACAAGAGGTTGGAAATCACCAGTTCAAATGCTCATCAAAGCAACACTAGAGGTTGACATCGGTGATACTACTAATGACAACATAATGCAACCAATCAAAGCATATCCATAGACTTCCAATGATCTCCCCATAGACGTATTGACGTCAGTGCAAGAACAAAGATCTATTGACATCAATGACAACTCAAAATTCTGACATTTTGAAGACGATTATGAAGTGTGAAAAAGAGATTGGATGAGGCTCACTTTAGAAAAAATTAAAGAATTTAGGCTTTTTTTGGGATGTGAAAGGAATTGAGGATGAAAAAATAGGTTTGATTGATCCCCATGATTTTGAAAAAAAATTCAAATGCAACCTTTTCCACCTATCAATTGGGAAAATGAAGAAACTAGAGACATTGGTGAAAGAACTACTCATATTCTTAGGAGATTATAGGATTGGGTGAGGAAGAAGGTGGTGTAGGAGCACCTTGGGTCTAGTAGGTGTAAGTTAGCATTTTGGCTTGGTTTGATGTTTTTCCATGTAATAAGGTCATTTAAGACCATATCATGTGTGTTTGAGTCAATATTAGGTCATTAGGTGGGTTGGGATGTCAAGTTGCATAAAGTTGTCAAGTTTGCACAAATATTGTCAATATTGTAAAAGTGCAAAAACAAGGAATGTGAAGGGTCATTGGTTGTAAATGGATGAAGTTAAATAGTTTCAATTTGAAAAACTATTGGGAACCATTAGAAAATTTTTAAATATGCTTGGGAAGGTTGGGTCCAAGGTTGGCAAGTTGTATCTTGAAGAAAAATCAATAAAAAATACCTCTGTTCTTGCATTTTTTAACGTGATTTTGATGCTCTAGGCTTGTGTACAGTTTTTTACTGTAATATAATGACCTGAAACTAGTTGGTATTGATGACGAACTAATTCTACTTTCCTTTTCACTTTGTTTCATTGATTTTCATTAAGATTTGAGTATTTTATAGCAAATTTACTAAAACTGGTCAAAAACCCTTGGTTAACTACCTTGAAGGGAAGAAAAATGCAAAACCCACCATTCCACTGATGAAACCTCATGAAACTTGGTGGAATGGATGGGTTAAGGTGTTTTTGGTGTCTACAAACTTGCAGGAGTAGAAGATGGCATTGAGTGCAATTTTGGTGATGCCCTAGCCTAACTAACCTCATGTATTAGGCATTGAAAGTGCATAAGGCTTAGGGTTTGTAGAAGAACTCTTGGAAGACACCATACAACATGTCCAGGCCATTGGAATGAAGGTTTGAAGTCTAGAGTTGGAAAATATTGTTGTGACCTAGTGAAGCAAGCCTAATTATGCCTAATTCAAAGCGTAGAAGCAAAAATTTGGCCTTTGTGTTCCAAAACACCCCCACCTACAATTGAGGTATTTTGTTAAGGGGAATAAAGGGTATCCAAATATGTAATTATGTTTTGGGTGTGAATTATTTCATGAAATTTATGTTGGAAAAACAAATTATAGAGTGTTACTACGAGTTAGCAGACATAAGAAGAGAAACCCACCATTTAATGCTTGTAAACTTGAGGAGTTGATTTTTTTAGATCATTTTGAGGCTAACAACCCTTGACATACATAAAATTGGTATCAAATCTTAGGTTGGTCTATAAGACGGAAAGAGTGAAGCAAAAGAGAACAAGATGCCTCCAAAAGGTAACACTATGGCTAGGGAAATGAATAAATGAAAGAGAAGACTGCAAAAGAGATCAGGAGATTGAAGGAACTGAAAGATATGGTGGTAGCAAGGCTTGAGGTTATTGAAACCAGTCAGAGGAGAGGTATGGTCATGGGTGATGTGAGTGACCATGAAGAAGAAGTGGAAGAGGAGAATCCCCAAGAAGAAGAGGAATTGAATCTTGATGAGCAGAGGATGACCAAGCTATTGAAGGTAGTAAAAGAAGACAAACACAAGGTAAATAGGGATGTACCTATGTATGGAGGGAACTTGAATGATGAAGAGCTTTTGGATTGGATATCAACACTTGATTATTACTTTGAATGTGAGGACATACTAGACGAACAAAGGGTAAAGTTGGAAAAAACAAAATTGAAGGGTCATGCCCTACTTTGGTGGGATTATGAGAAAACTGAAAGGAGGAAAAAAAGGTAAGTTAAAAATTGTCTCTTGGGATAGAATAGTGGCCAAACTCAAGGGAAATTTTCTACTAGGTGATTATACAATTCAACTATTCAAGAAACTTCAAAATCTTAAACAAAGAGATATGGATCTCAAAGCCTATACTAACGAGATTTATAAGTTGAGTATAGAAGCAGGTCACATGGAGGATGATGTGGAGAAGGTGGCTAGATATCTCAATGGGTTAAGATTTAACCTCCAAGATGAGTTAAGTTGACAAACCCAAGGACGATAGAGGAATTATAACAATTGGCAATTAAGGATGAAGAAAAGCTAAAGAGAAGGCAAGACAAGCAAAACAGGGGTAGAGGCAGAAATTCTAGAGGAAGAGGGTCATTTTCTAATCCAAGGCAGTCATATGAGAGCCAAGAAGATACAAGAAAATTCCAAGACCAAATTGTAGATGCAAGAGGTGGATTTAGAGGAGGTAGATTAGGCTTTAGAGGCATATTTAGAGGTCAAGGAAGAGGATCTAGTGGGTTCACAAGAAGGTGTTACCAATGCAACAAGTTTGGAAATCAAGCATGGCAATGCAATGAAAATCAAGCCATTACTTTAGCAAAAGTAAAAATGAGAGCTCAATTGGTTCAGGAAGAGGACAATGAGAGTGTAAACTCTCCATCACAACATGCTGGTCCAGAAGTAGGTGAATCACTCATGGTAAGGAGAACTCTCATCAACGCACCAATAGAGAAGGAGCCACCCCAAAGGAAGACTCTCTTCAGAACCAATTGTAAGTGCTTGGGTAAGGTATGTAAAGTTGTAATTGATTCAGGTAGTCAAGATAATATGGTTTCAGTTGAAATGGTTGAAAAACTTAAGTTGGAAGGAATACCACATGCTACTCCTTACAAAGTCTCTTGGATAAATGAGGGTCAACATGTTTTGGTGAATGAAAAAATTTGGATGGAGTTTCATATAGGAGGGTACAAAGACAAAATTTTATGTGACAATACCCATGGATGTGTGCCATTTGCTGCTAGGGAGGCCTTGGCAATTTGATAGGTATGTTATGTATGATGGAAGGATGAATACTTATGAGATAGAGAAAGATGGGGTCTCCTATACCTCAACACCATTGAAGGAGGAGGACAAAGGAAAAACCATAGGATCTAATGTGATGATGGTAGGTAGGAAGGAGTTCATAAAGGTAGAAGAAGAGGACATGGACCTTGCGGCCACTTTAAAACCTAAAGATCTTATGACAACAAAAATGAAGAATGACTTGATTCTGGAGATCCCAGATTGGCTTAAGAAGTATGTTGCTATGATGATAGGAGGGGTGTTCCATTCGTTTCTTTCAAAAGGGGATATTGGTCATTCCATTTCTTTCATGCCAGAGGTTAGTATGTATGATCAAGCAACAGTTACAGGGACACAACAACAGATGGAAGAGATGAGAAGCAGAGGTGAAGAGGTCAAGGATAATCTACAAAGGAATGTGGACAAGTCCAAGCACACAATTGAAGTAAAGAAGAAGAAATTTCATTACAAGGAAGGATTATATATGGTAGCAAGATGATGTAGGTTCAACAACATTCTCAGATGAGGAAGGAGTCAAAGATCATCCATCAAGTAGGCCTCTGAAGTTGGAGCATATCCTAGGTGCCAAAGAATTCAAAAAGATAAGGGATAATGCCTATTTCTAGTATTTAGTCTATTGGAAGGGTTTACCAAATGAGGATGTCACTTGGGGGTCAGAGAATGACTTGATTAAGCATGAATCTACTGTCCTCAATGGGACTTGAGTTCATTTTTCCCTAGGAGGATGGTGCAGGAGCACCTTGGGTCTAGTAGGTGTAAGTTAGAATTTTGGATTGGTTTGATGTTTTTCCATGTAATAAGGTCATTTAAGACCATATCATGTGTGTTTGAGTCAATTTTAGGTCATTAGGTGGGTTGGGATGTCAATTTGCATAAAGCTGTCAAGTTTGCACAAATGTTGTCAATATTGTAAAAGTGCAAAAACAAGGAATGTAAAGGGTCATCAGTTGTAAATGGATGAAGTTGAATAGTTGAAATTTGAAAAACTATTGGGAACCATTAGGAAATATTTAAATATGCTTGGGAAGGTCGGAGCCAAGGTTGGCAAGCTGTATCTTGAAGAAAAATCAATAAAAATTTTGTTTTGGCATTTCTAAACGTGATTTTGTTGCTCCAGGATTGTGTATGATTTTGTACGGTAATATCATGACCTAAAACTAGTTGGGATTGATGAAACACTGAGTCTACTTTCCTTTTCACTTTTTTTCATTTAATTTCATTAAGATTTGAGCATTTTATAGCGAATTAAATTGGTCAGAAACCCTTGGTTAACTGCCTTAAAGGGAAGAAAAATGAAAAACCCACCATTCCACTAGTGAAACCTCATAAAACTTGGTTGAATGTATGGGGTTAAGTTTTTTTTGGTGTCTAAAAACTTGTAGGAGAAGGGGACAATGTTGAGTGCAATTTTGGTAATGCCCTAACCTAACTAACCTCATGTATTAGGCATTGAAAGTACATAGGGCTTAGGGTTTGTAGAAGAACTCTTGGAAGATTGTTGAAATTACTTTGTAAGGTAATTTTAGACACCACATGACATTTTTGGGCCATTGGAATGAAGGTTTGAAGTCTAGAGTTGGAAAACCTTGTTGTGACCTAGTGAAGCAAGCCTAATTAGGCCTAATTCAAAGCGTAGCAGACAAAAATTTGACCTTTGTGTTCCAAAACACCCCCACCTACAATTGAAATATTTTGTTAAAGTGCATAAAGGGTATCTAAATCTGTAATTATATTTTTGGTGTAAATTATTTCATGAAAGTTATGTTGGAAAAATAGATTATGGAGTGCTACTAGGAGTTAGTAGACATAAGAAGAGAAACTCACAATTTAATGCTTGGAAAATTGAGGAGTTGATTGTTTTAGATCATTTTGAGGCTAACCACCCCTTCTATACATCATAAGGTCATCAAATCAACAACTACAAATCCTTTAAACAAGGATGATTTTGCAAAGAGGACAAATAACACACAAGAAGGTTCTTCTTCTTCTTCCCTTTCTCAAGCTTCTGTTTTGATCATTAGAACACAAAAAAATATACAAGGGGGTGGTGACAATGAAGATCCTTCTAAGAAAAATAATTTTAGAGATACATGTGGGGATGATCCAAAACTAAAGAAGAGGAGATCAATTTACTAAAAGAAAAATCATTGAAACCCATACAAGAAGAAGTCGAAGAAAAAGAGTCCATGGATCCTCAAGACTACCCTAGTGGTGAAGAGAAAATCTCAACTATTTCTCCTTCTATTCTTATCATATCTCCTCATTGTTGTGTGCCTCATTCTCCTCCAGTAACATAACCTCCATCTTTAACAACTATGATGAATACAATTCTTGATGATGTTTCTTGATGATGGCTACAATAAATATTGCTAAAGAAAAGAAGTGTCACCCAACTAGTTATTCCAGAATTCGATGCAATTTCTAATTTGATCCAGAGATCTAACAAGCCAAACATAACCAAAGTTACATCAAGATCATATGTAGTAGATTATTTATCTAGGGTTATGTATGTAGAAGTTTCAATACCACTTCAAAACAGGATATAGTTGAAGCTATAGAGATTGATTTTAACATCACTAAGGTAGACCTTGGCCCTTTGACTCATGAAGGTGACACTCATAATTTTCAAGTGTCATCCACCAAGTTGATAAAAATGACTAAAAGTGAAAAACAAACAAAGTATCAATTGAAACAATAGGTACAGGTCCTAACTTCATACCTCAGATCCATTGTGGACTTTTCTAATTTACCTATAGATGCAATCCGTATTTTTGTAGATCTTATTTTTAAAGGTATTATTGAAAGAGGAGTCATATAAAATGTTCACAAGTATCAATCATATGGTAAAGTGACACAAAAATGTGCTACATGCATATAAAAAAAATATGCATCATATAATTGTCACCAAAAATGATGCATCTCATGTATATATCAAAATCGTGTCAAGGTACAAAATTGGAATGTCTGTAAAAATGTAGCTTGTAGGCTTGATCAAATATACATATGTATAAATACAAAATCAATCAGCCTAACCCAAGCTACCCCTATCCTCTATCGGTGATGGCCCAAGAGATGGCATATCCTATCTTGATCCTGATCTTGAGGGCCCAAGATGATCCTGATTTCTATGTTCCATGGGGAAGGATAAGGTAACTTCCTAGGTCTAGATACTCTACCACTACTCATTGATCTCCACAAGTGTGACTTTCTCTTAGGCATACTTTGTGTATAACTAGGTGCCCTCTATGAAGGTGGCACCACATCCTCGTAAAACTCTCTATAGTACTGAGCCTACCGACCCATCTGATAAAACGTGTGTGCAAAATTGACACATGGACCACTCATAATCTCAATAAAACTCAATGACCGTTGTTGGACCCTCGGTGCCCTAATCATCATTTTGTCTCTCTCTATGGTCAATTGTGCTACCTATTCCTGAAGGGCCTGTACTTGAGCCTACAAAGCTAGAATCTATGCCTATGCACCACCATCACCCCTAGCCTCAGCCTCCTCGTCCATCACATCTCAAATAACCTCTCTCACACATAAATCCTCCAACCCCTCATCGATTACCATATCCTAAACATCCTCCTCATGAACCCCCACATTTGGCATCTCTTGCTCTTGCTGAGAAGCATCATTCTTCCACACCTCCTCCTCTTCCACAATGGGTGGCAACTATCCCAGAATAATAGGTGGGACTTTTCCTTTGCCTCTCCTACCACTCTGACCTCCATCCTTGCCTCCACCTCCTCCATCATCACCTCCTAATCTAGGAGGATCCAAAAGACCAAAAATTTCACAATCTCATAATATTACGAAACCAACATCATCTTGAAGATCTCAGAAAACATAACCCAACACAACTTGAACGGGCAAAAAAGGAGCTCATATGCTCAAGCTATGCCCAGTCAAAGTTGGGGTCAAACCAGGTACAGGTGCTAGTAAAAAAGGCAAAAAAAAATGTCATCTCTAAATTGGTCAAAGTCAGTGTCATGACAAAGAGCTCATCGCCACGATTCCAACGCCATTTGTTTCATTCAAAACAAAGCTTGTAGGACGAAGTTATGCCAAGTCAAAGTTTCAGTCAAATTGGGTTGACCATGCTGACGTCAACATGTTTATGTGGCATACCATACAATACGGATGTTGACGTGGTAGGTGATGGGGCATTGGCATGGGCCGATAAAAAATTGACATGTGGTAGACATTGACTAATAACAATCTGACATGTGGCACCTTTATCTTTCTCTGCAGTTGAACGGTTTGCTAAATGCTTTGAACGGGGTTCGACCCCATGACCTCTCTTTCACAAGCGCAACTGCCTACCAACATGCCAAAGAATCCAATTTATCTATATTTGGCTGCCAGTTTCTTTTGATATTGAACTAGTCTGAATTTTGTTTTAAAAATAGTTGGTGGCGGGGGTCGACCACGCGACCTCCCCACCCCAAAAATTGCTCTCTACATCTATGCCAAAGCATGGTTTCAAGTATAATGTGGGGCTTGGTTGCACAAAAATAATTGTTAATCCCAAAATATAAACAATAAACCTTCTCTAATTAAAAATAAACCCTTTTAAAGATTGAAAGCCCGTGAAAAGATAAATACAAAGGGCTTAAAATGAATATTCAAAGATTTCTAAAGGATTATTAAAAATTATTAAGGGGTTTAGGAGATTGTTAAAGATTTTAAAAGGGATAAAGAGGAGATTTATCCATATATAAGAAGATACTATTGAAATTTACTTGTAAAAATGGGAGATATGAAATATTTGTAAATCTTATGGTTTTTAACCATAATGGACAAAATTTTATGTATAAAAGAGGGGTGGGAGTTTAGAGTTAGGATAACTAAGTGAGGAGTGTTGGGAGAATTCTTTTGGAGAAGAGTTTTTTTTTATAAGCACAAAGACTTGTATTGTGTATTTCTTAAGCGTAAGAGGGTGCAAGTAAGGAGGATACAAAGAAGTCTTAGGTGCTAAGAGAGACTGTAAAAGGAATTGTAATGCAGGTCTAAAGCTTGGATAATATAAAAAGGAATTTAAAAGCTTGACATAATTAATAAAGTAGTCCAACATTGAGAAACGGACCCAAAGACATAGCTCATGTTGAAAGAACTCCGTTATCAAGCTCGTGATCTCTCTTCTTCTCTTTTGTCTTATAATTTTCTCTTAATCTTTCAATTTCAATTTCCTTCTTTAAGTTGTTAGTTAGAGTCATTAAATTGTGTTAAAGAATTAAGTGAACTAAATTTTGTAATTTCAATGGTTAAAAATACATAACCACACAATTTTGTTTGTGATTAAGGATAAATTTGTAATTAGGAGTAAAGTGAAAATTATATGTAACCCTTTAATTACATATCAAGTTTGGTATAAGAGTAGTTTAACAAGAAAAATTGCAAGTGGTGGATGTTAACTAGGTTGAAATTAAAGTGAGGAGAAGGTGCACTTGAAGAGTTTAATCCAGAGATCAGATCAAGGTGAGTTACTCGAAGAAGGTCCATGGAGCAACCGAAAGAAGGAAAACTTTCTACTCCTAATTTTTTTGAGAATGAAGAATTGTTTCACAAAGCATTCCTGGATGTGAAGATGATGGTGGAAGAATTGTACAAAGACTGACAAAAGAAAAATGAGAGGAAAAATAGAAAGGAGGAATGTGAATCCTCTTTAAAAGATGAAAAAGGAAAAGGAGTAGGAGGTGGTAGTGAACCTCCATCCCCATCTTCTTCATTTGCATCTTCTTCTTCTTCATCATCTTCTTTTTCTACTTCTTCCCCCAAGAAGAAACAACATGTACAATTTGAATCAAATTCACCTTTGTTAAAACTTTATGTTAAATTTGATTTACCAACTTATAATGGAGAACTAGATGTAGAGAAACTTGACAATTGGATAAAACAAGTTGAAGTTTATCGTAGGGTACAAAAGTTGACTGATGACGCTTCAAAGATCCAATTAGCCACTCTTTGCCTAGGAGGCACAACTCTAATTTGGTGGGAGACAAAAACTCAAGAAGATCTCAGTCGATATGGTAAAATCATTTCTTCTTGGTTTGAGTTTACAACTTCACTTAAGAAACAATTTTATCCATTAGGACACATGCAAGAAGTAGTAATGAATTGGAAATCATTAAGGTAAGAGAAAGGACAAAGTGTATAGAGATATACACAGGAGTTTAGGAAAAAAGCTTTAATTTTGGGCATTCCTTTATACATGCAAGAAACTTTCTTGAAGTATAAAGGTGGATTACGTGAAAATTTGAGGCATACAATACTTATGTTCAATCTAACTAACCTTGACGAAGTTAGTGTGCAAGCCATTCATCTTGAAACGGGCATGAAGAGTAGCCATGACAGTTTCTTAATGGAATCTAGTAAGCAGAAAGGAAATAAGAAAGGTAAGAAGGAAATCCAACGGGCAGCTTCCGTGAAGAAAGAGGAGGAAAATCCTTATTGCTCACACTACAAAAAGAAAGGGCATGAAGATGCAAAATGTTGGAAATTGCAACCTGATCAAAAACCAAAGTGGTTCAAAGATCGAAAGGGTAAGAAAAAGACAACAACTATTATGCAAGACCTCAGATCAAATTTTGATGATGAAACCAAGATAATAGTTGTGGGTATAAAAGGTATCATTCCTATTTCTAGTACTAGTTCCCATACTTCTTTTGTAAAGAATAATGGGATCCCTGTTGAAAGCAAAAAGAATGAATTGTTTCATATAAGGGCTATTGTAGAACATAGTAAGATTGATACACTCATAAATAGTGGATCAAAAGTGAATCTAATATCTAAACAAGTTGTTAAGCAATTGGGATTAAAAACAATACCTCATCCAAAACCATATCCATTGGGTTCGGTGCATGATAATGCTCGGTTACATGTGTCAAGGCAATGTAAACTCCAATTTGCAATCACATCCAAGTTTGTAGATGAGGTAGAGTGAGATGTCATTCTACTTGACATCTGTGGGATGGTTTTGGGAAGTCCTTACTTGTATGACAGAAAGGTCATTTTCTACAGGGAACATAATAGGTATCATTTGTTTAAAGATGGAATTGAATTCATTGTGAAAAAAAATCGCATGAAGAGTGATAGATTTGTTATAAACACAAGGCATTTAAAAATGGTTGTAAATGCAAGCAAGACATTAACCCTCATGTTTGTAACAACTAGTGATATTAAGCATGAAAATGAAACAATTTATAATCTTGATAAGGTGTCACAGACAACACACTGTGAGGATCAGTTGCAAGCACATTTAATTCTTCAGCCTCAGGTGGTAAAAGAGTGTTTTAATGATTCATTTTCTAATGATATTCCTATTCAAGAGATCCAACATAATGATACTTTTTTCTTTCACATTAGTTTATTCAACATTGTTGCTTGTTATTCTACTAGTTGGTTCTATGTGAATGGTGGATGAAACAATGAATATTGGTGAATATATAGTTGATTGTATCAGCAATGCTATCTCATTTTTCATCTTGTTTGTGATGGGTCAAATGTTCAAAATTCTAGCGGGGTGGAAAAATGATACTGGGCAAGTGAGGTAACAATTCCCTCACTTAAATACTATGTAAAAGAAAACTTTTGGTGGTCCAAAAGCTTCTCAATTGGGAAGAATGATCCAGGAGGATCCAAAAGACCAAAAATTTCACAGTCTCAAAATATGACGAAATTGACATCATCTTGAAGAGCTTAGAAAATGAAACCAAACGCAACTTGAACAAGTGAAAAAGGAGCACATACACTCAAGTTATGCCTGGTCAAAGTTGGGGTCAAACTGGGTACAAGGACAAGTCAAAAAGACAAAAAAAACATCATCTTCAAATTGGTCAAAATAATCATCATGACAAAGAGGTCATTTCCATGAGTCCAACGCCATTTGTTTCGTTGAAAACCGAGCTTGTAGGACAAAGTTATGCCAAGTCAAAGTTTCAGTCAAATTGGGTTGACCATGCTGACGTCAACATGGTGATGTGGCATACCGTACAGTATGGATGCTGGCATGGCAAGTGATGGGGCATTGGCATGAGCCAATCACAAACTGACATGTGGTAGACATTGGCTAATAACAATCTAAAACGTGTCACCTTTATCTTTCTCCACGGTAAAACGGTTTGCTAAATGGTTTGACTGGTGTTCGACCCCATGACCTCTCTTTCACAAGTGCAACCACCTGCCAACATGCCAAAGAATTCGCTTTACCTATATTTGGCCGCCGGTCTCTTTTGATATTGAATTGGTTTGGATTTTGTTTTAAAAATAGTTGGTGGCGGGGGTCGACCACCCGACCTCCCTGCCCCCAAAATTTCTCTCTACCACTACACCAATGCATGGTTTCAAGTATGTGGGGCTTGGTTGCACAAAAACAATTGTTAATCACGAAATATAAACAATAAACCTCCTCTAATTAAAAATAAACCCTTTTAAAGATTCAAAGCCCGTGACAAGATAAATGCAAAGGGCTTAAAATGAATATTCAAAGATTTCTAAAGGATTATTAAAAATTATTAAGGGGTTTAGGAGATTGTTAAAGATTTTAAAATGGATAAAGGGGAGATTTATCCATATATAAGAATATATTGTTGAAATTTACTTGTAAAAATGGGAGATATGAAATATTTGTAAATCTTATGGTTTTTAACCATAACGGGCAAAATTTTATGTATAAAAGAGGGGTAAGAGTTTAGAGTTGGGATAACTAAGTGAGGAGTGTTGGGAGAATTCTTTTGGAGAAGAGGTTTTTTTTGTAAGCACGAAGACTTGTATTGTGTATTTCTTAAGCGTAAGAGGGCACAAGTAAGGAGGCTACAAAGAAGTCTTAGGTGCTAAGAGAGACTGTAAGAGGAATTGTAATGCAGTTCTAAAGCTTGGATGATGTAAAAAGGCATTTAAAAGCTTGACATCACTAATAAAGCGGTCCAACATTGAGAAGCGGACCCGAAGACGTATCTCATGTTGAGTGAATTCCATTATCAATCTCGTGATCTCTCTTCTTCTCTTCTATCTTATAATTTTATCTTTATCTTTCAGTTTCAATTTCCTGCTTTAAGTTGTTAGTTAGAGTCATTAAATTGTGTTAAAGAATTAAGTGAAATCAATATTGTAATTTCAATGGTTAAAAATACATAACCACGCAATTTTGTTTGTGATCAGGGATAAATTTGTAATTAGGAGTAAAGTGAAAATTATTTGTGACCCTTTAATTACAGATCAAGTTTGGTATCTGAGCAGTTTAAAAGGAAAAATTGTAAGTGGTGGATGTTAACTAGGTTGAAATTAAAGCAAGGAGAAGGTGCACATGAAGATTTTAATCCAGAGATCAGATTGAGGCGAGTTACTCGAAGACAAGCCATGGAGCAACCGAAAGAAGGAAAACCTTCTAGTCTTCAATTTTTTTAGAACAAAGAATTGTTTCACAAAGCATTCCTAGATATGAAGATGATGGTGGAAGAATTGTACAAAGACCGTCAGAAGAAAAGTGAGGAAAAATAGAAAGAAGAAGCAAGAAGGTGAATCCTCTTTGAAAGATGACAAAGGAAAAGGAGTAGGAGGTGATAGTGACCCTCCTGAACCTCCATCCCCATCTTCTTCATCTTCATCTTCCTCTTCATCTTCTTTTTCTACTTCTTCCCCCAAGAAGAAACAACGTGTATTTGAATCAAATTCACCTTTGTTAAAACTTGATGTTAAATTTGATTTGCCAACTTATAATGGAGAACTAGATGCAAATAAAATTGAAAATTGGATAAAATAAGCTGAAGTTTATTGCAAGGTACAGAAGTTTACTGATGATGCTTCAAAGATGCAATTACCCACTCTTCGCTTGGGAGGCACAACTCTAGTTTGGTGGGAGAGAAAAACTCAGGAAGATCTCAACCAATATGGTAAAATCATTTCTTCTTGGTTTGAGTTTACAACTACACTTAAGAAACAATTTTATCCATTGGGACACATGCAAGAAGTAGTAACAAATTGGTAATCATTAAGGCAAGAGAAATGAAAAAGTGTATAGGAATATACACAAGAGTTTAGGAAAAAAAGCTTTAATTTTGGGCATTCCTTTATACATGTAAGAAACTTTCTTGAAGTATATAGGTGGATTACGTGAAAAATTGAGGCATACAATACTTATGTTCAATCCAACTAACCTTGACGAAGTTAGTGTGCAAGCCATTCATCTTGAAACAGGCATGAAGAGTAGCCATGACAGTTTCTTAATGGAATCCAGTAAACATAAAGGAAACAAGAAATGGAAGAAGTAAATGCAGTAGGAAGCTTCCATGAAGAAAGAGGAGGAAAAGCCTTATTGCTCACACTGCAAAAAGAAGGGGCATGGAGATGCAAAATGTTGGAAATTGCATCCTGATAAAAAACCAAAGTGGTTCAAAGATCGAGGGGGTAAGCAAAAGACTGCAACTATCATGCAAGACCTCGGATCATATTCTGATGATGAAACCAAGATAACAGTTGTGGATATAAAAGGTATTGTCACTGTTGCTAGTACTAGTTCCCATGCTTCTTCTGTAAAGAATAATGAGATCCCTGTTAAAATTAAAAGGAATGAATTGTTTCATATAAGGGCTATTGCAAAACAAAGTTAGATTTATACACTCATAGGTAGTGGATGACAAGTGAATCTAATCTCTAAACAAGTTGTTAAGCAATTGGGATTAAAAACAACACCTCATCTGAAACCATATCCATTGGGTTAAGTGGATGATAATGCTCGATTACATGTGTCAAGGCAATGTAAACTCCAATTTGCATTCACTTCCATGTTTGTAGATGAGGTAGAGTTAGATGTAATTATGCTTGACATCTATGGGATGGTTGTGGGAAGTCCTTACTTGTATGACAAAAAGGCCATTTTCTATAGGGAACATAATAGGTATCCTTTGTTTAAAGATGGAATTAAATTCATTGTGAAAAACCATCGCATGAAGAGTGATAGATCTGTTGTAAACACATGGCATTTGATAATGGTTGTAAATGAAAGCAATACATTAACCCTCATGTCTATAACAACTAGTGATATTTGTAAGTGTGGAATAAGTAAATAACACTAAAAACACTTCTTAATGAAACATTATATCAAGATTTAACATGAATTAAACTAATTTAAAGCACAGAAAACTTGAAAGCGTCTCATTGTTTCCTATCTCCAAAGATTTATCAAGTCATGGAGGGCTCTTAGATTTGGTAAGCAGTGTGACTATTTAAAATGCCTATCTAGAGAATGGAATGATGTTAAATGTAATGATCTACTTCTAAATAGTGAAAGCTAGATGATATGATGCTACTGTAAACTATGCTGACATGAAAACTAATGGATGAAAGCTATAGTAAAATTATGATGGAGCCATGATACAGATTCTACAGATGCTATGATGCTATTTCTTATTGATAAAAATGTCAATGCTATGCTTAAGATGCTTGATTTTTATTCCTGTAGAGTAAGTTTGCACAAAAGATGAGAATTTTTGAATCCATTTCCTATTGAAGAAGTTGTATATATAGATTTCACGACAGCACATTGTGACGAGGCAGCACAACAAAGGCTTGGATTCAATCTGGAGAATTGAATGGTGAGAGATTGAGAAGTTGGAGATGATGAAGGGAATGGTTTCTCCCCATGAAAACATTAGGGAAGATGATAGGAAGGATCAGAGGAAGAAGATTAAGAGGATTGTCTGCAAATTTGTCTCCATAGCTTCCTGTGAATACCAGTTGAATTAAATTGGATTTTGGAATATCAAATTGTTAGGTGAGTGAATAGAGGAACTTGCTTTATGCCTTTATTTAAATATTTTGATTTATTTAAATTATCAAAAAGGGGAATAAATAATTTAATAAAACAAACTATAGAAGTTGTTTATTGAATTAAATAGAAGGAATATGATAATTAAACAATAAAGTATAAAACTTTATTTATTTAATTAAGATTGAAATGATGTAATAATTAAATAACACCAACTTTAGAAGTTGTATATTTAAGTAAATATGAAGAATAGAAGAAATGAACTATAAATAAATATTTCTATTTATTTAATAGTATAGGAAATTAAAGTAATTAATCAAATAAAGCGTATTTAATTAATTTGATTATCTAGAACATTTTTAGGTGTATACATTTTGCCCCTCTTTGAAGTGATGTGTTTACACATTGCTTCAAAGAAAATTTTGTACTGCTACTAGTATTGACAAAAAAAAATTCAGTATGCCCCAGACATGATTTTTAGGTGATTGATGGATATATGCCCCCTCGGGAGATAAATTGATGAATTTATGATTTTTTTGAGTTTTTCAGAATTTTTATGATTTGATGATGATTCAATGAAGATTTGGCAATGAAATAATTTATCTCCTGATAATTGATGTAGAAAGTGCCCCTCGATGAATTTTAATTAATCTTCTCTAAAAAAAATTAAATAATCCCACCTCCAATAACCTATAAAAGGTTGAAAGGATCCTTTTCAAACTCATTTGTGCATTTGACTTTTGAAAAATTTGTGAGAGAGAGCTATTTGAGCCACTTGGAGTGAGATGCCAATTCCTTACCACACCCACTGGTTCAAGCATGTGCAACGTCACCAACGCCCGGCCACCTATGGACCTCTGGTACGTACCCCTTAACCCCTCGGTTTTCATTTTTAGCGTACTTTTTCATATTTTAATTTTTTCAAATCTTTTAGCGTGTTTGTTTTCCATTGTAGTGCTTCAATTAGTTGTTTTAGTGCATTCATAACTTTAGTGCTTAGGTCTATTGTTTTAGCGCTTAGGTGTAGTGTTTTGGCACTTCCAAAACTTTAGTGCTTAGGTCAACTATTTTAGCACTAAAGTAGGATAAGTTAGTGCTTCCAAAATTTTAGCGCTTAGGATAGAAACTTTAGCACTTTGAACTTTTGCTTTAGCGCTTTAATTAGTTTAGCACTTTGACCCAAAGTTTTAGCGCATTCACCTAATAGAATAGCGCTTAAGGTAAAATGGTGCATTGACCACCTGTAATAGTGATTTTGATTGATGAAATGGTGCATGTCTTGATTTAGCACTTTGAATGCCTATTTTAGTGCATCCAAATTAAATTGATGAAGTTTGTCAAATTTGTCCTTCATTTTGTCAAATTTTTATCGTGTCAGTCGTTGGTTTGATATGATTGATAATCCTGATCAAGTAGATGATGTTCAACCTTATGATAGGCGAGGTTTGATGTTTGATTGATGGTAATTATCCTCATGATAGGCGAGGAATAATTATAGTTTGATTGATGAACCTCATGATAGGCAAGGTTGATTTGATGCATTGATGATTGACCTCATGATAGGTGAGGTTCAATGATACTTGATGATTTGACCTCATGATAGATGAGGTTCATTGATTTTTGCTCATGAGATTTGATCAAAAGTTTCTCCAAGAGTTGATTAGTTTTGATAGGATAATTGATGTTTGATGATTCAACAAAAAGTACTGATTTTGAAAATTTCCTGATGATAGGAGTCGTTGGAGAACCTTTAGGTTTGAGAGCGATTCCCATGGACATTTGATTTGATACCTCAGTTAGGGCAGCCTAACATGACAGTCATTTCATGATGCGGTGTTTCTTCTTTATTATTCACGCCCCAAATTAGGATTAATCAAGGTATGTTGACAACACTAGTCGAGAGATGGCATAGCGATCATAACACCTTCCACCTTCCTACTGGTGAGATGACAGTCACTCCAGAGTATGTCTGGAGGATCCTATAGATACCAATTGTGGGTGACATTGTTGTATATAATTCATCAAAGCAAGGTGGTATTGATGCTCTTTGGAGGGTGTTTGAGGATGAGCATATTGCTGGAGAGTGGATTCCATGGTGGGAGATGGTGGTTGATTACGCCACTTTGCCGACAGTACTTGTTGGATTTATCGGAGGATTCATTTGTCCTGATCACAGGGCAAAGGGATTCTCTATTGGTTGGGGCCAAGTACTGAAGAGTATGGTCATTTATGGGACTAGATATGCTTGGGGCATGTGTATGCTCGCCCACCTATATCATGATTTACATTTAGCTGTGTATCTTAGAGGTTGGAGTTTATCGATCGGTGTCACTTTGCTTCATATATGAGCATGGGAGCACATAGTTGTCACGCATCCAGTGCCAGTGAGACAGAGACCACCTATAAGACCATATGTATTTAGATATGCAGGTCATATTACTCAGTCCAGACTGAGCAAGTTAGAGTACTGGAGGAGAGTGATTGATGATATAGAGTCTGTGACATGGCATCCCTACCTTGACTGCGAGCATTGGGATGAGGATGATATTCAAGTGCCTTTTCTATGTCAGTCAATGCTACTGATTGGTTGAACTTGTTGGGTGCTAGAGATATTTTTGATTATACGAGTGTATAGAAAATTTGGTTTGGTTTAGGGTATGCCCCAGGGTGTTAATCATTATGCTCGTCAGCAGTCAAATTCTACAAATTGGGGGCCTGGTTTGTCATACAATGTTGTTGTTCAGGAGTATCATTCTTTACAACCATTTGAGTGGGACATCTGTTCGGACATTTTTGAGCCACCGATTACATCAGATTATGCCAAGTTTCTAGCTTGCATCATTTTCCACGTCTTACCATTCCTGATGAGCCTGCCCCATTACCCGTAGAGGAGGGTGTTGCTATTACACATGGTCGTAGGCAGAGGAGAGAGGAGGTTGAGGTGGAGGATGTGGATGTTGAAGAGGATGTTGGTGAGGAGGAGGATTTTGGTGAGGAGGAGGATAGTGGGGATGAGAGCAGTGGAGATGATTATAGATTCGATAGTGGAGATGTTGCAGGTGGGTTGGGCCCTGCTTTAGATTTGCCTAGGGATACAGTGCCTCGTAAGAGGTAGGCAATGAGAGATGTTTCAGATCAATTGTAGATTGCGATCCTTTAGGTGTAGTTAGAGACCGTTCATGAGCAACTTGTTTAGGCTTAGGGTCTATTAGCATAGGCTTAGGCTCAAATGCAGGCACAAGCCCAGTCACATGTAGAGGCTTTAGCATCAATGCAGGCTCAATTGGCTATGACACAGACTCATATTGCAACATTGACAGTTGAGATGGATGCTACTAGGTAGACTACAAGGGGTGCTTAGTCTCAAATTGCTTCCTTAACCATCGAGAGGGATGTTGCTAGGCATACTGTAGGGTTAGCTTAGGCTTAGATTGCATCCTTGATTGCTGAGAGGGATGTTGCCAGATTTACAGTAGAGGGTGCTCAAGCTATAGCCGAGAGATTACAGAGATTGGAAAATGGTACCTTTTTTAGCAGATTATATGAGAGAGGTTTCCTGTATTGGTGGGGAGGTAGAGTATTATAGAGGTAAATATTATGATGTCGTCCCTTCTGAGCAGAGAGTGAGCTTCAGGCACTCCTAATCTGGCAGGACTCATTCTACGACTGTCAGTGCGGGTGTGACACAACCTCTCCAGAGAGATCCCAGAGATCCTGGTACATTTGGTGGTGGTGGAGGGACCAGTCCTGTATGCCTGCATCATTTGGAGCCAGCAGTACTTAGCTTCAAATGTGATTCCTCTTTGTTATTTGAGATGATGATGTACATTCTGATTACAACCATTTTTTGATGATATATTTCTCTTATTTTAGACATCATTGTATACTTGACTTTATTATTTTGATCTATATGATATGCAATGGACTCTTCAATCCATAATGTGTTCTACATGATTCTCCAATGGATGCATTTACTTTCATGTTCTATATGCTATGTGATGATCCTTTTATTATGATGTTATGGATGTTGTTTATAGCATGATGATATGCTATGATGTATGATGTTCTATTTATGATTGTGCATAATCAATGTATGGATGCATGATGTATGGATGATGTATGGATTCATGATGTATATGTATGATGATGTAATTATATACATGATTATGGATATGATGTGTTTAAATGATATATGATATGCGATGTAAATGTGATGTGTGTATTTTTATTTTGGTGTAAATGCAAATATATAATGTAATAAATGGATAAAAATGATGAATGATATATGATGTAATAAATGGATGAAAATATTGTATGATAAATGATATGTTAAGTGATTGTGTGCTATGTGATGTTATTTGATGGATGAATGAAAAATGTAATGATAAAGATTTATTTTTGAGATTTTCTTTATGCAATTTTTTTTATGTGATATGGAAAATATGATATGATGTATGCAAAATGATTTGATTCAAATGTATGAATGATGAAATGATGATTAAATGATTTATAATGTATGCAAATGAATATGATGATGCAACTATATGATCATGATGATGTTTTTGTTAACGTCAAGTATACTCAAATCTATTTATGAGAAAAGATAAGTATTAAATTGAATCCTTCATGAGCTTTTGTAACAAACACTTTGCATATGCAAAAATTATTATGAATGCAATCTAATTTAACCATGCAAATCTATATGCAAATATTGGCCTTTTAATAGTACTTTTGTGCTTTGTATCATCATAGAGCTTTAAAAATGTTGAAAGTGAGTACAAGCACCAATGGCATAGTTTAGACCATGATGACTTGAGTACTACTTCCATGATTTTTGATATTGCAAGCTAACACAAGCATCGAGGTATAATTAAACTGAGATGACCTGAGCATTTCTTGCATAAAACAAACAAGAATTAACCACTTTCCTAAGTGAATTGGAATGTCATCCATGATACTTTGTAGAGGACTTCCCACGACAATTCACACAGTATTTATGATTAATTCACAAACAACAGATAAAGAAAATATCATTCTCCTTCTTTGCTTCTCTAGTTCAATACATCATTGAATTGATCTAAAGAAATGATAGCAATGAGCAAAGTACAACATATCCAACTTTTGCTTAAACTATTTTAATCATTATTTAGATTAGATCATCCATCCTGATTTTATGATGTTTTGTGAATTTTGAGATTTTGACCAAAGACCTAACTTAAAGACATATCCTAGGGGCCTTGGGGGTTGACCAAGGATTAGCCTTTCCTACATTATACACGCAGAGACCACGTAGTTCGACTAACACAAACTCATGTTTTTGGATTTTTGATACTGACTTTTTGACTTATTTTTGGATTTTTCGATTTGATATGGATGTTCGATGTGTTTTCGATGGTGATTGATATTCCATGTTGGGTTGTGTTTCGATCATTTTTTTTGTTGTGTTTGTCTAACCGTTGTTCTTCCATTTGATTAAGCTCAATGTTTATTGCCCCCAATGAGGTTTAGATGTTTCCCCCAAGCTAGGGTGAGACATGACCACATGATATGATATGATAATGGATGAAAAAAAATGATGGTTGTAGCAATGACCATGACATGTATCCAAATAGATGGGAGAGCTGATTTGAATAAAAAATAACACTTGTTTCCAGGTTTTCACTACATGTTTTTATTGCACTTTTTCAGTCTTTTTGATTTGATTTTTTTTTTTTTGTATTTTTCTGTTTTCTAATTTTTTGTATTTTTTTGTTACTGGATGCTTGTTTGCCAGGTTTTCATCAAGGTAACCATTTTCAGAAACTAATTCATGCACTAGGTGATTCAAGTATAGAACAGATGGATACTATTGATAGGTTCATCAAACAGATCCCCTTCTAGTGTAGACAATTGATATGCTCCTGATCCATACACTGATATGATTACAAAGGGACCTAGCCAGTTAGGTTCAAACTTCCCTTTCTTTTCTCTATCCTGCTGATTCCTAGGGTTTTCCTTTAGGACCAAGTATCCAACTTGAAAGACTCTAGGTTTTACCCTGTGATTGTAACTCCTTGACATTCTTTGTTGGTATTCCTTTAAATGATTGACAACTTGCTGATGACATTCATCCAGTAATTCCAGTTCCTATAGCCAAGAAACTCTATTATCCTCATTTGTAATGATACCTTTTAGTGAGACACAAAGTGATGGTATTTCTACTTCAATGGGTAAGATGGCCTCTAATCCATATACCAAGGAATATGGTGTAGCTCCTTTTGGTGTTTTATTGGTGGTTTTATAGGCCCATAGTGCAGGATTTAGCTGAACATGCCAATCATGCCCAACATCGTTTACCCTTTTTTTAATATTTTTAGAATTGTCTTGTTTGAGGCCTCTGCTTGGTCATTTCCATGAGGATAGTACGGTGTTGAGAAATGATGTTGGATATGGAATTGTTCACATAATTCCTAGACATCCTGATTTTTAAAAGGCCTACCATTGTCTGTGACAATGGACTGAGGTACCTCCTATCGACATATGAGGTAGTTGAGTATGAAAGATGAGATCTGCTTTCCAGTGATAGTTGTTAAAGGAATTGCTTCTATCCATTTTGTAAAATACTTTGTTGTTGTGATGATGAACTTGTGTCCATTAGATGAAGACAAAATTATTTTTCCTACCAGGTCCAGTCCCCACTGAAAAAAAGGCCATGTTGATGTGAATGGTTGTAACTCTTGTGTTGATGCATGAATTCAATTACCATGAATTTGGCATTTCTGACACTTTTTAACATATTGATAGGATTCATCCTCCATGTTCAGCTAGTAATACCCTAAACAAAGGAGTTTCTTAGCTAGGGTTATCCCACTTGAATGGGTCCCACAAATACCTTCATGGACCTCACATAAGGATGTTTTAGATTTGTGATGTTCCAGACACCGAAGAAGAGTACCATCTAGACCTCGCTGGTATAGGATGTCAGCAATCAGTGTATGTTGAGCAGATTGATGGATAAAGTTACGCTTTTGGTTTCTGGAGAGATTAGGAGGAAGGATATTATCTTTGAGGTAAGTATAGATCTCTCCATATTGTGAGATTTGAGTGTCGGTTATTTGGCATATGGTCTATAAATCAGGATTGTTGTAGGAAGGGTTAGATAGTTGTTCCACCATAAACTCATAACGACCTTTCTTTTCTGGTAATTGCAAGAGGGAAGCAATTGTTGCCATGGCATCCACAACTTTGTTCTTTGTCCTTGGTATTTGCTCAAACTTGATGTCGATGAAATACTTTTTAAGATCATCTATCATTTTCTTATATGGCATGAACTTTTCATCCTTTGTCTAATACTCATCATTTACCTAGTAGATGACAAGTTGTGAGTCTCCATACACTTGTATTTCTGTGATTTTCCATTCAATAGCCACTTTGATGCCTATAATCAATGATTCATACTTAGCTACATTATCGGTACATGGAAACATTAGCATATAGGATCTTGGGATGGTGTGTCCCTGAGGTGTGACATAGAATTCCCACACCAGACCCTCTTTGTGTGTATGATCCATCAAAATAGAGCCTCCATTGTTGTGTTGTGATATTCAGAATGTTCGCATCTGGAAATTCAATGTGCATTGGATGATGATCCTATAATGGAGCTTCAGCTAGTTGATCTACTATAACCTGTCCCTTGATGGCTTTCTGGTCAACATATTGGATGTCAAACTCGCTCAAGATCATGACCCATTTTTCCAGTCTCCTTGTTAGAGTAGCTTTACTGAGTAGATATTTCAATGGGTCTATTTTTGCTATGAGCCTGACTGTATGAGTCAACATGTAGTGTTGCAACTGCTAGGTTGCAAATACCATTACCAAACAAGCTTTCTCTATGAATGTGTAGTTTATTTCATATCCATTGAGATTCTTGCTGATGTAGTAAATAGCTTGTTCTTTTCCTTCAAAATCCTCCTGTTCCAATAGAGCTCCTAAAGAAATGTCAGTTGCGATATACAGTAACAATGGTCTTTCTACTACAGGTGGCATGAGTATTGGAGGCGACATAAAATATTGCTTTATCTCGTTAAAAGTTGTTTCACGGTCATGATTCCACTTGAACAAAACATTCTTATGAAGTAGATGATTAAATGGGTGACTCTTGTCTGCCAGTTAGGAGATAAATCGCCTGATGGATTGCAACCTTCCTTGTAAAGACCGTAATTGACTGATATTTTTAGGTGGCAGCATCTCTATTATTGCTTTAACCTTAGTCAGATCCACTTCAATTCCTTTCTCTGACACTATGTAACCAAGGAGTTTTGTTGATGTTACCCCGAACACACATTTCTTTGGGTTCAACGTGACATTGAATTTCTCCAGTCTAGTAAAGATTTTACCAAGGATCTCCAGATGTCCTTCCCTGGTGTATATTTTGCTAAGATGTCATCCACATAATCTTCCATGAAAGTATGCATCATGTCATGGAAAATAGTGGTCATCGCCCGCTGATATGTTGCACCTGCATTTTTCAACCCGAAGGGCATGACATTCCAAAGAATGTACCCCAAGGACATGTGAATGACATATTTTCTTGATCTTCAGATGTTATATTTATTTGGTTATACCCTAAGAAGCCATCCATTAAATATAACATGGCATTCCATGTTGTTAGATCGACAATTATGTCAATGTTGGGTAAAGGAAAATCATCCTTTGGGCACGCCTTGTTTAAATCTCTAAAATTCGTGCATATTCTAATGCTATTATCAAGTTTTGACACTCGCACAATATTTGAGATCCATTTTGCACAATCTATGGACCTGATAAATCCTACATCCAATAATTTCTTCAGCTCAACTTTGACCATTAGGGTGATGTGGGGATGCATCTTTCTCAATTTTTGTTTGACCGGTTTGATTCCGTTTGGTAGCGACAGATGATGCATTAGGAGATGTGGATCCAATCCTGGCATGTCAGAATAAGACCATAAAAAATTGATGTGTCACTCCTCAAAGAATTTGGTGAATGCAGGCTTCTCCTGTTTTGTCATGGATGTTGCTAGATGTAGGATCTTTGCCTTTTCAGTTGTTCCCAGATTTATAGACTATGGCGGTTCTACCAGTACTGATGATTTGTCATGGTAATGCTCTAGGAGGGTGTCAAATATTCCATCCTTTAGTGCCTCATAAAGGTTTTCACTATTGGATACGTTCTTTATTTTTATTTTTTCAAAATCTAATGCTGCCTCAGAAAGGTTTTCACCATTAGATTTATTTTTCCTGTTGTCATTTTTGCAATTGGAAGATTTGGCACCCTCCTATTGTGAAGCTTTGTTATGAGTGTTATGGATAGAACTTGTATCAGGTTCGTCACTGCAAAGATAGTTTATGATGGCATCATCATCTGAAAAGACTGGTAAATGAATAGGTTTGGTGGGTTCCCAGTCAATAAGTTTGGGATGCCTTAAGGGTAATAAGTCATCAGGTTGACTAAGGTTGACAGTTGTAAGTGTTCTGATAGCTAGGTGGTCAAAGTTGTCAGTAGGAAGGTCGAGGTCTATGATAGTACTCACCTCCAAGTCGTATGTCTCACTCGATGTCTGATCATCCTCGCTTGAGTCATCAATATTTGTTGATCCCATTACAAATGGTCTATTTCCTAAACTTTTTCTCTCCTCTCGTAAGGGTGTATATGTTTGAATGACATCAATTTGTTTGTCAGTGTATGATGTAGCAGATAAATGATCCCATTCATACTCATTGGAATCTGTGTCAGAACCATCTCTCATTTGTAGAATCCTTTCTACCACTTTCTAAGTTACTTCCTCTTTTGCTTCCCCTGTGTAGCCTAATCATGTTTTGTCTTTAGGATGCAGTGTTAGAGGTTGAATGGGTTCTATAATACCATCCTTTCTCTTTCCAATTGGTCTGTGGCCTTCATAGCCCATTTTCTCTAAGATAGCCTTCCCTTTTCCATACTGATTTGTTTTGATGCTGATACTTGTTGATGTTGAGGCTTATTCATCCTTGTCTAACCAATTGAGTATGGCTTTGTCTTCTGACTCATCTTCGAGGGTACCTGCTTTAACAAATCTTTCATTAATAGTTGTGATTGGTTGTGATGAACGTGGTGTGTTTGATATGGGTCGTCCATATGATTTTGGTGATGGTAGCAATTGTGATAGACACAAAGATTGCTCAAGGGAATATTCTCCTAAGCCTTTGTCCTTCAACTAGATCTTATTTGTAAATTGTTGTGATAAATTATTCATAAGACGTTTGATAAATTTGATTTAGCAACAGTTGTTTCCTTTACCTAGTCTTTCTTCTCAACCCATTTAGATATGAAATTGGGTTGTGTTTCATCACTGGATGAAGTGGAAGTGTTGACTTCTTTGTTGTGGGGTACCAAAGTGTCTTGATTTGATTTTAAAATGTTGCAAGTTAGTGGATTATTGTTGTCAGCTAATATAGTGACCTCATGTTCGTTGACTAGAAATTTTAAACATTGATGGTATGTCAAAGGTACTGCTTGCATTTCATGGATCCATGGATGACCCAAGAGTATGTTATATGTTAGCTCCTTGTCTAGCACTTGGCAAACAATGTTTTTGACAATCGGTCCTACTTGAATTGGAAGAACAATCAGCCCCTTAGAGGACCTTTCTTCTTCATCATATTCCTTTATTGTTATCTTTCTTTTGGCATCAATGGCGTTGTCAGAATAGCCTAGTGCATGAATTAGTTTCAAAGTACAAATATTTAATCCAGCTCTACCATCTATTAAAACACGCTTGACATGGTGTTTATGGATTAAAACTTCTATATGCAAGGCCGCATTGTGTGGGTGGTTTAGTGACACTTGTTCAGAGAACGATAGACAATGAGGTGTGGTCATATGTACCACCATGGATTGGAATTGACAAACATCCAAATTATTGGGCACCGTTGTAGCTACTAGAGCCTGTTCCAGAACTTCTTTGTGTGATGGTGAAATTTTGAGAAGTTCCAGAATGGATATTTGTGCGGGTATCTTTTGTAATTGATCTACAATGTTGTATTGATATGAAGGGGGAGTATCATTTTTAGATGAAACTCCTTTTAGTATCACTTTGGACTGCCCCCTTGTCGTTACATTGACGAGTTGATGTTCTTGTATTTCCTTGATCTTTAGGACATTGATTTGGTTGTCAGATGTGTTTGTGCTTGGTATCATGTTCAGGGATTCGATGTCATTGATGTTTGTGTCATATGTTTGATTATCAATGTCATTTTTCTCAACCTCAGAAAGGCAAAGAATGGTGGTGTCATAGACATAGTTTATACTTTTTCCTTTACCACTTGAAGAAGACTCTCCTTTTTCATGGTTAGGTAATTGATTTGTAAACACACTGTGATCGTTGTTTGTTTGATGCCCTTTGAAAAACACCTTATTTGCTTCAATCAAGTCTTGTATCAAATGTTTAATTGCATACTGTCATTTGTTTTATGTCCCTTATTCTTATGAAAGTTGCAATAATTAGCATCGTTCCACCAGGATGGTTTCACTTTCAGCTCCCAATTTCGTGCTTCTGGTAGAGTAATAAGTCTATTTGCAATGAGCTCTCTCATTGCGAATTCCAAAGTTTTTCCTAATGGGGTAAATCTCTGTTGATTGGATTATCTTTGATATGACAGTCGAGATTCTCCATTGTTTGTGTTATTGTTTTGAGTAGTGCTTTGATTGTTGTTATGGTTTTCATTTTGATTTGTTTTGACAGTTGTTGCTATCAAATTGAATACTAGTTTTGTATTGTCAGTTGTGGTATCATTGCTTCCAATATTTCTATTTTTCTGCCAAAATTTTGGCTTGTCATTGTTTCCATAGTGATTTGTGTTGTTTGATTAATCACTGTAGTGCTTAATCACTCCTCGTTTGACTAGGGCTTCTTTGATTTTAAGCCCATTTTCAATTACCTTTTCAAATATTGGGGGACATTGTAAATCTAGTCTAAACTCATGTCATCAGTTAAGTTGTCAATAAATAATTCAATCTTTTCCTCTTCAGGTATAGATTGAGGATATCTAGCAAACAACTTTTTCCAACGTTGTAAGAATGATATGAATGTTTCTCCCTTATTTTGTTTCATGTTGTACAAATATTTTATGGTTACATTCTGTTGAATGTTGAAGGAGAATTGAGAGATGAATCTGTTGACCAATTCTTCGAAGGATCGAATTCCTGGTTGTAATTTGGAGAACCATTCCATACAATGGGCTCCCAAACTCCTAGGAAATAACCTCATGAGGTAAGTATCTTCTTGTGTGAACTCAAGGCACATTGTTCTAAATTCCCATACATGGTCAATCGGGTCTAATTTTCCATTGTATTTTTCATATTTAGGAAATTCACAGTGTCTAGGGAAAGGTATCATGTCCACACTTAGATGAAAGGGATAAGGACAAATGTCCTGTAATAAATATTTCTTTGTGGTTCGCGTTTACATATTTTGAATCTATTGTTGTAGATTTTCCATTTGAGCTATTAAAGAAACCACTTG
Organism: Sequoia sempervirens; assembly: GCA_007258455.2. Lineage (NCBI taxonomy): Eukaryota > Viridiplantae > Streptophyta > Pinopsida > Cupressales > Cupressaceae > Sequoia > Sequoia sempervirens. The sequence continues at coordinate 69,488,749 of VDFB02086081.1, read as the reverse complement.
ATCTGTGTCCTAAGTGTGGTGTGGTTTTGTTTCATTTGTTCTAGGTGTGTCCTTCAACTGATTGATGTTGAAATCTTTTGAAAGTTTGGCACCTAACTCTGCTAACATCAAGAGATATTTCTCCATGTCTTGTTCTAAGACCTTTTCCATAAATTTATGAAAATTTGGATCTTGTTCGGCGTGTTGTATATCTTCTTGTGTTATTTTGTTGGTATCATGTTATTGGAATCGGTAAAAGGGGTTTTCTTCAGTCACGTTTGGATTTTCAATTTATTTCTCTCTAATTTTTTTTCTTTGCAACCTTGTCAAGATTAGCATACAAGTTTTGTTAGTTTTCACTAAACTTGGATCTTTTGTGTTGTGATTAGTGCCAATTTGATTTTAAAGAATCCAAATAGAATGATGTATTATATTGATGAGGCTAAGTTGAAAATCTGATTACTAAGTTTTGTTTCGTGATGGTAGGATGTCAAAATCTTGATGAGGAAACTTGATTCAATAATCTAGATTTGTTTTGATAATGGACACTTTGTATTTTGAAAGATCTAGGTTTATGTTTGAAAGCAATTTGACTTGTAAACCTACATTGTTTCAGGTTTTAGGACACTGTATGAGCCATGAAATGTTTCTAATTGGTACAAACCTGAGTTTTCTGATGGCAACAAATCTAATAGACGTTACCAAAAGGTCTCTATTTTTTAGTTTTGTGGAAGTGCTAATAGAAAGGGTAGACGCGCTAAAACATAATGCATAAGCGCTAAAACATACCACAGATGTGTTGAAAGACTAGTGATTCTGACATTGGTAATGTTTGACACTGATAGGAGTGCTATAAAATTGATCAGAAGTGCTGAAACAAATGGAAGAAGCACTGTTTTGACTGTAGATGCACTAAAAGATAAAGTTGAAGCGCTAGAACAGATTGTTGAAGTGCTATGACATTGGTATTTTCTGACACTGACAAAATTTAGTTTACTTGTTGACAAAAGCGCTATAATTTTTGGCAGAAGCGCCAAAATAGACTTCAGAAGCGTTGTATCAAATGTTGAAGTGCTAAAATAATGCACAAAAGCGCTATAACAGATGGTAGAAGCGTTATTTTTGGGATCACGGTTTTGTTCAATTTTTCTCCCCGTGAAGAGACTAACTTTTTGTGGTGCAATTTTCTGGATTTCCAATATTTTGGCAGAATATCTTTGCTGATAACTTCATGATTTTGGATGACAAACCTAATGTTTCTAAGTTTTGGCTACTGTAAGAATTGATTTGGTTTGTTGGAGTATTTTATTGCTGGTTGCGGGATGGAAGATTGACGAATAGGTTGACTATGGTTAGGTTCCTATGAAAGAGCTCTTCTCTGAAAGTAGGCTTGTGAATATAAGGACTGATCCGTATAGCGGAAGGGATCTATGACAAACGTTGTGAGTGATTACGAACAAAGGTGTAAAGACATCAACAATGAAGTAACAGGAACATTAATCATAGAGAGAATTCAAAACATAGCACCAAGAGAGAGATAAGAAGACACCGATTTGATTACAGAGTTCGTCCGAGTGGACTACGTCTCCGGGTCAAGCTCAATCAAGTGACCAATCTATTGATATGTTCTGAAATGAAGTACAATCTCCACGAGCCTCTTGTAACACTGCTTACAATATCTTGTAGCCTTTCCACAAAGTTATACAAAAGTCTCTCACTCACACCCCTATCAAAAGCTCTCCAAGGCTAGGGATGACTAACAAAGAGGAAGAAAACTAACTTTTCCTAATAGGATCTACTACAAGACTCAGAACATCAATACATCACAACTCAAATATTCTCCTAATTCCCTCTAAGAAATTCTCTTACAAAAAAAACCTCTCAAAAGACCAAGAGAAAGGGAAAACAAAAGAAGAAAGAACTCACTTGAAAAGTGATGATCAACTAATGGATCAACTCAAGAAGTGATCAACTTAGGAAGTGATGATCAACTAATGGATGATTGATGAAAAATACTCCAAGCCTTCCCCCTTTTATACTTGGAGTTTACCTAATATGGTGAAAACCATAAAATCTCCAAAATCTCCCTTATTACATATAAATCTTTATCAAAAATCCCCCTATCTCCTATAAATCAAAAACAATAACCCCTTAATCTTTTAAAATAATTCGGAGCCCTTTGTTTAATTGATTCACGGGCTTAGGTTGTTCGGGATTTTTTTTGTATTTTGGCTTAATCCTAACAAATAACCTTTAAAAGGTTTATAGTTAGAATTCGGGTCTAACAACCCTCCATATTAAACCCGCACAATATATATGCTAACCATACTCGCTGGCTTAACGGTGTAAGGAATTTTTGAGTCCCGGCCGGTTCGGGGTTCAAAACCCCCGCTGGCCATTTTTAACACAAAATCGGGAGTAGAACGATGTCAAATGCAACCGACCACTATTCATAGACTGAGCCTCCGCTATAGTGCAACGGTTACCCGAAAAACTTGGCGATGAGCGGTGGGGAGTTCAAATCTTCTCCACGACAGAGATCTTTTTGTTCAAACAAACCCGAAGGACGCGCGCAAGAGGAAGAGAGCCGGGCAGGCCACGTGGCGCATCCTCGCTATGCCACGTGGCGAGTTTTGATTTGCTTCCACTGTCCACGCAGATGCCACTTCACTGCCACGTGTCCTTCAATGACTCACCGAGAAACACAGTCAGCATCCACGTGTCCGCCAAGTCATCTGATGACCACCTGCTCGATGCCACGTGTCGTCCAATAATTTGCCGAAGACTCCACGCTGTCGCTGACTCAGCTGCCGATGTGTCTGCCACCTGGGCGCCACGTGTCATGGTCGAATTCCTTGGGAGAAAACATGTCAGATTCCACATCATCAGCCACGTTGCCATCCGATCATCGTGCCACGTCATCGAAAAGACACGTGTCAAGAGTTCATTCGCTGACTGTGCTGACGTCATCCGATGCCACGTCACCTGTACGGCTGCCACGTGTCACGGCACCATTGGTCCACATTATCATCCGTACGATGATGAGTTTACCAAGTCGGCAGGATGACGTCATGCTGACGTCAGCATCAGTACCTCATGGTACCTGGGTCAACGACAACTTTGACTGGTTATAATTCTCGCATACGTGCTCCGTTTTTGATGAAATGAACGCCATTGGAATCATGACGATGAGACCTTCACGATGATGCCAACTTTGACCAATTTGGTGATGATGACTTTTCCACCTTTTTTCTTGTCCCTGAAAGCTGAGTTGACCAACCTTTGACCGAGCTTTGACCGGCAATATCTTGGACATACGAACTCGAAATTCGACGAAATGAACTTTGTTGTGATCGTGTCGACGAGCCCTCTGAACTAACGCCACTTTCGGCCGATTCTGAGTCCATCAACTTTTCACCTCCTGACGGCCCCCTGGTCCAAGGGTTGACCCAACTTTGACTGTGCGTAACTTGAGCAAACGGACTCCTTTTTCGCCCATTCAAGTTGTGCCGGATTCAGAATTTTATGCTCTACGCGATGACACTACTTCCGAGAGAAATTGAAACACTTCAGTTTTCAGGTTCAGGAGATCCACCTGGATCAAGGACTCTAAAGCATAATCATTTGTGTATCCCCTAGAAAAATCGTGAAATATATGGATGAAGGTCTTATGATGAAGTAGGACTTTCCTACTTTGATACAAAAAATTTCTTCTTTCCAACATTTTCTTGTAACTAAGTTGTTTTTTGAGTTTTTTTACTCTTTTTGCAATGGTTTTCTTGACAAATTTTGTGGACTTCCAATCCCTAATCATAAGTTTTCATGAAATGACTTTTCAAATTTTTGTGTTCTTTTCGAATGATCTCTATCTGATTTAATGATTTAAAGACACAACAGCAATTGTAGAACAAGTGTTTTTAAGTCCTAAGATCTAAACAATGAGTGTATGTTCAAGGATCAAATAGATTCTTCTTGATTTCCACAGGTTTATTGACAAAAAGACACTTTAGACATACTCATTCTTAAGGACAAGTAGGTCATCATTATACTCACATAGTCGTGTCACCCCCTAGAGGGCGCCCGTGTTTTTGTCTTTTCCAGGCACATACTCAAGGTTAGATTTCTCAATCCCCTAAGTAAACGGTCCTTGGAAATTATATGGTGAGTGTCTTGGGGGTAGATTCTTCCCTTCCCTGACACTGCTGAGTATTACAATGTTCAGAAACTGACAAGTTGGATACTACACTATGGTTCGTAGATAGGGTTTCCGTGCGGTGTAGCAAATGATAAATTCCTTCAGGAGACCTCGCAACCTTAAGAACAAAGGCTTTGGGGATGGTTATCTTGCACACTACCATCGAGTTGGACTTTCATCAACAACTTGCTTTTTGATTATAGTGGGTTGGAATCCTTGGCTTTAGGCATTCCCACTTAGGTCGTTCCTGTAGGGTGAGTATTTTTTCCCACTACGACAGGCCTTCTAAAGGATTTAATAAAGCTGGAAATGCATAAAATAAAGGATGAGTCTGGCATTTTGATCACCCAGTTAAGGGGAGAGTATATGCCTATCACCACACAACCACAATAATCAAGTGTTCAATTTTAGAGCCCAAACAACAATTTGTTATCTATGTGAAGATATTTCTTCACAAAAAGAGATGGTGTTCATTTTTTAATTCCAAATTGAAATGTTTGGTGACTACCCTATATTGATATATTTTAACTTAAGTGGCTATCCTAGGATTGATTCATTTTAAATCCAATTGAAAAAAAATGAAGTTACTGGTTGCAGTTGCGTCAGATCCAGATAACGATTTATAGAAGTGCTATAATAGAGTTTAGAAGTGCTATAGAAATACTCAGATGCACTATAGAAAGTGTTGGAAGCACTGCATAATTGGTCAAAAGCACTATAGAATTCTTCGGATGCGCTAAAACAAATTTTGAACATGAACCGCTGGACTGTGCTGGAAGCTTTTGGTTGAAGCGCTATAGTTTTCGTCGGAAGTGCTAAAATAGGCAAAAGTGCTATAGTTTGTGTCAAATGCGCTGCTTAATCTTCCAATCGCACTAAAATAAAACACATATATATCCTGTATGAATGCTTTTCAGAAAAAAAAAATGTTAAAAATATGGGGTTAAGCCCCACGGTGGGCACCAAAATGTAAGTGTGGAATAAGTAAATAAGTAAATAACACTAAAAACACTTCTTAATGAAAAATTATAGCAAGATTTAACATGAATTAAACTAATTTAAAGCACATAAAACTTGAAAACATCTCATTGTTTCCTATCTCCAAAGATTTATCAAGTCATAGAGGGCTCTCAGATTTGGTAAGTAGTGTGCCAGTTTAAAATGCCTATCTAGAGAATGGAATGATGCTAAATGCAATGATCTACTTCTAAATAGTGAAAGCTAGATGATATGATGCTACTGTAAACTATGCTGACATGAAAACTTATGGATGAAAGCTACAGTAAAACTATGATGGAGCCATGATATAGATTCTACAGATGCTATGATGTTATTGCTTATTGATAAAAATGTTGATGCTATGCTTAAGATCCTTGATTGCTATTCCTGCAGATTAAGTTTGCACAAAAGATGAGAATTCTCGGATCCATTTCCTATTGAAGAAGTTGTATATATAGATTTCACGGCAGCACATTGTGACAAGGCAACACAACAAAGGCTTGGATTCAATCTGGAGAATTGAATGGTGAGAGATTGAGAAGCTGAAGCTGATGAAGGGACCAGTTTCTCCCCATGAAAACATCAGGCAAGATGATAGGAAGGATCAGAAGAAGAAGATTGAGAGAATTGCCTACAAATTTGTCTCCATAGCTTCCCATGAATACCAGTTGAATTAAATTGGATTTTGGAATATCAAATTTGGTAGGTGAGTGAATAGAGGAATTTGATTTATGCCTTTATTTAAATATTTTTATTTATTTAAATTAGCAAAAAGGGGAATAAATAATTTAATAAAACAAACTATAGAAGTTGTTTATTAAATTAAATAGAAGGAATATGATAATTAAACAATAAAGTATAAAACTTTGTTTATTTAATTAAGATTGAAATGATGTAATAATTAAATAGCACCAACTATAGAAGTTGTATATTTAATTAAATATGAAGAATAGAAGAAATGAACTATAAATAAATATTTCTATTTATTTAATAGTAGAGGAAATTAAAGTAAATAATCAAATAAAGCTTATTTAATTAATTTGATTATCTAGACCATTTTTAGGTGTATACAATATTAAGCATGAAAATGAAACAATTTCTAATCCTGATAGGGTGTCACAGACAACACGGTGTGTGGATCAGTTGCAAGCACATTTAATCCTTCAACCTTAGGTGGTAAAAGAGGGTTTAAATGATTCATTTTCTAATGATATTCATGTTCAATAGATCTAGCATGATGATACTTTTTATTTCACATTGGTTTATTCAACATTGTTGCTTGTTATTCTACTTGTGAAGCCTAGTGTTTATCCTATTCTAAAGGTGCAAAATAACTATTATGCAATAAAGAACAACACAAGGAACACCTCAAAGATTAGCCTAAGGAATGATAACACAAAGAAAGAAAAATAATTATTGTAAATGATTATACCTTTGTGTTGTTGAATCCCTTGGTTGGCCCTTGATGTTTGAAAGCTTGTGTACTCCTTGGATGGCTATGGGGATGGCTAGATGCAAGATGAACAATATGATAAAATGCAAGTGCTAATGGCTAAATGACTTGGTTAGATGAGGTAAAATGTTTGCAAGTTGAGTAATTAAATTGGTAGCATAAGGGTGCAAATGGCGAAGTGTTTCAAATGCATTAGAAGAGGGGGTATTTATAGAAGAATTTGAATTCTCTAGAGAATTCAATGGTTGAGATTAAGCCAACAAAGTCAAGATGAAGGGCTATGGTGAGTTGAGGACTCACAAACCCTCACATCTTGACATGTGGAGGGTGAAGTGGCTTAGGATGGATGATGTGTAAATGAGGTGGAATAAGGACAAGTGATGTGGAGGAAGGAAAAGTACCTTGCAAGTACCTTGGGGGATGAGAATATTTCATCAAAAATGAACTTCGTCCCCAAGTGAGGATGAAAATGACACTTGAGAAATTTTGGAATTCCTCAAAAATCTCCATGGGAAATGAGAAATTAGTTGGAGAAATAGGGGAGAGGGCCTAGTAGTCGTGCACCCTAATTGCGCGCTTCTAATTATCCTACGTCGAAATTTCAAATCACTCCCAATTTTTTTACAGCAACTTACTTGGCAAGTTCTCTACTTATAACTAAGGTTTCAGGGCCACATCATCAAATATGATGCCACATTAGCATGCGTTTTTGTCAAGGTGTCCAAAAAGGCCCCAAAAAATAGTGAGACCAATTCTCGTGCATTACATCATGAGTAGTTGAACGCTGATGTGGTATCACATGATTGGTTGCTTTTTAGATCAAAAGCATACATTTTGTTTAATTATGGGTAGTCAAATCACAATATTGGACATTATATAAATGACTATTGGGTATTATATTTACAATTGGGTGTGCGACTATTGGACCCTGCACGACTACTGGGCCCTCTCCCCTAAATGTGAATTAAAAATTCACATGCTTGGGAGAATATAGTGGATAAGAGAGGGTTTCCAAAAAGGTGGGAATTTTCCACATGTGAGTGATGTGACAATTCAAATGTTATAGAAGTTACATGGGGATAAGGAGTTTTGAAAGAATAAATGTGAATTAAAATTTCACATGGGGAAGAGAGGAATCTTGGATGAATAAAAAGGAATTAAAAATTCATTGGGGGATGGGGAGAGTTGACCAAGGAATTGATTAGGCTTAACTGATCAACAATTAGAAGATGATTAGTGGCTAATGAGGATTAAAAGCCAACTTGCAAAAGTTGGAGGATGTGACACATCCTAATCAAAGATTAGGCATGTGCACATCCCTAATGAAGAGATTAGGAGGTTGATTAGGGTTAAGGAAAGGATGTGGCATGCTAGGAATTAAACAAATGTCATATTTATTTAATTCATTTGATGAAAGGAGGATTAAATAGATAAGGTATTTAATTATTAACTAAATACCTTAGAGATTTGGCAGAATTAAGGGTATTAATTAAATAATAGTAATAGTACTTAATTAATGCAAATAAAAGGATGTTTAGATGAAATGGGATAAATTTGGATAAATTAAGTGTCCAAATTTAGGTGTCTACATTTTTCCCCTCTTTGAGATGGTGTTACAAAGTAGCATCATTTCAAAGAATATCAAAACATAGAACCCAAAAGAAGATAGATTGGAAAATATGCCCTAGTCATTCAAAGGAGTGACTAAGAAGAAAAAAATGATGGGGGTGAAGATGAAGATTAGGGATGAGGATGCCCCCTTGAGAGGACATGTGAGTTCAAGAGAACACGAGTGTGCTCTCGAAATGGATGAGACGATGAAAGGGAAGATGATGTGAAGTGATAGATAAGAAAGGATGATAAGCTATCGGGAAGTACAAATGGATTGAAAAGAAAAGGTGATGTTGCCCCAGTGAAGCTATAAGCCAAACTAAGTGGATGATGAACAAAGTGTTGCCGAGGAGGAAATGGTATATCCCAAGACAACACAAAAGGATAGAGAAGGATATAGCCGATGATGATGATGAAAGTGTTGTTGATGAGGGAAGGATACATCCCAAAACAACACAAGGATAGGGAAGGAATACATCCCAAGAAAAAGGGTTGTTGATGAGGGAAGGATACATCCTGAAACAATACCAAAGGATAGGGAAGGATACATCCTGAGGATGAGGACGATGACGAGGATGATTGGATCGAGGCCTGTAACAACGTTGGGGATAGGACCGAGGATGTGATTAGATGATTTGTGCTAGATGGAATTTATGAGGATCAGATTGAGATGTGAGATGGAATAAAATGATGGGGGACAAGATGCTTAGAATAACCAATCGATATTATTCTGAGAAGTTTGAAGAGATGACGATAAGAGATTAGATGGATAGGGGAGGGAGAGTGATGAAGGATGAATGGATGGGGGGGATTTTGAGGATGGGGGATACATGTACGACAATGGAATGGAGAATGAAATGCAATCCTGTTGCAATTTTCCATCTTCGGAGCACTGAATTTTGCTATAGCATAGGACACTGGGCATCAGGGTATGTAAACCAAGACGGATTAGTGTCTAATACATAAAAAAAACACAAAAAACAAGAAGGCTATCCCAACACCCCAAAGTCACAAAGACCTTGGTCGGGCCAGGTATTCGGATAACCACAAGCACAAGAGGATGCCCCAGCATAACACAAGACTGGAGGGATCTTGGTGGGTACAACGTGGGACAACCAAGAAGACAAAAACAAACAAAATATCAAGATATGCCCCAATGTTTACTAGCCATAACACACCATAATATGATAGATCAGGGCGGCCTTGACAAGTGATGATAGGGGGCTCAAACGATAAACAAAAGCCAAAAGCATCAAAAGATCACAATCAATTTCAAACATCCTTTGCCATAGGATTGAGAGGATGGATGGGGTTGATGAGGTCTGCTAGGAAGGATGCATCATGTTGAGACCGATGATGGATACTAAACTAAAGGATTGATATGACGCAGGATACTTAGAACTGATTAGATCTATTGATACTAGTGGATCTCATTTTTTAAGAACCAACTAGATAAGGGCATAGCTTGACGACATGAAACAAGGAAGACAAGACACAAAACAGATGATTGACACACCCTAAGGACCTAGGGGCTCAGGGGCTGATCAAAGATTAGTCTTGCCTACGTGAAAGCACAAAGCCCTCATAGTTCGATAAAAGGCTGACGACTGGCCATGGATAAAAGTGGAAAGAGGATGATGAAGAATGATGGTGGATGACAAGGACCGGGTGGACAAAAGCAAAGACCGATGATAGACAATAAATGAGCCCCTGGGGTGGATCAAATGATTGACCTTGCCTACATGAAAGCGCAGGGGCAACATAGTTCAACAAAAGGCAAAAGACAAATGATAGATAAAGGATGATGAGATAACCCTGGATAAGGGGATAAAATGAGGGGACCGATATGATAAGATAAGACTGACCTAGTGGATAGGATGATGGTGATCAAACAAAGCTCAGGGATGGGATAGTTATCCAAATCATCAAAAGATGAATTGGGAGAATGATACAGTGGAGAGATGAATGATGAGAAGCAAGAGGAGATTGGAAAGATGCACAAAGGAAGCATGAGTGATGACGATGAGATAGATGACATTGGATTGCATGGGGAGTGGCCTATAGCTAGATACCAATGACAAGGGATTATGAGATGGAATGAGGATAAAGATGAAGGGATGGATAGAGAGATAAAGATGGGGGATGGGAGGGATTATTTGGATGGAAGGGATTGTTTGGATAGATAGGAAGATAATTATGGGTAGATGGAAGAGATTGTTATGATGGATGATGTCTCCAAGGACTATGTCACAAAGGGAGATAAGTTCCCCCACTCTAAATATGTCATGTGTTATGAAGCAAGAGGGACGTAGGATGAGTGGATGGGAAGATAAAGGAGATAACTAGAGGAGGATAGGATGGGTGACTAAGGAATACGATAGAGCATGGATGAAGGGAATGTATACCAAGAGGTGTCCAAAGCATGCATAGATAGGTGCCCCTGTTTTGATGAAGATCACAAGAAGGATGGAGGGATTGGAGATAAATGGGATATGATGGTAGGATGCAGAAGATAGGGTGGGATGGAGGGATTGGAGATAAATGGGATATGATGGTAGGATGCATAAGATAGGGTGGGATGGAGGGGATGAATGAAGAGGATGTATAGCAGGAAGATGGGTGCATAGCTAGAAGCATAGCGGATGGAGGGAATGCTTATCAGGAAGCTACCCCCAAGTGTGGAAAAGGACAGATGGGGATTTACGCATGATGCTTGTTTGTCAGGTTTTCATCATGGTACTTATCCAAGGTTCTTTTATGCCAAGTTTTCACCAATGGACGAATTATTTCTCTTTACTCTTTTTTTTTGACTTTTTGAATTTTTTGATTGTTTTGACTTTTTGGATAGCATGTAAAAGGAGATGGATAGGGATAGCGATGTGGATAAGGGGATTTAGAAGATACACAATAAGGATATGGATGAAGGACTCAAGCATCAAGTTCCAGCCAAGGTATTAAGAGCCCATGTGTGAAGCGACGATTTGAGGTTGGTACAACCTGATTAGGGTAAATGGATTATGCAAGAGAATGGATTAAAGGGATTTGATGTGGAAGATATGTGGGATAATGGATGGGATGTTGGAAAGTGTAGGGATGAAATGATGGGGTAGGTATGTGATGGGGTAATGAGTTTAGGACCAACATTGACACATATGGTGGTGGATTTGAAATGATAGGAGGATTAATGGATGGAGAATGTGGGGATAATGGAGGAAATGGGATAGTGAATTTTGGGACATAAGGACCCAAAACAGATTTAGGAGATGAAAGGGGGGTATGATTAGCTTTTGGATTAGTAAATTTGGATGTTGTTACAGATTTTTTATTTGAAGGTATTGCATATTTTTTATTTGGGATCCACATGGTTTTGACTTTTGCTTTAGTGGGCCTTTGTGGCCGATGGGTTTGATTTGGATTTTGGATTTAATTTTGGATTGGATTTTTCTTTTCTTCACCATGTTTTTGAGAGGGGGCATGGGGATATTTTAAGTCATGTGGATGTTTAGATTTATGCATTTTTACTTTAGTATCTAAAGTTCTTTTGACAACAATGGGATGCGGTGGGATGCGGTGGATAATGTGGCGAGGATGCAAATGGAGTGATGGAGGTAGGATTTTGGGGATGATATGTGGATAGAGGATGTGTAGGTACATGCCTTTGTTGATCTTGATTATGGGACATGAGAATGGGATATTTGGGTGACATGGAGGGGTGATGGATGGATGAAAGGATGAATAGGACGAGATGGAGGAGGTGATTTTGGGATATAAGGGCCCAAAATAGACGTAGTGGGTGGAGGGACATAAGGACCCAAAATGGATGGAGTAGATGAGGGAGGAATATGGATGGTTGTTTTTAGGTGGTACGATGGAGGAGGAGGGATGGTAGTATATGATCTGGTGGAGTGATGGGAAGAGCCTATATTTCTTTTGGAAGAGGCTCGTTGAGGACATCTAGAGTTTGTGCCAACATCTTTGATTTTGAGTCTTGAGAAATACGTCCAAGCCTTTGGATATTGATTTCTTCTTTGACCTAGATGGGCTCTAAAATACCTTGCTCATGAAGGCCTAAACCTTTTCCTTGATAGTTCATGTTCTTAAGCATTCGATCCATGACAGGATTCTTGTTATTTTGGAAGAATGATGCGAGTCCATTATTAGGTGGAGGATGATGGGTGGCATATATGCTTTGTTTTTCTTTTGCAAGGAGATCACCATGGAAGAATGTGACGGTACCAAGGGGATATACAAGCAGTGTGGGGATAGTAGGTTTAGGCGACGATGGAGGGTCATGAGATGGAGATGATGGGATAGTAGCATCTGGATGGGTGGTATCAGGAGAGGGATTAAGGGATATGGTAGGATCTAGATTTGTGGTAGTGGGAGATAAGGGCTCATGCGATGGAGTGGTCAGATCTTGAGTAACAAGGGGATCATAGGATGGAATGGATGGGAGATTATGATCTTGAGATGGACTAGATGGGACAACATGATCCTGATGTAGAGAAGGGGATATGTTGGTGGTATGCTTTGGATCGAGCTCTTGGCATATCTCATGTTGTGTGGGTGGCATGATGGTGGAGTCTTGGAGGGACTCTTCAAGTGGGGAAAATGAAATGATAGAGGATTCGAGGCATTCATGGGAATGGATTTCAGTGATACTGGGAGTAGGAGAAGTGGATTGGATTTGGGTGTCTTTGATGGATTGGATGGATCTAGGAGTAGGGGGAGTGGATTGGATTTGGTTATCATCATGGGTTTGATGGACTTTGACGTAGGAGGTCGGGGTTCGATGGTTTCAATGATGGTTTCAATGGTGTCAACGGTTTGAGTGGTGCTAGGGATGAGATTATCAAGGATAGGTATTGGATGGAGAAAGGTTTCATCACTAATGACCATAGATGATGGATTGGGAGGGCATGGTTACACTACTTCAATGTGTGCAGTGGGGGATGTCTTCTTTGTCATAAGTCCTTGGAGAAATTCTGGAGTGAGGAACTTGCATACTCAAGGCTTAGATGGGGTGAGAGGAATAGATGGAGGATTAGGGATTGGCGAAGGGTTAGGATTATGGATTGGTGAGCTAGGGTTAGATGGAGGAATGGGATTGGATATAGGGATAGGAGTAGATGAAGGATTAGGATTGGATGGGGGGTTAAGGTAGGGATAATGGTATGGTGAATTAAGATAGGAGGACATGGATAGTGGATTGATGTAAGAGGAAGTAGATGGGGAATTAAGATAGGGATATTGGGACGGTGGATTAGGACAAGAGGATATGGATGGTGGATTGTAGTAAGGGTATTGGGATGGTGGATTGAGATGTGAAGACGTGGATGTTGGATTAGGATAGAGAGATGTGGATGTGAGATTAGGGTAAGTTGATGGGGTTGATTGGTATGGAGGATTAGGATAGTGTGACATGGATGGGGGATTGTAATATGAGTATTGGGATGGTAAATTAGGATAAGAAGATGTGGGTATCGGATAAGAGGATGATGTAGATGAAGGAAACGATGAATATGTAAACTGTGAAGACACTAGATATCCCTTGTTAAAGGTAGCATAAGGAGCGTGGTTAGGCATGGATGAAGATGTAACATGATAGCTTAGAGGAGTAATTGGATTTTTGCAAGCGGGTGAGGAAAGCTTACTAGCGATGATAGCATCAAGGGGATCTATGTCATATACCTCTTGATCGACAAGGCTTTCATTATTGTCATCAATGTAATTAGGGTTTCCCTTGACTACTATTAACGAAGGATAAGGATTCATGATGATTAAAGATTTTGGATGGAAATGGACTAAAGCTCAAATTGGGATTTAGGTCAAGCTTAGATTGGGATTGGATTAAAGCTCAGACTAGGATGATTGGATGATGCGATGGGATTGATTCTGACGATCAGATTTGATTGCCAAAGGATGATATCGACACCGAATCTGCTTCGAGATGGAAGTAGATTGATTGGGTCGAAGGTGATTGGATAAGGATACGATTGGATTGGATTGGATTGGATTGGATAATATCAATTGATGATTGATAAGATTGAATGATGGACCGAATAGGATGACGAAAGGGACTGGAAACCCCATTCAGAGATTATCCTAGGTGACTTAGGATACTGATTGATCGGATTAAAGGATAAATGGATGATTGCAACACTGAATCCACCTTGAGATTAAAAGTGGATTGATTGGGCCAACAACAATGATTGATATACTCAGGACAAATGACAATCCTAAGTAGATGTTGATGATAACGATTAGATTTAGACACCTAGGTCAATTTGGATAATAAATTCAAACAAAGTTTAGAGGATTTGGATTGAGAAAATTATAAGGGATGTGTGACCTAAAGATGCTTCCAAATGATATACCTATATGATTCAAATGATGAACAAATGACCTTGGGAGAATACAGATGGACCAAAGCTTAGATTAGGATTGGATCAGAGGACATAATAGGATTGATTCTAAACCAATTTCATCGGTTTTAACTAGATGACGCAAAGTGTTGACAATCAGGTTTTTACCAAATTTGGTAGTTTTCAAAAATTGTCAAATTTTGCCATTTTAGGAAACTTCACAGACATACCTTTGAGTGTCAAATTTTTTCCCAAAAAATACCCAAAACTAAGATAGGATTAATTTACAACTAACATCCCAAATTAGAGACATGCATTACTAGTTATTAACAAAAACAATTTTTCAAAAATTGAAAAAAAACACTAAATTGCGATTTTGAGGGTCAAGATGAAAGTTTGAAGCCCCAAAAATGTGTCAAAATGGGGTTGTCAGTTTAGAATCCATATGCCACCTCATAAGGCAACCACTTATAAAATGTCAATCTAATCAGGCACCTGAGTCAAAAGTTATGGCCTCCGAAAGTTTCGACATAAAAATCAAAACCCTCAAAATGAAGTCTATCTGAGTGGGATGGATCATTTGATGGTAGATATGGACTCTGATGATGTTGTAAGAAGCACCTATGTGGTTTGGTCGATGAAACAATGAATTATGGAAATGTTGATGGATGCTTAGAACGAGGAAATGACCTCTCAGAATAGGTAAACAGATGCTTGGAACGATTAAACAAAGGCTTGGAATGGTTAAACGGAGGCTTGGAACGGTTAAATGGAGGCTTGGAATAGTTAAATAGAGTGAAATTGACTATTCATGGGGAAAGTCCGCCCCACTATAGGGCAGGTTCGCCCCACTGCAAAGCAGGTCTGCCCCACTACAGAGTAGGTTAGGGCAGGTCCGCCCCTTTGTAGGAAACAGGGACTTGTTTTGGATGGAAATGACTATGGAAAGGACTTAAAATGACAATAATGAGGCTGACTTGTCAAAAAGTTTACTGGTTTGTCACAAGAAGACACTTCAAACAAGCATAATCCTATGATTAGTGTTAAAGGTATCGCCAACAAAGGTTTCAATCTAGGATGCACAAGGCTTCTAGGGAGTCTTCGATATACTCTCGGTACGTGAGGCCCAAACTGTGAACACCAACCCATCACAAGCACGAGTCGGGAACCCCAACAAGATACTGAAGGGCTCATACCAACTCTTCATGTCTATCTAGGTATCACCCTACCTTTGACGCTCTGCCAGACATTACATGATTGGATTGGGGTACAACTTTGGCTCTCCCCCTTTCTATACCCCACAGGTACGTGTGGTTGGGATCATCCCTTGGGGCGATGAAATCCCCAAGCAGGTCCCTCTAAAAAGAAGGCACTAATCATTTCCAGCTACTCCCCAGGCTCACACGAAGTGCAAGGGGGAAGCGAAAACAAACTAATGCCCCCCTTGGGTAACACAAAAAATAGATTTATAGACAGAGAAAACAGTGAATTTTACTTCCCCCTAGTTAACTGTGTTCCTAGATTAACAAAAACAACAAGGAAAACTTTTTAAATTTGAATAAATGGATGGCCCTACAAGCAAGTGTTAGTTGTTTTAACAGTCGTTCTTTGTCAATTATGAGAATATGCTGCAAAATGTTAGCAAGAAATCCAAATACACCCACAAACAAACAAGGTTAGGGGGCTAAAACTTGAAAACAACAAAAAAATGAGACAAAACAAAGCTAAAATGACTAATTTTACCTTCTAAAATGTTTTGTTTAGGGTAGGTCTGCCTCACTACAGTCAAATGTCAGAAAACAACATGAAAAATAGGGCAAGTCTGCCCCACTACAGTTAGAAGTCAGAAAACAACATAAAAAATAGGGCAAGTCTACCCCACTATAGTTAAAAATCATAAAACAACACGAAAAATAGGGCAAGTTTGCCCCACTGTAGTCAGAAGTTAGAAAACAATAAACAGGGCAAGTCTACCCCATTGCAGTCAGAATTCAAAAAATAGCATGAAAAATAGGGCAAGTTCGGCCCACTGCAGTAAAAAATTAGAAAACAACATGAAAAATAGGGCAAGTTCGCCCCACTGTAGTCAGAAATTAGAAAACAACATGAAAAATAGGGCAAGTCTGCCTCACTGCAGTCAGAAATCAGAAAACAACATGAAAAGCAAGGCAAGTCTACCCCACTACAGTCAAATGTTAGAAACAAAATGTAAACTAGGGTGTGTCCGCCCTGCTGCGGACATAAGTCAGAAAACAGAATGAAGAACATGGCAAATCTACCCCACTGTAGTCAAATGTCAAAAAGTAACATGAAAACAGGGCAAATCCACCCCATTGCAGTCAAATGTCAAAAAACAACATGAAAACAAGGCAAATCTACCCCACTGCAGTCAAATGTCAGAAAATAGCATGAAAATAGGGCAAATCTGCCCCACTACAGTCAAATGTTAGAAAACAACAGGAAGAACAGGGCAAATCCGCCCCACCTCAGTCAAATGTCAGAAAATAGCATGAAGAACAGGGCAAATCCGCCCCACTACAGTCAAATGTCAAAAAACAACATGAAAACTAGGGAAAATCCACCCCACTGCAATAAAATATCAGAAAACAACATGAAAACTAGGGAAAATCTGCCCCACTACAGTCAAATGTCAGAAAACAACATGAAGAATAGGGAAAATCCGCCCCACTATAGTCAAATGTCAAAAAACAACATGAAGAATAGGGAAAATCCACCCCACTGCAATCAAATGTCAGAAAATATCATGAAGAACAGGGAAAATCCACCCCACTACAGTCAAATGTTAGAAAACAATATGAAAACAGGGCAAATCCGCCCCACTACAGACAAATGTTAGAAATAGAATGTAACCTAGGGTGTGTCCACCCCGTTGTAGACAAATGTTAGAAACATAATGTAACCTAGGGCGTGTTCACCCCTCTGTGACCTATACTTGCAAACAAACTTAACAAAAGCAAACATAAAATGAAGGAACCCGTTTGTGGGTCCCACCGCGCGTGCCAAAAATGTGATCCTAAATGTTTATCCTATCCTAAACATGCAAAACAACTATTATGCAATAAAGAAAAATACAAAGGACACCTCAAAAATTGGCCTAAGAAATGATAACACAAGGAAATAAGATAAGAAAAGATAGCAAATGATTATACCTTTGTGTTGTTGAAATCCCTTGGTTGGCCCTTGATGTTGTATGCTTGTGTGCTCCTTTGATGGCTATGGATATGGCTAGATGCAAGATGAACAATATGATAAAATGCAAGTGCTAATGGCTAAATGACTTGGTTAGATGAGGGAAAATGTTTGCAAATTGAGTAATTAAATTGGTAGCATAAGGGTGCAAATGGCTAAGTGTTTCAAATGCATTAGAAGAGGGGGTATTTATAGAAGAATTTGAATTCTCTAGAGAATTCAATGGTTGAGATTAAGCCAACAAAGTCAAGATGAAGGGCTATGGTGAGTTGAGGACTTACAAACCCTCACATCTTGACATGTGGAGGGTGAAGTGGCTTATGATAGATGATGTGTAAGTGAGGTGGAATAAGGACAAGTGATGTGGAAGAAGGACAAGTACCTTGGGGGATGAGAATATTTTATCAAAAATGAACTTCTTGTCCCAAAATGAGGATGAAAATGACACTTAAGGAATTTTGGAATTCCTCAAAAATCTCCATGGGAAATGAGAAAGTAGTTGGAGAAAAAAATGTGAATTAAAAATTCACATGCTTGGGAGAATCTAATGGATAAGAAAGGGTTTCCAAAAAGGTGGGAATTTTCCACATGTGAGTGATGTGACAAGTCAAATGTTCTAGAAGTTGTATGGGGATAAGGAGTTTTGAAAGAATAAATGTGAATTAAAAATTCACATGGAGAATAGAGGAATCTTGGATGAATAAAAAAGAATTAAAAATTCCTTGAGGGATGGGGAGAGTTGACCAAGGTATTGATTAGACTTAACTGATCAACAATTAGAAGACGATTAGTGGCTAATGAGGATTAAGAGCCAACTTGCAAAAGTTGAAGGATGTGACACATCCTAATCAAAGATTAGGCATGTGCACATCCCTAATGAAGAGATTAGGAGGTTGATTAGGGTTAAGGAAATGATGTGACATGCGAGTCATATTTATTTAATTCATTTGATGAAATAAGGATTAAAGAGATAAGGTATTCAATTATTAACTAAACACTTTAGGGATTTGGCAGAATTATGGGTATTAATTAAATAATAGTAATATTACTTAATTAATGCAAATAAAAGGATGTTTAGACGAAATGGGATAAATTTGGATAAATTAAGTGTCCAAATTTAGGTGTCTACACTACTAGTTAGTTCTATGTGGATGGTGGATGCGACAATAAATATTGGTGAATATACAGTTGATTGTATCAACAATGCTATCTCATTTTTCATCTTGTTTGTGATGGGTCAGATGATACTAGGCAAGTGAGGTGACAATTCCCTCACTTAAATATTATGTAAAAGCAAACTTTTGGTGGTCCAAAAGCTTCTTAATTAGGAGGAAAGATCCAGGAGGATCCAAAAGATCAAAAATTTCACAGTCTTAGAATATGACGAAACCAACATCATTTTGAAGAGCTTAGAAAACAAAACCCAACACAACTTGAACGGGCGTAAAAGGAGCTCATACGCTCAAGTTATACCTGGTCAAATTTGGGGTGAAAGTGGGTATAGGGGCTAGTCAAAAAGGTGAAAAAAAAATCTATGAATTAGTCAAAGTCAACGTCATGACAAAGAACTCGTTGCCATGAGTCCAACGCCATTCATTTCGTTGAAAACAAAGCTCGTAGGAAAAAGTTATGCCAAGTCAAAGTTTTAGTCAAAATGGGTTGACCATATTAACGTCAGCATGGTGATGTGGCATACCGTACAGTACAGATGCTAACGTGGCAGGTGACATGGTAGGTGATGGGGCATTGGCATGGGCCAATCACAAACTAACATGTTGCAGACATCAGCAAATAACAATCTAACATGTGGCACCTTTATCTTTCTTCGCGGTTGAACGGTTTGCTAAAAGCTTTGAACGAGGTTTGATCCCATGAGCTCTCTTTCAGAGGTGCAGCCGCCTACCAACATGCCAAAGAATCAATTTTATCTATATTTGGCCACTGGTTTCTTTTGATATTGAATTGGTTTAGATTTTGTTTTAAAAATAGTTGGTGGCGGGGGTCAACCACCCAATCTCCTTGGCCCCAAATTTTCTCTCTACCACTACGCCAATGCATGGTTTCAAGTATAATGCGGGGCTTGGTTGTACAAAAATAATTGTTAATCCTAAAATATAAACAATAAACCTCCTCTAATTAAAAATAAACCCTTTTAAAGATTGAAATCTCGTGACAAAATAAAT
Organism: Sequoia sempervirens; assembly: GCA_007258455.2. NCBI lineage: Eukaryota > Viridiplantae > Streptophyta > Pinopsida > Cupressales > Cupressaceae > Sequoia > Sequoia sempervirens. The sequence continues at coordinate 69,468,754 of VDFB02086081.1, read as the reverse complement.
ACAAAGGGCTTAAAATGAATATTCAAAGATTTCTAAAGGATTATTAAAAATTATTATGGGGTTTAGGAGATTGCTAAAGATTTTAAAAGGGATAAAGGGGAGATTTATCCATACATAAGAAGATATTGTTGAAATTTACTTGTAAAAATGAGAGATATGAAATATTTTTAAATCTTATGGTTTTTAACCATAATGGACAAAATTTTATGTATAAAAGAGGGGTGAGAGTTTAGAGTTGGGATAACTAAGTGAGGAGTGTTGGGAGAATTCTTTGGAGAAGAGTTTTTTTTGGTAAGCATAGAGACTTGTATTGTGTATTTCTTAAGCGTAAGAGGGTACAAGTAAGGAGGCTACAAAGAAGTCTTAGGTGTTGAGAGAGACTGTAAGAGGAATTGTAATGCAGGTCTAAAGCTTGGTGTCATTAATAAAGCGGTCCAAGATTGAGAAGTGAACCCAGAGATGTAGCTCATGTTGAGCGAACTCTGTTATCAAGCTCATGATCTCTCTTCTTCCCTTTTGTCTTATAATTTTTTCTTAATCTTTCAGTTTCAATTTACTTCTTTAATTTGTTAGTTAGAGTCATTAAATTGTGTTAAAGAATTAAGTGAACTCAATTTTGTAATTTCAATGGTTAAAAATACATAACCACGTAATTGTGTTTGTGATCAGGGGTAAATCTGTATTAGGAGTAAAGTGCAAATTATTTGTAACCCTTTAATTACAGATCACCTCCATCCTTGCTTTCACCTCTGCCTCTCCCCCATTATCACCCCTCTCTCTCCCCCAGCCCCTTAGCCTGCCTTTGGGTCCTAGTCCTAGTCTATCCCAAGGAACTGGCACCCCAAGCTATGTGAATGGAGTGGGCCAATGTTGTAACCACCAAGCATCATACTTTGGTGTAGTACTTGCATCTATGACCTTTTTCCCAACACCCCATTGTATAGGTTGCAACTAGTCAAACTCTTGGAATGTGACTTGTAGATTGATCATGGGTCCCTAGTGACCCACCTCCCAAGATGATCTAGTAAGCATAGCAATACCAATGGGCACATCCTATCGCCCTTTGAATTGTCGAAGTACCCTCTTAAACAACTACCTCTCTATAATATGTTGGGATTTGATTGTGCATCCAATCAGATAACGTGTTTGTTAGTAGTACAATATATGCTATGTGTCATCCTCCTAGGTGACACACTATCTATACGACCTCTAGGTAAATGCAAAAAGTAAATCTATCTCGTGCCTCTAATAGATGACATCCCCAACATGTCTCTAAGTGATGACCCCATCATACATGAAAACATAGGGCAACCTAGAAGGTAGATCTCTCACATTGGTTTGAACACAACAATGTGCTCCCATACCCACACGTGGAGTAGAGTGACTCCACAACCAATTGAACAAGCTCCTCGATAGCCAACATCATGAAGCTGAAAGTATAATATGGCTAGAACACATGGGCCCCAAGAATACACTGTGCCCTCATCCATCATCCTTGTTAGCATGCGACCCCATCCTATTGGAAAATCATGGAATCGTCGATCAGGAACCAAAACATTGGCTATCACACTACAAAATACAACAATCAGGCACTCATAGTGATCCACTAGGGTGTCCCATTTGATCTTATACTCCTTGAATCCTAGGTTGAGTCTATCCTGAAACATCATTGCATGGCTGCTAACACAAAATTAGGGTCATATACAACTCTGTCCCCATGGATTGGGATGTGTAGGATGTGTCATACATCCTCAAGTGTCATTGTTGCCTCTCTAGTAGGCAGATGAAATGAGCTTGTCTTGGAGTACCATCTCTCTACCAACGTAGTAATCAACCCCTTGTTAGCCCTAATATTAGGCATGAGTAACATAATAGAGTCCAAGAGCATGCAAAGTACCACTCCCTCATCTAGATGAGCGCAAAGCACCATGGATGACGACTGAATCTCTAGAGTATATAGCGGTAGTATCTCACTTGCATTCAAGCAACGCATGGAGTCAATCATGATACCTGCCTAAACCCATTTGACCATTTGAACTCTTAAAATTTGGCCTACAAATGCATTTAATTGAGAAATAGTCAGATGCATCACTTTACTTGAAAAATGTGTCACTGAAATACACTAGTGCACAATACATTTGTGGCTTAGCATAACAAATGCGTCACACTATCCTACATGTGTGTCACTAAAATACGACGCTAAATCCTACAAATGTATTGCCACAATATAATTGTGATGCTAATAATAGTTATAGCTTGCAAATGATTGGGGTTCCACAAAACACTTGAGGTGCACATTGAAAAATACGATGCTAAACTAAACAATTGTGGTGTTCACAATTATAGATTCGGTGTAGAATTTTGCACTGCATCCATTGCTCAATTTTTGAGCCCTAAAATCTAGCCAAAAATGAAAAAAAAATTAAATTAGGATATGATACATACTGTGTCACCTGAGCCCTCCGTTCGCACGTGCCACCAGTGATGACTAGCTTTCAAAATTCTTTCCATAGCTTCACTACTCTACTGCTAATGCTCACTTGTCTCCTCTAAAATTTTCAACTCAATGAACAAATGAGGAGAATGGCCCCCCAAAGTCCTATTTATAGACCTCCCAAGCCCTAATAGATCTCTCCTTCATAACTGGATGTACTAGCCGTGTCACTAAATTGATAATATGGCTGACCGAATTGACCTATAAACACATTTTTTTCATCTACAAATTTAATGAATAAAACCAACTTGTCAAATAAATCGACAATTTTTTTTGGAATTTTTTGAAATTTTTGCCAATTTTTTTGAGGGGGCACCACACTATTCCGCTATCATCGAGGCATATTAGGGCATGTCCTGAATGTAATTTTTTAATTTTTCTTTGACATAACGCTTAAAATCACATTGTATCAAAGAGGGGCAAAATGTAGATACCCAAAATTATCCTAGCTTGTGAATAACATTTTTACACTAATTATCGTCTTAGTCAAATGATTAAATAATGTTAAATTATTTAATTATTATCTAATTTCATATTCTACTATTAATTAAATGATTTTATATTATTTAATTAATTCACTTCAACATAATCTTCCTTGGGGGGTACAAAGTTTGATGTGAATGAAGATTTCATTGCTAATATTATTGGGCTTTCGACTGAAGGTAAGAAGGTATACAGGGACAAGAAGGGTTCGAAGGCTACTATGGAGGTTTTTTTCAAGGACAATGAAGCTCAAGACCTTAAGTTGGATAAGAGTGGAGGGCACTAGAGGAGCTCTCTCAAAGCACTTTGGGGGGATGTGGCTGAGGAGTTGATGAGATATATAACCCTCGAGGGTCGAGTCTCTCTAGTAAATGCATATCACTTTGTTCTCCTTAATCACTTTCACCACAAAAATAAATTTTTATTTCCTTTTTATCTTTTGGAATCTTTGGAATATGGGTTGAAGGATCACAAAAGGAATCCCAAAAACCCTAGTTTGCATGTGGGGCTTATCTTGTTAATCATTGATTATGCTAAAGCCTTTGAGGTTGTCAAACTGCTTGCTACCCCTAAGGGTAAGCAAATTAAATCGACTGAGGAGTATGCTATGGTTTATGAAGAAGAGTCAGGTAGCAAGAAAGGGAAAAAGAGGAAATTGGTTCTGGAGGAGGAGTCTAAAACTAAGGACGACATTGATTATGTCCCAAACTCCCAAGCTTCCTTGGATGTGCCCTCATAGCTTCCAAAAGTGGGAATGTCTGGTAAAGGGGAGTTGGGTCCTATTATGAAGGGATATGAGATTGGTAATGAGAAAAAAGATGATGATAAGCCGATTAATGTGGATGCCCTTGCTACTAGTCAAAAGGATAAAGTTGAAGAGGAGCCCCCTTTGTCCCCTATTGTGCAAAATAAGAGAAAGAAGGACCTAGAGGCTGGCAGTAACAAGAAGTTGGATGTAAGGTCTGTGAGTCAGTTGTTGGAAATGCAAGAGAATTCTCCATTGAAGGATGTTGGCAGGAAAATTGCTATGGAATCCTTGGGTGTGGATGTGGCAATGCTGAATAGAAGATGGTTTGCTACTAAGTTTATTGCTGATTCAGTTTACAAGCTTCAAATGTCGATTCTTAGTGGTAAAGGTAAGAAGATTTGTGTTAGTCAGGAAAAAGTTAGCTCTTCTGAGGAGGATACTGCTATGAGTAAGGATGTGTTTAATTTTGATCATGAGGATATCTCTGATGTTTTGGGGTTGGATAAGGAGAGTTCTATCTCTTTGTTTAAATTGGTCAAGTGGGTGTTTCATGAACTTAATATGATAAATGTTCGGGTTTGTGGCTGTAAGGTAGGTGAGTCATTGACTTAGAGTCAAATTGATGAGTTGTTTGAATCTTTTAAAATTGTGGTTGAGAAATCCCTGGACATGAAGCAAATGTTAGAGCTTAGAATTTTAACCCTCAAGGACCAAATGGAAAGGCTTAGTGCTAACTTGGACAAGGGTGGGGAAGGGAATAAATCTGTCAAGCTTGAATCTATTGGCGTTTCCCAACTGTGGTTGTGGCCAAGAAGAGCAAGGAGATGGTTCCTAGTGGGGTTGTTGATGATGTTGGTAGGCCTGTGGAGGAAGCTGTGACTATTGATAAGGATGGTGATGGGAAAAATGTTTTCATTAGTGAGGTTAACTTGGGTGGTCCTGGTGTGCGTACGTGTAATAAGACCAAGATGTAGGGTGGTGCTCCTACTAAGGAAATGTTTGAAGTGATGGATGACCTTCAGAAGACTGGGATGAGCGACATGGAGGCTGCTACTATCTTGAAGAATATGTAGTGTTGCTGTTTTATTCTTGTTTTTTGGTTGATGTTGTGCCGATGTTTTGTTTTTTGGCTACTGTGTGCTGATTGTTGTTAACATTTGATACAACTGTTCCTTTTTTGTAAAGGGTTTTGGGGCCCCTTCAAAACTTGTTTTACCTCTAATAAAAAACATTAATCTTCCTTGATTGATTAAATAATTATTATTTATTTAATTACGTCCCTAATTACCTTTATTCTTCTAAATTAATTAAATAAATTAACATTATTTAATTAATTATCCATTATCCCTTTCTAAATTAAATAATTACTTTAGTTATTTAATTATCCACTTTTCCACTTTCAAAATTAAATAATTAATTTAATTAGTTAATTGTCATAAATCCCACTTACACATTCCTTTAATAATTAATTCATTTAATTAATTATTAATCTCATGCATTTCCACCTTGTTCCTAACAAACACTTTCTTTAAGTCGACTAACTAATCAATTTCAGTCTACTAATCAATCAAATCAGTTCACTCCCACTCAATGTGAGTTAACAAAGCAGTTAATTCCCTTAACTAATTCATGCAAATAGGTAACTGAAATCATGCAACCAGTTGTAGTCAGTTAACAAATCAATCAATTCCTCTCATTTCATTCTCCACCCTCGATCTCTTTAGTCCTTTTGATCTTGATCGTCCATCCAAATTATACTTTTCTATAAAGTAAACCTTCATTTTCATTTGAAAGCTAACCATGAATCTTTGATATTTTGCTATCATTATCATATTCATATTCAATTGAGTTTAAGCATAATAGTGCACACATAATTTCTAAGAGCAAAGTCAAAATGGAGAACAATGGAGATAAAATCAATCTTGAAATAAGAGGAAGGTATATTGCTTTGATTATTCAATTTCTTATGTTTGATTGTGCTTCATTGATAAATTAGACTTAGATTGCTTTAATCTATATAGTTAGTGGTTGCTATTCATGATTCATTGCTTTATTAATCCTCATTTTTGGTTGTACAGTATCATTATCCTTGTCTTCTTGTTTAGGTTTCTCTCTGTTAATCTCCAAAGTTATGGTAAATGTTTACTTTATGGATTATAATTATTTGGTATTTAAGAGTACTATTATCTATTTTTTGTTATCTTTATTGCTAATGTTATTCTTAAGATTTAATTTCAAAACTCATTATCGTTCTTCTATTATTTTTTGTTATTCCTTTCAAACAGTTTCTAGCTTTTATTTCCTTATTCTTTTGTATTTTTTGGTTCTCAAATTTACATATAAAATTAATTAAATTGGCATATTCTTTTGTTCTCTCATTATTCCACTTATCTTTATCCTCAAATTTCATTCGCTTGCCCCCTCTCCTTCTATCACTTTTGTTATCTCTTTTTATTGTTATACTAGGTTTTCTAGTATACCTTGTCTCTTCCTTTAACCTTAAGTTTTCAAGTTCCTTCAACCCATCCCCTCTTCTTTAGATTTAATTCTACAATCTATTACTCTATTTGTTCATCTTCTTAATGATGGATCAAGAAATATGATTTGAAATGTTGATTTAAAAACATGCACATTTTTACATAAGCATCATAACCTATTCTAATGGACTATATAAATATCATGAATTTAACCTTCTATTTTATTTTATTCTTATCTATTAAAGGCTACCACTCTAAACTCTGCCTCGTTAAATTTGAACCAACTAGAAGAAGATTTTGGATGCATATTTGACTTTACATTTATCAATTGTTGAGTAAATGTCTCAACCTTACTCTGTATTTAAGTACTAAATGACAATTTGTAATTATCTTTTAGTTGTCATGAAAGTTGCTAAATGCAACTATTACAACTTGTAAAGTGTTTTTTAGTTGTCAAATTAGAAAGAACATGAAAAAGGGAAAGTTAAATGTGAACTTGGAGAAGATACAAAAGATTTTTTAGTTTTAATGAGCACATTACTAAAAGGTGGATAAAATCACAAGTTGAAAGAGGAAGTTTCTTATTCTTGTGATTTATGCCTAAATGGTTTTAGAAACCATTCATGATTTGTAGTTTCTCTCATGCCTATATATTTAGTGCTTGAGTTGAAGGAAAAACAAGTTAATTTACAAGTTGTTGAAGCAATGAAGTGTTGTAGTGATTCAAAGAGACAAGTTGCATTGATGCAACTCATTTGAAGGATTAATACAAGTTTTGGATCTCTTTGGTGTGGAATTTTTCCCCGCAAGTATTACTCCATGCAATTCTTGAGTAATGGTTTGCATTTATATTGTAATCTATTTTCATCTATGATTTATTTTTATCTGTTTATTTGGATGTATAAAATAATTCACATATTTCTAGTGTAAAGTTTTGCCTTTATTTTCAACATTAATTAATTAAAATTTAAAATATATATGGTCAAATGGGTATCCAAAGTGCTTGGTAGACATTGTCAAAGAAGACAAGCAAGGACCTAACTTTCATTGAGTCAACCTCCCTCTTGCAAGCATAAGACTTTCCTACTCAAGAGTGCCCAAATATCAATGATGAAATAAAAAATAAGAGAGAAAGATCTAGGATTGTCATGCATACAAAGCAAATTGATTGTAAGAAAGTGTACTATGTTAATGAGTTGAATGAAAACTGTTGTCAAACAGATTGCACCCGAATGCTTGAATGACTAAATTCAGCATTCTGTTGAAACATGGGAACTATCTTCAGGCTGTGGGTATTCCTATGGCGAAGATAGACCTCTAGATTCTAGGCTGGTTACTATATGATGATCATTTTGGCACTTGAATGATTTGTTTTGAGAAAAGGGTAAAAATGATTGAACCAAATGCATGAACTAAAATTAAAACTTTGGTGATGCACCTAATTGGAAATCTAAACTGCAAATTGACTCACAAAATGATTACTTAGTAATTTAATTTGCACAACCTGATTTGATAGTCTAATCACCTGAATGTTTTAAATAGAGGCTTTGATTCAATAAAATTTTGAGGGAAAATATGGTTTTCATGACTAAACTGATTAATCAATTACATGCACAGTGTATAACTAGTGAACTTAAACTAAATTGCATACAGATATTTATGAAGGAGACAAAAAAATTAAAGGTTTCAAAACTGAAAACACAATAATCCTTCGATCAAAATCCCATACAATAATGATGCCTGAAATCTTGAAGGAAAAAAATTGAAAATCCTGGAAACTACAGGAATTTTCTGCTAATCACAAATAAATTAACCTGTAAAAACTGCTGCTGTATTAAATTCTGAAAGCTGAGTTACATGATATTTCTCTTTGCAGAATGCAAAGGTTGAAAAACAAGAACTAGAGGAAAAAGATTAAATTTTTCCAATATATACAAAAAGCCTCTTCAATGCATGAAGATGAGGCTGAAAGTCAATTTTAGTGTGAAAATGATAACTCCAAGGCAAATCCCGAGCATAAATAAACAACTCTAGAAGAAGAGCTCAAAATCATGCAAAAATGAGTGAACTCAGGCTCAAAGTCAAGGTCAACTCATGATTGACACATGGATCACTCGAACTAAACTGGAAATCCCTGAAAAAGTGGGCCAAAACATGCAAAAATTGCCTCGTTTTTATCAATTTGCCCATGATGACTAAAACTCCATCTCTGTATTGTGCATGACGATAATATCTCGTGAACTGATGTAGAACTGGAGAAATGTACCAATAATCTCCATAAATTGCATGATTAAGTTCTCCAGTTAGCTTTCACTTGTATTCTTGCATGGATTTAAGAAGGCCTTCATTTAATTAAATGTTAAAAATAATCATCAAATGATTATTTTAATATTTTGACAACTAACATATACCCTCTTATTTCTTGTCTAAATATTAAAGTAATAATAATATTACTTTTAATATTTAATTTAACATTAAATACTTTTTAAAATTCATGCAAGGATAATATTTCAAAGCCAAAGAATACTTTGAAATTGGCCTCAAAAATCACGGGCCCCTTATTTCATTATTAGGTCGATTGACCCTAAGAGTCAAGACCACAATGATAATTAAAATGAAATGATTATTTGAAAAAATAGAGTAAAAAGTTAACTCATCAGTGAAAGGCTCTTAGTAAAAAGCATCAAACCTTAAAAATCATTTCATTTTTTGCATATGAGTTTGAAGAAACTTCATGAAGACTGGTCACCGACCTGGGTAGGGTTTCTGAGAAATTGCTTAATTAGGAGCTCGAAATTCCACCATACCTTACTATTTTTTGGATTTTCCATGAAGATTTTCAGTGGGTAAGTTGTTTTCAGTCATAATTTGGAGATATTGCATAACATTTTTGAAACTTTAAGCTACAACTGTAGCATAATTTCTAACATATTCTCTTCTCTTATTATTCTGTTGTCCTTCAATTGTTCTGGGCCGCCATTGAAGAGTTTGAGCTTGAAATTCATAAAGCTAACACCATTATATGCTACGCCTGGGCTGAGTCTTTGAAGATTTATTGTTGGGAATGAATGGTAAACATTATTCCCAACCCAAAACTGGCTTTTATCTCAAATTCAGAAGCATTTTCGGGCTTATAGCCACGACTATGAGATATATTTCTAATGTATTTCCTCCTTCTGTGTATATTTTTGTTGCTGTGTGAGCTTGACTTATGAATTTTGAAGCTCAAGGAGAGCTCAATCACAGACTTGTTTGTTTTCCCTTAGGTGCATGATGGTAAGTTCTTTCTTGTTTTTATTTTCTTCATGACATCTTCTAGGTTTTCTCCATTTTGAATAAAAGGAAATCCTCACTGCATTTTCATTTTTCTGAAAATTTCGCACCATCTCTACAGAAAAATAAGAAAACCCACCTACATTTTTGTATATATCTTACTTTCCAAAACAATAAAAAGCTTCTATCTATACATATCTCAATATCTGATGCTAGTTTTGAGAAACACATAATTTTTGCTCCTATTCCTGATTGAAAGCCGCGACCTCATATTTGCATTCTAGGTATTCTCTTTCAGTACATATTACATTTCCTGTAGCTGTCGTTCTAAAACCCCTTTGAGAATGATGAAAAGTAGGAAATGAATTTCTCTCTTTGTCGTTTCCATAAAAAAGTGAATGCCTGTAATTGTTTCTTGATGCTTTGACTGTATATACAAATTTGTAATTCGAATCTTTTCCTGTAGAAGTGTATCCTTTGAAAATTTCATGAAGAAGACTCGTCACTATGTATATTGCATCACTGGTAAATGGGGCTCATTAACTGTCACCTTCTTTGTATTCATACAGTTCTGTCTTTGAATACTTTGAAAAAAAAAAGTGACTTCTTTACATATCATTTGGGATAATTACCAGTGATTGCATTATGCTATGTGACATCTCAAGTGCTTAATTAGATTCTCATATTCTTATTATATCATGAAGGCAATGAGAAAATTAATTGTGATCTATTTCCGTACGTTGTTCTTGGACACTTTTAAATGCATGGCAATTTCCTGTTGGCACAAAACTCTTGATAAGGCAGTGTTATTGAATCGTCGTGAATGATTCCTGTGAGAGTTGATATGTAAGGAAAAGACTGATGTCATCATGTGACTTATTCCTTGAAGGCTTGACTGCTCATTGTGTATGAACCACTGTGATATGAGATGATTTTACATTTTCATAACCCTGCTGCCCTGTTTATAGTCAAGGATGCTTTCCTAGTTCTTATGACTGTTGTAAACCTTAGTGACTGTCTTTTAGTTCTAAATCTCATAAAAATTAAGGTTTCTCCTCCTTTTGAAATGATTGTCAATGGCTTGACTGCTCATCCAAAGTGATTCATGCTTTGTATATATGAATTTGTTCATTCATGGCTGTCGCCTTATTTGTTGTTATAGATTACTTTGTTATGTTTGTCAATCATAAAATCATTCATAAGCAATATGAAGTAGCCTGATTCCTGATATTCTTATTTTTAAATATGTATAAAGCATGGTCCTTTTCAGTCCTTCTGTAGGAAAACAAAGATAATGATATATTATAAAGTTGATATGTGAATGATGCCTCTTGAATTCAAGATGTAATAATGTTGTCCTATAGTCATGTGGACTATTTTCTTGATACTTGATGTCTCTCATGTATGAATGTTGAATGAGAGGATGTTTTCCTGATATGTCGGGCTCAACCTTTGTGGGAGCCCATTTTGCTCCACATATCTGATGAAAATGATCACAAACATAATGAACCTGTTCCTACACATTTAAACAAACAAGTTAGCAAAAATAATCAAAGCTGAAAGCTTCCATTTGAACTTCGTATTCCTTGATTCTTAGCCTTTGTATTTCAATCATCTGGTGAATGCCTGATTGGATATATATTACATTCTTGTTGGTAGTGTAGGCATAAAGTAGGATGTAATTTATCATTGCTCTAACACCATTATTTCACAATCTTGTAGATTCATGGAGCATAGAATCAAAACTACTACAACTTGGAGACACAACAACTGAAGACAACGAGTAAAACGATTCATCATCACAAGCAATGATGAATTGCTCCCCTCCTTTGTGTTTACATTATCTTCAGTAGTGTAGTATTTCATCCCACTTGTACTTATTATTTGATTAAAATAATCAAATTCAGCTACTCCCGTGGTTTGTGCGAGATTTCAATTTTTACAAAATGAATAAAAAACATTTATTATATAAATGTCCAATTTTCTGTTACAAATACTTGCATAATAAAACTGAAAATCAAATGTAATCTGATTTTTATAATGGATAATGAATACTTTAGTAGCAAAATTTGAAATTTTCTATACCTTTCAACAATAGATTCAATTCAGCTCTACCTCTTTGAACTTGTAGTGAAAGATAGGTAACAATAACACGACAAAAATGCCTACATAAGAGCTCCTATTAAGAGGAAAATGAGATTGTTAATTGTTTAATTGAAAACTCCATCACATCATCTTAGATGCAAGTTTTGTAGGTGATCTGTACCCAAGAAAAAATGAGAAAGAAAAACATATCTATTCTGTAATTGGGTGGTGGTAGGTAGAGATTAAATGACAGTTCATATGAAAATAGCGTACAATATAACTCTATCTAATATGAAAATAAAGATGAAGATTCATAATAAAGATCCAACATAACTTTTTTTTAAGACTCGTTGTGATAGGTTTGGCGCCTGTTAAATATCCGGTTAGAACGAGGAAAGTCATATGTGGCATTTTCTAGGACGTTCCGAAATCCGAATTCAGACACACTGATCATGGCCAACAGCTCAAAGATTAAAACTACAAGCTTCCAAATCGATGGCAAGAACGGGTTCTGTGAATCGACGGGAGTCTACCACAGCAAACGAGAGGCCGTGACTCTCCCCTCGCCTCATCAGCTCTTAGACATCACTACCTACATCTTCTCCTGCCGGCATCACACAGACAATGCTGTCATTGATGCTCCCTCGAACACTCGCCTCACATATTCCACGCTTCAACATAATGTGAAAGCCCTGGTAGCCAGTCTGCAGCGGCTGGGAATTCGAAAGCGCGACGTGGTGCTCGTCATCTCGCCAAATTCACTACACCTTCCCTACATTTACCTCGCCGTACTGTCAATTGGAGGAATTCTCACAACCGCCAATCCTCTCAACACCGAGGCGGAGATACAAAATCAGGTAAGAGATTCCAAACCAGTTATCATCTTCACAGTTTCCCAACTCCTCGGAAAATTAAGCTCAATCAGAACCCCATTAGTTCTTATTGATGGAACCGAGGCCAACAACTCCTGGACATCATGCCGCGGCGCCAGCCTTTCTGCTCTTTTGCAGTCAGGTGGCACGCTATTATGTAGTGAATGGATAGATGAAGGAGGTAGTGAGAGAGAAGCTGCCATTGCACAGGACGACACAGCCACCCTTCTGTATTCATCAGGAACTACGGGCAAGAGCAAGGGAGTCCTTCTAACCCACAGGAATTATATTGCTATCATTGCAGCCAACCGTGCAAGGTACGAAATGCAAGGTATCTACCTGTGCAGCATACCAATGTATTATATCTATGGTCTGCGCTTCACGCTCTGCACGCTGGCAGCCGGGGCGACCCTCGTGGTTATGCCAAGATTTGATATGAATGAAATGCTGCATAATATAGAGAAGTACAGGGTGACTCTGTTGCCCACTGTTCCCTCTGTTTTATTGGCTTTTGCCAAATCTAGCGAGGCCTGTAAGTATGATTTGAGCTCGCTGCAGCAGATTGGCCTTGGCGGGGCGCCTGTGGGATACAACGTCATGAAGGACTTCTCTGCTAAGTTCCCCGGAATTGAACTCAGACAGGTGAGGTATATCTCTCATTTTCGTAAATTATGTTTTTGTGCTGTGAATAAATAGTCACCAGGAATATCAGGTTCCAGAATGGGGACCTCATGCCTTTATCAGTACCTGTTTTACTGGCTAAGGTTTATTTATATAAGGCCAACACTGTCCCCTACTAACAAGTCAGTCATTGGGAATGCATGAATTGCACCAACATCTTCCAACCTTATGCCTGCATCAGTACCCCTGTCTACTAGTGAAGTCTTATTCACATATGGCAACACTATCCTCTACTAACAAAGCCAGTCATTGAAATTGCTTGAATAGCCCCAACACTATCCAGTCATGGGTAAGCATAAAAGACTATGTCTAGATACCATATTGTCAGGCTAGTAGTAGCATAGTTTAGAGCCATTTATGTGCTCCTAATGATTGGCTTTGTTTATAGGGAATTATGATTGTCTGCACATACTCTCCCCGTTATCCTAATTCTGCTTCAAAATGATGCGGTTGTCCCTGTTCATATGCCCCCCCACTCTAGTGCCCGATTCAAAATGATGTCCTTGCCCCTGTTCATATGCCCCCACTCTGGTGCTCTAAATCAGAATGATGTCCTTCCCCCTGTTCATATACCTCCACTCTAGTGCCCTAAATCAGAATGATATCCTTGCCCCTGTTCATATCCTCCACTCTAGTGCCCTAAATCAGAATGGTGTCCTAGCCCCTGTTCACACGTCCCCTCTCTGGTGTCCTAATTCAAAACAATGTCCTTGTCCCTCTTCATATACTCCTGCTCTGGTGTCCTGATCCAATCTGATGGCCTAATCCTGATTACTCGTATCCCACATCTGTTGGTGATGCCAAAAGAAATTTTGAGTAAATTAAAGATTGAATGGAATTTGATTTGGGCAGGGATATGGAATGACTGAGAGTACAGCTGCAGTGGTGTACACCAACAGTAATGAAGAAAACTTGCATCATGGTAGTGTGGGATTGTTGAGTGGTGTTGTGGAAGCCAAAGTGGTAGATCCCGTTTCTGCAATATCTCTGCCCCCAAATCATAGAGGAGAGCTTTGGCTGCGAGGCCCTACAATCATGAAAGGTACTGTCTGCCCCAATTGTTTGGTATCCATTTCTTCAGGAAAGTTAGTTATTGTACTTGCAAGATCCCAATGTAGAGACTTATAGGAAATGTCAGTAAATAAGAGAATTCTTTTATGGGAAACTTGAGAAGGGTTCAGTATATTCTTGATAAACTTCCTTGTGCTCATACTAGGGTATGCCCTGTGGTAATCTTCAGTAGCTTTGCTTGTACAAATCCCCAATAACAGTGAATGAAGCTTCCATCAATAGAACCTATTCTCCTTTGTATAAAGTCCTGATTCAATCAATATTGTTCAAGTAATTGTTTGAATGCTCTCCCCTGTTCCACTCAAGGGGTGCCTCTAAGGTCAAGCACATAACCTGTAGCCAGTTAAGTGCCTTTCCACCTTGTCAGTTGCATAAGACAGAAAGACTCTTTGCCTTCTTTAGCAACCTTGACAAACTTATCAAAAACATCACCTGGCTTCTTCAGCAAGGCCAACAACGTCTCTGCACTCTTAGATGCATTAGTTAACATCAAGAGAAAAAAAAAAGTTAAGCATACTGGGGAAATTTAGTGTTTTCCTCCTACAAATAACAAAAAATAACATTTAAAATGCAAAGTGCTCCTGTCCATTGAAGAGACACAACATCTGCAATATATGATGAGATTTAATAAACTTCCCGCACCCTCATTGATGTAATACCACAGACTACAATATTATTATTTATTATTTCATCTTTTTCATAAACTTTCTACTGTTAGAACATTTCCCAAGCTTTTCTATTTTAGAACTCTTTTAATTTGCAAATAAAATATTGGGAAAAAAATTTGCTTTAAACACCCTTTCCCTGCAGGAAGTATGAGAGGAGGAGAAGGTCCAATTTCTGTGGAAGCTCTTGGCCTTGGAGTCACAGGACCTTAATTAGTTCATAAACAATAAACTAAACTAACCTTGAAATAAGAAAACATCCACAAAAATATTTCAAGAATGTGTCAATTGCTTCTTCCAACATTTGATTCAAAGGTAGAGCCCAACTTATATTTGCTTGCAAAAGGATATCTCATATTCTTATGTGGAAGACCTTGCATGCATAATTACCATCATAATCTCTCTCCAGTAAATCTTCTCTACACATGTTATGCACATTATTACACTTTTTGCATGTGGCCAACTAGATTTCACAGGCTTTCTTTCTTACTAGCAAAAATCTTCCAACAGTTTCTAGAGCAACTAAATGACTTAAAGTGAAATATTACATGATCCCATATCAATACCTTCTTGTTTAAATTTGAGCCTCCTGCATCAATCCTCAATATAAATCTCTTTTTTTCTCTTCATCCATTGACAACACAGTATAAATCTCTTTTCTTCCTCTTCTTTCATCTGTCAAATTGTATTTACAAGAAATCTACTTCTCTATTGTCTTGTCAAATGGGACGTGATTATCTCACATGGAGTGTAACTGGGTAACAAAGGAGATTTATAAGGCATTACATACACCAAAAGCTTTTTCAATCAGGAACAGGTTTTGAGGTGGAAGCCCCTGGGTGGATGTGTTGGCATCTTCTGTCTGGCACTAACATTTCTTAGATGTACTTGATGTGCTTTGTGAGTCCCCTGCACTGCCTTGCGATTATCACCAATGTTTTCAATGGTTTGTGAATGATAATTTCATTCCTTCAATTGAAATTAGTCATCGAAGAGATAACTTTGTGACATACACTTAAGAATCCCGTAAAATTAATACTACATATCATAGCAACAAAAATCTTTTGGGGAAAAAATCAGCAAACCAAAAGTTCAAGATTTTTTGAAAAAATTGGGAAAAAATTGGATTTTTAAAAAAATGTAAAAAATTGTAGAATAAGAGATAAAAACTGTTTTTTTTTTAATTGAAAGGCATTTCCATAGCAATAGAGTTATAGAGAGCAAATAAAATAGAGAGTTTAACAAATGAATCATAGAAAATAGATTTTGTTGTTTATATTCATATCGCTGATTACATTGCATTCCACATCTTTCAAAGCATTAGTTCACAATGTATAACCGATAGATGACAAAATTTCAATTACAATATAGTTTGTACAAAGTCAACCTATAAACTGAGTACAAAGTTTCAAAAAATCAAAAGTAGCCAGTGACTCTTGCTAGTTGCTACTATAAATAGAGCTATGCTAGAGGGATGCAGGTCCTGATGATGAAGCTCCCGGGGGTTTGCCTCTCCTAAGTCGTTCAATCAAATGAGTATCAAAGTTGGACTCTGCTAGGATCTCAAAATCCTCAGCCTCAAGAAATTCATCACCAGCAATCCACTCATTGTTTGGATAAAAAATTGCCTCAAAGAAATGTGGTCTCATGGTGATGGAATGCCATGACAATCAATAGCAACCACATTTCTTTGAGGCAATTTTTCAACCAGTTCATTGCCTTGTCTGTGCTACCACATTTTTCATACATGTCTACCAAAGCATTTTATCAAACAGTTCACTGCCTTGCTGCTATGGCTAAAAGCCTAAAACAAGTGCTTTTGAACAAGCTATGGATGCTTGGAAAAAATCTATCAAAGCATAATAGTAAACAAGAAGCTATGGTCTCATAGTTTTTTTTCGTGCGAAAATCAGCGTGATTTTATTTGTATTTTTTTTGCAGGTTTTAAACGCATTTTTTTGGAAAATTGGTCCAACTAATTAACAAATTGGAAAGTCTTCAATTGATGATCATCTGATTGGTCAATTTATTGTCGGCTCCAAATAATCTATTCTTTTCTTGCACCACAGAAGGTGCGGTGGCTGTTTGCATCAGATCTGTGTAATCCATTATGTCACTCAGATGATGAGTCTCTGTCATCTTCATGGAAACAAACATATTCCTCATCTTTGCTTTCTTGCATTTGTCTCCACCAGACTCATTCACTTTCAAGTTCAACTTCTTCTTTGTGTTCGACTTGAGCATCCTCTTCCATTCAATCTTAGCTTACACTTTATCCATCATTCCCTATGTAAAATAAAGCATATGTCGTGCATAACCAATCTGACACTTCAAAGGAATCATTGTTTGGATTAAGCCCTAGAAATCTCTAGCAAAAAAATTATAATCTTTGTTTTTGCTGAAGTTCACTTCTGCTCTAATACCACTTGATGAAAGGCATTTGTAGGATCTTAAATAAGGTCATAAACAATATGAATAAACCAAAATGACCACCAAACAAGGAAACATTCACATAACAGTCATCCACAAAAAGATTTCAAGAGACAATTTATCGTTAACTTCTTCCTCTATTCAACTCCAGATTACTTCAACTTCTGTTGCTTGCAAAGTTACAGTTCATCTTCTTATATATAAGAGGTACATGCATTTCTACTTACTACCACTGTCTTTCTCTAGTAAATTTCCACTACATATTATGCAAATTATTATGCTTTTTGCATGTCACTTCAATTGGACTGAAATATTCCCCTTAACTTTTTTCCCCAAAATTAGACACACAAACCAGCATCAAACCATTGATTAGCGTTAGCTCCAAATGCAAATCAACATGGAAAGTAACTCTAACCAAGAATGTTCACCAAGATCCCAATGTGGGCGAGGTGATAGCATATGGTCAGAGGATCATTAGGTATAAACTGAATTGAAAGTACAATTCATCTGCTGATGCAGGCATCCACAAGCAGTGGGAATACTCCACTTATTTAGTGGGTGAGATTATTACATTATTAAGGCGGCAAGCCATCCATTAAATCCTCTCTTCCACTTATTTCCTGGGGGGAAAACAATCCACACAACCACTTATTTTGTGGGGGGAATTTACAAACAAGAAAAATGTTTATTCTAAAATTCAACCACTCAATTGTGGGAGTGTAATCAAGTATAAACTGTAGCAATAAAATGAAATAGCCATTAGTACTACTAACTAGCTTTACAATGAATAGAAATAGCTTCTAGAATGTTCTTTATCCACACTGGCGGTAAACCATCCGGGGGTTAAAGTGTTTGCATTAAAATTCACAAGTAAATGCAGCAATTAAAATGACTGGATTAGTACTACTAATTCACAGTCTTACAATGAAATAAATCTGCAATTTACAAGTGTTACAATGATAAAATCAATGCAAATGTTTGAAGGATGATTTCTTCGACTCTAAATCTTCTCAATCACCAAATTACAAGCCAAAATCTGAACTAATATAAAATTGATATTACAAACAACAAACTGAAAGTATTGAACCAACAACCTATGAAACATCAAAATGTTCAAATCTACCTCAAATCAACTTCAAAGCTCACCAAAACTCAGAGCAGTATTCAAGAAGGATAGATGACCAACAACCATGAATTGTAGGTGCCAAACAATCACCAAACAACAAGTTCGAAACCCAATACAAGTTGATCATTAATGGTATGGCCCTAGAAAAGGTACGGCCTTCCTAGAAAAATCAACACTTCATCATAAATTCTGATTTTATGCAAATAGCATTGCCTTTAGCATAGAAATGGTTAGCTCAAATACCCATAATGAAATAAAATTTACTCAAGGAGCTGTATACAAAAATCATCTTCAGCTATATGAAAATCAGCAGCACAAAATACTGAAAACATCACCAAATTTCTGCACTTTGATGCTCAATATGCACTTTTGCATGAAGCACATCCCTAATAGACCATCTAGGGAACCATAGTTTTAGGCCCGAAGAATGGACTAAATTTGCTAAGCTTTCCCTTAGCGGAATTCTAGATTTCAAACCAGCAGCATAACTTTGCTTTCCAAAACATAACATAATCAGCTCTTCAAACAACAACAATATATAAGCTTCAGTTGGCAAATGAAGCAACAAAAACTCTTCAAATTCCAAGAAGTTGAATCACTTCAACTTCCAAAAAAGACGCCACCTTTTTGCATTTTACTTTTTGAAATAATAAAATATTACTTAACCTCCTTTAGGTGTCCAACTTCACTTTGCAACAATAAAGCATTTAATAAATCATTAAATGCACAGTTGACCCCCTTAATGGCCCCTCTTTTAAAACAACATGAAGTTATTACTCCTAGGCGTGGGGTACAACTGAGAAACATGAAATTTGACTAAGTATAAACTCAACTCATGAAGAAAACTAAACCCAAAGCCAAACTGAAACTGATGGATAACAAGATGACTTGAGTTGAATTGCTAATGATGCCACTGCCAAGATTAGACTTACTAAAAATAGCCACTGCCAAAAATAGTAAGTTTACCTCAAAACCAATAGAAAGCAGAACTGAGCTGGAAGCAAGACTTAATGAAAGTGGAAACCCTAAATTTGCACATTTGAGTAGCCTATGGATTTTCGGAAATAGGCTAAAACCAAACGAACAGCGTATGGCCAAAATGGGGACATTACAGTCCGCCCTTCCCAAAATTGCTTGTCCTCAAGCAATGCCACTACACTCCAAATTGATCCCATCAAAACAAATAGGATCCCAAGGTCCCATGTCCATCTTTGAAAAGTCCCACCATGTTGAAGCTGATCCACTCTGATCATCCAGTTAAAACTCTTGTGCCAATTCTGCTCTAACCTCCCCTGTAACTCCAAGAAGTTACCGTTCATCAAATTCAAATTGATAAACTGGGAAGGACTGAAATCATAATCAAACACTGTCCCATGCCCAATAAACTTTGAGGAATTAACATCTGCAATGTCAATGTCAATCACCATTCTAAGAACAATGAAGAATAATCTAAGCAACTCAAAAATATTCTCATCAACATAACTCCTCAAAGCATCAAACCGAATCACAACAACAAATGTGACTCCATCATAGCTATTTGCAAAGGAATAAACAACTCTTTGCATGGTCATAACAGCTGCATCATCCAAACTCCTCAAGGAAGAATAATGCCTCTTTTGAGTAACTCTGACATAATCAAGAAGCTTTTTGAAAACTTCCACCAATCTCTCCCCCAAAGTCTCAAAAAGTTGAACCAAATCAAGCAAAGGTTCGCTGCCCCAAACACTAGTGCAACAGATTGAACAAAGATGATCACTGGAAAAGAATTTGAACATCATCCAAAATTGATCCAAATCACAATGAAACATCATTTCCCACTTTAGAGGCCATAAACCCTCACTGAAAAGAGATTGTGAAGAGAAAAAATGAGTGTACCAACTCCCCATGAAGTCTGAAATAAGCCAATTAAAGTTCGATTTTAGGAAAATCAGCATACAAGGAGTTGAACAGTTGTTGCAACTTTGGAAATCAGCGTTCATAATATGACAACTGTTCATGCCCAAGGCTGGAAACATTACCTTAAGGAACTCCAACCCATTATTAAACAATCTTTTGTTCAAAGCATCTCTCCAATCCATCAATGGATGAACCAAAGGAACCATCAAATGGCTGGTAAGGATGGGAACAACATCAAAGAAACTGAAAATAGAATTCTTGTCTTTCCAAAGATTCCTCTTTCTACTTATAACAATCTCCATCAAGCCATGCTAAGGATTCCAAACATGGATACCCAACTGAAAATGTTCTCCAATGCACCAGAAAGAGTACACAACACTTCTCCAAGTGCTAATCAAAGCAAAATGCAAATTCAATAAGTTAGTGTCTTCTTTGATAAACCCATGTAGCCCATCCATGAAAACATCAACATCAATGAAGCACAAAATAAATGTTGTCCTCAATTCCCATTCCCTCAAAGGATTAGGATGAGCCAAAACATCACTCAACTCAAGAGACGGATTGTCAAGAAAGTAAATAATCTGTTTTGTTCCATCTTTCTCCCAAACTTCATGAGTAATAAGTCTAGAAACTTCACTCTTTACTGCTGCAATGAAGTGACCAGCAACTGCCAAGACTTGTTTTATTGACACCTTGAAGCCAACGATGAAGAAATCTCGAGTCCACACTTTCCTAGTGAAGACTTCATCCTTGAATCCGCTTATGCTTTCATTATCAAAAGGCCCTAGATGATTACTATTCACAAAACATGGCACACCCTCATAGAAATTATCTATCACCTTATGATTAACCAAATCATGTGAAGATAATTGACTGTTGTTCTCAAGAATACTTTCTTCATCCCTTTCATTGGTGTCTTCATAGAATTCAAGCTCAACTTTTTCAACTTGTGGATGCCCATCATTAGTTGCCGACCCACAAAGTGTAGCATGCTGAATACCACATTCATTATCCATAAAATCATCTATCTCATAGCTGCAAACTATCCCTTCTTGTGGCAAAGTCTCTCCCCAACTCATGAGTTCACACTCTTGATGCACTTTCCAATCACCATCAACATATGGGATCACCTTGGTATTTTGCAATGTTTCATCATTATGGAGTTCATTTATTCCTTCAACTATTTGCTTTATCTCCATAATCCTTGTATTAGCTTCTTGTTCCTTAAGTGGCTGCAATCAGTGATTGATTTTTTTGCTTTGCACAATGAATGATGAACTAAGGTAAGATCAAGGAAAAGCCTATCCATTTCTTCCTCCTTCTCTTGGTAGGCATCATAGGTCTCCATTGCAAACCTAATAGCATGATCCCTATCTGAGAGCAAGTGCAAATAATCTAACTTTATGGATTCCAATGCCTCTTTAATAGATTGCATTTTGGAAAGAGAGTCTCCATCTTTAACTCTATTTAGTTTCTCTTCAAATTGAAACTTCCAACAGAGTTCTTCAATGAAGTGATATGTGCTATCAAATCTTGATAACACTTTAACAATCTTCTCTTCTGAAACCAATAAATTATCCTTCAAATTTTGCAGCTCTTTAAGCCCTTGATCATAATCAGCAAAGAGGCTTTGCTCTTCAAACATCAACTTTTCTGATTTGCTTTCATTGGCAAGATTTTCAAAATCAGTTTTTTTACTAACCTCTTCACTGCATAACTCCTGAATAGAAGTCCTGTCAACAACTTCTTCAAGCAAATTAGTATTTCCATTTTTACCTTTCAAGTTCTCGTACTCTTCTTATGTGTCAATTTGAAAGGCACCCAAACCATTCTCTTACCTTAAAACATTCTTCTTTTCAACATAAGAATTCATGTTCTCATTCGCCTTTGTTGCAACTTCTCCTTCAAAAATCACTTCATTACTTGCAATGCAAACTGATTTTTGAACTTCATTAGGATCAAAGGGGAATTTATCCCACTCTGGTTCTTTATCATACTTTGGTGACATCAAGCCCGAATCCCAAGTGTGAAAAGTTTGATTGTAATGATCAACAGGAAAGAAATCATCATGCTCCTCTTGGATTGTTGACTCTTTGAATGAATCATTTCCCATTCCACTTAAACTGAAATCTTCATCTATAGCTTCCTCCACAGGCGTAGTTTGATGTTCAAACCCACTACCACCCAAGTCACTATAATTGTATTGAAATAAAGAATCATCAAAACTGACTGCTTTTAATATTTTTTCATTCTTTTCTTCAATGGAACTATCATGAGTAGATGTGTTGCTGATTTTATTGTTAGCATCCACATACATACCAAAGAAGTCTTCTTGGTCACTTGTTATAATTTCTTCATATGGAATTGTTGTGACCTTTTCACATATCGCCCCATTCAAGATGGGGACCCCTAATTTTTGCTCCATTCTGGTCTTTTGGCTTTGGTTTTTCTCTCTCTCTCTGTCTATCTCTTTTCTCTGGTTTGCCTTTCGGGGGATGTGTCTGTCATTGAGCTTAAATGCGAAATTTTGGCCAAGTCTGAAAATTAGGGTTTGTACTTTCCTAGTCAATTTGAAGTCAAACAAGGTGAATATATTGAAAATAAGGACTAACACCGTTGTAAGTGTGATTCCAGCAGGCTTCCACTAAAATTTCATCAGATTCTGACAACTTACTATTTTTAGTAAGTGTATAATTCAGGGCATTTCATTAGCACTTTTGAAGTTTTAACAGTCACAATGCATTCAGAACACATCAAGTTGCTCGTGTGCAAAATTTGAGCTGAAACAGACAAATTACTATTTTTAGCAGTTTAGCTTCCAGGGCAAATTTTAGGGCTTAGATGCAGAGTTTTTCAGTGCATCTCTGGAGATTCCTTCTGGGTTTTCAAAGACCTTCGCGATGGTATAACATGCAAAATGAGATGACAACTTTCAGAGTTCACCTTTCAGAGGCTATTTTTAGGGTTTGCATGTCAGGGTTTTCTTTGCATGTTTGCATATTCCTTATGGGTTTTTCGAGAGCTACGCAGTGATGTGACATGCAAACGGAGATGGTCACTCATTTGGGAACTTACTATTTTTAGCAGATACGTCCCGGCAGCCGCCTCCCAACACTTTAGAATCATGAACTGATCGCAATGCAATAGGAACGAGAACAAACAAAGACCATTTGATATGCATGCAAAACAAATTAGGGTTTCCAGCTTCGGGGCCTGAAAAGAGGGGTAGAAAGTCATAATTTTCAAAAACCGGTGTAAACCACCGTGATCAGCATCTTTCAAGCTATCTGTTGGTAAAATTTGAGGGCAAACGGAGCACTTACTATTTATAGTAAGTCATTTTGGAAACAGGCTAAAAATAGCAAATCAGCAGCATGCGCCGATGTCGACAGGCATGTCTCGTGGTGAGGAGCACGTCATTCAAATTTCAAATCAAACGGAGTTGTGGAGATATCAGAAACGAGCAGTTACTATTTATAGTAAACCACCGTCAGAAATGGGCTAAAAATAGCAGGCCAACCCGAAATAGCAGTGTCAACAGGTGATGAAGTCATGAAGATCCAGCGTTCAAAATTTCAAATCATTTTGAGCTTCCGGGATATGAAAATCAAGAGACTTACTATAAATAGCAGGACGTTGTGAAGTTGGCAGAAGTCGGAAAAATGGCTAAGGCATGAGTTTCATCCTGCAGCACCCTTGAAATGCGCCCAAAGAAGAAGAAGCTGGCAGTGGCTAAGAAAATTTCCAAGTCTGGAGTTTATCCTGCTGGACATGTAAAATGCGCCCAAGTTGGTGGAGAAATTGAGAAAATTTCTAAGGCATGGGATATGCTTCATCCTCCTCATGCCTCCATTTGCGCCCTCCTCACAGGCTTGCCTTCAAAACATTGAAATTTTTTCTAGGTCTAGGCTTCATCCTCTAGCCTAGGCAAAATGCGCCCACTCCAGCATGAGACAAGAGAAAAATCTTCTAAGGCAAAAGTTCATCCTGCTCCTATGGCAAAATGCGCCCAGCTCAAGGTCTCATGTTTGAAAATTTTCTAAGTATGAGCTTCGTCCACCTCCTATGGCAAAATGCGCCCATGCAGCAAGAAAGTCAAAGGAAAGTCAACAAAGTTTATCCACCACATATGCCAAAGTGTGCCCAGCTACAAGAGACATCAAGAAAAGTTTCTAAGTGTCAAACTCATCCCTCACCATGTAGAGAATGCGCCCACCTCTCAAGTCAAAGAAAGTCAAATGTTTTATCCTCCTCCCATGTCAAAATGCGCCCAAATAAGGGCATGTGAGGACAAAATGAGGAAGCCCAAGGGTCACTCGTTGGAGGTGTGGTAAAAGTTTTATCCCTCACACCTTGCTAAATGCGCTCAAGCTAGTCAACAAGTCAACAAATCTTCATCCTTCACCCATGGCAATATGCACCCAAATGGGGCCATGTGAGGACAAAAGAAAGGAAGCTAAAAGGTCACAAAGAGGGCGTGGTAAAGTTGTTATTCACCTTCAAGTGGGATATGCGCCAAGTACAAGATGATATTACTAAGGCGTGGGAAAGTAAAGTATGCTAGGCGTGGTAAAGTCAAATTTTCCCCTTCAAGTGTGAAGTGCGCCTAGACTTGAAAGTTGATATTGCTAAGTGATGAAGTGATGATTGCTAAGGCGTGGGAATTTAAATCCTTGGTAATAAGCTAAATGCGCCTAAGATTCAAATGGAGAGTATTGCCAAGGGATGAATAAAACATGCCTAGGCGTTGGAAATTGCCAAATGAAAAATAAAACATGTTAAGTATGATGTGCCTTCAGGAAGATTTTCTAAGTGAAGTTGATGAAATTTCCCACCACTAGCAAATGAGCATGGATGAAATAAAATTTTCCTCACAGGCAAGGTGAATTTTCAAAAGTGCTGAGTGATTCAAAAAATTTCTAATGCAAAGAAATTTTCCTTAGGAGAAATACGCCTAGGTTGAAACAGTGGTGAAATTTCCTAGAGCACGAACAGGATTTCCAGTGAAGGAGTCCGATGATGCCAGCTGCACAGGGTCAACAAAAATATTTTCAAGTCAGAACAACAAGAAATACTCAGAGATGTGAAGAACGGGATTAAATTTGTTTAAAAAATTATTTTTCCAAGGTTCAAAATTCAAGAAAATAAAATGAACCCGTTCGTTGTACACCCATAGGTCCGACACGTTCTGAAGAAAATTATCTTCTGGGTATTGAAGATCTTCGATGAGAAGTTGATTTCCATGTCTTCTACACTTCGCCGAAGCCTTCAGGATAGAGATTTTTGATTGGCACTTAAATAATGAATTTCCTAAGTAAAAGTTTGAAAGATTTTCTAAGGCAAGAAAGGAAGAAGATGTTGAAATATATTTCCTTTGCGAATGAATTTGTAAATGATCGCCTAGATAATTTTGATCAAATTCCTGATGAAAGCATTTTTTTTCTCGAGCCAGGGTTGGATAAAATGTCAGCCGAAAAAGTGAAGAAGATGCAGTTGAAGCTAACACTTTTAAGAGATGATTTTAAGGAGATTAAGAGTTTTGTCTACGGCATCGAAATATGATGCACCGGTGTTATTTGCCTCAGCCTACAGATGTTGAAGAATCGTGAAGAAGGTTGGCTAGAGAAATGTAATATCCAGAGATCACTCAGACTGTGGAAGTTCAAAGCATGAAAGTCAAGCAAGTAAGGTAAATTTATATGATAAAGTGTTCTGATGCTCTTCTTTTTATCTGTTTTGTAGGATGAACGTCAAGGCTGGAGCATAATAACTTGAAGCGATGAAGAAAATAATCCATGATGACATTTCAACCTCGAAGGAAGAAAGTTGCGAAAAATGGCTAAGTGTTGAGACTTGGTATAACTCAAGTGACAAAGAAGAAGTTGAAGAACGTCAAAAAGAAGATCAAGAGCAATGTGAACGCGTTTCAAAGTTGGAATCTTCTAGAAGGATGATGGACATTAATGGCTCATTTATTACCCCACTCCTCTTGGTGGCGGTTTTTAGGGCGAATCTTTTTTAGGGCTGAGGTGGCACAATCTGGGCCATCCAGCCGATTGTAATTTGAGCCATCTGTTCGACTTGGCCAACTATAAAAGGGGGAGTCTCCCTCATTTGTATCTCATTAGAATTAGAATTAGATCAGAGTTAGGATAGCAGAGGAGTAGAGAGAAATTGATAGAGTAGAGAGTAGAATAGTTGATAGTATAATTGAAGAGGAAGGAAAGTCTTCCCATTGAATACTTTGTAAGAAGTTGTCATGAATGCTTTCATAATAAAAGAATTTTCATTGATGGTGATTTCTTCTTTGTTATGAGTAGTTGTTGAGGCTTCTTCGTCCTTCCAATTCACGTAGCATCTTGAAGTAGCTTAAAGTAAAGTAGATTTCATTTCATGCAAGTACTTAGTAATTGTGGAATGTGGTGCTCGATTTAAACAAGACTTCGCTTGTCCATACCACTAGCGGGCTTGCTAATGGTGGGTTCGCCTTGCGTGGTCAACTAGAACTTTGTGAAACTTAACTTCGATTATGGTTTATATGTTGGCATGCGTCGTTGTGATGGTGTCTTCATGCTAGATCGTGATCTGAACATCTTGAGTCACTCCTCTGAAGATTGCATCAGTTCCACGGAAGCTGTCCGAAGTGAGGCAAAACGGAGCTTGGTTGGAGTCTGTAAGAATTGATCACCATGTCCCACGCCTTAGAGTAGAACATAAACTTCTTAGGCCCTACCTTCATTTTCAATTCAGTTCATTTCTGGTTAGAATTAGGAAACTCGCGCTCACTTGCCAAATCATCCAAATTGCATGAAAGCCCTTAGTCTACTGTCTGTTGTCAGTTGTTGAACAATTGTGTAAGTCCCCTTGAAATACCAGCAAAATCACATCAAGCCAATTGAGACTATTCGCACTTAAGGAACCTTGGAGTTAAATGTATGATCTATCTCGCAATCTTAGCATGCAGGAAACTTTGTTCAAGAGAGGATAGAGTAGCCGTTGGCGACTTTATTCTGTGTTGGTGCGGTCGCAAAAACCACGTCAACAGGAATCCTTTGGAAATTTGGGTCAGCAACAAGTGGAGAATTATCCATCACCAAATCTTCAACATGATTCGATCTGAACTCAACCGAATCATCATAAACATTATCAACATGAAAGTGGTCATAGGCTAATTCAATGAAACCGCTAGCATTTCTTTCAATATGTTCTTCTTTAGCGAACTCAACCCGCACACTGGTACAACTGGAATCTTCTTTGAAGTCATTTGTCTCAAGCTCTTCATCGGATGAATCCTCATTAGGACTCAAGACTACTGTTATGCACTTTTTACCAAAACAATCTTCAATATTTCCCATCTCATGCAAGTTTATGGGTGTATTTTGGGACTCTAACTTAATCTCCTCATTTGCCAAGGTATCTTCGTCAAGCGCCCTATCATTTTGAGGCAAAACGTGCACCTGCTTGTGTCTTCTTTAGCACTAGTTAACTGATTTTCCTTTTCAATTTGCTTATATGTAGGCTTCAAGCCACAAACAGATACTTTTGCTTCTTCCTTTCTTGATTCTTCAACCATGGCAAGTTCTACTTCTCTTTTAATTTTTTTCTTGATGTAGTTGACCACACCCAATTTTTTAGGTTTCACAGCTACCACACAATTCAAATATGTGTCAAAAGACACATTGTTTTTAAACTCATCTGTCATGCTCTGATATTCTGCACGGAATACGGAAGCATCATGTTCACATTCCCTCTTAAACTGTTTTGCAAATCTAATGAATTCCATTGTGGCAACACTAATTTTTCTGTTCTCCCAACAGGATGGCATGAACTTTGGCTCTGATACCACTGAAATATTCCCTTTAACTTTTTTCCCCAAAATTAGACACACAAACCAGCATCAAACCACTGATTAGCGTTAGCTCCAAATGCAAATCAGTATGGAAAGTAACTCTAACCAAGAATGTTCACCAAGATCCCAATGTGGGCGAGGTGATAGCATATGGTTAGAGGATCATTAGGTATAAACTGAATTGAAAGTACAATTCATCTGCTGATGCAGGCATCTACAAGCAGTGGGAATACTCCACTTATTTAGTGGGTGAGATTATTACATTATTAAGGCAGCAAGCCAGCCATTAAATCCTCTCTTCCACTTATTTCCTGGGGGGAAAACAATCCACACAACCACTTATTTTGTGGGGGGAATTTACAAACAAGAAAGATGTTTATTCTAAAATTCAACCACTCAATTGTGGGAGTGTAATCAAGTATAAATTGCATTAATAAAATGAAATAGCCGTTAGTACTACTAACTAGCTTTACAATGAATAGAAATAGCTACAAATAAGAGAGATAAGCTTCTAGAATGTTTTTTATCTACACTGGCGGTAAACCATCCGGGGGTTAAAGTGTTTGCATTAAAATTCACAAGTAAATGTAGCAATTAAAATGACTGGATTAGTACTACTAATTCACAGCCTTACAATGAAATAAATCTGCAATTTACAAGTGTTACAATGATAAAATCAATGCAAATGTTTGAAAGATGATATCTTCAACTCTAAATCTTCTCAATCACCAAATTACAAGCCAAAATCTGAACTGATATAAAATTGATATGACAAACAACAAACTGAAAGTATTGAACCAACAACCTATGAAACATCAAAATGTTCAAATCTACCTCAAATCAACTTCAAAGCTCACCAAAACTCAGAGCAACATTCAAGAAGAATAGACGACTAGCAACCATGAATTTGTAGGTGCCAAACAATCACCAAACAACAAGTTCGAAACCCAATACAAGCTGATCATTAATGGTACGGCCCTAGAAAAGGTACGGCCTTCCTAGAAAAATCCACACTTCATCATAAATTCTGATTTTTTGCAAATAGCATCGCCCTTAGCATAGAAATGGTTAGCTCAAATACCCATAATGAAATAAAATTTACTTAAGGAGCTATATACAAAAATCATCTTCAGCTATATGAAAATCAGCAACACAAAATACTGAAAACATCACCAAATTTCTGCACTTTGATGCTCAATATGCACTTTTGCATGAAGCGCATCCCTAATAGACCATCCAGGGAACCATAGTTTCAGGCCCGAAGAATGGAGTAAATTTGCTAAGCTTTCCCTTAGCCGAATTTTGGATTTCAAACCAGCAGCATAACTTTGCTTTCCAAAACATAACATAATCAGCTCTTCAAACAGCAGCAATATATAAGCTTTAGTTGGCAAATGAAGCAACAAAAACTCTTCAAATTCCAAGAAGTTGAATCACTTCAACTTCCAAAAGGGACGCCACCTTTTTGCATTTTAATTTTTGAAATAATAAAATATTACTCAACCTCCTTTAGGCGTCCAACTTCACTTTGCAACAATAAAGAATTTAATAAATCATTAAATGCACAATTGACCCCCTTAATGGCCCCTCTTTTAAAACAACATGAAGTTATTACTCCTAGGCGTGGGGTACAACTGAGAAACATGAAATTTGACTAAGTATAAACTCAACTCATGAAGAAAACCAAACCCAAAGCCAAACTGAAACTGATGGATAACAAGATGACTTGAGTTGAACTGCTGATGATGCCACTGCCAAGATTAGACTTACTAAAAATAGCCATTGCCAAAAATAGTAAGTTTACCTCAAAACCAACAGAAAGCAGAACTGAGCTAGAAGCAAGACTTAATGAAAGTGGAAACCCTAAATTTGCACATCTGAGTAGCCTATGGATTTTCGGAAATAGGCTAAAACCAAACAAAGAGCGTATGGCCAAAATGGGGACATTACATGGACTAAGTGAGGCAACAGTCATAAACATCATAATAGTATTTGTGCATGAGTTTTCCATGCTTTTCTATATTATTAATTATATCTTTTAAATTAGCTGCCTTTGGGCTATGAGTGGACTGTAGCATGCTTGTGCATCAGGAGAGGACCATTTATGAACTTAAATGGTAGTGAGTAGCTAATGAAGTCCTCTTTCAGATGTCTATGTGCAATTGGACATTGCCATTATTTTGGGGTAGAAATAGAATCTATAGATTATCTTTTCACTTTAGTGTTTCACCAAAGGGTAATATGATCAAGTTTGATTGCAAGTAATAATTACCATTTATTGCTTTAATTTTTAATTTGAGCAACGAGTATGGCTTTGAAGAAAGTTGGTTTTGGATAAGGAAGAAAAGGAAGACAGATGTTTGGAGTCATTTGAAGAGTCATATTCATAGCAGAATAAAGGTCTTAGAAAGGAGTGTTAGAAATGTTGACATTGATGTCAAAGGCGTATATGAGATTGTTGCAAATGTTGTCATTGATGTCAAGAAGGAATTTGTTGTCCAAGATTGGTAGAGATTGTAAATGGTCATTGTCTTAGTCGTAGTCGGCCATAGTCGGCCAGTTATTTATGTTCAATAAAACTATAGTTGTAATGCAAATAATTAATGTAGTGTATGTCATATGTATTTGGGTAATTAAGTCCCGATTAGTGGTCAATGGGTTGTTATGAAATGCCATGACGGTTGGTTTCTCAACCACCGCCAAGGGCTATATGTACTAGAGTCCTTGTGGTCGGGAATATATGATGATAGTACTGTTGACATCTATGTTATTGTAATTTGATACTTTACTGTTGGACAAATGAATAGAAACATTCTTTATTTCATGCATCTCGTGTTCTAGAATATGTTGTACGTATCTATGTTCTGTGCATAACTCAGTTTACTTCCAGAGTACGTTGAAATACATCCTGTGAAGTAAACAGAAATATCGTAATTGATGTCAAAGATATGGAGAGCATATTGTCAATGAAGGACAAAGGCCAAAGGCCACTGATAGATATATATATTAACCAAGTATTGGTATTTATGAAAGACAAGTTTAAGTTTATTCCTTCATATGTTGGCCAACCAAACCTTGGTATATTTTCCAAGACACATCCTACATAATTATATTGGCCAACCACCTTTTGGAATATATTCTAAGATATATATATTATAAATAAATATTATCACTCAAATTAAAGTGTGGATGTCTAACTAATATACATCGATCTGAAGGCAGTGATTAAAGATAGCAATGAAGATAGTTAACAAATGGCAGGTTGAAATAAAGATTCAGAGGTCGACCCCTTCCCTGACAAAGCCAACTCTCCAAATGATGTAGCCTCCTTTGAGTAGATTAAAATGATTAAAATTAAATATTTACTGGCCGCCCAACTTTGGGAATTAAAATAAATTAAACTATGTTTGGTTGATCCCTTAATGAAGCATATCCAAACTAAGGACAAATCGATGTTCTGAAGAGGTGCCTCTTGATAAGCTATGTCTTTAAATGAGTTGCCAAGCATGTATTGATAGGAGATGCGTGGGGACATAAAGAGAGTGAGTTTTCAATGTAATATCATATGAATAAAAGCAGATTTTGTGCAGACATTGAACAGAATTATAATAAGGAAAATATGTGAGTATGGAACAAAAGAGAATATATGTAAAGAATACTCAAAGAGAAGAAAGTGAGGAATCAAGTGTGGCAAATGAAGATATAAGATAGATAAGAGGAGATAATTCAAAGAGAGATAAATATGTTGAGTGATAAAGAAAAGTCATATATACCAGCAAAGATATATATGCAGATTTAAAAGAGGAGTATATGCAAAAGTAAAAGAGGAATACATGCAGATTTGAAAGAGGAGCATATGAAGATATAATAGATCATTAAATGCGGATATCTGAGTATGATGGCAGATTTATGGCAGATTTGTGAAGGGCAGTGCATTCAGATTTGAGAAGGAAAGTGGATGACAGTGGTTGCATCATTCAAGAGAAGATTTGTGAGAGAAAGATTATGTACATTCAGATTCTGTGAAGAGTTTATGAAGGCAAATCAGTTGTCCATCATCCATTGCAGAAGCAACATTCGTAAGGTGGAATTTTGTTTGGAAGTTGGTGCTTCCTAAAGAAGAGATTGGTGTCTCTCACTAAGTTGGTGCTTAGCAGTGGGGGTTGGTACCTCCGGTAGGTTGATGCCTACAAATTGTGGGGATTGGTGCCTCCAATAGGTTGGTGCCCATGAAATTTTTAAGAGAGTTTTATATAAGAATTATTTTGCCATGGTTTTCTCCCATAAGGGTTTCCACGTAAATTGTGTTTTCTTGTTATTGATATTGTGCAATTGATGTTATTGTGATTGTTAAGTTGAAAAAGTAAAAGATTGTATCATACTGATTCACACCCCCTCTCAGTATAATCATGTGCTCATCAAGGAGACTCAGGCATAATCGTTTCCAGACCTTGGAACTTGATCCTAAGGATAGACAACACCAAAGCAAGGATCTTCATTGAAGTCTCCAAAATTATGGAGTTTTTGAAGTGGTTAAACCTGAAGCATTCATAGATTGGTTGCTTTCAGGTGCCAAGAATTTTTTCTTAGTGGTTGACACATAGATACAAATGATGATACACGAGCACCTTAAGGTCCAAAGGAAATCTGCATCAAAGAAAAGAAAAAATTTCTGTTTTGGGGCCTTCTCTGTTTAGTCTGTAATCGTCTGATGAGGAACAGTAAATTCCAACCTGGGATTTTCTTATTGAACAGATAATGCAATAAACACTTATTGGGTGTCTGATGTCAAAAATGAAATTCTGATAGGACTGTTAAAGCAAATCAGATTGGTTTTTATCCTCCTTGAATTCAAGAAGGTTCCAGGGGGTGGAAACATGGCCTATAGAAAAAGATAACTGTGCAACATTTGGGGAACAGCTTCTTCTACTAGCAATTGAAGATCAGCTTTCCTGTGTTTGCAACAGGGGTCTTTTAGATTGGCTGCATAATTGATCAGCAGAAGCACCTGAGTACTGTTGTGAGCCTGAGCATTGCTGTGAGCCAAGATCGCTGGATTTACTTTCCAGTTTGGTAATTGTTTTGTTCACTGTGACAGCAGTCACTGCCAATGTGACTGAATTGTGAGCTAAGGTCACTAGATTTGCTTTCCAGTTTGGTGGTTGTTTTGTTTAGGAGTTTAATGTGACTGCTGTCACTGCCTCTGTGGCTAAATTGTTACTAAGACTGTTTTGTGTTGAGGCACAATCTCAACTTAGCTCTGTATTTGAAATTTGAAGATTTTAACAAATTCTGAGTTTTATTTTAATTCAATTGTTTTCAAGTTCCTGCTGTGTAACTCTGGTCTGCACTGCTTGTTACCTGACCCACTCCATATACTGCGTCAAATGATCTAAGGAAGGTGAAATTTGTTATGAAGAAAATGAAATCTTATGCAGCTTAACGATTTGATCACTTGCAAGATATTTAATAAGCAAGGTAAGGAAAAGTTCAAGTTGTGTGCCAAACTGCTTGAGTATTTGAGGAAAAAATTACATGCTACATAGGTAGGGCCAAATAAATAGATAATTAATAATGTGGAGGTGAATTGTGAGGATCAGCCTCCAAATAAAGATAAGAAATTGAGTGCATTGTGGACATAATGGCGATGGCTAGTTGCACTGGCCACCATATAAGTCTTATTTAGTAAGGAATTCCAGATTCTGATAAACTTAGCCAAGTTAAGGACTTGATGAAATATAAGAGGAATAGTCTTAGTATTTCAATCTCCGTTTGATTCAGAGAGTTAAGAAGTCTTTCTTATATGGGGAGGATGATATAGTACTTTCCTGCCCTACCTCACATCAATGTTCCAATTGGCTATTTCTTTTTTCTGACACATATTATGAGAATATTCCTGTGTATTTGTCTGACGCATGTGACTCTCTGCTGGAGAGAAATAAAAACAAAATGTATTTCCAATAAGCTAGAGAAAACTTCCAAATCAGTTTTTATTTACCTCCAATTATAATATTATGATGCTATTTAGTGTATATCCCCTTGGTATGGTGTATAATATAATAATAATATTAGTAGCTGGCAGAGAGAAGCTTTTTGTTGAACCAGTAACCCTTATTCATATTTTTATCTCTTATTTTTTATTGGGTCAGATGGGTTAATGTTTGGAGATCTATATAAAGAGTTAAAGTCTCACTCATGCCAACATTGAATTTACAACTTGAGCCTACCCTGGCATTTAAGCTAGGGCTATTTAAGCAGAATAGAGTTATCCTTTTTTAAGGATGGTTGTATGGTCAAGCCCTACCTTGAAGATCAAATTACAATGGCAGCTTTACTCTTTCATCTTTCATATTGGATTATTTTGCAGTTTTTTTGTTGTTTTAATTTTAACGAAGCTGCTGGTTCAGGTTTGTGTTTGCAATATGGCGGATTTTTTTTTCTGGATTCAGGTTCTAGTATGTCCATACATATATACATAAAATATTAAAAATATATAAATATAATAATATTTTATATAATATATAAATATACAATTTTATAATATAAAATTATTTTAAAAATATATTAATATAAATATATAAATAATATCATTAATATAATATATAATTATAATACAATCTGTAATCTATAAATAATAATAGCTCTGGAGAACATAAGAGTTAAGGCCAAGACGGAGGCAATTCTCACAATACAAATTCCACTTCACATGAATGAGAATAGTATAATTGATTTTCTCGCTTAAAATATAATATTAGCAAGTCCATCAGGCAGACCTTGATCAAGAAATTTGACCCCACAAGTGAGTTACATTTCATCAGTAAATGCATATCCTCCACTCAATGGGACCCTATGCAAAACGGATTTCTTCCCGTGATCTCAAGCTTCTTTGGAAGAGGGGGAGCATTTCAACTGACTATTGAGCACAGGACAAACACCTATGCCCTTATTTCAATAGCCTTAACAATGTGCTTTGAAGATTGTTAATTTTTCGTTTGTGAGCTTTTGGCCTCCTTGAACAGAAATTTTAAAAAAATGTTTTTGGCACATTTTTGGGTTTTTTTCATGGGTACAGCCTGGGCTTGCTCAAGATGGTCTCACAGGGGACCTAGGGTGCTTGGGCTAGACCTTGGGCAAACCCACGCAATCTTGAACTTGAACTCCTGTTAGAACTGAATTTGTGCAATACAGGTCCTAAATAGGAGAACTCGATAAGATTGTGTTTTAAAATAGTTCTGCTATTGGATTGGGTATTCTCAGGTAGTGCTTATATTATACTGAAACATATTTGCCATTTTTCCATTTTGGGTTCTTAACAATAATATTTAAGCATTTGTGTTCATACTAGTGCCATTAGAGCATTGGGGTTAAAAGCAACAGTAGTGTAGGAATAAAGGAGAAAGAAAAGGAATTACATTGAAAGTTCTTGGGCTTGAAGATAGGATCATGTAGAGATATCAATCGTTTTGAGCACCTAATAGATTCTTGTAGTGCATCCATTTGCAATTGTTCCTGCTGAACTTTCTAGTTCAGATATTCTTCTCATATCTTCACTTGCCAAGACCAGATTTCTTACATTTGGTGATGAGAAATAACAGTTGCTTTCTACATTCACTTGTGAATTTTCTAAACTTCAAGGTTTGATCAAGTTTGAACTAAGCAAGTTGAATCTACTACATTTCCTAGCATGTGTATGAGTCTTATAACAATGTGTAATAGAGGAAAAATGCAACCTAACTTAGAAAGTCTCTAGACTCTCCAAATTAGATGATTTGGAAGTGTTTTGCTACTGTTTTAAGAGCAAATGTTTAGACTAACCTAGGAATTTGCTTTAAACTAAGAAACAAAGTTAAAGAAACAGAGTTGAAATGGAAAATTACTGTTAATTGCTAACTGAGATAAAATTTCATAAAATTAGCACTAGAACAGGGAACAACAACTAGAAAAGAATCTGTAGACAGACAATGGAGCTGTCTGGTTTGCACACTTGCATGATGTGGATGTTAGTGTGGTGTCCTTTCATCCACATGGCTTTTGTGAATCAGCTCACCAGAAAAATCACTTCAAATTTTAGAATTGAGTTCTAACTACACACAAGATGAAGGAGAAAAACTAGTACACTTCTAGGTATGAAGGAAACTAAAAAAAAAGCATTTTACTCTAAAGATTTAAATGATAGATTGCTCAAAATACTGGTAAGAATGATAGAATGCTAAGAGAGGGAAAGCTTGAGTGTTAGATTGCAAGATAGATACAAAAAACGAGGAATAGGAGGGAGATAAGGGAGTTGGGTAGCCGTTTGTTTGCTTCTCTGTTTGATAATTTAAGCACATGAATTAATAATGGAGGTGAATATGCATGTGTAAAATATATCTTTATTCGCTCATGAGAAGACTAGAGATGGTCAGCCAAGGATCAGAGTCGATCCAACTAAATCATACTACTCTCCTTGGCGATACATAATGTATTTAAAGGACCCGATGGTTGCCAAGAAGAACACAACCATTAACCAACTGATGCTTATAACTACCCATAGCCAACAAGCAATTAATACATAGTCAGTTAACCAATATTAACGAAGCATAATAATAGACATTGTACACCGACTACATCATCCCCCCCAAAAGAAAAAGTTGTCTTCTAGATGACAAGTAAGCATCAAGTAACATTAGGGAAGAATTGCCAAACTGATGATGAGAGTGTAGACAAGGACCTATAGACAAAGTTGGGAGTGTATTTTGCAAACTTGAAGTTGGAGTGTACTAGGCAATGTAAATGAATGTGATGGGGTTCTGGGGGCAACGTCCCTAGTGTGCTCCTTTAAGACCTTTGAAACTACACAAAACTTCATGACGCACTTTATTTTTGTGATTTTTGAAGAGGCAGAAAAGAATGTTGATAGAGCCAAAAAATAGAGATTTTGCATTGTTGAAAGATCGGATGAATGGTACGGCCGTATGGATATGTACCCTCTGGGGCTTTGTACCATGCAATCAATGATCATGTGTACTGTGAGGAACTTCCTCCGTCCTGTCCCAATCCGTACTCTTCTTCGTACTATGCAAGTTTGTTGCCGCTGTATTGTACACTCCTATTTCTGTCATACCATGTGAGTTCCTTGTACTCTGGCATTCTTACTTGCTATCTTGCGTACGGTGTAATAATGTGGAATAGATCACTGTACGGTGGAATCAATAATCTTTTGTTCCTTCCTTGTGCCATGCCGTACGGTACGTTGCTTTAGTACGTCTTTGTCCCTTCAAACCGTCCATACTATGCAAGGAATTGATTGACCCCACCATCGTACCGTGCAATCCCTTACCTATTGATCCCTTCGTTCGGTATTTGCTCTTTGATATGGGTTGTATGTGTTGATCATAGTTTGAAGACTCTCTGAGTACTCTGCAAGACTCTCCAAACTCATGAGTCTTTGAGCTAGCCAAGTCGAGTCGACTAGACTCTCGAGCCGTGTTTGGCCAAGTCTTGGAGAGTACTTGGCCAAGTCTTGCTCCAAGACTCTTGAGTTTGTAATGTCTTCTTTTTTCGGGATCCATATCTTTGCAGTGGTTAGCCTACTATCCGGTTCCCATAGGCTAATGGGATGTTTAGGGGACCTTGTTGAGGATAATCAGGGGTTCCTCAGTGAGTTTTTGATGTTTATCTTAGTATTCTTTTACTTAGTGACTCAGTGTTTTGGTGGTGGGCCTTCTGGAGGTCATCCTGGTCAATTTCTTCCACACTTACTATTTATAGTAAGTCATACTTGGATCAGTCGTCATCATGCCTTCATTCAGAAAATATGATTAGATCACTCTTTGAGTTGGTGTTGGTTAATTAGTGGGGAATTAATGATTTAATTATATTATTAAAGTTAATTGACTTCAATAATATTATTATTTAATGATGACTTTATTATAATGTGATATAAGGGGTTAAATGGCAATTAATAAATTATATTATTTAATGATGCTTTATTAATTATTATATTAAAAAGCCAAATGTATTAAAAGCATCAAAAGCAAATATTTTATTTAATGATTATTTGGCCAAGTGAGGATTTGGAGAGTATATAAAGCAAAAAGCATTTGCTTTTTCATTATCTTTGATCATTGTTTATTCTCTTGAAACTTGTGCAAATTGGAGAAATTGGGCAAGGGTTTGCTAGTTTTGAAGATTGAAGTTTTTTGAGGATGAAAACCCTTAGAGAGAACAATGTCTACAGGTGTGGAAGATCACCCAAGGGCATTTTAAAAGATAATCTCATACAGAGGTTATTATAAGGCTTCATTGATTATTCTAGAAGTTCATTTGCAACAAATACTGAGGGTTTCATTGACAGATCAAAAAGTGTTTAACTGATCATTATTGCTGTTGTTCATCATAAGCTAGCATGTGAGTTATATGGCAGATTGTACACCTTCACGCGTGGGAGTTTTCATCTGCTAAGGGCATCTTGGTTGCATATACCTAGGTCGTGGGTTTTATTATATTAAAAAGCCAAATGTATTAAAAGCATCAAAAGAAAATATTTTATTTAATGATTATTTGGCTAAGTGGGGATTTGGAGAGTATTTAATTCATTATCTTTGATCATTGTTTATTTTCTTGAAACTTGTGCAAATTGGAGAAACTGAGCAAGGGTTTGCTGGTTTTGAAGATTCAAGCTTTTTGAGGACAAAAACCCTCAGAGAGAACAATGTCTACAGTGTGAAAGATCACCCAAGGGCATTCAGAGAGATAATCTCACACAAAGGTTATTACTAGGGCTTTATTGGTTTTGTAGGAGTTTATTTGCAGCAATTACAGGGGTATTTATTGATGGGTCAGAAGTTGATTAGCTATTTATTATTGCTGCTGTTCTTCCATAAGATGGCCATGAGATTTAAGGCAGATTGGACACCTTTGCTGGTACGTGTAACCCCATTTATGCAGGCCGTACCATTCTTGGCAGGCCGTACATCTTCTTAGCTGGGCGTGAAAGTCTCATAAGCAGGTTGATTGGATTTTGTTGATGTGTAGCTGCGGGCCTCTTACTTCCAACCACGATTTTAATGAATCAATAAATTAAATATAGCCTACGGCTATTTATTTATTGGAGACGTCTTTTTGTGAAGAAGCGCTTCACTTAAATATTAAATAATATTTGTTATTGTAGCCGACTTCTTCTTGATGTTCGCCACTCTTCATGTGAGACATATCCTTTCATTGGTGGCCGACCTCTTGAAGTAGACATGCATCTCTTGGGAGAAACCACCTTCATATTGTATATATAGGCGTTCACTTTCCTTCATTACACATTCATTCATTCGCTACTTGTTCAAGTTCACACCTTAGTAAGAGATCGAGCATTATCTTCAGCAGATCGAAGTCTTCAAGAAGGTTGAGATTTTTTCATCTACAAGGAGATCGATATTATCTTGTATTGCATCAAGTGAGGTGTTGATATTCGGCCTTGTGATTGGCCTTATTGTAAAGCACATTGCTGGTTATTATTCAATATATAAGTGATATATTGTTGCTAGGTTTTTCTCCCTCAAGTTGGAGGGTTTTCCCAGGGTATATGCTGTGTCAAATTGTTTAAAATTGCTCTATATCTGCTTATTTAATTTCTGATCCTAAAACTAACAGGTTTGAGGGCAGAAAACTGAGATTCTTGAGGTGTTTTGAGCTTGCAATCAGGTCTGCAACAAATCTGAGGTGTGAAAGAGGAAATATGGCTTGTGGCGTCCTAGGGTTTGAGAAATCAGATTGCTGGTTCAGAAAATCAGACCTATAACTTTGCAATTTAATAATTGGTTATGAGTTGAATATGTTATTTATGCAATAAAAATTACTAGGTTCAATTCAGTTCATGCTTTCCCTTAGTATTTTAGCATTTTTGCAATTATCTTCATTTCCTATATTGCCTGGCAAACCCAATTAAAATCAGAAAAACATTTAAAACAATTAAACTTCAGAGGTGTTATTATAGAGTCTTAGGCTTGAACTCCCGAGTTTGAGTTCAAACTCTTCTAGCATCTAAACATAATAGACATAGTGGCTGAAATTTGAAATTTTGAGAGTTTGAGGATCATATGACATGTGTAATGTTTGAATTATGCCAAATAGATAGTCAAATTAGACTTTTATGTTCTCTAAATGCACTTATTTATTTTTTTGTGTGTAATTATGAGGTTCTCTTTTATGCTGAGTCCTGAGTCCGAGCCAAAATTTTGGGCTGCCGAGTTGAGTTCGAGTCCTAAAACTATTGTGCTGATCTTTCTCCTTCTCCATACGGTGTGTTTGAGTCTCCAATTTCTAAACCCTTCGTCACTTCTTATCTGTCGTGGCTCGATAAATGGTATGGTATAGTTAATCTTTGTCAGTTGTACACCTTTGAATTCGGGATTGATTCGTATGATTTGTTTAATTCTTGTTTGGTTTACCAATTTACTGAATGCACATCATGTGGGAGACTGGGATTATGTTGGCCGTACTATGTTATGTCTGCAATAAATCCTCCATCAATCCGTGTAATAGTTCACCCGTCGTGCTAGGCTCACTCGCCGTATTGTCAATGGATTCACTCGCCGTACTGTGTAAGTTCTTTTATGTCGTATAGTTTCTTCTTTATGTTGTATGGTTTCAACCCTGTGCAACTTGACTCCTCTCTGTATTCCCTGCCCTCCGTACGTTTGTTGTTGTACTATGTTGGTCTTAGATTGTTTGACCTTCCGTGTGCCTTGTTCATACGAGGTTTTACTATGCCGTTCGTTCGTACTCTGTACCGTGCGTGGGATATGTCGTACTATGGTCGTACAAGCTTGCTGTCTTTAGACCGTATGATGTGTTTTATAGTTTAATCATACAAAATCCTTCGTACTTTAAAATTTTTAAATTTCCTTAAATTTTTTTCATTGGTGATATTTTAAATTTTCCCGGTTTTGACCTTTTATTTTTCCGTCTTATAATTGTTGTTGAAATCATTTTAATATTTTCTCCTTCAATTGCTGACTAATATTTTCGCCTCTTCCTTTACACTATTCTTTATTTTCTAATTTTCTTTTTCTTTTTTTTGTAATTTTTTTGTGAAGTTGATTTGAATTGACCAGTATTTGTGCGTTCCGAGTTAATTATTTTGCTTTTCGTGCTCTGAGACATACTGTCTATTATTTTGCATTCTTCTACAAAGTCGGATACATCCGCTGTAACTGTCGTCTTTTGCCAACCATGGACTACATCCCATGTACATAAACTATCCAACTTTTCAATATCATTTTTGATTAGTTGCTCTTCATTGAGAGTCGTAGCTTCGAGAAAATTGCAAGTCAACAAAAATACCTCATAGTCCTCCATTTGCTAGTGAAATAGGCCATGAAGGGAATTTGTTTCATCGTCTGAACATGATTGTAACTCCAAAATTCCTTAATCATTTGGTTCCATCGGACCTTGACTCTCCGTTCATTCTTCTCTCGATTTTGAAGCTGATGAATCCAAGGAGGTTGCTTCCTCATTGACTTCTTGATTTTTCAAATCAATTATATTCTTTCGACCCTTATTCTAAATGGAGATTGTATTCTTTTTCTAGTTGTGATCGGCTTTGGCTACCACCAACCTCGACCTAACAATGCATCGTACGCTTTTTTCATTAATGAAATGACCACAAAGTTCAACAAAAATGTTTGAG
The DNA here is from genome assembly GCA_007258455.2 of Sequoia sempervirens. NCBI lineage: Eukaryota > Viridiplantae > Streptophyta > Pinopsida > Cupressales > Cupressaceae > Sequoia > Sequoia sempervirens. Next base: position 69,426,941 of record VDFB02086081.1, on the reverse strand, counting down.
TTCCAATAATTACTTTTTGTCCCTTTAAAATTCCAAGTACCTTAATACCTTGTTGATCTACACCCACTAATTGAAAAGTTGGCGGCCAAATGGTGGGCTTGCCAAGACTTCTCCAAGTGTCTTCTGGAAGTACATTCACACCCGTCCTACCATCAATAATTGTATTGGTGAGATTTCTCCCAAGGATTTCCATATTCACCACTGCTGGTTGCTTTGTCGTGTTAATGCCAATAACATTGGATCAATCACTTGGTCGCCTGATAGCAGAGGTTCAGACATTGGTTCTTCATTCTCACTAGGTTCCAATTAGGCCATAGCATGCATCATCTCATTCTCCCCCGGTACAATAGAATTTCGAAGTTCAAGAATACTCTGTAATAAATCCACTACTTTAATTGGTACAGTAGCTTGGAGTACTTGTCATGCAATATTTTTCTCGGGTTGTAATTGGTTTTTTACCATACTTGCATTTGCATTTGAGTGGCGTCGTTCATTGCCCATAGCATTCTCCACTTTGGCCCTTGCTTCATGAAGCCTTTCTTTTTCTGTATGTAGGTCCAAATACACAACCTTCTTTGCTTGGGCATGAGTAATGGCCAATACTTGATTATGCCTTACATCAATCATATTGATACTAGCCTTTTGCTTCGTACATCCGATGTCTTCGTGGTTTCCAGGTCCACACCATTTGCATAGTAATTGCAATTTATCTTGTTTGTTCTGGCAGTCTCTCGCAAAGTGTCCCCATTTGCTACATTCTCGACATTGTATGATATGGCGTCCTTTGGGGTCATATTGTATTTGGCTTCGTCCTCCTCTTTGGTTTGGATAATTGCCTAAAGATGCATTTTGTACAGTGAAATCTCCATGTGTAAAAAGTACTTGTGTACTCCTCATCTTCAAATTGTATGGCACTCCTTTATTGAATGACCCATAACTTGGCAAATCTCACAAAACATCTTTTTGGGACAGTTACCTTTTGTGTGCCCCTCAATTTTGCACTCAATACACCATAACATGTTTTCTTTGTTGGTTTTCTTTCATCATTTGGAGCATGTCCCTTTGAAGTTCTTGTACCGTTCTCGATTCATCGTCGCTATTATCATCCAAACTTCCATCTTCCTCTATTTTTCTTTTATTGTGCGAGGACATTTTATCTTCACTTTCTATGTCCATTGCCCAATTGTAGGCTTCAGTGTACAATGACGGAGGCACTACTTTCATTTTCTTCCTCAATGAAGGAATCAATCCTTCAATGAACCATCTTTTCTTTAGGCCATTAGTTGGCTAGGTTTCTAATTTCACCAATAACTCCTTCAGCCTACGATTATAGGCTTGTACGTTTTCATGTTTTCCTTGCTTCATGTTGTATATCTTTGCTACGATTTCATTATCGTCTCTCAAAAGTTTGAATTCTTCCTGGAGTGCTCTTTTTAATGCATCCCATGTGGCTTTGTGTGATATGTCCAATTCTTTATACCAATTGATCGCTATGCCTCTGAGAGTCGCTGGAAATGCTCTTAGCCAATATGCTCTGTCATCTTGACCATTCGCTACCCATATTGTCTCGCAAGTTTTACAATGTCGTATAGGGTCCTCCAACCCATTTTTGGTGAACTTCGGGAGTTTTTGCTGCTCCACATTTGGACTTTCTAGAGGAGTCACAATCTTACCTCTTTGATGCACCTTTTGTGACGATAACTTGTTTGGAGAGTTTTGATTCGTACGTTTCGGTGCGTTCCTTGCAGTCTTGGACATGCCGCAATCCTCTACTCTTTCCTCTTCAATATTCTTCACCCTCGGGTTGCCTTCAAGGCCCTTCTAATGCTCCATTTGTCTTGGTGTTATCGACTCCGATCTTCCAATGTCCATTTCTTTTGACAATGTCCAGTGTTCAATCTTGCATATGGTCTTGTCAGACCGTTGGGAGGTTCTCCCTCACCTTCCCCTTCGGCTGACCTTAATGCTACGCACAGTTCTTTGTTAGCAAGGTTGGTAGTTTCTTCCTCGCCTCCCCTTTCGCCTGACTGTAAACCTTCTTCGTCAATTGATGTTGCTTCTTCGTTTGTCAACGGCAATGCTTCTTCGTTTGCGATGATGGTCTTTACGGTCTCTGGCAATGTTCCCTTCTTCACTTTCCTTTTTCGTCTGATGTTGATGGTATGAGCGGTTCTCTATTTCGGTCGACGAGATCAGTGTATGTTTCATTGGGAAGTGTTAGATGTCGTGCTATCTCTACCCACTCTCCCTCCGTACGTTCTCTTGTCCTGACAGTTCTCTTTCTCTCCCGACTACGACTTCTGCTTATGCTTCGACTTCTACTTGTTGCAAGTATGAAGGTGTTGTCATTGATGTCAACAGGAAGTCTATTGACTGGTGTTGTCATTGATGTCAACTGTGTGTTAAGGAAGTTGTTGCATGATGAAAATGTCGAAGATATTGAGAAAATTGTGGAAAAGAGGAAAACAGGTTGTTGCAAGTTGTGCATGTGTAGTTGAGATATTGAGGAAGTGTTGAGTACAAGGAGCTATCTTTTGTTGCAGTGTTTGAAGATGAGTTGGAATGAAGTAATGAGCTGAGATGATGTCTTTGGTACTTGATTTGCAAGTGCTGTTGAGAAAAATTGATAAACAAAGAAAATAGTGTGTGCAAGTGTTTAGAATGTGCGTCGGATGGTGCTTTGTAAAGAGCCAGACCAATTTTTTTTTTGATTTTTCACAATTGATTACAATGCAACACGCACCCGTTAAGGTTAGCACAAACCAAAACGATGCGGAAAGTAACTCTAACCAGAATGTACACCAGGATCCCGATGTGGGCAAGGTGTGAGAATTGGTCAGAGGATCTATACAATGCAAAACTGAAGGAACTCTAACCAAGAATGGCGCCGAGTGACGGCGAGCATATGGTCAGAGGATCAGTGCATGATGAACTGAAGCAACCCTAACCAAGAATGGCGCCGTGTGAAGGCGAGCATATGGTCAGAGGGTCCCTAAACTAATTAACTGGAAATAAATAGGCGGCAAGCCAGCCTCTTCCACTTATGCAGCGGGTATTACAATAAGTAGATGGAAGATAAGAAGAAGAATTGCTGTTAGTACTACTAACAGCTTACAATAATATTCAGAATGCTTTGCCAGAGCCCCATTATTTCAAGTTCTATAATGCTGCAATCATCTAGAAGACTTTCACAATGCTTAACCAACCTTACAAGACTCAATTACTCCCAAATCTGCAATTACTTATGACTGCTATGACAGACCAGTGACTGAAATGAGCAAACAGCAACAGCAAAACTCATCTAAATGCACATAACCCGATCATAACTCAACCAAATGACCTGATATAAGTTGCAACAAGCTCTAAGAAAGATGGCGCCCAAGTTAAGACAAGAAACACACCCCAAAATACCTCTATTTATTTTTGCACGGAACCCAATGCTCATCCAGATGGTACGGCCCAGCTGCAAGGGCAACTTGGCTCTATAAAATTCAATTCTTGTTAATAAAATCTGCAAGTTTGTAAAAGGGGGCGCCCCTACCAATGAGACACAAGGAATCAATACCCACAATGAGATTATTTTTATTTTGAAATATATGAAGAAATCTCACAATCAGCTACTTGAACCAGCAACACAGAAAACTTCTCTAACATGCCTTAAACTGATTAAACAAAGCAAGAAAACTACTACAATGCAAAGTCTCACAACAGAATTCACTCATTTACAACCAACTCTCAACTAGTTGCTATATTGCAAGCAAGAAGATGAGCCATGTGCTAGGAGGTATGCTTTCCTCGAAGCTTGCCTGAAGACATTCCAGCAGCATAACAATATGGTAGACAAAAGATACCAAATGAAGAGCTGAGGCCTGATTAAATAGACAAGAGAGAGACATCTAGAAGCTTCCAGAAGGCGCCCAAACCCTAATTTCAAATTCACCTTTTCCCTCCAAAGAATGGCGTCCTTTTTCACCATTGAAATATTTCACTTTTAAAATAAAATCAAATCTCTCAAATAGGCGTCCCTTTCTTCATCTCAATATTTGACATTTAAAAGATATAACTTATCTCTCCATGACGCCTGGACCCTCAAAGTTCCCCTTTTTAAAAACAACTTAAAGTTGTACTGCTAGGCAAGGGGTATAATATTAAAATATAATATTTTAATGAAAATACTTATCTCTCCAAGAAATATGCGCCCAAGGCCAAGAATTGAAGTGCCAACTGAAACAACCGAAGAAGATGACCAGCTGAACTGAACCCAACCTGTCCACTGCTAAAAATAGAATTTACTAAAAATAGTAAATTCGTGAAGTTGCCCAAAATGCCAAACTGAACACACCACTGCGAAGCTCTCTGAAAACCCAGAAAGAATCCGCAATCAGAATCCCAAACTTCAAGCAACAACCACCTCAAAACTAGGAAACCCTAATTTCACCATCCGCGTAGCCTACGAGTCTCCGGAATAGGCCAACAGTCAACTGAAACGATCACCGCTGAGAAGGGGACATTACAGTCCGCCCTCCCCAAGATTGCTTGCCCTCAAGCAATCGCAAGTCTGGATGCTGTAGAATCTCCTCATTCTCCCAAGTAGCATCCTCCAATGGTAAATTCCTCCACTTTACCAAATACTCTTTGATTGTTCTCCTCAAGGAACGCTCTCTGGAATCAATAATCTCTTCTGGAACCAAAGTCAACTGCCCTTCTTCATCCAAAGGAGGTAACTGTGATGAAGCCACAACATTGTGTCCAAGTGCCTTTTTGAGGCGAGACACATGGAAGACATTGTGGACCTTACTACTCGAAGGTAGTTCCAACTCATAAGCCACCGCTCCAACCTTTCTAACAACTTTGAATGGTCCATAGAAGCGTGGTTTAAGCTTCTCAGCTCCACTCTTCTTAAGTGTGGACTGTCTGTAAGGCTGAAGCCGAAGATATACCATGTCACCAACCTCAAATGAGCGCTCAACACGCTGCTGATCAGCGTACATCTTCTGCTGATTTTGTGCCATTTGAAGGTTGTCCTTCAAGGATTTCAAAACATCTTGGCTCTGCTGCAACCAATCCTTGGCTTGGGGAGCTTTGCTATCGCCAAACACCAAATCAGCAAAGCTTGGAGCCTCGTAACCATAGAGGGCCATGAATGGAGACATCTTTATTGACATGTGGAAAGATGAATTGTAGCAATATTCTCCCAAGTGGAGCCATTTCACCCATGCTCTTTGCTGCTCCGAGACATAATTCCTGAGATAGCCCTCCAACCATTTGTTCACAATCTCCGTTTGACCATCTGTTTGTGGGTGATAGCTAGTGCTTGGAGTAAGCACTGTACCACTCATCCTAAAAATTTCCTGCCAAAAGGTGCTTAGGAACTTGCTGTCCCTATCACTCACAATGTTTTTAGGCAACCCATGCAATCTAAACACTTCATGGAAGAACAAATCTGCAACTTGAGCTGCTGAAAATGTGCTAGTGATGGCAAAAAAATGAGCGAACTTGGTCAATCTGTCTACTACAACATAAATACAGTCTTTGCCTTGAGCCCTAGGCAATCCGGTGATGAAATCCATCGAGATGCTTTCCCATTTTTGATTTGGAATGGGAAGTGGCTGCAGTAGACCAGCTGGAAGAGAGTGCTCATTTTTGTTCATTTGGCAAGTGCTACACTCCTTGATGTAACGCTGAACATCATCTTTCAACCCCTTCCAAGAGAACCTCTCTCGAATCTGCCTATATGTCTTGAAGTAACCTTGATGACCAACAAGTGGGATGTCATGAAAAGTCATCAAAATCTTCTTCTTAAGTTTAGAATCAGCCACCAAGAAGATTCTTCCCTTGTAGTGTATCAACCCATCAACTACCTTGTACCTTTCATCATGAAAAGTACCTTCAATAACGCTGGTTGCAAACTGATTTTTGGCATAATCAGCAAGCAACAACTCCTTCCAATCAGCAGTAAGCTCACACAATGAGCTCAAATGAGGCCTTCTGGACAAAGCATCAACCACAATGTTGTTCTTCCCTTTGACATACTTGATGTCAAAATCGTAAGCTTGAAGCTTACTCACCCACTTCTGTTGTCTTTCATTCAAATCCTTCTGATGCATGAAGTGCTTGAGATTGTTGTGATCAGTCTTGACCACGAATTTGCTCCCCACCAGATATTGTCTGAACTTGGCTAATGCATGCATGATTGCAAGCATTTCTTTGTCATAGATAGAATAGGTTCTTTCAACCCCCCTTAATTTTCTGCTTTCAAACACAATAGGATGCTTATCTTGCATCAAAACAGCCCCAATACCTTCCCCTGATGCATCACACTATAACTCGAAGGGTTTGGAGAAATCTGGTATGGCCAATACTGGACAAGAACTCATGATTTTCTTGAACTTATCAAACACACTTTGAGCCTTCTCTGACCACATGAAAGCCCCCTTTTTAGTGAGGTCAGTAAGAGGAGCAGCACTTTGAGAATAACCCTTTACGAATCTTCTGTAGAAGCCACAAAGACCCAAGAATCCCTTCAAATGAGTCAAATTTTCTGGAGGTGGCCAATCTACTATAGCCTTGACCTTTTTTGGATCAACCTTCACCCCATCAGCGCTGATTATATGACCGAGGTAGAGCAGCTCCTTCATTCCAAATTCACATTTGGATTCTTTTGCAAACAAACTTTCTGATTCAAGAATACTAAGCACTTCCTCCAAGTGCTTGAGGTGTTCTTCCCACGTCTTGCTGAAGATGAGAATATCATCGAAGAAGATCAACACGAATTTCCTCAACTGTTTCTGGAAAACTCGGTTCATGCAAGACTGGAAAGTGGCTGGAGCATTAGTCAAGCCAAAGGGCATGACTAGGAACTCAAAATGACCATAGTGGCATCTAAATGCCGTCTTCTCAACATCTGAACCTCTCATCCGGATTTGATAGTAACCCGACCTCAAATCAATTTTTGAGAAGAATTTAGCACCATGTAGCTCATCAATGAGCTCATCGATCCGAGGAATAGGATACCGATTCTTTATTGTGCTTTGATTCAAGGCACGATAATCCACACACATACGGATAGTGCCGTCCTTCTTCTTCACAAGAACCACAGCTGAAGCAAAGGGACTCTTGCTAGGGCGAATGAAACCCATCTCTAGAAGTTCCTTTATGTTCTCAATTTCATCCTTCTGCTTCTTAGGATATCGATAAGGAGTTGTGATGACTGGTTTGGCCCCTTCTTTGAGCTCAATGACATGCTCAGCTCCTCTTTCAGGTGGTGGCCCAGGAGGTAGATCAGCAAACACCTTACTCCTCTTGGTGAGTATAGATTGAATATCTGGAGGATATTCCCTCTTTGTCTCAACTGGACTAGCTGAAAGAACCATGCATTCCGCAGCCCACTCCACTTGGTCATGTCTAATCAGCCTCTCCATCCTTTTGAACGAAACTATTCGAGGGCCACCATTGGACATTCCTCTCAATACAACCCTCTTGCCATTAGATTGGAACTTGAGCTCCATTGTTTGTAGATTGAGAGAGATTTCACCAAGTGAACGTAACCATTGTATGCCCAAAACTGCATCTGTGTCACCAATAGTAACCACATAGAAGTCATCTTTGACTTCATAGTTTCCCAACTGCAAAGACATGTTAGGAACTCTTTTGGTGCAAGAAATATGAAACCCATCAGCCACCATGACTTTGAAGCCTTCAAATTCTTCAGTTTTGAGACCTCTCTTTGCAACCACACCTTCATCAATGAAGTTATGCATTGCACCAGTATCAATTAATGCCACAATACGATGACCTCCAACTCCACCACGAACCTTGAAAGATTCGTTCTTTTGGAAACTAAAGAGTTGGGCAATAGGGCCCCCAACTCCTTGCTCATGATCGGACTCTTCTGTGGCTCTTTCATCTTCGCTGTCCCCAAAATAAGACTGCTGATCAGACATATCAGATGCTGACTCATAATCAGAATAGCTCCCCATTTGATTATAAGGCCCTCTTCCAGGACATCTATGGCCTTTAGTCCAAGGCTTTAAGCATGTGTAACACTTGCCCTCCTTTCTGAGCTGTTCATGTTGCTCTTCAGTCAACTTAGGTGGGAACTTCTTGTGCTGATTAGAAGAATGTCTCTTATCCTTCTTATGGCCAAAAGGCTTAGGCGGAAATTTAGGCCTAGGGGCTGATAACTCCATACTACAAGCCTTCTTGATTGCCTCATCAAGACTTGGAGGATCGAAAGCTTTCACCCACCCTTTCAAGGGTTCAACCAAACCTTTGGAAAACAAAACAACCAATCTTCTTTCGGTGATGTTGGGCACCATCACAGAAAGTCTCTGGAAATCAGCAATGTAAGAATCCAAGGAGCCATGCTGCTTCAGTTGTGCAAGCTCACGAAATCTTACTTCAGGATCCTTAGTGTCGAACCTTTCAATCAGCTTGTTGGTGAATTCTCCATAGGTTCGAATAAGGTTATGGCCAAGTGTGACCAAACCATGGTACCACCACTCATGAGCAGCTCCCTCTAAATGAAGTGTTGCAAACTTGATGGCATCTTCTTTTGGCATGGGACGAAGTGAAAGGTAGTTGTCTAACTTCTGAACCCACGATCTTGCTGAACACTTATCACTTCCGTCGAAGTGAGCCAATGTTACCTTCCCCAAGGCTTGATGAAAATCAGTTCTAGGAGCCATATAAGCTCGGTTATCAACTCTTCCTCCGTGTCTTCTGTTTCTCTGATTCAAGAATTGATCAAAGGACCATTGGTCTCTAAGATTAGTAGGTAGGGTAGCATACTCCATGTAGGCTTGCCTGGCATCGTCTACCAAAGGAATGGTAGCTTCAACTTGCTGTTCTTCCCTCGGAGTGAATGTAGGAAATAGCGGTCTAGAGGCTGATCCGCTAGAGATGGCATCATGCTGTCCAATGGTTCTACTGCCTCCATTACCATTGTTCCCATTATTCCCATTGTTTCCATTGACTCCAGTGCTTTCTCCTGTAGCATGGTTTTGATTCGGAGTATGGTTCTGAGAAGTTTGCTGGTCCATCCGAGCAAGTAACCGAGACATCATCTCAATCATTCCATCAAACTTCTTTTCCATCCTTGCATCCTTCTCATCTATGGCCTGCCTAAGATTGTCTGACATGTTCTCAACTGTTTTACCCTTATCCACTGCTGTTTCTATTTCTCTCAAAGCTTCTGAGAGAGTATCTGCTTTTGGCACTGGCGGAAGCTATGTCTGATGTCTTCTGGCCTAACCTCTGGTGTAGTATCTGCAACCACTCACTCATCTGACAACTGAATCACTGTAGGGCACAAGTTGGCAGAATCATGGCTCTGATACCACTGTAAAGAGCCGGACCAATTTTTTTTTTGATTTTTCACAATTGATTACAATGCAACACGCACCCGTTAAGGTTAGCACAAACCAAAATGATGCGGAAAGTAACTCTAACCAGAATGTACACCAGGATCCCGATGTGGGCAAGGTGTGAGCATTGGTCAGAGGATCTATGCAATGCAAAACTGAAGGAACTCTAACCAAGAATGGCGCCGAGTGACGGCGAGCATATGGTCAGAGGATCAATGCATGATGAACTGAAGCAACCCTAACCAAGAATGGCGTCGTGTGAAGGCGAGCATATGGTCAGAGGGTCCCTAAACTAATTAACTAGAAATAAATAGGCGGCAAGCTAGCCTCTTCCACTTATGCAGCGGGTATTACAATAAGTAGATGGAAGATAAGAAGAAGAATTGCTGTTAGTACTACTAACAGCTTACAATAATATTCAGAATGCTTTGCCAGAGCCCATTATTTCAAGTTCTATAATGCTGCAATCATCTAGAAGACTTTCACAATGCTTAACCAACCTTACAAGACTCAATTACTCCCAAATCTGCAATTACTTATGACTGCTATGACAGACCAGTGACTGAAATGAGCAAACAGCAACAGCAAAACTCATCTAAATGCACATAACTCGATCCTAACTCAACCAAATGACCTGATATAAGTTGCAACAAGCTCTAAGAAAGATGGCGCCCAAGTTAAGACAAGAAACACACCCCAAAATACCTCTATTTATTTTTGCACGGAACCCAATGCTCATCCAGATGGTACGGCCCAGCTGCAATGGCGACTTGGCTCTATAAAATTCAATTCTTGTTAATAAAATCTGCAAGTTTGTAAAAGGGGGCGCCCCTACCAATGAGACACAAGGAATCAATACCCACAATGAGATTATTTTTATTTTGAAATATATGAAGAAATCTCACAATCAGCTACTTGAACCAGCAACACAGAAAACTTCTCTAACATGCCTTAAACTGATTAAACAAAGCAAGAAAACTACTACAATGAAAAGTCTCACAACAGAATTCACTCATTTACAACCAACTCTCAACTAGTTGCTATATTGCAAGCAAGAAGATGAGCCATGTGCTAGGAGGTATGCTTTCCTCGAAGCTTGCCTGAAGATATTCCAGCAGCATAACAATATGGTAGACAAAAGATACCAAATGAAGAGCTGAGGCCTGATTAAATAGACAAGAGAGAGACATCTAGAAGCTTCCAGAAGGCGCCCAAACCCTAATTTCAAATTCACCTTTTCCCTCCAAAGAATGGCGTCCTTTTTCACCATTGAAATATTTCACTTTTAAAATAAAATCAAATCTCTCAAATAGGCGTCCCTTTCTTCATCTCAATATTTGACATTTAAAAGATATAACTTATCTCTCCATGACGCCTGGACCCTCAAAGTTCCCCTTTTTAAAAACAACTTAAAGTTGTACTGCTAGGCAAGGGGTATAATATTAAAATATAATATTTTAATGAAAATACTTATCTCTCCAAGAAATATGCGCCCAAGGCCAAGAATTGAAGTGCCAATTGAAACAACCGAAGAAGATGACCAGCTTAACTGAACCCAACCTGTCCATTGCTAAAAATAGAATTTACTAAAAATAGTAAATTCGTGAAGTTGTCCGAAATGCCAAACTGAACACACCACTACGAAACTCTCTGAAAATCCAGAAAGAATCTGCAATAAGAATCCCAAACTTCAAGCAACAACCACCTCAAAACTAGGAAACCCTAATTTCACCATCCGCGTAGCCTACGGGTCTCCGGAATAGGCCAACAGTCAACTGAAACGATCACCGCTGAGAAGGGGACATTACATGCTTCGTGTTTCTTCTGTGTTGATGCTATGCCTATGTGGATTTAGTATGTTGTTCGAGCTTGTCAGAGGTTTCTATATTAAGAATTTTGGGTTCTGGATCATTGGTGAAAGGATGTTGTGTTCACCAGTATGTGAACTAGTTTTGTAGTGTTGTATAGAGGTGTTGGGGAGAAATGTATTTGCTCCACATTTCTCCGCAGTTGCTTTTAAAGACTCATGGTTTTGAAGGAGAGTTAATGGTGTTGTTCTCTTTTTTGTGTCAAGAGGATTCGTGGTTAGGTGTGTTGGAAGTTTCAGAAGCATGTACTTAATGTTTAATGTGTTTTCATGGGTAACGACCGACCTGGTGTCTACACTACATTCAAAAATGTTCAAGTATTAACAGATGCGTAGCGTGGCATGTGAGACTTAATTTTGGGTCTAGGTTAAGTGCTGATTCGGTCCCCTTTCATTCCTATCCACCACGGGAATGTTTAGGTGCCGACCTAATTTGAATTTGTAAATATAACGGATAGAATGCCGAGCTTGGAGAAGATGTTTAAGGTTGAGGTTGATATAAATAAGAGTGGAGTTGTTGTGAGTTGAAAAAGAAAGAATGAAGAGAGAAGCAAGATAGATGTGAGATCAATGCAAGTGATGTGTGTGATACAAATTTGAGGATAGCAGTGCGAACTTCAAAGTATTGGATTCCTGAATGTAGTGAGCCCAAAGTGTGTGAAATCTTTAATGATAGATTGCAAAAGTGTTGGAGCATTGTGGTGGATTCCTTGTTGCATTGAGAAAGTGTTCTCTATGTAACATTTTTTTTCTATCTTGTATTTCTTTCTGTAGTAGTGAGCCCTGGCTGTGAGCCTTTTTGGACATTGTGTCCTATTCTGGCAGTGAGCCCTTTTGTACTGGTTTTGCAATTACTTATATTGTGAGCTAATCCTCACCGTGGTTTTTCTCCCATTGGGTTTTCCACGTAAATTTGGTGTTCTCTTGTGTATGTTGTTATTTCAATTTATGTTATCTGCATTTCATGTTTAATCATTATAATAGAATAAGGGTTTAATGAATGCATGTGGATCTGATTACTGTTGAGGGTTTTTTATGTTTTGATTAGACACAACTGATTCACCCCCCCTCTCAGTTGTCTTGTTCATTCAACACTACTTTTGGTTGGACTTGGGCTTTCCCTCGAAAACCCTTCGCCTTCTTCAACTTCACCCCTTAGTCATCTCCTTCGTTCTCTCTATTCAATGATCCTTAAAAATCTCCCGATCCCTTGTTCTTGACCACGTTGTGGTCTCTTCTTGCCTTTATTGGGGTCTAAGGGCATGAATCTCTCAAATCTGACCCGATTTCCTTAAGGCAACGGTGCCAAATGTTTGTTGTTTTGTCTTATAATTTAAGTACATGAATTAATAATGGAGATGACAATGCACGCGTAAAATATATCTTTATTCGCTTATGAAATTATTACAGAAGAAGACCAAAGATGGTCAGCTAAGGATCAGAGTCGATCTGACTAGATCATACTACTCTCCTTGACGATACATAATGTATTTAAAGGACCTGATAGTTGCCAAGAAGAACACAACTGTCAACCAACCGATGCTTATAACTACCCACAACCGATAAGCAATTAATACATAGTCGGTTAACCAATATTAACGAAGCATAATAATAGACATTCTACATCAACTACACCATTTGGATTCACTCCATAGTGGTTATCACTAACCTAGGTAGGTAGCAGGTGGCAAAATGATCCAAAATGACCATTGAATTGTGAATTGTCGTGGGATGCTATGTGTTGTAGTAGTGTTTGGACAATTTTATCTCTAGAAATGGCCAAACACTAAAAAAACAAGACTAAGATAGCTGCAACATCAATTTTGACAAAAAGAACCATGGGGAGCAAGGCCTTGGCAGCATGGGTAGAAAAGGTTAAGGCAAGGGTTGAATGGACCTAAAAAATACACTGGGAGAGATATACACCACAGTGAGTCCAAAATATAATGTGAAATTGCAAGGGTAGGCAATTTCTATCATTACACAATGATGTTAGGTATGCTATCCAGTAATACGAGGGTTTTTGTTTATCTTGCAAAATCTAGTCTCCATTGAATATGTAGGTATGGGTAAAGGTTCTTAGAAAAGCAACCTTGTTGTTGTGTAAATATTTCACTGCAACCAGGGTAGTGTTATCATAAGTGCAATATTGCACCTAGTTATTGAGTTTATTTAGGTAATAAGGATATTTAATTATTCTCACCTAGGTAGCCAATAATGACATGTTCACCTTGACTTGAGGTACACAAGTGCCACTAGTGCCTCAAGATGGTAATTAGGTGCCACTTTTGTTAAGGACACCTTTATTTCAGTTAGGCCGATTTAATGCACCACTTGCTTGGGAGTGATTGAAAGTTAAACTCATACCTCTTGGATATGCCATCCCCTTGATTCATGCATCCAAGAGGTCTATATATTTTTATGTTACTCTTTGTAATTTGCTCCATTATATTGAATATTAAATATCATTATTCTATTCACTTGATTTTGTGATTAGCTCATAGGCATTAGGTCCCAAGTAGAATTCTTGTTTATGCAAAATTCTAACACTTTTAGATACCCATTTCTTGTGGCCTCCATAGCATTGCTAAAAGTACATGGTTACAAGATATGGTAGATATAGCAGATTAAAGATCATTGGAATTTTATAAAAGAGGCCAAAACTATTTTGGTTGTGAAAAGTTATGGGAAAATGTTTCTTGGCCAGAACCTTATATGTTACATATTTTCCTCCCTAGCAAATAAAAACTTAAAAACATGCGATTGCCTCTAATTGATTATTATTTGTTTATAACCGTTGAATTGTGTCTTTTAAGTTTTAAGTGAACTTTAACAATTTTCTTCCAAATAATGTAACTTATAATTTTCAGATTTGTACGTGCAACCAACACAATTTAGTACTCTCATTCTTTTTACTGAATTGTTGCATCTTTAAGATTCTGAACTATGCTTGCCCTTCACAGAAAACTATGCTCTAGATTTACGTCTTTCTTTAGAGATTGACAAGAGAAGCATATTTCAATATAGAAAAACATGCTGATAAAGTTTCATTTATGAAAAATAGGATATTTTATGAATGAAGAGGCAACTTTGGCAACTTTAGATATGGAGGGATGGCTAAAAACGGGGGACCTCTGTTACTTTGATGAGGAAGGCTTTCTCTTTGTTGTGGACAGATTGAAGGATATGATAAAGTATAAAGCATATCAGGTAATTTTATACTAAAATCAAATTCAGTGAAAACATATCGGAGTAACTCTTGCTAATCACACACATCCTTTCACTTGCAGGTTGCTCCAGCAGAATTAGAGGAGTTGCTTCTCAACCATCCCGAGATTTCAGAAGCTGCTGTGATACCGTCAGTATCATTAAGTTGTGCTTACTGAAATATATTTGTGAATCCCCAAAACATAAATTCAACACATTCTCACATCACATGCGATGTCTAGTAGAGGGCCATTTGTATGTTTCCTCTATCTCTGTTTTCATCTCATTTTATTCAGATTACTCTTTTTTTTTTGTGGTTTGGCATGCCAGGTTTCCTGATCAAGAAGCAGGCCAAATACCAATGGCATACATTGTGAAGAATCCCCACATAAAACTTAGTGAGAAAGATGTAATGAGTTTTGTTGCAAAACAGGTAATGGCAACAACTTCTAAATTCTTTCAGGAAAAATTCAAATAAATGTTTTATGCTATGTTATTTGGCAAGCATAGAAGCCTGAGGAAGAAATTGTTTCTACATATGAATGCAGGTTGCACCTTACAAGAAGATACGCCGAGTGGCATTTGTGAATTCAATTCCAAAAAATTCATCTGGAAAAATCTTAAGAAGGGATCTGATCGAGAAGAGCATGTCTCTCTCTAGATTGTGAATAATTAATCTTGAAGAGAGAAGAGCAAATTTTTATGTTCCAAAGTAGTTAATAATAATTCTTGAAGTTGTACAATAATTGCTAACAGAATGATCTTTTTGGCAAGGGGATTTTGGATGACTAATACATATGCTTGACATGTTCGAAAAGCTAATTTGTTAATATTAAAATATATAAAAATAGGGTTAATATCTGAACACAGCTAATATATGAAAAAAGATTCCCACAGGTAAACATTTTGACTTGTATATAATATATATGGAATTCTGTTTAATACTCTATTATCCTAAGTTACCGGGTTCTCTTTTGCCCCCCGTACCCATGTGGGTACAGTTTGGGTCCTGGTTCTTTGTTGGTTCTTCTCTGGGTTCTCCCAGGGTGCCTTTCAGGAACTCGGGGTGCTTGGGAGGGATCCTGGGTGAACCTCGATGGAACCCAACCGAAAAAAATAAAATTTTAAAACATTTCTATAAACAAAAATATTGTTACATACATAATTTCGCCCTTAAGTGACAAAATTGTGAAAATGGCATGCATATTGATTGCAATTTTCATTGTGTATTGACATTTGACAAATCATTGAATTATGAATGTATGAGTATTTTCATTTTTGCAAATTTTGAGGTATTTAAATATTTTTTTTATTGGCAATTATGAATGTCTTGGTTTTATATTATATAATTTTAAATTTTGTACTACATACATACATACATACATATATATATAATATATATTCTCGTACCCATACCCAAGGGAAAAAAATTGTCATACCATCATACCCGTACTCGTACCTGTATCTGTACCCGTACCCGAACTGGTAACTTAGTATTATTTTTTAGGTCTACCTTCTAGATTCCTATATTTGTTTCAAGTCAAATATTGACTTCTTTTAATCTGTTCTTCAACTAATAGTCAGCTATATAAATTATTTAGATTCCATGCCTATAAGCAACAGTCAATTTTAACATGGAACATATGTGAATGTTTGTTATCAAGTTAAAAACATTCATTTCAATTTCTTACTAAATACTTGTCACAGAAAATTGGTGCCTATGGCCTTTGGTATATCGTTGCAAGGCCAGTAAGCTGTGATGATTCACTGATGGGATTGATGGAGTTTGAAGTTGCCTACCATGACTGTTTTCTAGTTAATGTTTACTCCGCTCGAGTGGCATGCAAAAGCTAAAAGGATGAGACTTTTTAATCCTAGGCACATTTTACCAAATACATACATGTTACATCCGATGTTATAGTCAGTAAATTTGCTTGAATTTCCAATTTTTGATCCTGCATTGCAGATCATCACAACAGGTATCAGCTTGAATCAAACACATTTTCTCTGAGTCTTGTTATTGTGAATGTGGGGTGAATGAGTGGAGTGATGATAATTGAGAAGAGTAAGACAACCTTGAACACATTTGAATCTATATTCAGATGTAAAAATAACAAGGCTCTGGTGATATAACAGTAATAGGGAAAAGCTTATGGCTCCATGGGTACTGTCGAGTTTGCGTTGTATGAGTATTTTACTCTTGAAGGTAGGTTCAAGACTGTCCATGGTTACCATTTCCCCATTCTTAACCATTTGAGACATGGCAAAAAAATCAACCTTCCTTTCTACTTGTTCTCGTCTTTGGAGGCTTGTTAATGTGACACCAGAGGGTTGGGTGGCTGCAAATCTGCTAGACTTGCCCAAGTCTTGAGAGGAGAGAATTCTAAAAGAACCAAAGGCAAAAGTTTTCTTGAGTCTGAAGAAGAGAACGATGATGAGGAGTTCCTTCCTCAACCAGACGATGGTTGGGAGGAGGAAGACTTGAAGAACAAGTCCGAGGAGGATATGTAGGAAGATGAAGAAATGGAGGAACATGAAAGAGATGATAAGGAGGAAGAGATGGGAGAGGAGAATGAGCAAGAAGAGGTCAAGGATACAAAGGTAGGGGAAAGGAGCCAATAGTTGAGTATGTTTCAATAGTTGTTATAGCATTTATTGATTTAATGCATAATATTTTTAACAATATTGAACCAATAGTTGTGACGTTAAAGTTGTTAGTGATCATGATAACTACCAATAATTGGATAATATGTATTCCTTAGATCTAAAAAGCAACAAATCATGTGATGCCACATTAGTGCACCAATAAAACATGATTTATTGCACAAGTATTGGTCTCACTTTTTTGTTGGACCTTTTTGGACACCTCGACAAAAAGCATGCTAATGCGGCATCATATTTGATGATGTGGCCTTGAAACCTTAGTTATAAGAAGAGGCATTTCCAAGCAAGCTGTTATAAAAAATTGAGAATTTTTTGAAATTTCCACGTAGGATTTTGAGAAGCGTGAAGTTAAGGTGCTCAACTACTGGGTCCTCTCCCCTAATGGAAACAAAAAATTTGGTTCCCCCCTCCCTCGGGTTTTTGGAAATCTTGGATAAAAATGAGGATAAGGGACCTATGCCAAACATGGTTCAGGTCACTAAAGGAAAAGACAATATTGATATTAAGGATCTCCAGGCTAAGGTGGAGGAGCTAGAAAAGAAACTTGAAACCAATAGCAACAATGACAAGATGAAACACAAGGAAAATGTCATTTCCAAAATCTTAATGCTCACTAATGGCATTATGAACAAGGTTGTTATGGGAACTGTTTTTGGTCTTTCTAAAATCATCAAACAAAAAAAAAAGTGCTAAAGTTGACAGACAACAAAACGTGAAACAAGGACGACGAGGAGTTGATGGTTAAGGAGGATTGGGAAGTGTCCTTGGATGCCCTCCTTGCGGACTAGAGTTTAATTTGTTAGCCTAGGTGTTATTGTTTCTTGATCTTTTCTTTTTGTTTCGTTTTCTTAGTTTCACTATTTTGCTGGGCCTACATGCCCTTTAGTTGTTTGGTTGGGCCTACATGCCCTTTTGCTTCTTTTTTTTTCCTTTTCTTTTATGTTGTTTTAAACTTATGGGATCAAGGCCCTTTCCTTACTTGTTGAATAGAAAACAGTAACAATTCAGTGGAGATGAAAATAGAGTAACGAGAATAATTGACTGTTCAATTTTAAAAGTAGGGATAGTTATTAACTATTACATTGATCTCTAAAAGAGGGAAAAAATTTCATTATGTTTAAATAAAAGACATTTAACATAATAAAAAATAAAGATTTATTTTTTATTTTTTATGAATTGAATATTTATTAAATGGCTTTTTTTTGTCAGCCAAATTGTTGACACTCAATAATATTCAGTATTCATGAATATCATGAAGAAACTCTTTTGTCAATATTATTTTGTCAACATGCAAAACATAACGATCAATTAAAATGAGAAACCACTGTCAAAGGGATTTAACATTTTAAATGTTATTTTTATAAAAAGTGCATCCATCATCCTATAGTGCTATTGAAGGGGTATACTTTTCTACTCCTTAACCCATTCATACATAATGACATATGCAACATATATGCATATTTACTTTCAATGAGTTTCACTATTGTTTTAAGACGTCTTTTTCCTTTATGCAATGGAGCGTATTCTCATGTATTCTAAAAGGGATACGGTTATTTACTTTCAAACAAATTCATCAATTCTTTAGATTTTAGTTTTTATTTATTCATTTTTTTCTTTTCCTCTAGGCATCCTTGGTGATTGTTTGTTACTTTGTTTGATAAATTAAATACATGATTTAATAATAGAGATGACAATGCATATCAGATGCATGCGTAAAATATATTTTTATTCGCACATGAAATTATTACAGAAGAAAATCAGTGATGGTCAACCAAGGATCAAAGGCAATCCAACTAAATCATATTACTTAAAGGACTTGGCGGTTGTCAGGAACTCAACCGTCAACCAACTGATGCTTATAACTATCCCAAGCTGACAAACAATTAATGCATAGTCAAATAACCATTATAATCGAAGCATAATAATAAACATTGTACATTGACTACATCATCCCCCAAAAGAAAAAAATGTCTTTCAAGCAACAACTAAACATCAAGTAACATTAGGGAAGACTTGTCAAATTGATAATGTTAATGCAAACAAGGTCTTGTAGACAAACTTGGAAGTGTACTTTGCAAACTTGAACTTGGAGTGTACTTGGCAATTTAAACGAGTGCAATGGAAATACAGACAAAGAACAGTGCTCCCAGCAGAGTCAAGGGGCAGCACCCCTTGTGAGGGTTCTAAGGACACTAGGGCATAAATAATTGCAGCTTTAGCTATAACTACATCATGCTAGACAACGGTGGGTGCACTCAGAACTTTTGAATGGACTAATTTAAAATGTTACAATGCATATAGGATGTAATGAAAAGAATAAAAAGGTTGAGGAATAAAGATTAGTTTCCCATGGAAAATCAAAATTTAAGTCATTGAATGAATAATGAATAAAAAAAAAACCCAAGATCAAATCCCATAAGCAAAATTGCCCCTAAAACCAAATAAGATAAAAATGTGTTGCGGCTGAAAGGAAATATTGAACCTACTTGTTGGTAATAGGAAGAAAGTAATTCATGTTTAGTATCTTCTACCCTTGAAAATCTTTAAAGCCCTGCCATCTTTTACGATCAAAATTAAACCACCAATGAAAGACCTGGCAACTTCATATTGATATTGGCCAACACAATATTTCATAGTGATTTCAACAAGTACAACTACATGCTGCCACCCATCTCAATAAGAGATTGTAGACTTTGTATGGCGAGATATGAGGGGGTGAATAATGTGTTTGTTGTGTGTGCTAAACAGTTGCACAAAGGCATCTCTAGCTTGTGTTGCACAATTATATATGCTCATCCTTCACCAGTTCAACACTATAATCTTTCTTGCTGGCGAGCCACCATGGCAAACACCTGTAAGTCCCTTGGCACTACTTTTATAATAATGAGTGCATGTCATTTGTTTTTTAATTCTATATCTTCTTTAAATGTGGAAACTAAGTAATTCCTTTTTTCAAATTCTACATTATCCTTTATCTTTATCAGATTTAAAAATTTGAAGTTGTATATTATTGATTTTTTTTTTATTTACACATATCTAATTGAATAGAGATATAGAAGAACCATAATTCTTGTCTATTTGATTGTTCTTAAATTTATGTCATTGTATTGTTATTAATCATAGGGTAGATCGATTATTACAAGTTCAATATTAAATTTAACTGGAGATGAGAATAAGATAGTATACATGTTTTAATGCAAGCTAGGATATTATCTTAGCTTTATTTTCACCTAAAATTTATAGTCTTATAAATTAGGTGTTTTTTCAAATTACTTATTAGAGGCCACTAAATCAGAAATTGATTATTCCAAGACATTAAGAATGTTAGTGTATGTATTATGCAATAGCACATGGTTATACACATAACATTAAGTTTAATTAGGTGTTCTAGTCAGATACAATTAACTCACCACCTCTTGCGAGTTTTGAGAAAGTTAATTCAAGACTACTCTTTAATAGGGGAGAGGACCCTGAGCATGTTTCAATAGTTGTGATAGTAGTTGTTTGTATAATGCTCAATATTTTTATCAATATTGGACCAATAGTTGTGACTTTAAAGTTGTTAGTGTTGATGATGACTACCCATAATTAAACAAAATGTATTCCTTTGATCTAAAAAGCAACCAATCATTTGATTCCACATCAGTGCTCAATAAAACATGCTATGAATGCACAAGTATTGGTCTCACTTTTTTTTTGGGCCTTTTTTGGACACCTTGACAAAAAGCATGCTGATGTGGCATCATATTTGATGATGTGGCCCTGAAACCTTAGTTATAAGTAGAGGACTTGCCAAGTAACCTGCTGTAAAAAATGGGGAGTGATTTGAAATTTCCACGTAGGATAATTAGAAGCACAAAGTTAGGGTGCTCAACTACTAGATCCTCTCCCCTAGTAATAGTTGACTCTCTAATCTTCTCCACTAATCGTACAGATAATTACTCCTCTCTTTGCTATATATACACCTCATTTTTGAGGTAATTAATATGTTGATTTATTCATTCTTGTGTACTATTTGCTTGCATTGTTTTTGATCTCATAGGTAGAAACATGTGCTAGTTTATCTTATGTGGCTTGCCAGTACAACTGTTCATTCTAGTGACAATTTCTTCATGGTATTAGAGCAGATCTGGTAATTGGGTGCCAATTCGATATTATTTCTTGAGTTTATTTTTCACAAATGGTAGTCTCGTTGTGTATGGATTTGTGTGTTAGTTTTTTAGTATTTTGCTGCAGTTTTTTTGTGGTTGTTGTAAGGTCATTGAAACCATTAGAGGCCACATATTGATTGTGATTGATCGATCTCTACAAAAGGTTTGAAATGGCCTGATCTATGATTTAATCATCCCAAAGCACACTTCTAGCCCCAATTGGCATGGAAACTAGGCGATACATGCTTAAACCTCCCATCAAAAACATGATTTTATGGTTCAGACCCACGATGCACGTCTAAAGTAGTGATGAAAGAGGTGAATCGATGGTGTAGACCTGCACGTAGGTCATTTGGACGTGAGAGTAGATACGAATAAAAGGTGCAGACTTGTGACCCTTGTAAGATGGCCTGTGGCAAGTAAGAGACAACAATTGAGACGCCAAAAGAGGTGTTTAAATCCCTGTAAGGGCATTTCAATCTCGTGGCTAGAGGCATTTTAATCCCTGTGAAGGTGTGGAGAAATCCGCAGGAAAAACAAATAGTGCGGCCAGAGGGCATGGAGAAACTTGCGAGTAGAGGGAAAGCAGATTGTGATAGCTTTTAAACAGTCAAAATAAAAGTGTGAAGTGTGAAGGGAAAAATTAAATTTGTCATGACTTTTGATTGGTTATTCGAAATTGTCGTTTTTTTAAGTTCATATTTTTTTCTGTCTGATCTATTAGAAATGCTATCACATTGAAATTATAAAGTGATTTCCTTCCATTGGATTTGTTTAAGCACTAAACATATAAAGTGCCAAAATATGGGGGAGATTCGATATTGAATCAAGGGGGTGTTGTGTGTTGTGTCATGCATGCACTTCCTACTTTCTTTTCAATTTTTCATTTTTACATTTTTATTTTTATAACATTTTAGTTTCAAAGCATGGATTCAAATCAAGTTCTCACACCATTAACACCTTTGAATTATCACGACTAGAAACTAAAAGTACAAGTTGTGCTAAAGAGCAAAGGATTGCATAGGGTAACAATGGACACTAAAAAAGAACATGTTGTTGAGGATGCTAAAGAAAAATGGTTTAATAAGTGTGATCAAGCCTTTGAACTTCTCTTTCATGTAGAATCATTAAATACACCTAATGAAGTTTGAATTGCATTA
Organism: Sequoia sempervirens; assembly: GCA_007258455.2. Taxonomy (NCBI): domain Eukaryota; kingdom Viridiplantae; phylum Streptophyta; class Pinopsida; order Cupressales; family Cupressaceae; genus Sequoia; species Sequoia sempervirens. The sequence continues at coordinate 69,404,527 of VDFB02086081.1, read as the reverse complement.
CATTTTTTGGGGAAAGTAGATGTCATGAGTTAGAGAATTAACTCATCAATTTGAGCCACATTTCCTTCAACACTCTATAAAATTTCTTCACTAAGTTCGAATCAGTTAGGTTGTAATTAAATGAATGTGAAATAGAGAAAAAAGAGGATCATTGGTCAAAAAGCTTCTTTCGTAGCTCAAGTAGTTAATATGTTCCAAGAATGTGGCACAATGGAGTATACCATTGTGGTAGTGAAAACTACAAATTCTCCTACTACATTACAATGAGCTTGTTTATTTAAATTTGAAACATAAATTTTTAAGGACCTCACAATAAAGCAATCAAAACCATTGGAATAACACCTAGTAGATCACAACTTGAATACTTGAATGATGCAATCTTCTAGGAAATAAAAGCAAGTGGCTTACATGTGTCAAGATGAAACCATAAACCAAGCACAAATCATCAAGGACATACATTACCCACAAAATACTTAACATAAATCTTTGATTTGATTCAAATATTCGTTCATTGGGATAAATTCATATAAGTTGCAATATTAAAAACTTTCAAATTCACAATGCTCAAATTGGAAATAGGAACAAGATAATTTGATATTATTATACTCAAAAGTAAAAAGCCTATAATGCTTCCAATAATTTCCAACATAAATAATCTAGGTATATATAGTTTCTTTGTTAAAAGTCATTGGCTCTCAAAAATGCAAGTTTATTTCTCTATAGGATGCACTCACTAACCATGCAAAAAGGGAACAAGACCATGCAAGGAAGGAGGAAAAACTCATCAACAAGAGATGGAAACTTTAGGACCAATCTACATGATTGGGGGAAATCTTCTTCTTTTTTAGGCTCTACAAAATCTGGGAAGGTGCTCCTAAAGGTCCATTCACATGACAATTAAAAAGAAATGGAGAAATAGGAACAATATTTTAATTACCATGTCCTAATGGAAATCAAGAACAAGCGTACTAGACCTCACTAAAAACTAATTGGAAAAAGCATGCATATGCAACTTTAGATCAAAATTAATCAATATCACTAATCATGAATCCCTATATGTTTCACTAACATATATGCACCTTGTGAGATCATGCACACTTAGTTGTTTGAATGTCTTTTATGGCTCTCAAATAGTATGTATTGTTGAAGCAATGAGTTGTGGTGATGAGTAGGACTTGGTAGGACTTCTACATGCATAAACCTTTGAAATATAACTTTGAGAGAGACCTCTTGAGATATGACAAAATTTATAGTGTTAGATTAACCCGAAGACTAAGAGGGGGGTGAATTAGTCTACACAAACACTTAAACCCTTTCAAAACTTGAATTCCTTAGCACAATACAAATTTCAAACTCTTAAGTAGATTGATAGAAAGATATAACAATTTAAACCCTTAGCAACTTCAATGTAATGAAAGATATAGTAATTTTAACTCTAACCATATCAACAACAATGATAAAAGAGATAAGAACACACAACCACAAGATGACACCAAATTTACATGGAAAACCCAATGAGGGAAAAACCATGGTGAGAGTTAACTCACAATATAAAGGCTCATTTCCAAAAAAGACTTGCAAACTAAGGCTCACTACCTCAGCACAAGATACAAAGGACATGCAGAACTGAAGCAAACACAATTTCAGGAGTAAGATACAAGAACCTGATGAGATTCACTATCTCAGAACAAGATACAAAAAATTAGGGAAAGACTATAATGTTTTTCAACATAACACTTTGTTGACAAAGGTATTATAGCACATTTTATTCTTCTTTCACACATTCACACTTCTTTTGTGAGATCTTCAAATACAACCCACACTTTCTTGTTCGCACTCTTGTACACTTCTCCACTTTGTTGCATCCGAAATGATCTTGCATTTATAATCACCACAACTCTTCAAAACCTCAATTAGGTCGGCTAGGAAGAAGATAAACAATGAATTCAACAAGTCGGCCACCAAAAGATAATGCGGTCCTATCCTGAAGATAGAGAGGACCAAAAAAAAACCAATACATTTTCCTATGTGATCCAAGAAAATTCACACACTGGTGCACATCAATCTAAGTTGGCATCAAGGATACATGTAGATAAATATGAAGCACATAACCATTCGACTCAAAAACATTCTTTCAATTTAATTTACTCAAGGCGGTTCAAACCAAGATAGGTCAGGACCCTAATCTAACTTAACACATCTTCAATTGATGGTGTAGACCCCCAAGCACACAACACAATCAAAAGAACAAGCCTTGTCGGTCAAATATCCACAAATAACCCAGAAGGCCAACTCAAGACACAATGCAACACCAAAGCAACCAATCAACAACATGTGAATCACATGGGGACGTTCCATGAACATTTAACAACATTTCTAGAAACTTCTTTCATACTTTCATACCACTAACAACCACTGCCAAACCAAACAGGAACATAATACTTCATCACATAAATATAGAATGCTCAATCATGAGATATAACATTAACAAATAAATTGTGGACCACTTCAATACATGAAATTGGAATTGAGATACTACACAAACATTGATAACACATCCACCAAGTTGTAGTAGTAGAGACATCAATGCGAAGAAATGCAGAGCATTTTCTGGACCAATCCAAACAACCAACAACATTGCCAACCTTCTACAATTCAGATAAATCTCCTCAGAAAACTAGTGACCTAAAAAGATAGGAGTGTAACATCCACATAACACTAACTTTGAATCCCAAACCACAAGACCATATCTTTAACAGTGGAGGAATGTAGAGCATTCTCCCAAATAGACTTCAATGCAACTTCTTGAACCAAAAGTTCACTTAAGCAACTTGTGGAGGCCAAAACTTTCTTTCAGCAATGCATGCTTCATCAACGACATCAGGAGAGAGCATAATACATACTATAGACTTTTAGAAATATCTCTCCAGTTTCAGCAATACTTCTAATGCTTCTAATCCTCATCTTAATATATCATTATGAAATCAATCTTTGTTGACATAATCAAAGCACTATATAACTTTTCTTGACATAGAATTGGGCATGACATCCAACCATGAACTTCAACAAACATCGGATAAGGTATGAAATCCAATCATGAACTTCAACAACTCTTCTTTTATAATCATCACCGTACATCAATGTTAATCCAACCTAAATATTGTCAACAATGACAACCAATGCTAAACAACAAGCATTGTAATAATGACATTAGATGTCAACAATCTTCCTTACATATAAAGTGCTAACAATGATGAAAACCACAAACAATTCACCAAGTACTGCCATCAACCACTGTTAACAAACCTCACACATATGCAACAATATTTACCATGTGTTGACATCAATGACAACCAACAATCAGTGTTGATATCAATGACAACAACTACCAACAATAGAAATTAAGCTACAACATAAATGAAAGATTAGAATGAGTAGGTTGAATCCACAACTAGCCAAGTCAGTGCCTATTTGAAAATAAAGGTACAACATGCAAGAATGGAGGATAAATGTTTGGGCTGCAATAGAATTAGTGACATAAATTTTCACACATCATAAGAAAGGAATCATTGGATCATTTAAACATACTTAGTGATGCATTCCCAATAAAGAGTAACACATACATTAAAATAAAAAGTGTCATGAAGCCTTCATGATAGTTTTGCAATCATTGTCAAACAAACTAATCCTTAAGGTACACACACCATTAAATGTGATGCAAGAGAGCTTACAACATAAACCCTCCTAAGGGACTCCTAGACATGGAGACATCAAATAATATAAAGACCCAACCATACTATCCTTTCCTATAGCTCACATATATAGATTCCATTTCTCACAATGTTGTAACATGCTTCAATTGAATCCATAGAGTACACTTTAGACTGCATATGCATGAAAATTGGCTCACAAACCAACCTTTTGAGCATATTACATCCTAGTCTATACAACACTTCCAACTACAAATAGCCCTCCAAGCATAGGGACCAATGGCTATAATGCTTCATAAGCTTCCAAACATTGTTTTGATCAAAATATTGTTGCATAGAGGAGTGCATGCATTGGAGAGTATTATCCTAGGATCTACAATGAGGAACAATAAGGCATGGGACATAGCTTTATTTCTCTTGTGTAAGCAATCATAGACCATTCTACAGGCCTAAAATAACAACATAGGACATTCTTTGGTAGCATTCATATCAAGCCTTGAATGCAACTCAATACACCATATTTATAATTTACATAGGAGATTAGGTGAAGAAACAAATGCACTGTAGACAAAAGGCCAAGTTCATTGTCATAGTTCATGAATGCTTTATTGTTGATGGCTTTCCACTTCATGCTATCAACCCATTGCATAGGCATGGTCACTTTATTACTAGTCCCATAGGATACACATAGTGCACATGTTGTCCATGGACACAAAACACTTCACTATGCATGACCATATTGTTGAGGATCCACAAATTCTCCTCTAGTCTTAGAAATTTCTATCACTAATAGAACCTAATGGGATAAACCCATACATAGCACAAATTTCAGAATGACCCAATCAAAGATTGTAAGTATCAACCACCCACAATAATGCTACCAAGAGATAGACTAGAGGCCCTCAAGAGTGCATTCGTGTAAAATTTGAGCCAACTACCTATGAGGATGGTTCAAAAGGTCATCATGCAAAGAACATAAGTGGAAACCCTAGGTATAGAGTTTCAAGCATTAGTGAAGAGGTGCTCGAAAAGAAATTAAATGGCTTTCAACTTTGAGAGAATCAATACCATGTAGTGGAAAAGAGCATTAGAATGAATGAATGAAGGATGGAATTTTAATGATGTCATCTTTTCAATTTTGAATCTTGATCAAGGAACTTTTCGTTTTGTGAAGTCTTGCCTCCTCAAATAGCTCATTCAAATTGTTTTTGAATTGAATATGATCCTCATATGTTGCACATTCAAAGATGAAGTGTCTCTCAATTTCAACCACCCCTTTGTTGAAAAAAATGCAAGTTCTTTCTTCCCATTCTTCCTCGGGTACCATCCATCCACCTTTTTCACATCCAAGATGATGGGAGTCGATCCTCAGATGTGCAACTAAAATTTCAACTTTTCCCTTAACTATAGCTCTCAAGTAAGATTTTTCATTGTGTTCCCACTTGGGATTGAACTCTTTGAAATAGTGCATTTTTTACAACCAATATGATTTGTCCACATGGCAGTCCTAAACTTTTCTAACACAAAATTTTTAATCTCTTTGATATTGTTCAGACATTCATGCAATTTAATGTCACACTTGCTCATCCACTTGTTGCTCTACTTCATCGAAGTCTTTTTCCTACATTTTAATTCCTCCTTAACAACCAACTTGGGCCAGTGATGCTTATCCATAAATGAATTATTGTCGATGCTTCCATTGGAAATGTACGGTCCACTTCAACCAAAAGGATATCATAGGGATTTTTTTATTTGACCTTGAGACTACTAGTAATAAATGTCTTTGGATTCTTTCTACTTGCCTCCACTTGTGGATTGACATGATATTCCCCCAAACCTCGCAACCATAGAGGACAATCAACACGACCAACAAACCAATTTAAAGGATTTTTATGGTTTTTCAATCCCATAACTCCCCTTTCCTACACCTATTTTAGAGTAGGAAAGAAGCTCTCCACCCTCCTTGTATCCTTTTCTTCTACAAGTAACCAAGTTGAACCTACTGTGAAAATTAATTTCTAAGTACTTGTATTCTATCACTATCTCCAACTAACTTCCCTTGAAGATAAAGTTAAATTGTTGCTTCTTCCTTTTCAAAGAAAAAATCATGACTATGGTCTTGCTGGTGTTCACTTGCATCCTAACCTCTTGGAAAAAAAGTTTAAGAGCCTTCAAATGCTCTCTCAAACCATGGGAAGTCCTTGCTATAAGAATAACATCATCGACATACAAAATTAACTTCACCACATAACTTGCTAGTTGGATCCCCTATCCAATGGATTTTTTTAACCATTCTTCAAGTTTATCAATATATATACCAAACAATGTGGGGGATAGATGAAAACCCTACATGACACCAATGTCACTACCAAAGCGTTCAAACATACCTACCCTCTTTAGTTATAATTTTAGCTCTAACCTGCTCATACAAATTATGAACAACCATTTTATACACCTTAGGAATCCCAATTTCCTCCATTCTCCTACAAATTTTGTCCCTAGGGATATTGTCAAAGATTTTTTTGAAATCCACGAAGAAAAAATAGATTGAGTGCAAACAAAAAATGTGCCTAAGCCATAACTAGTTGTCACTTGAAAATCCATTGTCAAGCACCACGATGCCATAGAGGAGTGTGTGGAACTTACCCATGCCATGTGGTATCACCTAACAAATAGAGGAACAATAGAACATGCCACCAATGAAGTAAGGCCCACCATTGCCATCAATGTGACATGTGACTTGTTGATGGTGTTTTCTGCACAGCAACAACTCAGACAGAATGCAATATTCTATCTCTCTTGAAAGGTGATTTTCAACTATAAATCGCTAAAATTCACCCCAAGGTCTCTCGGGTGTTAGCTCATAACAATGCATAAACAACTTAGATAATATGTGAAATGCTGGTAATCACAATCGGACCTTACTACAAGCAAACTGTATCTTTCCACTTATCAGATCTTGCAATTTGATGATCTTAAATCCTAAATCTAACCAGATAATAAAGAAATAGCAAAAGACAAGGGTGCAAGGATTGAATAAGATCTAAACTATTCCTAGAATGAACAATGCAAATGATAGATATCTCGAATGGACCAATCTCAAATAACCAGTTCCTGATCGACCCACAATGCAATCTTACAAGAACGGTGCAATCTTCTAAGGTATATAGATTTTCAAATCATAGACATGCATCTACAATCGAACTTAAGCACAATTAAATATTCGGTCCAGGTTGACTTCACCAGCCTACTGCAATCAGATATTTACTGGGAGTATAGACCAGAGATTGCTACAAACATTCCAAATATGAAATCACAAACATCATTCACCAAATTAAAACTAATCTAATTCAGAACATTAACCCTAAATCTTCAAGCAATTTAAAAGATAAAACAACAGGAACCATGCAAGATGGAATAACACAAGAGATTGCACCAGGAAAACCACAATGTCTTCAATTGTATTAATCACCAAAATGCTGCAACAATTCCACTGTTCTGATACAGTATTTGCTTCAAGAAATTGAATACTACTCCTATCAAAAAATACTCTAGCTTTTGCTCTTTTATTTCTAATGTCTTCTAGCTAACCCTTTACAATGAGGCAAGAATGCCCATTTATAGCAAATCTCAAGACATGTTGGCCCAGCCAAACATTTTTACAAAATAATAACAAAACCGCCAAAATAGGTCGGCCAAGGAAGAATCAAACTAAGGCACACATTAAATGCCATTCACCATCAAGGTCGGCCTTGACACAGTCACCAATGAAGTCCGGTCCAATGCATGCCCTATGATAATAGGGAAGCACAAATCTCGAAATAGGCATTAACTGCCACTTCCCTTATCCTTCCTCTGAACCGATGACCTTTGGACCCTCAAGAATATTCCATCCAACACGGTGATAGGTGGCAAAGGTAATACCCTAAGTCGGCATTTAATGGAGTCAATCTCCTCTTTGGACTGTTCAACAGTCTTATTCCAATCTTCCTTGCTGGCCAGATACTTATCCATTACAGCCAAGTAGGTAGCTGCATCATCAAGCTGGTGGCCGGTTACAACACTTTCCGCGTCAGGGGCATAAACTTCATGCCACCACTCCTTCAGCTGTTCCAGACTTAGATATTTCGGGGCTATCTTCCTCCTTCTAGTCATCACCTCAAAGAAGGCAATGCATCCATCATAGATACTAGTGAGATCCCCATCAATTGATTTCTTCAGTTTCAGGATCTTTTTCATGGCCTTCTGCCTAATCTGCAGAGCCTCGAACCATTCCCAAGGTTCATCCAATCTGGAAGAAGGAAGGATTCCATATGCAGCCAATTGTTCCTTACCATGTCCCATGATAATATTGGATTTCTGCAACAAGAGGTCCATATCCTTCTTGTCCTGAGACATCACATGCTCTAATAGCTCCTTGGCCCGGACTGCATCCTTCCCAACAAAAAGGATGTCTTTGATGGTATCATCTCCCTTTGTTTGCACACTCATCAACCAATCTATTATAGCTTGGGTTGAGGCCTTCATCTTCTCAATTCCAGAGATTGTTTCCTTGGGTAAGAAACTGGGGGTGGTAGACGAAGAAGGATGGAGGGATTGCAAGGGTTTCATTATCTCTTCCAAGCATTTCCTTAACCTTTCATTTTCCTTCTTCAACTCCTTCTTGGTCTGGGTCTCCCTCCTCAACCTGCCAACCATCACAGCATTGGAGCCTTCAAACTCCTCTATATCCTGCTCCATGGATGCAGGCCCAAGGTTGATAGTCTGAACATGGTAGTCCTGACCGGTGACTTCTCTTGTTTTGTCTGCAGTAGGGGTGGCAATATGGATAACCCTGTTATTCATTTCATCTCTTTCCACCCTTGAAACCACCTTTGTCGCCTTTCTTTTCTTTCCCTTTCCGATCTTTGACATCATTTCATCCCAATCCAAGGGAGTGTCTTCAACAACCACTTGCTTTTTTCTTGCAAGCTCTTTTCCTAACCAGTCCGGGGCTGCAGGCTCCACCCGGATTTCTTCTGTTTTCGCTTCTTCCAGCTGTTCTGTCATTTTTTCCTCTTCCTCTGCAGCCATTTTGTCTTCCTCATTCTAAGGGAACTGCTCATCTTGATCGCCCTCATCAAAATCCACCTCTGGTTGCACCAGTGATGGGGTTCTCACAGGGATGTTCTCTTCCAGCTCAGGTGATCCGCGACCTTTGTCACTTTCCGGAGAATCCTCATATTGGACCAGTGAAGAAGTATGCCTTTCCTCCTCCTCAACTTCTAGCCCAGCTGCCTCACCAAAAAGTGTCCCTTCCTTGAAGGGCTCTGCTTCTCCGCTAATTTCATGCTCTGTCGAAATTTCCTCTTCATGTATGCTTGGTGGAGGAGAAACAGCCTTGGATGGTTCTGCAGTCGGCGACTTTGGCGGATGATCTGCCTTTGGCACAGCATCCCTTGGAGAGGGAGTCCTGGATCTCCTTATGTAGACTTTGGCTTTGTCCCCTCCTGAGCTCTCCACATCGACAATAGGAGGCTCATCCTTTGATGCCTCTTGACTCCTCTTCTTTGAAGTTCTGGTTGTTTGGGTCTTCTTCGGTGGTGGAGGAACATCCTCCTCTTCTGCTTTTCCCGACTCTTCCTCATCAGAAGACCTACTGATCGTCAGAGTCTTCCATCTTCTCTTTCCTTTCGACTTCCTCTTTGTCTCGGGCTCACTTTCCTTGGGGCCTCTAATCTTTATCTTAAAAGGAGAGCTCTTCGCGGTTTTCCCTTTGGGGTCATCTTCCCCGGATTCCTCTGAAGTAGACATGGGCTTAAGATTGCCCATCAAATTGAAGGTGCAGGTTACCTTCTCATTCTCCAGCTCCCAAATTTTGTGCTTTAACCAAGAATAAGTGTATTTCATAACCGGGGCCATCAGATCTTCCAATTCTGTAACCTCATCCTCATTCCAATTGATATCCCCAACCGGCCTGTCTTTCACAGCTTCATAGGCGTGGTCCTGTACCAAATTTCCATCATCTTCCAACTGATCCGGGATCAACTTGACATTGTATTGTCTGACTACCTGCACAGGGAGCCTGGAGTACCTCTTCTTTCTAGCCTCAAGGTCATCTTTGATATTGACCCAATAGTCTTCTAGATCATCCTTATGCCTATACTCCCTAATGGCCCTCTTCTGTGCTTCTCCAGTTATGTCAAAGTTCATCCTTTTAGAGTGGAAGGAGAAACCATATGCAGCCAGTTCCTCTCCTGCAGTGTGGGCTGATTGGATAGAAGGGCACACTTCTGCTACACCAATCCCAAGAGGGAAGTCCCCACCAAAGCCCGTCTTGTGCTTTTCCCTCTTTACCACAGCATCAAATTCACAAATCTGTCTAACAATCTCTAATAGCACAAGGTGATCGGTAGGATACCGAGGTAACCTATATGGATCAACCGGACATCCATCAATTCTAAGGTAGGTGAAGGTAGGGAATTGGATGAACCAGGCTCCGTAGTTCTTTATCAGCCCTTTGGCTCCATCCGACAACCTCATGTGCTCAGCATTCTATAGCATTCGGGTAATATGCATCGTGAAGGCATCGTTGGCTCTCTGGTAGTCCTTGTGTCCTAGATGCAGCTTCGGGTAAACTTCATAGATTATGTCCTGACCCAACGTCCCTTGTGGATTCAAACCCCTGTATGGGTAGAATCTGGCTAGTACATACACCACATATGAGGACATGGTGAACTTCTTGGTCTCCAAGACATTCCTTAGCTGCTTGTCAATTTCAGAGCTAATAAGCCCGGCCCAGTGATAATTGGTGCCCTGTTCAATCTTGCTAATTACGTGCACCATCCAGTTTTCCAATACTCCAGCAGCCTTCAACTCTGCTACCCTACTTAGGAATGTTATCGCATCATAAATATGTGATTTGAATTTAATTCTATGTAATTGCTTGGGCAACTTAGAGTGATGCGATTTCGGCTTCTCCAACTAGGAGTTAATCATCTGTTGAGCCTTGGCTGGCTCATTCTCATAGTATGTTTTGGCTGTGTCTATGTTTAGAGCACATACAGAAGGTAGATCCGGCATGTCGAAAGCTTGTGCAATAGAAACGGGACTGAAGTTCGCTAGAACTCTTCCATCGGTACTAATCACCCTTTGTGTATCAAAGTCATACTTCCTAGCACACTCAAGAATCAGTTCATAACATTGAATTACCGGAGGGAAGCCTGCCACATGCACCAGTCCGGATTTCATCATTCCTTGCCTCAGGGTTGACAGATCCTTCTCCGCTGTCCTCTGTTTGAACTCTTCATACCTCCAAGCTCCCACATTGGTATCAGATACTTTAGACCATACGGAGGATATCCTGCTCTCAGGAAGCTGGCTCTTCATATCTAGTCTCAATCGTTCTGCCTCAGAAATAGATGACCCCTCGGAGCCACCCTTAGATTTTCCGGTAGCAGCCTTGCTTGGTTCGGCCTGCATTCACAAAAGACACCATTAGTATTCAATTATTAGGCATATTCCTATCCAAAAAGTTAGCACAAATCATATAAATCAATCAAAATCCATCACAACTGCTAATCCTTTGAAGATCCGGAAAAACAACGAAGTCCGGGAAAATATCACAATCCGGGAAAATCCCGTCGGGGCAGAATTTCAGAGAAATCCGACCCAGACGTATTCCTGTCGCCAAGACATGATTAGTCAAACAAATCGTTAATACAACCAAGAATCATTAGATTATCATGAAATTCATGCATTGGTAACAAGAAATAAGCATTTAGTGTTCACTCCATCAATCCTATCTCTGAAAAATCAAATGGGACAAAACCAGACAAGAAAACCGGAAAAATCCGGATGGGGCGGATTTTCGCGAACAGTTCAAAATGTTTCGGGAATTACCCCAGCCCACGGAAAAGACCTAAATCAGGAAAATCCGAGAGCGGAGGAATTCCACGAGGACCTCAGAAACCCGATTTAGGGCGAAACGCGAACCAACAGCCAAATGATCACGGGATCTCCTCTACTTGAGTTCCAATGGTCTCAAAACCGACGGTAATCAACAAAACTCATAATGCAAAGGATTTCAAATTCTCGAAGGCTCTCAAAAGACGAATCCCTATGCCAAAAAAATGATGCCCTAATTTAAATAACCAGACCTCCGCCATTAAAACAAGGGGAACTCCAAGGTTTAAAATATCAATCAACGATTAACCTAAAGCACTCCGAATTCTCACAGGATGGGGGTCAGTGTGATACAAGGAAAAGATTGCTCGACTATAATGAATTTTCTGCTCCAGGCAAAACACCGAAGAAAACCCTAACTTCGCACAATATGGCAGATTTCGCACTAAGGGGGTAAATAATCTAACCCATAACCCCTCAAATGGATGCACCCGTTATTTTAATAGGAAAATACAAGCTCACAGGGCATGGGTAATGTGGTTTCACAAAGAAAACGGATCAAACCCAAATTCTATAAATACGGGATCAAAATCAAGCAAGGGCCGACCCGAAATTATCATCAATCAGCGCAGAAACACTCAATCATCAAGCAAATAAATGAAAGGGGCCAACGACAACCTACCATGGATCAGAGCAGATGAAATTCGAGCTCGAGGAAGAAACCACGAAACAAGCGCGTCCTTAGCAATGAAAATTTTAACCAGCAGGGCTCCAATCAATTCGCACGCAAACAATCCAAATCAATCTTCAAAGCACAAAGGAGAATTTCTAATCGCCCGAGCAAAAGCAAGTGAGTAGTGAAGTCAGAATGATGTTAAAAATGCCCTAAATCCGCCCATATACTCGTCTCAGCAAAGGTACCTCGGCATTAATAAGCGACAAGACACTTCTGACAAATCCGAAAACCCGAGCCCAAAACGGAATTTTGAAAAATCCCAGAATACGCGAAAATCCGAATGGACAGAAATTTCGCGGAAATGCAGAAACCGGGGAAATGGCGAAGATCAGGATTTTGGCAAAGTCTGGAAAAATCTGCCAGGACCGAAAAATTCTGGATCCAGGCAGAAACCCGGAATTGGAGAATCTAGCCAGGAATAGATAGAGAACCAGGGCCCAGGAAAATCCGCTAGGGCTAGAAAATCCCAGATCCAGGTGAAAACCCGGATTTGGCTTAAAACTTAATTTCAATCAATTCCAGCCTCAAGGCAAGGTCAAAGCTAGCAAAACCAATATGTCAAGACCCCAAAATGATAAATCCAATGAAACCAAAGGTCAAAAGACATCCGAAAAGAGGGTCCCTACTCCAAGTGGGGCGTGTGTGCAAAAACTGCACAACAAATGGCGACTCTGCTGGGGAGATGCTCCCGAGCATTTCGATGACAAATTGGAGTCAAGAACCCAGAACTCATGGTTTCAACTCATATATCCAGCCACCAACCCCTATGATTAAACCAAGAAGCTCCCAGTCATTCAAAGTTTCCTATACCAGGGTCAAATTGTGTGCACATGCATTCATTATCTACCCTTAGTTGCACCAGGAATCAAACTTAGTATGAACAAGCTACGTAAAGATTCATACTCTAAAAGTAACCTGGATAGAGCCTCGCTGCCAGTCAGGCGTCCATAGCCCCGATGAGGTTATCACTGTGATCCTCCTGAACATAGCTCTACTGCCAGCCAAGCGTCTATAGCCCCGGTAGAGATATTCAAATCCCCCTGATAAGTTGAATTCAAACCTGTTGGTTTCAATATTTTCTTCTCTCTTTTTTTTTTTTCTTTTGCTGATATTTCTTTTCTTTTCACACATTTCATTCAACTTGTAAATAGTGAAGTCCACACTCAGGGCTGAGAACCACAGTGGCACTAAAGCAGAAAAGGATTTTTCACCTGTTCAGACCTTATAAGGACCTTCTGCAACTTCAGGTATATTAATAGTTAAAATTATAAGACCCTAATATATTCCTGTTTTAACTGACTAGAAAACCTTTCGCCCCAGCATAATGATAAGTGACATTGGATAGAGAGTTCGTACCATGGTGTCCTGGAAGGATGATTAGAGTTTGTAAGAGAAATACCAAGAACATCAGACCTACTTTGTCATCATTGCCATACAGATGCACCCAAGATCCCAAAAAGAGACAGAACCCAGAGCGAGAGCAACGCAAGCGAAAACAAACAAACCAAAGCAAACCTACTCTAACCAAAGCAAAACAAACAGACCAAAAGGGAAACCTATTCTAACCAAACAAAACAACAGAAAGCAACCTAAACTAACTATTTACAAAGCAGGGAGCTGCGAACAGCTCAAGACTGGAAATAATGTTTCAAATACTGCCCATTGACAGGCAGTGGGATATCCTCTCCCGTGAGAGTCTTCAGACGGAAGACATTATCTCCAAGTATTTCAACAATCTGATATGGGCCAAGCCACAACTTGTCAAATTTCCCATGGTTTCCTTTCTGATCATGAGGTTTATCCCAATATAGGACAAGGTCAGAAATCCTAAAGGCTTTGACTTTAGCTCTCCTGTCAAACCATCTCTTAACTACCCCCTGATGTTTGGCAAAATTCTCAAGGGCATTGTCGCGTTTCTCTTCAAGGTGCAGCAGTTCTGTTAACCTAGCCTCCCTTCTGTCCCTTTCATCATAAAACTGATTTATGAATTGTAAAGTTGGGATCTTGAGTTGGATAGGGAATACTGGCTCCAGACCATATACTAAGTGATAAGGAGATGTTCCAATGGATGACTTAAGTCTGGTACGATCTGCCCAAAGGGCAAACCGGAGCTGGGTGTGCTAGTCTTTTTGGTTTCTCTCTAACAACTTACGGATGACAGTCAACAAGTTCTTATTAGATGATTTTGCTAAACCATTGCCCTGAGGGTAATAATTAGATGCAAACTTCACAATAATGCCATGATCAAAGGCCCAATTCAAAAATTTCAAAGATGCAAAGGCAGGACCATTATCACAAACAATAGCAATAGGGCATCCAAAACGATTAAGAATAGCCGACTCTAAGAAATCAATCACTACCTCAGATGTACATTGCCTACAAGCAAAAGCTTCAATCCACCTTGTAAAGTAATCAGTGATAGTGAGAATGTACCTGTGTCCCGCAGAAGATGGGGGGTTGATGGGGCCTATGAAGTCCATACCCCACTGAGCAAAAGGTCTTACCTCAGTAACCGGTTGGAGTGGAAGTGCTGCACACCTTTCTCTTGTTGCTGCGATCTGGCAAGTGTGACAGGTCCGCACATGTTGATGAACATCCTTGAACAGCGTGGGCTAGTAGTAACCTACCCTCAAAATCTGATTTGCAGTGGCGATTGCAGAACCATGACTAGTGCCATATTTCTCATGAAATTCAGTCATCACTCGATCAACTTCCTGTTTCCCAAGACACCTCAAATAAATGCCTTCATGATTTCTTTTATATAGAACAACTCCTTTCAACATGAAACCGTCACTTTTCAATCGTAAAGCTCTCCTCTGAACTGCACTGAGATGACCTGGAGGTCGTTGATTCAGCAGATAATACACCAGGTCATCATACCAACCATCTGGGGAAACCTCTTCAATATTATAATTTTGAACAGACAATTTAGGGCCTATTTCTACCATAGTCTGAGTGAGTCCTTGTCCTCTCACCAGCTTCATGGGCTGGATCTCGATATCATACTCTTACAGCATGGTCACCCATTTAGCTCTACGCTCACCTAATTCATTCTGCATCAGGAGTAACTTAACTGTAGAATCAGGGACAATTGCATATACCTTATTTCTGAGGATATAATGCCTGAATTTCTTTACTACTCTGACCAGGGCATACGCCTGCTTTTCCACACTTGGATATTTCAATTCAGCATCTTTCAATGGTGCACTCATAAAAGCAATAGGATTCTCATTTCCCTCATCAGACTTTTGAGTAAGCATTCCAGCACACGAGTGGTCTGAAGCAAATGAATAGATATAAAAGGGTTTGTTGTAATTAGGACTTACCAACACTGGAGCATCAGCAATGGCTCTTTTGATCTCTGCAAAGGCTTCCTTTGCTTCTGTAGTCCATTCGATCTTGGCATCTTGTTTCAACATTGTATTCAATGGCTTAACAATTTCAGCAAATCCAGTGATGAATTTTCTGACAAAGTTAATCTTACCAAAGAAAGACTTCATTTCATTTTTGCTAGCAGGTGGCTGAATCTTCAAGATGGCCTCCACTCTTTCCGGATCAATAGCAATTCTCTTTTCTGATATGACATGTCCCAGTAGCTTTCCTTCTGTTACTCCGAAGATGCACTTTTTAGGATTCAAGGATATGCCAAATCTCTACACCTTTGGAATACTTTGTGCAGATCTGAGATGTGATCCCTTCCGTTCTTCAAAAAAATAGTCAGATCATCCATATAAATGATGATGCATTTGCCTATGATATCCTTAAAGGCAATATCCATAACTCTCTGAAATGTGTCCCCTGCATTGATGAGTCCAAATGGCATCCTCCTGTAGGCAAAGGTACCCCACTTAGTTGTGAAAGCAGTCTTATGTCTGTCCTCATACTGGACCATCACTTGATTGTATTCGGAATAACCATCCAGAAATGACATCATCTGAGATCCATTAACCACTTGAAGTACTTCATCCAATGAAGGGACTAGATAGTTGTCATTTTCTGATGATCTGTTCAAATTTCTGAAATCAACACAGAGCCTAATTTCTCCATTCTTTTTTCTTACTAGAACCAGGTTTGCTACCCATGTTGAATGCCTAACAAGAAATATAATCCTGGCAGATAGCAACTTCTGAACTTCTTTCTGTATGACTAGTTCCAACAATGCGTTGATAGGTCTCTGTCTCTGTCTGAAAGGCTTGGCATCTGGCTTCAAGGGTTTAGTATGAGTTATGATTGATGTATCATAGGTCTTCAAGTCTTCATAACTCCAAGCTACAATATCTGAAAAGCTATGGAGTGCTCCAATTATTCCTTGTCTTTCTTCAGGAGTGCATACTTTGCCAATGAAAATGTTCTTGGCATTATCTTCAGTTCCCATATTGTAAGTATCACACTGTCCACTGATGGATTCTTTCTTGGACTTTTGTTCTTGATCATTAATCTTATCCATATCAAAAATGCGTTCCAACTATACCATCCCCCTGGGAATAGTGTTTGATTTTAGATTTAGCACACCTTCTAGATCCAATTCTGCTTCCAGAGGCTCTGTTTCCTTGATGATTTGGGAGGCAAAAACATCTGTATTTGTGATAAAATCCAAAATATGCTTATCATCCTCAAACACCTGGAAGTTAGTCACATTGTCTGGAACTGATGGCACAGGAGTTAATTCTACAGTGAATTTCTTCAATCCTGACAGAGACAAAGGCTGCAGAGTACTTGCTGCTTGAGCCAGAGAATCAGCAGTTTGATTCTTCTTCTGTGGGATCAGTTGGATATTAAAAGTGTCAAATCCCTCAATGAGGTCCCACATTATATGTCTATAATTGGTCATTCTCCTATCATGGCATGAATATTGCTTCCTTACTTGCTTAACTACTAACTCAGAATCACCAAAAACTTGCAGAATCTTAACCTTCTTCTTAAGTGCCATAAGGAGTCCATGAATTAATGCTTCATACTTCGCTACATTATTTGTGCAATGGAATTGGAGCCTATGGGCTGCAAAGAAATTCTTACCTTTTGAACTAATCAGTTCAAACCCTGCCCCAACTCCATGTTTGGATTTGGATCCATCAAATTTGAGAGTCCAGCACTCAGCAGTGGTAGTCTTCTTTATTACATCCTTTGGCTCAATATTGCTATGTGATTCTTTAGGCAATATAGGCCTCTTGCTTTCACACTCTTCCTGAGGATTATGCTCGTCTGTCTTAACTACCTAAGTTGGACTCATGCATCTCTGTACTTGTTCCACTGCTGTTTGGCATAAACAACACTCCAACTCCGAATGGGAAGCATTATGAACTCTACACCAATTAGGTAAGAGTAATTCCTCAAAGCTTGTCCTTTTCCCTAGATGGGTTTGATTCTCCATACACTGCTTGATGAATTCCTGGAAACTATCCAATAGACTGATATGATTATCTTCAGGTTCCTTTTCTTCCTGAACTGACTCTGTCAAAATAGTAACAGGGCTGAATCCCGTTTCTGCATCAATAGGCATTGTTGCAGCATCAATATCTCCTCTGAGTTTGATTCCTCATACTGAGTCGATAGCATGTAATTTCCCATACTGACTTCTAATATCAGAACTTCTGCTGAAGTCTTTTGGTATTCTGTGATCATGTATTTCATTCTTGGTTCTCTCTCAATTCTGATTTGATTGGGCACTCCCTTCCAGGGAAGCCACATATGAGAATGATCAGTGGACACATATCCATTCAAAGCTTTGGTAAAATCTCTTCCTAGAATCAAACCATATGCATCAGGAATATCAGCTACCTGAATAATGATAACCTGCTGAATCCTTGGATCAGAGGCTATCTGCATTTGGATCATGTTTAACTCTCCCACCACATTTACTTCAGTTCTATCTAACTGAGTCACTTTCTTCTGAGAATCAGCAGGTGTAATTCCTAGAGCTCTACAAACTCCAAAGGGCATCACATTGGTGGAAGCACCAGAATCTAATAAACAATTATGCAGATTCTTACCGAATATGCGCATAGAAATCAGAAATGGTGGAGTTTCTGTCTTTCCTTGAAACAAAGTAGGCTGAGTATCTACTTGAGCCACTTGAGTCTTATCCTTTTCTTTTCCTTTGTCTCTAGGGGGAAGGTTAGTCTGATTTTGTGTCTTCTGAGGCTGAGAACTAGAAATCTTGCTGATATCTTCACCAGAAGGCTTATCCAAAGACACTGAACGTGCATCATAAGTACCCAAAACTGCCTTCCTAATTGCAGGGAATCTTAATAATTTAAATGCTGAAAGATTTACCTTTAATTTCTTGAACTCCTCAGCAACATAAGAAGCCATTTGCTCCTCGCTCATATTGGTTGATACTTCCCTGAGAGGTTCCTCCACTTTGTCTTTACACACTTGAACAACCTTTTCCCTCTGTGGGTCAATTTGAGCTTGTCTTTCTTTAGAAAGGTATTGTCTGGAAATAGGTGGATAGGATGGATTATTGCTAGCATGAGGATCTGGGGGAGTACTGAAGTTGTTAGGAGGAATGGAAGTAGTGAAAGGACCTCCAGCTTGTGGGCGCCTATGAGGCATATCCCTCAAACCCTGCCTCTGGAACATCTGTACTTCTTCAATATAGGCTTCCTCCTGATCAAGAGGGCCATTATCATTCATTGTTTCTTCATTGAATAGCTGAGCCACTTCATCTCCATTGCAGACTTGATCTGTTTTGTCTTCATGGGAGTCAGATTCTTCCTCTGGGATATTCTCTTCATTTGCTGGGAAGGGAGCATGATTTAATACTAGCATAGGAGAATCATAAGGGCTTGAGGGAACAATCTCCTGCCCATTCACATTATTCTCCACCTCATACTGGAAAATAGAGGCAGCAGTTTGGAACTCTGGACATTCTAACTCTGAATGCTGACTTGTCTTATGGAGCCTACACCATCCTGACAGGGCTGCTTTAGCCAAATATACTCCACTGGGAGGCTTGTCTTGACTGACTGGCTGGTTTGTTGATTGGTTGACGGGTTGATCCAAGGGAGTAGGAACTCCTCCATTGTTAGGTCCCGTATTCCACATTCTATTTTGTCCCTGCGATGGCCTCTTATCAAATCCTGATCCACTACCTTGACTTTTATCAAAATTCTGTCTCCTTTCATTATTGAACCCTCTATCATTGTTGTAACCCCTATCCTGATTGTATCCCCTGTCATTATAGGATCCTCTCTCATTACGTTGTCCCCTATCAAAATTCTGGCCTTGTGAAAACTCTCTGTTCGAATTGGACTGCATGCTTTTCTGAGTAGCTTGTAACTGACTATTTTGATTCCTGAGGTAAGTCACCTCTAGGTTTAGCTTCTTTATCTGCTCAGCCATTTCATCAATCCTTTCTTTATTCGAGTCTACAAAAGGGGGCCGGCTTGGGTTACTCTGAGGAGGGACAGACATTGTAGCAGATCCCATAGACTGATGTAATACTTCAGAATTTTGTAGATAAGCAGGGAAACTATTTGGCTATGGCTGATACATGGGCTGGTTAACCTGCTGTTGTGGGAAGTTCGTCATAGGGGAGACTTGGCTCATGGGATGACCAGGGTGTGACACCATAGATAATTGAGGAACTGGGTTCATGATTGGAGTATGATTGGTAAGTGCCTGATTTACTGCTTGAACCTAGCCAGGATGCACAACTGGTCCTAAAGAAGGCAGCGGTCCAGTCAAGTGTTGTCTCAAATCTGTACTAAGCTTGACAGCCTCTGTATAAGCATTAGTTAGGGTTCCTAGAGGATTGGGTCTCCATTTCAGAAAGGTTGTTGTTAGACTATCCAGAGCTTCATAATAGACTCCCAGGGCTGTATCATCATCTAAAACATATGGGTCTTGCAATCTAGTGTATGCACGGTGAAACCTACTATTGAAACTGGATATTGGCTCATTGACCTCTCTCTTGACTTTGATGAATTGCAGGTATAACTCGTTGGCGCTAATGGGTATTCAGAACTTCTGTAAAAAGGCAGTTTCAAGATCATTCCAATTAAGAATTGAACCAGCAGAGAGATGGTTGTACCAATAAAAGGCTTCTTCTCCTAGTGAGTAAGGAAACAAGTTACAGGTGACATCCTCATGGACAATCCCTCTGTCTTTGAGACAGGTTTGGAAAATCCTCACATGTTCTTCTGCAGTCCTATTTGGGTCATTGGCATGGAATTTTGAACAGAAATGCTCAGGGTTTTTGGGCATTACATTGTAGGCTTGGAAGAATAGGGGCGATGGATTATTAGCAAGGAAAGCCATTGGTAGAAGTGGGGGAGGTGGTTGTGGTTAGTTAAAGACAGGCTGAGGTTGCTGAATGGGAATTGCTTCAGGGATGGGTATGGCTTCAACCTCTGGATGTGAAGATCTGGATGATGCAGGTGAAGGGATGGGTGATGATGATTCTCCCCTTTCTTGAGTCCTTCTTGACCTAGTGGGGAACTGTAGCTCCTCTAAATCTTCCTCTCCTGTGGTAGATCTGGTATTTCTCCTAAATCTCTCTGGAGATATGGCATTCAAGAAACGATCCAGTGTGCTCATTCAGGCCCTCCTTCTAGCGCCAATCTGTTGATGGTGTTTTCTGCACAGCAACAACTCAGACAGAATGCAATATTCTATCTCTCTTGAAAGGTGATTTTCAACTATAAATCGCTAAAAATCACCCCAAGGTCTCTCGGGTGTTAGTTCATAACAATGCATAAACAACTCAGATAATATGTGAAATGCTAGTAATCACAATCAGACCTTACTACAAGCAAACTGTATCTTTCCACTTATCAGATCTTGCAATTTGATGATCTTAAATCCTAAATCTAACCGAATAATAAAGAAATAGCAAAAGACAAGGGTGTAAGGATTGAATAAGATCTAAACTATTCCTAGAATGAACAATGCAAATGACAGATATCTGGAATGGACCAATCTCAAATAACCAGTTCCTGATCGACCCACAATGCAATCTTACAAGAACGGTGCAATCTTCTAAGGTATATAGATTTTCAAATCATAGACATGCATCTACAATTGAACTTAAGCACAAATAAATATTCGGTCCAGGTTGACTTCACCAGCCTACTACAATCAGATAGTTACTGGGAGTATAGACTAGAGATTGCTACAAACATTCCAAATATGAAATCACAAACATCATTCACCAAATTAAAACTAATCTAATTTTGAACATTAACCTTAAATCTTCAAGCAATTTAAAAGATAAAACAACAGGAACCATGCAAGATGGAATAACACAAGAGATTGCACCAGGAAAACCACAATGTTTTCAATTGTATTAATCACCAAAATGCTGCAACAATTCCACTGTTCTGATACAGTATTTGCTTTAAGAAATTGAATACTACTCCTATCAAAAAATACTCTAGCTTTTGCTCTTTTATTTCTAATGTCTTCTAGCTAACCCTTTACAATGAGGCAAGAATGCCCATTTATAGCAAATCTCAAGACATGTCGGCCCAGCCAAACATTTTTACAAAATAATAACAAAACCGCCAAAATAGGTCGGCCAAGGAAGAATCAAACTAAGGCACACATTAAATGCCATTCACCATCAAGGTCGGCCTTGACACAGTCCCCAATGAAGTCCGGTCCAATGCATGCCCTATGATAATAAGGAAGCACAAATCTCGAAATAGGCATTAACTGCCACTTCCCTTATCCTTCCTCTAAACCGATGACCCTTGGACCCTCAAGAATATTCCATCCAACGCGGTGACAGGTGGCAAAGGTAATACCCTAAGTCAGCATTTAATGGAGTCAATCTCCTCTTTGGACTGTTCAACAGTCTTATTCCAATCTTCCTTGCTAGCCAGATACTTATCCATTACAGCCAAGTAGGTAGCTGCATCATCAAGCTGGTGGCCGGTTACAACACTTTCCGCATCAGGGGCATAAACTTCATGCCACCACTCCTTCAGCTGTTCTAGACTTAGATATTTCGGGGCTATCTTCCTCCTTCTAGTCATCACCTCAAAGAAGGCAATGCATCCATCATAGATACTAGTGAGATCCCCATCAATTGATTTCTTCAGTTTCAGGATCTTTTTTATGGCCTTCTGCCTAATCTGTAGAGCCTCGAACCATTCCCAAGGTTCATCCAATCTGGAAGAAGGAAGGATTCCATATGCAGCCAGTTGTTCCTTACCATGTCTCATGATAATCTTGGATTTCTGCAACAAGAGGTCCATATCCTCCTTGTCCTAAGACAACACATGCTCTAATAGCTCCTTGGCCCAGACTGCATCCTTCCCAACAGAAAGGATGTCTTTGATGGTATCATCTCCCTTTGTTTGCACACTCATCAGCCAATCTATTACAGCTTGGGCTGAGGCCTTCATCTTCTCAATTCCGAAAATTGTTTCCTTGGGTAAGAAACCAGGGGTGGCAGACGAAGAAGGATGGAGGGATTGCAAGGGTTTCATTATCTCTTCCAAGCATTTCCTTAACCTTTCATTTTCCTTCTTCAACTCCTGCTTGGTCTGGGTCTCCCTCCTCAACCTGCCAACCATCACAGCACTGGAGCCTTCAAACTCCTCTATATCTTGCTCCATGGATTCAGGCCCAAGGTTGATAGTCTGAACATGGTAGTCCTGACCGGTGACTTCTTCTCTTGTTTTGTCTGCAGCAGGGGTGGCAATATGGATAACCCTGTTATTCGTTTCATCTCTTTCCACCCTTGAAACCATCTTTACCGCCTTACTTTTCTTTCCCTTTCCGATCTTTGACAGCATTTCATCCCAATCCAAGTGAGTGTCTTCAACAACCACTTGCTTTTTTCTTGCAAGCTCTTTTCCTAACCAGTCCGGGGCTGCAGGCTCCACCCGGATTTCTTTTGTTTTTGCTTCTTCCGGCTGTTCTGTCATTTTTTCCTCTTCCTCTGCAGCCATTTTGTCTTCCTCATTCTCAGGGAACTGCTCACCTTGATCGCCCTCATCAAAATCCACCTCTGGCTGCACCGGTGATGGGGTTCTCACAGGGATGTTCTCTTCCGGCTAAGGTGATCCGCGGCCTTTGTCACTTTCCGGAGAATCCTCATATTGGACCAGTGAAGAAGTATGCCTTTCCTCCTTCTCAACTTCCAGCCCAGCTGCCTCACCAAAAAGTGTCCCTTCCTTGAAGGGCTCTGCTTCTTTGCTAATTTCATGCTCTGCTAGAATTTCCTCTTCATGTATGCTTGGTGGAGGAGAAACAGCCTTGGATAGTTCTGCAGTCGGCGACTTTGGCGGAGGATCCACCTTCAGCACAGTGTCCCTTGGAGAGGGAGTCCTGGATCTCCTTGTGTAGACTTTGGCTTTGTCCCCTCCTGAGCTCTCCACATCGACAATAGGAGGCTCATCCTTTGATGCCTCTTGACTCCTCTTCTTCGAAGTTCTGGTTGTTCGGGTCTTCTTCGGTGGTGGAGGAACATCCTCCTCTTCTGCTTTTCCTGACTCTTCCTCATCAAAAGACCTACTGATCGTCAGAGTCTTCCATCTTCTCTTTCCTTTTGGCTTCCTCTTTGTCTCGGGCTCACTTTCCTTGGGGCCTCTAATCTTTATCTTAAAAGGAGAGCTCTTCGCGGTTTTCCCTTGGGGTCATCTTCCCCGGATTCCTCTGAAGTAGACATGGGGTTAAGATTGCCTATCAAATTGAAGGTGCAGGTTACCTTCTCATTCTCCAGCTCCCAAACTTTGTGCTTTAACCAAGAATAAGTGTATTTCATAACTGGGGCCATCAGATCTTCCAATTCTGTAACCTCATCCTCATTCCAATTGATATCCCCAACCGGCCTGTCTTTCACAGCTTCATAGGCGTGGTCCTGTACCAAATTTCCATCATCTTCCAACTGATCCGGGATCAACTTGACATTGTATTGTCTGACTACCTGCACAGGGAGCCTAGAGTACCTCTTCTTTCTGGCCTCAAGGTCATCTTTGATATTGACCCAATAGTCTTCTAGATCATCCTTATGCCTATACTCCCTAGTGGCCCTCTTCTGTGCTTCTCCAGTTATGTCAAAGTTCATCCTTTTAGAGTGGAAGGAGAAACCATATGCTGCCAGTTCCTCTCCTGCAGTGTGGGCTGATTGGATAGAAGGGCACACTTCTGCTACACCAATCCCAAGAGGGAAGTCCCCACCAAAGCCCGTCTTGTGCTTTTCCCTCTTTACCACAGCATCAAATTCACAAATCTGTCTAACAATCTCTAATAGCACAAGGTGATCGGTAGGATACCGAGGTAACCTATATGGAGCAACCGGACATCCATCAATTCTAAGGTAGGTGAAGGTAGGGAATTGGATGAACCAGGCTCCGTAGTTCTTTATCAGCCCTTTGGCTCCATCCGACAACCTCATGTGCTCAGCATTCTACAACATTCGGGTAATATGCATCGTGAAGGCATCCTTGGCTCTCCGGTAGTCCTTGTGTCCTAGATGCAGCTCCGGGTAAACTTCATAGATTATGTCCTGACCCAACGTCCCTTGTGGATTCAAACCCCTGTATGGGTAGAATCTGGCTAGTACATACACCACATATGAGGACATGGTGAACTTCTTGGTCTCCAAGACATTCCTTAGCTGCTTGTCAATTTCAGAGCTAATAAGCCCGGCCCAGTGATAATTGGTGCCCTGTTCAATCTTGCTAATTACGTGCACCATCCAGTTTTCCAATACTTCAGCAGCCTTCAACCCTGCTACCCTACTTAGGAATGTTATCGCATCATAAATATGTGATTTGAATTTAATTCTATGTAATTGCTTGGGCAGCTTAGAGTGATGCGATTTCGGCTTCTCCAACCAGGAGTTAATCATCTGTTGAGCCTTGGCTGGCTCATTCTCATAGTATGTTTTGGCTGTGTCTATGTTTAGAGCACATATAGAAGGTAGATCCGGCATGTCGAAAGCTTGTGCAATAGAAATAGGACTGAAGTTCGCTAGAACTCTTCCATCGGTACTAATCACCCTTTGTGTATCAAAGTCATACTGCTTGGCGCACTCAAGAATCAGTTCATAACATTGAATTGCCGGAGGGAAGCCTGCCACATGCACCAGTCTGGATTTCATCATTCCTTGCCTCAGGGCTGACAGATCCTTCTCTCTTGTCCTCTGTTTAAACTCTTCATACCTCCAAGCTCCCACATTGGTATCGGATACTTTAGACCATACGGAGGATATCCTGCTCTCAGGAAGCTGGCTCTTCATATCTAGTCTCAATCGTTCTGCCTCAGAAATAGATGACCCCTCGGAGCCACCCTTAGATTTTTCGGTAGTAGCCTTGCTTGGTTCGGCCTACATTCACAAAAGACACCATTAGTATTCAATTATTAGGCATATTCCTATCCAAAAAGTTAGCACAAATCATATAAATCAATCAAAATCCATCACAACTGCTAATCCTTTGAAGATCCGGAAGAACAACGAAGTCCAAGAAAATATCACAATCCGAGAAAATCCCGTCGGGGCAGAATTTCAGAGAAATCCGACCCAGACGTATTCCTGTCGCCAAGACATGATTAGTCAAACAAATCGTTAATACAACCAAGAATCATTAGATTATCATGAAATTCATGCATTGGTAACAAGAAATAAGCATTTAGTGTTCACTCCATCAATCCTATCTCTGAAAAATCAAACGGGACAAAGCCAGACAAGAAAATCAGAAAAATCCGGATGGGGCGGATTTTTGCGGACAGTTCAAAATGTTTCGGGAATTACCCCAGCCCGCGGAAAAGACCTAAATCGGGAAAATCCGAGAGCGGAGGAATTCCGTGAGGACCTCGGAAACCCGATTTAGGGCGAAACGCGAACCAACAGCCAAATGATCACGAGATCTCCTCTACTTGAGTTCCAATGGTCTCAAAACTGACGGTAATCAACAAAACTCAGAATGCAAAGGATTTCAAATTCTCGAAGGCTCTCAAAAGACGAATCCCTACGCCAAAAAAATGATGCCCTAATTTAAATAACCAAACCTTCGCCATTAAAACAAGGGGAACTCCAAGGTTTAAAATATCAATCAACGATTAACCTAAAGCACTCTGAATTCTCACAGGACGGGGGTCAGCGTGATACAAGGAGAAGATCGCTCGACTATAATGAATTTTCTGCTCCAGGCAAAACACCGAAGAAAACCCTAACTTCGCACAATATGGCAGATTTCGCACTAAGGGGGTAAATAATCTAACCCATAACCCCTCAAACGGATGCACCCGTTATTTTAATAGGCAAATACAAGCTCACAAGGCATGGGTAATGTGGTTTCACAAAGAAAATAGATCAAACCCAAATTCTATAAATACGGGATCAAAATCAAGCAAGGGCTGACCCGAAATTATCATCAATCAGCGCAAAAACACTCAATCATCAAGCAAATAAATGAAAGGGGCCAACGACAACCTACCATGGATCAGAGTGGATGAAATTCGAGCTCGAGGAAGAAACCACGAAACAAGCGCGTCCTTAGCAATGAAAATTTTAACCAGCAGGGCTCCAATCAATTCGCATGCAAACAATCCAAATCAATCTTCAAAGCACAAAGGAGAATTTCTAATCGCCCGAGCAAAAGCAAGTGAGTAGTGAAGTCGGAATGATGTTAAAAATGCCCTAAATCCGCCCATATACTTGTCTCAGCAAAGGTACCTCGGCATTAATGAGCGACAAGACACTTCTGACAAATCCGGAAACCCGAGCCCAAAACGGAATTTTGGAAAATCCCAGAATACGCGAAAATCCGAATGGACAGAAATTTCACGGAAATGCAGAAACCGGGAAAATGGCGAAGATCGGGATTTTGGCAAAGTCCGGGAAAATCCTCCAGGACCGGAAAATTCTGGATCCAGGCAGAAACCCAGAATCGGAGAATCCAGCCAGGAACAGACAGAGAACCAGGGCCCGGGAAAATCCGCTAGGGCTGGAAAATCCCAGATCCAGGTGAAAACCCGGATTTGGCTTAAAACTTAATTTCAATCAATTCCAGCCTCAAGGCAAGGTCAAAGCTAGCAAGACCAATATGTCAAGACCCCAAAATGACAAATCTAATGAAACCAAAGGTCAAAAGACATCCGAAAAGAGGGTCCCTACTCCAAGTGGGGCGTGTGTGCAAAAACTGCACAACATGACTCCCCAAGTTAGCCCTAGAATCCACATGGGAAATTGTGAAAAGTTCTTGGAAATGAGAAGATGGGATCCACCAACATGATGTCACCACATAGACATGTGGCACTCACACATAATTCCACGCGGAATCCATGTAAATTGATGTGGACCAAAGTGGAACTGTCATGCAGGAGTGAGATTCCATGCAAACAAGGTGGAGTAGATGTTAGCATTAGATTAAGTAGAGAGCACACAAAGGGTGATCAGATGGTCAATGCAAAAGGGGGTCATATCCAAGGGTCTAGTACAACATGGGTGAAATGAAGTTGCAAGAATGAAAGTCACATTTCATGCACTACCAATGTGGTGGTGACATGCGGTGAGGCACGAGGAAGGTGGTAGCAAAAGTGATGCTCACAAGGGAACCAAGGGCTCAAGCAGGTGGATAGCCAAAGTGGAAGCAACTAGCGATGAAACACACAATGGATCAAGGACCTAGCAAAGGGGGCTAGCAAGTAGAACATGAGCCAAGTGATGAAGACAACCAAGTAGGGTAGTAAATCTAGAGTTATAAAATTAGCATAGATGCCTTAAGTTATGTGGTGACTTGCCATCAAAAAATAGACAATAAAAAAAAGTGGATAGGAAGTAAAGCGCAAGCGAACAATATGAAATCCGATGTGATTTAGGATCTAAATTTTTGAAATGCAAAGGTATAGCATTAGCTAGTGCATTATGGTTTATGATCAATCCATCATAGCCACCACTTGGAGCTCAAGCAAGAGACATCAAGCCACTAGTATAGGCATGGAAAGAGTCTTTTGGGCACACAAACACACCACAATGGCACAATATATCAACAACAAAAGCAATCAAGGCCAATTTCATGATGTTAGGGGAGAGGATCTAGTTGGGTACGTTCCAATAGTTATAGCATTTTTTGATTTAATGTCCAATATTTTTAATATTATAGCACTAGTAGTTGTGACTTTAAAGTTATTAGTGTTGATCATGAGTACTCATAACAAAATGAAATGTATTCCTTAGATCTAAAAAGCAACAAAACATGTGATGCCACATTAGCACACCAATAAAACATGACTTAGTGCACAACTATCAGCCTCTTTTTGGGGGCCATTTGGATACCTCAACAAGAACCATGTTGATGTGGCATCATATTTTATGACGTGGACATGAAACCTTGGTTATTTTATTGTAAGGGACTTGCCAAGTAAGTTGTGAAAAATTGGGAGTGATTTGAAATTGCCACATAGGATTTTGAGAGGCATGGATTTAGGGTGCTCAACTATTGGGTTAGATAGCCTCTATTTTATTGGCCAATATTTACGTATCATGACATAGGTACTTGCAAGGACTCACAAACCAAAATATGACACAAATAACAAGAAGAAAAAATTTAGATCATTATCGTGACACCAAATTCCAACTCCCAACTCCAACCCAATTTTGAAACCCTAAAATGAAGCATCTAAGGCTAGTTGTCCACATAAGGCTACCAAGCATGAAGGAAGACAATATGCCAAAATAAGGCAGGTGACAACAAAATCCATAGTAAGTTTGGAAACTAATTTTTGACAATTTTTTTTTTTAAATAGCTGCAATAATTCAAAGCCACACTTTCCCTCCTAAATTCCTATATAATATTTCTTCATTTAAATTATTTTAACATGTTTCAAGATGTTAAATAAATTGCAAAACCCAATAATAGGGTTTATGATCAACAGTGATATTCAAGCTTCCCACCAAAAGATAAACAACTTACTCTAAATTTCAATGTCGAATTCCAACCTTTGAGAGAGGCTCCAAATTGCCCTATGATAATCCTGCACATAGAAGAAAAGTATCAATTTTCCAAGAAAAAAAAAAGAAGGTTGGTTTATTTTTGTTGCCCATGGTGTCTACAAACCATTAAATGAATTTACCGAATTTTAATTTTTCTTGCAATCGGTTCAATAATCATATAAAATATAAACAATATTAAGGCATGTTGATTACTTCTCTCTAATTTGGTGGGAAAAAATGATTCCCAAGCATTTCAAATGAATCTGGAAGCAAAAATGGATAAGCAACAATGTAGTTACATGGAAACCAAGTTTATATAAGTAGTTGATGAAATGCAAGTCCAAATTTTAAGAATAAAATCAAATATGCATAAGAGATCCAAAACTTCAGAAGTAAACTAGTAAATGATTGCCATATGGATGCTCTGAAATCTTGTGGACATGAAAATAATTGTAATCAAAATTTATTATTTGAAAAAAGGTTAATTAAGAATTAAATTTATGTATCTTTTTAAAGGGAGGATTTTAGATCAGATCATTTTGTTTTGATTAAGATAAAGCGGGGAAGGCCCGTATTCAATATAGAGCAATCATCAAGGCAAGCAAGAAAATATCACTAGAGGTGAGACTAAAGAACCGAACTAAGACCAACAATGCTTTTGATCGGGGCAAGGAATCAAAGAGAAACGAGAAACGAGAAACAAGGGTCTCAACCCTATACAAAAAACTTATCCAATAAGTTACGAGATGAGAAATGGAAGAGGTAGAGGAGGAACCTTTACACTTTGATACAATGCAAGGGTCTCTACCCTATACAACAGACTTATCCAATAAGTCACGAGAATGAGAAATGGAAAAGGTAAAGGAGGAACCTTTACACTTTGGGACAACGGTCCAAGCAATACTATTGTCCGGACCCCCACTACAAGGGGGGACAAGGGACTCCGCCTACAAATCATTTTGTTATCTGATATAGAAATAGGAGTATTATATTTTTATATTAAAAAATAAATAAGTAAAATTATTTTATAGACTTTAATCATGCGTTCTCATTCCGTTCTTTAAGTGTGTTTTCATATTTTCATACAATTTTTTAATTATGGGAAAAATATTTCTCTATTTTATTGGAGCACATGGATTGGGGTTCATAAAAAAATTTAGTGGCTGATGTTGAGATTTTTTAGGATCATTTTGAAGTGGGTTTATAGAGTAGTTTAAGTTAAAAGTTTAAGCTTCTAAATTGATGGAAGCTCTAATGAATTTTGTTATTTTACATTTTCAATTGAGAAAATAGATAAGTATAAAATAAATAAAAATTTAACTGGTGAAAATTTTAAAAAACTCACATGACTGACAAGTTCCACAAATAATTCTTAAATAAGTTGAGTTGTAGCTACTAGCCAAATTAAGCTAAGCAACCACATGGGGACCTTCCTAATAAGAGTAAAAAAATTTGATCACAAGAGAATATAGATGCAAGAGCAAAATTTAACCGAGTTATATGTTTTTGTAGGTTCTAGTTTTAGCAACATCACTTGGGATCCAAAAAATATTTAAAAGAACAACCAAGCGTGAGATATTAAATTGACTTTAGAAATTTAGGGATCTCAAATTTTGGGACATAATTTTAATACTCAATTTTGATGTAGTAGCATTCAAGAGGCATGGGAACTAATTTGTGTCAATTGAATTTTTAGTTTTTAATTTTTTTTAGTTGTGTGAATTGCATGTGTTGGATTATGACAATAATAAAACAAAAATCTTATCTTATTCTATCTTGAAAAAAACTACTTTTTCCTTAAGACATAATCTACAATTTTTTTTGGAGAAAAATCTAGGTTTTTTCTAAGTTTGAAGATGGTTGTTATGTGGAATATATATATAGTTGTGTGGACTACATGTGTTGGATTATGACAAGAATAAAACATAAGCCTTCTTTTATTCTATCTCGACAAAACTACTTTTTCTTTAAGACAATCTTCAATTTCTTTAGGAGAAAATCTATTTTTTTCTAAGTTTGAAGATGGTTGTTATGTGGTATTATGTGTGTGTGTGTAAATATTCATGTGTGTGTGTGTGTAGTCTTGAAGGAAAATTAATTCTTTCTTTGAGCAATAAAAATACTAATACTTTTCCACATATTTTTTTTGACATATTGTTAAGTTTTTACTACATAAATATGTATCTTGTTGAATGTTATAATATTATATTGTTTATTTCTTATTTAACTTATTCATAACTAATTTATTTTGTGCATTATTATTTAGTTATGTGGGTTCATGTTTCCACATCAACATGGTTAGACAGTCCTTCTTGAGACCCTTTAACCATTTTTGCATAAAACTTGTTGAGTTTAAAAAGAATTGAGATGATGTAAGGATAAAATTAGTTTAAATAGATTAAAACACTTGGTTAATGTATGAACCAAGCAAGAGTCAAAAGAAAGATACATGAAAATTCATTTGATTGAATTGAAAAGATAAGGAGCCATGATCTAGGATCTAAAGGGAAGTGAAATGAGTGAATATGTCTTTGGTTGTAGATGAGTTCGAAAGATCAGAAGCAAGGAAATTGAGCTCAAATTTTTTGGGTAGCCCCTGAATTTGATGGTCATATGGTTATATTTAAGCATTTTTGTTGTAAAATACAATCAAAATTTTAGAAAGACTAAATTACATGAAAGAAGAGATTTTGAATAGACCATTCAAATTTATATAAAATTATTCTATATATATATATATTTATTTATTTATGATATAGATATATATTAGTATTTGAAGGGAAACTTCCAATGAATAGCTATAATAAAAAAATTGTTCGATTAGCAAGGTCAATCGTCAAATTTAGGCATACAATTTTGGAAAAGGAATTCAAAGGAAAATATACCAAAGTGTATATATATATATATAATTATAATTTTATTTATGGTATAGATATATATTAGTATTTGAAGGGCAACTTCCATTGAATAGCTATCATAAAAAATTTGTTCGATTAGCAAGGTCAACCATCTAATTTAGGCATACAATTTTGGAAAAGGAATTCAAAGGAAAATATACCAAAGTCTCTTAAAGATGGACTAACAAATTTTAAAAGGAATAAATTATGGGGTCTTAAGCAAGACCAGAGAATCAAAAAATAAAAACATACCCTAAAAAAGGGTTTCAAAATCAAATTTTGCAAAGTTAGTTGAACAATATTAAGAAAACACTAACATCCAACTTTTAAATTAAAACTAAAACACGAGAAATAAGAAACAATAAAAGCCAATGAGAACCTAAATAGAGATATGCCTAGACAAATAAATGAAACCAGATTTTATAAATCATAGAATGAATAATAGTCCCTATGTAGTAGAAAGCAAGAAAAATAAAACCTTAGGAAATAAACTTTGAAAATGCTAAAATTAAATGAAATCAACACATGGAAATCAAATATAACCATAAATTTAAAAGAGAAAATTTATGAAAACATCATCAAAGAAATAATTGCATTTGGTTTTCCAATTATAAGGGGTTCCCAAGTCCAAATTAGGCTAGAACATGTTGTGGTCACAAGAAGTATAAATTCACTTGTTGGTAAGAGATCATCATCTAATTATTCATGATTTACAAGCAAAAGGTCTTCACATTTGATGAAGTATCACTAAAATTATCAAATTCATATTGCAATAAGTCTTCACCTAGAGCTTAAAATGTTATCATGTAATGTGGAATAAAATAATGAAGCTTCATGGCTCATTATAGAATCAACACGAGGTGTTAAGGAACAATCCCCTTAAAGGGCAATATCATCATGTAATAAAGCAAAATGCAACATACAAGTATCAAAATTGTAGAGAAATATCATGATGTCACATCAAAAGAACATGAACTAAATAATATAGAGGTAGGAATATTATCACAAGGTCGAATGAGATCATGAATAACTAAAGAAGGTGCACCCTTATCACATCGAGCATCACTAAAATAAATAGCTAGGACACTAGCATAGGCCATGTAGCATCATCATAATACTTAGAGGCATAATTGATGACATTATTTAGTAAAGTAGAAAAACTATCAATAATAAACGATATAGCAATGCAAAGTGCAATCACAAGTAGGAGAGAAGGTATCAAATATAGATGCAACAATGAAAGTCTCAACCCTAAGAAAAATATATCAATGAAACACAAGGGAGGAGATCCAAACTCTAGCCAAATTTGAAATGTAGATATAGTAATCAATAATATTGAAAATGAAAATAAGAAATAGAAAGAAAGTCAAAAACCCTTGGAGAGGTATAAATGTTGGTTCACCAAAAATTATAAGAAAATAAAATACTTTTAAAATAAATCTTACAATAAATCAATTAAATAAACATTGATAAACAAATATTTTAAGAATAAAAATTGGGACTAGAAAAATGAAAATAGGATTAGTTATTGTTATCTAATTTTTTTAAAATCAAAATAAAGTTAAAAAAGAAAATATTTTTTACAAAATTAGAAAAAACATGAAAAAATAATAAAGGAGTTCACTAACTTCAAGGAAGTCAAAGTGGAACTTTTTTCAAGCATTAGTTTAACTCTTCATGCAGATTTTTTTAAAGAGAGTTTTGATTTCCATGCAAAAATCAGGAAAAAAAGAATTTTAGAACTCATACTGAGTTTAGGCTCTCAAATCTATAAATAAGAGGCCTAGGCCTTTTAACAAATCACTAGAAAAGTTTATTGTGACATTGACATTCAATCCTTGAAAATTTTCAGTCAAAATTAGGTCTTTACTTCTATAATTTTCTTCATTGATTGCATCTTCAACCTTGTTTCACTTTGAAATAATGGTTGATTGTATGCTTGTGAGGTAATATTTTACTGTTTTTTTTATAAAGCAGTCATTGTAGAAGCCTTCAATGAATCAAAGATCAATATTTTTGTCTCTACTTGTTTCAATTTTCTTTGTATGAAAGAAAAACAGGGATTATTGTGAGTTCTATGACTCCTTGATTGATGCTACTCTAAGTTTACCTGTGAATTATTGTTGCAAATTACTATGTAAAGCTTTAGATTGAGATTCATAAGTTGTGTTGCTGAAAGGAAGTAGAAATTTGCTATATTTGGTGTATCACCTTCATTTTTTGTTTTAGATTCAGATTTTTAGTTATTTATTATCTCTTTTCCTAGTAAAGATCTTTAGTTAGAGTTAGTTTTTAGGTGATTTACCAAGGGGAAGTCACGCTTTAATCGAAGGTTAGCCTTGAGTTTCATGAGTCCCACAACTCGAGAGGCCATCCCATGTTTCATAGGATAGTTGGATTCAAGATTCAATAGGGTGCATATTCTAGGTGATAACAATTTTTGGCACGCCTAGTGGGACAAGTTCGAAGACTTCTACATTTTTTAGCTAAGAAAGTGGTGTTGTTCTCAACAAGTGCAACCTTGAAGAGGCAAGTTTACAAAAGTACCTAGCGAATCCACTGAATTCTAGTTGTAGATCAAAGCTTTCATCATATGCCAAGAGTGCAAACAAGGGCTTCTACCAAAGATACA
Organism: Sequoia sempervirens; assembly: GCA_007258455.2. NCBI lineage: Eukaryota > Viridiplantae > Streptophyta > Pinopsida > Cupressales > Cupressaceae > Sequoia > Sequoia sempervirens. Next base: position 69,369,777 of record VDFB02086081.1, on the reverse strand, counting down.
AAGTTTCAATTTATTGAGTTATCAACTAGTTCTTCTAGAAGTAGAAAATCAATATTGTCAAGATCTCTTGTAAGAGAAACTAAAAATCAAGCAACTCCAAGAGCCCAATCTACTCCTTTTGGTAGATTTCCTCAAGTTCAAGTAAAATTTCAAATTCCTTGAATGACTAAGCAACAAATTTTTGCTACTTTTGATAGAGGAAACCCTTTTATTTTGACCCAACATGATGTTATACTAGTTTCAACTTTGAAATTTTTACCATATTTTACTAATGATAAGGAAACTACACCTTCAAAGCATATTCAAGATATTACTAATGTTTTTTCTTTTCATCATGCTACTCAAGATAATGTTGCTATGATCCATTTAGGATCTTCTTTCAGGGGCAAAGTAGGTGAATGGTATAGAGGATTACCACCTGCTTCAATCCACAATTCGGATGAACTGGGGGAAGCATTTTGCAAAGAGTTTGATGACAAGAGAGATCATTTCTCTCTCATGGAGCAGTTGTCTACGATCAAGAGAGATCCTCACGAGTTCTTAATAGATTTCAATCGAAGGTTCCATAAGACATGGGATAGTATCCCAACATTGGTACAACCTACTCCCAATACTAATTTTCTATATTATTTACGCTCTTTGAATAGAGATTGCTTTGTTAATGCAATCTATGGGTGGGAGAATATTACCTGATGCTTATGATTTGGCTATAAAGCTAAAAATAGTCTAATCCAAGCTAGAGAAATAGCTCCTAGGCCTCCCATGCCATTATTCCCTAAAATTTTAGTAGCTCGACCAACCATAACTCTTATTCCTTTAGTTGTTGTTCCAACAACTCCTCTTGTTATACCTTCTAGTGAACTCCAGGAACTAAAATCTTTGCTTCAAAGCTTTAGCAATGAGCTAGTGACCCTAAAAGGACAATAAATGTAGTAGAATAAGCCATATCAGCAACAAAATCCTTCATGTCAAACACAAAATAGGCCATATCAACCCTTATATCAACAAAATAGGTCGCTATATCCAACAAATGCATAGGGTCAAGGAAAATTAAGCTATGCTAGGCCTTCGAATATAGTAAATCCCAATATTGTTAGCATCTCCAAAGCTATTATTCCCACACAAAATAATCTAGTACAAGAGCAATAATGGTAGGAGGGAAACTATGGTCAAGCTCTCACAATGCAGGATGTACCTACCAATTCAAGACAATAGTATGAAGGAGTTGAGCATGTTGGAATTCAAGATCAATATATGCAAGGTGAGCCAACTTTGTCTAATTGGGAAGAAGCTAAGTTTTGCGGTATGAACAGAGTTGGAACAACAACAAAAGAGTCAGATTTTATAGCACAATATAGTAGAGTAATGAAGAAGAGAGTAATAAGAGATGGATCAGTTGTCATAATTCATCAACCATTCATCCCACAAGCATCCTGAGGTGTCACAAGTGTTGCTACAACAACAAATACTACTGTTCCAGTTTTAGCAGTTATTCCAAAGGGAAATCTGGTGCCAAACTAGGTTCCAACAAAGATAGATACTATTGTCCCAAAGGTTAGTGTAGTTCCATTTAACATTATAGAGAAAATGAAGAGAGATAACTTGAATGTGTCAATGTGGGAAGCATTATCTATTCCTATGTAGAGAGACTTACTATAGGAAGCCTTGAAAGGGTTTGATTAGCTAGCTAGGGAAACAAAGGAAAGTGTTACAACAACTAGTCTGATTCAACCCAAAGAGGAGACTATACCAACAAAAGTAGTAAGCCTCCTTCATTCTACATATCTTTGACCATTGGTGATTTCATTGTTCATAATTGTATGATCGATTCAGGGGCTAGTACTTCTATTATGCTTAAAAAAGTAGTTGATCAGTTGGGTATAAAATATGAAACTACCACCTCAGGTGTTGTACAATTAGATGGAATTGTTGTTAGGACTATAGTAATCATTAAAAATATAAAGTTAACCTTACATGCATGCCCACATTGCATTGATCTTCCTCCCTACTTTTCCATTTATTTATCCAAGGAATTTAAAGTCAAAATAGGAGAATATTTATCATCTACTTGGTCTCATATGCTCTTTAGGACTAGGTATGGAACTAAGGTTACTATCAAAGTTAAACCTATCTCCAACGACCATATTGACCCATATACTCCTCCAATTAATATGAATTGTACTAGTCTAGACCAGGAGGAAAGAATTGATGATCATGAGGCTACCACTCCCATAGATGAAATACTAGATTTACTACTTGATGTGTAGGCAACCTACTCCACAACTAATTTGTATTTTGATATGGAAGATACATGTTTGGGTACATATTGTATCCATGAAGGAAAGGAAAAAAATCCAAATCTACCAAAGGAACAAGAGGCTAAAGACAGTATATGGAAATTGTATTTTAATGGATCTAGGTCCAAGAATGGTGCAAGGGATGATATTACTCTTATTTCTCCCCAAAAAAGAGAAATACTTATTTGCTTTCAGATTTCATTTCAGTTGTACTAATAATGTGGTTGAGTATGAATCATTGATACAAGGTCTTCAACTTGCAAACAAAAGAGGAATCAAATCATTGTAGAAATTTGGAGGTAGTGAGCTGGTTGTACACCATGTTAGAGGCAAAAGTGCCTCCAAGAATAGCTTGTTGAAATCATACAAGCACATAGTTTGAGATTTTATTGAAAGTTTTGATGCTTTCAACATCTAAGTTATTTCGAGAGCACAAAAAAAAGATGTTGATTGCCTTGTGGTAGTTGGGGCATAATTTGACATACCCAAGAATGTCACTAAGGACAATGAACATGTTAGAGTGCTAGTAAGGCCTATTGTTCCAGATAACTTAATTAGCTGGCAGGTTTTCGAGGATGATAAAAAAATTACCAATTTTTTGGTAGAAGTAGAATTTGATGCTCAAAATCAATCAAATTTGGATCAGCTGTATGGTGATCAGATTATCCAGTTGAAGACAAACAAGTTGCCAAAGGGTTTGGTCATGTTGGAGAGCATCTTCAATAGTGGCAATCGGCTTAGGAAGGAGAAAATGATATCAAGGAGAATGACTATGAGGAAATCCAAATTGTTGAAGATAAGTTCTCAAAGTGGGAAAGGTATGTTCCAAAGCTTAAAAGCAATCTTTTCTTAGTATTTGTAAAGAATTTGATGATATATTTGCATGAACATACAAATATTTGAAAGGATTTAATCCTAATTTATCCCAAGATACTATTTAATTGGATCCTGTTGCTAAACCAGTCAGACAAAGACAAAGGCCTATAAATCCTAAGATAGAGCATGTCATGCATAAAGAGTTTTCCAAACTCTTAGATGCCAATATTATCTACCCAATCAAACACTCATCTTGGGTAGCCAATCTAATTCCTATCAGGAAAAAGAATGGTGAAATCAAACTTTGTGTAGATTTCAAACTTGAATAGAGCATCTCTTAAAGATCTTTACCCCCTTCCTTCTATGGAACATTTTTTGCAAATAGTCATCAGGGCTAAAGGATTTTCTTTATAGATGGTTATTCAAGGTATAATCAAATACTTGTGCAAGAATCAGATAAGTTCAAAACAACATTTACCATGAAATGGGGTACCATGGCTTACAAAAAGATGTGTTTTGGCTTAACAAATGCAGGTGCAACCTTTCAGAGAGCAATGGATATGGCTTGCAAAGGGTTGATTAATGATTTTGCTCTTATTTATCTAGATGATTTGACTATTTTGTCTAAACATGAGGTTGATTATCTAGGTCATTTGAGGAAAGTATTTGATAGATGCAGGGAATTTTTCATTTCTTTGAATCCAAAGATATGTGGTTTTGTTGTTCCTAAAGGTAAACTACTTGGGCATGTTGTTTCCAAGAAAGGTTTTTCCATTGATCAAGAGCGAGTAAGTGTTATTATTGATCTCTCTTCCAAGTCATAAGAAAGGACTACAAAGCTTTCTTAATAAGATTAATTTTGTGAGACGGTTCATTCCTAACATTGCTTTATTGGCTAAACCTCCCACTTATATGTTGAAAATGAATGTTCCTTTTTTTTGGACAAAAGAAAGAAAATACAGTTTTGAGAAGATAAAGAAGGCAATTTTTGAAACTCCTACCTTGGTTAATCCTAATTATGAGAAAGATTTCCTTATATATGCTTATGGAGGTGAAGAAAGTATATCAGTCATTTTGACACAATAGAATGAAGATTCCTTGGAGCAACCAACTGTATTTTTCAGCTAGCCATTGAAGGACTATGAGGTCAAGTATAGCTTTGTTGAAAATCAAGTGTTTTTGTTGTTGTTAAAGCCTTGAATTTTTTTGGATATATGCTTTCTAACAACAAGATTCAATTAACAGTCAATCATGCCAGTGTCAGAGTTTCTTTTGAGCAAGGATGTGAGTGAAAAGAGAGTTGGTTGGATCACAAGAGTCATGGAATATAACATGGACATCAAAATAGTAAGGTTGGTAAGATGACAAGGGTTGTGCAAACAACTAGTAACAAATATAATGATTGTTCTAGACATGATTTATGTTAATGAAGAGCTCAAGTTAGCTAAATATACACCTCTTGCTAGCTGGTATGAAGATATAGTCTATTTTCTTCAAACGAGCCAATATTCCCAAGACTTAAGTCCTTCAAAATGAAGGTATTTCAAACTTCAACACATTCCTTATGTTCTTAAATTGATGGCACTTTATTTAGAAAGGACATAAATAGAGTACTTTTGAGGTGCATTAAGCAAGATTAGATTAACAAAGCTCTCCAAGTATTCCATAATGGCCTTTAAGGGGGTCATTACTCACCAAGGAAAACCGTTGTAAAAATCATGAGGGGTGGCTATTACTGGCCCAATTTATTTAGAGATGCTCACAAGTGGGTGAGAAGTTGTAAAGAGTGTTATTTTTACAAGAAAGCAAAGACTTGCTACTTTACCACTTCATCCTATTCAGACGGAACAACCATTTGTACAATGGGGTTAGATTACATTGGAGTGATTAATCTACCTTCCAGTGTAGGTCACAAATGGGTGCTAACAACTAGAGACTATTTCACTAGGTGGACCAAAGTTGTTGCATTGAAAGATGCTACTGAAGCTTCCATTTTAGAGTTTCTTGATGGGTTGCTTAAAAGGTTTGGTGTTCCTTTCACTATTATATTGAATAATGCTAAAGTTTTTGTAGGTAGCAAAATTAGTGAATGGGTTGTCCAAAATGGAGTATATTTGAAGACATTTTCCAATTAGGCTAAGTCTACAAACAAGAATTTGATCAGGGTCATCAAGAGGATTGTTGCGAATAATTAGAGGATATAGCATACCAAGCTTTGAATAGCCCTTTGGGCTGATATGATCACGCCAAAGAGGGTTGTAGGTAACTCTCATTTCTTGATGTTTTATGGTAAAGAGGCAAAAATCATTCTCTTTTGGATTATCTTCTCTTGAAATTACTCATTACAATTGTTGGAAAGTGATGTTATGATAGTAAGGTTGGCAAAATTGATGGAGTTGAAAGAAGTTAGAGATTGAGCTATGAAAACCCTTGCGGTTCATCAAGCACAAGTCAAAAGAACATTTGATAAGAAAGTTATTGGAAGATTTTTTCAAGAAGGTGACTTGGTTTTGAAGTGAGATGCTGACAAAGCAAAGGCAAGTAGACATTCTAAATTTTATGCCTTATGGAGTGGTCCCTACATCATCACTAGCTACAATCCAATGCATTCCAAATCTCAAGGCTTGATGGCGAAGTTCCACATATCCCAATCAATGGGATACACTTCAAACATTGTTACTTATGTTTGAGGGACCTTGTATACTAGTTAATTAATTGTTTAGTTTCAATTCCTCTAAGTGCATCTTGCACATTGCTAATTATTTTTTGATTCCATAAGTACTTTCAGCACATTGTTGTAGTAGTAGATTAGTTGTTTTTTTTCAATTTCCCTAAGTGCTTTATGCACAAATTGTTTGTAGCAGGTTCTTTTCAATTGGAGCAGGTTGGCAACAATGTTTTTGATGAGGCAAAGAGCTTTTTTTTTACCCATATGAGGAATACATGCCCAATGGAAGGATGCAAGTAGCTATAGTTAGTTATTCAATAGACGATCGCCAAAATGTTACCTGATTTTTTTGAAAAATCAAAACAAAGTTAAAAAAAAGTTGCAAAAAAAAAACATGTGAAAATAACAAAGGAGTTCACTCAAGGAAGACAAAGGGGATTTTTTCATGCATTAGTTTAACTCTTGCAGATTTTTTAAAAGGGAGTTTTGATTTCCATGAAAAAATTTAAAAAAAAAAAAGAAAAAAGAAAAAGAGGGAATTTCAAAATTCATACTAAGTTTAGGATCTCAAAATCTATAAATAAGAAGAGTATGCTTTGTAACAAATCAATGGAAAAAATTATTGTGACAAAGTGACATTCAATCCTTGAAATTATTGTGACAAATTAGGTCTTTACTTCTGTAATTTTCTTCATTGATTGCATCTTCAACCTTGTTTCACTTTGAAATAATTGTTGATTGTATGCTTGTGATGTAATCTTTTATTGATTTTTCAAAAAAAAAAAGTCATTATAGCAACATTCAATGAATCAAAGATCAATATTTTTGCCTCTACTTGTTTCAATTTTTTGCATATGAAAGTAAAACAAGTATAATTGTGAGTTCTATGACTCCTTGATTGTTGTTGCTCTAAGTTTACCTCTAAATTATTGTTGCAAACTGTTGTGTGAAGCTTTAGATTGAAATTCATAAGTTGCGTTGCCGAAAGGAAGTAGAGATGTGTTATGTTTGGTGTATCACCTTCATTTTTTTGTTTTAGATTAGGATTATCAATTCTTTCTTATCTCTTTTCCCAACAAAGATTTGTAATTAGAGCTAATTTTTAGGTGATTTGCCAAGGGGAAGTTGCTCTTTAATCGGAGGTTGACCTTGAGTTTTGTGAGTCCCATAACTCGAGAGGTCATCCCATGTTTCATAAGATAGTTGAATTCAAGATTTAGCAAGATGCATATTCCAAATGATAACAATTACCAAATCTAAATAAAATAAATGTAGTACTTAACCCTTAATTCGACATAAAATCAAGCTATACTAGGTGTCCAAAGTTAATTTTGTTCATGTACCATCAAATTAGGATATATATATATATATAGATGCAAATTTGCCCAACATAACTGTGTAGTTGATCCTATAATCATAATTCTAATACTTGTATGCAAAATATTTAGTTTTTAAGTATGAAACATATTCACCTCACTTTTTGAACCTACATAAAGACTTTGATTGTATCATCAAGAGTTTGCATGTGATCAAGATAATTCCCCCCATGAGTTAAAACTCATAAGAATACCAAGTCAATCTTGAACAACAATCAATCATACAATGTCCTAGAATGTTAATGCTAACGTCACTATAGTGTTCATTCCATAGATTTGCTTGATGTTGTTAATGAAGTAAAGTTAGCCCTTAAATACAGCTTCAAGGGTACAAATAATATGTTTCACACTTTAAGTTAACACATAACAATAAAATAGAAGGAAACTTGCGGACCCAAAATTTGAATCTAAATTATGAAAGTAGAGAAATTATATATACAATTATAGAAGTGACCTAAATAAGATTAAAAACAAATATAAATAAAATTATGCATTAATTCTTAACAAAAATCAACACCATTTATACACTTATCATTGCATAAAGAATAACCTACTCAAAATTAATTGAAAACAAACGAACAAACAAAATTGCAAAGCATGCAATTTAATAATAAGAGAAAAAGAAAAAAACTATTTTACGTCAACTTTGGCTTGTCAAACCATTGGTCTAAACAGATTATGCACCCTAGAAAGACCTGTTGTAAGGCATTTACGATAGCTCAAAATCGTTAAGCAGAATAATTTCAAACATATTTATTTATTTGGCCAAAAACTGCTCAAAGTTTATTAATAATTGTTCCAAGGCTGTTAAATATTCTCATCCAACAGCATTCCTTCGTGTGCTCAAATGCAATTACTTCGTTTGAGTAGGAAGACGAGAACCCCATATAAATAAAGATGTGTCTACATGCTTATGCAATAAAAGCAGGTTCCAAAATGTAAAAATATGTTTGCTAGAACTTAGTGCTTAGGAAGACGAGAACCCCATATAAATAAAAATGTGTCTACATGCTTATGCAATAAAAGCAGGTTCCAAAATGCAAAAATATGTTTGTTAGAACTTAGTGCTTAGAATGCAACCTATGTGATCTAAAACAATTTTGGTGATCTGGATTAGGAAAACTCACCACCAGCAATTCATCACCAACAATTCATCGTCAGGACATATTCATCACATATACAATCATCTCCATGGTATATTCACCACGTATACATTTTTCAATATTTAAGTGACCAAAAGCACCCGAAAAGGAAAAAAGTACAGAGATTTTGTTTAACACATAAAAAAATATACAGTGAATATACCATGATGATGAACTGCTGGTGGTGAATTGTCTATGCGATGAATATGTCACGACGATGAATTGTTGGAGGTGAATTTACCTGATGCCCTGTATAACCATGCCATAGAAATCTAAACCAATAAAATTATCATTGAAAGGTAATATAAAAAAATTAAAAAAACACATTTAACGAAACTTCTTAGCATCTCAAACATGAACAAATATCGTTGACCAATATTTACTTGTTTTGTATATAATTGTTTCAAGTTCTTTGATGCTGTATATTTACGGAACGTTCAAATGCAATTTCTTAATTTGAATCGCAAGACAAAAATTCCCGTACAAGAAAAAAAAAATACTGAAATCAGAAGAAAAAACATTCCCTCGAAACATGGTCCAAACAAGAAAAATACATGTGCTTAAACCCAATACCCAAATGAAACCAGTTTTTGGTGAAAGAATAATTGTTCCTGCAATGGAAATATCAAGAGGTTCTCCTGAAATAAAGAAAACCACCAGTTCAACGAACAAAAAGCACATTCATATGTATAGAAAGACACAAATAGTTAAATATTTACCAAACTAGCTTTCTTAGCAGGCCCAAGATCTCAACAAAATATAGTTTCACCATATTTACATGTTTGGTAAATAATCGTTCTATTTTTCTTCAATATTCCCATCCAATAGTGTATTACTCTTGGAGTGTTCAAATGCAATTGCTTAATTTGAATGGCAAGAAAAAGCCACATACAAGTAAAGATCTGCATCTAATCACTGAAGCAGAAAAGTAGTTCCACCTGAGCTTGGTCCAAATAAGAAAAAATATTCCTCAAATCCAATTCCCGAATGCAATCTATGTGATCTACAACAGTTTTCGTGAAAGAATTCTGGATAACCATGCCACAGAAATATCAAGATGTTTTACCTGAAATAAGTAAAACAATCAGTTAAACCAATAAAAAGCATCTTCTTTCAGCATCAATCACCATCAAATTTGTTTGAATCTCTGCTTTGATGTATTTTTGCCAAACAGCAGCCACATAAATTTGTGGCAACCTCAAATTCAGCAATATGATGTTTACAAATTTGGCAATTGACAGCACATGCAAAGATTTACTCCCAATTTATTCATACTTGCAAGTTGCAGATAGGTATTTCAGGGTGATTCCTTAATAAAATTATCTGACTTGCCATCCACCATATACTGTGAATCCATCTGGAATGCCTAAACTAAACAGCTCCACACCAAGTGAAGTCAGCAACATACAATAATGTCGCTTTTGAACAGCACCATGTAATTTTGCGTTTCATCACAACTTTATAGCTCCAACACCATTCACTGCTTCTTTTTTCCAGTTAAGAATGATTCAGAAAGACTTCAAGTAAAATCAATCTATAAAAAAATATTATTTTGCAGAATTAACTGCTACTCTGCCATCTGATAATGCAATTGTCATTGCTACCCCTTCATCTGACAATGCACTTGTCCCTGCTTCATAAACAGTGCTTCCAATTCTAGTTGGAGGCCAGTAGCGGAGTACAGATCTTCCCAGAATATTCTTCACTGGAAGCGGCCCCCTGAAAGATAAAAGGAAATAATATTGAAAAAACAGTTTGGAGTCACGCATCCTGATTCTCAATGAAAAAGAAGCGATGAATGAGATTTGTAAGAAAATGAATTTTGCAAGACCTCACAAACAAAATTAGTTCTTGCGACTTTGAGCACTATATTTGATAAATATGGTATGAGGCAAGATAGAGACTGACAGATAAATGACACCTTGACATGGAAAAATTAATTAATTTAATTGGAGTGACGAGTTAAACATATATAGCATGAAAACATACCAAACATGAGAATCATAGCTGTTATTGCGGTTGTCACCCATTACAAAAACATAGCCTTCAGGTACAATCTGCATAGATAGAAATATTTATCTTCTTTAACATATCATCACAAATTTACATTAGCTTTGGTTATTTGCAAACTCCTCGATACAACATTCCAGAAAAGTTTCTTAGTCAAAGTAGCACTAAATGCAAACAATAACTAATTAAAAAGAAGTCAAAGACTGCAAACATAGGATATTGTTGCCACACGAATCAATCTCCCAAAGCATCTCATTTAAAATACTTGAGATATAAATAAAAATATGGTAGACCATTCACAGAAACTAGTTGCTGATAATGAGCTCAAATTCAACTTGAAGATATTATACTGATAAAGAAACACAAAACATCGGCAGCTCACCCATTTCGAATTGAATCACCCTCCACAATACAATCACATAAATGCCTACAATTTGGACTTAACACCTGTTCTCTTAGAGTAAGAGTGGCATTAAACGCAAATGACCAAGATTATAAACCAAGGGGGATTAGGGCCCCATATGCATGTTAGGGAGTTTGAGCCAGGGTAGCCATCACTAAGAAACAATTGACATTTAAATAGCCTAAGGAAAGATGACCGTGGCTCTTGCTGTCAGGCATCCAATTAACTTCTAAATAGGGCAAAGGCATTACCAAAGTAATCCCCACGAGAAAGGTCGAGAAAGGTCGCTACCAAAAATTACAAGTATACCCAACTTCACAGTAAAGACTATATTTAGGCTCCAATTCAAATATCCTTCGATAATAAATATAAGACTTAATTTATAACATATAATTATATTTAAAGACATATTTCCAATAAGCATCCTAAACTAGAATTCAAAATTTTCATAGGGGAAGAAAGCCATTCAAGAAACCTCCGTAAAACTTAAGGTTTAGAGGGAATCAGTCTAAGCAATATTCACTTAAAACAGGTCTGCAGATGAGTTGATACTGTATATATGAATGACTACAAATCCATTGAATCCTTCCGTGACCAGTATTGAGGTTTCATAATTCAATAGTTGTTTTCAAAGTTTTGTGAATGCTAAACAAATGTCATCAAGGAATAGTCAATCAGAGAGGAGCAAGAGACAGAAGTGACATTCCCTACAACAAAAAGCATCGCGTGACATTTTAGAATTATGCCACAAACAGAAAATGTAAAAGCATAGCTTCTCAGCAATGTTAAAAGTGCTCTCTGCGAGTCAAAATCAGGTTCCTCCAAAAACTTTATCCCAATCCATTGTTTAGGAATTGTAATTTTTGAAATAGTAGAGAAGAGCGACTGACACATACACGTACTATGTAATTTAAAGAACAATTAACAATCCATTAAATTTGTTCACTTTCCAAAAGAAGGATCATAGTCTAAGAGCAAACAAAGGAAAAAAACATCTACAATTGCCTCCGTCAGCTTAGAACGTTTTTCCTTTCCCTTCAAAGTTAAGAAATGAAAAGTGAGATAGCATAAAGACAATACCACTGGACGCATCTCATATGCAGGTGGCTCAAGAATAAAATCTTCATTTTGGACAGTGCCATTCACCACTAGCTTGCCATTGCGAACCTGCATTGAAAATAAGCATAAAAGAGCAATATGAGAATAAGGACTCAAAACAAAAGAGATTTACAAAATTTAAAATAATAATAGATGTTTATAAGATGCATACCACCCAAAAACAGTCAAAGCAGTCAAATTAGCATTGAAGTTACAAAATTTAAAATTATTGATGAGTTATCGATGGAAAGATTTTGGGCAAACAAAGCTGTAATATTATGACACATTTTCACCTTTCACGTCTTAAGTAGGGTGTGAGAATGAGAATGTCAAAGGCTGCTTAGTTTTACTAAAGCAAAAAAGGATAACAAAGCCAAAATTTATAAAAGTAAATCAAAGAACTCCCTAAACCATTTCCAGACAATAGAATAGAGACACCATATATTCTAGAGAAGGCCTTCCTTTCTCATCTCCTTGATATTTGAATGCTCCTTGTAAAAGCCTCCCATGAACACCCTTCCATGAGAAGATCAACAATTAGGCATTAGATGATTTTATGAGAAAAAATCCCCTCTTTGAAGTTCCTTCCTTAATTGCAAAATCCACTCATATTCCCCCAGAAGAAGAGTCTGCTTTCTCAATTTGGAAACATACCTCAAAATTCCCAAATGATTTGCATTGAAATTTTGATTTCACTGTTTCAGTAAGTAGTGGTCAACCCACGGCCTTCTAGGCTTCTATCAAAGGGGGCTCCCACTAACCAAGATCAAGTACTTTACAATGACTTTCAAGAACTGGGCATAATTTTTGAATTTATAAACAAATGGATTCCTTGCCTATGCTGTACACTTTTGACACTTATAGCTATGAATTGAATCTATACCTAGACTGCACTCCAACAGAAATTAACTTAATTCCAGGTACTCAAAAAGTTGCATGGCATGGATCAATGGGGAGATTTTTTTAGCTTTATTAATTATTTTCAGGTAGATCTATTTTTGGCTTTATTAAATTTGTCACGTTGCATGGTTATCCAAATAATCATGTCTTACAATGCAAAAACTTCAAATGATCATCACCATAAAATTAGCACGCTATTATAGATGGTTTACACTTCTTCACCTGTTGCATTTCCCAGAAGTATCAGTCTATGTTCAGCTGCCTTACCTTGCACCTACTTATTTGACTGATGAAATGTCCAGTAAAAATCATGTACAAGATCTTTCAGTACTTGGAAAAGTTTTTAATGTGAGTTGCACTCAAGTTTGAGGTGCTACTGCCAACCATGGAAATAGTAACAACAATTATGGCAGAAACAGCGGAACAGCCACTGTAGAAACAAAGGAAATGGCTAAGGGTTGGAAATGATATAAAAGATTGTCTTATACCATATCAACATGCCAATGTATCTTTATTGTCATAGTTATAACTTTTAAACAGATTAAACAAATGCTCATATATCAGTTCTATTATAATAAAGCAGTTAGTTAAGTTGCAATACCAAGATGATACCATATATTTGCCTTTACACTCTTATTTCTCCAGATTAAACAATAGAGGCATTTAGTAAAATTAACTTCCACAGTTGATAAGGTTCAGACTAAGAATATCAACAGAAAATATGACACCAACAGAAAAAATGTAAAAAGAAATCAGAAACATCTACCGCAATTTTTGTTTTGAACCTAGGGACAAGGTCTTACCTCCTAATAATTAACACAAAATAATATCAGTGAATGCTTTCTCAATCATATTATATTTATCGCACACTGTAAGGTTTGAATGATATAAGTGATTCTATAAGACTGAATGTCGAAAGGGCAGAGGGAGAACTAAGGGCGCCACCACCTGCTAAGTACAAGAGCATGGTACTCAAGGTTACAAAAAAGACAAAATAAGATTTGTGTTCTTCATTCTTCATCTCTGTAGAATACGCTCACAATTCCAATCTTAACAATAACAAAGCTATGGCATGATGTTAACATTGTTAAGAAAATAATAAAATCTAGCTATGTCACAATACATGCTATGGCATGATGTTAACATTGTTAAGCAAATAATAAAATCTAGATATGTCACAATACATGCTCACAAAAAAATAAGTGCCAAATGAAGAACTGTATGAACATCAAACAGATATAATGATGATGGATGATTAGTTTTTATTAAATTTGGAAATGCTAATAGACTTACTTCCACAATATCTCCCGAATTTGCTACAATTCTTTTAATAAAAACATCACCGGAAGTGTATCCTTTCTCCTGCAGGAAGAATTTAAGTCACAAAAAGAACTAAAAGTATTCAATCAAGAAATTTACTCAAGTTCACAAACTACACATGACAATCAAAGGCCCTCCAAAGAAAACAAAATATTACCTGCAAAGCTGGGGGAGCCTTGAAGATCACTATATCAGCCACCTCTGGCTTTCTAAAATAATAAGAGAGCTGCAACATCCAAGATACAGCAACAATCGAAATATTTAGCAATGGTCTTCAAAAGTCATTTTAATGCTCAGAGGAGCATAAAGCAGGAAATGCTTGCCTTTGTTCTTCTTAACTTAAGACTAAAAAATTTATCAGATGTTGCAAATTCTAGAAGCACAATAAATCTTTCTTCTGAGAAAACTGAAATTGATTTTGAACAGAAACGGATCGTGACAATATACCCTTCCTCCGAATTCAACCAGGTTTAACGACTAAAATGTTAAGGACCTCGAGAGTATTTTGGAATGTTCAAAGGCATAGGTTTTCTGGCATTCAATTATTGGTTAAGGAACTAATATGTGTGGAGTGTTTGTTTTAATTCAGAGACTCAAGCACTCTGACATCATAAGGCTTTGGAGCTTATTGCCAAACAGCAAGTTTCAATGCAACCCACAGTACAACAAGTGGAATTAAGAACCTGGTCCAAGCTTTACCCAAAACAAATCTTAAGAGCATGATCCAAGCCTTACCTCATGTCCCCATGCGGCTGCATAGCTTATTTTGGCTAGTAGCCACTGCTCAACTTATTTAGGAGTTATTTGTGGAGCTGATGGCCCCATGAATGCTTAATTTTTCTGCTTATTTTTTAGCAGCCAGCTTAAATTTGTATTAACAGTATTAACAATAATTTGTACCAAATAAAATTAGAAAAAGAAAAAAAAAGCAAATCTTAAAAAAGAGGGAAAGAAATTCGTGGAGCCATGTGGATTTTTAACAATATGCAGTTGCTGCTTATTTCCAGCCCTGGCCCTCCCCCCTCCTTTTTCCCACAGCTTATTTTCAATTCCTAAACAGTAGCTGCTCCATTAAAATAGGAAAAGATTCCAAATTATCCTTTCCCAACAATAAAATTTATGCATGGGAACACTCCCGCTGCTTAAATTTAAGCAGAAAATAGAGTTAAGCAGCCACATGGGGACATGAGGTTACTTACCCAAAACAATTCTTAAGAAGGTGTTCCAAGCCTACCAAAAACAAACCTACAGAACTTGATCCAAACCTACCCAAAACAAACCTTATAACTGTGATCCACAAGCCTACCCAAACCAATCCTTACAAGCATGATCAACAAACCTTCAGAAGGTTATTCAAGACTACCCAAAATAAACCTTGTAAAAGTGAGAAGCCTACACAAAACAAACATTAAGAACATGATAATACAGGCTTACCCAAAACAAACCTTAAGAAATTTATCCAAGTCTACCCACAACAAACCTCAGAAAGATGATTCAAGCCTACCCAAAACAAACCTTAAGAAATTTATCCAAATCTACCCAAAAAAAAAACTTAGAAAGATGATTCAAGCCTACCCAAAACAAACCTTAAGAAATTTATCTAAGTCTACCCACAACAAACCTTAGAAAGATGATTCAAGCCTACTAATACAGGCTTACCCAAGACAAACCTTAATAAATTTATCCAAGTCTACCCACAACAAACCTTAACAAATTTATCCAAGTCTACCCACAACAAACCTTAGAAAGATGAATCATTGCCTACCCAAAACAAACCATAAGAATGTAATCCAAGCCTACCCAAAACAAACCTTTAGAACCTATTCCAAGCCCTCCCCGATAAGTTTTAATCGCGGCTAATAGCATTGCCCAAAAAGAACCAAGCAATGCAAAATTTGACTAATGGGAAATTTAATAATGTAAAACTTATATTTATATGCAAAGCTAAAAATACAGTGTCAAAATTTATATATGAAACCATTTTTTTTTAAATAGGAAATGCCCAATGCTTTAGAGAATTCTATCATTAAATAAATAAGTTTCCAGAGTTCAATTTTAAAACATAGCCCACTAGTTAAGAATTACCTTTTCTGCAACAATCCGGTCTCCGACATCGAAGGTGGGATACATAGACAAGGAAGGAATGAATCTGGGCTCTGCTACAAACGACCTGAAAAGCACCGAAATAAGAACCGCTGCTACAACAGTCTTGGCATCCTCGGCGCTGAACTGTACCCAATCAGGCAGCCAACTAATTTTCTCACCTCTACTTTTCTTTGCGCCTTTTGAAAGCTTAGGTGTTTCATTTTCCAGCAGAGGCTTGGTTTCTACATCCCCACCCCCGTGATCCTCGTTACTGAGGCTATCCCTTACAACATTCCGTTTTCTCACAGAACCCTGAAAAAATTCGCTGCAGGGAAGCCACTTCATACCCTGCAGAAAAGGCAAGATGGGGGAACTGTTGACCCTGAGCATAGAGGCTCCCCCCATCGAAGAAATCCCTAACACCCCCACCATAGAAACCTTAGAATCTGATGTACAAACCCTTGAAACCCCCATGTTGCTACAGTTAATTGTGGAGGATTTTAGTTGCCCCTGTACAAAAGAAGCCCCCGAATTCTGTGGCTTTGACTTCCATGAAGGGCAGTACTGGAGCTTACACTCCCTCAAAGCCGCCGCTGCTTTCCTTGTCCAGAAACATTTGTATGAACTGCACCTTTTATCACGGGAATAAGATAAATTAGCCCCGCCCTTCTGCTGGAATCCGCAGGCCCCTGATAGAGAGGCAGCGAACCAGGCAGCAGGGCAGGTTATAGTCAATTGAACGGCCATGCCTGTGTATTTGCAAATTAAGCGGAACAATCGATACAGTGTTTTGCTTGGGCCTAGCAATAAAGTGACAGTGTAGCCACAGTTTAGCACGCCATTGATAAATAATTCCTCGCCAAATCCTTTTCTAAATCTGTGAATTGGGTCTCCTTGTTCTTCCGATTAGAGCAGCCCTCAAACAAATTTAATCAAAAAATGAATTAGAATTCCGCAAAAAAGGCAATTGGGTTACAAAATTTAGCAAAACTCTCCGCGACGTGAAAGTTTTGCAGAGATTCAGAGCAGCCACAGCTCTCTTATCTCTCTGACTTCAAGCAAAATTATAGAGAGCCGCCTTAGAATTGAATTCGGAATTTATAGGCATTTGTTGTGAATTGCATTTCGATTTATTTCACGTTAATTCGGCGTTGTTTCGCTTAATTCCAACTTCCTTCCGATTTTTTTTTTTTAGGTAGTGTTGTTTCTTGTACTTCAATTTATTTTATTTCATTTCTGCGAAGCTTCAACTCAATATCTATTTCATTTAAATATTTTAAGCAGCTACCTAGTCAATGTTATCTCTTAAAAGACATCAGCTAATATAATGCATTTAAAAAAAAAAAATTATCTCTTGAAGGCATCAATTTTTCATAGTTTATAATGATTAGTGTATATGATTTTTGAATCTAAAAGTTATTGTGATGGAGAAGGTTGATATGAATCAAATTTTACACAAAATCTATAATGATTAGTGTATGTGATTTTTGAATTCACACGTAAATAAATTTTACACAAAAAAAAAAGGATTATCTCTTAAAGAAGTTCATAATGATAGTGTATGTGATTTTTTAATCTAAAAAATATTGTGATGGAGAAGGTTGATACGAATCCAATTTTACACAGTCCTCCAATTTTACACAGTCTTCAGAATCCATAATGATTAGTGTATGTGATTTTTGAATTCGCATATAAACAAATTTTACACAGTTAAATTTTACACAGCTTTCCAGAATTCATAATGATTAGTGTATGTGATTTTTGAATCCAGAGTGAAATTCACTGCCAACAATCACGGCAATGGATTGTTGGGGGTGAAATTCATCTCGATAATTGTGCTTTAGAAAACACATACTACTATTATGGCTATTTTAATTTGTGCTTCATCGTGCTACAAAGATTCGTTGATTAATTTCATGTGATGTGGGAAAATTTAAGAGATTTTTATTTCACTTACACTAAAAGCAAAATTGGTGCATTTTATTAAATTCAAAAATAAAATGGTCCTCATTCTATTTTGATATAGGATTTTGTATGTAGTTTGATATCTAAGAAAATTAAGAAATTGTTTTTGAGTTTTATATTTCATTTTAACACAAGATTTTTATTAAATGTGATAATAGAAAGAAAAATAAGTTTTTCTTAATAGTTAGATTAATTAAATAAATTAGTTAGATATTTTAAATATATTCATTTAAAAGATGTAGAGAGACTTTGATTTTGAGATGTCCTTCCACATTTTTAATTAGATAAATTTAAAATATTTACACTATTTAAAATACACATATTATTATGTTTTACTTTATTGTTTGAAACTATTTAAATTAATTTATATTAAAGTATAAGTATTTCTTTAAATAGTTTAGATTAATATTAGGAATTTTTTTATCTTTACAATAGTTATATGAATATTATTTTTAATATGTATCTAAAGTAATAAATAGATGCACACATAAATAGGTAAATGGATAGATAAGAAAAGAATTAAGGACTATTTATTTAAGAATCGTATTTTATTTTAAATATTATTTAATTTGAAGATCTACATTTTGTTCCACTTATTAATGTATGTTTATTATTAAATATTAATAATTTGACATGTTGACTATCAAAATTTAAGTAAAGGGGATTTTGCTAATGCACTCACATCATTACAATCTACTCCTACATCCATTAGAGTTATGCCTCTCGATGTAATAAAGTATAGTGCATAAATTAATTCAAATAATAGAGTTGAGTGCTAAAGATTTAAATATTAAACTTTTATTTAGGAAACTAAATGTAAAAATAAGGCATTCAATTTTTTTTATATATATATTAGATATAGAGGATTACATATCAAGTGTTTTGTTTTGACCAATAGCATATCAAAGTGTTCCATCCCAGATTACACTAGGTTACAAGAATTTACAATGATTCACCATGGATACATACAACAGGATTACAAAATTACAACATATACTCAGTGTTACTTACAATAGAAATATAAAAAGTGGCAGCGCTTTTTAGATAGTATACTATGCATTAGACCATTCCTTCAAAAGGTTCATTCTTTACTAGCCATTGCGCCTATTATACCTTGCTATATCTTTCATACTAATCAGGGTCTTTGTTGCTTCTTGCTGAGCCATTGTCTTTCTCCCCTCCATGGCTTTACTAGCCTATTTCTCATCCACTTTATTCTTTGTACCTTCTTTAAGTTCTTTCTGAAAGTCTTGAAGTTCCTTTAGGAAGATCTCAATCCCTGGATGATTGTCCTGCCAAGTATGCTCACACCTTGCCTCTTATATATCAATGTCCATTGTTTTCTTCTCTAGGAACTTCTAGAATTTATCCTTTGAGATCTCGATGGTTATATATACCTGCATGGCAACATTATACACAATGATTCTCTTGCAAGACTCGGTAAGCACCCTCCTATGTCCCTTAAACTTGTCATCATTATGAGCTTTCTAGATAACCCATGAGATTTTGATGGATAAACACAACCAAAACAGAGAGAGATCCTTATTTATTTTATTATCAATTTCAAAAAGGATTTTTATTTGATTGGGATCATTATTATTCCCCCAAAAGTTCTGATTATTGCAAAATATCTTCCATATTTCTTTAGCATATATACAATAAAAAAATATGTGTTTGACTGAATTAGGTACCCTACATAAGTTACAAATATCAATGTCATTGTGTTCAATCTTAAATGGTAACCTTTATAATAACAATAGCCACCTAAAGCAAGCTTTTTTTGGTTCCAATTCTTTTGACCAATTCTTCTTAAAGATTTTTAGCCATTGGTTATGTTCAGATTGATATCCCAAATTTTATTACCCTGCTTAGTTATATCAATTTGTTCAATCAAGGAGCAATCAATTGTTTTAGCATTTATATTCAATAAGGAATTGTCGTCATTCCACTACAATTTTCTTGATATTTAAGATTATCATTTTTAACTTCAACAAGAAAATGAATGTTTTTACAGGCTTCTTTTAACGCGGTGTATGTTCTCTAGTTACTTTGAGGGAGATTAAATTCAAAACTTAGTTCATTCCATCCCTTCAACTTACCATTCATTAGAATATCATTAAAGCATTTAATCCCCTTCTATGTCCAACTTTTAGTTGAGTAGCCTTAGATTAATGTTAGGGGTTTGCCCTTGTGCTCCAAGTTCCACCATATAGACATGTGTGCCATAATGTTGATGTTACCATTCTTGATGAAGTGGCTACTGGTTATGTTCTGCTTAACAACCTCCCATGATTTTTAGATGGTTTTGAAAATGTTGGAACCTACAGGGGTTATAGGGTGAGCACTACTAAGAATATCACACAAAGGAAGAAGTTTCCATGATTTGGCTTGTTTGGGTACTGCATTCATCATGTTTTATCTAATGAGGACCTTCCAAGGTTCCTCTCCTTCCAAAGCACCAATTATCCATTTGGATGCCAAGGCAATTCCTTGTAGTCTTGAGTCCTTTAGGCCTAGGCCATCCCTTGATTTGGCAATAGTGCACCATTCCCATTTTATAGTATGCCTTTTCCTTTTCCCTTCTATCAGACCACATAAACTTCCTTATCCTTTTTTGGATTTTATTAATTTGATAATAACTAGAAAACCAAACTGATGCAAAATATATGCTATAAGAGGATAAAATCTTTTGGCAAACTTGTAATCTTCCAACCGAGGTCAAGTGTTGCTTATTCCACTTGTCAAATTTTTTTCAATCTTCTCCTTGATCTAGAGCCAAATTTCCTTCAAGTTGGAGTCTATGGCAAAGGGAATTCCAAGATACCTTACCAATTTATGGCCCCCCCATTGAAAATTGAACTTCTTAAGCCATTCAGGGGTGTCATTCCACCCCAACATGCAAGATTTGGCAAGAGAAATTTTGGCACCCAATGCTTGACATAAGGTATTGAGCTTATCCATAAGCCTATTCATATTCTCTTCCTCTAGATTAGGGAAAATTGAAATGTCATTTGCAAATTGAATGTTAATGAGTTCCTTATTGTCAAGTAAGGTAATACCTTTGACCATAGGGGATGAGGCATTGTCCCTTATCACATAGTGCAATGCATCAGAGGCGATGAAAAAGAGTGTCGGGGCAAGGGGCAGCCTTGTCTTATCAATCTTTGTAGTGTGAATTCCTCTGTGAGGGTTCCACCTACATCAACATGTGCCACTGCAACTTTGAATAAGGTTTTAACCATATTTCTAACACACTCACACCATTACAATCCACCCCTACATCCATTAGAGTTATGCCTCTCGATGTAATAAAGTATAGTACATAAATTAATTCAAATAATAGAGTTGAGGGCTAAAGATTTAAATATTAAAATTTTATTTAGGAAATTTAATGTACAAGATAAGGCATTCAATTTAAAAATGAAGGGGAAGGAATAATTAAGATATTTTGCTAAAATCTATTTTTCTTGAACTAAAAATGGTTCCTTTATGTTTAAACTCAACCTCAAAATCAAAATAATCTATCAACTTTGTGAAAGTCCAAGATTGTGGTTCTAGGTATTTTCTACCAACACAAACTTGATATGAAGCCCATAGATTTGACCTAGTAAAGTGCACACTCTTGTTTCCTAATTTACCTAATTATCTACACTTTTTTGGGTGTTAGAAGATTGATGGTATTTATGAAAACCTAAGGGAGAGCTTAGATCACAAGGTTTATGTTCTCCTAGGTTGGCCCTCATATTGGGTCAAATTTTGGTTATTTAAAAATCTTCAACATGTATGCACATGATAAGGTATTGATTTAGAGATGAATCCCACAAAGGTACATTTACCCTTGAATGTAATAATGAGAAAAGTGTATATAAACAAGATACATACAAATTGAAATGATGTGAAGGAGGATGAAAGAACATGCAGACAATACTCGGTATAAGGAAAACCCTAGGATTGATTTGGATGTAGAAAAAATATTTGAAGGGGAGATATTGGTGGAAAGAAATAAATCCAACATTAGTGTTGCAAATGACACAAAGTGTTGGGAACCAAATACATCAAAAATGAGAAATTAGGAAGGTACTATGTATAAGAAGAATTCATAAAATAGTAGAGGAAAAAACTACAAGTGAAGAAACCCTATTATAGGGAGAGAGAGAAAAAGAGGTTACCACATAAAAAGAAGCATATCCCACATCAAGCTACCAAGATACTTGAAGATAGGCAACCTATTCAGTTACATCAAATAAATAGATAAAGAATTTTAAAAGGGAGGGTCTCATGATAAAAAGACACTAATTTTAAGCTACCAAAATGTTTGGGTATATCACCAATATTCAATGTTAGAGATTTGTATTAGTATCATGGAGAGTCAAGAAATTATGACTTGAAAGTTCAATGGAGGAATCAAATATCACAACTGAAACAAATAAAATAGGAATTGTAGGTCTACAATGTAAACCTAGGATTCAAATGGTTTGGGGTGTTGTGTTGGGTGTGATGTGGATGGTATTTTCTTATGTTTCATTAAGATGGAGATTAACAAGGTGAGTAGATTGAATTTCAACCATGAAGGTGAGCCAATTAGACCTAAACCTCCATACTATTATGAATTAAGATGATTTCGAATTGATTTGCTATGATTAACCTAATTAAACTATATGACCTAATATGGAAAATGCAAGATCCTGATACTGCATAGACTGAAACAATAACTTACAGGTATACCTAGAAAGTATAGAGGATTGTGTACCTATCACCAGAAGTTGGGTCTAATCACTGTAGCAAGACTAGGCTGCCCTTGGGTGAATGGATCTTTTTGTAACAACCCTCGTTGTTCTACTCAAAAGAATTACCAATGTTTTAACCATAAGAGAGTAATTCATGATGGCATCACATAGCAATAAATTTTTCTTTTATTTCAAAGACTAAATGCACATCTGAAATAACATATATTCCAAACTTTCCATTTGCATTATAAATGAATATTACAATTCTTCTAATACATTTAAAATCTCAAGATAGCATATCTTGCATAAACACTTCCACATAAATGGATATAGGAAAACATACATAGCTCATCTGAGCTTTATAAGCAATAGATACATAAATTGGTCTTGATGTCGTTGCATTGGTGCATACATTCTAGATGTCCTTGTTCCTTGGTTCATACACTCTATTTGTCCCCAATACAAGCACAAACATCCCCAAATCTCGGTTGCCAATTGATGAGGAGAAGCATCACTCAAGCACTTTTTTGCCGACTCAAATGCGGTCCCCCGCACATCCACAAACAATATATGGAAAGATGGCCCTTCCCTTCGACGAAGAGATTGGTTGGTAAAATCCCATGTAACGAATAGCCTTACTGAGCCTAGTGTTTTTCCCTACAATCCATAACCTAATCATATAATAGCTACACCTACAAGTATGAAAATCTCGAACTAGAATGTCTATATTGAACACAATGAACCTTGATAGTGTAAACAATGGCTGCTTACACAACTTTGGCCAAAGTTTCATATAAAAATTCATCTCTTCACCCACTATCTAGCTCGATTTGGTTAATGGCCATTCATGTACTATGCATAGGCAATTCCCTTCTTAAGGTAATCTTTAACCCTAAGAACAACCTATGATTATAACATTCCTACTAAGTAACTCAAGCAACTCTTACTTATTGAGTAACAAGATGAAATTTCATTGTAAGTACTAAACCTGTAGATGTTAAACTTTGACAAACATTATCATATAAGTCAAGTTAAACAAAGCAAACCAAGTACTCCTATGAGATATTCAAACATACTTCATGATGCAAACAAAAATAATAAAAGATCAAAGAAACTAATTGAGAGCATACAAAAAGCATGTGCAAAACCTATCCCATAATGGGAGTGGTGCTCCTTTGATGTGAAAAGGATGCCCTTTCCCACCCCCTTAATAAGCTTCCAATGGTATGATGAACAAGCAAGGATGAGTGATCAAGTGCAAGATGAAATGTGCCTATAATGTAAATACATAAGACTATGGATGGATTTCAAGTAGAAGTGGATTCTATTTATAGGTTGAAGGATTGATGCAGGGGCATCTAGAAGCATTCAGAAAATTGAGGTAGTTGACAGTGAAGTTGCAAAGAACCAGATTATTGCATTTGATTTCCAATTCAGTATATTGATTATCAAAGGTTGTGGATTAAAGGGTTTGTTGTTGAGTACATCTAGTATTTCCATGTTAATTTTTAGAGGACCGTATGAGGATTTGATCAAGTTATGAGTATCTAAGTTTTAACAGTGGTTTAGTTGTTCTAGTCAAAGTTCCTAAAGGAAGATGATGTGATTCTGGTGGCTTGAGTTGTTGTGGACATTTTTGTGGTGATTCATGATGATCGTGGATGTTTCCAGATCATGTGTTGTTGGTCCACATCGATTGTTGTGCTCGCTATTGGTGATTTTCTTTTGTGAGGTCATGTTTTCCATGTTCTTGGCCGACAAGGTGATTGTAGTGTGTTGCACTGGATCTTCGAGGAATAAATTTTGAAGTTGTTTCATGTTCAAGGATGTTTTTTTGGGTCCTTGCTTTGTTGTGGCCAACATTGGTTGGTCTACATTGTAAATTATTTATTGTTTGAGGCCGACCTATTTGAGTTTGCACACTATCTTACTAGCCATTGTATTTAGGATGACATGTTAAGGGTTAGATGATTTGTGGATGATATAAATAGAAGAGAGAGGATTTTTTACATACAACAGAAGAAGGATGAACCAATAAGATGCCCAATAGTGCGAAGTATGAAGCATGGTGATGAAGTATTTTGATCCAAAAGGATCTCAGAGCAGAAAGAGTGTGGAGTAGAGCCGAAGGAGTTGATGAAGATTGTTATTATTTAAATTTATGTAATCCCTGGGCTGTGGCCTGGAATCTGTTAAGCCTGAGAGGCATATGTAATGTGTTTTGAGATTATAATATAATGAGGAATGAGCTTTGAAGGCTGGGTTTTTCCCTGTTAGGGTTTTCCTAGGATATATCTTGTGTCTGATGTTCATGAATGTCTTTTATCTTTCTGAGGATTAGCTGTTAATTTTTGTTGCATATTTGTTGTGATCATGGAGCTGGTAATTTAGGCTACAAGGCCGGATAGTCCTTTATTGGATCCTCCTACCTTGACTGCATTAGATGGTATCAGAGCTGGTTGCGAGTCTATTAGCTGGTTGTGAATTTGTTGGGAAGAAGGCAGTGTTGAAAGAAGTGTGAAACCCTAAGTGTCATCATAAAAGAAAGATCGAGGAAAGCATTCAAATTTAGTTGTTTATCTGATTTGTTTCAATGGGGAAGAGTGGGAAGAGGATGAAGAAGGAAAATGAAACCCTAATATGCGAAAGGGATACTTTGGAGAAAGAATTGTGCGAAATCAAGAAGTGTAATTCAAAATTGATGGAGAGGATGAAAGAACTAGGAGGAGACAAGTATGATGCTCTTGAAGAAGAACTAAAAAATGTAAGAAGGAGAAATGAAGAACTAGAAGCAAAGCTAGATATTTTTGAGGATCTGAAGGAAAGTTTGAAAGAGTTGAACAAGGAGAACAATTTGCAAAAGAAGGAAATATCTGACTTGAAGGAACATTTTAATTAGTTGGAGCAATCACTTATAGCATGCCAGAAGGAGAATGAGAATCTTGTTGAAAATTGAGATGTTTTCTTAACTTAATACTTTGTAAAACTTTAATATTGCTGATCTAAATAAGCTTTTCCTTCATTACAGATTCTTTGTGGGTGATTATCTAATTAATCCATTTTACTGTTTGTAGAATGTAGACAGAAGTTGATAGAAGAAGTAGATGGGATATTAGAAAGATTACACAAGCATATACCATGGAGAAACCCTTTCAAGAAAAAAATCCACTAAGAATTAATCTATTATTCAATCTCTGAAGTAGATTACAATAGCTCCAATTCTTGCTTAAGAATGCCTCTTTTTCCTTCACCAAAACCTCTTCACAACCTGCAATAAAATTGATACCAACTCTCTTCAACTTGCTTGAGATAAATAGGCTTTGATTAACTTTGTAAACTCCAATTGAGTTACAATTACAATGCTCAAGCCTTATCCCTAAAAGGTACACCTATCTCCTCCAAGTAGAGTTTAACCATGAAGAACAATGTCAAATCATCATCTTCATTCATTTGGGCATCCCAAACTGAAGTAATATCTCAACCTTTATTCCATAAATATCTTCAAAGCTTTATCCTCAAAGTAGGCAACAAAGAGTGGGCCCACTTAACTTAGCCTTATGAAATATCTTACCATGCAAAGGAGTTAATTCCAAGAAGCCAACTTGGGCGCCCAAGTTGGGTCCAAGTCATTTCCTGTTAATTGAAACATTTCTCAACACCATTCATGTAAGAACAGTCATCCTCTGTTAACTGAAGGTAGTCCCTGTTATCCATCATGCAACTCAAGTCATTAGTCATTCATTCCAAGTTAACTGAAGTCAACTAGCGTTCAACTAAAACTAACTAAAGATAACTTAATTGAACTAAACTAAACTAAATTGAATTGAACTAAACTAATTATGAACTAAATTAAACTAAACTAAACTGTTCTGAACTGATTTGAATTGAACTGAACTGAACTTCATGCATGCAAACATCAAACCCTAACTCCTAGGATCTTTACATGCATTTAGAAGTGTTATCTCTTATTTTGAATAGTTAATTGAACTCAAGGTGAGTGTCACCTACCATGTGGGAGCCCCATGTGCCCCTATTCTTTAGGAACTCATAATGGATGCCCTCACATGCTCCTAACATTTATAATTAATTACAAATTTCAATTAACATGATTATTTCATCAAATATTAATCTCTTCCTAATCTTACTGTTGATGGACACATTCCAAGGACTTAGGAGATACATGAAATAAATAATGTTTAGGATTGCAATTAAATGGCATCCTATTTCCAACATTCTCCCACTTGACATTATACATTGCAATTATTCTAAACAAGGAATAATAATTTAAATCAAGTACAAGAATTAAGGCCAATGGCCTTCCTGCACCAACTAATCAATCCATGCCAACTTCAAATGCAACTTGCATAATTATGAAGCTCCAAGAAAATGAATAAAACCAAGAGAACTTATTTGTAGGAACTGGTTTCATAAGATAATTTGCAATATTAATTAATGTCTCACCTTTCTCAATTAATACCTTCCCACTTTCAACCATTTCTCGCACAAAGTGATATTGAATATCAACATGCTTAGTACGAGCACGAACATAGGATTTTTGGCTAAACACATAGCACTTTGACTATCACATTCAAGTTTAACTTACTTGCAATTAAAACCAATACCTTTCCCAAGTTTCTATAACTGAATTGCCTCTTCGAAGGCATGTGTAACCACCGAGTGTGTTGAACTCACATTTAACCAAGGTTACAGGCTCCTCACTCTTTTCTATTGAAAAATATTTTCTTGCTTGTATCCATTCCAAAACATGTCTCTAACCATAAGAGAACTCAAGCCTCACCTATTTCTCCAAGTATTCATGAGGACATGTAACCAACCAATCCATGCCAAACTCCAAATGCAACACAACACTTTCATGAATTAATCAAGCAAATGATTAATGTACCTAATACTTAAGAGAACTACACAAGCTCAATGTCAAAGCTCCAATCTTGAACATAAACATGACATCTATAATCTAACCATCTCCTCTTAGGAGATCACATGCACCATAACATACATCCTGGTCTCAAGAGAACATGTAATATGCCAAACTCTAAATGCATATCAAGAGTAAACTATGACATAATAGCAACTACGAGTTCTAAACCAAGAAAACATATCCCCAACCACCTGAAGATAACCTTACCAATGATGCATCCACATCACTACTAACAACTCCCACTGAACCATGGTACCAAGTCACACATGGAATTGTGACTACCATCCTCTTCATGAAGATCACTATATCCTACCAAATCTCCCATTGAACTGTGATACCAAGCTATACACGGCAACAAGATAAACATCAAACCATTACTATCAAAAGCATATGGAATTTAAGATATTTCCTCATGATCAAAATTATCATAACAAATACCATGCCACAACTCTAAGCTGCTAATCAAGAGTATACCATGACATAATAACAAAACCATCCTACAACCAAGAATCCACTTCATTTCCAAATGCTCCCACTGAACTGTGATACTAAGAAATTCCATGGCATCATGATGCACAAAATCAAAACCACATTTTTGTCATAAGCTCACACCAAACCTGTGAATCCAAGCTCTCAATGACACATTATAACAATCCTCTAAAGCAAGAATATATACCTCTTGTAACAAACTTATTTTCCAAAATCAGCAATAACAAAAATAGTAAAAGCTCCCACTATAGCCAAAAAACCTCCAATCTTTCAAGAGAAAGGTGTCCCAAACTCTACCTAACCTCAACTTTGATACCAAATGTTGAAAATTGAGGTGTTTTGTTAGCTTAATACTTTGTAAAACCTTAATATTGCTAATCTAAATAAGCTTTTCCTTTGTTACAAATTCTTTGTGGGTGATTATAGATTAATCCATTTTACTATTTGGAGAATGTAGATAGAAGTTGATAGAAGAAGTAGACAAGATATTGGAAAGATTACACAAGCATATACTGTGGAGAAACCCTTTCGGGAAAAAACTCCACTAAGAATTAATCTATTATTCAATCTCTGAAGTAGATTACAATAGCTCCAATTCTTGCTTGAGAATGCCTCTTTTGCCTTCACCAAAACTACTTCACAACTTGTAATCAAATTGATACCAACTCTCTTCATCTTGCTTGAGATAAATAGGCTTTGATTAACTTTGTAAACTCCAACTGAGTTACAATTACAATGCTCAAGCCTTATCCTTAAAAGGTACGCCTATCTCTTCCAAGTAGAGTTTAATCGTGAAGAACAATGTTAAATCATCATCTTCATCCATTTGGGCATCCCAAACTAAAGTAGTAACTCAACCTTTATTCCATAAATATCTTCAAGGATTTATCCTCAAAGTAGGTGCCAAAGAGTGGGCCCACTTAACTTAGCCTTCTAAAATATCTTACCATGCAAAGGAGTTAATTCCAAGAAGCCAACTTGGGCGCCCAAGTTGGGTCCAAGTCATTTCTTGTTAACTGAAACATTTCTCAACACCATTCATGCAAGAATGGTCATCCCTTGTTAATTGAAGGTAGTCCCTATTATCTATCATGCAACTCAAGTCATTAGTCATGCATTCTAAGTTAATTGAAGTCAACTAACATTCAACTAAAACTAACTAAAGATAACTGAACTAAACTAAACTAAACTGAATTGAACTAAACTAAACTAAACTAAACTAAAATAAAATGATTCTGAACTAAACTTAACTAAAATGAACTGAACTGATCTAAACTTATCTGAACTAAACTAAACTAAACTTCATGCATGCAAACATCAAACCCTAACTCCTAGGATCTTTACATGCATTCAAAAGTGTTATCTCTTACTCTGAATAGTTAACTGAACTCAAGGTGAGTGTCACCTACCATGTGGGCACCCCATGTGCCCCTACTATTTAGTAACTCATAATGGATGCTCTCACATGCTCCTAACATTTAGAATTAATTGCAAATGTTAGTTAACATGATTATTTCATCAAATATTAATCTCTTCCTAATCCTATTGTTGATGAACACATTCTAAGGACTTAGGAGATACATGAAATAAATAATGTTTAGGATTGCAATTAAATGGCATCCTATTTCCAACATTCTCCCACTTGACATTATACATTGCAATTATTCTAAACAAGGAATAATAATTTAAATCAAGTACAAGAATTAAGGCCAATGGCCTTCCTGCACCAACTAATCAATCCATGCCAACTTCAAATGCAACTTGCATAATCATGAAGCTCCAAGAAAATGATTAAAACCAAGATAACTTATTTGTAGGAACTAGTTTCATAAGATAATTTGCAATATTAATTAATGTCTCACCTTTCTCAATTAATACCTTCCCACTTTCAACCATTTCTCACACAAAGTGATACTGAATATCAACATGCTTAGTGCAAGCATGATACATAGGATTTTTCGCTAAACACATAGCACTCTGACTATCACATTCAATTTTAACTTACTTGCAATTAAAACCAATACCTTTCCCAAGTCTCTATAACCGAACCTCCTCTCTGAAGGCATGTGGAACCACCAAGTGTGTTGAATTTACGTTTAACCAAGGTGTAGGCTCCTTGGTCTTTTCTATTGAATTTTTTTTTCTTGCTTGTATCCATTCCAACACATGTCTCTAACCATAAGAGAACTCAAGCTTCACCTATTTCTCCAAGTATCCACATGGACCTATAACCAACCAATCCATGCCAAACTCCAAATGCAATACAACACTTTCATGAAGTAATCAAGCAAATGATTAATGTACCCAATACTTAAGAGAACTACATAAGATCAATGTCAAAGCTCCAATCTTGAACATAAGCATGACATTCATAATCTAACCATCTCCTCTTAGGAGATCACATGCACCATAACATACATCCTGGTCTCAAGAGAACATGTAATATGCCAAACTCTAAATGCATATCAAGAGTAAACCATGACATAATAGCAACCACTCTAAACCAAGAAAACATATCCCCAATCACCTGAAGATAACCTTACCAATGATGCATCCATGTCACTACTAACAACTCCCACTAAACCGTGGTATCGAGTCACACATGGCATCGTGACTAACATCCTCTTCATGAAGATCACTATATCCTACCAAAGCTCCCACTGAACTGTGATACCAAGCTATACATGGCAATAAGATAAGCATCAAACCATTACTGTCAAAAGCATATGGAATTTTAGAAATTTCCTCATGATCAAAATTATCATAACATGTACCATGCCACAACTCTAAGCTACTAATCAAGAATATACCATGACATAATAACAAAACCATCCTACAACCAAGAATCCACTTCATTTCAAAATGCTCCCACTGAACTGTGATACTGAGCAATCTCATGGAATCATGATGCACAGAATCAAAACCACTTTTTTTTCATAAGCTCACACCAAACCTATGAATCCAAGCTCTCAATGACACATTATAACAATCCTCTAAAGCAAGAATATATACATCTTGTAACAAACTTATTTTCCAAAATCAGCAATAACAAAAATAGTAAAAGCTCCCACTATAGCCAAAAAACCTCCAATCTTTCAAGAGAAAGGCATCCCAAACTCTACCTAACCTTAGTTCTGATACCAAATGTTGAAAATTGAGGTGTTTTCTTAGCTTAATACTTTGTCAAACTTTAATATTGCTGATCTAAATAAGATTTTCCTTTGTTACAAATTCTTTGTGGGTGATTATCTGATAAATCCATTTTACTATTTGTAGAATGTAGATAGAAGTTGATAGAAGTAGACAGGATATTATAAAGATTACACAATCATATATCGTGGAGAAACCCTTTCGAGAAAAAACTCCACCAAGAATTAATCTATTATTCAATCTCTGAAGTATAGTACAATAGCTCCAATTCTTGCTTGAGAATGCCTCTTTTCCCTTCACCAAAACTTCTTCACAACCTGCAATAAAACTGATACCAACTCTCTTCAACTTTCTTGAGATAAATAGGCTTTGATTAACTTTGTAAAATCCAACTAAGTTACAATTACAATGCTCAAGCCCTATCCCTAAAAGGTATGCCTATCTCTTCCAAGTAGAGTTTAATCATGAAGAACAAAGTCAAATCATCTTCATACATTTGGGCGTCCCAAACTAAAGTAGTAACTCAACCTTTATTCAGTAAATATCTTCAAGGCTTTATCCTCAAAGTAGGCACCAAAGAGTGGGCCCACTTAACTTAGCCTTATGAAATATCTTACCATGCAAAAGAATTAATTTCAAGAAGCCAACTTGGGCGCCCAAGTTGTGTCCAAATCTCAACATTTCTCAAACATTTCTCGTTAACTAAAACATTTCTCAACACCATTCATGCAAGAATGGCCATCCCCTGTTAACTAAAGGTAGTCCCTGTTATCTGTCATGCAACTCAATTCATTAGTCATGCATTCTAAGTTAACTGAAGTCAACTAGCATTCAACTAAAACTAACTGAAGATAACTGAACCATAACTGAATTGAACTAAACTAAACTAAACTAAATTGAACTGAACTAAACTGATTCTAAACTAAACTGAACTCCACTGAACTTCATGCATGCAAATATCAAACCCTAACTCCTAGGATCTTTACATGCATTCATAAGTGTTATCTCTTACTTCGAATAGTTAGCTAAACTCAAGGTGAGTGTCACCTACCATGTGGGTGCCCCATGTGCCCCTTTTATTTAGGAACTCATAATGGAAACCCTCACATGCTCCTAACATTTAGAATTAATTACAAATGTCAATTAGCATGATTATTTCATCAAATATAATCTCTTCCTAATCCTAGTGTTGATGAACACATTCCAAGGACTTAGGAGATACATGAAATAAATAATGTTTAGGATTGCAATTAAATGGAATCCTATTTTCAACAAGTCTGAGATCTAAGTTTGAATTTTGTGATGTTTCTTGTGATACTAATGATTTGTGTGATGTTGTAGAAGTTTCTTTAAAAGGTGAAGTTGAAGATAACAATGTAACAAAGCCTGTAATTGTTGGTGATGGTATCAGTTTCAAAATTATGCAGAGAATGGGATATAAAGGAAAAGGATTGGGAAAGCATCAACAAGGAATTACATAACCTATTGAACCAATATTGAGACCTAAAAGCGAAGGCCTTGGATATGACAAAGGTACGAATGTTATTGCAAGTTTGAATTAGAGAAGAAAAAGTATGTATTGTTCACATTGTAATAGGCATGGGGAGTTGTGTTGGGATCTGTATCCCTGTAAGTGGATTAAGGAATCATTTTGAAAAGATGTGTTGGAATATGATGAGAATGAGAAAGCCTATGACAAATTGTAAGTAGATGGATTATGGATGGATTGATGGAGCAAAATGGAAACATGTTACCTGTATGCTTAGAAGATTATACAAATGGAAGAACTCATATGTTGGAGGAAGAGAGGGATTAAGATGTAGAGAAAAAAGACCTTATGTAGAGCATAGAGGAAGAGGTGACAAAAGTCATAATGCTTATCACAATGAAGGGTACTAGAAGAGTGAAAGGGGATTTTCCAGAGGAGGAACCTATTTTCAAGTTTGGAAGAAGAAAGAATCAAGCACTAAATGTCATTGAGAAGCTAATGAAAGAGAAGCAGTAAAGGATGCAAAGATAGTTTGTGTAGATGAAGAAGAGTCTGTTGATATAGAATTAGTTTATGCAGAGGAAGGGGAACCTTTGGAGGTATCAGATTTCATAGTGGAGCTGGAAGAAGCCGAAGCATTGATCTTAAGGAGGAAGTTTATGTACCAGAGTGAAGTAAATGTGAATGAAGGAATAGAAATAGATGATGATCTTGAGGAAACTTGTGGAGAAGGCTTGCTCAGACCCCCAACCAGTGAGGCAGTACAAGGCTTGCAAGTAGACCGCCGAACCTTGACCATGACAAGATGAAGAACTTGAGACAACTTGCAGGGTGGGCTTGCTCAGACCATCGACCAGTGAGGCAGTACAAGGCCTGCAAGTAGATTGCCAAACCAATTCAAGGAGAAGAACTTGAGGTAGTTTGCAGGGTGGACTTGAACAAAACACCTACCTCGAGGCAGTTGCAAGTACCTGTGGATAAATTGCCAAACTGATTCAAAGAAGAACTTGAGGTAGTTTTGCAAGGTGGACTTGAACAAAACGGTGACCTTGAGGCAATTGCAAGTACCTATGGAAAAATCTCCGAACCAATTCAAAGAGACAAAAATTAGATTTGACACAGTACAGACCAAAGTGAAGAGGCTCACTCTTCAAATAACCTTGAGAGTTTGATGTAGGGGCATCCGAAAGCATTCAAAAAATTGAGGTAGTTGACAATGAAGTTGCAGATAACTAGATTATTGCATTTGATTTCCAGTTCAGTATATTGATGATCAAAGGCTATGTATTAAAGGGTTTGTTTTCAAGTACATCTAGTATTTCCATGTTAAATTTTAGAGGTCCGCATGAGGATCTGATTGAGTTATGAGTATCTGAGTTTTGATAGTGGCTCAATTTTTTCTAGTCAAAGTTCCTAAGGGAAGATGATGTGATTCTGGTGGCTTGAGTTGTTGTGGACATTTCTGTGGTGATTCATGATGATCGTGGATGTTTCCAGATCATGTGTTGTTGGTCCAAATTGATTGTTG
The DNA here is from genome assembly GCA_007258455.2 of Sequoia sempervirens. NCBI lineage: Eukaryota > Viridiplantae > Streptophyta > Pinopsida > Cupressales > Cupressaceae > Sequoia > Sequoia sempervirens. The sequence continues at coordinate 69,335,375 of VDFB02086081.1, read as the reverse complement.
TGCTCGCAATTGGTGATTTTCTTTCGTGAGGTCATGTTTTCCATGTTCTTGGCCAACAGGGTGATTGTAACGTGTTGTATTGGATCTTCGAGGAATAAATTTTGAAGGTGTTTCCTATTTGAGGACATTGTTTTGGGTCCTTGCTTTGTTGTGGCTGACATTGGTTGGTTTGCATTGTAAATTGTTTATTGTTTGAGGCTGACCTATTTGAGTTTGCACATTATCTTACTAGTCATTGTATTTAGGCTGACATGTTAAGGGTTAGATGATTTGCAAATGATATAAATAGAAGAGAGGATTTGTTACATACAACAGAAGAAGGATGAATCAATAAGATCCTTGATAGTGTGAAGTATGAAGCACGGTGACAAAGTATTTTGATCTAGAAGGATCTCAAAGTAGAAAGTGTGTGAAGCAAAGCCGAAGGAGTTGACGAAGATTGTTATTATTTGAATTTATGTAATCCCTGGGCTACAGCCTGGAATTTGTTAAGCCCGAGAGGCATATGTAACGTGTTTTGAGATTATAAAATAATGAGGAATGAGCTTTGAAGGTTGGGTTTTTCCCTATTAGGGTTTTCCAAGGATATATCTTGTGTCTGGTGTTCATGAATGTCTTTTATCTTTTTGAGGATTAGTTGTTAATTTTTGTTGCATATCTGTTGTGATCATGGAGTTGGTAATTTAGGCTGCAAGGTTGGATAGTCCTTAATTGGATCCTCCTACCTTGATTACATCAAGGATTGAAGAATGGAGAGGTGGGAGGAATGTGGGACTAAAAGAGAGCCAATGAGATTGGGACACTTGTCTCAATGCTAATGTGTGAGGATTGAGCACACTTTGCATGTGGTTGAGATGTAAGAGGCACTAAATGCATGTGGTTGAAATGTAAGAGGCATGAAATGCATGTGGTTGGGATGTTTTGGAGGCAAATTGGTTGGGTAAGAAAGTGAAATAAAGGGATTCAATGAAAGAATATTCCCTAGAATATGATTTTGAGAGGATAAATGAGGTAATTAGTAAATTAAAAGAAACTATTTTCATGTGCAAGTGGGTTAGCTAATCAGGGGTTGACTTAACTCTTGGAGAGTTAAAAGCTAGAGAATTTATTAATGATGATTAGAAGGCGATTAAAGTTAATTAATTTAGAATTTAATTAACTTTGAGTGGGTTAGTGAATTTATGATATTTGATTTAAATCATTTGATTTATTTAATCAAATAAGAGGACTTTGGGGATTTAATTAAACAAATTGATTTATTTAATTAAACATGATGGACATTAGTGAATTAATCTAATAAATTGCTTTATTTGATTAATAGGAGAAATTTGATGATAATTAATTAGAATTAGGTGCATGATGTTGATTAAGATTATTTGCATGTCTACATTTTGTCCCTCAAAGAAACAATTTACTAGTTGCATTGGTTCAAAGATTAATGTTGCCAAGATCAAAATTCAAAAATTTCCTAATTTTTTAGATGCCCCATTATTGCCCTAGTGGAAAGAATTACAGTGGTACACTTCCCCCTTGAGATATCAAGCAAAAATTTTGATTTTTGGATTGAGCTTGCAATAAAGATTCAAGATCAGTTCAACTCAAAGAGGACTAGAAAGCTCGAATGTTTGATGTAGACATCTTTGATGATGCATAGACAGTCATCGACCATGGTTAGCCTCATTTATATTATGATATATCACACATATTTGATACTTGGATAGAAATAGTAAAGATAGAAGAATAAGAAGAATAAGAGGGCTCAACCCTTGATTCCAAGAAGATGCAAAAGTCCAACAAGTCTATGATTCATCAAGACTTTATTAGATATGATGATGAATGATGATAATGTATTGCTTATTAGTGATTGGAGATGTAAAGAGCATAACTTTCCTTATGTTTGATAACACACATAGATACGATGCATCAAGGTACAAACAACTAGGATGGCACGGTATCTAGTGCAATGGACTTTGACTCAAAAAATAGATAGGAGTATTATTGTTCACACTTGACATATGAAACCTTATTAGGATGTAATTTAGAAATTTCAAACACCTTGGACCAAAACGTAGAAAGGCAAAGCCTAACCATGTAATAGTCAACAAGACATCCAAAATATCTTCCATACATGCCTACCAAAGTAAGTATCACCAAGTTATATTACAAGAATGTCTAACAAGCACAATAGACAAAAGATAATGATCAATGCTCCATTCCTTTCTCTCTAAATTATTTTGATTAGACATCATTGAGAGGTCATTGGAATGAGCGTAATAAGATAAATCAAAAGAAAAGATCAAGTACACAAACAAGCTAATGTTCTTCATACCTCTAACCAAAGGGATTTGTTTTCAGGATATGAATCCAAAGTGTTTTGCCAATAGATAATGCCCATTGTAGGAAGGATGCATCCTAGGACATGTTAGTGGATGGTGGCAAGTTGATAGGTTTTCCAAAAGGCTGTTGATATAAGGTTGATTGAAATGTTTGCTAAAATGATCAAGAGTTTGATTTTGTGTTTGAAACTTGCTTTTGTTGATTGTTGTGGTTGTTTTTGTTTTTTTTGCCAAAGGATGAAGGTGATGATTGATTTACTAAGGATGAGATTATTGTAGGTGAAAGTGAAATGGGATGGATGGATTTTTTCAAATATTTGGATGTTTTTGATGTTTTTAAAATGCTATGAGGTTGTTTTTTGGATTTTCGGGTTATTTAAATGTTTTTTTGTTTTTGTCTCTCGGGGGTTGATCACAGATTAGCCTTTCCTATGTTTAAGCTCAGAGGTGATGTAGTTCAGATAAAGACTCAGTTCTCTATTTTGGGAATGTTGAATAACCTTGCCCTATCAAACAATAAGCTTGGTGACACCATTCTAGGTAAAATTTGTGATGGATTCAAGAAAATAGCTTTGCCTGACTTTGTGTATTTACAACATTATGGGATGCTAGATCTTTCATGGAATGCTTTGGTTGGAAATATTCCTAAACAGATTGGAGATTACATTGCAATGGTTAAGTTATCTTTACAAGGAAACTTGCTTACCAGTCATGTTCCTCAACAAATTTTTATTCTTGGAAATCTTACACTAGTGGATATGTCTTTCAATCTTCTTAGTGGACCCATTTTACCTGAGTTTTCAAGAATTCAAAAACTCCAGGGTCTCAGTTTGTCTAATAACCTCATGCCAACATGATGAACACACAAGAGAATTAGTCAAGTTAGCAAAGACAAATCAAGCTCCTCGTGTTGATGTCCATTGTAGGAATGATGCATCCTAGGACATGATGTTATCAGATGATTTTGAGACTAATGGGATGATGGGTTGTTGACACCAAGAGTTGACTAACTTGTTTACCTACTAACCTAGACTTAAGACCCTGGCGTTTGAGTTCACACTTTCAATTTGCTATACTTGTTTCCGATTGTTTTTCCAAAGGTTGAAGATGACGATTGTTTATTGTGAGTGGATGTTTATTGCAGGTAAATGTTGAAATGGGATGGATGATTTTTGGTTTTTTGAATGTTTTTGGTATTTTTAAATTTTTTGGGGATTTTCAAGATGTTTTACAAATGTTTTGATTTGCAAATTTTCTAGTGTTTTTGTGTTTTTTGATATTTTGACCAAGAACCTAACCTAAGGACCTATCCTAGGGGCCTCAAGGGCTGATCAAATATTAGCCTTGCCTACGTTATACACATAGATACCACATAGTTCAATTGACACAAACTCATTTATTGATGAAGATATGAATGCGTGGATTGCTAGTTTATTATGATGGACACCTAAAGGACCTAACCTAGGGGCCTTGGGGGCTGATCAAGGATCAACCTTGCCTACGTTATACACGCAGAAGCTTTGTAGTTTATGATGACTCTATTTTTTACTTTTTCTATTTATGACCTGTTTTGGGGATTTTGATTGTTTTGGATGTTTTTGGGTTTTCTCATTTTCTAAATGTTTTTGGATTTTCTAATTTTAAGAAATATTTCAAGAATATACACAAATCTAATCCAATGTAGGTATAAGAATATGCTCCCAATGTGATGTGATAGACTACCCTAATATAGGTAGGATAAACTGACCTTAAGAATGTGCCAAGTAGTTCTAGGATGGAACATGATACCGACACAAGATCAAGCTATTATGCAGATGTGAATGGGTGATGAAAGAAATATGGAAGGCGATGCAAAACAAATTGAAGAATCCATGGTGGATGGAAAGTGATTTATTTACACAAGGCACTTGATTGATAGGTTTTCACCAAGGTACTTTCCCAAAGTGCCACCGAAGTGGTTTTCACTAGAGGATGATTTTTTTCTTTACTATTTCCAATCCTTTTTTTGATTTTTTGTATTTTTTGATTTTTTTGTATTTTTGGATTTATACCTTGCAAGCTTAGGCATAATTTTTTTTGAGATGGAAGCTATTGATGGGCTTCTACAAAGGCTCACCTTTGGGTGTGGATAGCTGATATGCTCTTGAATTGCAACTTGTCGTGACAAAAAAGGGTCCCAACCAGTTGGGTTCAAATTTGCACTTGTTGTTTGGATTTGGTACATTCTTCTAATTTTATTTCAGCATGAGCTCTCCCACTTGAAATGACTGACTCTTGATTTTCTTATTATATCTCCTTTTGAGAAGGTTTTGATAGACCTGCAAGTGGTTCAAAGCATCCATGTGCCGCTCATCTAGTAGTTCTAGCTCGTTCAATCGTGACACTCGATATTCTTCATTAGTAATGAGATTTTGCAATGATATTCTTAAGGGTGGGGGCTTGATCTTAATGGGAAGGATGGCTTCTAATATGTAGACCAAGAAGAAAGGGGTTGCACTTGTAGGCATGTGGATACTTTTTTAGTAGGCCCATAAGGCGAGATTTAGCTATAGGTTCTAGTCATGACCAACTTCATTAACTATTTTCTTTAGGATTTTTAAGATGGTTTTATTCATAGCCTCAACTTGGTTGTTACCCTAGGGGTAGTATGGGGTGGAGAAGTGATGTTGGATATTGAATTTTTAGCATAGCTCATGGACGTCTTGGTTTTTGAAAGGTGTCCCATTATTTGAGATAAGGGCTTGAGGAACACCATAATGACAAATGAGGTAGTTTAGGATAAATTTTGAGATTTGCTTCCATGTGATATAGGTCTTGGGGATGGCTTCTACCCACTTTATGAAGTATTCAGTGGCAGTGAGAATGAACTTGTGTCCATTGGATGAGGTGGGTGTGATTTTCTGATGAGATCAAGCCCCCATTGTGAAAAGGGCCAAGGTGTTATAATTAGTTGGAGCCCCTGATCTAGTGCATGAATGAGGTCTCCATGTTGTTGACATTGCAAACATCTTCGTACATAGTCATGAGTTTTCTTCTCCATCATAGTTAGTAATACCTAGTCCTTAGCAATTTCTTGGCCAAGGTCATACCACTAGAATGTGAACCACAAATACTATCGTGTACCTCGGTTAAAAAAATCAAAGGTTCCTCAAGATTAAGGCATCTCAAAAGGGTTCCTTCAATACTTCAATGGTACAAGGTGTCACCTAAGATAACAAAATAGGATGACTTCTTAATAAAGGTTCTTTTGAGGTTTGGGGTGATGTCAGTAGGGAGAACTCCGATTTTCAGGTAGGTGTATATGTCATGGTACCAAGGGTTACCGAGACCAATGATTTCACACACGAACTCAAAATCCAGTACCTCGAAAGCTGGTATGAGAAGCTGCTCAACCAAGAATTCATGCTTAGGGACATTTTGTGGGATATCCAACAATGATCCGATTGTTGCCATAACATTAGTTGCTCTATTGTTTACCCTTGGTATTTGGTCAAATGTGATGTCGATGAAGAACTCCTTGAGATCCTCTACCATTTTCTTGTATAGGGTAAGCTTGACATCCTTTGTTTGGTATTCATCATTGACCTGGTTGATAATTAACTACGAGTCTCCATAAACCTTAAGTACCATGATTTGCCACTGTACTACAATTTAGAGTCCTATGACTAGATCCTCATACTCTGCAATATTATTGGTGCATGGAAAAGATAGTTTATATGAATTTGAGATGCAATCTCCTTGTGGTGTGATGAAGAAGACTCCTACTCCTGACCCATGTTGAGTATACGACTTGTCGAAGTACACCTTTCAATGGTCTGCTACACCGAGATTGAAAATGGACTCATCTAGAAATTTTGATGCTAGGGGGTTCTCTGAATATATAGGTGCTTCTGCCAATTGATCTGCAATTACCTGTCCTTTGATAGCTTTTCATTCTATAAACTCAATGTCATATTCTGTCAATATCAAGACCCACTTAGCCATTCACCCTATGAATGTTGCCTCAGAGAGTAGATATTTTAGAGGGTCTATCTTGGTGATGAGCTCTATTTGATGAGTAAGCATGTAGTGTCTGAATTTTTGTGAGACAAAGTCTACTGCAAGACAAGCTTTCTCAATGAATGTGTAGTTTAGCTCATGTCCCACCAAGGTTTTGCTGATATAGTAAGTTGCTCTTTCTTTCCCTATTTCATCATATTGTACTCGAAGAGCACCAAGGATTGTTGTTGTCCTTGATATGTACAGGATCAATGGTTTGTTCTGGATCGATGGCATGAGGACTGGTGGTGTTAGCAAGTATTCCTTGATTTGATTAAATTCTTGATCGTATTTCACATCCCTTTTGTATGCTACCCCCTTGTGGAGTAGATGTGAATATGGGATAATTTTATCTACCAACTATGCTATGAATTTGTGAATGGATTGGAGCCTTCCTTGCAAACCCCTTAACTACTTCAATGCCAGTGGTGCTTCCATTTCAAAGATTTCTTTGAATTTTGCAGGGTCTATCTCGATTCCCCTCATTGATACAATATAACCTAGAAGTTTTCCTGATTGCACACCGAAGACACATTTCTTAGGATTGAGTCATACTTTATATTCTTCCAGTATGTCAAAAATAAATCCTAGTGCTACTATGTGGTCTTGACGCTTCCTTGATTTGGCTAATATGTTGTCCACATAATCCTCTATAGATTTTTGGACCATGTCATGAAAAATTAGAGTTATAGCCCTTTGGTATGTAGCTCTAGCATTCTTTAACCCAAATGGCATCATGTTCCAATAGTAGGTGCCCCATGGACAGGTGAAGGTTGCCTTATGTTGATCATCCTTTGCTATCATAATTTGATTGTATCCTAAAAACCCATCCGTTAATGACAACATCTCATGTCCCATTGTTAGGTCTATAATCATGTCTATGTTGGGAAGAGGAAAATCATCCTTAGGGAATGCTTTGTTTAGGTCCTTGAAGTCAATGTAGATTCAGATGCCCCTAGTGGGATTAGAAATAGGCACAAAGTTGGAAACCCATTCAGGATAATCGATAGGTCATATGAAGCCAACGTCAAGGAGTTTTTTCAGCTCAAGTTTGACCAATAATGCGATCTGTTGATGCATCTTTCTTAATTTTTTTCTTATTGGTTTTGCTTCTGGATAGACTGGTAGATGATGGACTACTACCTCTAGATCAAGACCGAGAATGTCAACATAGGTCCATGCAAAATTTACTTTCCTTTCTTTCATAAATGTAGCTAGAATTTCTTGTTCCTCGGTCAAAAGTGACTCTACATAGAAAGTGATGTGTGGTGTCTCTTCAATTCCCAAATTGACTGGGTTGCATTTTTCTACCAGTACTGCTGATTTTTACTGATGGATGGAACTAAGGGGAAGATTGAATCCCTCATCCTTTGGTACCTTAGAGAGGTTTTCACCATTGGATACGTCCTTTATTTTTACTATTTTTGGGTCAGAAAGTGCCACAGTGTGGTTTCACTTAGAGACCTAGATGTTACTCTTAGATTTTCTATTTTGCGACTAAGAGATTCAATTGTTTCCCCAAGGTAAGCATGTGTGTCCAACTCAATATCAAACCCCGTTTTATGATTTCCATATGGTAGAGTATCCCTTAGTCCCACGAATTCTAAGAGAGCCTCATCATTTTCAAATGTGTTTAAGATTGGTGGTCCTCATTGGTCACAGTCTATTAGTTGGGGGTACACAAGATTTGTTGGAGTTATGGACAGACACTGAGAGGGGGGGGTGAATCAGTGTCAAAACTTTTCCTACTTCGACCAAGATTTTTAATTCTGATTTCCTTTTCTTTCAACAATAGAGTAGAGTAATCACTTTTGAAAGCACACAGATATGACAACATTAACTCAGTCTATTAGACAACTTATGAAAATATGATTTGAGAGAAATATCTTTCATTTGCCAAAATAGTTATGGCTGACATTGATTAACAATCAAGGCATGATTACGGTGCAAGTGCAACACATAAGACTGTGCAAATGATGATCAACATTATTGACTCACTTCTTAAACAATTGATTTGAATGCAGCTTTAAAGACAAGAAAGGTATTGAGACAACAAACACCTTTAGCACATTATACCTATTCTTGAGCAATGAATCAAATGATAACTTTTAAGCTTCCTTTTGAATTAGACTCTTCAATGATGACTTGTGCAAGATATTTGAACTAAATATTTGCAGATATGAAGGAACTATCATTCAACAATGTTCAGACTGATAAAAATTATCACAATCAAGAAACATTATGATATCAAAAACAAAGAGACCAAAAGATAGAATTTTCTGAGTTGAAAACCCTCATGGGGTAGAAAAACCACTCCTAAACTACCATACAGGCTTAATCTTTTTAATCAATTGTTCACAATGCCTTATAGGCTAATTTCTGAGCACCAACTCAAGGAGCACCAACCCCTCATTTTGAAACACCAATTTCAAGGAGCACCAACCCCTCAAATTATTTTCAAAACAATAGTAATATCAGAGGATCTCTTTGTTTTTTGTTAAGCTCATAACTCTTTACTTCGTCTACCTAATGCCCTAGGAACAATATTCCAGAATTACAACCAAAGAGACTACACTGTTTTCAACACTGGTTTTTATATACATTTCAAGTATGTCTGTCATTTTGAAAAATCTTCAGAGAATGCATTTTTCACAAAAAAAACTAAAACTCACTTGCTAACTTTAGAATACGAAGTTGAATCATGACAGTCTGTATATGATGGTAAAAATCAAGAGTAATGCTTATCCAGAGGGCTTTAATTTCTGCACTGAATCAGGAGATTTCAAATTTGTAACTGATTCATCAAAACCATGACAACCTACTAACAAAAAATCATAACCTCTAAATCCTCAGAGAATATTTTGCCAGAGATTCGATGCCAACCAAAGATGTCTGCATGCAACTATACTTAGAAAATCACATGTCAGCCACAGAGACATAGTTTGTTAAACGTTCATTGAGACACCAGAAAAGTATGGCAAATGCAATTATAATGTTGATCATTCCTTTGGTCCCTATGCATTGCGATGACCTTCTGCCGTCGGGGAGAAACCATATCCAAGATCACATTTCTGTTAAATTTGTTTCAGTCGCTTAGACACAAGAGTCTTTCTCACCGAGATGCCCTTTTGTTCCATTCACTATCGCTATAGCCTTTTGATATCAAAGAGACATCTTGTAGACAAGTCTTTGTTTTACCGAAAGTCATTCTTTCATCACGTGTCGCTGAGACAATCCATAATCGGGGAGATGTTTTGTATATTTCATTGAGTTTCACCAAAAGACTTAAACCTTAGCCATTTTGAATCACTGTGACATCTTGCTATCGGGGAGACATTATGTAGATTTCATTATGTTTCACCGAAAGTCCACATGATACGTTTTGGTCGCCGTGACATAAGGTTTTTCTTGCTGATGAGACCATCTTTCCCAAGCGGGTCGCTATAACATACCGACATCGGGGAGACCTCTCGTAGATTATATTGTGTAATACTAAAACAACTCAAAGACACCTTAGCTGGCCAAGAGAATTCAATTTTCATACCGACAGACACCCTTTTGTTTTCCATCGGTGAGACCGAAGGTCACTCACCAAGACCTCACCTTGATATCGCATAGTCCAGTCGAAGTAACCCTTTGCACAAGTCTATGAGACACTATGGAGTCGTTATAACATTTCACCGAAGCAGTAACCTTATGCCAATAAGACATTCAGTGCATCGGTCGGTGAGACAAAAAATCTTCAGTGAGACTATATATAGAATACATTATGTTTGGCCGAAGCGAAACCCCAGATGTGATGTCGGTGAGACAAAACCACTTTGCAGAGACCTATTCCAATACTACCTAGCTCTGCTGATGAACCTCCATATGCACTAGTCGGGGAGACATTTCAAGTTCGATGAGACACTACCCTGATAATAAAACTCCTACCGATAAGTTTATCCTCGATCGCCGAAACCACGTGAAAGTCTCGCTGATAGACGTCCACATGCATATGGTCGGTGAGACATAACAATTTCATTGTGACCCTTCACCAAAGCCTTAAAATCATGTCGATATATCTTCTGTCCCTGAGACAATACCAACCTCTCACCAAAAGCCCCTCATAAGACTTAGTCATCGAGACTTGACGGGTTCACTAAGACATCATATCGATGCCGCAACTCTTGCCGATATGTTCTTTCTTGTGCTGGTCAGCAAGACACAAAGCACTCAATGAAACAACATGCCAATAGGGATTTCTTACACCAATGAACCACCTCCTGTAATAGTCAGTGAGACCTGACTCATTTGGTAAGACCTCTCAGTGGTGAACAAAACTCATGCCGATATACCTTTCCACTGTCACCAAGACCACGTGAATGTCACACCGAAAGCTACCTATATGTAAAATCAAATCGTCATGACATTAGAAACGTCTTGCCAAAAGGCAACATAGGTGTTTATCAGAAAAATGGATCGAGGAGACCCTAGAATTTTCATACTGAAATGTTCTTTTTCTGTCACCGAAACAATGTATAACTAAGATAACCAGAGACTGCATGAAGCTCAAACTGATCAGTACCATAAGATATTAATATGCTGAATGTAAATTGTTCACAGAATGCCAAGACAAGTAAACCATATAGACAAAACTGTACCAAGATAAAGCATGAGAAACCAATCTGAATATGTCAACAAGTAGAATCAACTGAAAGAAATTTTGTCATCAAGGACAAACCATATGATCACAACTGAGAACCAACAAGATTTAGTTTAGTGGTTCAATTACTTGGATCAAAAGACATGGTAGTGATCATAAAAGGGGAGGAATCCTCAAATAACATGGGTAAATCAAAGATGGAGTCCTCATCATACATGTTAGTTATATCGAAGGAATAGTTATCTAGTGGTAGACCTGTGGATACCGGTAACTGAGGAGGAGCTTTGACTTTTTTAACAAGGGTACCTTTGCCAAGAATGGTTAGATTTATATGGGTACATCCAAGGCCAAGATTCTTTATGCACTTCTGAGGAATAATAGGTTCTGACAGGCTATTGTCATTTTTCCCGAGCTTCTCATTTTTGTTGTAGCCCCATCCACGCATTAGTTGTAGTCATTTGTTATCATCTTCCATGGGAAGATCAGGTAGGTCTTTTATCTTGATACAACAGGCTTGATACATCTTTATCATCTACCACCTCTTTGCTTAGGTCTCCCCATTTTCTGAAGGTGGTAGGTTTTTCTTTGAAGGTTTGAGATGTTGTGTCGATTGGTTATGGCTTCCCATGAGATCGAGGAGATTGAGGTAACTCTCCTATCACAAAGGCACTCTTTTTCATTTTATAGTCTCCACATCCATGATCTTGGATAATAATCTTAACATTAGGGATGTCCAAAATGGAGTGTCTTTGTCTCAAAAGTGGAGGCTAGAGTGGATGGATCTATATAAGGAGATGAGGGTCCCTCGTCATTCTTCAAGACTTGGGGGATCTTATAATACTTGGCCTCTAGATTTTTCCAATAATAGAATGATTCAAGATCACCATGGACTGTGACTTCTTGGTTTTGATAAGGGAATTTGACACATTGGTGGAAAGTGGATGCGACAACTTGCATCCCATGGATTCATGGGTGCCTTAGGAGGATATTGTATGGGAGTTCAAGGTCAAGGACTTGTAAAGTAGTCTTCATGATTGTTGGCCCTACTTAGATAGGGAGTTGAATGGTGCCTTGAGACACCCGTTCTTGATCATCATAAGCCCTGATAGTGATACCTTTTCCTTTCTTGATGACATCTTCAGAGAATCCTAGATTCTTTATTAGCTGTAGAGTAAAAATATTCAAGCCCGCACCTCCATCCACCAAGAATCATTTGACTTTGTTCTTGTGGGCTAGGACTTCAAGATGAAGTGCATGGTTGTGAGATGGTTGGGTTGGGAGATCATGCTAAAAAAATGTGAGGAGATGCGGCGTAGTGATATGTCCGACCATAGCTTGAAATTGGTCAGCATCAAGGTTGGTGGGAACAGAGGATGTAACCAATTCCTTCTCTTGCATGTCCCTATGTGCAGGTGATATTTTTAGAAACTCCATGATGGAGATCTAGGCATGGGTCTTTTTCAATTTATCTAGGACATTATAACTATTAGGGAATTATTTTGGATTCACAGCGAGTGCTTTGGGTGGTGGTGAAGGTCATGGGATGGTAATTTTTCTACTATGTGTGGTGACTCCACTCTTGGCTCTTGATCCTTTGATATTGACAATTGTGACCCATTCATCCAAGGATGCAACAACATGGTCATAAAATATGGTTCACATTGTTGTAACTCTTTCCTTTACCTTTATTGTGATTAGGCATTGGATTCATGTATATCTTAAGGTCTTGATTCTTGACTGGTTGTTCAATGGTTATGGTCTTATCATCAATGAGATATTGGATCATATTCTTGAGTCTCATACAACTAGCTGTCATGTGTCCCTTTGTTTTGTGAAAATCACAAAGGTGCTTCTCATTATACCATGGTGATTTAACCTAAGGCTTTTGATAATTTTCATAAACAAGGATTTTGATGAGATTCTCTTGTACCAGTTGTTGAATGATATATTTGATTGGTTCCCCAAGTGGTTTGCATTTTCATTTAGGGGGATATTTTTTCCTTGGGGGTGGTCTCCCTTGAGCATTTAGGTTGTTGACAGTTTGATTGTTGGGATGTTGTTGTGATGATGGGTTGATTTATGGGTTGTTTTGGGTATTGATTTATGGTTGTTGGTATGTTTGTTGTTTTGTATTATGCCTTCGGGTGTTGATAACAAATTTGGCATCAATGACACCATCATTGGTGAAATTTTTGTTCTTTTCCCACATGTGAGGTTTGTCATTGTAACTTGTTGATGGTCAACTGTCTTGGTATGTGGGTGTTCCCCCTTGTGCTATAAGGGCTCTTTTGATGTTGAGTGCTTTGGGAATCAATTGACCTCATAAGTTGTTATGCATTACATTTTCAAGTGAAAGGAAAAGGCACCTTCAAGGTTGGAAATGATAGTCCCAATTTGTTGTTCTTCTAGCATAGCCATTTGCTCCTGTTGGCCTTGGATTGCCATCATTGCAAGAAGGCTGTGAATGTTTCTCCCTTGGCTTGTTTTAGGCTGGATAATTCTTCCAAGCTCACATCCACACCTATGTTAAATGAATAATTCTATATGAATAATTCCACAATTTCTTTAAACTTATTAATTCTAGGGGGAAGGCGAGAGAACCATTCCATTGCTAGACCGACCAAACTTCAAGGGAAGAGTTGCATCAAATAAGAATCATCATATGCAACTTCCATATAGTGTACATGAAATTCCCTAATGTAATCTTTAGGATTTCTAGTCCCATGATATTTGTCAAATTTTGGTATCTCGAATCCTTGTGGGAATGGAACCATCACAATGCTTCTGTCAAATGGATAGGGACGCAAATTTCCTTGTGATTTTTTTGTCTTTCCTCATTGCATGTCTAGCATTTGTTGTAGAGCAATTTAACTTGTATGGATAAATCATTTTATGGATCAGGTGGTGGGATGTATGTGTTTTGGGGTGATGGTTGCTTGGGTGATGGGTGGGATGGCTTGCATATTAGGTTGTGTGTTTGTGAGAGGTTGTTGTGCAAGCAAAATTTGTTGGTATGCCTATAATTATTGTTGTGCCAACAATGCTTTTTGTTGGTCTTGTTGTTGTTGAGATATCAATGCTTATTGTTTTGCGTGTTGTTGGTAGGCTTGTTGTTGTAACAAGGCTTGTGCTTGGGCTTGCTACACTTGGTATTGAGCTTGTGCTTGAGATTGATCTTGTTGAGCATCTTGTGCAACTTGAGTGGCTTACGTGGCTTGTGTAGCCTATGCGGCTTATTATTGTTGTAGTAAAGCTTGCACTTGTGCTTGTGCTTGGGCAACTTGTTGTGCTTGTTGTATAACTTGTGCAATTTTTTGAGCTTGGAATTGTTGAAGAGCCTTTTGATACACTTGTTGGGCTACTTGCAATGTGATGTTGTATTGATTTGATATGTTTGGAATTGGGGGTGGAGGTGGAGGATTTGGTGGAATGGTGTGAGATGGTGTGATGAGAGATTGTTGGGGTGGTTGTGGAGGTGCTTGTTAAGTGATGACAAGAGGTTGTGTGGGAGGTGGTATGATTGATGTGCTAGGTCCTTGGGAGCCCACATTTTGAAGAGTTTGAGGTGTTGCAGATGAAGTGATGATTGGTTGAGATGCTTGGATTGGTGCCACTTGGTGTTGCAATATCAGTGGCATGCTTGGAGGATTTGGTATGATTGATGTGCTGATTTGACTTGTGATAGGAGGATTGATTTGGTTTGATTAGTTTTGGATTGGTATGTTAGGTAAAGTGGGGTGCCCTAAACCTTGAATTGGTGGGGATGTTGATGTTAAAAGAGGGAATGATGAAATGATTGATGGTGTGTTCTCTTGCAAAAGTGATGATGATGAATTAAAAGTTCCCACTTGTCCAAATGAATCTACTTGTCCTTGTGATATCATGGGGAGAGAGACTTGTGTGTCAAGAGAGTATGTCGGTATTGCAGAAAAGGTGGAGGGATTGTTGGTATCATGGAAGATGAGTGGTACATATGGATGTTTTGGATCTTGTGGGATAGTTTTGGGCATACCAAAGATTGTGTTAGCCTCTAGATTTTGAGTGCTAACAAGAGGATGTGTTTGAAGAACTTGGAGTAATATACTCCCCTTGGTGATCATGGGTTGACTTGGAGCATGAGAAAATTTTGGTTGTATGATGGGTTGGATGATTCTTGGGAATGACATTGGTGTGAATGATGTGGTTGGCATATTCCCAAGAGGTTGTTCAACAATAGTGCTCACATCAAAATTGAAAGGGAGTTTAGCCCTTTCCTTTGCTAATGCCAACATGTATTGTGTGTGATTGAGCCTCATGACCTTGTTGACAATCTTATGTGTTTTAGGATTTTGGACAAGCTCAATTTCATCTTGGGTCATCCCTTGGAAGTTGTTAGTGACATCCTCCACTTGACAACCCCCCTCTTGAAGGTCTTGTGATTGTTGAGGGGGATTGAGTGAAGGGATGGTAGATTCCATAAGGGTTGAATTCTAATGCAAGTTGGCTCAAAACACTTGAAGTGGATGATTCTTTGTTTTTCTCCATGATCTTCTTGTGTTGTGATCTTGTTTGGACCATAAAATTGGGATCAAATTTTAGGAATATGGGAGGTAAACCTCTAACTCCTTATGTTGGTCTAAACTTTAGGTACAAAAAAAAAACAAATCTAGGATGTTAAGGATCAAGTGATGGTGGTGTGAAAAATGAAGGATGAATGATATGGATGTTTGAACTTTTAAGAACTTTGGAGGAATACTAGACTTTAGGAATTTTTTAGATTTTGATTTTGATTTGGTTAGATTTGGATAATGGACTTATAGATCCCAAGATGTTAGATGTTACCTTGGAATAAACTTGTCCACAAGGGTGATAATTTGACTAAATGTATGAGGAAGGATTCATCCACACACACTTAGCCAAACAAGGTGATTTTGATTTTGATTTGAAGGATTTACCAAAATTCTAGCATGAATGATTTTTCCGAGGTTCTAAAAGTTGCCCTTGAGATGGTATTGGATTGATGATGTGACAAATGAAAGTGTTGGTTTGATCCTAGATGAACCTAGAGGGACTTTTTTTAAAAGACTAAGGTATTGAAGAACACACTATACCTCTAAAACTTTCAACTCTATGTGAGAAATTCAAAACATTGGAAAAGACCTAGATTTTGACAATAATAAAAGGAATACAAGTTTGGATTGTTTCTTGAAGCACATTTGTAAAATTTGTATACCAATCTATCTTTGGTTTTGTAAAGTGCTAAAAGATGTTTCTTGAGAGCCTTTGGACTAAGACACTTATGATCATTAATGAACCTTGGTTTTGGGATTTTGACTTTTGTGGGAAATCATGAGATCAAACATGCATGTGGGGTCCAATTGTCTTTTATCTTGATTAAATGGATTCTTTTTACCACATCAACACTTCTTGCTTATCTTTCAAAATGAATGTTTATGTCTTAACTCTTTTTCATTCCACAAGGTCCATTATGTGAAAATCAAAGGGTTAAAGCCATAGTTTCCCTAGGTTGACTTTGGAGAGAACAAATTAAGATATGGGCCCAAATATTTAGAAGCCTTTAAGGATAAAATCCCAAGGGACAAGTAGTTATATTTGGACTCTTCAAGGATATTTTCTCTTCCAAAGGGTTTGAAATTTCAATGACTTGTTGAATGTTTGTTTCAAAGTTTGAGATCCAATCAATGTATTTAACTAACTCACAAATTGTACAATCCTAGGATAGAAATGGCTATATTTGTTGAGTCTCCACTCGGATTTCTCCAAACACTAGACAAAGCGAATAGTTAGAGATTTGGCGACATTGGCTCCCCTCCACGAAACACACTTCTCTGGACCACCAAATCTCAAAATCCTAAATATACGAAGACCTTAAGGATTTTTTTTGTTTCTACTATTAAATATTACAGATGCGAAGTGACTTCAGAATGACCGTTCTTGCACCAAAAAATATTTAAGGATTTTTGGCCTTCTAAACAAAGGGTTGTAGTAAGGATATTCGGTTTAGGGGGTACTAGATAAACTCCCTCACAAGGTATCTGAACCCTTAGAACAAGGGTCTTACACATCATAAAGATATTGAGGGAGAGCTATCATGTACTGCATCCCGTTGATTGCAAACTTTCCTTGCAATCACAAATTTGTATAGCGGTTTAGGAGAGCTTGGCTTATGCTCATTACCGCTTGGGTTGTTCCCTTGGGGTGAGTAATTTTTCCCACCAAGGAAGGCCCTCTAAAGATAAAAAATAGTGAAGAAGTAAATTTGTAGTGCAACGGTCGCTTAGATTGCCCTAGGAGGGAACACACACAATGCCTTTCCTTCACACTCACATGATTGTTCAATTTTAGATCCAAATTTGAAATGTGTGGGTAATTTTAGACAACCAATGTCACTAGAATGCTTTTGATTCTCAAGATCACCAGGAGGCACGAGAGAACTGCATACGCATTCAAAAATAATGCAGGTACAAGTTCATTTTAAGCCAAAAATAAAGATGAATTATTTTTAGAGCACCAAGCTTAAATTTGAGTTTGTCTTGTTCAATTTTAGCCCAAAATCAAAGTCTAGTAAGTTCTTAATGTTCAATTTTAATCCAAGTTTTACAAAGCTTGTTTTGTTTGTTAATTTTAAGCCCAAAAGATGAAGTGAGTTGCCCTAAAATAGAAAATGAAAGTGGGAAATGGATGCTTCAAGCTATTACAATAAGCATTTAAAACTGCTTTTTCAAGTTCAATGCCCACTTTCTTCAACTCAAATCTGCTTGTTTCTTTTCAATTCCCATTCCCAAGTCCAATGTTGTTGATTATTTATGCAAACCCCCCCCGCCGCCGCAAATATCACAAATAAGATTTATTTCAATGTCAGAAAAAAAAAAATTGGCACTTGATTTTCAAATTGCAAAAAAAAAAAAAAAAAACATTCATATGTTAGAGCTTTATACCACCCGATTACAGAACCATTTATAACACTGAGGATAGAATGATAACCAAATGAATGTCAAGAAACCCCTCTTTTGTTTAACTTTACGAAAGAGTGTCACTTCACACAATCATATTCATCAAACTTAAGTATAGTATGTTAAATCTAGTCTGGTAACAAGGCTGCAATTATGATCAAACCTAACACCAAAGCATTTGTATCAGTTATTCAATGCATGCAACAAAATTTAAGTAAATAGCATTAGAAGTCAGTTTTTGAGATTCAAGCACTCAAAAAGAAAATAATGGCATTTACTGTTGCTGCTAGAGATGACCTACACGCTACCACATAAAGATTAAAAACATACCAATTTTATATTTATGAGAAAGCACCTGAGATTTCTAGATTTTCAAATCTTTGCAATAGGAACATTCCAGACAGTAAGTATTCACAAGCAAGTTTTTGAAATTTGACTTTTAATTAGCAAAGTTTTGAATAACCATCTACCAAGTTTTTATATGAAATGTACATAAAATAGATGGTTTAATTGATATTAAAAGTTAATAAGCTCAAAATGCATTAAGCTTATAAGTTGTTCCTAAGGGAATACATGTTCAAGAAATCAAGCACAAATTTACTACAAGACTTTCTCTATCCCAATCACAAAATCACTACAAACCCAAACCACTACAAAAACATAACTAAAATTGATGCAGAGAAAAATAAAACTCTAATCTAGCAACTCGAATGAAATCTGATGTGAATAAGCCTGTTGTTTTAAAATAGAGAACTTATTCAATAACATCATTATCCATCTACATGCATATATATATATATATATATATATATACACTATAGCAACAAGGATGACGAATCACAAAGGAAAATCAAGACCAAACGCCTCTTTTTGCTCACAACAACAACATGAAAGTGGAAAGCTACATGATAGGTTGTGTGATTCATGTGGAAAGTAGTGTGATTCATGTGATAGGCTACCAGTGAGAATAATGAGATAAACATGTTTATGTGGCTAGTGATCAACTTATGTGGCCATTGATCAACTCATGTGAGAGCCATATGGGGGAGAAATTACTATGGCGCTGCAAATTGATGGAACAAATTCACATTTGTCTCTAAGAAGATTTTGTTATGTGACAAGCAAAATCATACCTAACAAATTTGTATCTTAAGCAAGTACTGAATCATACCCACCTGGTCAAATTCACAAGATATGCCTCAAACAAATTGGGTATGCTATCTCCTTGGTTTTATATTTTTTAATGAATAAAGTAGAGACAACTTCTATCACAAGAAAAATCTGCAAGCTTACACAAGCAATATATGTGTGTGATATAAATGCAGAGACCTAGGATTGGGAAATGTACATTTTGCTTCCTCTAGAATGGCACACAGGGAATGTTTGAATTCTTTGAATTGAATGAATGGTATGCCTTTACTACCTCAAAATTGTGAGTTGAAGATTCTTTTAAACCAACAGAGAGATTTGTGAGGAGACACCTTTGCAATTGCAGCAAGAAAAGTATGCAAGACAAGGCAAGACGATGGTTACATGGTGAGCTTCACCAGCGAAGGAGAGCACTGGGCTCTACAAGAGCTCACATGTGATTCCCCTTAGTCAGAATGCAAACAACAAAACAAAAACCAATGCAAACAACAATGTGCTAGAAAATGAGAAGCAAGAACCATTCTTTTTACTATAGCGCCCCCCCTTTGCTCATTGAGGAATAATGAAATTTGGAAAGCACTAAAAAATAGGGGTCGATCCAAGACCCTTAATGCCAATATTTATAAAAAAAATTCACCCAATACCACTACTAATTTAAATGTTATACATATACTTGGTGCACTCTATAACAACTCTATTCTATGCTATGTAGTCATGCATTATACAATTCAGATGATGGTCACTTCAAACTTGAACATATCTGCTCCTCTAAAAAAAAAAACACATTAAAAAGACAACAGTATAAGGCTACTTATTTCTCATTCCAAAGTGTAATTAAAGCACACAAAAAAATTGATTGAAACACGTGACTTTGATCAATGAAATAAAGCATTAGATCATGTAGACATCGAAAATATATAGATTGATATCGACACTCGATCTTGATCTACTAACATCGCTTCATCCTGAATTATCCCTCTATCTAACCATTTAATCAAATAGCCTTATTTGATTAAAGTCATCATAATTCTCCTTTTAATTAAATAAATCCCTTGATTTAATTAAATCATCATCTATGTGTAATTAGCTAGGTCATTTCATCTTC
The DNA here is from genome assembly GCA_007258455.2 of Sequoia sempervirens. Lineage (NCBI taxonomy): Eukaryota > Viridiplantae > Streptophyta > Pinopsida > Cupressales > Cupressaceae > Sequoia > Sequoia sempervirens. The sequence goes on along the minus strand of VDFB02086081.1, from coordinate 69,315,149 downwards.
CTATCTTTATTTAATTAAATAATCTATATTATTTGATTAAATCTATAAAGTTAATCTAATTAAATAAAATAAATCAAGCATTTATCTAATTTAATCTAACATCACCCCCTTTGGTTAAATAAATCAAAATATTTATTTAACTAAGTCTAAATCATTCTTTTCTCATTTTGAGTTATTTAAATCCTAAAATCTAAGTCAAAATGGTCAAATCAACTAACATCATTTAAATTAATCAAATCATGATCAATGCTAATCCTAATCACTCAAATCCTCTAGATTTTGCAACTTGCACAATTAAATCATTTAGTTGATTTAATAATTCCCTATTTTCATTCAAAAAAGACATCCAAGTGGGAATATTCCTCAAATTTGAAGTCTCCCCCAAAAAGGACTTGTCCCTTCCAACATGGCATTTAACATCTCTTACAAGTCCTTTTCTTGAGCCATGTGACATTAAATTCACCTTTCACCTCACCCTTCAAGCCATATTTTGAATTTGAATCTCCCCCCTCTTTGCACATTCTTCAAAACTTGCACATCCTCCATCCATTCACAAGTTGACAAGTGGCATTTTGTCATTGGCTCATCCTTAGTCCCACATTGTTTTATTTTGGGCATGCTTTCAACTTATCGATCTATAAATAAGAGGTTAGTCTCCTCATCTCATCATCCACAATTTGAGTAAAGTTATTATACTCAAATCCATAGCAACTTATCATCAATTTCATCCAAGAATAGTTAGGTTTTATGCAGATTTTCATCTTGGAGCATACATCAAGAATCAACAAAGTGGATCACTCTTCATCAAATATCAATCTTGCATCATTGGAGTTGGGAAAGGGACAATTTTCACATCAAATTGGCACCAATTCCCTCAAGAGATTAGGAGTTTGCTTGCTTTAGAATAGATTTTGATATGCTTTCAAGTTTCATTGTGTTCTTCCTTTCATTTTCTATCTCTTTTGCTATTCAAATGAATTTCTTGAGGAATCCTTATTCTTTCTTGCATTTGATCTTCTAATGTATTCATTTGTTGTGTTTTGTAGGTATTTGGATTAGGGTTCATAGATCTCTTGGCCAATTTTTTATAACCAAGATGCCCTCCTTTTAGCGCCAAATGTAAGTACTAAACCTACAAATGTTAAATTTTGACAAACATTATCATATAAGTCAAGTTAAACAAAGCAAACCAAGTACTCCTATGAGATATTCAAACATACTTCATGATGTAAACAAAACAATAAAAGATCAAAGAAACTAATTGAGAACATACAAAAAACATGTGCAAAACCTATCCCATAGTGGGAGTGGTCCTTTTATGTGAAAAGGATTCCCTTTCCCACCCCCTTGATAGTGTTGGAAAATGTGCCTCAATCTCACAGGCTGAATCCTTTGAGAAATCATGGTCGTTGTGACATTCATGGTGTTTGGTCGACTGACAGTTCAGTAATCTTGTGTTTTGTTCATGTCACTGTGACTTTTCTTCTATCTTGCAGAATGGAACTATCGCTATGACTTGGTGCATTCGCTATAACCCTTTGCAGAGTGGAAATGTCTCAGCAACAGAAGGGTTTGTTATCGGGTGCCTAGCGTATGTCGGTGTGACCTATGGTGACTGGAGTCATCGGTGTAACCTGTTTGCTTCGATATGAAGTCTTAGCAATGGAGGGTGTCTCACCGATATGTTTTCTCCTGGATCCGTCGGGGTAACTCAAGTGTGTCTGTATGTGGTCCTAGCGATAGGGAGATGTCTCGCCGATTGTAGTCATCGAGGTGACTTGAACATTTGGGAAGATCTCTTGGCGAATGGGAGATGTCTGGCTGACTGTATACCCTCAGAGTAGCTTAAGGGTCTCGATATGAAGTCTCAGCGATGAAGGATTGTCTTGGTGACAATGTAACCTTTAGAGATATCGGGAAGACCCTTGGCCGAAAGGCTTGTTCCGATATGATGTCTCATTGAATATCGGAAGTCTCACCGACAACATGTGGAGTCATTGGTTTGGTGTGACTCTTGGCGAACAGTGGTTTTGGGATATCATGGAAACCTCGGTAAGATGTCTTGCCGAAGGTTGATTCTCTCACCAACAGTGGAACACATCAGTATGACCTGAAGGCTTTGCTATGAAGTCTTGGTGACGGGCTTTTGTCTCACCGACAGTGTGGGATGCGTTCGGCATGACTCTTGGTGAAAGGTGAGCTCGAGGTAACCTGGAGACTTTGGCATGAAGTCTTGGTGATAGGTGGTGGTCTCACTGACGGAGATGCAACTGAAGTCATCGGAGTAGCTCTCGGCGCCCAGTGAAAGGTCTTGGCAAAGTTAAATGTCTTATCGGCTCGACAAGACATGGGCGCTCGGTATGTAGTCTCGACGAAAGACATATGTCTTGGCAACTGGTGAATGCAGCGCTCAGGGTGACTTAAGACCTCAGTATAAGGTCTTGGCAAAGATGATAAGTCTCGCCGACTCTTGAATGTGTTCAGTATGACTCCTGAGCTTGGTATGAATCCTTAGCGAAGATGGAATGTCTAGCCGATAGGAGACTTCAAAGTAACATGGAGGCATCACTATTATCTCTTGGCGAAGAGCGATTGTCTTGCCGATGGGAAACCTGATATCGATATGACTCTTGGCGATTATTTGGGTTTCGGTATGACTTGAAGACTTGATGAGAACTCCTGGTGATAGCGATAGTCTCATCGATGTGCTTGCTGAGGTCGATGTAACTTGTAAGCTTGGTGGAACCTCTTGTCGATGGAGAGGACTCTTGGAGACAATGTGTAATCAGGTCTTGTGGCATCAGGGAGACACTTCTAGTGTCTCATTGACATGTGACACAAGTTGATTGATGTTGACCGAGTGAAGACTATCTGATGTAGTGCACGTGGACCAATCAGAGGAAGCAAAATTCAAACGGTTGGTGGTTGGATTTTTTGAACGGTTTGAAAGGAAAAATCTGCACAGGAGTGGAAACATCTACGATGATAGGGATGCCGAGTTGGTAGACTACAAAAGTGTGATCTTGAACTGATTCACAGAGATCCTATTGAGAATGAATGCATATATGTATGCATTGGATGTTCTATTGAAGTAGTTGATCAGGTTGACAAGCTGAGAAGCTGAAGAGCTAAGAGCTAGAGAGAGATCGATAGAGAAAGGCTGAGTGGCTGGCTGAAAGGTAGGAGCCATGACGTCGAGGAAAATAGTGAGAGAGACAGGGTTATGCTGGAATCTCTCCTGAACATGAATGTCATGGTTGATCTCTCTGGGGGTGTTTGCTACCAGTTGTATCCAGATGAAAAAGATGTAATCTATGAAAAGGATAAGAGCCTGCAATTGTTTTGTAACTGTTGTTGCTGAGTAATACAATGGCTCAAACTTTGGAGAGTGGAGTTTTTCACCCGAAAGGGTTTTCCCCACATAAAATCTTTGTGTTCTATTTTCTGTAGTGTCTTTCATCTGTGTTGTTGATTGTTGTTGGATCTACATATGTTTCTCTCAGAAGGATTAATGTAGGAAATAAACTATCTGTTTCGCATTTGGACATAGTTGTATGTGTCTTTGAGGCAACCTAATCAAATTGAAAGTTACTGAAGGCACTATTGTATGGAGTTTTCACTAGATGTGCTCCTATATTTCCTTACAGATAGGCTTCCAATGGTATGATGAACAAGCAAAGATGAGTGATCAAGTGCAAGATGAAATGTGCCTATAATGTAAATGCATAAGATTGTGGATGGATTTCAAGTAAAAGTGGCTTCTATTTATAGGTTGAATGATTGAAGAATGGAGAGATGGGAGGAATGTGGGACTAAAAGAGAGCCAATGAGATTGAAACACTTGTCTCAATGCTAATGGGTGTGGATTGAGCACACTTTGCATGTGGTTGAGATGTAAGAGGCACTAAATGCATGTGGTTGAGATGTAAAAGGCATGAAATGCATGTGGTTGGGATGTTTTGGAGGGAAATTGTTTGGGTAAGAAAATCAAATAAAGGGAGTCAATGAAGGAATATTCCCTAGAATATGCTTTTGAGAGGATAAATGAGGTAATTAGTTAATTAAAAGAAACTATTTTCATGTGTAAGTAGGTTAGTTAATCAGGGGTTTATTTAACTCTTGGGGAGTTAAAAGCTAGATAATTTATTAATGATGATTAGGAGGTGATTAAAGTTAATTAATTTAGAATTTAATTAACTTTGAGTGGGTTAGTGAATTTATGATATTTGATTTATTTAATCAAATAAGAAGACTTTGAGGATTTAATTAAACAAATTGATTTATTTAATTAAACATGATGGGCATTAGTGAATTAATCTAATAAATTTCTTTATTTGATTAATAGGAAAACTTTGATGATAATTAATCAGAATTAGGTGCATGATGTTGATTAAGATTATTTGCATGTCTATAGTCATAACATCACATCATTGAATGTCTCTAGTACCAAAGTTATGATCTCAACTATAAAATTTCCCAATCAATGGTTTATCTCAACTTTAAATGACACCATTCAAAAGTACCAATAAATAACCTCAATTTGAAAGTGCAACCTTCAACAAGAAATGACTTCACTCAAAGTAGAATCTTATCAATAAATGACCTCAATAAAAAGAATAATCATATCAATAAATGACTCATTCAAAGTATAGTCTCAACAATAAAAGGCTCTATTCAAGAGTGTATTCACATCAATAAAAGACTATCCAAAAAGTAGATTTCATCAATAAAAGACTTCATGTTAAGAGTGTAAAACAACCAATCAAGTAACAATCCAAATCAATAAGGTATTCCCACTTATGGCTCCAATCAATAGAAATTTCACAAATTCAAGTGATCAACTTAATCACATTGGATAATCTCATCCTTAGTTTACCCTAATCCCAAGAAAAAATCAACAATCAATGATCAACTAATCATGTAGGTTATTCTCAACCTAGGGTTTTAATCAATAATCAAGAAAAGTAACAATCAAGTGATCATTCAAGTATTGACTAACAATACGGTTTACATTTCATCTCTTTCTATGGACATGATGACAAGTCTTCATACCAATATTGTTGTCGTGTTTGCTAACCTCATTAACCTCTAGGGTTTTCCTTAGCATAATATGCTATCAAATACAAGTAACTTCCTACATGCACCTATGCCCCACTTATCAAGTAGGTTCTATACTTCCTTACCTTTGGCTAAGCATTGCCTATATGAGATCTATTTTCGATTTAGTATTTAATCCTTATTATGGAGTATGTTCAATCACTCAAATAAAAGCCTCAATAACTAGATCAATAGTAATTCTTTTCTTTTCTTCTAACAAATCAATGCATTTTCCACACAAGTAAACAACACTCAATCTTTTCAAAAACATATAAAATGTAAGAGGACAGAATAACATGCCTGTAAAATGCTTAATCCCAAAAGAAATAAACTGACTTGCAAGCTCAATCCACTCCAAGACTCCTTATAAATTCTCCCAATCCACACAAAAAAATACTCACAAACTTTCACTAAACTCTCCTTTCAAATAACTCTTATCTCACTCAAGAATATCTCAGAAAATAAACAAAAAAATGTAATTGAGTAATGTGTCCTAAATGAAGTGATCTACACCCCTATTTATACAAATTTATGAGACTTATTTGTCTACTCTCAAGCTAAGTTTATTGACACTTCTCAACTACAAGGTTTGACTCAACATTTTACTTCAATTGGTGCTAGTATTCTAAAACAATACTCATTAGATTATAATAGCAAATCAACTAAAACAGAGACAAGAAGAGTTCATCTGAGAAATGCAAGGTGAATGGAAAATAGATCAACTTCCATTTTTCTAGCAAAAACATTACATTTTCTAACTTTTACTTGGTCTATCTTTGCTAGAGAATACTCAGTAATTTTAGACTTTTATTCATAAAGCAGTTTCATATTTTGGTGCTACCTATTTCCTTCATCATGCATTTTGGAGTTGTTATTTAGACTAAGTCAACGACTTAATTCTATTCAAATATCTATTTAAATTGTTGATTGATTCTTAATATACAATGTGTTGTATTTGCAAGTTGGTCAACCCATATTTAATGACTTGCAACCATTTCTTCGTGTTGATCATAGCATTGCCCACACTTCACACTAAACAATTTACTAATTACTTTGTATTTTATACCATTCCACATATGGTGTAATGTGTGCAACAAAGTTCTATCATTTCACTGGCTTCCATGCACTATCCAAAGTATACTATCTTAAGTAATCTCGCTACTTTATGTGTTGTCTCTAATTGATAGCATAATGCGATGTATATACATGTTGTGCCATTCCTTCATTTTTGCACCTCATGTAATAAATACAACACTATACAATATTGTATATGTTGATTTCATTCATCCTCTGGTATATAGTTTATGCATTGGCTTTGTGCTGGAATACATAGCCACATACTCATTAAGTGTGGCTTTTATCCAAGCCTATTTGCCTTAAGAGGCTCAGACTACCTATTACGCATAAGCTTATTTTATAAATATTTTAAAATACATTTCACATTATATTTATATTTAATAATATATGTATTTAATATAATGTTACCATTATATTATACTCACACACACACACATATATATATTATCATATATGTATATATATTCATGAAAACATTCCTTGATATAAAACACATGTAACATTATATATGTATATATTATCAATATATATATTTATGTATATATGTGATATATATATACACATACATATATACACGTATTTTTGTATATGTTTATACGTATGTATTTATTATTGATACATACATATATTTATACATTCTAATATATACATATACATTATGCATATACATATCATGTTACTATCCTTTATCAACACAAAAACATACTCCCTACATATTCATTGATGGACGCATATATGGAGTGCACATACTTAATCGACAAATATGAACACACAAAGAACTCACACATATCAAGGAGAATCAACCAAATCATACAAAATCAAGAAACCAAAAAATAAAACCAAAGTTGTTCAATTCAAGAAAACAACCTAACTCAATCAAGGTTATCCAATTATTCCAAATAAGTCAAGACTATGACCAAAGGAACTTACCCATTTCCCAAGCTACTACTCAATTGGACCAATCTACATGTGTGTGTGTGTGTGAAAAAGGTCAGTTAGGCTTCGTTTAAGGGCTACCCAACCAATCACTTCTCCTAAATGATACTTACCCTCCCTTCCAGAGGATTGAATTTGTCCCTGCATCTAGTTTAGTACAACACCAAGGTAGTTAGATGTTCATAGTAAATGCATTACTTCAAAACATATTTGTTCTTTGAAATCAATAACATCTTATTGCATATTTACATATTTCATTCATCTAACAAACTTATTAAGGTTACAATTTACATTTATCAACATTTTCACTCATAATGGTAAAAGTAACTTGGTAACTATGAAACGAGGTGTAACACTTTGTATGATACTTCTACTCTGCTTTTGGGATCCTCGGATGACATATTCAAGCTTTTGATTTCCGATTTCAGAATTGTTAGAACACTATTGGATAAATTTTGTAGGTGAGTTTTTGTTTGTTGACACAATGTAAGGCTTCAAATACAATTAACAATTTATCTTCAAGCTTCCCTCAATCCTCTTTAATGCTAAAACCTACACATTGAAAGAGAGGGAAAATGTTGGGTCATTTAGGGGCTTGCCTCAATCAAACCTCGTGTAAGTGTTTTCACTTCCACAATGGAAATATCAATGATAAAAATGGATAAATGATAGGAAGTAATGACAAAATCACAAAGTGTTGCAATTCACCACCCTTAAATGGCTTCCTTGAAGGAATAAAATCATACACATCACCTCAAGGTCTTGGATCTTGCTTTCTTGGTTTGCTTGAATTCTTTAGAGATCTACAAAAGTGTTAGCCTTCACAAAACAATGATAAAATGAACACACATAAACTCACATAAGATTTGACATGATGTTAGGATCTTGAATTGTTGCAACAAAGCTCTAAGTGTTTCTCTTGAGTTGCTTAATAATGCTCTTGATAGTAATTGCTCCAATGATTTCCTAGATAGACTTGAAATGATGCAATGACTAGGTATTTATAGGCATTTCTCTAATTTCTCAAGAATTAAATCCCAATAGCTGACATTTGAAATTTGAAATTTGAATGTTAAGATGGACACCCTAGGATCTCCAAAATTGGTCCCTAGTAGAATAGGGGGACCCATTCACCCATTCTTGGCCCTATTCTCTAGGACATTAAGTGTCGGGGGAAAAATATTAATTGGATGCATTTGTTCAATGCTTGCAATTTCTCAAAAAGTAGTACAAATGGGCTATAGAATTCATAATTTAGGAAATTAGGGACCCAATTAGGCTCAATAATTTATGGGGAGAAAAAACATAGTGTGAAATTTTCAAGGGTGAAAATTTATGACGCTACATTTAGCCCCCACTTTAGTGAGAGTATGAACTTACACTTAGAATCACACTAAAGTAGAAAATCTATGTCAAGAGGGGTTCGATTATCCAAATGTTGAAAAGGTAGGTTGAATAAGGATTTATGGGGAGTGCACAAGCCCCCAGGATGCAAGATCCCATGCAAGACCAATATAAGCACAAAGGAACACACACATGTATGATATGTAGCAAGATAACATACACAAATATACATTTCAGAAAACACAAAGCATACCGATGAAAATACACATGACATGATGGAACATAAAGATGGAGATGAAATGAAAAAAACACAATGTAGACACAATGCGAACATGAAGAAAACACACAAAAACACAAGGTTAGTACTAAAAGATTCAAGTTGGTAAGGAAAAGAGACCTTAATCTTAAATTGTCTCAAATATTGCTATTGCAATTTTGGTCGTATTCTCCCAAAACTACATCCACCCTTTAAAAAACTTAGCCATGTTAAGTCATTGCCTTTATTGGTTTTTGAAACTATGACGAGCCTCGATGGATTTATCACAACCTCTTTTCTGCCCAACTTTAAAATTTTAAATTAAGTTTTGGAGCGGCCCTTTTCTTGCGAAGCTTTGAAAAATGATGTCGAGTCTTAGAGAAGTTTTCATAACCTCAGTGCACACTGACCATAGAAAGAAAAGTTATGTGAAAATTGAGTTCACATTGAATATTTTGCAAGGTTTTGAAATCTTTGTTAGATTTTGATAGGGTTTTGGAAACCTATCTTATTCTCAATGATGGGTTCTTTTTCAAAGAGACTAAGTGTTTTACTATTTCCTAAGGCTCTTACCAGAGAAATCCCTAAAGGAATTTGAACCTGGTCTTAAATGGAGTTTGTGAAGTGGATAATGGGATTGTTTCTAGAAAAAAAGTAGACTCCAATGATATTTCAAGAACGTTGCCTGAGCCTAACATTGTTTCATTTTAAACTATCATCTCATTATTCAAAGATAAATTTTAAGAAAGGTGATAGCATCAAAGGTAAAATGAATCACAGAGAGAGTATTCACCTGAAGTAGAAACCATTGGAATCCATTGAAACTATGAAAATAAATAAATGCATCACAATAGAAAAGAAAAACATAGAATTGAAATAGAGTACCCCAAGATCATTGAATCACATGAAACAAATTAAATCCTAAGCTATGAGGGGAATCTTCCTTTTTTATATGGACCCCTAAAAACAAAATCTTCTCATTTTTTGAACCATATTTTGATTAACCCATGAAGGAATAGCAAGGAAAGATAAAAGATATATAGGAATTGTTGAGATCACTTCCTTTAGCAAGGTTATCCTGCCAGCCCAAGACGACCATCGACCTTGCCATGATGACAATTTGTTGTTGATCTTTTTTCCCAATGGATCCTAGAGTCTTCTATTGCTAAGGGAAGGCCAAGGTATTTGCATGGAAACTACCCCTTCTTAAACTTGAATATCCTAACAATTTCATGTTCAATTTAAGGATTTGTATAAATAAGAAAACATCTAATTTTTTTGTTCTAACTTCTTGACCAGAGGTCGTTGAATACAAATCCAAAAGTTCTTTAAATAGTTTGCCTTTGATTCTTTTGGCAAGCCCAAAGATCATAGTGTCATCAAAAAATTGTTGATGTGTAATGACTGGTATGTTACTCGTGACCTGGATGCCTTCTAGATTCTTTGCAGCCCTTTTTTTCATTCTACCTAATGCCTCTACTATTATAATGAAAACGAACAAAAACGGTGGGTCCCCTTGTTTGGTTCCCCTATAAGACTCAAAGAAGCATTCAAGGGATCCATTTAAGAGCACTAAATTTTTTGTTCAGGCAATGCATTTGAACACCCAATCAATCCATTTTTTTTCAAATCCCATTACTTCTAATACCTTGCATAAATATCGCTAATCCACCCTATCATAGACTTTTTTAATGTCTAATTTGACCACCATACATTATTTCTTATTTTTTTCTATTGAGTGCATTACTTCTTGAGTAATAATTACCCCTTCTAGGATTGACCTTCCTGGGATGAAACCTGTTTGTTCTTCTGCAATTATATCTGGAAGGGGGTGCTTCAATCCATTCACAATTTCTTTTGTCATTATCTTGTAGAGTGAATAGTGAGATGGGCCTAAAATCATCCAATGATACAAGTTTTTATTTTATGGGGATGAGGGATATAAAGGTGTTATTTCAATCCTTCAATACCTTTCTTGAACTTCTTGAGTCCTCAATTGTAATTGTTACCTCCTCACCAACAATGTCCCAACACTTTTGAAAGAAACATGCAAAAAACCCATCCGAACCAAGGGATTTATCTAGATAGAGTTGATTTAGTGCCAACTTTATTTCCTCTTGAGAGAAAATTTCCATTAAAATTTAATTTTTCTCTATAGATACCAATCTAGGGATCCCTTGAAGTAGTTTTTGGTGCCCTAACCTAGCACAACCCTCCCAGTTATTGAGAAGATTACTAAAAAAGCCAATTGTTTCTTGCACAATTTCATCCATGTTTACAATTACGGTGTCATCCCTCTTCTTGTTTTTTGTTATTTTGTTAATGTCTCTATAGATTTTTGTTGAGTTGTGGAATAATTTGGTGTTTTTGTCTCCTTTAATCCACAATTCTCTAGATTTTTTCCTCCAAAATATCTCCTCTTTGGACATTACCTCTTCATATTCCTTCATTGATTCTTTTCTTTTAAATTTTTCTCTATCCATCTCATGTTTGAAGACCTCTTCATTTAACTCGTGTGTATATTTTCTTCTATTTCACCTTTTACTTCAATTTTTTTTTAATTCGATGCTTCTTCCATTATTTCAGTTGTTCCTTAATCATTTTTAGTTTTGCAATCACACAAAACATTTTGGACCCAACCAATTTTTCTTCCTTCCGCCAATAGTCAATCCTATCATGGAAGTTTGAGTCCTTCAACCACATATTTTTGAATTTAAAGTGGCAACGATTAGGATTTTTATCTCCTAGAATGTTGAGTTGAAAGGGATGATGATCGAAGCCTAATTGAGCAACTATATTGACCTCCAAAGAGAAGGGAAAAGTTACCAAGTCACCCTTATATAGAAATCTGTCAATTTTTTTTGCTATACAACTAAATCCTAGTCTCCTATTTTTCCATGAAGCTTCCATTAGGCATTTGGACTTCTATAAGCATGTTATTGGCTACAAATTCTTCAAAATCCAACTCGGAATGATATCTCCTATGATTTCCCTCCATTTATCACAAGTATGAAGGATGGAATTAAAGTCCCCCTAGTATATGGTATTCATTTGGCCATGCATCTAAAAATTACCAATCTCATGCCACAATTCTCTTTTTTAAATGCAAGAAGTGGAACCATAAATGTTGATTAAGGTAAAATGTAGGTTAGTTATGAGACTTCTTACCTTGTAGGATAACCAATTCTTGTTTCCTTTCACCTTTTCAAGGTATATGCTTTATGGTTTCCAGCATGTGATTAGTCCACCAAAGGCTCCTTGAAAATCTATTGATTTCGCTTTCCAAAACTTTAGTTTTCTTTTGAACAATTTCACCTCTTCCTTCACCATTTTTGACTATTGTATCATGAAAATGTCACCCATTGACATCTCCATGAAGCACCTTACCATATGCCTCTTTTTATGGGAATTTAATCTCCTAACATTCCATGATATTAACTTCATTGTTCTCTAGGAAGGGGAATGCCCTTCCCTAATCTCAATAGTCTAGTAATTTTGACTTGTCCTTTCGCATAACCATCTAACAATCTCTTTTCTTGTTTTCTATATGCCCTTATTTTTACCTTCTGCATAGTCTAGATATTTCCTTGCAATGTCATTTTTCTCGATACCTAGCTTTCTTCAGTTCACATCTTTGCTAGCTAAGATCCCTAATTCTATTGTAGTTTGATTTTTCATTTCCTCACATAATTCTCCTTTTTCCAATTCCTCTCTTGTTAAGGGATTGGGGATGTCCATGTTGCTAACTTCACCCCTTCTCCTTTCCAATTCTTCCATGTCCTTCTCTAGTGATAGATTGATGTCCTTCTCATGGGTTTATTCTTCTTTTGATTCAACAACCTTCATATCCATGTTCATGGGTTTCATGATATTTAGAAACTCACACCCCACCTCTAAATCGAAATCATTTCTTCAAACTCATGAACCTGCTCCCCATCCTTCAGGAGTTCCTGGTAAAAGACTTCCACCAACCTCTCCCACCCCTCTTGATCTTGCAAATGCATCTACTTTATATCTTCCAACCCTTTGACTTCTAGTTGTTCTTGATTAAGTTTGGCCTTCGAGGGAATTTCCTCATCCCTAACTTGAACACTAATGATGGTAGTAGCATCTGATCCCTCTCCTAGTTCTTTATTGTTGCCAACATTGGACCTATTTCCAATTTGTCGCAGGCTTCATTTAGTTAGTCGGTGTTTCCATATTTTTCCTTTTGGCTTGCTTCTGATAGATGCTTTTGATCAACCACTTATTCATGCATGATCGAGCCATCACTCCCTCCCCCTTCTTTCCGTAACACAATTTTCCATGGCTATTCTAGGTTTTCCTTGGAAATTTTGAATTTTTTGACTAGACTAAGTAACAAATTGCATATTACTTCCTACTCATCTACCTTCCTTTGTTGATTTCCAGTTCATTCCATTTGGTGTTATTTGGGCTTATTTCTACATGTAACCTAGCATTCATTTTTTGTTCCCCCTAGAATAGGGCTTCATCCATCCTAATGAAGGTTCCTAAATTTTCCCCTATTAACTCTAAGATCTCCCTACTCCAATATTCTGATGGTAAGTTGAAAAGGTTTACCCACATTGGTATTTTTTTCTATTTCCTTGTTTTTAGGATTGAAATTTGGTTCTCATTCCTTTATATAGAAACCTATTTTTTCCATCATTTTAGGTTTCCATTTCATTATGGTTTTTTAGTTTTCTTAGGAAAATTTACTAAAAGGAAATCATTTGGAAAGAATTGGATGCTTACCTCTGATCTCCATGTTTCTAACCACCAACTTTGCATCAAGTTCTCTCTTGAACATCCACTTGCATACCACTTGAAAAAGAAGGCACGATCTTTTAGAAAGCTCAATGGTGGTTGTATAATTTTGGAAGTTAATAGCATTTCCTTGTTGATCTTCTTGGACTTTGAGCATCCTTTTCCCCAATCTAGGGATTTTTCTTGAGCCTGTCATTCTAAATTCCTCTAATGCCCCTACAATCCTCCATGATTCCATTTTGTTTCTCTTCTACGTCCCTTGATGTCCCCCTAGTCTATCTGGATTATGTTGGCTCTAGTTGCAAATGGTGGCATTTTCTCACCAGGATCTACTAATGCTTCCCAGTCTGGTTGTGCTCAATTACTGCCCTTCCCTTGCCATCAATTAGGTTGCCTATTTAAGAAGGAAACTCCTTTTTTCCCTAACTACCAATACCTTCCTCCTAATTTCCTTTATTACCTACTCCTCTAATGCTTTCTTGCATTATTCATGAAGTTGATTTGCTAGTTTTTGTGTTTTGACAATCACCAGGATAGATATTGGTTTCCTTTAAATTTCCCTAGTTGTAGGCCTCTATTTTTTCACCCTTGGAAGCCTTCCATTCTCTAACATTTCCTTTCCAACCATTATTTCCCCCCCAAAAGTCACTGTTGCACCTATTTCATTGTAGATCTATCGTCTGACTTGAGTTGCCATGCTTTTTCGAGTAGTCCCATGATACATTATCATGTGCCTCCATTAACAAAAAACTAGCATCCACTTCATCTATAAATAGACTAGTTTTAAACTATGTATATATATACATATAATTTAGCAATGGTTCTAGAGGGTCAACTATTTGAGTAGACAAACTATTACACAATCACATATGCTACTTGAAATCTTCATTTTTGAACTCTAAATGTAGATCATACTTCGTACCTTAGGAGCACATTTTGGACCACTCATGCAACATACCATTTGTAAATGATTTTCATATATTAATATCACGCATGTTATCAAGTGCCACTTTATTTTTCATTACAATGCAATCATCATAAATGGGAAAAGTAGATAGTCATTCAAAACTATGGTAACAATACCACTTCCTTGACCTTATGGAAAAATACTAATAGTATGGAGAGGATGTTCTAGATAATGTTTGAAAGATTCATTCAAACCTTCCTTTCTGTTAAAACAAGAACCAAATTTAAGACTTGTTGCACATTAAATGTGAGAGCCAAACAACTTGGCTATAAAACCCTAGATAAATCTATAGAAATGTTATAAATATTATAAGTATCAATATCATCTCAATAGGGGTCTATGCATGGAAACCTCATCATCTACAAGAATTCTATGATGTATGGCTCAATTTTCTAATGCAAGTTTTTTTTAGTGATACATGAATCCAAAATTCTAAATTAGCCAATTGATTGTTATAGGAACATAAACATCAAAATAGGTTTGTTTCCTATGATCTTCCACCTAAAGCACATTCTTAGAGCTTGTGGGATCTCCTAACCTTATCACAACAGATGCAAATCTAGATAGTCATCATAATTTTTTTAGTGTAGGTAATTAATTATATGGTGTGTTGATCAAGTTTGGCAATTGTTGAAAAAGCCTTGAACTATTAAAAGCCTATTGAAAGGTAACTATCATTTGAGTTGTCTATCATTAGAGATGAAGGATGTTTGGAATAAGGACCTATCTTTTTTGGGGGGGTTTGTCTTGATGCATGATACACTATATGGCTCTAATAAACTTTGTGATCTTGAAATATCTTTGTATTGTTAGGATTTGTTTTGATATAATTGATATCAACATTCATGTACTTTAATTCAAATTAAGTATATACATTTATTTCCAGGATTCTATTAATATGTAGAGATCCTCATAGCTAAAGGCTAAGGAAAGTCACCAAAATTAATTTAAAATAAAATCATGTAAGAATTTAACTATTCAACATTGACATTTAGATCTCTTGACTTGACCATGAATAGAATAAAAATTTATGTGACTATCATGAAATAAAATCTACAATGGTATTTATTCCTTACTTTTCCATTTCCCTTATTAATTTGCAATATGTCATGAAAATGTGAGCACAAACTCTACTCTCTATAAGTTATCAATAAATTTGCTCCTAATTATTTTATTTTTGAATTTGGGAGCTACCCCTTCTAATGTAGAAGGAAGTAGCATTGTTCCATGCGATTTTTTCCCCATTAATAGAAAAACCATCATTACTCATTAACTAAGTCACACATAATTTTACAAAAGGATTGAGGCAACATTTTAAAAAAATAACTTATTATTAGGCATTGTTAAATACAATGAATCACAACAATCCATGTTATTGGAGGGAAAATACTAATTAGGAACTAGTTTGTAATACTCTCCAGGTGTAAAATTCAAAATGGATTTATGACAATTTCCAATGTGTTGTGTTGAAGTATTAATATGATTGATGTTGATTGTTGGAATAAGGCTATCTCTAAAGATGCCATGTCTGATATGTTAAGACCTTAGCACTATATGAAACATTTGATAGACAATAGTTTAAAATTAAATTTAAATCATTCCTGAAAATAATTCAATTGTACTACCTAATATAGTAAATCATAACAATTTATGTAAAACTTTAATAGACATCCGATACTGAATTGAGATGTCATTTATATGACTCACCTTTTGACTAGAAGAGGCCATATTTGCTAGTCAACCATCCTATTCCTCCAAAAGGTTCCCTTCTCCAACTCTTTTATGGAAATGCTCTCTCTAGTATATGTTTTCTATGCAAGATTCCCTTGGTGAAGGTTTCTCTCTTTGCAAATAGTCTTTCAAAACTATTTTTTTTAATCCCCACACAACTAGCAAGTGTAAAGCCAAATTTCACACCCTTCGCCAATATCAGCCACAAAACATATGCATGCACATTTGGAGGCGACAAGGCACATGAGGAAGGGAAAATTGCTCGAGTTTCTTTATATATTATATTTTTTGAATTTTATTTCTTTTGAAATTATTTTAATTTTTTTAAATAAAATAAGCATATTAATTTATCAATAATTAAATTATAATAATTAATGAGATATTAATATTTTTAACTATACTAGTAATAATATTAAATTAATATTATTTAGTTACTATTAATTTATTTTTCTTATTATAAAATATTAATTTGTATTTATGTATCAATTCTTATTTAATTGGGTCGATTTAGATGGAATGTTAAATACAATTATGTATCAACAAGCAACACACTCTTATGCTAAGTTAAGTTCATGTAAAGATATTTTATTATCATACAAATATATGTATGCATCATTCATAAATAATAAAAGTATTCAAATATTGAAATCAGAAATACTTAATCTTATTCACGAGCATGCAAACTAACTACATGAGTCTAGGTGAGTGTGTGTTGATTTCATCATAACAAGTTACCTCCATTAGCTAGAACCTTTTCCTTGATGATATTGTAGAGAAGGGGGATTCACTACTCCCAAGTCTCTAAGAAACCAAAGAGTCTAAAGAGAGTGAACTACTCTAAACTACTTCAAACTACCTAATAAGCTGAAAAGGAAGGGAAAACCAAATTTTTTCTTCCTTATGTTTTATGACAAGTTTTTTGGACACGGGTGAGCAGACCACAGAGGTCTCTGACTGTAGACTAATTGGCTCTCTACCAGAGGATGGCAACGCGTGATTCAAATTGAGTAGACCATAGAGGTCTTTGACTGTAGACCCACTTCAGCGCATCACGTTGGAGTCTTAGAGACACGCTGGCATCCTGTATAGATAGAGGGTCAAGTTGCAGAGTGAAACACACATAGTCTACTAACAACATGAAGGTTTTGGTTTCAAAATTTAGCAAAAAATGTATGGAAATGCATAATACAACAAGAAGAATACTATAACTAATAAATATAAACTACTTTAAATGATGAAATGACAAAGAAGAAAGAAGAAGAATGCCAACTCACTGAAGGTCCAGTTCTCTAGCAAGATCCTGATGATCAAATTGTACCTACACACAATAAAAAAAGATGTTGGGGTTGTGTTTTGAGGTTTTCCTTATTCAAACCCTTGTTTTGGTGTTCCCACCTCCATAGATAGCCAATAGACCACAAGATGTATAAAAGTGATAAAGAGATAGAGAGAATAGACACCAAATAGTAGAGAGAAAAGACAATCTAGATGCTACTCTACAAGTAAGATAATGCAAATAAAAAAATAGACACAATATCACCTCCCTTTCTACGAGCTCATGTGGCTGAGAGAGGAAGGAGGATAATACTATCACTATGCCAATGGAGTAGAGCTTTGACAACCTGAAATAACAATGGCATTGTAGTAGAAAGGGTGGTGTAGAAGCGAAGTGTAAGAATGAAAGAGTGAAGCACAAAGTGAGAATGAGCTAAAGAGAGTGAGAATGAGCTGATAGAATGAAGAGAGAGCTCAAGAGATTCCAAGAATGAGGTTCAAAAGGCCAATTTAGAGGAAAAAATGTCATTCCCAATGGTCAAGATTCGAAGAGGGACATTACATTCATAGTTGACAAAGAATCATAATGCCCCTAATGTTCCTTGACTTGGGAGTCCTATCTGGACGGAAGCACGGCGTGCAAACGTTCACTATTGTATTTGACTCCAAATTCTAATGAATGTTTGTTGACATATCAACAAACTATTGTCGAAATACTGATGGAACACTCATATAAATTTCGTCGCTAGATTTTTGTCGCTTTCACGACCAACTTTTATATGTCAAAACCACGACCCAACATCGTTGGTCATTGCCACAAAAAATGGAATTGGTGTTCGTTGGAAAATCAACGAAAACTTCGTCCATCTAGCAACGAAAAATAACCAAAACACATTGTGAAATGACTCTTCGAAAGCGTCGAAAAAACACCAAACGTTCATCGCAATTTTGACAATGTGGAGCATGCCATTACGACGAAAATATTGTCACGTGTACAACAACTTTGTTGGAAGTTTTGGTGGTTCATTGGTTTATGTTCATTGAAATTGCGAGAAAACCCTGCAGTTGTTTTTAAAAAATATATTCATTCAAATGTATGCTATTATATACATTTGAATGAATTTTATTATTGGTGTGGGTGAGTTTGCTGATTGGAGCCTTGTGGCCATGTTCATTTTAAAGAACCATGATTGTTATCACAAATCTATTCCTTTGAAGCCTGTGATGAGAAAATTGAGCACCAACAATAGACCATAATATTTTCATTATCTTATCATAACCGTGAGTGTAAACCACAACTACAGATGTAAACATGCAACAAACAGTATGCCCACTGGTAACAGAGAGTTGGCCAAAAAAAGTTTGCAAGGCATTCACATCAAATAGATATACAAGTCAATGATCATTCTAAGGAATATATCTCACCAATTATGGGGGATTATTGTGACTTGAGTTTACCATTGTCAATTATGATGCAACTGCCACATAAAAGACTGATACTGAACCATATATAAAATAAAATATATCTAGAATGGACATATTTGATGTTGTCAACAATTGATATGCAACTACATTATCAATTTGTTGTAAACATATCTACATAGCATCTAATTATTTCTCAATCTCTCTCTATGAAAGATGTATCAAATTCCAATAATAAGATTGGGGGAATGAAGACTAAAACTTCAAGATAAATGAATTGGGAGACTAAAATAGTGAATGATTTATAGACAATTGTTTATAGTTACATGGTTGCTGCTAGAGTTTTGTCAAAGCACAAAGTGTTGGTGTGTTGACATTGTCTCATGTACATAAGAAATTTATACATACTTGTCCTCTTTCTCCAATGGAGCTTTCTTGTGTAAGGATTTCTCCAAGTAAATCAAGTCTATATGATTTCTTGATTTTATTGTTATTGTTGATTAATGCATCTACAAGTTATTCCTTTGTGGTAATCCTTGATAAAGAACATATTTCAAATTTGCACACTTTATAGAAGATTTTATTGTAGTAGCATGTATAGATTACCAAGATAGAGAAGAATTCCAAATACTTTCAACCAAATAAGTAGAAATCATCAATAACACAACAATTAATTTCCAAAAACACATAATTAATCACAAAAAATGTAAAGATTAATCACTAAAAAAACACGATTAATGGGCAAAACCACATAATTAATTGCAAAAATTACATTTTAAAACAAAATCGACAAATCGTGGTCAACGTTCATTGACTATTTTTTTTCATTTATATGCATTAAAATCACCTTTAAATCATGTTAAAAACATTTCAACTCTACTCTCATTTTTATTTTCTCTAAAGTGTGTTTTTCCTAAAGAATTGTCAGAAGTGACATCTCATTGATATCAGCTAGCAATCCTAGCTCACAAGGTGAAAAAACTATGGTAGAAGTGAACTCCAAAAGACTATTCAACTATAGACAATGATATCATCAAAATAGGAATAGCATGGTTCATAAACTATTCAGTAAATTATAAAGAAATTCAACACTAAAAAACCAATAGATACGATTCTAAAGTAAGAAGATAGATCTTGATTACTTTACACCTCTTAACCATATCATCAAAGTATTGTATTTCCTGCCCCCATAAAGCTTCAAACTTCTCAACTGTATCAATGCCAACCTTATGCTTTGTCTTTGGCTTTGGTGGCTCAAAAGGACATGTCAAGATAGCTATCTTTTTGTCCTCAATTCTTTTAGGCATTTGTGGATGACTCATATCTCTATCAATAACAATTCCTTCAACCAGCTCTGTATCTTCCAACCTTCCACCAAATTTTCCTTCAACTTTAATCAAATCCAAGTTAACATCCTTCTTTCCAAATCTACAACAACAAGAACTGCTTTGATAACAATCTTTGCTAACATGTGTTTGTATCTATTAACACTACATCAAAGAAAAAAAATTCAATACAAAAAAATTGACATTCAGAAGAATCAATTGTTATCATAGTTGTAGGTAGGATGGAACTTATTCCTTGTGAAATGAGTGTACAAATTGATAAGGCGTCAATATCTCCAAATCTCAAAACAAGTCAATTCAAAATCAGAATCACGTCCAAAATTTAATAAAAGTTACTCTAGAGTTTAATAAAACCAAATTTGCAAACAACATGTGTGCAATTAAAATATTTACAATTGATTTTATACCAATTTTTTTTCCTTCATATAGCACTTCACTGAGCTATTGCACACTACTATGGATAACAGGAGATATGGTATTCTACTTAAGGGGTGTATGTACTCAATTATTGGAAAAGCTAGATTGTTGTTTCTTGTCTTATATATTAAGTGTATAGGCTGTGTATAGAATAAGGTCACCCTTTATGTTCCTTTATGCAACTGCTATTAATTATTTGAAACTAATGTAGAAAAAAGGTGATAATTGTCTTGTTGTCTTCACGATTTCATTTAACTTGCTTAATTACATGAGTATGAAAAGGCCTAAGATGGAAATCCAGGAAGGGGCAGTTAGAGTCAAGAAGATGAAATAGAAGAATCAACAAAAGCCCAATGCAACCACAACTCCATAGCCTTGCTAATAGAAATTTTTATCTATTGTCCAGAATCTCTCAGTGATCTCTACCTTGACGAGTCATTGAATAGGAAACTACTCTTGAGGTGTATGATTGTAAAAGACTACATTCACTACTAAAAAAAAGGTCAATGCATCAGCATTGGCAAGTCATGCAATAATTAAGCTTCAACCAAAAAGGAACATCCAAATTCCCTCTTTTGGCAGGAAAATTCAATCAATACAACAAATGTTCAATCCATGCATGCATATTATTCGTGTATCTAGTTCAATGGACAATGGTTTAGTAACTAGATGGAATACACTGTTGCAATGATGGTTACCAGAAAAAATATATATATATTGAGGGTTTCTGAACAAAGTAGCAACATGACATAATCAAGGCCCCCTAATGAAATCATAAAAAAAGAATATTATGTGAATATTTTGTGAGTAACATGGAGTCTTGACAAATGTTAATGATCATAAGGACAAAGACCTTGCAATCTTGTAAAACTGATTTATTTTATAGTGATCCCTTAGAATTTGATGCTTTTCAATGTAAAGTTTTTCATTGCTTGTAAAGGGCCATGCAACTATTTTTGTAAGTACATAGTGGCATCCATGAATGTGTTTTGAGTCCTATTGTAATCCATGTTGGGAGTGATCAAAGATAGTGAGCATACAAGAGGTTGTAAGTCTGATTTTTGACAATAAGTTCCCTATTGATCATGAGTATTGTTCTTTTGAGAATATGTGGTTCCTTTTCTCAAGCCTTGTATCCATGGATGTAACACAAATTGGTCCTTGATGTGTGTTAATCCTTGAATTTCCAAATTAGAAATTATGCCTAAAAGGGCAATTAGGTGAGTTTGTTGATTGAAGCCTTGTCCTTCCAATCCTTTTCAAGTTGCAATCAACATTTTCATTGATTTTTGTCCTTCCAAATCATACCTTTACAAGAATTAGTAAGATTCAACTAATATGCAACCAAGATAAGTACTGACCTTACACAATTTCTTGAAGGAATCTATCCGATGATGGATCCATCCGTGGATAGCTTCCCCTACAAAAGCTGCCATCCAGGGTAACATATGAGATGTGTTAAAAAGTAAAATAAGTACAAAGGGTAACATATTGAAGCAAAGAGAACTAATGAAAATCGCATAAGCTTAAAAGTGCAGCATAATGAAATATTGAAAAGTGCATTACCTTATTGAGCTTCTCTTTGTTTCGAGAATAGTTTAATATTCTTTACTTAACAGGGCCAACCATGGAAGGTGAAAGCTCATTTGGCCCCTCCCCCCCTCACATCACTCTCAATTCCCCATACCCAATCATATAACATTAATCATTCATTCATCCATTAATAACATATAGCATTCATTCATTCATCCATTAATAACATATAACATTCATTCTTTTAGTTTTTACATATTATAAAAAATATGGTTGTCAAAAATATCAGTTTTTAACATTCATTAACATATTATCAAAAATATGGTTGTCATAATATGAATACAATCACTTTTTTTTTGTTTCTTTTTTGTAGCTAAATAAAGAAGTGGAGCATCATTTTCTAAATCATCTATCCCCCCTTGAGTTGTTATGCCCTCTGCTTGTGATCTTAATGTATGCCTAGTCGTGTACTCACAACATGGAGGCCGCTGTAAGGGGGGTCTGCTGCAACAACAAAGAAATGTTACATTAATATGTTTTATTATTATTGTTACAAGTATTTCATTAATTAAAAGAACATTAGAGTGGTGCTCTTTACCTGATGGGGCCACATCATGTTCCTGATCTTGTCTTATAGGCTCATGCTCAACATGTTGAACACCCTCTAAATCCTCTAGAGTTGAAACATGAAAGGTTACATTAATTAATACACCAATTGCAATTAAATATGTTTAAAAGAACATTAGAGTGGTCCTCTTTACCTGATGGGGCCACATCATGTTCCTGATCTTGTCTAGCCTGATCATGCTCAACATGTTGATCATGCTCTACATGCTCTAAAGTTGAAACAAAAAAGGTTACATTAATTAATACACCAATTGCAATTAAAGATGTTTAATTTTATTAATCCATAATGTGTTTTGTATAGCACATGAATACATCCAGTATTGGGATGCAAATGGCCATGACCTTCATCTGCAGGTTGTGCTCCACCCTCACTAGGCTGCATTCCAATGTCATGTGCAGTATTATCATTGCTTTCTTGTTTAAAACAAATAGGCACATAATTACTTTATGGTGGAAATTAATATTGAATGGATTGCACGAGTATTCAATTTTAAATAAACTATATTGAGTTTATTCACCTCCATGTCAGATGCAGTGGAAGCTTGTGTTTTCCCAGTCAAGAGTCTTAGGCATTCAGCCACGACTCCATAGCCTTGCTGGAAAGAAATCTTCAGGTCCTCTTCTATGGGCACTCTGTTGAATTTAGAGCCCTGCATTTTTGCATAAGATCATGAATTTTGCTTCTATGGTGTGATAAAACCAAATTTTTTTGAAATTTATTATTTAGATGTAATATTTCATTTATTGATACTTACAATTCATGTGGCTAATTTCATATAACCCCTAGAGCCAAGTTTGTGTTGCCCATGTTTTTCTACTATTGCCTTTGTTGCCTTCAATGTGTCGGGCAACCTATGAAAAGTTTGAAGTACGTTAGATTATGTAAAAAGAAAGAGTAATCAATATATAATTACATTGTTGATAGTATCACATACCTTCCTTGGCTTGGTGGTGTCTTTTTTTTTTTATTTCCAGCCTTCTCCTTTCCATCCAACACCAGGTCCTTCCACTCCCTCTCTGGAATCATGGGGGGATGCTCGTACTTTTTTTTCTTCTCTAAATGTGACCTATATTGGTCCCTCACATACTTTAGATAGGTACTGGCTTTCTTAAGGACCTTGGTTCGATTGAATGTGTTATTACCAAACAACACAACTAAACGATTAATGAGCTCATCTTTTAAATCTTTATTTTGGGCATTACACCATGTACATATGGTGGGCCCAAAGATCTCCAATGTAATATCATTTAAATGTTTATAAAAAACATCATTTCCTGCAAAAAGATCATGGGATCATTAGTCTAAAAAGAGTGATCAATAAATAAATTTCAATTGGATTATATATAATAATAATAATTAAAACATTTTAAAGTACCTGGGACCTTCTCTAACTTTATGGGAACGAAATCCTCAATCACCACAAATGTCACCGAAAATGTTCCCGTACTAGTAATACTGGAAGATCCAGGAAATGCTACTAAAACATCACTAGTACTAGTGGCCTCTGCATCCCCAGGTCATGTCCCGACACATGTTTTGGCATGTGTTTGTTGCCAGAGGGTGCACTACCCGATGCCTACACGCTATGTGTTGCCAACATTTCAGTTGACAATATAGGCACGGATGATGGGTCGAATGATGTGATGTATGCACAGGAAGATTAGGATCGACACTTGTACCAATCCCTACTCCTCAGGCAACACCTACAGTACCCTGATCATGGCCGACAACATCATGAGAACGCAAGTTTCGTGCCTATATAAAACCATGAATGAACTTATGTTATAATTAAAGATCTCATGACAACTTACTTGCAAGTTTCGTGCTCTCTCAGTCAATATTTTAACCCTTTCTCTTATCTCATTTGTTTGAAGCACTATGAATAACAACTAAAGGATTTCTTCATTGCATTTTTTTGGGTCTTCCTTATCATATCTAGAGGGTTTGCAGAATATGCGATTTCATTATCGCATAATAGTGACTGCACCTCCCTATGGATGCTCTCCTCTACTCCTGGTTCCTTTCCCCAATCATTCAACTGCGACAAGAATATTAAAAACATTATCAAAATTAACCCAATAAACTTATGAAAAAAACATAATAATAAAACATTTTACTCGTATATAATTTGTACAATTACAATGAGGTAAACCTATCAAGTAGAAGTGCCTGAAGATGCATCACGATTTGTGCTTTGGGTTGGAGCCTTCACCCTATGATCAATGTCCCACTGTGACAAAAATTAAATATAAAAAAACATTACCAAAATGAAACCAATAGACTTACGAAAAAAAACATAATAATAAAATGGTATATTGGAGTCATTAATTGGAGGTTGGGTAAAATGGTATATAGTACGTACCACCCCCATAGTAACTTTGTTTGTATCTATGTGATTCAAATTGTAATCAATTAGCAACTCTTCCCCTACAGTTATTGATTTTATCACACATACGAATACACGGTTTCCCTCACACACCTCAAATATGCAATTGGGTTGCTTATTTGTTGACCTAGGTCATGTACTATTTATAAACCCTACAATATTCCCTGATGCTTTTGGCCTTCCATCAATGTACATAGCCACTCCTTTATTTTGATCCTTATCTTTTCGCTGTATATAATTTGCTAACAGTGCATACCTACACATACTTTGTGTATATCGAACCAGCTACATCCAATCTTTTTAACTGTAACAGGCTCTAACATACTCCATCAATTCAGTAACTTTTTCATAACAAGCCTTTATGTTTTCCATGCAAAATAGGCCCAAACCATGTAATGACAATGGTGTTATGTGATATATCCTCTCGTTGACACAAAAATCAGTATTTATTGGAGAAAGTTCCTTGGGTACCCATTGTTTTCGTAGATGTTTGTACCTTAAGGGAACCTCAATGTCACCTATGCTCTCATCATCATAAGAACATGACCCCCCTTTAGCAAGAAAAAATTCCATGTGTTTACAAAATTTTCTTCTAATTGTTTGACCTCTAGTTGATCTCCCTCTTTTAGACCTACTACATGTCTCACTTTCCTCTTCTCTTCCTGAATTTCCCTAGCTTGAGGAAGGAAAATCTGACAAATACCTATTTGGTGGTACCTTCACTTCATTGAATGAGAGAGAAAGTTACCAAAAATTCCTTGAGCTTTTTCATGGTCCATCAAGACGTGGGCAAGCATAACTATAAGGTGACAAAGAGCATCTACAAGAGATCATGGACTTAGTAGAGGTTTCCCAGAAGATGGAATTAGTTTTCCACACCCTTTAGCTTGGCCAGTTATTTTTCATGGACTTTGATTTGATTTCAAAAGGTATTGATAAAGCTAAGATGTATGCCATCTTATGTTGTCTTGTGACAAGAGAATCTTCTTAGGGGGGATCTATGGTGCAGGAGCACCAAGAGCCCTTTGAGGCCACCATGACCATTTTGGGTCAATCTTTGTAATAAGGTCATGATGAGGCCATTTTGTTTTCATGAGTAAATAAGGTCATTCCATGTATTGGATCAAAGTTGTGAGGCCATTGTGCCATTTTTTGTCATCTCTAGGCCAACTAGGTCTTGAATAGGTCAACATTGGTCAACCCCTCCAGAGGTGGCCAAAAGTGATGAAATTGATGCAATTCATAGTTTTATGTCATACTTAGCATTTTTGAGGAGTCCTAGGTTGATAGGAGATCATTTGGTTGAAAATTGTAAAAGTTGTCAAAATTGCTCAAAAGTTGCTATGAGCAACTTTGCAATTTTGGTGCAAAAAGTTGCATTTTGTTTCCCAAACCTTGTGTTTTGAAGCCTTGGGTTTTGGGAACATCTAGAGGAGTCATTGTCTTGTTTCTTGAAGGTTTATTGGGTTAGTTGGTGGAAGGTTGCTATTACTTTTTGTACCTATCTATGAATTTTTTTGGACCACCTTCCTCGAAGACAATAGTCCCTCTAAGGTAGTTTCCATTTGGCTAGGCAACACCTCGATAGGAACCAAGAATTTTCTTGAATTTCCTTCAGACTCTAAATTTCTAACCTTTCTAACCCCTTACAAATGAGAAGGCCTTCTCCCGATCCAAATAAAATAATTTTCTATAGTTATACGGAGTTGTTTGTGATGTAAGAGCAAATTGTTGAATTCATTGCAAGAAAGTTATTTGAATCAAGTTATTTAATTGATGAGATAAAAGGCTCTATAATGAATGGTTCATAAGGCACAATGCTTGTCATAGGTTTTGCAAATGGGATAGCAAGCTAAGTGGGTTTAACCTTGGAGGAAACTCCATGGATAAGTGCCCTTGAGTTGGAGTTGTACTAGGATTGATCTCTCGGGAAGGCCCAATGCTTCACCTCTATGAGCATCACCTAGATGCAATGAGTGCTAAGTGTTCCATTCATTCTCATGAGAGGTTGGAGTTCTTTACAAGGAGGCTTGCTGAGTTGTAGTAAGTGTGCTTTATGGATTTGATGCGATGAATTTGTTTGATGATGTGAAGCTGAGGACAGAAACCTTCAGTAGATCAACAAGAGTTGAATGAAAACCTAAGGGTGGATTTGAAATGGAGTTCACAATTGGGAATTTTTTTTTAAGTCTCCATTGGAGACAAATTTGTAGGGGTTAAGGGTTTGATTCAAAGCTAAGGTACTTCTGCAATTTTCAAAATAAAGTTATTTTGATTGGAAAATGAATTATATTATTGTTGAAGTATGCAGTTTAGTGTTGGGTCAATCAATTATTGTTTGGAGGCCAATTTGGAGTTGAAATCCAAAGCTACGGGTTCAGGTTTTGATATCCTCTAGCAATGTGTCCTGATGTGTTTTAATATCCTCTAGCAATGTGTCCTGATGTGTTTTAACATAATCTAAGGTTGCAGAGCATTTGATCAAGGTTTGGTCAACAAAGGTGGATGCCCTAGGACTGTTACAATAAGGTTTAATAGGAAATTCATGTGATCAATGAGTTTTTCTTGACATTTGATCATTTAATTTGAATTTATTTGTGTTATAAGGGTTAAAAAAATGTTCTACTATCTCAATGGTCCTATTTCAACTTGGTGGTTGCATTGAATGCAAACAATTGTATGCTTTTTCATGGATTGTTATGTGTTGATAGTAGTTGATAATTTTGCTTTATATTAGTGATAAAGGAAGGATGTTTATATGAGTGAATCATTTGAATAGGAATTCCATGAATGTAAGAGGTTAAGGGGAGACATTGGGGCCCTCTTATATTTTGATTTGGTGGAACCATGAGTTTGAACTATTCATATACACTGATCGGTAACCTTGATTTTTATAACAATCAACAACATTAATTGTTTTGCAGACAATGGGAAGGTTCTTGTGCATAAAAATGTGTTATGAATGTTGGTGGATGGTTGGGATACTCATAAAAATTTTGAAGCCCAAACCACAGAGTTTATGATACCTTCATGTTCTCTTAAGAGTCACTGATATCAAACAGTAAGGTAATGTATTGACAATCTAATGAAGTTTGTGGCTTCCTCTTAATGTTGTGTCTCTCCATTAGAGATTGTGTAGATAGCATAGGGACATTTGACAAAGTAAAAGGGGGTTTCTTTGTGTATGATGGTAAGCCCTTTTAAGTATTGAGTGTTGAGTGAGGAGTGTGATCAGATTTGTTTTGGATAAAGGGCTGGTTATTCTTGAAATCAAAACCAGTGACCTTGTTTAAGGCAATAGTACAAATCAGTAGTTGTTCTTTATATCTTTTTTTATGAACATTGTAGGGTAATTGGAATGTACCTTGATTGGGAAATTGCTTGTATGTCTTGGTTATGATCAAATTTGTTGGTAAGGTTGATGGCCTTTGGAGCCATTTGGAAGTGGTTGAGTTGTGAACAGTTATGGAGACCTTATTGTCTTAATCCTATTTTTTATATCAGAAAGTGGATGGGAAGATTCATGTTCCTTGAGGAGTAGAAGGTTGTGTATCTGCAATCCTTTATGTAAGGGTAAGGTGTTATTGTTGCAAGATGACTTTGAAGTTATTTGATCCTACATGCATTAATGGTGTCCTATGAATGATTTGATAGATGATGTTATCAAGCAAAGATAATATTGTGATTGAGAGATACTTGTGAGAGTGTTTTTTTACTTTGACAAGGTCAACTAGGGTTTGAAGTCTTTTCTAAGCATAGCCAGGGTTTGAGAATAATTTCTGAGGTATTTTGTACCTAAATCTGCATACTTAATTCTTTGTTATCTCAAAAATATATGAGAAAAATCATTGTGTTCATTTTTGTAATTCATGGGCAGAAATAAAGGAATTTTATGTACTTTTTCTAGGGTTAGACTTAGTATTACCCAGAAAATTATTTCTTTAAGGAGAAAAATTAGTCTTATAATATGATCCTAATTCTGAGTTTATTTGTAGAATTTTTTATATGCAAATAAAGTTTCAAAATTTTTGTGCCCTAGTTTTGAAAATATTGTTGTTTTTTATTATCCCTATTTGGGGATATTACATGCAAACAGGTGTTGGATGCAAGAAAAACATGAAAGATGTTGAAAAAACACAATTTTTTGCCCCAATAAGCCTTACCCACTCAATGTAAAAATACACACTACCATTTCAACCTTGTTTAGTAAATTGGAAGGATTTTATAGTGGATTTGAAGATTAATGGGAGTTGACCAAAATATAGCATGCAACACTTATAGTGGATTTGTTGGCACTTGCACTTGTTTGTCCTCTTTCTCCCTCCATTTTTCAATTTTCGATTGGTTGAATGCTTTGTGGGTGGCTTGGTATTTCAATTGATCCTTGCAGTCATTATGCCTTCTAGATGGTAGCCCCAACTCTTCGCTCCTGCGCTCGTGGGATTCATAGGAGCCAAATAGACTAGTTCATTTTTTATACTTTCAAAAGAGAATTTTATATTTCAAGTTTAAAATACAATTTGGGTCTAATTATTTTCCTTCATTTTAATTATTATATAAACTTGAAGCACAAAATGTCTACAAAACACTTTATTTGAACACCTCCTAGAAGATATCAAGGGCCTAAAAATAATAATCTAATAATAATGCTACATTAGAAATTGATTTGACATTCTAGAATAATATGCACATTTCACTAAATTAATGTGTTGTAATATTATTTGTCCATTTTAGTTGGATTTTCATTAAAGAGTTTGATCCAACATCTAATATCATGCAACATTTCCTCTAAGCAAATGCATTTGGAAAGTACAAAGCTAAATTTCATAGCCTTCATTAATATCCTTGTTGTTTCTTTCAATATGGAAGCTTTGATTGAGGTATGGACATCCATCAAAGTATAACATATAGAGGTATTTTTTCCAAATGTTGAGGTTACAACTATCCTAGTCGTATCACCTACTTTCAGTGTTGTTCCAACATATCTAACATGAAACAAATCTACAACTCTATATAAATAAATATATGGTAGATATATCTAATTGTGAATTACATTTACTTTTCTTGTTTTTTCATATTTTTTCTCTATAGGTTATACCATATAGTATGCTATGCATAATAGTAATCTCTTTAGTTTGCATGAATAAACTTCTTCACGACTTAAATATAAGATAGATATAAATATGTAAATATATTCCAAGTCAATAAGAGTGGATGGTGCAAAGTATCTAGGTGGTAGATAAGGATATGATGATATGATAGAATCTTTTCTTAAGCCATGAAGGCTTTTAATAATTCATGATTTTGGGTCTATTTTAAAATGGATAGTTTAAACAAGATGTGCTCTTCATATATGAATTATGCTCTTCAATGCATGCTTCACAAGTGGGACATTTTAGTGCTATAGGCAATTTATAACAAATGGGTAGCCCTAGGAAACTCATGTAAAATATCTAAAAGTAACACTTATCTTTCTAATGTCAAGCCTTCTAAAAATAGTGTTTTATTAAACTATAATTAGATTATTGTCACCACTCTTCATTCCACATGAAATGCCAAATGTAGCAATTGCTTTGTTGCTTTTTTCAAGTTTCATTAACCAAGCTATTTAGTGGGTTGAATAAAGTTGTGTTATGACCCTTCGTCTCTTTAAAATAATTAGACAAGATTAGGGAAAGGAAGAGGATAAAACTAAACTCCTTCAAAATAGGGGTAGTTGTGAGTTTGTTGGTTTTCTTTGTATACTATATACTTGGTTCCTCTAGGATAAATAAGTCACTGTAGAAATGAAAGATGTTTGATTATCTACCTAATATTGTTTTGTGTTTTTGAAATGGAAGAGATCTACAACTCTATAGAAATTGCTATATGCTAATGGTCAAATTATTAGACTATTTAGATCATTTTCTTAGTTGTGTATCCTAACTAATATAGAGTAAGCTTTTTCATTTTAATTGACTACTACATAATAGTTTGTGTTGAAAGAATTGTTTCCATTCTTTGTAGTTTTTACATTGGAATACAAATCATATTTAATTTCACGCCAATATACTTCTTTCATAAAGATATTTGTTTGATTTTTCCTTGCTATTTTCATCTTAAAATTTTAAAAAATATATTCTATAATATAGAATTATTTTCAAATTGGGAAAAAAAGGATTCTAAGAGATATTTAATCATAAATTTTAAAAATAAATATCATTTAATTTGTATGTTGTAACTTCACTTTCAGTTAAAATAAAAATAACTTAAAGTTATATATACTTATAGTTAAATTGGAAAAGTTGTTTGAGTTAATTACTAAATTTGATCTAAAAATGTTCAACACTTTAGATTATTTCAATTAGATATAATTAAATTGGAGGTGTCATTTGAGTTAATAATTAAATAACGTAATAATCAATTAAAGCAAGGGACATAATTTTGGATGTGTTTGAATTTAATAAATTACAAATTAAAATAGACATAAATTACTTGAAATAAGTGTTTCATAACCCATCTAATCAAATCATAACCTATCAAAAAGGCAATAGGAATTTTCTAAAGAAAAGAACACTTGACCCAATCATAAGTGTATGACCTTCGCAAAAAGGAGTGATCCACCTTAGCAATAGCAACTACCCCATCCAAAATTTGCTCAAATTACACAAAGCCACAATGTTCCTCCAAGATAAACCAATCAAATTCTACCTTATGTGTCCTAGTAATCAAATTGGAGATGATCCTAAAAATGACATTGCAAAGGGTGATTGGTCTAAAAAATCTAAATGACTTTGCAATTATTTCACTACTACGATCAATGTGTCATCTTTCATGAAATTTCCCAAAACACTATTCATTATGATCATATGGAAATTTCTAGGAGAGCTACAATAGTTGTAACATCATGAATTAAAAATATTAAAAAGTACATCATGAATTAATTATG
Source organism: Sequoia sempervirens (assembly GCA_007258455.2). Classification (NCBI taxonomy): domain Eukaryota; kingdom Viridiplantae; phylum Streptophyta; class Pinopsida; order Cupressales; family Cupressaceae; genus Sequoia; species Sequoia sempervirens. Next base: position 69,283,039 of record VDFB02086081.1, on the reverse strand, counting down.
TAACCATATAAGTCAAATATATAATTCTATCAAGAAATCAATATCAAATAGATAATATAATCGCATAACTCATACATGTCAATGTCATTGATCTTCTTCTTCATCCAACTCTTTATCTGTATCATCCAATCCAGATTCGACATTGTAAGGATTGGTCATATCATCATCATCGTCATTGATATCAGTTTCGATAATGTCATCATCCACACAAATATCATCTTCATGAACATTAACTCCTACATCATCATGATCTAGTTTCTCTTCTTCGACATCTTTGTCAAGCACATCATCAACTAACTATTGATCCTGATCATCATCTACATCATCTTCTAGTTCTTCGGTATCTTCTTCTTCCACCACATTATACTTTACCGACCTTCCTCTTGGATCATGTCTAACAAAAAATGACCAACCCAGTTTACCTAGAACCTCTGAGTAAAATACCTGCTTACATTGGGTTGGAAGAACATAGGACTCATTCCCAGCTCGCTCGATCGACCTTGTATTAACCATGGTAAATCCATTATCATGTTCAATAACAGTTATCTCGGGATCATTTTCATTCAATCGTAGCTTGTACCATTGGACAACGAACAAAAAAAATTTGAAGGACTTAAAGTCACACTCAAGTATATCATCCAAATTCCCATAGTATAAATTTTCTGAGACTTTTGGATGTATGTCGCTTCTAGATGAAACATTAGTCACCTAAAAGACTGTAGTTATCCCATAATCACAAATTTTCTTTGCGTCATCCAACTTTTTGATTTGAAATTTACGACCATTGCACCACATAGCCTTGTGGTGTTTCACCTGCAATATGTCAAACATGTAAAAATTATTGCATCGTTAGTTGATAAACATATTTATTCTTGGCCGAATGTATGCAAAGAAAAAAAACTCAATATATATATATATACATCAATATAATTGAAAATAATTAAATAATATGGGTGATTAATATATTTATACATACCTGTTTATCTCTTAAACCATATCCTAAATCAATTTCCCTTGGTGTAACATTGGAATCTCCATTACGATGAGCTTCTTTAACCAATGAAGCCACACCTTCCCATGTTAATGCACAACCAGATTGTTGACATCATTCAATCCATACCATCATCCAATCAATATTGTTTGCAACATACAAATGTAGTGCATCCCACTCTCGACCAACTTTATCAAAAAAATTTGAAATTCACAAATGACGTATAATTAGTTAATTACCACGGTATACAACCTTAATTTATAATTGATGTATATTGAAGATTAATAATTAAATAAGTACAATACACATAAAAACCAAATGTAAAATGTATTCTAATTAATCTCATGACCATCTTATAATTACCCCTCACTTTCCTCAATCTACCTTTCCCCATTAGGTACTCCCCTTCGAATTTGTTAATGGAGTTGGGATCCCAAATGCGATCTACATGGATCTTTGTTGCAAACTCAGGAAGATATTCAGTAATGTACACCATGGTCTAGTATACCATATATCCCTCAACCATAGAACCCTCAGGATGTGCTCTTTGTCTAACCAAAGCCTTCAAAAAATTTAACTGCCTCTCAACCATCCACATTGACCTTGTGTGTACAAGTCCACACAATTCAATCTCCTCAACTTGGTGTATGAGGTAGTGCTCTTGTGCATTGGAAAATGTCAAAGGTAGGCACTTTTGCATTTCACACATTAGATGAGAAATTTTTCTCTTCCAATAATTTATATCTTCTTTATGGATTTATTTAGATGATAGCCATCTACAAGTGATTCAAGGCGCAAATATATTAACAAGATTTAACAAAAATATACAATATATTACATAACAAGTAAAAAAATGGCAAATATAAGATATATACAACGAATTGAACCAAGATCATATATAACTTCCTTGACATTGTTGTCAAAGTTGTCTAGGAGAGATAGAGATAGAATGTACTGCAACAATTATAAATGATCTTTTCATTATTTCTCCAAAAGTAGTAAACATAATACACTGAAAAGTACATGCAGTATACAATATAATATACCAAAATAATTACCTTAATGAAGGTATGTCAATCATGTGTTTTCATCCCTAGCCCAAATTCACCTTTCTTTGTTATGATATTGTTTATGTTCACAGCAAATCCTATGGGAAATCAAATTTTTCATATGACTTCTTTTATAGCATTGCTTTGTTGCTCTGTCAATAACCAAGGAAGGGCGCTTATATTAATTTGATCTCCATCACTATTTAATTGAATCACATTTTTCTTTGCATGATTGGCTTCTTGAATGTCACTACAAATTTTGAAAAAAAAATCTTTGTCATGCCTTCCATCCAATATTTTCCATAGCATTTATGTTATATTCTTTCTAATATGCATTGTATCAAACAAATGCACAATTTGTAGCTGCTCATAGTAGGGCAACCTACTAAATTGTCTAGGATAACTTTTCAGTCCCTGTGGAAGCCGACCATTAATGCCTTGACGACCTTCATGAAGCATATAAGTTAAACAAATTAACAACGGCAATCATTGTCAATTACAACATGAGTAAACACAACACAATATAAAAATATAAATTCCAAATATATCATATATGATAGATAAATTTTTTTATCCAATGTATAACCTTGATGATTAATTCTATTATATTCCAACTTCCATAGGCGAGGTGTCATTCTTCGTGGTTTTGATGTAGTCTCTTCTTTCCCATTGAAAAGATTTTTTCAGTAGTTTGATACTTATGATTTCTATGGAGGAAGTGCCTATACTCATCAAACACCTGCTTTCCTAAACTTGTTGAACGACGAGAGATTTCATCTTTGGACCAAAAATTGGACATGCAAATTTTCCCTTTGTTTGAAGACCTGCAAGATCATATATAATTGGATTAAATATGTCAATTTTTATAATTATATATAGTGAATAGATTATTTAAAAAACATGCATGATATCTACTTCATCAAATTAAATATTGTTAAAGTGCAGTCAAATGTTATAGCATACCACAAAAATGTGTTAGCCCTGGGCATCATGAATTGTCCATACAAGCATTGCATGGAATTGAAATTGTCTTTGTCCTATTGGTCTAGAGACATCATACATAGTGACACCATTCCATAACTTTAGTAACTCGTTGATAAGAGGCTCGATATATACATTCATATCTTTAACTTGGTACTTACCTAGTTGAATGAACATAAACATTACATAATTATTATAACCATTTTACTACAATATATATAAATCAATGTACATGACTATTAAATGAAAAAAATATAAATCATTATGCAAAAAATAAGACAAATGAGATGCTACTACGTTAAAGAAAATTGATGTAAACAAATACCTGGAACAATCATTTCCAACATTATGTGCTCCCTGTTTATTGACATCCATGGAGGAATGTTATTGTTGATAACAAAAACAGGCCACACCGAGTAAATAGATCTCAGCTCTCCAAATGGATTGACACCGTCTAATGCCAATGAAAGCTTGAGATTGCAAAGTTCTTCTTTAAAGTGTGGCCATTTTTCCTCCATGTCCCTAAATGCAAAACCATTCACAGGCATTCGAAGAATGTCATATCCACTTCTATTTCGTGCATGGTAATCCATAAATTCTGCTAAGCTTCACACCTATAAAATAATCATTGCATATGTGGAATAATGGGGATATAACGAAGAACCTTGCAAGGCACCTTTTTTGTTAGTTGATCTATTGGATATTTACTGATATGACATTTTGGGAATTCTATTGCAAATTCATGTTGTTTATGATATATAATATGATTATTGAGACATGCATCTATTGCTTGATACTCCATTCCAATATCTTTCATAATGGTAGATAAATCTCGGTATGAGCAAGGTAAAATATTTGATGGTGGTAACAAAAATTCACCTATCAATCTACAACAAAAAAATAATTTGTTAATATAAAGAATATTAATGGTACATATTTCATCCTTTATTTACTAGTGATGAACTAGCAATAATTAAAATAGATGAAAAAAGATGACATATATGACATACCTTAACATCCGTGAGATTGCTATGTTGGATAAACCATTCATAACCTTCAAGTTCACCAGCAACAATACAACAAAGAGAAGAGTTTTTTGGGAGCCTTCATAAAGGGGCTCATATGCCTTCTCAAGTACAGGTAAATCATGAAAATCATCATGATCAACTGTGCCACTAAATGTGTCATGGATCAATGTATTTGTACCATCATCTTCAACTGTGTTTTCTAGTGCATGATCATCTTCTTCCATAGGATCATTAACTTCATCTTCAATATTCACAGCTCCATGTTCCTCCATTTGCAAAACCACATTCTTTGAGCCATGATAATCCATATCATGTGCCCTAGGGCACCCCACCTTTATAATAATGATTGACACAAATAAACCATGATCGTGATTGTTGTGTAGTTTTCACACACACGCCCCGCTGAAACCAGGGACCCTCTTTCGCTTTGGTTTTTGGTGTCTTGGCCCTTTGATTTTGAGGATTTATATTACTTTGGCATGTGTTTAAATGTTTATTTTGATTGCCTAAGTGATTCCCCTAAGTTATTCATTGAAAATATTAGTTTTTGGGTGAATTTCAGGTTTTTGCCCCGATTTGGAATTTTCCACCCCGGCCAGGTTTTCTCGGATCTTGCTCAAATTCCAACTGAATGTTGTGGTTCACGGATTTTTGTTCTTCGCAGAATTCCGCGTGGGCCGAATATTTCCGAATTCTATCCTATCGTCGGGTTCCTTAATTTTCTTGGCTGTCTTGTCGGTGACATTAATGTCGTTTGTACAATCGGCGAGGGATGTATTTAACCATTCTCTGATGAATTTTATGCCATTATGCTTTATTGTTTGCCATCAATTGAGCTGAAGAGTTTGTTCTTTGAGTGTTGGATTTGATTTTGGGCGACTGATTGCAAATTATTCGATTTGGTGAAGACTTCTTGTGCATTTCGTCATGGTTCTTTGTTGGACATCATTAAACTGGTATTTGTTGCTTCATTCGATTTCTGCTGCATCAAATGGTATGTATTTGATTTCCTTCTCTTTCATTGATGACTGTGGATAACACTTTGATGTTATAGAGTTTATTGGGGTTTGAATTCTTGAACGTTTGATCATTTCATGGCTAGGGTTGCATAACATTGTTTGATTTATAGTCTTCCAAGTGATTTATGAGCTTGTTTGTTTCTTTACATTATGAGGAGTCTTGCTTGAGAGTCGTAATTTCCCCTAGTAAAGACTTAGCAGTTGAAATGATTGAGTCCTGAGCTTGTTGGTGCGTCAATGGTGGGCTTGTCGGGTTTGACTTAGGACATCACCATTTAACCCTAGTCCACTTTCGAATTAGCCTAGAATTCTAAGAAAATCTATAGATGGCCCATTTCAAACTTGTCTCAGGCTTAGATTCTTGAAATTTATGATCGATCCATTAGTCTGAGCAAAATTGTGTTTGAATGTTGAAGTTCAAGATTTTCCAGCTCTGGTGGATTTTCCTGATCCCCTTCGTTTTCCCAAAATTCACGTACTTTCAGAGTTTTACCTTACCCATGGATTTCCTTCAACTTTGAATTTTCCCAAAGTCCTTGGTTCCCCAGTTTTTCCAAAATTTGCAAAGTGTATCCTTCGTGAAAATCTGTCCCGTCCGGATTTTCCTAAAATCTGATGGAATGTGAGGAATATGGAATAACATGATGTGTTAATGAGTAATGGTCCATTTTATGATTAGTTTATGCTATTTTGAGATCACATATGTTGTTTATTGATTGATAATGATTGGATTGAGTTGCTAATAGGTGCTTTCATGTTCATTTCGCTCGAATCCGTTTGGCCCAGAATTCTCCAAAATTCCTCCCTGGCTTGGATTTCGCGGATGGTCTTGAAACCCAAAGTTTAATATGATCATTTTATTTGAGATTTAATGATACATTGCTTATATGGGATCCATTTTAATGGTGATTTTGATTGATTAACATTGGATTCCTATGGTTTTTACTATGGTTTCTTTCACAAGTGAAGGTTGAATCTAGAAAGGTAACAACTAGAAAGGCTAAGGGTGACATGGTGGTATCCTCCATATCTGAAGCAAAAAGAATTAAGATGGACATCAAGAGAAAGATCCCAGAGGGTAAGATCACTTCTATTTGGTTAGAAGTAACAGATACCAATGTTGGACTATGGACTATGAGGAGTTCAAGGGTAGAATGGTAGCATAAGATATTCCTCTGGTGGCTAAGAGAATGTTAGAATCAAGATTGGTGCATGTAGCTAGTTTCCCCTCTACAGTGTAGTGTTATGAGTTGGTCCTTGAGTGTGCCAGGAATTATGACAGTGATACACAGAGAATAATTGGTCCTCAAGGGAGGATTGTGGAAAATTTGAATCCTGTCTCCATAGCTCAGACTTTTGATATGCTAGATAGGTCTCATGTGGTGGAATTCAACATGGAAGCAACCAAGGAGTACTATGAAGAACAAACTATTAAATCTCAACAACTCATTAATTCCTAGCTAGAGAAGTCCAAGTCTCATTATTCTAAACTGCCTAAACAGTTATTCAAGGCAAAATTCAGGAAGGAATATTATGTTGCCATCACTCTTCTTAGCAAGATGGTTGGATTAAAAGATGCTGGCATGTTTGAGAATTGGATGTGCCATGTTATTGTGAGGATGGAACAGGAGAAGACTGACTATCATTGGGGAGGTGTCATAAGTAGAGTGATTCATGAGTAGTTGTCTAATGTGCTGCAAACCAAGACCTTCACAATGACCTCGTACTTAGTTTATGCTCTTGCAAGATTTCATCCATACAAGGGATTAAGTACCAAGGGTGTCTTTGGGCAGGATGTTATTTATGAGGTGTACCCTCAATTGCACTTGGGAAGCTTGAACTATAGGAGGGTGAATGATGCATTCACCATGCATATTACCAGATTGCTTCAAGGAGTAGAACACACAAGAATTTCTGACCAAGCCAAGGAGCTCATCAAGAAATATGGTGCTTGGTTCATTCAATTCCCAACCTTCTCATACATCCAGGTTGATGGCTATCAAAGGGCTCCATACAGGCTTCCAAGGCATCCCACTAATCATATCATACTTCTAGAGGTCACTCGACAGATATGTGATTTTGATGTTGTTGTTAAAAGAGACAAACATAAGACTAGTTTTGGTGGAGACTTCCCTTTGAGGATAGGTACTAGAGAGGCATGCCCTTCCATTATTTCAGCCCAAGCTTTAGAAGAGGATATGAGTGCTCTTGGTTTTACCTTTCATTCCAAGAGGTCTAGATTTGATATAACAAGTGAAGCCCAAAAGAAGGCCAGTAGAGAGTATAGCCATAGGTTGATCTGGAAGACTACTGGGCCAATTGCAGTGACAAATATGAGGTAAGGAAGAAGAATTTTTCTCAACTTCTAGTTGAATCAATCCGTTTATATAATGTGAAGGCAGTTCTTGATCAACTCGAAGATGATGGGGATCTCATTCAGGGCCATGCTTATGAGGCAGTTAAGGATAGGCCGGTTGGTGATGTGGATTGGCTAGAGGAAGAAAAGATAGAATTAAAACAATTATTGGACACAGTCACCAAGTTTACTAGTGTGTACCTTGGAATTTTACCCCATTCTAATGTGCAAAATAACTAAAAATGCAAGTGGAAAAATACTAAGAACACTTCAAAGATTAGCCTAAAGAGTGATAAAACAAGGAAAATAGATGAGATAAAAATGCAAATCGATTATACCTTCCTTGTTGTTGAAGACTCCTTGGTTGACCCTTGATTTAGATGAATTTGTATGCTCCTTAGATGGATTTTGATGTTACTAGATGCAAGATTGATAAAGCAAAATGACTAAATGGATGGCTCAATGATAGCAAATGCTTGAGAATGAAAATTGGCAGCATAAGGTTGCTCAAAATGAAAGTATTTTTTAAAATGCCCTTGAGGAGGGGGTATTTATAGGAGAATTTAAATTCTCTAGAGAATTCAACGGTTGAGATTCATCCAACAAGGTCAAGATGAAGGGCTATGGTGGGTTGAGAACTCAAAAGCCCTCACATCTTGACATGTGGATGGTGAAGTGGCTAAGAGGAGATGAGGTGTAAGTGAGGTGGCCAAAAGGTACATGAGGTGGAGGAAGGACAAGTACCTTGGGGAGTGAGAAGATTTTTTCAAAAGGGAATTTCTTGTCCCCAAGTGAGAGTGAAAGGGACATTTGAGGAATTTTGGAATTCCTCAAAAATCTCCATAGGAAAAGGAGAGGTGGTTGGAGAAATAAATGTGAATTAAAAATTCACATTCTTGGGAGAGTCTAAAGGATAAAAGGTGAGCTCCAAAAAGGTGGGACTTGGTCTCATATGGATGATGTGACAAGTCCAAGGTTCTAGAAGCCTTAGAAGATAGAATGTGAATTAAAAATTCACATAGAATCTAGGATAAATAAATGTGAATTAAAAATTCACATGAAAAAGAGGGTCAATGCCAAAAAGAGATAAATGCAAAGGTTGACTAAAAAGGTGGTGCTAAATATGGCTAATGACCTTGGTTAAGATTGTGCAAATATTGGATTAGAATAATTAATAGAAGATTAGAGGCAAGTGGCAAATGTAGGAGGATGTGACATTAATCTTTGATTAAGAGGATGCACATCATAATCATGAATTAATTAAATTAATTCATATTAGAGCAAGATCATGGAGGATGTGACAAGGAGAGAGAATGCAGAATTTTAAATTGATTTTGAATTAAAAGGATAAAAAATGACCAAATTAAATAAATTGGTGTATTTATTTAATTTAGAGAGGAAGAAGGTGAAAGATAAAGCGAAAAGGGAGTAAATTTAATCATATGAGAGTGATTAAATTTAGATGTCTACATTTTGCCCCTCTTCAAAATATTGTTAGAATAATAGTGTTTTGAAGAAAAATGAAATGCAAATGAGGGAGGAAATGATATATGGTGATGCCCCTATGTTGATGATGCCCCAATGACTAAGCCGAAGGAATGAAGGAATGGTAGGAGGGTATGCCCCCTTAAGAGGGTGGTTGGGGGAGGAAAAAGGGGTCCCTAGATGACATCTCAATAGGAAAAAAAGAAAGACACCATTGGATAGAGCTCGAAAAACCAAGCAATTTTGGTTTTTGAATGGATGTGATTCGACGCACGGTTTGTAAACGGTGGCCTCAGGAAGTTGGGAATTAGTTGGAGGAAGAAAAAGATAAATAAAAGGTAAAAAATACCTTTTGAGAAGAAGAGGGTTAAAAAGGTAATTTCAAAAATTACCTTAGTCATTTTTACTGTAACAGTTGAAAGGAGGAGAGTAGAGAAGAGAAAGCGACTAAGGAGGGACGATGCCAACAGACAACGATACGAAGATTGTGCATCGGGCGGATGAGGTGCGTGTATTATACAGCAAGCACGCAGTCCCACAGCATACAGTCCCACAGCATGTGAGTGGTAACAAAACCCATATATTTAATTTATGCATTTTTAACATGTTATTTGATAGATTTTGAAAATTTGCAAACGTGGGTTTTGTTTGTTAGCAAAATTTAAAAAATGGGTTGGGATTAGATTTTAGAAGAAAGGGCCAAAAATGTTAGAAAAAATAGGGGGGAAGAGGAAACGGGGCGGGGCATAGCCACCCCGCTCCAGGGCGCTGCCGCCATGGCCAAGGGCGGAACCGCCCCGGATGCAAGCGGAGTCGCCGCCACAGGCAGGAGGACCTGCTCGGGGTGGAAGCGCCTAGGGCGGAGCTGCCCGAGGGTGGAAGCGCCCAGGGTGGAGCCACCCCCGCAGGTGGGCGGACCCGCCCGGGGGCGAAGCCGCTGCCGTAGGCAGGTGGACTCGCCCAGGGCGGAAGTGCCTGGGGGCGGAAGTGCCCAAGGGCAGAAGTGCCCGGGGGCGGAGCCACCCCGCCGGAGGGTGGAGCCGCCCGGCTAGCGGGTTGAGCCCTGCCAGCGGGTAGAGCTGCCCCGACGAGGGGGTCGAGGGGGGGAAGAAGAAGAAAAAAGAAGAAGAGGGAAGAATGGGAAAAGATAGGAAAAAAGGAGATAGAAAGAAAAGAGAGATGAGAAGTTAGAAAAGTAAATGAAATAATGAGAAAATTTTCATGTGTGCAGAGTTTCGAGCGGTTATGGACACATGAGCGACGATCAGAGGTGATGGCAGCAATGAACGGGGATGATTAGGCAGCCTTGGATCATGTGGGTTTAAGACACTGTATTCAGTTTCCAGTAGTTAGAGCATATCGGGCGATGCTGACAACGTTGATAGAGAGATAAAGCTCAGAGACATCTATGTTTCATCTCCCTATAGGAGAGATGACCGTTACTTTGGAGTATGTGTGGTGCATCCTAAGGTTGTCGATAGCTGGACGATTAGTGAGCGAGGTGGTGTCTACAGGGGCGGAGTTACAGGAGACCATTAGAGTATTGTTTGGATGCGAGAAGCTACCCCTGGTAAAGGGTCAGTTAGATTTGGACCAATGTTTGTCAGGGGGGTGCCAACCTTACCGTTGTTCCTATGTGATCTGATTAGTGGGATATTATTGCCAGATCAGAGTAGACGTACATGTAGCTTTCGGTATATGGAGGTGATTCGACACATTGTCGAGTGGCGAGGGGGGCCGTTTTCATGGGGGTCATGTGTATTGACTCATCTATACAGAGATATGCACGAGATCTCTTACTAGAGGATATTGAGCTTAACAAATATGACATTGTTGCAGATTTGGGCTTGGGAGCATATTGCAGTGACGAGGCTGAGAGTGGTGAGGGCAGGGATAGTGGATGATCGCAAGCCCGTGGCGTGGGAGTATGGGGAGGCGAGAGGTTAGGTTCTGCACTATGAGATGCAGGGAGATATGGAGGGGTGGAGGAGAGCGTTTGATGATCTACATTCGAGGGATATAGAGTGGCAGCCATATAAGTCATGCCAGTTCCAGGGATGGACTGATACGAGGAGACATGAGGGTTACTTTCTGAGCAGGTGTTTTATTATTGGGACTTTTCCCCACATAGTAGAGTTGCATTGACTAGACAGAGTGTTGAGGCAGTTTGGAGTGATACAAGATATTCCAGCAGCGCCTATCATGTTCTGGCAATATAGTAGAGAGATACCATGGGGAGGCCGCATAGCACCAGGTATAACCAGGGCGTTATGAAGGGCAGCAGGACATGTGCCTTATCTAGGGAGAGTTGGAGGAGAGTAGGTGCCGATTGTGATCGAGCGATACCGAAGGTGGTTCCAAAATAGGTTATGGGAGAGGATTACTCCTGTTAAGCCTATTTTGAAGGTAGTGGGTGTCAGACTAGAGGATGAGTAGAGACTATGGAGAGAGAGGAGAGGTGGGGTGCAATAGCGATGAGAGGCTGTGGTAGTGGTAGATCAGGGGGGATAGGAGGAGCCTGATGAGACAGAGCAGGCGGGCAGACCAGAGAGGAGGAGGAGGAGACATCAGAGGTGAGGTCAGAGAGATGGTCATCAGCGGGAGAGAGCACAGGGGAGGGGACAGCCACAGAGAGCCCAGGGGGGCAGAGGGTGGAGGAGGTGAGGGATGTGGATGATGGGGAGGATGAGGAGGATGTGAAGGATGTGGAGGTGGTAGGTGCAAGGGAGGCATTAGAGGAGGGGAGGAGTCAGTTTGTGGTAGGACGACATGGTCAGCCATGGTGGTTGCAGGTGCAGCCTACTGTGGAGAGTCACGAGGCTCGACAGGAGCAGGAGGACATAGAGGATAAGGATGTTACAGTAGTGTCAGAAGAGGAGAGGAGGTCAACACGATGTCAGTTCGTGGTGGAGAGACAGGGATAGGTGGGAGGATTCCAGGTTCATCGTATTGTGGAGGATGGTGAGGGGCAATAGGAGTAGGGGGCGGGGAGGATGAGACAGAGCAGGCGGGTGGGGAGGATGATGCAATGGATGTAGACAGGGATGTGGCATAGGGGGATGTTATGGAGGCAAAGTCATTAGCATTGGTTCCTTATGTGGTACCAAAGGATCCCACTATATAGGCGAGAGGAGCAGAGGTGAGATTGCAGATTGCGGAGCAGAGAGTGAGGGCTCTTAAGGCTGAGCTAGCCAGAGTATAGTGAGAGGCACTGAGAGATTATGATGCCATTGTTTTCGAGCTAGGGGGAGCGGTGAGGGAGAGAGACAAGGCACAGTCAAAGCTGTAGAGGATGCAGGGTGAGTTGACCAATGTGACGTGGGATCGTGACAGATTGCAGGCGGAGGTCATGGTTTTACAAGCCAGGGGGAGCCAGAGTGGGGGACGGAGCAGGGGCAGATCAAGGGATAGGATGTACTGGTCAGTAGTTGGGAGATCTCCAACGAGATTGGGATGAGCTTCAGGATAGAGTACAGTACCTTGAGCAGACAGTTGGAGAGATGGGGCTGATGCAAGAGAGGGAGAATGAGGCCAAGGAGCAGGCACAGATTATGCAGGCTGAGAGGGATGTAGCACAGGCATAGGTGCAGGCGATGGAGGCAGAGAGGGATGCGGCGCAGGTGCGCATTCAGAGTGAGAGAGCATTGGTAGAGGCAGAGATACAATCATTATGGAGGAGGGGAGAGGAGGCAGTAGTAGAGGTATCGACTCTCCGGAGAGAGCGGGATTCAGCAGAGCTGAGAGTACAGGCTCTTTAGAGGGATAGGGATGCGGCAGTGACTCGGGCATAGGCGGCTCAGAGGGAGAGAGATGCAGCAGAGATACAGATGCAGACTCTACAGGTGGAGAGGGATACCATGATAGCTCATGCACTGGCAGGTCAGGGTGAGGGTGGGATGCCAAGAACAGACATATAGGTTGTGGAGAGAGAGAGATGCAATAGTGGCATAGGCAACGACTGTAGAGGAGATGAGGGGCCGATTATAGGCAGAGCTGGCGCAGAGCCGGTTGGCTCAGGAGGCATGGGAGCAGGAGAGGAGAGTCATTACTAGGGACCGAGATAGGTATCATCAGGAACGAAATTCCACTCAGGTCCAAGTTGTGGAGCGAAAGGAGAACATGAGAGAGGCAGGATTTTGGATGGCTGCATATTATCATGTGGTTCCTGATCCGGCACAACGGACATTCCGTTACACCTAGCAGACACCTTAGAAGCCAGCACCATCCTAGTCATTGGGGACACAAACCCGAGGTTACAATGATTCACCAGGGGTTTCACCAGGCAGGGGAGCAATACCTGATTCTCCATAGAGATCAGATGTGGGGAGTTCATTTGGTAGATGACATGATACTATGTTTTTGATAGGTGTAGGGTAGATGGATAGTGCAGAGATGAAGTGGATATTTGCAGGACCTTGTACTGGTGTTTTAATTGGATGATTTTTGTATACGATGATCACAGATTGTGATGACATCAACGGTATTATTATATGTTAGTCTTGACTATGAGATTTACTGTGGACTTGTGGTATATTTATATATACGATAGCTCTTATTGACCTCATGTTTTATGTGTGTGATGGATTTGATATCTATAGATGATTGTGTTGATGAATATGTGGATGGTCATATGATGGTAGTTATCTATGATGACTTTTGTGGATGTTACATGTATGGATATTTTTATATATATATTTTTATGTATGATGGTTTTTGAGGGGTTTTATGCATGCCAACTAATGTGTGTGATGCAGGATGTAATGTATGGTGATTTTTATTCTCATGTATGATGAATGCCTATGTTGTATGACGTATATGTTTAAGATAGATGTGGATATGCTTATGATGACGCAACAAATGCTTATGTTTTATATTGATCCGGAGGATTTTTGTCAAATTTTGAAGTTCCTCATTTTTCTCCAAAAATATCTTCATCAAAAAATATTGGGAATTCTGACTCCAATGCAACTCAAACGGAGTCAATCGGAGCTACGGTGCTCGAGATACACTCAGTCAAACCTTCAGTCAACTCAAAGACGCAAGTCAAAAAAAGGTCAAAAATCAAAGTTGTCAAAAGTGGTCACAACTAGTGTCAATGCAAAGAGCTCATTGCAAGCTTTCCAATGACGTTCGTTTCATCAAAATTGGAGTTTGTTTGCCCAAGTTACGAGAAGCCAAAATCGACCAATCATGTGTGGACACGTGGTAGTCCAGTCAATGCCACATCATCAATCCAATCAGCAAACACATCACTCCAAAGTATTTGACCGACGAATGAAATTTTGATATGGCATCATCTCACCCCTCCATGTGGCAAGTCATTATTGGCAAAAGGTGGCATATTATTTTTATAAAAATAATAAAAATAATAAAATATATAAAACAAATAAAAATAATAAAAAATGCCACATTCTTTTAATAAACGTGGGCTCTCCTATATTAAAGGATCTCCACCTATCTTAAAGCCCATATTAAAGCCACCCTATTTTAAAGCCATGAGTTTTGTTTTAAAAACCTATTTTCATGGAATCCTTATTTTAAGGGATTTTAAACCCTTTTTTTAATTATTATTACCCCTATTCAAAAGGGATAAAATCCTATAAGATAGCAATGGAATTATTTTTAAGGGATAAAATTTAAAAGATCTTCTTAAAAATATATATAAATAATCCCGTAAGAGTTATCAAAACACAATTATAGGGATTATTATTTTCCTTTGTAAGCCCAAAATTATAAGGGCCCTTCATTATTTATCTTGAAGAGATTTTATTATGTAACGGAGGGATTTCTTTTGGATTTACATGTAAATTTGGGGAGATTGTAAATCAAGTTGTTATACACCAAATTGGGTAAAATTGGTGTATAAAAAGGGGTAAATGGGTGAGAGTTTGTAAGAGTGTTTTAGCTAATTATTTTTGTAAGGAATTTTTGGAGGTGATTTTTGTAAGTGGAGAGTTGGGATTTTTCTTCCTTGGAGAAATCTTATTGTAACTTCGTGCTTTTGGAGAAGCTTGTTCTGATGCACTTTGGAAGTGCATTTTCAGATTTCTTTGTAATCCAAGGGGAGGCTATGCCGAAGATTGTAACCAAGTTTCTAGAGGAATAATTGGATCGGTCTCACTCCATTGGAGCGGACCCGGAGACATAGTCACGATTGTGGCGAACTCTGTTATCAGATTGTTTGCACTTTCTCTCTTCTTCTCTCTCACATTCTAGTTATCACCTTGATTTTTAAAGCATAATTTCAATAATGTACACTTGTTTTTGAGTTTCCATTAAATTGTTTAAGTTAAGCATTCAATTATGCAATTAGTCTAGATCCTAAATCAGATCGAATTGGTATCAGAGCTTTTGGTGACTAGTATTGCAGATTTGTTTTGAATGCTAACAAGATCCAGGATTCAGAAGGGCGAAGGCAAGCTCGAGGAATATAATCCTAAGATCGAGAAACATAAAAGTTTTTCGAAGATGTATGTGTCTGGAATGGAGGTACCTGAAGAACTCAGTGATCAATAGTTTTGAAGAGCTTTTTGGCAGATGAAAGCCACGTTGGAAATGCTACTCAAAGAAAGGGAAGAATGCATGAAACTTGAAGAAGATAATGCATTGAAGCAAGAAGATCATGGAGACTGTAAAGGCAAGAAGAAGCAACCAGGAGGTGGTGATGAACCCCCAAAATCTCCTCCATCTACTCCTTCTTCTCCCCCTTCTTCTCCTTCTTCTTCTACACATTCTCTTTCTGCTAATCCTTTTAAGGGTGTAAATAAGCCTTAGATTAAATTGGATGTTAAATTTGAACTACCTAAGTATTGTGGTGAATTAGATGCTAAAAAACTAGATGACTAGATTCAGCAAGTAGAAGTCTATTGTAGAGTCCAAAGCCTCTTTGATGATGCTTCTAGGATCCAGTTAGCTACTCTTCGGTTGGGAGGTTCAACTCTCACTTGGCGGGAGAGTAGGACTAGAGCAGAAATTTCACAACATGGTAGAGTCAATTTGTCTTGGTCAGAATTTGTTAATGCTCTTAAAAAGCAATTTTATCCCCTAGGCCATATGCAACAGTTAATGATGAACTGGCAAACTTTTAGGCAAGGGAAAGGATAGTCTGTTCAAGATTACACCCACGAGTTTCGTAAAAGGGATATTGCATTAAATGTACCTTTGTACACCCAGGATACTTTGCTAAAGTACATAGGAGGTCTTCACTCATATCTCAGACATTCTATTTTGGTCTTGAACCCTAGTAATTTGGATGAAGTTTGTGTCCAAGCTATACATTTAGAGTCAAGAGGAAAGGGTTCTTTTATTGATAAGTTTGATAATGATAACTCTGTAAAGAAATCATCTAAAGTTGCAGAGACAGGGAAAGGAAAGAAGATAGCCACAGTTAAGAAGGATGACAAGCTTTCTTGCTCTCATTGTGACAGGAAGGGTCATGATGAAGATCATTGTTGGAAGTTGCATCCTGAATTGAAGCCTAAGTGGGCTCAGAGACAGAATCAGAAACATAAAGGTAAGGAGAAAGACACAAATGTTGTTATGGATCTTGGTTCCGATTTTGATGATGAAACTAAGATAACAGCTATGGGTTTGAAAGGTAAAGCTCCTATTGCCAATGTTTCCTTTGATAGTTGTGCTTCTACACCTAAAGTTAATGAAGTCTCTAATGATAAGAAAAGGAATGAACTTTTTCACATAAGGGTTATTGCTAAGAATGTGAAACTTGATGCATTCATAGATAGTGGTTCTCAAGTTAACTTAATTTCTAAAGATGTTGTAAGAAACTTGGGATTGAAAACTACACTGCATAAGAGACCTTATCCACTAGGGTGGATTTGTGAGAATGATAAATTGCAAGTAACAAGACAATGCACTTTGAAATTTGCAATCACTAGTAAGTTTGTGGATGAAGTACAGTTTGATGTGGTTCCACTAGATATATGTGGGATAGTGTTGGGTAGCCCTTATTTATATGATCGAAAAGCTATTTTCTACAGGGAAAAGAATTATTATCATTTGTTTAAAGATGACATTCAGTATATTGTACATTCTCACAGGATTAAGACTGATTGTTCTTTTACAAACACAGGGAAAGTAAAGAGGGTGATTAATGCAAGTAAAGATTTAACTCTTATGTCTGTCAACACAGGTGGTTCTAGACAGGAACTTGGAGTAGCTAACTAGGGTCAGATGTCGCAGGATGCACCCATAGTACAACATGAGGGAATGGTGATTGAAAGCATTGATGGTCCCTTGGGTAAAAATGTTTCCATTGTAAGAGATTGATATGTTGTTGATTTATTCTCTTTCATCTTTGCATTATTGTTCAACTTGATGCTAGTCAATGTTTGTTGGCTAGTAGCTACGACAGTTGATGTAGATGCTTATGGAAGTGATAGAATGATGTTTTTGTTCAACAATGTTGTTGCAGTCTTCATTGTGATTATAAGTCAAGCTTATAGATGTACAAATGATACAGGACAAGTGGGGAGGCAAAGTCCTCACTTAATGTCTGAATAAATGCCACTTTTGGAGGGCCAAAAGCTCTCTAGTAGGGAGGCCTGATCTAGAGGATTTTTGTCAAATTTTGAAGTTCCTCATTTTTCTCCAAAAATATCTTCATCAAAAAATATTGGGAATTCTGACTCCAATGCAACTCGAATGGAGTCAATCAGAGCTACGGTGCTCGAGATACACTCAGTCAAACCTTCAATCAACTCAAAGACCCAAGTCAAAAAAAGGTCAAAAATCAAAGTTGTCAAAAGTGGTCAAGACTGGTGTCAATGCAAAGAGCTCATTGCAAGCTTTCCAATGATGTTCGTTTCATCAAAATTGGAGTTTGTTTGCCCAAGTTACGAGAAGCCAAAATCGACCAATCATATGTGGACACGTGGTAGTCTAGTCAACGCCACATCATCAATCCAGTCAGCGGACACATCACTCCAAAGTCTTTGACCAACGAATGAAATTTTGATATGGCATCATCTCACCCCTCCATGTGGCAAGTCATTATTGGCAAAAGGTGGCATATTATTTTTATAAAAATAATAAAAATAATAAAATATATAAAACAAATAAAAATAATAAAAAATGCCACATTCTTTTAATAAACGTGGGCTCTCCTATATTAAAGGATCTCCACCTATCTTAAAGCCCATATTAAAGCCACCCTATTTTAAAGCCATGAGTTTTGTTTTAAAAACCTATTTTCATGGAATCCTTATTTTAAGGGATTTTAAACCCTTTTTTTAATTATTATTACCCCTATTCAAAAGGCATAAAATCCTATAAGATAGCAATGGGATTATTTTTAAGGGATAAAATTTAAAAGATCTTAAAAATATATATAAATAATCCCGTAAGAGTTATCAAAACAAAATTATAGGGATTATTATTTTCCTTTGTAAGCCCAAAATTATAAGGGCCCTTCATTATTTATCTTGAAGAGATTTTATTATGTAACAGAGGGATTTCTTTTGGATTTACATGTAAATTTGGGGAGATTGTAAATCAAGTTGTTATACACCAAATTGGGTAAAATTGGTGTATAAAAAGGGGTAAATGGGTGAGAGTTTGTAAGAGTGTTTTAGCTAATTATTTTTGTAAGGAATTTTTGGAGGTGATTTTTGTAAGTGGAGAGTTGGGATTTTTCTTCCTTGGAGAAATCTTATTGTAACTTCGTGCTTTTGGAGAAGCTTGTTCTGATGCACTTTGGAAGTGCATTTTCAGATTTCTTTGTAATCCAAGGGGAGGCTATGCCGAAGATTGTAACCGAGTTTCTAGAGGAATAATTGGATCGGTCTCACTCCATTGGAGCGGACCCGAAGACGTAGTCACGATTGTGGCGAACTCCATTATCAGATTGTTTGCACTTTCTCTCTTCTTCTCTCTCACATTTTGGTTATCACCTTGATTTTTAAAGCATAATTTCAATAATGTACACTTGTTTTTGAGTTTCCATTAAATTGTTTAAGTTAAGCATTCAATTATGCAATTAGTCTAGATCCTAAATCAGATCATATATGCTTATGATGGTTATGTGCATGTGCGACTAATATGCAAGATGTAATGGATGGTGATTTTTGTTTTTTATGTATGATGAATGCCTATGTTGTATTATGTATATATTTAAGATAGATGTGGATATGCTTATGATGTTGCAACAAATTCTTATGTTTTATGTGCTTATGATGGTTATGTGCATGTTCGACTAATATGTGTGATGCAGGATGTAATGGATGTATTATGATGGTATTGATGGTGGACCTATCACTTGATATTGCAGGTGGCGATATTATGGATGAAGCTAAGATAGTGTGCAAATGTATGGATCTAAAATGTAATTATTTCATGATAAGTGTCAACAGGGTCCTAAGTGATAGTGGAAGATGCATGCGGACATGGTGTGAGTGTGCACCTGTCAAAACCTTTTAGTATCCTGAGAAGAATAGGGGATGGAGGAGAAATATTTGCACAACCAAAATCATAGGATGAATGCAATGCAATGGTCATGATTATGAAATGCCATCCTAATACAATTTGTCATCTTCGGAGCACTGATTTTTGCTATAGCATAAGACACCCAGTGCCAGGGTATGTGGAACCAAGGCGTATTAGTGTCTAATGCATGAAACAAACACAATAGACAAGAAGGCTATTCCAACACCCCAAAGTCACAAAGAAAGACCTTGGTCGAGCCAGGTATTGAGATAACCACAAGCACAAAAGGATGCCTCAACATAACACAAGACCTCGAGGATCTTGGTGGGTACTACGTGGGACAACTAAGAAGACACAATCAAACAAAAGATCAAGACATGCCCCTATGTGGACCAATCAAAACACACCATAATATGATGGATTATGGTGGCCTTGAAAAGTGATGATAGGGAGCTCAAATGATAAACAAAAGCCAAAAGAATCAAAAGATCCAATCAATTTCAAATGTCCTTTGCCATAGGATCAAGGGGATAGACGAGATTGATGAGGTCTGTTAGGAAGGATGCATCCTGTTGAGACCTATGATGGATACTAAGCGAAAAGATCGATATGATGTAGGATATTCAAAACTAATTGGATTTGTTGATATAAGTGGATCTTGTTTGTTAAGAACTAGCTAGATAAGGGCATAGCTTGACGACACGACACAAGGGAGACAAGACACAACCTAAAGACCTAGGGGCTCGGGGGCCAATCAGAGATTAGCCTTGCCTACGTGAAAGCGCAAAGCCCTCGTAGTTCATGGAAAAAGATGATGGATAAAGAGGAAAGAAGACAATGGTGACTGATGATAAAGGACACAAAACACAACAGAAAAATGCCCCGGGGGAGGATCAAATGACCAACCTTGCCTACGTGAAAGCGTAGGGGCAACGTAGTTCGATGGAGGACAAAAGTGATGCTGAAGGATGAGATCTAGATGGAGACTGACATGATGGATGATCCTACATGATGAAACAGATTGACCAACAAAGGGAATGAATGAAATAAGCTCAAAGTGGGATATTAAAATGCTCAGGATGAGGGATAGGCTAGATGAGTCATCCAATGCTCAATCAATAAATACCAAGCGGCCTAGGTTGAGGTGGGTGAGGATGATAATGCAGATGAAAGCATAAAATAACTAGGATGTCAGGTAGATAATGATTAAGCCCTCTACGAATGACGCATGTTACCAGGTTTTCACCACCATACTTATCCAAGGCGCCACCAAGAGGTGGTTTTCACCATAGGAAAAATTTATTTTTCTTTACTATTTTTTGGATTTTTTATTACTTTTTTGATTTTTTTTAATTTTTTGATTTAGGTGGGGTTACCAAGTGGACTTAGGCATAGAACTTCTTCAGATGGATGATATTGATGGGTTCATCAAGGGGATCTCCTTCAAGAGTAGTCAACCTGTAGGCCCCAGATCCATATTTGGTGGCTATGATATAAGGCCCTAACTAGTTGGCCTCAAATTTTCCCTTTTTATCATGGTTCGGTTGAGTGCGTTGGTTTTCTTTGAAAATAATTTCACCAACCTGGAATTGTCTAGGATGAACCTTTTTATTATAATTACGTTTGAGGCGATTTTGGTATGCTTGCAGGTGATCATAGGCTTTTATTCTTCATTCATCCAGTAATTCCAGTTGAGCAAGTTGTGCAACACGAGCATCTTCTTCGTTGATAAGATTCTTTAGAGAAATCCTCAGTGATGGGAGTTCAACTTCAATTGGCAAGACGACTTCAGCACCATATACTAAAGAATAGGGGGTGGCGCCTATCGGGGTGTGGATGGATGTATGGTATGCCCAGAGGGTAGGGTGAATATGGAGGTGTCAATCTCGTCAAAGTGTTATTGACAACCTTCTTGAGGATGCCGATAAGGGTCTTGTTGGTTGCTTCTACCTAACCATTACCTTGAGGGTAATAAGGCGTTGACCAACGATGCTGGATATGAAAGGTGTCGCAGAGGTGTTTCATGGCTTGGTTTTTGAAGGGTTTTCCGTTATCAGAGAGGATGGTGGATGGGATACCATATCTACAGAGAATATGGTAAAGGATAAATTTTGAGATTTGGACATCGGTGATTTGTGAGAGTGGCATTGCTTCCACCCACTTAGTGAAGTATTCAGTGGTGGTAATTATGAATGTATGGTCGTCAAATGATGGTGGGTAAATCTTGCCAATCAAGTTGAAACCCCATTGAGAAAAGGGCCATGGTACTAGGAGGGGCTGAAGATCTTGTACTAGGGCATGAATCAAATCTGCATGTTGTTGGCATGGAAGGCACTTCTTCACAAATTCACAAGCATCATGTTCCAATGTAGGCCAATAATATCTAGCTCATAGGATCCTTTTGGCCAGAGCCATACCATTTGAGTGAGCTCCACAAATACCACCATGTACTTTCGTTAGTGTCACGCAGGCCTCAGTCTCATTCAGACATCTAAGGAGGATTCCATCATACCCGCGATGATAAAGCGTATCACCAACAATGATATATCGAGAAGAGCGATGGATAAAGGATTTGTGTTGGTTGCATGTAAGTTCTGGGGGTATGATATTATCACAGAGATAAGTGTATATGTCCTAATACCAAGGGGAGGTTGGACCTACAATATCACACACCATATCAGTCTCAGGAACATCATATGCAGGGATTAAAAATTGTTCAACAAGAAACTCACATTTTGTTCGGTCTTTAGGCATGTCAATTAGGGAACCAATAGTGGTCATTGCGTCTACTGCTTTATTCTGTACCTGAGAGATTTGGTCAAATTGTATGAAATTGAAATATTTCTTGAAATCATCCACCATACGCTTATAGGGTAATAGTTTATCATCTTTCATGAGGAATTCATCATTAACCTGTCTAATGACTAGCAAAGAATCACCAAAGACTTTTAGGTGAGTTATATGCCACTGTTTTGCAATTCGGAGGCCGGTGAGGAGGGCTTCATACTCTGCGATGTTTTTGGTACATGGGAATGCTATCCTGAATGATTTTGGGTTGTAGTCACCTTGAGGGGTAATTAATAAAATTCCTACTCTAGATCCATTATGAGTGTATGAGCCATCAAAATATAGCGTCCAAGTTGGTGCTTCTGTAACTATGTAGACTTCTTCGTCTGGGAATTCAGTACCTAGCGGGTAGGCATCTACTAATGGTGCCTTAGCCAATTGATCAGCTATGACCTGTCTTTTTATGGCTTTTCACTCTACATATTCTATGCCAAATTCACTTAGGAGCATGACCCATTTGGCCATGCGGCCAGTCAAAGTGGTTCTAGATAACAAATACTTCAAGGGATCAATTTTAGCGATTAATTTGACTGAATGGCTGAGCATGTAATGATGGAGTTTCTGTGTGCTGAAGACTAGCACAAGGAAAGCTTTTTCCATGGGGGAGTAATTTAACCCATAGCCAACCAATGTTCAACTGATGTAGTAGATTGCCCTCTCTTTGAACGACTCATCATGTTGTGCCAACAATGCCCCCAGTGTGACTAAAGTAGCAGAGATGTAAAGTAGGAGGGGTTTTCTTGGAATAGGCAGCATCAAGATCGGTGGATGAGCTAAGTATTCCTTAATTTTATTGAAACCCATCTAACACTGCTAGGTCCATCGGAAGGTGGAATCTTTCTTCAAAAGATGAGTGAATGGTTGACATTTATCTACTAATTGGGCTATGAACCTACAGATGGACTGCATCTTCCCCTAGAGGCTTCTTAATTGCTTCAGATTGCGTGGAGGTGGCATTTCCAGAATAGCCTTTACCTTGGCGGGATCAACTTCAATACCCCTTCGGGAGACTATAAAACCTAACAATTTTCCTGATGTAACCCCAAAGATGCACTTTTTTGGATTTAGCCACAACTTGTAATGTTCTAACCATTCAAAGATCTGCTTTAGGACAGTAGGATGTTCTGCTTGTGTTTTTTATTTTCCTCGCAAGTCATCAACATAATCCTCCATGATAATATGGATGAGGTCATAGAAGATGACCGTGATTGCCCTCTGATATGTTGCCTCCGCATTCTTGAGACCAAAGGGCATAACATTATAACAGAAAGTACCCCAAGGTGTTGTGAAGGTGGTCTTATGTTGGTCTTCAGGTGCGATTCAAATCTGGTTATAACCAGAGAAACCATCCATAAGGGAGAGCATCTCATGTCCTGCTGTGAGGTCAACCAACATGTCAATGTTAGGCAGAGGGAAGTCGTCTTTTGGGCAGGCCTTGTTAAGGTCCCTGAAGTCTGTGTAGATTTGAATATCTCCATTTAGTTTGGCAATCGGTACTATATTGGAGATCCACTCAGAGTAGTCAATTGGCTGAATAAAACCTGCCTCTAGTAACTTTTCCAATTCTTTTTTGACTAACAATGCTACCTGCGGGTGCATTTTGCGGAGCTTTTGTTTGATAGGCTTGGCATCTGGGTGAACATCCAGATGATGAACCACTAAGGCGGGGTCTAAGCCTAGCATGTCTGAATATGACCAAGCAAAGTTGATGATTCCCTCTCGGAGTAGCTGCATGATGACTAGATACTCTTGTTCTAAGAGTGACTTAGCCACATAGGTGATTTTAGGATTTTCAGTAGTACCCAAATTAACTTCTTGAGTCTCTTCAATTAGAATGGATGATCGGGCGGATAACTGAGTTCCTACAAGGGGAAGATGAACATCTCCATCGTCTAGCGCCTCTTTGAAGTTTTTGCCATCGGATGCATCTTTTATTTTTACTTTTTCAAGGTCAGGAAGTGCCTTAGGGAAGTTTTCACTAGATGACCACTTTTTACTTTTCTTATTCTTATTTTTGTGACTGGAGTGTTCATCCTCCCTCAATCCCATAAGGTTGACATATGTATCCGCAGACATATTGATAGGTGTGGTATTATGTAGGTCCCAATCAATAAGCTCAGGGTGACAAAGGGATAGGCATTCAAACATGGATGATAAGTTAGTGTGATCGACATCATCGTACGCACGTATGATGGATTCCTCCTCGGGTATGTCTTCCAATGAGCCATCATCCATGACAATACTATTGGAAGTATTAGATGATGTTGCAGGGCTTATCTATTTTCTGTCATACCCAATGCCTATGTTTTTTGGTAGCTTTGGTGTATCAATAGGTTGCAACCACCCTTGTTCTTCTTTACCTAGGCCCCTGCCTTAGTAGTTATATTTTTTTGCAAACTTAGCTGACCACGGATATGCTTCCTGAAAATATTCCTTTAGAGGAGGGTCCAGCTGGGGTTCTTCTCGGTAGACCCATTGGCTTATGTCCTCTTCTGGTGCATCTATCTTGACACTTGGGGATCTGAAAGTGGTGGTAGAGATGTCTTTACCACTGAAGGTGATAGTCTTGTCTTCCTTTTGTGTAGCATGCGAAGGTTGACCATACTCGTGTGGTGATGGTGGCATGGTTGCTACATTGAGAGCCGTATGCATTTCGTATTCACCACACCCTTTGTCAATGATTGGACTTTGGTGACTATAGGATTAGTGGTGGAAGATGGAGTGGTTATCGCGATAGAGGGTGGGTTAGTGGATGATGACTGTGATGCCCCCATTTCAACCCTGGGACAATAATGTAAATGGGGAAATGACGCTTCTAGAGTGCGGCAATATTCAAATGGTTGGGGGTCAGCATAGATGGTGACTTCCTGTCTGTTGACGGGGAATTTTAGGCATTGATGGTACGTGGAGGGGATGGCTTGCATAGCATGGAGCCACAAGCGGCCAAGGAGGAGATTATATGGCAAGTCTAGATCAAGGACATGGCAGGTAGTGTATTGAAGCACAGGTCCCACTTGGATAGGAAGACTGATGATTCCCTCTGAATTTCTTTCTGCATTATCATAGGCTTTGATTGTGATGATCTGATTACTTAAATCCACTTGAGTATACCCCACCTGTTTCATGAATTTCAGAGTACACAAATTGAGGGCAGAGCCATTATCTACCAAGACCCTTTTTATTTTATGATGGGCAACCATGACTTCGATATGTAAGGGGTGATTATGATTGACATCGATATTTGGCATATCATTTTGGCTGAAGTGCAGTTGATAAGATAAAGCCAGGTGACCTACCAAAGCTTGGAATTGTGTGGGGTCGATGTCATTTGGCACACGGGTTTCTTGTAGGGCTCTGGTGAGGATTTCTTGATGTACCGGGGAAGACTTAAGCAAATCCAAAATGGATATATGAGTAGGGGTCTTTCTTAAGTGATCAAGGATGTTGTACTAAGAGCTTACAAGAGTTGATTGGGTGGGTGCAGAGGCTGCAGGGATAGTGATGCGGGCTCGTCATGTAGTGACAACACATTGAGGGTCCTTGGCTTTAACATGTATCATGGATACACAGGGTTCTACCTGCTCAATGTAATGAATAACACCCTCGTAATTGAAGGGTACATTCTTGTAGCTCACATTATTTGTGTTGTTTCCTTGGGGATTACTGCTAGATGTGCTTGGGCCTTGATTATGGTTTGGAAAGGTGTTTTGATATATCTGTAATTGAGCATTGGATGACGAAGCTTGACTGGGGTCAACCTTGATATCACCTAGATCAATGAGATCTTGGACGTAGTTTTTCAGACCCTGACACTTGTTTAAAGAGTGTCCTTTGATTTTATGGAACTCGCAATATTCATTTTCCTTAAACCATGCGGGCTTGGGTTTGGACTCATCAAATGGCTTGGTGACAGGGTATGTGATGGGGTAGTTGATTTGTAACAACTTATTAAAAACAACACTCAGAGGTTCTCCTAATTGAACGTATTAATGTTTGGTGTTCCCCTAATTGTTTTGGTTTGACTGTTGAGGAGGACGAGGTGCCCCCTATGGTACAGATATGGCGTTAGGTACAAACGGATGTTGTTTTTGGGATGCATTAGCCACTTGGATGTGTTTAGTGTCTGTCACGCCGTCATTCACCACATTCTTGTTCTTGTTCCAGAATCGTGGTTTATCGCCAATGAACTCTCTTTATCATGACTATGTATTTTGATGTGTCCTTTGGAAATAAGGGCACGTTCAAGGATGGGTCCCTTTTCTACTATCTCTATGAAAGTGGTGACACAATGTAACCTAAAATTATGGGCCATGTTAGGATGAGAGTTTTCCACGAAAAGAGTGACCATGTCTTTTTCTTTCAGAGGGGCCTTCATTCGGCTTGCTAATTCATGCCACCATTGTAGGTAGCTAGTAAAGGTTTCCCCCTCACGTTGTTTCTCTTTCAGGAGATCTAAGTTGTCTGTGTCCTTCTCCAAATTGAAAGAGAAGTAGGATACAAATTTTTCTGATAGGTCTGCAAAAGTTTTATGGACCCTTTTTTGAGAGTCATGAACCAATCCAAGGCGTGGCTTGCCAGGCTTCGTGGGAATAGGTGCAAGAGATAGTTGTCATTGTACATAACTTCTTGACACTGGGAGTAAAACTCTTGCAAGTGAGACTTAGGGTCTTTGTTTCCCTTGTATTTGTCAAACTTTGGTATCTCAAAATGTTTAGGAAATAGGATTAATGAGATGGAGGGATCAAATGGATATGGGCATATGTCTTCAAATTTGAATGATTGTTTACCCGTCCCTGCTTGAAGGTCTTTCAATGCCGCTTTGATTTCCAACAGATCTGAGTTGGCCAGTGGCGAGTTGGGGGGATATTGATGACAGGATGATAAAGGATCCTAGTGAGAGAGCGTCAGATTGTTGAAATACGGATTTGGATGGTTGGATGATGATATGCCTTGCTGGTAAGATAGGGGATTTTGTTGATACGGGGGTTGTTGTTGTGGAGTATAGTACGGATTTTTTTGATAAAAGTGTGGGGTAGGTTGTTGAGGAGCTTGGATGGGTTGTTGCGTATTGGTTTGTTGGTGTTGAAGGTATTGTTGTGATTGTTGGGAGGTCACATAAAGCAGTTTTTGGTGAAATTGCTGCTGATTGTGATAGTAGTAGTGTTGAGGGAGTTGTTGTTGTGATGTCAACTATTGTATAGGTTGAGATGGGATGTTGTGTTGTGGTTGAGCCTATAGACGCAAAATGGATGCGGGAAAGGGGGATATGGTCTGAGCAATAGGTCGAGATGGATTGCCTTGTGGTTGGTAGGGTGGTTGTTGTGAAGAGGCCAAAGTATTATGCATAGGTTGTTGCTAATGAGATGGCTGAGGTAGCGTAGAAGTGTTTTGTAAAGGGGGTTATTGGGTACCACCTGGAACGTTCAGCTGGGATGTGGCTTGCAGAGGTAATTGAGGTGGAACGTTGGATTGGTGAAGCTGTTGAGACGTATATGAGGATGATGGTAGATGCGTGGCCCCAGGAGGTGGAGGCAATGTGGAAAGGGGGGTGCCCTCAGTGTTGACTGTAGGTTGATTCAAAGGAGGGGGCGTTGTTAACGTTAATGGCAGAGGTTGTGGAACATTTTGTGGCATACCATAGGCAAAAGGATTATTGGGATCAGGCACTTGAGGACCTCCCATAACTAAGGTTGAAGTGTGTGGGGGATAGTTAACATGATAGAGAACAACATTTCCAAATTCAAGTTGATGCCAACCCTCAACTAGAGGAACATTGGGGAAGTATGAACCTTCTAATGCATTTTATGAACCTTGGCATATGTTAGATGGGGAACACATATATTTGGACAAGTCAACACCCGAGGGGGGTTTGACACCCTTCTCAATTAGGTGGGCCAAAATTTCTTCCCCATGTTTTTCAAGCAGACGGTCAGTCATTTGCACATTGGTGGGATTACTAAAATGTTCCTCAAGTGTGAGTTCAAGTTGATTAGCCATACTCTCTTCACCATGTGGCGAGTTGTTCTGATTTTTGGTGTTGGAGTGTGATGAAGTACCATTATGAGGATCTTGAGCAATATTTACACCATTGGTGGGATTTGTATTGTTATTAAGGTCTTGAGACATGTTCACTTGGGAATTTTGACCTTGTTATTCCATTTGTCTCTTAACTTGTGACCTAGTTCAAACGAGCATGCAAATGTGCTATGGGTGGATTATAAAGATGTTTTTGACGAATGACTTGATTGTAGTTGGATGAGATGGGATTTGGATTTTGATCAGATTTTGTTTAGATATATTGGATTGGATTAGATTTTGATGGGATCAGATTTTGATTGGCTAGATTGGATTTTGATTGAATTGGATAAGATCAATAGGATAGCATTGGTTGAATGGATGTGATTTGATTGATTGGACAATTTGATCAAATAATTGGTTTTGATAGATTTGGATTATTGGATGGGTATGATTGGATGATGAAAGATGTGAGAGAGACCTTAAGTTTGATCAAAGGAAGTTACCCTTAGTGACCTAGAGCTTTGATTGATTAAGAGGATGATTACGGCACCGAATCCACCTTAAGATAGGAATGGATTGATTGAGCCGAAGATGATAACTTACAACACCGAATTCACCTCAAGATGGAAGCAAATTGATTGGGGTCGAAGTTAAAGACTAATAATCAAATTCAAATGTTGTGGTCAATTTGGGTAACCACTTTGTAATACAAGGTTAAGGTGTTTTGGTTATGAGTGGTGTTTGGTGATGTAAATGGTAAAATGATGATGTTCGCTAAGTGATGGTGTGGACTTTTGAATGGAATATGAGGAAATTAAAATGAATGGGTGGATTGAAGATGATTGTGGAAAATGAGTGGGGAGTTGGAATGGTTAAATAGAGATTTGGAATGATAAGATAGAGGTTTAAAATAATCAAATGGAGGTTTTGGGAGACTTAGAGTGACAAAATGGAGGCTTGGGATGATGAGATAATGGTTGGGAATGATTAAATGATGGTTTAGAGGCTAAATGGATCCAAATGGGGCGATTTCGGGTGTTCAAGAGGGCAAATCCGCCCCTCTGCAGTAAATCAGGGGCGCTTCCACCTTTCTACAGTAAATCAGGGGCGCTTTCGCCTTTCTGCAACAAAACAGGGGTGCTTCTGCCTTTCTATAGCAAAATAGGGGCACTTCCGCCTTTCAGCAGCAAAATAGGGGCACTTTTGCCTTTTTACGGTAAAAAAAGGGCAGTTCCGCCTTTCTGCAGCAAAACAGGGTTTGGTTTTGATGGCAATGGCTATGGCAAGGACTCAAAATGATAAAATAAGGCCAATGTATCAAAGATTTCACGGGTATTTCACAAGAGAACACTTCAAGCAAGCACAATCCTATGATTAATGTTAAGGGTATGGCTAGGAAAAGTCTTAATCTAGGATGCACAAGGCTTCTAGGGAGTCCTTGATATACTCTCGGTACGTGAGGCACAACCATGAACACCAGCCCGTCACAAGCGTGAGTCGGGAACCCTAGCGAGATACTGAAAGGCTCGGACCAACTCTTCACATCTATCTCGATATCACCTTAGCTTCGACACTCCGCCAATTACAACGTGACTGGATTGGGGTACAACTTTTGTTCTCCCCCTTTTATATACCCCGCCGGTACGCGTGGTTGGAATGGGGTGATGAAATCCCCAAGCAGGTCTGACTAGAAAGAAGACACTAACCGTTTCCAACTACTCCCCAGGCTCACACGAAGTGCAAGGGGAAAGTGAAAACAAATTAATGCCCTCTTGGGTGACACAGTAATAAACAAACACAACAAGCAATAAAGGTTACTTCCCCCTAATTAAACTATGTTTAAACAACAAGGATAATTTTTCAAAAAATTGATCAAATAGATGGCCCTGTAAGAAAATGTTAGCTATCTTATCCTTCGTTTTTGGTCGATTACACCATAATAGGCTTCCAAACTATGTTGTTTTGGGGCGTAGCTGCCTTTCTGTGGTAAAACAGGGGCGCTTCCACCTTTCTACAGCAAAATAGGGGTGCTTCCACCTTTTTGCGGTAAAATAGGGGGTGCTTCCGCCTTTTTGTAGTAAAACAAGGTGCTTCCGCCTTTCTGTAGCAAGACAGGGGGCGCTTCCACCTTTCTGCAACAAAATGTTAGAGGAAAAGAGCCTTTCAAAAAAATAAAAGGGTGTATCTACCCCTCTGCAGGAAACTTTATCAGATTTTTGAAAAAGAAAAGTTGTATGCCCTACTGCAAGAAAGTGTTAGAAAAGATCTTCTAAGAAAAATGATGTATATGCCTAACTGCAGTAAACTGTTAGCCAAAATCAAATTTTCAGATATAGGGCGTGACCACCTTTCTGCAGCAGACAAGAGGGTGCTTCCACTTTTTTGCGGTAAAAAAAGAGGGCGCTTCCACCTTTCTGCAGTAAAACAGAGGGCGCTTTTGCCTTTCTGCAGTAAAATAGAGGGAACTTCCACCTTTCTGCAGTAAAACAGAGGGTGCTTCCGCCTTTCTGTAGTAAAACAGAGGGTGCTTCCGCCTTTCTGTGATAAAAAAAAGGGCGCTTCCGCCTTTCTGCGACCTTTTTCTGCAAAATACTTAGCAAAAATGAAGGTTAAATGCAAGGACCCATTTGTGGGTCCCACTAGGCATGCCAGAAATGTGTACCTTGGAATTATACCCCATTCTAATGTGCAAAATAACTAAAAATGCAAGTGGAAAAATACTAAGAACACTTCAAAGATTAGCCTAAAGAGTGATAAAACAAGGAAAATAGATGAGATAAAAATGCAAATCGATTATACCTTCCTTGTTGTTGAAGACTCCTTGGTTGGCCCTTGATTTAGATGAATTTGTATGCCCCTTAGATGGCTTTTGATGTTACTAGATGCAAGATTGATAATGCAAAATGACTAAATGGATGGCTCAATGATAGCAAATGCTTGAGAATGCAAATTGGCAGCATGAAGTTACTCAAAATGAAAGTGTTTTTTCAAATTCCCTTGAGGAGGGGGTATTTATAGGAGAATTTGAATTCTCTAGAGAATTCAATGATTGAGATTCATCCAACAAGGTCAAGATGAAGGGCTATGGTGGGTTGAGAACTCACAAGCCCTCCCATCTTGACATGTGGATGGTGAAGTGGCTAAGAGGAGATGAGG
This sequence comes from Sequoia sempervirens, assembly GCA_007258455.2. Lineage (NCBI taxonomy): Eukaryota > Viridiplantae > Streptophyta > Pinopsida > Cupressales > Cupressaceae > Sequoia > Sequoia sempervirens. The sequence continues at coordinate 69,251,669 of VDFB02086081.1, read as the reverse complement.
TGTAAGTGAGGTGGCCAAAAGGTACATGAGGTGGAGGAAGGACAAATACCTTCCAATTACCTTGGGGAGTGAGAAGATTTCCTCAAAAGGGAATTTCTTGTCCCCAAGTGAGAGTGAAAGGGACATTTGAGGAATTTTGGAATTCCTCACAAATCTCCATGGGAAAATGAGAGGTGGTTGGAGAAATAAATGTGAATTAAAAATTCACATTCTTGGGAGAGTCTAAAGGATAAAAGGTGAGCTCCAAAAAGGTGGGACTTGGTCACATGTGGATGATGTGACAAGTCCAAGGTTCTAGAAGCCTTAGAAGATAGAATGTGAATTAAAAATTCACATAGAATCTAGGATAAATAAATGTGAATTAAAAATTCAAATGGGAAAGAGGGTCAATTCCAAAAAGATATAAATGCAAAGGTTAACTAAAAAGGTGGTGCTAAATATGGCTAATGACCTTGGTTAAGGTTGTGCAAATATTGGATTAGAATAATTAATAGAAGATTAGAGGCAAGTGGAAAATGTAGGAGGATGTGACATTAATCTTTGATTAAGAGGATGCACATCATAATCATGAATTAATTAAATTAATTCATATTAGAGCAAGATCATGGAGGATGTGACAAGGAGAGAGAGAATGCAGAATTTTAAATTGATTTTGAATTAAAAGGATCAAAAATGACTAAATTAAATAAATTGGTGTATTTATTTAATTTAGAGAGGAAGAAGGTGAAAGATAAAGCGAAAAGGGAGTAAATTTAATCATATGGGAGTGATTAAATTTAGATGTCTACAACTAGAATGTGGCTAAAGCATAAAATGTGGGAGTTGGAAAATAAAGGTGTATAGTGCACCTATGATCTGATGGGAGATTTAGACCCTTACTCCACTTCTGAGGAATCAACGGAGCAAGACCCTTAAGGAAAAGGTAAGGGGGGTTATCCTTTTAAAATCAAGATAAAAGGTGTTCAAGAGGAGGAGGCCAAAGAAACAGAAAAAATAGAGGAAGCCCATTGCCAAGAAAAGACACAGGTATATAGAGAGTTCTTGGGCCTCCTATGGTAAATGTAGAGAGTTCTTCAGGAGAAAATACACAGGTATATACAAGGAAGTCTAGGACTCCTTCTCCTAAGGATAATGTTCCCAAGGCAGATCTTCCTCCAGTTACTTCTCATGATGAGCAACATGATGATGTTCCTTCTTCCCATGAAGTTGAAAATGAACTAGGTGAATCTAAGAAAGTTGAAGATCATCTAGACACTAAGGGAGAGGAATTTCATGAGGGTGACCTTTATAGTGTAGAGGCAGAAGTTGAAAAAGTGATGCAGTCTCCCCTGGTTGCATATGAAGAGTCACCTATTAGAACTGAAGAGGTCAAATCTCCTCATAGGGAGGAAGAAGCAGTGAAGGTTCCATCCCCTGAGCACAAGGAGGAACATGTTGAAGAAAAGTAGAATAAGGAAAATGAGACTCCTGAGAAGCAGGGTGTGAATGAGGAAGCACTTAAAGATCAACAGGAGGAAGTGAGACAAAGCAGAGTGCAATTAGAGTCCACTGCTCCAGATTGGTTGGATAAGGAAACAAAGAGAAAGCAAGTTGTTGTGGAGGACACTTCACCTAATTGGGATGAGTTTCTGGCCAAGATTAGAAAGGATAAGGGTAAGAAGAAGGCCAGGGTCATCTCAAAGATTGAAAGGGATAAAGCAAGCAATAGGGTGGTTCATATTGCAACTCCTACTCTAGATAAGAATAGAGATGAGGTAACTGCAAAAAATTATAATGTTCATAATTTCAATTTAGGGCCTACTTCTGTTGAGCAGGACATTGAAGATTATCAAGGTTCTAGTGCAGTAATCTTGGGCAGATTGAGGAAGGAAATGAAGACTAAACAGGAGATGAAGAAGGGGATTGAGGGACTCAAGAAATGCTTGGAAGATTTGATGAAACCCCTGTAATCTATTAACCCATTGTCCTCCGCTGCAAAACCCTTACCCCAAGAGACTATCACTGAACTTGAAAGAATGAAGGCTTCCACTCTTGCTACTACAAATTGGCTGCAATGGGTGTGAACTAAAGGAAATGAAGCTATCAGGGACATTCTATCATCTGGGAAAGATGCTATGAGGGAAACTAATTGGTTGAAGGAGGTATTAGCTCAGGATAAAGAAGATATAGATCTCCTGTTGCAGAAAACCAAAACCATCATGGAGTATACCAAGGATAAGCTTATAAGTGATAAAATTATCCCTTCCTCCAAAGCTAATAAACCTTGGGAATGGTTTGAAGCTTTGTAGATTAGGCAAAAGGTTCTGAAGAAGATCTACAAGCAGAGGAGGCAAATTGATGATACCTTGACTGGTGTTTATAATGGATGCATTGCTTTCTTTGAGATAATGATAGGGAGAAGGAAGATTGCACCTAAATACTTGAGTTTAGAGCAGTTGTGAAAGTGGTGGCATGATGTTTATGCTCCAGTCAGTGATGGTCCTGTTACTGAACACCAGTTAGATGATGTGCCCCCTACATTTTTATTATTGATAAATATCTAACATATAAGGTTGAGTGGGATAGGTCAGTGAAACAATCAAGGGAAGAAATTACATTAATTGAGAGCTGACTTAAGGTTTTGCCTTTACCACCTGTGGCCGAATTGGATAGGTTTCTTTTGAAAGTGCATGAAATGTTGGATCGAAATAACGACAAAGGGGAAGGTAGTCAATGATGGGCTACATCGAGATTTGTGCTTCCTTATTATTTTGCATGCATTGGTCTGAGCTGCATTGGAGATCCCAGGCTGACCTGGATGAAGTTCATGCATTTAATGCATATTTTATTTCTTTTTGAATTTCTCTTGGTCGACTTGTTGTGGCCAATTATTATTGTAAAACCCTAACTAGGTCGACATGTTTTTGGGGGGTTTCTATTAATATGGAATTTTGCCTCATTTGTAAGGGCTAGACATAGACATAAACAAATAGAGAGATAGCTAGTATAGAAGCGAATTAAGTAGAGCAAGAGTTAGCAAGTAGTTGTTCTCAAGTAAATATTGTAACAAAAATATGGAATGGTTGCGATAGTGGATAATTAGATGCAAGTAATGACATTGTGATTTGGTGCCATACTTTTGTTCTTCTTATCTTGCATGGTTCTTGCTATTCTATCTTTAGAATTTCTTTGAGGAAATTTGATATTTAGATGTTTAGAGTTAGATTTGATTCAATGATGTTTATGGTTTTATATTTGAAGTGTTGTAGCAATCCCTGGTCCATACTTTTCATAACCAACTAATTGTTAGTTGCTTTGCAAAGTTAGCCTGGAATTTTATATTCATTGCGCTTAGTTCAATTGTGAGGGTTTATTCATTTCAATTGCAATATGGTTGTTTGAATAAATGTTCGTGATTTGAAAATCCTAACACCTTAGAAGATTGCACTATTTCTATAAGATTGCAGATCCATCTAGGTCAAGTAGAAATTGGTTTTGAGGGATTGGTCCATTTTGAGTGTTTATCATTTGCATTGTTAATCTTAGGTTTAGTGTTAATCTAGAAATATCTTTGAAACCCTTATCTTTTCTTATTTCTTTATCATTGGGTTAAATTTAGGATTGAAATATCAACATATTGCTAGATTTGATAAATTTAATATTCAGTATTTTGCTTGTAGTAAGGTCCCATTATGATTACCAACATTTTCACATTTATCACTGAGTTGTTTATGCATTGTCAAGACTTGACATTAGAGACCTTGGGGTTATCTCTTGAGGCTTGCTGATAGAGATTTACCTTTCAAGAGAGATAGGATTTCCATACTCTGTCTGAGTTGCTGTTGTGCAGAAAACATCATCAACAATGATCAAGTGATTTTTATATATATATAAAATGTTAAAATGATATAAACATTTACAAATTCAATCAATATAAAGACATAATTAACAACTTACCAATAGACAATAATCATGCCCCCTTCAATGTGACCATGTTGCCTACAATTTTTCTCAACTGTTGTGATTAAAATTCTTCTCGTCTTTAAGCCCTTGCAATTATTGCAAGGACAATAACATTTCCCATCACCCTTTCTTTTCAATCTAGCCCACAATCTAGCAAGTGTCTCTTCATTTTGTTCTGGACTAATATTATCTGACATGATTTTTCTTTACCAAGCTTGAATATTTAGATCTTCAAAAATATCAAATTCACACTCCAATAATTTGTAATCATAGACAGGTAACAAAATCTAATAATTCTGATATTTTACACCAAAAAAATTTGGCATGCAACCACCCCTGCAAAAGAGAAGATAGCCTGAAGTTAATGACCCCAAAAAACACTTTAAAATGCTAATTCCATAACTTATTAAATTTTGATTTTACTATGATTTCCAACCGTTAGACTCCTAAAATCAGAATATTGAACTTGCACAACAAAATATGGAGATGAAATTTTGAAAATGCACAAATCTAAAAATGAAATATGATGAGATGTTGCTTTAAAATATGATTTTCAAACCCAGAACAAATCTAACTTCACAAATGAATTCTAGAAAAAGACAATGACTACCCTCAACCTGGCGATATCTTCTTGAATTTTTTCTAATTTTTTCTAAGAAAATCATCCTCAGTTCTCCACAAACTGTCACAAGTATAACAAATTTGCAAGTATAGCAAAACACTGTCACAAGTATAGATAAATTGTCGAGCTAACTTTTATTTATTAAATAAACATTTGTCAGAACTTCGACGAATGACCCACTAACCATATGTCGGCCACAATTTGACTTTAAGTGTTTGTTGAAATATCAACGGAAAATTAGGATCGTCGAAATTTCGACGAATGTCGAGCATAATTTTTTAAAAAAATTGAAATTTTCACATTAAATATCATAGGTACCCAACGATACATCTAATTATACATCTTTCGTCAGAAATTTTCGTCGTATTTTGCAGTCAAATGAGTTAGTGGTCCGTGTGGCGCGCATCCCCGATAGAAATTCCCTCACCAACACAAAACGACAAGGACACGTGGAAAAAGCAAGGCAAATGCAATGGTTTTTTGTATTATTAAACTTGTAAGGATAATATGAGGTTAATAAAATGGGAATTTGCATGAGGTGCAAATTTACACCATTATAGATACTCTCTCTCCAACCTGAGAGTGTCAATGATTCCTAACACACTTGCATCTTTAGTTTTCAACATAATAATTCTTATTTATGTTTCAGCAATACTTCATATAATTTAATTGTCTTCCCTAATTGCTTGTTATTAAATAATTTATATAATAATTTAGTGATTAAGCTAGGCTAATTAAACGGGATGTGACATCTTTTCCCCTAAAGGATAATCATGTCTCAATGACTATGATATAAAAATGATCATCATAGTGTCATGCATTAAAAAACAATTTTATTCTACATCATTAAAAAATATGCAAGCTTCATACTTGTGCTTATCATACCTTTGTAGCTCAATAAATTAACCATATTGTTAGGTATTTCTTAACAATGTACCTGATATGGTCCATAGGTCTAATCACCAATCAATTAGCAAGAATAAATATCTCACAAGATCTCAATGGTGGACTATTTCATTATCTAACATTTTTTTTTGATACGTAAGATGTAGCAGAGCTACATATATTAATTGAAAAACAAAAATTTACATCATTTGGCCCACCATGATTCTAGGTTGAACTATTCTTGCATTTTATATGGCTTTTACATTGTGAAAAACCATACCAAATTCCTTTCTACAGGCTACAATACTTTTCCACCCTTTTGATGATGGTGATGATTTCATGGCTGAAACAAAATTCTAACCATCCACCCATATTGGCCTTCAATCTTCTTCATCGTAGAAACTGGTGGTCTCCACTAGGTCTACAAACTCCCAACACCACTAAATCCCCACCACTACATCCAAGCCCAACCTTTTGCACATAAAATTGTAGTCATTTGTTGCCCAGCACCTATGGCATTCTAGGCTTTCCCCATCCACGTTCATGATGAACGAAAGCCATACTACCTCCACACCCTACAAAAACATCCTATCAATATCATCTAGTAGTGGAATCCCCACTCCCAGCTATTCCACTGCTACCACATTGACATCATCCACCAGAATCGCCGCTTTCAAGAGAATATGCAAAAACACAAGGCACCTAAGCTTTGAGATGTTTAAGTCCAATAGTGATTATAGGAAGCATGATGAAATGTTTGAATTCGCTCACATTTTGTTGCTCAAGAAGTAAAATTTATTCCCAATTACCATCCTTACTGCCTCCAAACACAAAATATCTTTGTTAAGGAAAATATTCTTTAGTCTCTGGTCAGTAATGAAGCCAAAGAAGGTCACTTTCTTCTTCATGCACCTAAGCTTGATCAGAGTCTCCATTGCTATGTAGGTGAGGGTGAAATCCTTTGTTGAAATAGCCACATATCATTGCGAGCTACGAGGTGCCAACTCGCCTCTTTAATACTTCCTAAAATAGCCTCCATTATCGACTACTCCTATATGATTCTTCAGGGTGGAATTAAAGCTCCCATGGGGGATTATACTCTCCTCTCCAAATGTATGCTTACGAAGGTGATCATCCATAGGATGTCAGCTACTCAATCCTTTTCGTTGCATGTTCATGTCAAATCCACACATTCCAATATTAAATGCTCCTTCAAATGATCTCTTCACCACCCAAAAATGACATTACATAAATGTGCATATATAGTTTGGTAGATATGTCTCGTTTGGTTGGGCATATCTTCTTGTTTGGGTGCACTAACCAAATTCCTCTATTAGGTTTGTCAACCTTGGGGATGGTTGAACATGTACAAGTTAGATAGGCTGATGGCCATGAAGGTACTTGGACTCTGTCACCACTCTCCTGTGGGATTCCCCATGTGTCCAATCTAGCCATTTGGAACTAACTATTCTACTTCATTGACACATGGGCACATTATCTAGCATTATTATGTTGAAACAATCATGTTAATATTTCAAATAAATCACTTCCATAGTCACACAACTGAAAGTATCAATAAGCTAGATCATAATTTGATCATATATCATTCATAAAATACACATACTCCCACTCTAGGTTATTTATAATATCTTTAGACAACATTATTTTGTCACAAATGGGAAGTAATCTACACAAATAAATTAATATGATATACTCATTTGTGCATGTAAATGAAAATTTTAAAATTCAACTTGCATTCAAATCTTGAGATCACCATTTTGATTATCGCTGTAAGCATCGTTAGTTGTTATGCAACCAATTTATCATCTCCATCCATTCCTATCCATTCCTCTCTTTTACAATAGATTGGAAAAATAAAGCATTTATCCTTCATTACATGAGAATCAAGCTCTCATTTGAAAAAAAATCATGCACTTTCACACATGTTGTGATGAAATGGAGAATGAGATGGTGCATTTTGATTAAAAAATAGAATTTATCGTGAGTTGAACTGAAGAGTGGAGAAGATATTTTGGAAGAGGGAGAGGGAGAGGAAAGAAAATATGGTAGTAACTCTAAAAAAGAAATGGTTATAAATGCAACAGAAAATTCTTCACTACAAATTGTGAGGTCTAGTCTTTTCATTGTCTTTGTTCTAATGAACTAAGTTATGTGGAAGAGGCTCTCACTTCTAAAGATAAAGTCTTGGAAGAATTGCATGGATGAGGACATGATAGCCTTAAAGCAATGTAAGAGTTGAAATTTGGTTGATCTTGAGTATAGGAAACCCATTGGAAGCAAGTTGGTGTTCAAGAAAAGTTCATAGCAGAGAGATCACTTGAGCATTACATGGCGTGGTTGGTGGCAAAGGGTTATTACCAAGTTGAGGGAATGGAATTTGGTAAGATATTGTTTCTTATTACTAATTTGAGTTCTATTAAAATGTTGTTATATACTATTGTGGCACTTAATTTAGAAATAGAGCAAATGGGTATCAAGGTCACATTTTTGCATGAATACTTAAGAGAATAAAATTTCCATGGAACATCATATAGGATACAAGGTGAAAAGTAAAGAAAAATTGGTTTGTGAGCTAAATAGGTCTCTATGTGGGTTAAGGCAGTCCTTACAAATGTGAAACCAAACTTTTGACACCTGTTAGAATTAGATTTTAGGAGAAGTGGTGTTGATCATTGTGTACGCTTCAAGAAGGTAAATGTTCATATTATTATTATTGTTTTAAAGACTTAGAAGTTTCCACATATATTATCGGTATGGAGATATGCAAGGATAGGAGTAAAAGAAAACTATAGGGACATGTGATCAATGATATCAGACAACTATGCAAATACATTTGTGTAGAGATCAAGGGGTTACTTGATAGTGTTGATTCTTAATTTACCATTATTGAAATATTTTCAATTGATTATACTTCAAAATTGCCTTTTCTTCACCTTTGGAGTCCTAGTTATGAGCCTTAGTAAATATAACATTAGAATCATTGTTCTTATCACCAATCTTATCCCCAATCATACTCTAATTCATATTTCACATCCAACAACATAATTTTCATCTAGTTCAAACAATCATTGAGAAGAATCAAGTTCATTATACTTCTATTGTGAGAAGATGTGTAGCCGGTCGTAGTCAGTCATATTCAATTATAGTCAATTGTAGTTGATCATAGTCAGTTGTAATTAAATAAAACTATAGTTAGATAGAAAATATTTCATACACTTTATATTACATGTTGTTTTCGGAAACTAAGTCTTGATTAGCCAGATCAATTATAATGAAGCATTGCGATGGTGGTTTCTCAACCATTGCAAAAAACTATATGTACTTGGTTCATTATAGTCAGGAGACCATTATGTTATTATGATGATGACATTATGCTATTGTACTTGTTGATAATTGATGAATAAATGTAATATCTTATTTTGTGCACTATGTATTCATGAATGATTTCTACACATGTTCTATGTTTTGTGAGTTTAATCTATTTACTCTCATAGCACATTAAATATATCCCAACGAGTAAACATTTAGTGTCCTTGCCTAAGTGAGCTTGGTAAAATCACCCCAATGAGAGAATGGCATTGTAATGGGTCAGCCGACTAAGGAACCAATGCAAGCAAATGAAGATAGGGAAGACACGCTGATGGAGGATTCAGTGAACTTGTGGGACATCTATTTGAGGGATCACATATGGAGGGAGGCTCTCAGGCGAGAGATCCCTTAGTCAGTCATCTAGGATAGACTACACGTCAATCTAGAGATCGACCATCTCTTCAAGCAAAGAGTGACCAAGAACACCAAAGATAGCAAATACTATAACATTACAAAGAAAGAAGCAAACGGGAGGAGGAGGAACGTGACACTAGTCAAAGGTGTACTGACAATTAATAAATGTATGACCAACAATTTATGCCTCTACAACCCAATAAGGACAAAAAAAGAACACCAAGTGGGAAAGAAACACCCAAAGAGATATTACGAAGATCATTGAGATTGAAAGAATAGGAAGATTGTTGAAGAAGGTTGAAGCGAATTGTTGAAGAAACAAAAGATGAAATAAACCAAGACACCATTGAACTAAATAGAAACCGTGACGACGAACAAAACCAAGAAACTTTTAGGACACCATTCATAACAGACAGAGAAAAATTAAAAAATGATGAAAATGAACTTCTAAGAGAACTTAAAAAAAACATAAGCAACATTCGATAGTTTTCCATATTGGACGACAAGGAATCAAGAATTGGAGGATCCAAGCCAAAGACCCTTAGAAGGAGGGAGTATCAGAATGAACCCCAGGAGAATCGAGGTGTAGAGGACGCTGAGATGGGATGTGTTGTTGACCCATATGTGGCCAAGAGTGCAAGAGAGGCACTAGAACATTAGGGGAGAGATATTCCAATCATGTCCAACGCACAAGGAGGTCATTGGGGAAGAAACATGGTGACTTTACTATCCAACCCAAGCGTGGAAAGGTAGAAGCTTCCAAAGTTCACAAGGAACGATTTTGAGGATCCATTACGTCATTGTAAAATATGTGAGATGATATGGATAGCGAATGGGTAGGACAACGTGGATTAATAGTTGTGAGCCTTCCCAACAATGTTTAAAGGCATAGCCATAGATTGGTACACCAAACTCGAAGCAACACATAAATTTTCATGGAGGAAACTAAAAAGAGCATTCGAGGAGGACTTCCAACTCCTAAAAGATGACAATGAGATCATAACCGATATATAACATGAATCAAGGAAAGTATGAAAATGTATGAGCCTACAATTGTAGAATCAAGGAGTTGTTGGTGAAACTAGAGACTTAGCCAGTCGATGGTTTAAAGAAAAGATGGTTCATCGAAGGGTTGCTCATGTCATTGAGGAAGAAAATGAAATTTGTACTTCTATCATCATATGTCAAAGCATACAATCAAGTGATGGATATAGAAAGTGAAAACAAAACATCCTCCCAAGGGAAGATGAAGATAGACTATGAGGAGAGTATGCACGAAAACAACGAGGGTGAGTCAAATATCATACAATCACTAAGGAGAGACATGATAAGAATGATGAACTAAAGGCTGAGAAGGAGAGTACAAAAGACACTAGAGAGTTGTGGTGCATAGATTACAAGGAGGGAAGGTCACACAAAGGCTAATTGGCTGAAGAAGTTGTTTTGCGATATCTACCAAGTAATGGGACATTCCATCAAGGAATGGCCATTTAACCTAAACACAAGGAGTATGCAAGTGTTATTCATAGGAGAGCAGTCAACCCCACCAAATACACTAGTGAAACCCCAGAACAACTCCAATGCATCCCCTAGAGGATATTGGAATAACATAAGAGGTGATAACACTAGCCCTCAAAGAAAAATGCAGTATGGTAGTAAAGGGAGACCCATGATACAATGTAAGAATTGCAACAAGTGGGGGCACTTTTGCAGGGAATGCAAAAATGGTCAAATTTTGAGGGAAGATTGTGAAAATGGGGTGGACCAGGTGACCATGAAGACACCAAATTCCCAAAATATAAAGGTATCAACATGTTAGACATAAATGAAAAGAGTGAAGAGGTATTGGCCATCACCAGAGTGTAAACAAAGAAGGCCAGCTACCCAGATCCACGTATGGAAAAACAAAGAATGAAGGAAGCCAAGGTAGAGGTGGAGTAGGTGATGGCTAAGGAACAAAGAAATTCTCTAGAAATCCAAAGTACGTCATGGAAATCGGCGATAGAAAAGAATATTGTATGGTAGGTACTACAAACCACAGTACCCATCAAAGTGACCAACCTTCTCTAGATGATGCCGCAACTTGGAATGATGATCACAAACATAATTGGTGATGAACAACATCAATGCAAGAAGTTTGAAGGAAGGAAATGATAGCAAACCCTCTACCCTTGGGTGAACAAGCCATTGACCCCATGTTACTGACAGTAAACATCAGGAAGAGACTAGTGATCATGCAAATGGAGATCAAAGGAAAAAATTTTACCAACACAATCGTCGACGGAGGGTCGAGAGTCAATGTACTAATTGAAGATGAATGAAAGTCTTAGGAAGCGTACACTCTATCCATTGACATTCCAATTAGTTGGCACTAACCAGCATGTTATCAAACCATTGGGAACACTAATGGCCCAAAAGGTGACCATCAGGACACAGTCATTCTTATTAAACTTTGTAGTCACCATTGTAGAAAAAGGCGTACGATGTACTCCTTGGAAGAGGATGGTTGTTGGCAGCCAAAGAAGATCATAACTGGAAAAGGAACACACTTTGTATAAAGAGAAATGACAAAAAATATGTTATTGATTTGATAAACCAAGCAGTGAGCGAGGAGCTGGCATCATCAAACTTTGAGTCTAAAGGAGGGTTTGGAATGGATGAGGAAAGGGGAACCATAGAACCGAACAATGAGGGAATTTTGGACCTTCAAGAATGCTTGAGGGATGAGAAAAGTTCACTAAATGGATTATTCCACTAGAAGATGGAGGACTATGAAGTATTTCAAGGAGATTGTGACATGCTACAAATCAAAGAAACTAAAGGAGAAGAAGATGAAGCATCGACTAGCTAGACATTTCCTCCTGAGTATAGAGAGTGCAAAGAAGGAATGGTTAGAGTGGATGACACACTAGCACACAAATTTGAAGGGGAAAAGATGATCAAGTACAAGGAACTAAACATAAAGAAATTCAATTTGGGAGAGGAAGACAATCCCTAAACGATTCTAGTTGATGATGACTGGAATCCAGTGTTAAAGGCAACAACATTCAAAATTTACAGAATACAAGGATGCCTTTGCATGTACATACAAGGATCTAAAGGGCATACCTCTTAAACTATGCATACACAGAATTCCATTGGTATCAGAGGCACAACTCATACATAAGAGATGTACCAAATGAACAAAAATTATATGATGAAGGTGCAAGAGGAGATTGAAAAATGTTAGAAGCATGAATCATATTCAAGGTTGAAGTGAGTGACTGGGTGTCACCGATAATGATATCATTGAAGAAATAATAAGAGAAAATTCAAATATGCATGGACTTTTGAAGCCTTAATGCAGTAACGATCAAAGATCCCTTCCTAATTCCATTCACTGACTCAATATTGGAAGAATTAGCAAGTCATGAGATCTACTCATTCATGGATGGGTTTTTGGGATACAAAAAAATAAGCATAGCTGAAGAGGAAAAAATCAAGACAATGTTTGTGGTTGAGGATGGAGTGTATGCATACAACCAGATTACATGTGGTCTATGCAACGCTCTAGTGACCTTCCAAAAGATAATTTTGCACATATTTGACAAGATGTCAATAGGGAACTTCGAGGCGTTCTTGGATGACTGTTCGATCTACAACAATGAGAAAATATACCTCAAGGCTCTCAAAGAGTACATGGAATTTTGTAGAGTGGCATGCTTGGAACTCAACCCCAAGAAGTGTTAGTTCATGGTGCCTCAAGGAAAACTTCTCAAGCACAAAGTCTGCAAGGCAGGACTGAAAACTTATCCAAACAAGATCCAAATGATTGTGCAGATGGAACCACCCCAAAACATCACTAGAGTGAAATTGTTCCTTAGATACATTGGGTACTATAGAAGCCCAATTTTCATACCCACTAGATATACTCACAAGGAAGGGGCAAGTGTTCAAAAGGAAAAAACCAACCTTCAAGGAACTAAAGGTACCATTGACCAGTTCATCAATTTTGGCATACCTAGACTAGAACAAGGAATTCCATGTGCACATGGATGCTTCAAACTATGTAATTGGAGCAACACTGGCACAAGTGGGCATACAAGGGCTAGACCATCCGGTGTTCTTTTCCAGTCAGTTGTTTTCAAAAGCGGAGAACTATAGTACCATAGAGAGGGAGGCTCTCTAAATGGTGTACATTGTTCAAAAGTTCAGACACTATCTACTTGTGACTCCATTCACATTCTATATGGACCATTAGGCATTGATGTACTTGGTGAACAAACCCATTATCCAGGGGAGGATAAGCCCGATGGATTTCACTCTTATAGGAATTCATGTTCACCATCATCGTACGATAGGGGAAGAGTCATGTCATCGCCGACCAAATATAAAGGATTTGGTTTGGCGAGACACCCAAGGGAGTAAATGAATACTTCTCAGATGTGCATCCTTTTCAGATAGTAGCACTACCCCCATGGTATGAGAAGATTATGGAATATTTTTCAACATCCTCATTCCCGGGGGATATGCCACCTATTGAACGATAGAAGCTAGTACTTAAAAGTAAAAAATTTCAACTAATCAGCAAGCTACTATATAAGGGGATTTGATCAAGTGCTCTAATGATATGTGATGGAGGAAGAGATTCATGATGTACTGAACAAGTTACATGAAGGCCTAGCAGGAGGACACATGGGGCCCGACACCACAACATAGAAGATCTTGTTGGTAGGACTATGGTGGCTGACCATGCATACAAATGCTCGAGAATGGGTGGTGGGATGTGACACATGTTAAAGAGTCAGAAAACCACTGAAGAGGGATTTCATGCCACTCTTTCCATCTCAACCACAAGATTTGTTTGAATGGTAGGGATTGGATTTTATTGGGCCACTAAAGCTTAGCCAACTACACTGATGTAGATATATAGTTATCAAAACTGAGTACCTAACAAAGTGATTGAAGGCTCAAGATGTGCCAAATAATACTGCTTGAGTATGGTGAGGTTAATTTACAAGAAAAATGTCACAAGGTACAACATCCCAATCCAAATCACCAATGATAGAGGGGGCTATTTTGTCAATCATGTCATTCGACCAATGATGACAGAGTTCAAAATATTGCACAACTTTTTCAACTCATACTACCCAAGAGCAAATGGTCAAGCAGAGTCAACCAACAAGGTACTTGTCTCTGTCATCCACAATTCGTGCAGCATCGAGGAGGCAGACTGGGAAGAAAAGCTACCAGCCATACTATGGGCATACCCTACTACCTACAAGGTCATAAGCTTGACACCATATACTTCATTGGCACTATTGTTTCTTGGTTGTACATCAGTTGGAAAGATTGTTTTAGTTGAACAAGTTGGAAAAATGACTAGTGCTCGCACAATGGGTGATGAAGGTAGTGCAGAAATGAAGGAAATTCTAGCACAACAAACATCTTTGACAGGAAAACTTATAGCTAGGGCAGTTAGTCCAAAAATATAATAGACTTAATGAACTGAAGCCCGATAAGTTTAAAACAAGGTGGTTGGAGCCATTTAGAATTTACAAAGTTGGGGAAAATAGAGCAATCATACTAAATAGATTAGACGACACTATACTGAAAGATCCTATGAACGGGTCAAAGTTGAAAATATACGAGAGAAGAGAAGAACCAGTTCAAATCAACATGCTTGGATATGCAAAAAAGAAGGATTGTCTTGTATAGAGGGATGAAACGATGGGAGAGAAAGACTGGGGTGTAGGCAGAAGCCAATATGTTGCAAAAGAAGATTGGGCCGCACCAAGCAAGTTCATCGAGGAAAGACTTGCCAAAAAAAGAGTAGAGTGCATTACAATGCCTTGAGTCCACAAACACTTAAAGAATGATCTGTTGAACACTTTCTCTCCAGAGGAGGGTGTGGGGTCACTGGAAATACCACACACTCTATGAAGGAAGGGATACATAGTGTATGAACTCAATGAGGAAGCACAAAGGGAGAAAGAGGAAAAAGCAAGAAAAGAGATACAAGACCAAACTGAAATTGATGAAGAAGAATGGTAGGACGATGAAGAATGAAATGCCTATTCATAAAAGTTTGGACCATTCCTCGAAGCAGTAATAATGATAGAAGACACTTTCATTTCTACCATCAATGGATACAATGATGCTTTAATAAAATATATGAAGGAAAATTGATGGACAAAACTATGGATCAAGACTTGGGATCAAATTGCTATAAAAGAATTAACTTCCTCAATTTGTTCCTAAAATGTCAATTCGGGGATCATAGACTTGTGAAATGTATTGTGGCTATCTGTCGAAGGGATGAAGATAATGAGCTTAGTGGAAATGAAATGCATCTAGAAAATAAACTTATTGCATATTGAGATAATGTTGGCGACAGGAAATATCACTTCTTGGAAACAACAACAACAACAACAAAAATTAAACTCATAGCTCCAAAGCAAACTAATCTAGATATCATAAAGCAATATAAAGCATGAACATTTAATCTAGAAAATAATCTCACTCGAAATGAACAACAAACTATGCCGACAAATAAAATAGAAACAACATTTAAGAATGAACATAAATTAACACACATCTAATCTAATAGAAATCACCACGAGAATTGGATCTTGCCTCCTTAGTACGTCAAGTGCTTAAACAAAAGCTCTTTTATGAGGTACTGATCATACAAATGATGATTTTATTTATCAAAAAATAATACTATCAATACAAAATCTTGTTTACAATAATCTTTGTATAAAATCTGCTCACACCAATCTATCCTTGAGCTAATATTAAATAGTATATATATTGCTCAAGCTTATAACATCTACTAACAAAATAATGTATTGCACATAAAAATATATAGTTGTTTATGTATGCAGCCAATGGTCTACATAAGACCTTACTTTTTTAGCCACATATTACAAATAATAACAAATTTTAGTTTCTTCCAATAACAAATACATCTCCCATTAAATCTGACTATAGTGATGAGGTGGATTAACTCTATGATAGCAAATTATTCAGTTATAACAATAGCTAATAATAGAAAATAGAAAGATCTATGGGTTTCTTCAAACATTTAGCAGTGCATCCTCCATACAACTATAAGTACATCCTCCATACAGCTATCAGTGTATCCTCCATGAGTTTCCATTTTCCAAGTATCTCAGGATATAATGACGTGGAAATATTGGCTGACAAATATTTTATCATGAAGCAAATCAACGTGGTTGAAGAATGTATGCAAGAAGATCCATGAAGGAAGAACCAAAGGAAGGTCATCATTAGATAAAACACTACATAGTCACTATGAGAAGTTTTAACCATTGCCACCGAGGAAGCTGACATCATTTGTTGAAATGATTATAGGAATAACTTGCTAGTCCCAAAGTAATACACAACAGTTCCTGACCAAAAAGTGACAGGAAGGCTGCATGTTGCAAGCTATATTTTTCAAGTCTTTAAATAACAATGCATATTAGTAAATACAATCAATAATTAATTTTCATAATTTAATCTCAAAACTAATATTAAATACCTCTTGTATATATGTAGCCATATGCAACATAAAATAGTTAAATGATATGCTATAGAATGGATATGGAAGATGGAAATGGGTATGAGGATGCATGAAATAGGATGAAATGTGGTGTAAAATGGGGCATAAATGGCTCTTATTAAAAATAACATGAAGACATCGAAGGTGGTGACATTGGAAAAAGTATGGCGGGTTGTGCCCAACCCAGGTGGACCACCGATGGTGAACGAAGGGTGTCACATGGTATCAATAGTATGTCAGATAGTACATGGATGGAAGCTTCAAAGGTATAGGACCCACTCCCTAATTAGATAAAATATTTGATTTGAAATTTATGGGTACTTGTTATGAAGAGGAATGTAATAAGAAGCCCCATTCACATGCAAATGACATTATGCATCGGAGTTAAAAGTTTGAAAAGGAAATGAAATAAGGGGTTCGAAGAGAAAAAATGAAGAGGAAGGAAAAAATAAGAAGTTGAAAATAGAAAAAATAAAGGAGAAAAAGAGAAAGTAGTAAAATAAAAGAGAAAATGAAAAAAAGAGAAGTGAAAAATCATAAAATGATATAAAAGTGATGGAGTTGAAAAAAATAGAAAAAGTTAAAAAAATAAAAAAGGAGAAAAATATTGAAGTGAAGGGGAGAGAAGAAGATATTAAAATAAAGTTGAAAAAATTAAAAGTGCAAAAAGGGAAAATTAAAGTATGGAGAAAAAATGTTAAAATTTTTAAAGATTGGAAAACCTGGAGAAAGGTCGTACAACCTAAAAAGAAACCCCAAAATTCAAAGAAAGCAACTTTCATAGTTGTTGGGCATAATGAAGGTCAGAAGAAAAATATCACACAAGGGAAATTTGGAAAAGTATGACTTGAAGACATCACCGCACAAGCATCGTCAAAAGGGATATACTATTTTGTACGACATCAAAAGGGAAAAGTCGTACAAAGGCTTGTGAACGAGCTAAGATCCTATGCGGGTATCATACAACATCTTGGTGTATGCAGGGAAGTGCAAGCACAAAGTAGGCACATGAGAAGAAAATACTTAGGCGTATGAAAGAATAAAGTCACAACACAACAGACGCCTTAGTATAGAATCAACATTTCATATGGAAGAGAGGAAAGGCACACCCCACAAAATACTGGCAAAGAAATCATACCATAAGGTGAGGAGTAAATAATATGGAAAGAGGAGGGGGAATTCATATGAAGGATCTAGGGCTTGGGCATATGGTAGGAATCCGTATGGAAGAGTTGGGGTTTCCACGTGGAATGAAAGATATCATCTATACAACTAAGACAGTGGATCGAGTGACAAAGAAAAAGAAAGGTAGATGTATGGCCTACACAAACTTTGAATGGGAAAAGAAAAACATTGACATTGTATGGAAGGAAAAGGAGCCTGCAAGTGAAGAAAAATTCAAGTACAACCAACAAGAGGTTGTCATACAACGATTACAAATTATCCCATCTATACAACAAAACACTGCAAAAAGAAAATAAAAATTGTGACAATTATAGCAATAGCCTGGGGGTGGAAAATAAAATGATTAATTGGTATGGAGTCTGAGAAGAAGGAATAATTAACTAAAGAATTCATTGCTTGAGGAAACCTACAAATATGGACAAAGGAAAGAAAGTAGTGCAGTACAGGCCAAAAATTGCATTGGCTAAAAAGAAGAAGATGAACACAGACATTGGAGTGGATGCCATGACCTAGGAGAGTCTAACTAGAAACAAGTGCAAATAATGGTGGATGAGCACATAGGATGACCATGTCCTCAAGATTTCCTTTAGACACACTCAAATGGATAAGGCAGTCTTATTACAATTTTCAATGCTCAGGAGTTTGAGCACTACCTAAAGATAATGGTGGAGAATTATTATAGGCATTCACATAGGTTGATACTGTTGAAAAATGAGGTGTTTTCTTAGCTTAATACTCTATAAAACTTTAATATTGCTGATCTAAGTAAGCTTTTTATTTGTTACATATATTATTTTTGGGTGATTATCTTGATTAATCCATTTTACTGTTGTAGAATGTAGACAGAAGTTGATAAAAGAACTAGATAGGCTATTAGAAATATTACACAAGATATAATGTGGAGAAACCCTTTCGGGAAAAAACTCCACCAAGAATTATTCTATTATTCAATCTATGAAATACGATAGCTCCAATTCTTGCTTGAGAATGCTTCTTCTATCTTTACCAATCTTCTTCACACCTGTAAATAACAATTATGAAAACTCTCTTCAACTTGAATGAGATATAGAGGCAACATGCAACCCTGTAATCTCCAAAAGGTGATAATTACAATGCACAAGCTCAAGCCCTTGAAAAGGTACACCATATTTCTTCAAGTTGAGTTATTCTATGAATACTAAAGCTTACAACATGTGCTTCATGCATTTGGGCGTCCTAAACTAAAGCTACAACTCATCCTTCACTTTGGTGATAATTCCAAAGCTCTTCCTCAAAGTTGGCACCCATAAGTAATCCTACTTAACTAAGCCTTCAGAAATATCTTATCATGCAAGAGAGGTAAATCCAAGAAAGCATCTTGGGCACCCAAGTTGGCTCCAAGTGATTTCTAGTTAATTGAAACATTTACTCAACACCATTCATGCAAGAATGGTCATCCCATGTTAACTGGAGGTAGTCCCTGTTATCTATCATACAACTCAATGTTATTAGCCATGCATTCCAAGTTAACTGAAGTTAACTAACATACAACTAAACCATAATTAAACTGAACCAAACTAAACTAAACT
The DNA here is from genome assembly GCA_007258455.2 of Sequoia sempervirens. NCBI lineage: Eukaryota > Viridiplantae > Streptophyta > Pinopsida > Cupressales > Cupressaceae > Sequoia > Sequoia sempervirens. The sequence goes on along the minus strand of VDFB02086081.1, from coordinate 69,232,177 downwards.
AAACTGATTCTAAACTGAACTGAACTAAACTGAACTTCAAGCATGCAAACATCAAACCCTAACTCCTAGGAGCTTTACATGCATTCAGAAGTGTTAATTGTTACTCTGTATAGTTAACTGAATGCAAGGTAGCTTTCACCTTACCATGTGGGTGCCCCATGTGCCCCTATTATTAAGGAACTCGCTATGTGCCCTCACATGCTCCTTACATTTAGAATTAATTACAAATGTCAATAATCATGATTATTTCATCAAATATTAATCTCATCCTAATCTTAGCGTCATTGTACACATTCCAAGAATCTAGAAGATACATGAAATAATTAATGTTTAGGATTTGCAATTAAATGACATCCTATTTCCAACAGATACTAGAGTATAAAGGATGCACATTTACAGTGTCATATTGGCCACAAGATTTTGTGAGGGTATTTAGCCTTCCAACAATGGGAGTAGAAGTTAACAAACCAGGAAAGATGACACAACATAAGGAGGCAGTCATAAGGAGAGTCTGTAGAAGTGACTTAACCCAACAAGAAAAGGACAGTATTTGGAATGTTGGAAATCAGAGGTTGTGGAAAAGTTACCTTGCCACACCAAAGTGGAAGTGCCTCTTAGATTTGTTAAAATTTACGCTGATGAGTGCTAGTTGAGTGTTAGATGTGCCAATCTAGATGGTTGACTATATAGTGGCTAAACATGGGTAAATTATACAACTTGTTGTGCCTATAGCACACATGCCTCATTCAGACCAGAGAACCCCCTCTTTCCGTTCTCATTTTCATCGGGTTGTTTTTCTTTTGCCTCATTTTGTGTGCCCCTATTTCTAAGCTTAAGTTGGTCACATGTATTAAAGTCATCAACTTCCACCTAGCCAAAATCACCTACCCAAAATTTGACAAGTCTCTTGCCTTTGCGAGATTTTAGTTGTGGGTTTCCTCTGGCTTTTTGCTGCCACGTCCATCGGGCATCGTGGACCCACATTTGTGGGTCTCCTTATGAAGACCACCGCTATCTCTTTTCCACTAGGTAACAGCTAGCCTTCGGTGCCTTCTCACATTGCGAGCTCCACACCTCACTTCGTTGTCCACATCTCTACTTATCACCCAACCGGGCACAAGTTTTTGCACCTCACCAATCCCATTTCCTGTCGTACCTACAATTATGTATGCCATTAATGGTGATTTTCCTATAAATACATTGCTCCTTGCCCATCATTTTCACCCAAAACATTCAAATTTGAGAGGATAAAATAGAGTTCCCACCTATGCAAAGCTCCCAATTGGATTCAGGCTAGATTTGTTGCACGATTTCTAGGTAAGTTCGTCTTGTTTTCTTAGCCGGGTGTTTAAACTTTAAAACATTTTTTTTACAAGTTAGGTTTCCAAAAATGTTTAAAGTCTTTAGGATCAAACCCTAATTCATCTTTTTAATCCTGTCAAACCTCTGTATCTTTGGCCCTGTGCTTGTGATTTGCCTCAGCATTCAAAACCCATTAGCATAGTTTGAAATCATGTGATTGCACTTGTGTGAAATCTCATTCCTCCATGGCCATTCGTCACATGTTGGAGGTGCTGATGTATCCCACCCATGTTCCCTACCATCCTCACCTTTATCAACATTTGAAACCGATTTAACAAAATGGCTAAGTTAACAACGCTTTGTGGGAGTCCCTATGTAGGACTCTTCCTGCAAGTGGCCCTTGTCTCATCGTCACTCCATTAGCAGTTGAACCTTAACATCATCCCACATCACGAGCTCCGTCTACGTCGTCATTGTCAATGAACCAAACCCAATACACTCAAAAATTGGCTACGTCCAAAGTGTCTTGTGGGTCCTCGCATGCGGATTGCCACCAATCTGCCATCGTTGTTTAATGGTGGAGTTCCCATGACATTTTGCATTGTAGACTTCACACTTTCTATTTCCCATCATGACTTCAAAGTCTTTGGGCAGAGCACCAAGTCTAAAATGCACATGCGAGCCCATGCATGTAGGTGGCCGTCATCAGAGATTCTCTCCCCAAGCGCCACTATCTAACAGCCAAGCACTTGTTTCCTCCCACCATGTGGGTTCTGTGGGATATTTATCCCCTTGCTAGACTTTGAAGTTTTCCAATATAAAACCTTAGTCAGAATAGCCACTGCGGGCCCGCCTATGCAGACCTCTGTCTGTGGCCCGTCGTCCCTATATGGCAAGTCGTCAAAAGCAATTATCTAGCGATAGCCCAGCAGTTGACTCCCACACTCCCAAGAATGACTTTAAAGATTGATATCAAAACACAATTCATAACGTTAAAAGCATTCGCAGGTTCTTCCATGCGGAACTCTGTATGTGGGTCGTTGTTTATTGAATGCCACAACTTAATGGCTAGACTTTGAAGGCTTCCCACCCCACGACACCTACATTCTTCACACTTGCAAGGGCACCAGAGCTTAACCTAATAGCTCCAAGTACGTCATGGCCAATTTTCACACGTGCCTAATCATTCTATGAGATATTTTCTCATCAAACCAACCATGCAAAAATTTGTATGCGGGCGGCTTTCGGTAGGATTCTGTGACCCCAGCGTCATTCTGCTTCGACTTGCTTCTCACAACTTCCACCTAGGAGAAGCCTGCACCCCAGAACCTATATTGCACAAATAACCCAAATGAGCTCCAAAAAGTGAATTGTGATGAATCTTATGATCTTTTAAAAGATATATGAATAGATCTTGTTACCCAATTTTCATCCACGGGCTCAATCAGGCAGGATAATCATGTGACAGAGGTTTGAGAAGGCCAAATAGAGAATTCAGACAGGGGGATAAGTCAGGCATCTAATGAAATTTCACAAGGGAGCTCAGTTGAAAATCATTCCTTAGTCAATTTGACATAATTTTCCTTTAAGGAGAAAGTCAGCAAGACCCTCTTACTATCTGGCCGACTAACAGCTTTGATACACTCTATTTTGAACAGGTCGTTGTGACTTAGTCTTTGTCCAGCCGAACGCGTCACTATGGAGCCTATCGCTATAACAGGAGGGGTTCGGTATGACCTCTTATCGTGTGGATCCCTTTGGATGATAGGCCATTCAATCGTCATTCGGCAAGGCTCACGGCGACCGCGGTTTTCAGGAAGACTTGAGCTTTTGCAGTGATGTCTTGGCGAAGGCCAAATGTCTCCCTGACCAAAGGAAAGAGGCCCCTCGGTATGACTGGGGGGTCTCATTGAGATGTCTCGGCGATTTGAAGGGGTCTCCCCAAAACAAAATCAGAGCTCGACAAGAGGCAAAAGGGCTCGACAAGGGGTCTCGGCAGGATGTTTCTATTGTCTCGGTGACCGTGAAGGCTTCTATCAGCATGAGTTATGCTTTCATGGGGATGTCATAGCGAGTTCTCTTGATCTTACTGACAGTGTATGAAAAGGTTTTTTCCTTCGGCATGAGTTCGCTCTTGTCTCATCGATTGGTGATGGAAGGATGTGCTCATCGGTATAGGTTGGGGCGATCACCGTAAGGTCTCGGTGAGTGACCTTCAGTCTCACTGACAGAAATAATGAAGGATCCTTGTCGGCATAACAATTGCCTTGTCACGATGACTCAAAATGCATTAAACTTTTGGTGTAGCAAATGCAGTCTATGTGAGGTCTCCCCAACGGATGGAAGCAACAACGACATACTCGGGATAGGTAGTCTCATCGGTGAGAGATGCATTATGTCTCAGTGACCTGAGAGTGGTTGAGGTCTTTCAGGATAATAGGATGCATTCGATGATGTCTTGCCGATAGTGGAATGTCACAGCGATGGAAAATAGATGGACTCATCGGCAAGATAAGGCATGTGTCTCGGTGACTGAAACAGGTGTCGGTATGACTGGAGGCGCTCGGTATGAAGTCCCAACGAAAAGGAATTCTCCAAGAAGAGGGGGAGTTCTATGAAATGTCTCGGCGACACAAGAGGTCACGCGATAGTAGGGGGTCTCGCTGGGTGTCTTTCCAAATGAAGAGTTCACCGAATAGGAAGGATTTCTATGTGATGTAGCGATGCCAATGAGTCTTGCTGAAATGAAATGAAACGTGTGCTCGCCAAAGCTATGGTGCCTTTGGCACAACCTCTTCCTGATATAAGGATGTCTAGCTGATAGAAGAGAAGGAGCCCGATGGGATTGCTTCTAAGGACGTTGGTGAAGGTCTCCCCAACATGAGTGTTATCGATGCAGTGACTGACTATCAAGGTGATGTCTTACCGATATCATGTGGTATCAGTGACAGAAAGGGATCTCCACGTGACTCATCAACCCACTAATCTCTTGGCGATAAACAATGTCTTGTCGATGGTTCTAGTAGCATCGGTATGGTCTTTTGGGCTTGCTAGGAGCTCTCAGTGATGGCTCCATTTTTTTTCGATGCTTGTAAAAAGGTTTAACCGCATTAGGGAGACACGATTAGTGTCTCACAAATATGTAGTTCAACAGGGGAAGTTTTGACCACCCAAAGAAGTTGCATGGAGTTCACTCAGCCAATCAGAGAGATCTGAAGGTAAACCCTTGGCAGTCTATAGAACATGAACAGGATGAAGGGTGATGTGTATCTGTTGTAGGCTCAAAGCATTCAAGGTGCAGCCAAAGTAGCTCAACTAGACACGATGGATCGAATGAATGCGGTAGCTGAAGAATATCTGAAGAAAGATTCTCCAAGAGCGGTTCTTCACACCGACACCAACAACAGGGACACACAGGCTTTTGCAATTAATTCATCAAAGATCTGGGATAGATCTTTTTCTGAGCTTGAATATTTTGTAAGCCCTAAGGGGCCGACACAGTCTGTATATAAGGCATTTTTTTCCTTTTTGTAAATAGTTTTGATTACACACTCTGAGGAGTTAGTGATTTTTTAATCAATCCTTTCTCAATCAATGTATTTTTTTGTAATTCAACTGGAATCCTGAATACAACATAGAGTTTACCTTGGAAGTTTGTGTTCATGTTTGTATGATTCTCATTTCTATATCTTTCTTTTGAACTTGCAAGTCTTTAACTGTGTTTTATAATTTTGTATTCATATCTTAGAGCTGTGAAATTATTCTTTGCTTCCTGAGATGTGAATGTAGGCCAAACCTGTTAGAACTAAAGCATTAAGTCTGAAAGATGTTTCTCTAAGAATAGCAATTAGGCTTTCAAGTGTATGTTTTTCCTGTGTTCATTTCATGATTTCTTATCAGTTCAGTGTATCACCCTAGTGTAGTTCTTTAATTTAAGCATCTTTTCCCTCTTTCCTCTCAAAGAAGCAATAGTTTAGGTGATACCCAAAGGAATTCAGCCTTCTCTGAAGGTTCATTTCAACTATAGGTGACCCACAGCCTTGAGATGATCCCATGTTGCTCTAGAATGCTCAGTTTTTGTAAACTTTGCATAGGGTGCAATTCTAGTTGACAACAGTTTTTGGCACACCCGGTGAGACCGTGAACTACTCCTCAATTCATGTTTATATATTTTGTTGCTGTTGTGTGGTATGTGCAGCAGTAGTTTCAGCCTTGGGAGGCATTTTCTTTACATACCTGGTGACTCTGAGCTCAAATCTTCTGGTTTCAACAAGTTCAGTGCTGGTATGTTTTAATTACAAGCTTAATGTTTTGTTGACCAGCATTTATATGAGTAGAGATGACAAATTTTCATAGTCAGCATGCATATCCACCTTGGTTTCATGAAAATCTTGTCAACCAATCACCCTATCAGCCATATCAGGCCAACCATGCTACTGATTTAATCCCAAATAGCCATGCAACAGCAGCCTACCAACATGCTTACCACCCTCCCACCCTTGCTCAATCCCCCTCACAATATTTCAATTCCACTTTGAGTCAGCCTCGTAGACTCCCAAGTCAGTCCCAAAATTTTGACAATGCGGATACTGAGTTGGGTAGCGTGAAGGAGATGTTGCAGTTTCAAAGGCGGATATTAGACATAGAAAGGGAAAATGAGTATAATACGCAATAGGAGGAGCTTGCGTATCAAGCTTATATTCATCAGCAAGAGGTTGAGAACAAAGAGGATCCCATTTATTATAAGAATTTGAACAAAATCAGTCCAACTCTCCTGAAGAACAACTTTCTCAAATGCCCCAATTAGTTGTTACCTTTCCAAATCCTTTCTTTGAAGAAGGAATTCACTACATGAGATTCAATGTTCCAGGCTTTGAATAGAATGAAACTTTTGTCAAAAAGAAGGCAGAGGAGGAGCAACTTATTGATCAAAATAGGTTAATCCTCTGGGAAAATCTTAAGAATGTGAATCCTTTGCATCTAGCTATAAGGTGTTCTCAATTGCAGTAGCAAGTGATTGAGCAGCAAGAAGACAAAGTGAAGGCAGCTGTTGAGAAAGGTCAATTTACAACTTGGAATAAGGGACTATCTTTTTTCTCTTAGCTTGATGAAGAGGAGGTTATTGTTGAGTTTTGCTCAATACTGGAAAATAAGGAGTCTAAGATTTTGCAAGAGGGTGAGGAGAATCAGGTTGAGCAGCTTTTTGTCATGGATATAGTTGAGGATCAAAAGGCAGAGTTGATATTCTCATTTGATGATCTACCTTGCTCCATTGACAAGGATGAAGAATTGGACCAACATGAGGTTGATGAAGGTAATTCTGATTTGTTGTTGCATAAAGGTGAAGGTGAGTTTGAAGTCTTTACTCCAGAGCAAGGAGATTTAAGTAGCACTGTTCAGGGAGAGCCACATTTTGATGTGCATGAAAATACCCATCAAGTTGAACAAGTCCCTAAATTGGACTTGTTGTTTTGCAAAGTGGGTAATTTTGATGCTTTGTTAAAACTAGATGGGAGCTGCATTAGTCCTGAATTTGGTCTTTTTGTTCAGAGGAGTAAAGAAGACATTGAAGAGGATATGTTTTGGAATGATTTAGAAGCTTTTTGTACTAATTTGGGTGTTGAACTATTGCCTCTTGATGAAGCTAATCATGAACAACTCGAGCTTACTAAGGAAGCTTCTTTTTTCTCACAAAGTCAATCATAGGGGTTAGACTTTTCTAGCCTAGGCTATAAAGTAGCATTGCATGAGCAAGAAACCAGCAAGGAGAGCTCAATTTTGTCTTTACAAGGGGCTGTCCGATTAGGGATTTAGCCTAGATGGAGTTCCATAAAGTGCCAATGGTTATTCAAGCATTCACACATGGAGCCATAGCTGAAAGTGGCATAAAGGATGTACTTGCAGTTGACAAAGAGTGTGTTCAATTTACTTATCCTCCTTTGGATACAAATGCATATGATCAGTCTAAGGAGGTAAGTGAACTTGTTACCCTCTTTCATGTGGCAGTGCATTGTAATTTTAAACATTTTTTAGTATACCATCTCTATTTAGCTGCCATTAAGCTTGAGAGCAATTGCATATTGAGAAGAAAAGGCAGCTATTTCAACCATCCTATTAATGGGTTTGTTTGACCAAGTTATTATTGGTTAGTGTAGGGTAGGTTTAGATGCAGATTATATTCCCTAAGTGATGTTTCCAACACAATTAAATAGTTTCCCTTCTATAATTTCTTGTTTTCAATAAGTTTCCAAGTGTTCTGGTGAGCCTCAAGATGAGTTACAGCCATGTACCAAGCTACTCTTGATCTTTTTTGGGTTGTCCTAATGACTCCATGCCTAATGGATAGGCCTATACTACTGGTCTTCATGTTTAGTAGGCAAACATCCAGCAAAGTTCGCCAGAAATGTTACCCAATTTTCACCCGCAGGCTCAATCAGGTAGGATAATCATGTGACAAAGGTTTGAGAAGGCCAAATGGAGCATTCAGACAGGGGGATAAGTCAGGCATCTGATGAAATTTCATAGGGGAGCTCAGTTGAAAAGCATGCTTTAGTCAATTTGACATAATTTTCCTTTAAGGAGAAAGTCGGCAAGACCCTCCTACTGTCTGGCCAACTAACAGCTTTGATATACTCTATTTTGAACAGGTCGTTGTGACCTAGTCTTTGTCTGGATGAATGCGTCACTATGGAGCCTATCACTATGACAGGAGGGGTTTGATATGACCTCTTACCACGTGGATCCCTTTGGTCGATAGGCCATTCAATCGTCATTCGGCGAGACTCACGGTGACCATGATTTTCAGGAAGATTTGAGCTTTTGCAGTGATGTCTTGGCGAAGGCCAGATGTCTCCCCGACCGAAGGAAAGAGGCCCCTCGTATGACTGGGGGGTCTCACTGAGATGTCTCAACAATTTGAAGGGGTCTCCCTGAAACAAAATCAGAGCTCGGCAAGAGGCAAAAGGGCTCGACAAGGGGTCTCGGCAAGATGTTTCTATTGTCTCAGCAACCGTGAAGGCTTCTATCGGCATGAGTTATGCTTTCATGGGGATGTCATAGCGAGTTCTCTTGGTCTTACCGACAGTGTGCAAAATTTTTTTTCCTTCGGCATGAGTTCACTCTTGTCTCATCAATCAGTGATGGAAGGATGTGCTCATTAGTATAGGTTGGGGCGATCGCCATAAGGTCTCGGCGAGTGACCTTTAGTCTCGCTGATGAAAATAATGAAGGATCCTTGTCGGCATAACAATCGCCTTGTCACGATGATTCAGAATGCATTAAGCTTTCGATGTAGTAAATGCAGTCTATGTGAGGTCTCCTCGACGGATGGAAGCTACAACGACATACTTGGGACAGGTAGTCTCATTGGTGGGAGATGCATTATGTCTAAGTGACCTGAGAGTGGTTGAGGTCTTTCAGGATAACAGGATGCATTCAGTGATGTCTTCCCTATAGTGGAATGTCACAGCAATGGAAAATGGATGGACTCGTCGGCAAGATAAGGCATGTGTCTCAGCAACTAAAATAGGTGTCGGTATGACTGGAGGCACTCGGTATGAAGTCTGGCCAACATGCCAAAGTCCCAATGAAAAGGAATTCACCAAGAAGAGGGGGAGTTCTATGAAATGTCTCAACGACACAAGAGGTCATGCAACAGCAGGGGATCTCACTGGGTGTCTTACCAAATGAAGAGTTCGCCGAATAGGAAGGATTTCTATGTGATGTCTTATCAATGCCAAGGAGTCTTGCCGAAATGAAATGAAACGTGCACTCACCAAAGCTAAGGTGCCTTCGGCACAACCTCTTCCCGATATAAGGATGTCTGGTCGATAGAAGAAAAGGAGCCCAATGGGATTACTTCTAAGGACGCCAGTGAAGGTCTCCCCGACATGAGTGTTATCGATGCAGCGACTGACTGTCGGGGTGATGTCTTACCAATATCATGTGGTCTCAGTGACAGAAAGGGATCTCCACGTGACTCGTCAACCCACTGATCTCTTGGCGATAAACAATGTCTTGCCGATGGCTCTAGTAGCATTGGTATGGTCTTTTTGGCTGGCTAGGAGCTCTCAACGATGGCTCCATGTTTTTCTAATGTTTGCAAAAAGGTTTAACTGCATCGGGGAGACATGATTAGTGTCTCACAGATAAGCAGTTCAATAGGAGAAGTTCTGACCACCCGAAGAAGTTGTGTGGAGTTCACTTAGCCAATTAGAGAGATTTGAAGGTAAACCCCTGGCAGTGTACAGAACATCAATAGGATGAAGGGTGATGTGTATCTGTTGTAGGCTCAGAGCATTCAAGGTGTAGCCAAAGTAGGTCAACTGGACATGAAGGATTGAATGAATGCGGTAGCTAAAGAATATCTGAAGAAGGATTCTCCAAGAGCGGTTCTTCACACCGAGACCAACAATAGGGACACACAGGCTTCTGCAATTAATTCATCAAAGATCTGAGATAGATCTTTTTCTGAGCTTGTATATTTTGTAAGCCCTAAGGAGCCGACATAGTCTGTATATAAGGCATTTTTTTCCTTTTTGTAAATAGTTTTGATTACACACTTTGAGGAGTTAGTGATTTTTTAATCAATCCTTTCTCAATCAATGTATGTTTTTCTATAACTCAACTAGAATCCTGAATACAACATAGAGTTTACCTTGGAAGTTTGTGTTCATGTTTGTATGATTCTCATTTATGTATCTTTCTTTTGAACTTGCAAGTCTTTAACTGTGTTTTATAATTCTGTATTCATATCTTATAGCTGTGAAATTAATCTTTCCTTCCTGAGATGTGTATGTAGGCCAAACCTATTAGGACTAAAGCATTAAGTCTGAAAGATGTTGCTCTAAGAATAGCAATTAGGCTTTCAAGTGTATGTTTTTTCCTGTGTTCATTTCATGATTTCTTATTAGTCTGGTGTATCACCATAGTGTAGTTCTTTAATTTATGCATCTTTTCCCTCTTTCCTCTCAAAGAAGCAATAGTTTAGGTGATACCCAAAGGAAGTCAGCCTTCTCTGGAGGTTCATTTCAACTATAGGTGACCCACAGCCTTGAGATGATCCCATGTTGCTCTAGAATGCTCGGTTTTTGTAAACTTTGCATAGGGTGCAATTCTAGTTGACAACAGATCTAACCATGGATTTGTAGGATTTAATTAATGTTTGTTGTAGTTGCATGTAAAAACACTTACTGCACCTTTTGCATGTAGGATTTATGGAACTTGTTGAGGAATCATCAAGGAAACCCACAGGAAAGACAAATAAATGAAAGAAGCCTACAAGAACACCTAGAGGAAAAGAAGAAAAGAAACAAATGAAGTACCAATTCCACAGGGTGGAGTACACCTCAAGCTTGTTCCCACCTAGGACACAATCTCAGATACATACCTCAAACACATAAACATAGATGAGTTCAAACAAAGAGTGATGTTCAAGCCCACTACAAAAGATGTCTGGAAGATCAAAGGAAGTGACCTTGCAAAGGTAACCGACTTCCCTCCTACATTGGTTGCTCCAGAATTGGTCATGGCCTGCCAGGAGTGTTACCACTCCAATAGGAAAATCATTGATAAAGATGGAAGAGTATTGGTAGACTTGTCTACCAATTCTATTGGGAGAAAAATTTGCATCCCAACATTGGATAAGATGGAGGAGGTAGAAAAATATTTTGCTTAGAAGGTTTGGCAACAAGACCCTCTAGGATGCAAAAGAATGATCAACCAACATTGGTTAAAGGACAAGAGGGGTAGTACCAACAAGGTGCCTCAGAAGTTATTTAAAAGTGATTTCTTTGAGGAGTACCACGATATGGTCACCCTTCTGAGCAAAGTAATGGGCCTGATGACTGCTTCATTCTTCGAGGAGTGGATGTTATACTTTTTACAAGAAATCATCCAAGGTGAGGCTAAATTCCATTGGGCTAAGATGATAAGCAACAACCTGCACAACCAGCTCCTGGCAGTGAAGAAGGCCTCCCAATTCTACATGACTTCATATCTAGTCTACCTCCTAGGATACAAATTCCCATACAAAGGAATCTTCTATGTGGGAACATTGGGAACAAGGAGGGGGGAACTCAAATTCTATGACTGCTATCCCCAGTTGCAGCACAGGAACTTCAAAGGAGAATACATAAGAGTGAATGATGCCTTCATCAGGCATATAATCAGACTCTTAGGAGGAGATTTTGAGATAAGGGTATCACATAGTGTCAAGGAATTATAAAGGGATTTGGATATCTATTCATCTAATTCCAAAAGTTCACTTATATCAGAGCAGAGGGGTTCTCGGGAAAACCCTACCGGCTACCACGCTACCCTAATGACCAGATCATCTTGTTGGAGGTATCTCGATAGTTGCACACATCCCATACAATGTTGAGTGATAAGTACCGAGCTGGGTGCCATATCCTCTAACATTCAGGTAGGGAATGTACTCATGCCCTGTTGGCCAGTGTGCTAATTACTCCAAAAAGGAATTGGCAAAGTATAACTTGGACCTTCACACAAAGAAAGGGAGAGTAGACCCTCATGAAAAATTGAAGTGGGTTGGGAGGCAATATGCCCACTAACCTCACATTGAGGACTTCTAGGCCAATTGTAATGATGACAAAGAGGTGTGGATGTGGCACTATATGAGGATGATCGCTTAGTTTGTGAAGTCCATCAACCTATTTCTCGTACCTAATTAGATTGTTGAGGAAGACAACATTGTGGATGATAGATACCATGCCTTGGAAAATATACCCTTGCCAGTCATCGATTGGAATGAGGAAGAGGTCATTGACCTTGACATTCTTACCCAACCCATTGAACACAAAACAAAAAAATGGGTGGATGGAAAAATAGCCCAATTAAAGGAGTAGGTTGCAAAATTGACATATGGGGAGCTCGAAGATGAGCTTGAAAGTAAAACTAACAAAGGTATCACTTCAAGATCATCTGGTGAAGCTCCCTAGTCCCTATCGGTCATGAGACCCATGACAAGGAAGGATGCACCTGAGCATAAGCCTAAACATAAGGTGTATTCCAGGAAGGCAACAAAAGGCCAGCCATCAAAAAGGACAAAGACATTGGGGACATTTGTACTTGAAATTCCTACCATTCAAGAGGAAGGGCCTCAACATGAAAAGGAAGAAGAAACTAAGTAGCCACACTCACCGCCTACCACTTTCACTCCTGCTGCTGCTACTACCGCCACCACTCCTCCACCTTCCACTTCCAAGGCTTTGTTTGTCTCATCTTTTCCCACCGTGGACATTGCAGTCCACCTCACCTCTTCCTCGCCAACTGCTCTAAAAATAATGCTTGAATCTTCCTCTTCTACTACCTCCCCATTGTTTTCCTCCTCCACTGCTGACCTTCTCTACTATACCACCCACATTTTCAACAACTACCATGGTCCCTCTTACTTTGTCGTAGGCCTTCGTGGTCTATATGCAAAATGTGCCACTTGAGCTCTCTAGGGTGGTTCTTGACCCCAAGTTCCAAGTATTAATAGGTCAACTTGGTGTTGCTTTTCCTCTTCCCCCACAGCCTACTAAAGCACCAAAAATGGAGGCCACATTGCAAATCTTGAAGGAAATGGAAAGAATTAGTGCAGGGCAACACAAAGAAGCCACACAAGACATAGTTGATGAACCCGAGGATTTTGATAAAGATGATTACTTTGAGCATCCAAAAGGTGGATTAAGCATAAACTTGGAGAAGGTGGCTTCCGATGAAGAAGGACCGCCAAATTTTGAGGATGAGGAGCTCAATGAGTACTATGTGGTGGAAACATCAAATTAGGAGCTAGAAGAGGAGGCACATCCAAAGGAGCATCACTCTGAGGAATGGAAAGTAGACACAAATTTGGATGTAGAGATAGTTGAGCAACCTCCATAGATTGGTCAAAATTAGGGATTGATGTAGAAAGAAGTACCTCGAGAAAGGGAGGAAGAGAAAGATAAAAAAAGGAGAGAAAGATGCACAGGAAAAGAGCTCTGAGCTCAAGCAAAACATTTAAATTGAACAAGAAGAAGATAAAGGGAAAGGCACCAAGTCCTTAGAGAGGAGTATTGAGGATCATCCTGAAGCAACCAGAGGGGCACAATCAAAAGAGAGCATCATTGAGGAGAATGTAGCAATCACTAACCTCAACAAAGGGAAAATTGTACAAGTAAAAGAGCTAAATGATGAAGAAAAATAAAATGAAGAAGCTCCTAGTGATGAGGAGGATGATCCCCAAAAGGAAAAGGAAAAGGAAAAGGAAAAGGATAGTGATCATGAATCACCCAGGGGTCAAAGAGAGGTTCCCGCATGGCTAGAACAACAATTGAAGGAAAAAAGCTTTGGTGGTCATTGATTCAAAGGTGAGATTAGAAGCAATATTGGCTAGGGCTCAAACAAGGACTCGTAAGGAGAAGAAGCCAAAGATTTGATCACACATCACGGTCGACGCTTCTAGGTCCAGGAAATTGCACGTAGCCACTCCAACAGCAAATAAGGATGCCATAACTATTGAAGGGAAAGATTACCAGATATCCACAATCAATCTAGACCTGAAAACCCATGAACAGAAGATGGATGATCTTCAAGGGTCCATATCCACCATAATATAACAAATGAATAAGGATCAATCCACTAAGGAAGAATTGAAAGCATAGGTGGCATATCTCACTGCCTATATCCAATAGTGGACATCAATTGAAGAAGAGACCTTAATAGAATCATCAACACCTACCATACTCTTAAAGGAGGAGATCAGTAAGATGAAAAAGATGAAGAATTGGACTGAGTCCACTGCAAACTAATTCAATAGAGTGTTATACAATCGTGATATTAGCATCTTCCATGTAGCCAGAGTATATAATAGATTCAGGATATTGCATAAGGATGTGGAGGACATGATAAAAATCTGCCAGGAGTTCCCCGAGCTATATTGGATTACCTATTTGAAGTTGGAGAGAATCATTAAGCTCTCCCAAGAAACATGGGAGAAGGAGCTAGAGTTGCCAAAGGAGGATCATTGGCTTGTTGAAACATGGCAGATGAATCTTGACTACAAGAAGGAAATCCTAGAGAAGTCCTTGCATGAATTGGAACTTGATCGTGAATGGATCATGGAGCATCAAACAAATAGCAAGGATTACCTAAAGATGATGACGAACTATGAAATGCCTGCCTTGGAAGTAGATCCAAAAAAATAAAACCATTATTTCACAAGAAGATGGAACAAGGGGCTAGAGAAACACTGTCGTCATATTTCATGGATTTTGCTACAAGGGATTTCACTCAGTTAGAATAGATTATAAAGGCTACACCAAAGTGTACCAAACACTGGGAGCAAATCACATAAAGGTTAAAAAAGATAGCCTTCAAGATCCTCAAATATGAGTTGTCTGAGGATAAGAAACTCATAGCTATGATTGGCAAGTTCATTGAGTATGTGACAACACAAAAAGAGGTTGGAAATCCCATCATTGATGATGAATACTTGAATGTATGGTTAAAAGGGTTGGAATTCAATATAAGATGAAATACACTACAAGACAAAATAGGGAAAATAAGAAGTCTATTTTTATATTGTAATAAATTAGGGGTAGGTGAAACCCTAAGTGAAAATGAATCTTGGCGAGACATTGTAAATGAATCTTATCCATTCATTTCACTTTTTGAAAGCTATAAATAAGGGCATCCTCTCATTTTCAAAGAGAGATGAATTGTTGTAAATACATGTTGTTGCAAAATATATAAAAAAAAGCATTGTTTTGATGGTTTCTTGTGTATTGCTCTCATGTGTGCATGATTATATCTCAAAATATTAGATTTTAGCTTTGATGTTCCAAGTTTTAAGTTATTTTCAGTTAGTTTATGATATGCTTTAATGGTGAAGTATGCTATAGTGTTTGATGTCTTCCAAGCTCATACTTTTAGTTGTTTATTGATGGTAAACTATTGTGTAAAGTTAGTCTAAGCACTATTTATATTGTTGCACTTAAGTTCAATTGTTATTCATGTTTCAATGGTGAATGAATAGCTTGAAAATATGCAATGAACATTTGAAGATTGCACTAGTTTCATGAGACTATGGGTTGTCCCTGGTTAAGTGGAACTCGGTTTTAGGAAGTTTGTCCATTGAAGCAGCCTCCATTGTTATTGTTCAACATTAGTTGCAGGTCTAGGAAAATTCTACCCTTTCACCCTTTTTGACCTTTATTTACAATCTAAAGTTAAAACAAAATTCCAGCATCATTGTAAAGCTAAATCTGATGAGAAAGATGGAGTTTTAGCGTGTTGATTCTAAACTTTGCAGCAATTGTTCATCCATTTCTAGAATTTACAAAAATCCATTTGCAGACGTAAATTCCTTCAAGCTTAGTGAACCAGCAAACCACATCAACAATTGAGTTGTTTTTGCAAGTCATGACCTAACACCTGAGAGACCCTAGGGTGATTTATAAAACTTGGTTGCAGAAATTACCTTTCAAGAGAGGTAGCATACTTGTGTGTTGCTTGTGTTGAGAAAGTGCAAAACCACCCATCAATAGAACTGGAACTAGAAGGAGGGCCAAGCTAAGTTGAATTGGATAGGGTCCTTCTCCCCTCAAATATTTCATAGTGTACTCAGGTCTACACCAGATAAGGGAGAATTTCAAGAGCTACCACCCCATACTAAGGCTAGGAGAGCCAAGAAAGGCGAAGCATCAGCTTCAACCCCACCCATTCAACCTCCATCTCCTCCAACTCCCTCCACCTCTTCATTCCAAACAAAATTTTCCCCTTTCACTTCCCACACCCAAAGTGTTGTCCTCATCACCACACTTCACTTCAAAGATGTTTCCCCAACTGCTACCCCATTCCAACCCCAAGTTACTGTAGCACAATAATTGCAACCTCCACCTCCCATGATGGCTTGGTTGGGAAATAACCCTTCGCCCTTGTCCTTCGATGACTACCATGACATGCCAAAGAATTTGGTAGGCTTCTACACTAAGTTTCATCCGCATGATCTGCAGAGGACAACAAAAGAACACATCAAGATCTTCCAAACAACATTGAAGGATATGAAAATTGAACACGAAGACGTAGCATGTGGGATCTTCCCTTACTCATTGGGGGATGAAGCTTTCTATTGGTACATCCATCTACCTATAGGATCCATTACCTCTTGGGACCTCATGAAGAATACTTTCTTGTAGAAGTTCAAGGTTTTGGTTAGCCCAACATGTTGGATCTCAGTTGTGTTTATGGTTTGTCCTTGATGACAAAATCTCTTTCAGTTGGTTCTCTTTGGTGACCAGTTTCTATTTGGATCCTTATGATTTATTATGACACTTCTTTGATGTCTCTTGGATATTACAGAAAGATATCACAGTTGGTTTCCTTGTCAGGATGGTTCTTTTTGCATATCATAGGTATTGGTTGTTTCTCATTCGGGCTTACACATATAGACATGAGTATGGCAAGGTCTCCCCAATCCACTTTAAAATGTCTGTGTTGCCTATCGGCAAGACATTTCTAATGTCATGTCGATTGAATTTAACATACAGGCTACTTTCGACTTCACATTCCTGTTGTCTTGGTGATAGTGGAAAGGTCTATCGGCATGAGTTGTGTTCACCGCTGGGAGGTCTTACCAAATGATTCAAGTCTCACCGACTAACTCATAAGGTGGTTCATCGGCATAAGAAATCTCTATCGGTATATGGTATTTCGTCGATATGTGGTCTCACCGATATTGGTATGTCACACCAATCAGAGATTAAATGGAAACTCATTGACAAGAGCTTAAGGCTTCAACGTGAGGTTATAACGAATATGCAATGTCACACCGACCAGTGGTGGATGGATGTGTATCGGCAAGATTTTTGCTTCAATGGAATGTCATAGTGAACTCTTTGGTCTTGTTGACTAAGTCTTATGAAGTGCGTTCGGCGAGAGATTGGAATTGTCTCGGTGACTCAGTGGATAAGGCTTTTTCGGTGTGATAGAGTATTCTCCAAGAGGTCTCCCCGAAGGTTGTAGGCTACAGTGACTCATAAGAATTGAAAATTCTTTTCGGTGAGACTCTTTCATCGATGTGAGGTCATGGTGAGGATGGTGTGTCTTGTCAACAAAGTCAAATGAATGACTTTTGGTATTGTTAGCTCTCAAAAATGCAAGTTTGAACCACGAAAGGTTGCCAAGCTTTCACAACGTTTTAGGGTAACAAACAAGGTCAAGAGATTTTGGACCTTCTACTCTTTAGGTGTTGCTAGACCTAGGCGGGTGTACCTATCTAAATGATACAGACTTGACTTACGATTATCTTTCATGCAATAATTTTTCCATGAGGGAAAATGAATATGGATAAATAAAATCAAATTTGGTATAAATTGTATACCAATATTCACAACTAAACCCTAATATTTTTGGTTAACAGATGTAAAAATATGAGTGAAACTAAAGAATGAAAATGAAAAGTCCAGTGCCTTATAGGGTATGCGGAGTCAAGAAAAATCTGAAACAAGTACTCCATTTTGGTAGACATTCAAGTTATTTAGCATTTATTTGGTTTATAGCTTGTATAAACCTGCAAGGTTATTATTACTGAGTTCTTCTTAGTGATCCAATTGACATTCTCTAATTACTATGATCAATTTAAAGAATTTAATCTTTACTGGAAAGAAACAATTAATTGACCATACAAATGTAGCAAATGTGCACTAACAAATTGGATATAAACTTGTTACACCAATTCAAATAACTAGAAAACATCGTATAGGAGACAACTTCAATAATTCTTTCAACAAACACCATAAACAATCGATACCAGAAACAACTGCACCATTGTATTAGACTTCAATTGATATCTCCATGATTTTACATATGCAACACAGTCTCATCTTTGCTAAAAAAAAAATTCTATTCTACTCTATCCCCGCTATCTTCTATCCTATTCTACTTATCCCCTTCATTTTGTTTCCAAAACCAACATTTATACATTGAGAACATGAAAGGACGCATCCTTTCAGAAATAGGAAATATCAAATTTTACAAAACAAAAGATAGAGAATAATTAGGCTCTATTTAGCCACAAGTGAGTTTTAGCGAGGTGATCCAAATAATCTTGACGCTCGTATGTGTCCGCATCTCCAATAGCATTCTAGATCATGATTTCCATCTTGACCATCTCCTCATTCTACTTGCTCACTTCCTCCAATGTTGTATCCTCTGCAGAAGTTGTCTTCATGACTTCATTCAACATTGTCTCACATTCATTTTTCCATTTGGTAGCATCCTTCAATTCCCCTTTGTCATTAGAGAATGTAATCACAGTCTTCTTGGCAACATCCATCAACCCCTATTCATCCCCTTGCAACTCATCATGGAAATTTTGATGGAAATTGATAATATGGCTTGCAGCTTCAAGTGCAGCACTGTTAGAATCATCACTTTGGGCCAGTTCATGAAACTTCTCCATAATTCGTCCATCCATTCTTATATGTTCCTTTAATGCAGCTAGGGTATGAGAGTATTTTCCCCACAACTTATTTAACCAAGATTTTAAATTACCCTGCCTCTTCTTGACAATTGCTGCAATTGCATTGTGCTTTCCCTGGGAATAAGCACTTGATCCTACCCAATGATCTTTTGCCTAAGAACTTTCTCCTTGAGTGAGCATTTTGGTTGGCCCCATTGAAATACCAACCAAATCTTTCAGTCTCTCATTCTCTCTCAACATTCTTTTAGTATTTGACTTGTACATTTCTCTTTCTTTTATCAGCATTTGGATCTGTGCTTTGTTCATTTTTGCAATATTAACACCAATTTCAGCAGTAGCCACAAGATTAGCCTCTCCAACTTTTAGAGTCATGACATGGCCAAATGCCTTCTCTGTGTCAATTACCACTGATTTCCTGTGGGGTGGGTATAAAGCCCATATCATCAATGATCCTTCATCAGTATTATACTTAGAGCCTGCATACACCTTTGTTACCTTTTCCTTGTCAAGCTTGTGTGTAGCATTACTGTCCCTTAAGAAACTATCAAAAACAAGGGCTGAATTGAGATCAAGTCTAGGAAAGATCATGACACCAGCACTTTCCAACATTTTCCTCCCTTTTTCAAGAGTCATATTTGTCATTTCATCATCCACACACTTTCTTAATTGACCCAATAATTGCTCTTCATTCCTTGAAGTAACATCATCAACATTTTTTCTTATTTCCTTCCCCTTCTACTTGTACAAAAATTCCTTAAACTCTGGGGAATTTATAAACTCATCATCAGAGACAAATGATTTGTATTACATGTGCCTTGCATCAACATCACCACTTTCAATACTTTGTTCTCTAACTGGGCAAACATACTACTGAGTCCTCAACATGAATACCTTTTCTAGTCTACCCTGTGACACATTACCCTTTGGTGTTTCCTCCCTTGAAGACAATTTATCTACCTCCAGCAACTCCTGGTTATATCTTTCAACTACCATTTCAGATTCATCTTCATCCAAGTTTCTGATCATATCATCAAAGGGATAGGGCACATGTTGATACCCTCCAAAGTTAATCTTCTCTTTGGCTGAATTGATATATCCTTTAGGGTCAAAGTTCTTCCTAGGTGATCCTCTCTTCATATTATAATGCAACAATCTATCAAGGATCGAATTGTATCCTTCCTTAGCCAAAATAGTGAAGTCACCAAAACACAATGTACTAGGCATAAAATCCTATTTCCCAAAAGAGCTTAAATGCATCACACTGATGTAATCCATCTGTCTGACAATCTCCAAATATGCAACTCTGTTTGGAACTATCCTCCTCAGAATGAAAGGGGTATCTTTAAATCCATATGCCCTGATCATTGTAGCTCCCTCCAAACAATACCAGTCTCCCCAGTTATGATCAATTGGCCCATTGAAGTCTTTGGCTAAAGGAATCTTTTAATCTCATCAGTCAATGAATAATTACAAGGATATTGATACAATTTATACAATGTTTTTACAAAATTCTCTTCAAAATGAATGAAACTAGAACTAGCAAACCTGTTGTCCCAAATAGCAGTCCACAATTGAACAAGCAATGCTTCACCCTCCTTACCAACTTGAGAAATTCTCATCTCTGGAGGCCATACTACCAACTCTTGTCCAAAATATAGCACCAAGTGCATCAACAATGAATAGTGTCTGAATTGAACAATAGATGATCCGCCCTTGATAGCCATTAGTCCTAAATCAAGCCCCCTAGAAATGTATGAGGCATAGTCAAATGGCCTGGAGTTGTGATAGTGGATATCAATTGTGATAATCATTGGCACAATTGACATGAATTCTGGGGCATCCATTCCCAACACCTGACACACTAAGAAATATGTGTACTTCATATAGGGCTCAAACAAATCCACATGATAAGGAGGCCCCTCACTATCTTGCAGAGGTTCTGGCTTGTTACCTTGTTTAACCCTATGAATTGGCAACCTCCAACCCTTGTAGATTGTATCCATTCTTGAAAATTATTTCTCCAATTCTTCACAACTGATCTCCTCATTGCAGAACCCTTCTAATTTGAAAAACTCACCTATTGCTTCTTTTGACACATATATTTGTGGTTTTCCAGATGGGTCACATATAGCCTTATATTTTGGATCATAATTATCAGCAAGCAATTTTACTAGTTCTGCATTGAAAAATACATTAGGGCACACCAATTTCCCTACATTCAGCTTCCAAGGATTACAGATTGGTTCAAAACGGTTTCTCCTATGGTAGTGAAAATTGAATAGCTCATATCCTCTTACAGCAATCTAGACATCACCTATGAATTTGCATTTATCATCTAACTTATAAGCTTCTGCCCTAAGTTGTGCGGACCTTCTGGTTTTAGGTCTTAAACTAGGTAATTGATCAATAAGATCTTGGTTTAACCTCTGTTTAGTGCCCTCATGCTCTGTATCAACCTTTTGTTTCTTTCCTTTTGACTGACTACTCTCACCAAGCTTTCTACTTTTAGCCTTTCCAGAACCTCAAAATTATGGAATCAAAAATGTGGAAGACTCAAGATGAATTTACTTACAGTATTCTGCTCGAGCTCCTCAAACTGAAAGATGTCTCGACCCTCTGTTCACCTTGCCAATTCTTCTGCAATCAATTTGGTACTAAAGAATTGATTAAACCTTCGTTGTTATATCCCGTCGCGCCATTAATGAAGCACGAATGAAGGCTCATTTGAAACTGGAACTGTCGCATCAAATGTCCTGTCAGTGAGATATTTTCAAATCTGGGGTGAAGTCCTTTTGCAACGTTTACTTAACCTTTCGCCAAGACACTCTGTGGTCTTACCGACACTTGGAATCAACTTGATGACTGCTGCTTTTGTTTTTCATGTCGCTGTGACAATTCCAAGTCGGGGAGATGTCTCATAGATATCTTTGTGTCTTACCAATATGAACCCTTCAATGTATTCTCCAGTCGTTGGGACAAGATCACCCCTTTCGCCGATGAAAATAATCTTACCGATGAAATAAATTCCATTGGCAAGACTCTGAAAACTCGGAAAGACTCATACCGACACCAAATGTCTCGCCGAACCCTTACCTCCAGATTACTCCATTCGGCAAGACTCACCCTGAAATACTCTATCGATATAACTTTCAAACCTCGATGAAGCTCATACCGAAGACTTCTTCTCTTGGCGATGCATATCTCTATTGGCATAACTTTTGAATCGACAAGACTCTATAGCTTCTCTCCGACAACTTTTTGATGAAACCCCTTTACGCCTTATCAGCAAGACCCAACGCCTTCGGTAGGACATTACTCCGATTGTCTTCTGTTTGGCCAATACATTACTCCATGCACTATTCGGTGAGACATGTTGACTTTTCCGTGACATTACATCAATGTCTTAACCCTTTGCCAATATATTTTTTTTATATGCCAGTTGGCAAGAAAAAATACTTTGCAAGGACATCCTCTCGAATACCTTTAGCTTTGCCGATATACTTCCACATGCGTCGGTCGGCGAGACACAATGTATTCACTATGACTTTACTCCGACAATTATTCCCTTTGCTGAAATGACTCCTTCTATCACCGAAACAAGAAAATATCCTGCCGATAATCTGTAACAGGCATATATTAATGGAAAATACATAGGTTGGGGAGACTTTCACCATGTCTTGATGATATGGGTAATAATATGGAATGTGAAGGACTAGATGGATTCAATTGGATCTTATGACAAAAAACAAGCAAGACAATACAAAGAGGGAATTTTATGCTTATGATGAGGACTTATTTTGAAACTCAAGAATGCAATTGATTGTGAAAATTTCAAAATTTTACAGTTCTAACAGGTATAACAAAGTTGATCTATATGATGTCTCTCCGATATCAAAAGCTATAGCAATAGCGACTGATGGTTTCATTTCAGTGAGAGAACCTTTTTGTCTCATCGACCAGAAGGATGTTATGAGCTCTTGGCATGACATTATGTATTCATTATGACTTCTCCTAACTCTGATGGGTCTTGGTGAAAGCGACAAACATAAGGTTGTCTGGCAACATTAAAGTTTCCTTCGGCATAATGTGTCATCAATGGAAATAAAAAGGAACAGGGAAAACTTTTTGAGTTTATTCTTTTAGCTAGGTATCAAACCCTAGCTTGGCTGCCATCATGAATGTTTTAGTCTCTATTGTTGTTGGCTATAATAGCTTTTACAGTGGTTTATGGAAGGTTTATTTGGTGCATTTCTGGCTGGAAGCTCGATAGTGGTTGATGGAGCCATGGAAGTTACAGATTTGTCTGGTATTTTTATTTATGTGTTTCATGCTGCACATACTGGTTTATAATCACCATTTTATTTTAACTACTCTCTGCATCTCAATCAATATGATGCCCTAACTGAGTATTGTCATTCATGCATTAGAGGTTATGATTTTATGTGGTGGACAGTTCTGCTTTTTATATAGTAAAATGAACTCATACGTTACAGATTTGTTGAGAACGGCTCTTAGCTGGGTTGGTTGTTCTGCCGTTACTCCTGAAGATAGTTACCTATCTGGAAGATGTATAAATAGAAGCAGAAAACTCTTTTCTGCTACTGTTGTTGTAATTCTGAGATTATCATTCTTTGGCTATATGAAAATATATGGATAAAACTCTACAATAAAATTTGAATAACAAGATGCAGAGATTGTGAATTTCTTCTTTATGTAGTATTTTAGGGATTCAATTATTGAATCTTTAAGGTATTTTGTAGACGAGAAAATAGAGAAATATGTGCTTAACTGAAAATAGAGAAATCCTCTGAGTTATTATTATTGTTCAAAACATAATTTGAGGGGTTGGTACTCCTTGAGATAGATATCTCTAAACGAGGGGTTGGTACTCCTTGAGATAGATATCTCTAAATGAGGGGTTGGTGCTCCTTGAGTGGGTGCTCAAAAATCAGCCTATAAGGCATTGTGAACAGTTGATTAAAAGATTAAGCCTGGAAGGCATTTAGGGAGTGGTTTTTATACCTTAGGAGGGTTTTCCACTCGGAAAATTTTGTGTCACTTTGTTCTTCTGTGTTCTTACTACTTTATTGTGTTGTTGTTTTAGTACACTGTTGGGATTATTATTTTTCTCAATTTTGTTTGTGAATGATTACATTCAACTCATGAATGCATTAATCAGAATAACATTGAGATCAAATTTGAGCTATGTTTTTGAATTTTTAAATTTTTTCAAATATGTTAAGACACTGATTCACCCCCCCCTCTCAGTGTCATTTTAACTCCAACAATTGGTATCAGAGCGTAGGGTCCTCTAATAGGTTTAATTACCTTGGATTGATCTTGGTCTTGGAGTTTGTTTTTAATGGCACATTCTCAAGATGGTGCCTCTGTAACTAGAGCTCCATTATTTGATGGAACAGATTATGTGTTCTAGAGAATAAGAATGGAATATTTTCTTGTTTCTTTTGATGTTGATGTTTGGAGCATTGTTTTAGAAGATTATAATGTACCAGCCACTATTCCCACTGATGCTGCTGAAAAGAAGAGGTATGAAACAAATGTCAGAGCTAAGCATGCCCTCTTGTGTGGGTTAACTAAATATGTGTTTATTAAAGTCATGCATTGAAAATATGCTCATGGCATCTGGGATAAACTTGAAACTATATATCAAGGGAATGAGAAAGTCAAATTGTCAAAAATCAGTGCACTCAAACATCAGTTTGAGGAGTTGAAAATGAAGGATGATGAGAAAGTGGCTGAAAATTTTCTAAGAGTTGATGAAGTTGTCAATGCTATGAAAGGTCTAGGTCAAGAGGTTAATGAATTTGATGTGGTCACAAAGGTTGTTAGTGTAGGAGTTGATGGTGACTCCTCAACACCCCCAAGATTAATTGCGACCAAAACCACTTCCACAAGAGAGAGAATGGCAAGAAAGCTTGCTTCACAATGCAAGATTGATTGATTGCTTGATTGATCAGCTTGAATACAAATGTACAAGAGATACCTTCCTTATATGGGAAAGGTTGAGAGATAGGAATGAATATGATGTTGACAAATGTCATGATCCTATGACATGAGACAACCAACAACTTAATCACCTAGTAAATGATGCATCCTAGCTAGATAAGATAAGTTCTAGATAAGCCAACTAAGCCTTCTAGAAAGAATCTTTTACCTAAGTAAAATTAACCATGTGAATGTGTCCCCTAATTACCTAGTGAATGAATAAGCTAGGTACAAGACAATTATTCACACCAACACCCCCCTTAAGTGCAACTTAGGGAGAAGATTATTATGCACACTATGCAAAGACTATGACTATGGGTCCCGAATACTAGGCCATGTTAGGTACCCATTTACAATGCAAATGATGCAATCTCTCACAAGCGGAGAAAAGGAGAAAACCCAATGGGACAAAACTCCTCTCCAAAAAAGAGAAAACAACCAAAACAAACATGATGTATGGAGGACTCAATGATACCCCCCAAGGACAACATGCATCATGTATATACAATAAATGACCCCCCCATAAGAGGGAAGTAGAGAGATAAGATATCCCCCCATGATGAAGAAGCTCCAATGCTGATGAAGAATGCCTGAAAACAAAAGATTACCCAATGTCTACAAGCAACACATCTTCCCTTAGGAAGAAACAAGTTTATAAGCTGATGTAGAAGCCACTCCATGTCCAACTGAAAGGAGGAAGCATGAATGCTCAACATGTATGCCTCTAAAAACTAATGAAGATCCTCCAAGCTTGAATGAGCCACAACATAATCATGGTCAAACTGAACCAAGAAACATGACAAATCAAGTGATGGAGGAGACTCATGAATGTCAATCTCCAAAGACAAAGTAGATGGGATAACAGTTGTACTGAAACTGTCATCAAAGAGGAGAGAAATACCCTCAAGTGTGTCCTCCAAATCTGCAGTATGAGACTCCATGAACAAGCTAGAAATCCCTGTCAAATACTCATCCCACAAAGCAAGATCTGAAAAACTATGATCATCCTGCTGAATAGAAGCATCAATGGTTGAAGGAGCAGGAGGTGGAGGAGTAGGAAGGTCAACACTAGTTTCTAGAATACCAAGGTGTAGATGACCAAACTTCTCCTCACTATCATGGTTCACACTCAATGAAGTGTGTGATGCAGTCAAAGGAACATTATCATCTTCTGAAGCAAAATGAGAAAAGGAATATACACGAGATGCATGATCAACCATCCCAATAGCAACAATATCCCTAGTCTCCAAGTCCCTTATGTACACCCTATCTAGAGTGAACTCAACTATTTTACCTTGACCCCCATGAGTAATTTGGTAAATAGAAAGGAGATTAGTGGACAAGGAACACAAAGTACATCATTGAAGCTCCCTTCCCCCATATCAATAAAACCCTTCCCACTTACCTTCATATATGTATTGTTACCCATCAATATATGAGGTGAATTACAAGGCTCAAAAGAAGAGAACATGCCCATAGAAGATGCCATATGATGAGATGCCCCTGAATCAAGAAGCCATCTATGAGATTCAAGACTTGTAGAGGCCAATAGTGCTTGTCCTTTCATCTTGTGTATCCCAGAAGTAGATCATGTTTCCTGTGACTGAGATGATGATGAGGGAGCTGTCAATTGAGATGCCGAAGAAGAAGTAGTAGACACTGATGAGGGTAGCTTAATGTTATTCTTTTGAAGAAGGTGTGTCAGTTCATCAATCTTCTTATTATAACATCTATGCTCATCATGTCCTAATCTTTTACAATATGCAAATTTTGACTTCTTCTTTTTAGATGATTCCTCTTTATAAGAGGATGTGGACTCAGGAGTGCTATATGAAGGAGAATCTTTACCTTGCTCATTAGACTTGGGTGCCTTGTTCTGCTTCTTACCTTTGCCACTTGAATCCTTTGTCTCCTTTGCAACAAGAGCATGAGATCTAGAAGGCTTCAATGTGCCCATGTGTACCAACTTTGCTTGTTCCCTTGTGAGTTGAGCTGCAAATTCATCAAGAGAAGGCATTTTGTATGCAGTGCCAAGAGCATCCATTGTAGCATAGAAGGTAGAAACAAAAATTGAATAATCAAGACCAAGCTTGGCAAGAATAGAAAGTATCAACTGTTCATCCTCTTTAGTAACCCCACAATTAGATAACTACAATTTAAGAGAATTGAGCTTAGAGAAAAAGTCTTGGACATTGTCAAAATCTGAAGGATTAAGACCCATTAGTTCATTCTCCAACTTAAATTTTCTCATCTTATCTGGCTTACCAAAGAGACTCTCTAAAGTATTCCAAGCTTCATTAGGATGAGTGTAAGATGCAACATGATATCTAAGATCTGGAGAAATGGACAACTTCAAAGTACCAAGAGCTTCATACCTTCTATCAAGCCATTTGCTTTTCTCTTTTGCTCCTGCAAGTTCTAGATCTTGACCAAATGTGATTCGTTGCAACTTTGATTTTAACAATAACAACTCCATTTGAGATTTCCACTCATGATAGTTATATGGAGTTAGAAGTACAATTTTTTTCAAATCCATGATACAATGAGATATTACAAGAGAAGAACAACAAATTTCCCTCACAATACAAGATATCAACCCCTTTGTCCCAACAAGATTTGCACTTTTTGCAAATTTACAACAATATATCCCAAACTATCAAATCAGCTACAAACTAAAAATATGAAAATATGGAAACAAATATGCAAAAATTGCATGATTAGATCTGAAGTACTCTTGAATAACTTCCAAATGCCACAAATTTGGAGAAAATCAGAGATCGGAGCACAAAGATATGAGCTCAGAAGCAGAAAATGATGATCGTGCTTCAACCTGGAAAAAGAGGCACAAAACTACAAGATCTCTGCAAAATATCTGCACCACTAAAAAATTCAGATCTCCACCTTTCCGACGATATTTCGTTTCTGAAAAACGGCCTCTGTATGCGAAAGTTATGATAAAATGAAAAAAAGGCCTATAAATAGGCTCTTGGGGCAATTACAAGGCTAAAATGAAGCAAAATTCGAGTACTCGGGCGCTATACTTTGGTCATCCATATGACCACGGGCATGAATATTACACAGAAAAAAATTCACTGCCAAGTTATAATATGTTTGTCCGCTTTGGCATTTAATTATTTATAAAACAAAACCTTGTATTCAAAAAAACTTAGGCGGAATTCAATATTCATACCACCGCTTTTACCAAAAAACTCGTCGGCCTATACAAGACTTAAACAATGTTTATATATCAAATTATATGGCTCAAAGGGCATCCATACCACCAATGGGAGATTTTGAATGTCGAACATCAGATGTGACAGGTGAAAAGACAACCGAGCGCCAAGGAATGCAGATCTGACCACGATTTGATGGCTATGACTTCTGTGACCAAGACCGACGGTCTAACTGCTGGGAAAAGACGAGCGTCGGCCTGGGTACAGTTCACAGCCCATGAATGTGATGCCTTAGAACAAAATATCTCTAAGGAGATGTCAGATCTTACATTAATTAAACCGTTGATGGGAAATGTTGACGAACAGTGATCCTCCCATACCTGCGGTAGATGGTTGTACCACCGACAACATGGACGGACGCCGGACAAAATGCAATAGTGGGAAATGTAGGCTTGGCAGGCGAAAAGCAAAGGCCAACGACAGAGAGATTTACCGATCGATCATGATGTGACCCATCCGGGTTAACTCAACGGATCCGATAACTCAGAGTACATGGCCCCAAATTCGATGAAAACCCTGCCGTATCCTGTGGATGAGGTCGGGCAATTAGATGGGTGCTTGGTGGCTGGTTGATTAAAATGATTTGAGAGTGACCGAACCCTTTGACTATCGACACTAAATGTGACGGGCATGTTAATTTGATGTACCCACTGTACAATGCCAACGAGACTTGCGCAGAAAAGGTACAATGGTGGTGCAGGCTGCGGAATATTCCGCAAATGATGCCAAGGAAAATCCAAAAAGTCCCCAAATAATTTACAAAATATTTATTGGAATACCTATATGCCCATACAAAATATAAATTTTCCCCAAATTTATGGATAATAAGCGCAAAAAAAAAATTCTGAAAAATATTTTTTTGCAAAATAATGAAAATCGTACTGCTTGGGAGGCTTTGCCTCAAAAACAACTTTACCCAATATGGACGAATTTACAGTCAAAATTCATCTGCAGAGCCTTCTGAACTCAACCGTGAGGTTATTGAAAACCCAATCTGCACCCAGCAAAAATCTTCAAGCCAAAATATCACCCTCAGATTTGGGAAGGAATCTGCAACACCTGGAGAGCTCTGATACCATGTAGGAGTTGATGGTGACTCCTCAACACCCCCAAGATTAATTGCGACCAAAACCACTTCCACAAGAGAGAGAATGGCAAGAAAGCTTGCTTCACAATGCAAGATTGATTGATTGCTTGATTGATCAGCTTGAATACAAATGTACAAGAGATACCTTCCTTATATGGGCAAGGTTGAGAGATAGGAATGAATATGATGTTGACAAATGTCATGATCCTATGACATGATACAACCAACAACCTAATCACTAGGAAATGATGCATCCTAGCTAGATAAGATAAGTTCCAGATAAGCCAACTAAGCCTTCTAGAAAGAATCTTTTACCTAAGTAAACTTAACCATGTGAATATGTCCCCTAATTACCTAGTGAATGAATAAGGTAGGTACAAGACAATTATTCACACCAACAGTTAGAACCTTACCATCCAAATTTGAATCCAAGGTTTCAGCCCTAGAAGAAAAGAAACACTTTGATAAACTTACCTTAGACAACCTGCAAGGAATACTTACTACCTATGAAATGAGAACTAGCAAAAACAATTCAACAGGAAAAGAAACTTCCATTAACACTGAAAAAGAAAGAAAAAGTCGAATTCAGTGAATCAGAGTTGTCTGATTCTAAAGAATCTCATTTTGCTAGAAGACTTAAAAAGGGGTCAGAAAAATATAAGGGAAAACTTCCCTTTAAATGTTTTAACTGCGGCAAAATAGGTCACTTTGCTGCAAAGTGTCCCTATGATGATCAAATCTGTGATAGTGAGACAACTGAAATACAGCCTAAGAAGAAGGCCTTCAAACCTAAACGAAACTTCTATTTCAAAAAGAAGAAAATTCTATTTAGTAAGGATGAATCTGATATTGAGTCTGAAGATTCATTAGGTGAAGAAGATGAAACCTTGTTCATGGCTGAAATTACTCAGCAAAATGATTCAAACACCATTGACATTGAAGAAGGTGAAGTAGATCTTGAAAGCGAGCTAAAATGTGCTTTACAAGAGGTTAGAAAACTCAAAAAACAAGTTCTTGCTCAAGAACATAAACTAGATCAAGAAATGGTCTCTCTGAAAACTCAGCTTGAAGAAGCTAAAAGAGTTGAAGTCTGTCTTCGAGAGACTGTAAGCTGCAAAGATCAAGAAATTCAAAAACTAGAAAAAGAAGTAGTCCTTCTTAGGAAGGAAATTGAAAAATATGAAAGCACTCTAAAACTGAATGAGATGCTCAGCAAGCAAAAGATGTATACTAATAAAACTGGTGTTGGTTTTGAAAAGGGTGAATGGTCAACTGACAATGCAAAACAAAACCCCTCTTCTGAAGTCAAAGGTTCAGGTTCAAATCACTCAGAATTTGGTAAGGATCATGTTAAGTTTTTAAGAGGTAATAGACCTTCATACAGAGTTAATCCTTTCTTCTATGGTTATTGTTTTTTCTGCAAAAAATTTGGTCATAAGGTGAGCACTTGTAGGCTTATGAATTCTAGAATGCCCAGGTTTGGTCTTAAGCAACACCATGGTTTTGTTAGACAGATCAAACATTTTAAATGCAATATTTTGGGACATTTTTTCAAACAATGCAGATCTGATCTGCAATCGAAACAACAGAAAATTAAAAAGGTTTGGAAACCTAAGATTGTTAACAACATTGAACAAACTATGTTGGTTCAAATTGCTTTTCATTCCAAGAAAAAGGACTTATGGGTCCTAGACAGTGGATGTTCTAATCATATGACTGGCGACAAGGATAAGTTTATAAATCTTGAAGATTATGTAGGTGGATATGTTAAGTTTGGTGATAACTCTGGTATTCAAATTAAAGGTAGAGGTTCACTCCTTCTGAATGAAGACAATCCTATCTATAATGTGTACTATGTGGAAGGTCTCAAGCACAATCTTTTAAGTGTTAGTAAAATCTGTGATAGTGGTTATCATGTTCTTTTCACTTCGCAGGGATGTGAGATTAAGAACAAGCTTGGAAAGGTTGTTGCAGTTGGAAGGAGGACAAAAGGAAATGTGTACAATCTTCTTGACTCATCATGAAATGACAATAATAAAGGTATGTGTCTAATGGGCCAAATTGAAGAGAACTGGTTATGGCATAAAATATTAGGACACATAAACTTTGAAAATCTAGTTAGAATTAGTAAAAACAGAATGTTAGAGGTCTACCAGTTCTTAACAAGCCATAAAAATCTGTGTGCAAAGAATGCTTAAGTGGTAAACAAACTAAAATCAGCTTCAAGACAAAAGAACATTCTTCTTCAAAACCTTTATAGCTTGTGCATACTGATTTATGTGGACCAACTAGAACAAGGTCTATTAATGGTGAAAGGTACTTTATGTTGTTTGTGGATGATTATACTAGAATGGTTTGGATCACATTTCTTAAGCACAAATCAGAAGCCTTTGAAAGGTTTAAAATCTTTTGTAAATTGGTTGAGAAGGAATCTGATCTGAAACTCAAATTCCTTCGATCAGACAAAGGAGGTGAGTTCACCTCTCAAGAGTTTATTGATTACTGTGAACAACACGGTATTAAAAGACAGTATGCTGCAACTAAAACACCTCAACAAAATGGGGTAGTTGAACGTAAAAACAGAATTGTAAAAGAAATGTCTAGAACCATGCTAGATGAAGCTAAGTTGTCTTATATGTATTAGAAAGAATTTGTTCATACAGCTATATACATTTTGAATAGAGTGCAGCTTAGGGTGAAATCTAAACACACCCCTTATGAACTTTGGTATGGAAAAACTGCCTCTGTCAAATACTTTAATTTTTTTGGAAGTAAGTGTTTTATCAAGAAAGATGATGATTACCTTGGGAGCTTTCAGTCAAAGAGTGATGAGGGTATCTTTTTGGGATACTCAACTCACAACAAAGCTTATAAGCCTTAACAAAAGGCTTAATAAGATTGTTGAAGTTGTTAATGTTAAATTTGATGAAGACCACATTTGATTGTTGAATCTTTGCAGGATAATGAGGAAGAAGAACTTGAATTTGAAATAATTTCAGAAAGAGCTGAAACAGCAAAGTCTTTTGCTGAATCAGCAAGCCCCAAAAATGAAAAAGAAAGTCCTGAAAAGGTTACATCAAAAGCTCCTTCGAAAACTCTAGCTATATATCACCCCAAAGATCAGATTATTGGGGATAAATATGTAGGAGTTCAAACTAGAAGAAAGGCTGCAGAATATGATGAAAAGGCACAAATAGCTTTTTGTCTAGTTACTCAGCTTGAGCCTAAAAATTTTAATGAAGCTCTCACAGACTCATGTTGGCTTAATGCTATGCAGGAAGAAATTGATTAGATTGAGAAAAATCAGACTTGGGAGTTAGTCCCAAGACCAAATGACAAGAATGTCATTGGAGGAAAATGGATCTACAAAAACAAGGTTGATAAAAATGGTAATGTTATTTGCAACAAAGCAAAAATTTCTGCAAAGGCTATGCTCAACAAGAAGGTATTGATTTCAGTGAAACCTTTGCACCCGTGGCTAGATTAGAATCCATCAGAATATTCTTGGCTTATTTTGTTTACAAAAACTTTACTGTTTATCAAATGGATGTCAAAAATTCTTTTTTGAATGGCTATTTAGATGAAGTGGTCTATGTTGAACAGCCTAAAGGATTTATATGCAAAGATAATCCTAACCATGTTTACAGGTTGAAAAAGGCTCTCTATGGCTTAAAACAAGCACCTAGAGCTTGGTACTCTAGGTTGGATGGTCATTTAATTTCTAATGGCTTTGTTAGAGGAGGTGTAGACAATAATCTCTATGTTAAAACTGAAGGTTTTGATATTTTGGTTGTTGAAATTTACGTTGATGATACTATCTTTGGCTGTAATAATGTCATGTTGAGTAAAAAGTTCTCTCAGATAATGGAATCTGAGTTTGAAATGTCAATGTTAGGAGAATTAAATTTATTTTTGGGTCTTCAAATCTCTCAATGTGAGAATGGAATATATCTTTCTCAAACCAAGTATGCTAAAGAGATGTTTAAGAAATTTTAGATGGATGAATGCCATCCAGTTAGCACTCCAATGATTATTGGATGCAAACTTACTAAGGTTGATGATTCTCCTGATACAGTTCAAAC
Organism: Sequoia sempervirens; assembly: GCA_007258455.2. Classification (NCBI taxonomy): domain Eukaryota; kingdom Viridiplantae; phylum Streptophyta; class Pinopsida; order Cupressales; family Cupressaceae; genus Sequoia; species Sequoia sempervirens. The sequence continues at coordinate 69,199,000 of VDFB02086081.1, read as the reverse complement.
GAAATATAGATCAATGATCGGCAGTCTCTTATATTTAACTGCCTCTAGACCTAACATTATGCAAGCAATTTGCACTGTTGCACATTTTCAGGCATCACCTAAAGAATCTCATGTTACTACTATTAAACGGATCTTTAGATACATTCAGGGCACTCTTGATTATGGTTTTTGGTATCCTAGGAGCAATGATTTCTCTTTGATTGCTTATATTGATGTTGTCTAGGCTAGTTGTTTGGATGATAGGAAAAGCACTAGTGGTGTTGCATTCTTTCTTGGTGATCATTTAGTGGCATGGCCCAACAAGAAACAAGTATCAGTTTCTCTTTCTACTGTTGAAGCAGAATACATTGCTACCACTTCATGTTGTACTCAAGTTCTTTGGATGAGTCAAACTCTATCTAATATGGGTATTGAAGTTCGTAAACCTATTTCTATTCTCTATGATAACACTAGTGCGATAAATATATCAAAAAATCATGTTATGCACTCTTGAACTAAACATATTGCTATCAAGTTTCACTTTCTGCAAGAAAAGGTACTGGCTAATGATGTCTGCTTACAGTTTGTTGGTTCACAAGATCAGGTGGCTGACATTTTCACTAAGCGCTTAGAAAAAGAGTTATTTGAAAGGCTGAGACTTCGATTGGGAGTTATCTCTCAATCATTACTTCACTGAATCTCCAAGCTACTGCTTAGGGGGAGCAAGTTAAATATTTTTCATTCACTTACAGCTCTCCTACAATCTTGGTCGATGCACTATTATTTTTTTTCCAGCTGTTTCTCATGATATTTTGGTTGGCTTCTCAGTTGTGTTTCATGGAAATGCACATTCTTCTCTTCTATTCTTTGTCATTGAGGCAAAAAGGGGGAGAGTCATTTGTGTTTTTCCATCAAGGACAAAGGGGGAGTTTGTTGGATCTCAGTTGTGTTTATGGTTTGTCCTTGATGACAAAATCTCTTTCAGCTGGTTCTCTTTGGTGATCAATCTCTGTTTGGATCCTTATGATTTATTATGACACTTCTTTGATGTCTCTTGGCTATTATAGAAAGATATCACAATTGGTTTCCTTGTCAAGATGGTTCTTTTTTCATATCACAGGTATTGGTTGTTTCTCATTCGGGCTTACACATATCGGCATGAGTATGGCAGGGTCTCCCCGATCCACTTTGAAATGTCTGTGTTGCCTATCGGCAAGACATTTCTGATGTCATGTCGATTGAATTTAACATACAGGCTACTTTCGGCTTCACATTCCCATTGTCTTGGTGACAATGGAAAGGTTTATCGGCATGAGTTGTGTTCACCGCTGGGAGGTCTTACCGAATGAGTCGGGTCTCACCGACTAACTCATAAGGTGGTTCATTGGCATAAGAAATCTCTATCGGCATATGTTATTTTGTCGGTATGTGGTCTCAGCGATATTGGTATGTCACACCGATCGGAGATTAAATGGAAACTCGTCGGAAAGAGCTTAAGGCTTCAACATGAGGTTATAATGAATATGTAATGTCACACCGATCGGTGGTGGATGGATGCGTATTGGAAAGAGTTTTGCTTCGGTGGAATGTCATAGCGAACTCTTTGGTCTTGCCGACTAAGTCTTATGAAGTGTGTTCGGCGAGAGATTGGAATTGTCTCAACGACTCAGTGGATAAGGCTTTTTCGATGTGATAGAGTATTCTTCGAGAGGTCTCCCCGAAGGTTGAAGGTTACAGCAACTCATAAGAATTGAAAATTCTTTTCGGTGAGACTCTTAGATCGATGTGAGGTCATGGCGAGGATGGTGTGTCTTGTCGACAAAGTCAAATGAATGACTTTTGGTATAACAAAGTTGATCTGTATGATATCTCTCTAATATCAAAAGCTATAGCGATAGCGAATGATGGTTTCATTTCAGTGAGAGAACATTTTTGTCTCATTGACCAGAAGGATGTTATGAGCTCTCGGCATGACATTATGTATTCGTTATGACTTCTCCTGACTCTGATGGGTCTTGGCGAAAGCGACAAACATAAAATTTTCCTTTGGAATAACGTGTCATCGATGGAAATAAAAAGGAATAGGGCAAACTTTTTGAGTTTATTCTTTTAGCTGGGTATCGAACCCTAGCCTAGCCGCCATCATGAATGTTTTAGTCTCTGTTGTTGTTGGCTATAATGGATTTTATAGTGGTTTATGGAAGGTTTATTTGGTGCATTTCTGGCTAGAATCTCGACAATGGTTGATGGAGCCATGGAAGTTACAGATTTGTCTGGTATTTTTATTTATGTGTTTCATGCTGCACATACTCATTTATAATCACCATTTTATTTTAACTGCTCTCTGCCTCTCAGTCAATATGATGGCCTGACTGAGTATTGTCATTCATGCATTAGAGGTTATGATTTTCTGTGGTGGACAGTTATGCTTTTTAAGCAGTAAAATGAACTCATATGTTATAGATTTGTTGAGAATGGCTCTTAGTTGGGTTGGTTGTTCTGTCGTTACTCCTGAAGACAGTTACCTATCTGGTAGATGTATAAATAGAAGCAGAAAACTCTTTTCTACTGTTGTTGTTGTAATTTTGAGATTATCATTCTTTGGCTATATGAAAATATATGGATAAAACTCTACAATAAAATCTGAATAACAAGATGCAGAGATTGTAAATTTCTTCTCTATGTAGTATTTTAGGGATTCAATTATTGAATCTTTAAGGTATTCTGTAGATGAGAAAATAGAGCAATATGTGCTTAACTAAAAATAGAGAAATCCTCTGAGTTATTATTATTGTTCAAAACATAATTTGAGGGGTCGGTACTCCTTGACATAGATATCTCTAAACGAGGGGTTGGTGCTCCTTGAGTGGGTGCTCAAAAATCAGCCTATAAGGCATTGTGAACAGTTGATTAAAAGATTAAGCCTGGAAGGAATTTAGGGAGTGGTTTTTATACCCCAGGAGGGTTTTCCACTTGGAAAATTTTGTGTCACTTTGTTCTTCTGTGTTCTCATTGGTTTACTGTGTTGTTGTTGTTGTTTCAGTACACTGTTGGGATTATTATTTTTCTCAATTTTGTTTGTGAATGATTACATTCAACTCATGAATGCATTAATCATAATAACATTGAGATCAAATATGAGCTATGTTTTTGAATTTTTAAAATTTGTCAAATCTGTTAAGGCACTGATTCACCCGCCCCTCTCAGTGTCATTTTAACTCCAACACAACAAAGTTATATCAACAATTTATGTCTGTAGGGAGGGAAGTCAATGAATCGATTAGCTCATTCAATGACTAATTTCATAGGGCTTACATGAAGCTACAACCTCTCTACGTAGTTGATGATGCATTAGCTAGGCTAGTATACTATACTTCATTGGATAATCTCACATCCGCATTGGTCAAAAGGATGCACCAGTTGCCTACAAGATTGGTGAATGCATATGCAAAAGTAGTGAAAGAAAACATAGACTTGGGACAACACATTGTAGGTCCACTACCCTCATTGGGGCCAGCTTCCAATCCAACTCAAATACAAGGGCCTACTCATGCCTTGGCTCATCAAACGCCTTGAACCAAGTTCCACAGATGTTAATAGTGCCACATCTAGGGAAGCCATTGAATTAAGCTCTATCAGTACCACATTACTTGCAGCCTCCACAATAACAGGCCTATTCTCAACAAGCTCAACTACCTATGTACTTGTAGGGCTCTAAATTCCCAACTACCCAAAAGAACGAACCCACGTCATAGTCGATTTTCCTCCAAAATTCAGTGCCTCAACAAAACAATATAGAAAAGGATCAGATCGATGAGCTAACTGAGCTAGTAAAGAAGCTATCCACTAAGATGAATCATCTAAGGAAACAAAAAAATCAATTGCAAGCTTCTTAGGGAAGCATTCATGCCAAACTCTTGCGAGACAATCATGATTCAGGTGCGTCCTGTGGGAAAAATTATGAAAGGGGTCAGAACTTAGGGTAGAACTTTGAAAGAAGGTCGTCACAAAGGCATAATAGAACATGGAGTACTAAGCAAAACAATGGAGACATTCCTACACCTCTTGATCAATTGAGCAGTACAGAAAAGTCAAAAAGTAGAGTTTGTTTATCCAAGGAATCATTATTCGGATGGTACCAGATTCACAATACCAATAGGAATTCCTTGTTGGATTGTCGAGAGTTCCAAACTGCTATAGAAATATTTCAAGTGGAATTCTAGAATGATGTTGATGGTATGAGCTGCAAAGACCTCATTTCATTGAAGTCGTATGATTCCTTGGTGTTGGTAGTCAACCAAGCTCCTTTCTTGCAAAGTGACAACAATACGCCCAAGAAGGAGGTTGTAACCAAGGAGGGAGAAGCGAAAGAGGTAAGTACCAAGAGTCTTATATCTTAGTTATTTGACTTAGTAGATAATGGTCCCATAGATGGGGAAGAGCAATGTGAGGATGAGGTTCATATGTTCCATCAAAGAGCGATCCCATATAACTTGAGAAATAGGCAAGTTGGTGTTCCTTTTACAACCTCTACCCCTCCTAACAATTTCAATACCTCACCTAATCCTAATGCTATCAATAATACGACCTATCCTAAAGTGCCTACCCAGTACTTCAGTAGAATTAGGCATCCAAACCAAGCTCAAGATCAATCCGCTAGTTCCTCCCAAGTCACTTTCTCTGAGGCAGAAATCGAGCAAATGGGGGAATATATAGCAGAAGAACTAAAGAAAGTGAAAGTGAGTCTTTTAGCCTTTGAATTGATGAGAGTACCCACTGTCAGGAATTCCTTCTTTAGTTCATTGAATGGGACTGATCCATCAAGACCAGTTCAAGAGGTCCTCACAAAGAGAGTTTCATTCGAGACCTCCAACAATGAGCCTGTGATCAAGGAAATCATAGGAAAGAAGCCTAATCTACCCCAAAACTAACAAACTAGTAAGAGTCAACCATTGGATAGGATACAAACCAAAAAGAAAAGTAAAATACAAATGAAGGATAAATATAATGATAAGGATAAGACGCAAGTGGCCTAGGCTGATGTTTCTGCAGGGTTGTTCCAAGGGAAGTTAGAAACTCCTCCCTTCCTTATGACAATTAGCATATTTGGCAAGAATTTGCACAACTGTTTTTCAGACTCTAGGGCTTCCACCAACATCATGCCACTTGTAGTATGCCAAGCATTGGGAATTACCCCAACCCTGTTGAGACGCAAGGTAACTCAGTTAGACAAAATCGAGGTAATTATTGTTGGGGAAATGAATAGGATCCCTATGCAGATTGCAATTGATCCAAGGGTGCAGTAAGTGATTGATATCTAGGTGGCCAACATTCTTGACACCTACGACATCAGATTGGGAAGAGACTTCACCCAAGCTTTAAATGGCTATGTTGTACCTAACTATTCACATTTGTGGCTACCATGGAAGGGCCTACCTAATCAGATTCGTATTGAGTGTGAACCCCAGATGAAATTCATGATTACAGAGTACAACAATACTAATGAGTTATTGTTTGCTGAAACAGAATTGGGTAACTACTTCCCTATTGCTTACCAAAATGAAGAATAAGAAGATATGGAAGAGGTTCTCGTTTTGATTGGCATACCTATCAATTTGGCCCACCTTCCCAATAGCATAGAGGTGTTGGTTGATTCAAAATATGAAGAATTTCATGAAGAAGGAAATCTTGAACTACTCGAGGTTTTCTAAGAATTCATGCAAAAGTGTGTGCAAGACCAGCTCAGTCTAGGAGCCAAGATGGATTTTGAAGAGTTGTTGCTACCCAGTTGGTGCAAAGTGCACAATGCGGCTCATTCCAAATTTCAGTGTTGCTAGTGCTAGATAGTAGTCAAACACATCAAAGGGTAGATCACTCCCAGAAAGGGAATGTAAAGATAGCCAAATAAAAGTCATCCTGAATACAAATAGCCACCTAGAAGTATAGAGACAGAAGTGCAACCAAGAGAAGGTGTCTAATCCATTAGCTTCAAAGGCAAGAGTCCCTCCAAGTTTTGGATGTTACAATTTGATGGATCTAAGTCCAAGAAAGGAGCAGGAGCGGGCTTCGAGCTCATCAGTCCTATGGGTAAGACGTATTTGTTGCCCATAGACTACAATTTTATTGTACTAATAATATAGTAGAATACGAAGCACTAGTTCATGGATTACTAATGGCACTGAGAAAGAAAGTCAAAATGCTTCAAGTCTTTGGTGACTTTGAATTGGTTGTCAAACAAGTTAGGAAACTATACTCTTGTCATGATAGAAGGCTAGCAAGCTATAGACATAGAGTGTGGGATCTCATAGAAGGATTAGATGCTTTCAATATTCAGCTAATCCCTCATAGCAAGAACCAAACTGCGGATGCATTAGCCCAGGAAAATAGTACCCTCCAACCCTTATCCTTGATTGGTTTAAAAAAATTCACTATGGAACCCACCTCTACCCCTTCAATGCCCAACAATGTCACTCACTTTCAATTTTTCAATGATGATAAGCACATTCTAGACTTCATCACCAGTTCCAACGTATTTGCATCCCAAATCATTGATGAAGCAGAGCCAAATGAAGTTGAACTTGATATTGAGGGAGTAATCAATCTAAAGATAACACAATACCACGAGGCATGGTTCAACTGGAAAGGATATTTGATTTAGATCACATCATAGATCAAGACCAATAGACTAAGGAGTTTATAGATAATCAATGTGATTCTCATAACATGGGTACTCCTGAAGAGGTTAAAAATGTTTTCATTGGCAAAGTGTGCACTCTGGAAGAAAGGAAAGGAATTGTTGATGCCTTGCACGCTTATCATGATGTGATTGCTTGGGGGTATGAAGACCTCAAAACATATGACACATCAATTATTTTTCATACCATTCCCCTTAAGCCAGATGCGAGACCCTTCTAGCAGTGTCAGTGCTCAATTAATGCTTTGTTGGAACCCATTATCTTCAAGGAAGTGCAGAAGTTTCTTTTAGCCATAATTATCTTTCCTATTCAACACTCTTCATGGGTGGCCAAATTGGTCCCGGTCAGGAAGAAAAATGGAGAAATCAAATTATGCATGGATTTCTAAAATTTAATTAGGGCCTCGAAAAAGGATAATTATCTAGTGCCTTTGTTGGATGAGGTACTACAAGTCATAAATGGGTCTCAAATGATGTCATTTCTTGATGGTTACTCAGGATATAATCAAGTGATGGTGCAGTACAAGGATAGGCACAAAACAACATTCACCACAAAGTGGGTGATGTTTTCCTACCAAAGGATGTCACTCGGATTGATCAACATAGGTGTGACATTTCAATGTGCTATGGACATAGCCTTCAAAGAACTCATCAGAAAATGTATCATCATATACATGGATGATCTCGTTGTGTTCTCAAAGAAAATAGGAGACCACATCTTTGACTTATGCAAGGTTTTTCAAAAATGCGGAGAGTTTGGCACCTCACTGAATCCAAAGAAATGCATTTTTGGAGTGACTGAAGGGAAATTGTTAGGGCACATAATTTTAGAAAAAAGAATCTCAATCAATCCAAAGCACATACATGTTATATTGAAAATTCAGCCCCCGGGCAGTAAAAAGGAAATGAAGTCCTTTTTTGGAAAGATTAACTTTGTCAGGAAGTTCATCAAGAATTTTGTAGAAATAGTCAAGCCACTAAATGCCATGCTCAAGCAGGATGCTAAAGTAGAGTGGACACAAGAAGCTAAACAAGCTTTTGAGAAAATTAAGTGAGCCACTGTAGATGCTCTAGTCCTAGTCAGCCCCAATTATCTGAAGCCTTTCTACATTTACTCTTTTGCTTCTGACCACTTGTGTGCTAGTATGCTCACGTAAAAGGATGATGAAGGGAATGGGAAGCCTCTTTCCTTCATGAGTACTCCATTAAAGGATGTTGATTTGTGATATCACAATGTTGAAAAGAAAGCATATGCTTTAGTGTGCGGGGTAAAGAAATTTAGACATTACATACTAAGGAACAAAGTGTTCACCATTGTTCTGGACCCCGCAGTAAAAACCCTTGCTGATGCAGAATGAACCAGGGGAAAGAAGAGTGAAATGGGTCACACTACTATAGAAATATGACATGGAAATTCAACCCATGAAGCTGGTCTGAGGACAATCCCTCACTCGTACGATGGTGGAAATTGAACCCGAGCTCACAATGTAGCAATATCAATTGGAGGATGTTTCCCCTAACAAATGGTATGACATCGCCTACTACTTGTTGAATAACAAGTGTTTGTCCCAACTGCAAGGAGTCTAGAATCACACCCTAAGATTGAAAATAAATAGCTACATGCTACAAGGAGCCATATTGTACAAGAAGAATCAAGAGGGATTCTATCTCAGATGTCTAAGAAAGGTCGACGCAGCCCAAGTATTGAAAGAGATTCATGATAAGTTTGAAACTAGTCATGGATTTGGCCCTTTGACAGCCCATTAGATCCTACAATTTGGGTAATATTGGCCAACCCTATTCAAGGATGCTCACCACCACGTTAGGTCTTGTCACATTTTCTAGACAACTTCTACTAAGTAAAGGAATGTTGTTGTCCTACTGCAACTGATTGTTGAGGTAAGGCCTTTTGCTCAATGGGGTCTTGACTTCATTAATCTGATAAACCCACCATCCTCTATAGGCCATAGGTAATATAAAGACTTTTTTCTTAAAAATGGCTCAAACATTGATAGATATTAGCATTGTTAGTTAATATTAAACCAATGAAATAAAAGACTTTCTAAGAGATTTTCAAACATACTTCATAATGTAAACAAAATAATAAAAGATCAAAGAAACTAATTGAGAGCATACAAAAAGCATGTGCAAAACCTATCCCATAGTGGGAGTGGTGCTCCTTTTATGTGAAAAGGATTGCCTTTCCCACCCCCTTGATAAGCTTTCAACGATATGATGAACAAGTAAAGATGATGAGTGATGAAGTGCAAGATGAATGTGCCTATAGTGAGAATGCTAAGATTGTGAATGGATTTCAAGTAGAAGTGGCTTCTATTTATAGGTTGAAGAATTGAAGAATGGAGAGATGGGAGGAATGTGGGACTAAAAGAGAGCCAATGAGATTTGGAAACTTGTCTCAATTCCAATGGGTGAGGATTGAGCACATTTTACATGTGGTTGAGATGTAAGAGGCACTAAATGCATATGGTGGAGATGTAAGAGGCACTAAATGCATGTGGTTGAGATGTTTTGGAGGGAAATTGTTTGGGTAAGAAAGTCAAATAAAGGGAGTCAATGAAGGAATATTCCCTAAAATGAGGTAATTAGTTAATTAAAAGAAACTATTTTCATGTACTAGTGGGTTAGTTAATCAGGGGTTGATTTAACTCTTAGGGAGTTAAAAGCTAGAGAATTTATTAATGATGATTAGAAGGTGATTAAAGTTAATTAATTTAGAATTTAATTAACTTTGAGTGGGTTAGTGAATTTATGATATTTGATTTATTTAATCAAATAAGAGGACTTTGGGGATTTAATTAAACAAATTGATTTATTTAATTAAACATGATGGACATTAGTCAATTAATCTAATAAACCGCTTTATTTGACTAATAGAAGAATTTGATGATAATTGATTGGAATTAGATGCACTATGTTAGGATTATTTGCATGTCTACATTTTGCCCCTCTTTGAAGAAATGTACATGTTGTGTAGGTTTAAATAATAACCTTGCTAAGATCAAAGTTTGAATTTTTATTTATTTTTTGGATGCCCCAGTGGAAAGTACACTGGTACACTACCCCCTCGAGAGATCAGGCAAAAATTTTGATTCTAGGGTCGATCTCGTGACAAAGAGGTTCAAGATGGATGTATGGATGGCTAGACTAATAGATCTATATGATAATGACAATGCAAATGAGATGAATTAAGATGTTGAGACTAACAGATCTATATTATCCTAAATGTATTAAATGATGATGCAATGCATGTGAGATGAATGATGTGTCCTATTATGATGATATGTACGAGTATGCAGGATGGGTATGTTGACGTTTTATGAATGCAAGATGGATGCATGTCATGATAGCATGTTAGCGTGAAAGAGGATAGAAGAATGAGAGGGATCAACCCTTGATTCTAAGAAGATGCAGAAGTCCAACAAGTCTATGAGTCATCAAGAATTATTAGATATGATGATTAATGATGATGATGTATTGCTTATCCAGGGATTGGGGATGTAAAGAGCATAACTTTTATTATGTTTGATAACACACATAGATACGATGCATTAAGGTACAAATAACCAAGATGGTGTGGTATCTAGTGCAATCAACTTTGACTCAAAAAATAGATAGGAGTATTCTTGTTCACACTTGACATATGACACCTTGCTAGGATGTATTTTAGAAGTTTCAAACATCTTAGACCAAAACACAGAAAGGCATAACCTATCAATGAAATAGTCAACAAGCTGTCCAAAACTCCCTCCATACACACCTACCAAAGCAAGTATCGCCATTCCTTTCTCTCTAAATAATTTTGATTATACATCATCGAGAGGTCATTGGAATGAGTGCAATAAGATAAGTCAAAAGAAAAGATCAAGAAAACAAACAAGTTGATGTTCTTCATACCTATAGCCAAAGGGATGTGTTTTGGTTAGGATAAGTATCCAAAGTGTTTTTCCAATAGATAATTCCCATTGTAGGAAGGGTGCATCCAAGGACATGTTAGTGGATGGTGGCAAGTTGATAGGTTATTTGAAAAGGCCATTGATATAAGCTCGATTGAAATGTTTGCTAAAAAGATCAAGAATTTGATTTTGCATTTTAAAATTTTGTTGTTTTAATTTTGATTTTGTGTTTGAAGTTTTCTTTTGCTGATTGTTGTGGTTGTTTCTATTTGTATTTCCAAAGGATGAAGGTGATGATTGATTATCATGGGTGAAGCGAAATGAGATGGATGGATTTTTTCAAATATTTGGATGTTTTTGAAATGTGATGGGGCTATTTTTTGGATATTTAGGTTATTTAAATGTTTTTTTTTTTTTTTGTCTCGAGGGCTCATCAATGATGGCCTTTCCTACGTTTAAGCTCAAAGATGATGTAGTTCGGATATAAGGACTCAATGCTTTGTTTTGGGAATGCTAAATAACCTTGTCCTTTCAAACAATAAGCTTGGTGGCACCATTCTAGGTGAAATTTGTGGTGGATTCAAGAAAATAGCTTTAATTGAATCTATGTAATAACAACATTATGGGGTATTAGATCTTTCATGGAATGCTTTGGTTGGAAGTATTCCTAAGTAGATTAGAGATTGCATTGCATTGGTTGAGTTATCTTTATAGGAAAACCTGCTTACCAGCCATGTTCCTCAACAAATTTTTCCTCTTGGAAATCTTACTCTGTTGGATATGTCTTTCAATCTTCTTAGTGGACCCATTTTACCTGAGTTTGCAAGACTTCAAAACCTCTAGGGCCTCAGTTTATCTAATAACCTCATGCCAGCATGATCAGCACACAAGAGAATCAATCAAGTTAGCAAAGAAAAATCAAGCTCCTGATGTTGATGTCCATTGAGGAAGGATGCATCCAAGGACATAATGTTATCAGATGATTTTGAGACTAACAATATGATGGGTTGTTGACACCAAGAGTTGACTAACTTTTTACCTACTGACCTAGACTTAAGACCCTAACGTTTGAGTTCACAATTTCAATTTTCTATACTTGTTTCCGATTGTTCTACCAAAGGTTGAAGATGACGACTATTTATTGTGAGTGGATGTTTATTGTGGGTGAATGTGAAACGGGATGGATGATTTTTGGTTTTTTGAATGTTTTTGGTATTTTGAAATTTTTTGAGGCTGTTTTGGGATTTTTTGAGATGTTTTACAAATGTTTCAAATTTTCCATTTTTTTTTGTGTAATCTAAGATTTTGACCAAGAACCTAACCTAAAGACCTATCTTAGGGGCCTCAGGGGTTGATGAAAGATTAGCCTTTCCTATTTTATACACGTAGAGACCACGTAGTTTGACTAAAACAAACTTGTTTATTGATGAGATATGAACAAATAGATTGCCAGTTTATTATGATGGACACCTAAAGGACCTAACCTAGGGACCTCAGAGGCTAATTAAGGATCAACCTTTCCTTCGTTATACATGCAGAAGCCTCATAGTTTGACATGACAATTTTGTTTTTGAATTTTTCTATTTACGACCTGTTCTGGGGATTTTGATATGTTTTGGATGTTTTTGGGTTTTCTAATTTTCTGAATGTTTTTGGATTTTATGATTTTAAGGAAGATTTCAAGAATATACACGAATCCGATCTGATGCAGGTATAAGAACATTCCCCCAACGTGATGCAATAGACTACTCTAATATACACAGGACAAACTGGCCTTAGGAATGTGCCAAGTAGTTCTAGGATGGAACATGATACCAACATAGGATCAAGCTATGATGTAGACGTGAATGGGTGATGGAAGAAATATGGAAGGCGATGTAGAACAAGACGAAGAATCTATGGTGGATGGAAAGTGCTTTATTTACACAAGGTTCCTGATTGTTAGGTTTTCACCAAGATACTTCCCCAAAGTGCCACCAAAGTGGTTTTCACTAGAGGACGATTTTTTTCTTTACTGTTTTCAATCCTTTTTTCTAACTTTTTTTTTGTATTTTTTGAGTTTTTGTTTTTTTTGGATTTATACCTTGCAAGTTTAGGCATAAATTTTTTTGATATGGGAGCTATTGATAGGCTCTTGCATAGGCTCACCTTTGGGTGTAGATAGCTAATATGCTCCTGATTTATAACTTGTCATGATGATGAAAGGTCCCAACCAATTGAGTTCAAATTTTCCCTTGTCTTGATTTGGTACATGTTTTTGATTTTCTTTCAACATGAGCTCTTCGACTTGGAATGACCGACTCTTGATCTTCTTATTATAGCTCCTTTTGATATGGTTCTGATAGACTTGTAGGTGGTTCAAAGCATCCATGTGACGCTCATCCAGTAGTTCTAGCTCGTTCAACTGTGACACCCGATATTCTTTATTAGTAATGAGATTCTACAATGATATTCTTAAGGATGGGAGCTCGATCTCAATGGGAAGGATGGCTTTCTATCCATAGACTAGGGAGAAAGGGGTTGCACCTGTAGGCATGAGGATACTCGTTCAGTAGGCCCATAAGGCAGGATTCACCGTAGGTGCCAGTCACAACCAGCTTCATTAACTATTTTCCTTAGGATTTTCAAGATGGTTTTATTGGTTGCATCAGCTTGGCCATTACCTTGGGGGTAATATGGGGTGGAGAAGTGATGTTGGATATTGAATTTTTCGCATAGCTCATGAACATCTTGGTTTTTCAAAGGTGTCCCATTATCTGAGATAAGGGCTTGAGGAACACCATAATGGAAAATGAAGTAGTTTAGGATGAATTTTGAGATCTGTGTCCCTATGATATAGGTCATGGAGATGGCTTCTACCCACTTTGTGAAGTATTTGGTGGCAATGATAATGAACTTGTGTCCATTAGATGAGGTTGGTGAGATTTTTCCGATGAGATCAAGCCCCCATTGTGAAAAGGGCCAAGGTGTTATAATCATTTGGAGCTCCTGAGGTGGTGCATGGATGAGGTCCCCATGTTGTTGACATTGCAAATATTTTTTGACATAGTCATGAGCTTCCCTCTCCATGGTAGGCCAGTAGTACCCAATCCTCAACAGTTTCTTGGCCAAGGTCATACCACTAGAATGCAAACCACAAATACCATTGTGTACCTTTGTTAAAGCAATCAAAGCTTCCTTGAAGTTAAGGCATCGCAAGAGGGTTCCTTCAATACTTCTACAATAGAGGGTATCACCTAATCTGACAAAACAAGATGATTTTTTTATAATTAAGGTCCTCTTAAGGTTTGGGGTGATATCGGTGGGGAGGACTCCTATTTTTAGGTAGATGAATATGTTGTGGTACCAAGGATCACCAGGACCAACGATTTTGCACACGAACCCAGATTCTAGTACCTCGAAAGATGGTATGAGAAGTTTCTCAACCAATTATTCACTTTTAGGGATGTTGTGTGGGATATCCAACAATGATCTAATTGTTTCCATGGCATCTGCTACTTTGTTGTTTACCCTTGGTAGTTTCTCAAATGTTATGTAAATGAAGAACTCCTTGACATCCTCTACTAGTTTCTTGTATGGGGTAAGCTTGTCATCCTTTGTTTGGTATTCATCATTAACCTGGTTGATAATTAACTGAGTCTCTATAAACCTTAAGTACCATGATTTTCCACTGTACTTCAATATGGATTCCTATGACTAAAGCCTCATACTCTGCAATATTATTGGTGCATGGAAAAGATAGCTTATATGAATTTAGGATGCAATCACCTTGTGGTGTGATGAAGAAGACTCTGGATCCTGATCCATGCTGAGTATATGACCTGTCAAAGTATACCTGCCAATGATCTACTACATTGATATTGAAAATGGACTCGTCTAGAAATTATGATATTAGGTGGTTCTTTGAATATATAGGCACTTTCACCAATTGATCTCTGATTACCTATCCTTTGATAGCTTTTTGTTCTACATACTCAATGTCATATTATGTCAATATCATGATCCACTTAGCCATTTTCCCTATGAGTGTTGCTTTAGAAAGTAGATACTTGAGGGGTTTTATTTTGGCGATGAGACTTATTTGATGAGCAAGCATGTGATGCCTGAATTTTGTGCAAAAAACACTACTATGAAGCAAGCTTTTTCAATGAATGTGTAGTTTAGCTCGTGTCCCACCAAGGTTCTATTGATATAGTAAATGGCTCTTTCTTTCCCTATTTCATCATGTTGAGCTAGAAGAGCACCAAGGGTTGTCGTTGTTGCTGATATGTACAGGATCAATGGTTTGTTCTGGATCGGTGGCATGAGGACTAGTAGTGTTAGCAAGTATTCCTTGATTTGATTGAATGCCTGATCGCACTTTGCATCCCATTTGTATGCTACCCCCTTGTGGAGTAGATGAAAATATGGGATGGTTTTATCTGCTAACTATGCTATGAATTTGTGAATGGATTGGGGCCTTCCCTGTAAACCCCTTAACTACTTCAATGTCTGTGGTGCTTCCATTTCAAGGATTTCTTTGACTTTTGCAGGGTCTATCTCGATTCACCATATTGATACAATAAATCCTAGAAGTTTTCTTGATTACACACCGAAGGCACATTTCTTAGGATTGAGTCATACTTTATATTCTTCCAGTTTGTCAAAAATAGAGCCTAGTATTGCTATGTGGTCCCGACGCTTCCTTGATTTGGCTAATATGTCATCCACATAATCCTCTACAGATTTTTGGATCATGTCATGAAAAATCAAATTCATATCCCTTTGGTATGTAGCTATGGCATTCTTTAACCCAAATGGCATCATGTTCCAATAGTAAGTTCTTATGCTAATCATCCTTTGCTATCATAATCTGATTGTATCTTGAAAACCCATCCATCAATGATAGTATCTTGTGCCCTTCCATTAGATCTACAATCATGTCTATGTTGGGAAGAGGGGAATCATCCTTAGGGAATGCTTTGTTTAGGTCCCTAAATTCAGTGCATATTCGGATGCCCCCAGTGGGCTTAGAAATAGGCACAAGGTTGGAAACCCATTTAGGATAATCAATAGGTTGTATGAAGTCGTCATCAAGAAGTTTTTGCAACTCAAGTTTGACCAACAATGCGATCTACAGATGCATCTTTCTTAATTTTTTTTTTACTGGTTTTTCCTCGGGATAAACTACTAGATGATGGACTACTACCTCTAGATCAAGGCCTAGCATATCAGTGTAGGTCCATGCAAAATTTACTTTCCTTTCTTTCAGAAATGCAAATAGTATTTCTTGTTCCTCGATCAAAAGTGACTCTGCATAGAAAGTGATGGGTGGTGTTTCTTCAATTCTTAGATTGACTAGGTTGCATTTTTTTGCCAGTATTGCTAATTTTTCCTGATGGATAGCACTAAGGGGAAGATTGAATCCCTTATCCTTTGGCACCTCAAAGAGGTTTTCACCATCGGATATGTCCTTTCTTTTTACTATTTTTGGGTCAGAAAGTGCCATAGTGTGGTTTTCACTTATAGACTTAGACGTTACTCTTAGATTTTCTATTTTGCGAGTAAGAGATTCAATCATTTCCCCATAGTAGGCATGTGTGTCCACTTCAATATCAAACCCTATTTTGTGGTATCCATATGGTAGAGTATCCCTTATTCTCATGAATTATGAGAGAGCCTCATCATTTTTTAATGTGTCTAAGATCGGTGGTCCTCGTTGGTCATCTATCAGTTGGGGGTACACAAGCTTTAGTTCATTGGTTCAGTTACTCAGGTCAAAAGACATGGTAGTGATCATAAAAAGGAAGGAATCCTCAAATAACATGGGTAAATCAGAGATGGAGTCCTCATCATACATGTTAGTTATATCGAAGGTATATTTATCTAGAGGTAGACCTATGGATACTAGTAATTGAGGAGCTTTGACTTTTTTAATAGGGGTACCTTTTCCGAGAATGGCTAGCTTTATCAGGGTACATCCAAGGCCAAAATTCTTTATGTGCTTCACAGGAATAATAGTTTCTAAAAATTTGTCGTCATTTTTTCTGAGGTTCTCATTTTTGTTGTAGCCCCATCCACACATAAACTGTAGTCCTTTATTATCATCTTCCATGGGAAGATCAAGTACATGTCTTTTATCTTGATACAATAGGCTTGATACATCTATCTCGTCTACCACCTCTTTGCTTAGGTCTCCCCATTTTCTGAAGGTGGCAGGTTCTGCTTTGAAGGTCTGAGATGTGTTGATTGGTTGTGGCTTCCCATGAGATCGAGGAGATTGAGGTAACTCTCCTATCACAAAGGAACTTTTTTTCATTTTATAGTTGTTACCTAATTTTGCTAATAGCTCAATTAGGTAGAGATTTTGTGGTTTTCAAAAGAATAAGGTACATTTTTTTTTTGCTACATTACATTCATGTGCATAAACAAAATCAGGAGATTACATTACCAGATCACATTCATGCAGATGCATATAACATAGAAGAAGATTGTACATTTTTTTAGAGAAATGGAATCTTTATTGATAGTATAAATATATAAGGTCTCACACAAGTCGTGAGACTAATTGTCTTAATGTAAAAGAAGGAAAATCTTATACATTTATAGATATTAATGTAAAGGAATGCACATATAAGGAAAAAGGACCAGTCATTTCCTGAATGACTGGTCTCAGTTGAGTTGCCCTACATCATCTTCAGTGTTACGCTTGTCCTATAACCAACTTCAGCCTCATTGCTGCTCCTAGTAGCCTACATCTGAGAGATAAAATTTTGTTAGAGCAATGAGGGATCATTAATCAATATATGCACATACCTCTATAAACATACAATCTAACCCTCATTTGCATTAAATAGTTTTCATATCATGCTACAAGAAAAGAAAGGAGCATTATCAAACACATCTATCATTTTCACATATTTTCTAACATGTTTGCTTCCTATGCAGGTATAGGGAAAATAATGTCACTATTTTGTTTCATCAAATTATAGCATGTGGGGTAAAATGTGGCTGCCACAAGGGTTGATCCCAACATGCTACCCTTAGTTTCCATTAGAGGGGAATAGTTTCATTTTTATGTCACTAGTGTAATCCTTGAGGACAGGTTCTCATGAATCATGGTGATACCGATAAAGAAAATATATCATTATTAATAGGAGTTCCATCATATTAATAATGATACTCCTTATTAATAAAAACATGATGCAAAATTTGATCAACATAAGTTTCATGATATTTTTCATATTTATAAAGAGAGAAACATTTTTGTGTGATGAAATTTTCATTAAATCTAATTCAATAGGAAAACAAGTTGCAGAGATGTTTCATTGTGAGTGCAAGAGAAACCACATTCATTTATACATGTAAGGCTAGCTACAGGTTCTAAGATAAGGCAATCATCTTATCATCACAAATATTGCTTTTATCAATATCATTTGGTTTAGAAACAATGAAGAATAGCTCCAACACAAGGGTAAAAACATGACAAAGACATTATTAGTAATAGTGATATTGTGAGTGTGAATGTACAACAAGAGCAAGTGATTTTGGAAGAATAGGAAGCATTCAAGACAACAAAAGGTGAGGGAACAATCATCTTTGACTATCAAGAGTAGTTTGTGGATGGGTCATGTCATGGAAAAATGATGATTCAAAAAAATGCAATAAGCATGTTTTATGAAGAATGTGTTGTGCAACATGGGACTGGAGGCAACATTAATGCTTGACAGTGATAGGGGCAGTGACCATGCCATAAAGGAGGTTACTTAATCATGGAGGACTATACAATGTAAATACAACTTCAATCATTGAATCCTGATGAGGCAAGTGTAAAATGACAGAGCTAAAATATAGTGGATGATTTTAGACAACCAATACAATAAGGATTATATATCAAAAGTAACATTATGATAGAAAGATTGAAATCCTTGCTGATAGGGTTATGGCTGCCACGGTGAGCAACATTGGCTTGAATACCAAATAAAGACAAATAATAATCTAAAGGTCAAACTATCGCCATGTCAAAAATGTGATAACAAAGCTTGAATCCTAGTAACAAGGGGTAGTGCAAAAAAGGAATGGAAAAGATGCATAGAGCCTTGAATTATTTTATAAATCATATTTTGTTCACAGGACAACATTTTCTTGTGGGATGAGATAACTGAGAGGGCTCTTATTTTAATTTTCCACTCTCTCATAAGGTTTCTTTCATATTATAATTTTTGCATAGTCTTGTTACTAACAGAGCACGAAAACCAAAATGATGGATACTACAGTAAAATCTCAAAGAGGCATTATACAAAATGAAAGCAATGGTTTTGAATTTAAAAAAATATGAAAAATGCTAGAAGTCGAGTTGTGGCTTGCTCAAAAAGAATGGAGCATTAATTTTCTACAAATGAAAAACCTTGTTGTCATAAATGAAGTTGCTTATAACTTTCAAAAGAGTCAACAGAAAATAGATGAGGCTGCAACCATGTTGGGTTTGAAGACAAACAGTTTTTTCTTCAGAAGTGAGTGGAAGAACAAAAGATAGACAGTTTTGCTATTCTCTGTACAAGTTGAGTTTGAAATGAGTTTTATCCATAGAAATAATGAAGAGGATGGTGCAATTTCTATAGAAAATAGCTTACCCAGTTTTCCCTTGCAGCTCGACGATTCAGAAAAAAACCTTCATTCTCAGCAATAGCAAACCATCTAGCTCAACTATGGTGGTGCAAAATGCATAGTGGAGTTTCTCATTGTCAAGATGAATGAAATGAAAATAGAAAATGTGTGGCTCAAGTCTTTTTAGGGTCTCTCTACCCTAATATTGGTGGGCCAATTAAGTCATTTTGCTTTTATTTTCTTTTTATTTCAACATTATTGTCATATTATGCCTAGCATTTTATATGCCAAGTCACCCCTTAAAACTTGTGCTTTGTTTTGTTTTCCAAAACATGGTCAAGACCTTTATTTTTTCATATTTGAAATTAATTTGAAAAATGTAAAACATTTATTTAGGTGATGTTGTTATGAATCGCCTTATTTAAATGTTATTTGTTTTGCAAAATAGGTATGTGTCTTCAAGGTACGGTCAAAGGAGGGGTTTGTTGGGAGTTTATGCTTTTTCAAGCATATAGGGGGGGTTAGGAGAATTTTTCCAACATATTCCTAAGATATAGGGGTTATTTTGACCCAGTTATGACTTTGAGAGCATCTTGGGAGGCTATTTTCAGTTTGCAAACATTTGGAGAGGATGTAGGAGTGATTCATCACCTTTTTGGAGGGAATGAGAGCTTCTAGGACTCAATTTCTTGTGTCATCATCATAGACTTGGTCAAAGTTGACTATTTCAACTTATTGGAGCTCTTTTAGGGAGGTTTCAATTGCTAAAATATAGGCTTTTTGGAGGCATACGAGCTCAGAAGCTTCTAGATCTATTTTTTTGGTGCAACTTCTTGGGATTGATTGATATATTCTCATTGTTGACTCATTTTGGAGTCAGTTCAGAGGATGCAGATTCTGGAGTTAGTGATTTTGGAGTCTTTTCTTAGAGTTGAGTATTTTTTTATAACTCTTCTGGGATATGATATACAAAGAATACCTTGGATACCATTGATTATGCTATTTTTCCTTCTTGTTCTTGTAGTATTGTGTATTTTCAAATGATTGATCAAATTACTTGTGAAGTGTTTTAAATTCCTTGTGATTTTGTCTCATAGTCTATACCTTTTCTACAAAATTTTATTCATGCAGGTTGCAATCTGTGTCTTAAACATGTATGTGACTTTTCTGATTGTGAAGTTATATTCCTTTTAGAGATTAATGTATTGAGGCATCTTTTTGAAATATTTATGCAGGAGCACACATAAATAAGTTGTGCAAGTTTGGTCATTTGTCTTTTGTAACCAAGTGTGAGCAAATCTGCATTTTTCATAATCCTTATTAGTTTGGTGTATCACCACATAATAGTGTTTTTCCAGTTTTCATTTTAAGCTTTCTTTCTCCCTTTTCCTCTGCAAAAAGATCAGTAGTTTAGGTGATAACCAAGTAGGAGCCAGCCTTATTTGGAGATTCACTCCAAGTTTTAGGTGACCCATAGCCTAGGAGTGATTCAATGTTCTCTCTAGAGTGCTAAGTCCTGCAACTTAACTTGTTAAATCTTGCAACTTAGCTAGGGTGCAACTCTAGTAGATAACAATAGTCTCCACATACATGATCTTGGATAATAATCTTAACATCAAGGATGTCTAGAATGGAGGGTGTCTTTGTCTTAGAAGTGGAGGCTAGAGTTGATGGGTCTATATTAGGAGATGTGGGTCCCTCAACATTCTTCAAGACTTGGGGGATCTTATAATAATTGGCCTCCAAATTTTTGCAATAATAGAACGGTTCAGGATCACCATGGACTATGACTTCTTTGTTTTGATAAGGGAATTTAACACATTGGTGGAAAGTGGATGCAACTACTTACATACCATGGATCCATTGGCACCCTAGGAGGATATTGTATGGTAGTTCAAGGTCAAGGGTCCCTAGCAAGTGGTTTCCATTATTGTTGGCCCTACTTAGATAGGGAGTTGAATGGTGCCTTGAGACACCCATTCTTGATCATCATAAGCCTTGATAGTGATACCTTTTCCTTTTTGGATGACATCTTCTGAGAATCCCAAATTCTTTATTAGTTGTATAGTACAAATATTCAAACATGCACCTCTATCCACCAAGACTCATTTGAATTTGTTCTTGTGGACCAGGATTTCAAGGTGGAGTGCATGGTTATGAGATGGTTGGGTAGGGAGATCGTGCTCAAAAAATGTGAGGAGATGTGGTGTAGTGATATGTCCGACCATATCTTGGAACTGGTTTGTATCAAGTCCTGTGGGGATGGAAGATGCAACTAATGTCTTCTCTAAGATGTCCCTATGTGCGGGTGATAGTTTTAGCAAATCCATGATGGAGATCTAGGCAATGGTCTTTTTTAGTTGATCTAGGACATTATAACCATTAGGGATTGATTTCGGATTGGCAGCGAGTGCTTTGGGTGGTGGTGAAGGTCCTAGAATAGAAATTCTACTGCTACATGTGGTGACTCCACACTTGGATCTAGATCCTTTGATATTGAAAATTTTGACCCATTCATCTAAGGATGCAACAACATGGTCATAGATACGGTTCACATTGTTGTGCTTGCCTTTACCATTGTTGTTTCCTTTATTGTGATTTGGCATTGGATTTTTGTATATCTTAAGGTCTTGATTCCCGACTGGTTGTTCAATGGTTATGGTCTTATCATCAATGAGATCTTGGATCATATTCTTGAGTCTCATACAACTGGTTGTCGTGTGTCCCTTTATTTTGTGAAAATCACAAAGGTACTTCTCGTTATACCATGGTGGTTTAACCTGAGGCTCTTGATAATTTTTTGTAGACTAGAATTTTGATGAGATTTGCTTGTACTAGTTGTTGCATGATAGATTCAATTGGTTCCCCAAGTAGTGTGTATTTTCCTTTAGGGGGATATCTGTTCCTTGGGGGTGGTCCCCCTTGAGCATTTAGGTTGTTGACAATTTGATTGTTGGGTTGTTGTTGAGATGATGGGTTGATTTGTGGGTTGTTTTTGATATTGATTTGTGGTTGTTGGTATGTTTGTTGTTGTGTATTCTACCTTGGGGCGCTAATAACAACCTTGGCATAAATGACAGCATCGTTGGTGACATTTTTTTTCTTTGCCCATGTGTGAGGTTTTTCATTGTAACTTGTTGATGGTCGATTGTCTTGATATGTGGGTGTACCCCCTTGTGCTATAAGGGATCTTTCGATGTTGAGTGCTTTGGGAATCAATTGGTCATAGGTTGTTATGCATTTCATTTTCAAGTGAAAGGACAAGGTCCCTTCAAGGTTGGAGATGATAGTCCCAATTTGTTGTTCTTCAAGCATAGCCCATTTTCTCTTATTGGTCTTGGCTCGCCATCATTGCAAGAAGGCTGTGAATGTTTCTCCCTTATTTTTTCTAGGTTGGATAATTCTTCCAAGCTCACTTCCACACCTATGTTAAATGAATAATACTATATGAATAAGTCCACAATTTCTTGAAACTTTTTAATTCCAGGGGGAAGGCAGGAGAACCATTCCATTGTTGGACCTGCCAAACATTGAGGGAAGAGTTGCATCAGATAGGAATCGTCATATGCAACTTCCATACAATGTACATGGAATTCCATGATGTGATCTTCACGATTTCTAGTCCCATGGTATTTGTTGAATTTTGGTATCCTGAATCCTTGTGGGAATGGAACCATCACAATGCTTTTGTCAAATAGATAGGGGCACAAATTCCCTTGTGATTTTGTTGTCTTTCTTGATTGTATTTCTAGCACTTGTTGCAAGAGAAATTTAACTTGTGGGGATAAGTCATTTTGTGGATCAAGTGGTGGGATGTATGTGTTTTGGGGTGGTATGGTTGCTTGGGTGATGGGTGGGATGACTTGTGTATTTGGTTGTGTGTTCGTGAGAGGTTGTAAGCTTTGTTGTGCAAGCAACGCATGTTGGTATGTTTGTAGTTTTTGTTGTGTCGATAAAGCTTGTTGTTGGTCTTGTTGTTGTTGAGCTTTCAGTTCTTGTTATTGTGTGTGCTATTGCAAGGCTTGTTTTTTTAACAAGGCTTGTGCTTGGGCTTGTTGCGCTTGGTATTGAGCTTCTTCTTGAGCTTGAGCTTGTTGAGCGGCTTGTGCATCTTGTGTGGCTTGTGCAGCCTGTGCAGCTTGTGCAACTTGTTGTTGTTGTAGTAAAGCTTGCACTTGTGCTTAGGCAGCCTACTATGCTTGGTGTGTGACTTCTTGTTCCTGTGCTTGTTGTGTGGCTTGTTATGCAACTTGTGCGGCTTGTTGAGCTTGAAATTGTTGAAGTGCCTTTTGATATGCTTGTTGGGTTGCTTGCAATGTGATGTTGTATTGATTTGATTTGTTTGGATTTGCTGGTGGAAGTGGAGGATTTGGTGGTATGGTGTGAGATGGTGTGATGAGATCTTGTTGGGGTGGTTGTGGAGGTGCTTGTTGAGTGATGACAAGGGGTTGTGTGGTAGATGGTATGGTTGATGTGCTTGGCCCTTGGGAGACCATGTTTTGAGATATTTGGTTGTTGTAAATGTTGGAAATATGTGCCTCAAACATTATAGGTTGAAACCTCCCTTAGAGCAATGTCGGTGTGACATTCTGATTGGTTGGCCAACTAGCGGTTTGTTTTATCAAATTCTGAACAGGTCCCTGTGACCTAGGTATTGTCTTGCCGAAAGGTCCACTGTGGAGTCTATCACTGTAGCTTGGTATATTCGCTATGACCTCATAGCACTCGGGAGAGCTTTGGCCAAAAGGCCATTCATTCGTTTATCGGCGTAACTCTTGGAAATTGGAGTTTCGAAGTGGGTTCAACATTCAGAGACATGTCTTAGTGAAGTGTTTATCTCTCACTGACAGAGTATGTATTAAGGTCTTCGGAATAACCTATATTCACTCGGTAAGATGTCACCGCGAAAGCAAATGTTATGTTGACAGTGTTTGCTTGTTTTATTTCATCAGGAAGACTTAAGTGTTATCTTTGGTATAACTCAAAGCTATCGGGGAAGGTCTTAGTGATAGAAGAAAACTATGCCAACAGGGACTACTCGGGAGTTATCAATATAACTCTTAGACTTCGTTATGAGGTCTGAGCGATAAGCATTTGTCTTGCTGATAGTCAATGGCTATCGGGGTAACTCTTGGTGATAGTCAGTCTTCGGTGAAACATATATAAATCAGTAAGTTCTCTTGGTGATGGACAAATTTTTTGGCGACAGGTGAACACTCCGGAGTAGCATATGAATATTGCTATGAACTCTTGGCGATAGGAGTAATTCTTTCTGAATTTCATTAGGTGCTTGGTAAATGTGGGAACTTCAGTGTAACCTTTGTGATTCGCTATGACATCCTGGCAAAAGCGATAAGTCAGGATGAATGCTTGGTGATTCGATGAAACTCTTGTAACTCGATAGAACGTCCTGGCGGCTACAGTATGGGTTCAATGTGGCATCGGCGAGACACCGTTAGTGTCTCACCGAGATGCCAATGCAATGTAATTCAAATTTTGTTGATTGTGTATGACTTCTGATGTGGCATCATGTGGATGAATTAGAAGAGCTGAATTGGAACCGTTGGGAGTTTGTTCATTGTGACGGTTCTGTGAGGGAGCTTGACAGTCAGGGAATGCCATGGATATAGTTGGAAATTATAGATGTTTTGATGTTGGATAGTAGTTCAATCAACAGTGAAGTGTGAAGAATTCAAACTGTATCAGTGAAGAATTAAAATCTGTAAAGGTTGTAACCTGAAAGTTTTTTGTTCGAAGAATGTACATGACGAATATTGTTGTATAATGACACCAAAAAGATAAGTCTGGAATTGTATGTAACTTTGATTACTGTAATACAAAGTGATTTCTCTTGGTGTGGTGGGTTTTTCTCCCGTAAGGGTTTTCCCACGTATATCTAGTGTTCATGTGTGTTTGTCTAAATACTCTGTTTCTGTAATCTGTCTCATAGTGCATCTCAATTAGACTAAAATTGAAAATTTAATAGTACTTCTGCATTCTTTCTTGAGGTATTGACGTTAGGAAAATTATTTTCCGCATCTAGTTTTCCTTACAAGTGGTATCAGAGCCTGGCCAGTTGTGTTATCCTTGGGGGTACATTGGGTTTTTTGTGTCAATATTGTTCAGTGGGAGTTTTGTAGAGATTGTTATTTCTATTTACAGACTAAGATGTCTAGTTCATCTGGGAAGATTGAAATAGAGAAATTCAATGGCAGTAACTTTGAATTGTGGAATCTCAAGATGGAGGATCTCTTAGTAGATCGAGACCTTTGGCTTACTGTGTCTGGAACTAAACCTACAGGCATGAAGCAAGAAGAATGGGACCTTGTAGATAGGAAAGCGAAGGGGTTGATAAAGCTCTGTTTGGCAGACTCAGTTCTTCTCAATTTGCATGAAGAAAAGTCTGCTTCTCTCTTGTGGAAGAGACTGGTGTCTATTTATCAGGGGAAATCTTTGGTGAATAAGTTGTTCCTCAGAAAGAAGCTTTACTCTTTGAGAATGTAGGAAGGAGGGTCTGTAGCTGATCATTTGAATGCATTTAACATGTTGCTCGTACAATTAACATATGTTGGTGTAAAGATTGAAGAAGAAGATCGATGTATGCTTCTGTTATGTTCTTTGCCAGACTCATGGGATCATCTAGTGATGGATATTGGGAGTACAACATCCAGTTTCAAAATGGAAGATATTGTTGGTTCTTTGTTGTCAGAAGAAATGAGAAGAAAATCTTCTAAGATGGTGAAGGAGGCTCTTGCTGTCAGAGGAAGGTCAAATGAGAAAGGCAAGAAGAAGGACAAGAAGTCCAAATTGAAATCAGAGGGGAGATCAAAGTCTCCTGGCAAGAAGTCCAAGGTGAAATGCTGGAACTGTGGGCAACTTAGTCATGTCCGAAAGGATTGTAAAGAGGAGAAAAAGAAGAAAGGATTTTCTAATAATGGTTCTTCTCATAGTGATGGTGACACCTTCATTGTAGCCTTGGCTACTCAGGCATCAGATGATGTTGGGTTGATCGATTCTGGAGCATCGTTCCACATGACATCTCACAGAGAATGGTTTACAAAGTATGAAGAATACGATGGTGGAAAGGTGCACTTGGCGAGTGATTCAACCTTGGAAATTGTTGGTCGTGGAAGAGTCAAAATCCAATTCCATGATGGCAGAATAAAGGGGATCAATGATGTTATGCACATACCAGGTCTGGCTCGAAATTTACTTTCTGTCAGTAAGCTAAACGATATCGGAGTACAAGTCTTGTTCTCAGGAAGTGGCTGCAAGATGACTAGAGGTTCAATGGTGCTGGCTAGAGGTGCTCGAATTGGTACCCTGTACAAGTTGGATGCACAAGTTGTTCATTGTAACAGTGTCTCTTCGAAGTCACTGAAAGTTGCTCATAGAGGTAAAGAGGGAAGTATCCCTAATTATGTAAACTCTACGGAAGTAAAACTTCCTGCAGAAAAGACCATGCTTTGGCATCATAGGTTAGGCCACATAGGAGAAAAAGGTTTAAAAACCTTGAAGAATAAAAACCTAGTTGAGGGGCTTGAAGACTGTAATCTGGAATTTGAATTCTGTGAACACTGTATATATGGAAAGCAGCATGGTGTTTCATTTTATGACAACCCTCATAAAACTTCTGGTTTGTTAGACTATATTCATTCGGATGTGTTTGGTCCAGTAGATGTTCCTTCTTTGTCTAAATCAAGATACTATGTGTCATTCATTGATGATTACTCAAGAAGATCATTTATATATTTTTTGAAAAATAAATCAGAAGTGTTCAGTCGATTTAAGGAGTTTAAAAATCTTGTTCAAAATCAGACTAGTAAAACAATAAAATGCTTAAGGACTGATAATGGTAGTGAGTTTTGTTCTGATGAATTTGAAAGATACTGTAAATACCATGGAATCAAAAGACACAAGACTACACCTTACACTCCACAGCAGAATGGAGTTGCAGAAAGGTTCAATAGGATAGTGATGGAGAGGGCACAAAGTATGCTTAGTAGTGCTGGTTTGGAAGAAAAGTTTTGGGCTGAAGCTACTGCTACTGCATGTTAGTTAATCGGTCTCCAAACTCAGCTCTTGTTGATAAGACACCTATGGAAGCGTGGTCTGGTAAGAAGCCCTCTCTTAGACATATTAGATTCTTTGGCTGTGAGGCATATGCACATGTACCGGATGTAAAAGATCTAAGTTGGACAACAAGGTTGTTAAGTGTATATTTATTGGCTATAGTGCTAACATTAAAGGATACAAGCTTTGGAATCCTATTACAGAGAAGGTTGTATACAACAGAAGTGTAGTCTTTCATGATCTAAAACCTTCCACCTTGGATCTGCAGTCAGAGACAAAGTCATAAAATAGTAAGGATGTAGTAGCAATTCCTCCTACACCAGAGAAAGAGGAATTGAAGATTCAAAACGTACCTGAGACTAAGGAGAGCTCAAGCAGTTCTAAAAGCTCTGAAGAAGATGAACCTCAGCCTCAGCCAATGAGGAGGTCAACCTGAGAAAGGAAACAACTAGATAGGTATGGGTTCTCATTAATTGATTCTACTTGTGCCTATGCCTTGATTTCTAGCACTGATGAGCCTAGGACTATAAAGGAGGCAATTAAAATGTCTAATTCAGATTCTTGGTTGGAAGCCATGGAGGAAGAAATGGCATCATTAGATAAAAATGAAACATGGAATCTAGTGCCCTTGCCTAAAGGTAGAAAACCCATGGGCTATAAATGGGTATTTAAGAAAAAGATTGGTTTGGATGGCAATGTAGAAAAAAACAAAGAACGACTGGTTGCAAAGGGTTATTCCTAGGTAGAGGGAATTGACTATGGGGAAATCTTTTCTCCTGTAGAAAAGCTGACGTCCATTAGATTTCTATTGTCACTTGCAGTAGCTTATGACTTAGAGGTTGAACAGATGGATGTGAAGACAACATTTCTTCATGGTGATCTTGAAGAAGAAATCTATATGTCCCAGCCTGAGCACTTTGTTGAGAAAGGTAAAGAAAAACTGGTATGCAAATTAAAGAAGTCTCTATATGGGTTAAAGCAGTCACCTAGAATGTGGTACCAGAAATTTGATACCTATGTATTATCTTTAGGCTTTGTGAGATCAAAATCTGATCACTGTGTATACTATAAAGCTAAAAGTGATCGAGTGCTTGTTATTGCTCTTTATGTTGATGATATGTTGTTCATAGGAAATAGCAAGCTAATGATTTCTAATCTTAAGTCTCAGTTGTCTGCTAAGTTTGAAATGAAGGATCTTGGTGCAGCAAGGTATATTATGGGGATGGAGATAACCAGGGACGGAAGAATAGAAAGCTTTGGCTCAGTCAGAGTAAGTATATAAAGACTGTTCTAGAGAGATTTTGTATGAATGATTGCAAACAGTTAGTTGTTCCAGTCATACAAGGAATGAAGCTATCTATTGAGGACTGTCCAAAATCTCCTACTGAAATGGAGGACATGACCAGTGTGCCCTATGCTAGTGTTGTAGGTAGTCTCATGTATGCAATGGTCTGTACAAGACCAGACATTGCCCAAGCAGTGAGAGTACTTAGTCGATTTATGGCTAATCCAGGAAGAATACATTGGGATGTTGTGAAGAGGGTGTTTAGGTATTTGAAGGGAACTTCAGATTTTGCATTGTGTTACCAGGGTAATTCGGTTGAATCACAGAGGACTCTCAGCATTCATGGTTATGTAGATTCTGATTGGGTAGGGGATAATGATAGCAGAAGATCCACCAGTGGATATGTTTTCATGTTGAATGGTGGTGTAGTAAGTTGGATGAGCAAGTGGTAGGCTATAGTTGCTTTGTCCACTACAGAGGTTGAATACATGGCAGCTACCCATGCTTGTAAAGAAGTTGTATGGTTGAAACGTTTGTGTTCTAACATTGGATTTGATGCAGGGGAAATAACAATCTTATGTGACAGTTAGAGTGCCATTTGTCTGGCAAAGAATCCAACTTTCCATGCCAGGACGAAACATATTCATGTACAGTACCACTTTGTACGAGATATGGTTGAGGATGGAAAGGTCAGTTTGGAAAAAGTTGATACTCTAGAGAATGTTGCAGATGCATTGATGAAGTCGGTGAGCACAGACAAGTTCAGGTGGTGTGCTAGTTCAATGGCCCTTAGTGCCCATGTTTTTCAGTAAAGTAATTTTTTGCATGCTCTGGAGGTACCTGAATGATCTTCGTCAAGTGGGAGATTGTTGGAAATATGTGCCTCGAACATTACAGGTTGAAACCTCCTTTAGAGCAATGTCAGTGTGACATTCTAATTGTCTGGCCGACTAGGAGTTTGTTTTATCAAATTCTGAACAGGTCCCTATGACCTAGGTATTGTCTTGTCGAAAGGTCCACTGTGGAGTTTATCTTTGTAGCTTTGTATATTTGCTATGACCTCATAGCACTCGAGAGAGCTTTGGCCGAAATGCCATTCATTCGTTTATCGGCGTAACTCTTGGCAACTGGAGTTTCGGAGTGGCTTCAACATTCAGAGAGATGTCTCAGTGAAGTGTTTATCTCTCACCGACAGAGTATGTATTGAGGTCTCCGGAATAACCTATATTCACTCGATAAGATGTCACCACAAAAGCAAATGTTATGTCAACAATGTTTGCTTGTTTTGTTTCATCAGGAAGACTTAAGTGTTATCTTCGGTATAACTCAAAGCTATTGGGGAAGGTCTTAGCGATAGAAGAAAACTATGTCGACAGGGACTACTCAGGAGTTATTGATATAACTCTTAGACTTCGTTATGAGGTTTGAGCGATAAGCATTTGTCTTGCCGATAGCCGATGGCTATCGGGGTAACTCTTGATGACAGTCAGTCTTCGGTGAAACATATATAAATCGGTAAGTTCTCTCAGCGATGGACAAATGTTTTGGCGACAGGTGAACACTCCAGAGTAGCATATGAATATCGCTATGAACTCTTAGCGATAGGAGTAAGTCTTGCTGACTTCCATTGGGTGCTCAGCAAATGTGGGAACTTTGGTGTAACCTTTGTAATTTTCTATGACATCCTGGCGAAAGCGATAAGTCAGGATGAATGCTTGGTGATTCAATGAAACTCTTGTAACTCAATAGAACGTCCTGGCGACTACGGTATGGGTTCAATGTGGCATCGGCGAGACACCGTTAGTGTCTCACCGAGATGCCAATGCAATGTAATTCAAATTCTGTTGACTGTGTATGACTTATGATGTGGCATCACGTGGACGAATTAGAAGAGCCGAATTGGAACCGTTGGGAGTCTGTTCATTGCGACGGTTCTGTGAGGGAGCTCGACAGTCAGGGAACGCCATGGATATAGTTGGAAATTATAGATGTTTTGATGTTGGATAGTAGTTCAATCAACAGTGAAGTTTGAAGAATTCAAACTGTATCAGTGAAGAATTAAAATCTGTAAAGGCTGTAACCTGAAAGTTTTTTGTTCGAAGAATGTACATGATGAATACTACTATATAATGACACCAGAAAGATAAGTCTGGAATTGTATGTAACTTTGATTACTATAATACAAAGTGATTTCTCTTGGTGTGGTGGGTTTTTCTCCCATAAGGGTTTTCCCACGTATATTTGGTGTTCATGTGTGTTTGTCTAAATACTCTATTTCTGTAATCTGTCTCATAGTGCATCTCAATTAGACTGAAATTGAAATTTTAATAGTACTTCTGCATTCTTTCTTGAGGCATTGACGTTAGGAAAATTGTTTTCCGCATCTAGTTTTCCTTACAGTAAATAGTGTAATTATTGATTGAGATGTTTGGATTGGTGCCACTTGGTGTTTCAAAATCAGTGGCATGCTTGGAGGATTTGCTATGATTGACATGCTGATTTGATTTATGACTAGAGGATTGATTTGACTAGATTGGTTTTGGATTGGTAAGTTGGGTAAAGGGGGTTGCCCTAAACCTTGGATTGGTGTGAATGTTGATGTTAAAAGAGGGAATGATCAAAATATTGGTGGTGTGTTCCCTTGCAAAAGTGAAGATGATGCATTAAAAGTCCCCACTTGTCCAAATGAATCTACTTATCCTTGTAAATCATGGGGAGAGAGACTTGTGTGTCAAGAGAGTATGTCAGTATTGCGGAAAAGGTGGAGTGATTGTTGGTATCATGGAAGATGAGTGTTACATATGGATGTTTTGGATCTTGTGGGATGTTGTTGGGCATACCCAAGATTTTGTTAGCCTCTAGATTTTAAGTGTTGACAAGTGGATGCGTTTGAAGAGCTTGGAGTAATGAACTCCCCTTGGTGATCATGGGTTGACTTGGAGCATGAGAAAATGTTGGTTGTATGATGGGTTGGATGATGCTTGGGAATGACATTGGTGTGAATGATGTGGGTGGCATATTCCCAAGAGGTTGTTCAACAATAGTTCTCACATCAAAATCGAAAGGGAGTTTAGCCCCTTCTTTTGTTAATGCCAACATGTATTGTGTGGGATTGAGCCTCATGATCGTGTTGACAATCTTGTGTGTTTTAGGATTTTAGACAAGTTCAATTTCATCTTGGGTCATCCCTTGGAATTTTTTGGTGGCATCCTCCACTTGACAACCTCCCTCTTGAAGATCTTGTGATTGTTGAGGGGGGTTGAGTGAAGGGATGGTAGATTCCATAGGGTTGAATTCTAATGCAATTTGGCTCAAATTTCTTGAAGTGGATTTTTCTTTGTTTTGCTCCATGATCTTCTTGTCTGGTGATCTTGTTTGGACCATAAAATTGGGATCAACTTTTAGGAATATGGGAGGTAAATGTCTAACTCTTTAGGTTGGTCTAAACTTTAGGTACAAAAAAAAAATCTAGGAGGTTAAGGATCAAATGAGGATGATGTGACAAATGAAGGATGAATGATATGGATGTTTGAACTTTTAAGAACTTTGGAGGAATACTAGACTTTAGGATTTTTTTGGATTTTGATTTGGATTTGGTTTGATTTGGATAATGGATTTATAGATCCCAAGATGCTAGATGTTATCTTGGAATAAACTTGTCCACAAGGGTGATAATTTAACTAAATGTATGAGGAAGGATTCATCCTCACACACTTAGCCAAACAAGGTGATTTTGATTGAAGGATTTACCATAAGTCTAGCATGAATGATTTTTCCAAGGTTCTAAAAGTTATTTGTGAGATGGGATTTGATTGGTGATGGTGACAAATGAAAGGGGTGATTTTGATCTTAGATGAACCTAGAGAGACTTTGTTTACAAGACCAAGGTATTGAAGAACATGCTATACCTCTAAAACTTTGAACCCTATGTGAGAAACTCAAAACGTTGGAAAAGACCAGGATTTTGATAATAATAGAATGAATACAAGTTTGGATTATCCTTTGAAGCACATTTGTAAAATTTGTATACCAATCTATCTTTGGTTTCGTAAAGTGTTGAAAGGTGTTTCTTGAGAGCCTTTGGACTAAGACACTTATGACAATTGATAGACCTTGGTTTTGGGATTTTGACTTTGCGGGAAATCATGAGATCAAACACATATGTGGGGTTCAATTGTCTTTTATCTGGATTAAATGGATTATTTTTACCACATCAACACTTCTTGCTTAGTTTTCAAACTAAATGTCTATGTTTCAATTCCTTTTCATTCCACAAGGTCCATTATGTGAAAATCAAAGAATCAAAGGCATAGTTTCCTAGGTTGTCTTTGGAGAGAAAAAATTGAGATATGGGCCCAAATATTTAAAAGCCTCTAAGGATAGAATCCTTAGGGACAAGCAATAAGATTTGGACTCTTCAAAGATATTTATTCTTCCACAGGGTTTGAAATTATAATGACTGGTTGAATGTTTGTTTCAAATTTTTAGATTCAAGCAATGTGTTTAACTGACTCACAAATTGTACAATCCTAGGATAGAAATGGCTATATTTGTTGAGTCTCCACTTGGATTTATCCAAACACTAGACAAAGTGAACAGTTAGAGATTTATACACACTAGCTCCCCTCCATGGCACACACTTCTCGGGACCACCAAATCTCAAAATCCTAAATATCCAGAGACCTTAAGGATTTTTTTTTTGTTTCTACTATTGAATAGTACAGATGTGAAGCGGCTTCAGAATGATCGTTCGTACACCAACAAATATTTATGGATTTTTGGCCTTCTAAACAAAGGGTTGTAGTAAGGACGTCCAGTTCTGTGGGTACAATGATAAACTCTGTTAAGAGGTCTCCTAACCCTTAGAACAAGGGCTTTACGCATTATAAAGATACTGGGGGAGAGCCATCGCGTACCACTTCCCGTCAATTGCAAACTTTCCTTGCAATTACAAATTTATATAACGATTCGAAAGAGTTTGGCATTAGCTAGTTACTGCTTAGGTCATTCCCTTGGGGTGAGAACTTTTTCCCACCAAGGTAGACCCTCTAAAGATAAACAAAAAAGAAGTACATTTGTAGTTCGATCGCATAAAGCACTTAGGAGGGAACACAAACAATGCCTTTCCTTCACACTCGCATGATTGTTCAATTTTAGATCCAAATTTGAAATGTGTGAGTAATTTTAGACAACCAACATCACTAGAATGCTTTTGATTCTCAAGATTGTCGGGAGCAAGAAAAGTGTATACGCATTCAAATGACACAAATTGCAAAAAATCACAAGACAAATGAAGACACGAGTTATTTTTAAACCCAAAGTAAATATGAGTTTGTTTTAAAGCACCAAGCTAAATGTGAGTTTTTCTTGTTCAATTTTAGCCCAAAATCAAATTCTAGTGAGTTTCCAATGTTCAATTTTAGCCCAAATTTGACAAAGCTTGAATTGATTGTTAATTTTAAGCCCAAAAGATGAAGTGAGTTGTCCTAAAATAGAAAATGAAAGTGGGAAATGGATGCTTCAAGCTATTACAATAAGCATTTAAAAATGATTTTATTAAGTGCAAGTTCAATTTTCTAGTTCAAATCTGCTTGCTTTTGCTTAATTCCAATGCCAACCTGCAAACAGTAAAAATTTATCACAAATAAGAAGTATGATATTTCAAGGAATTAATGATAACTTAATATAATGCATAGGGTTTCAAACATAATGAATTTCTAAACTTGTCAAAGCAAGAAAACAATCCTTGGAAACAAGTGTTTGAGAGATAAAAATTTAGTTCAACAGTTATTGCAAAAATAACTTGTTAAACATTTGCCTCTTAAACCCACTTTCAGCTTGCAAATATAGTTATTCAAATCAGATTTAAGCCTGCTTTATGATTGCCACTAAACTCAAAAAAAACATATTGCTCTCCTCATAAATGTTGCTCCTTCTTGTCACATAACAAAATCTTGTGAGATATATATATATATGGAAAACAAATAGAATCCTACCCAATAAATTCACATCTTCAGCAAGTATCGAATCCTACCCACCTGGTCAAATTCACAAGATATGTCTTGAACAAATTGGGTATGCTATGTCCTTGGTTTTATATTTTTAATGAATAAAGTAGAGACAACTTGTATCACAAGAAAAATCCACAAGCTTACACAAGCAATATACGTGTGTGAGATAAATACGCAGACCTAGGAGTGGGAAATGCACATGTTGCTTCCTCTGGAATGGCCCACAGGGAATGTTTGAATTCTTTGAATTGAGTGAATTACGTGTCTTTATAGCCTCTAAATAAATCAGCTACATGTAAAGAGGGTTCCAGTGGAAAGAGGTCGATTGTGTGGTGAAAAATCAACAATAGTGTACCAATTTAAAAGCATGCAATAAGTTGATTCTAGGGCAGTTTAAAAGGATGCATGCCATAAGAGGAGACCAAAGGGTCGCACCCTTCTTTATCAAGGAATTCTTAATTTAAAATGCACATAGAATTTTTAAATATAGCGAGGGAAAAGGGGTTGCGCTAGTGTAGAGGGAAAGCATCATGGAATATGAGAAGGAACCCAAGTGTAAAACCGAATTCCACAGCCTTTGACTAGCATCCTCCTTGTGCACCTGTAAGAATGAGAGCTTTGGAATAGGGTGTGGACATCCATCAAAGCAAGAACGAGGAAGGCATGTGGGGGAGTAAAGAAAGCATATAAATGCATTGACGCAAAAGTGTAAAAGTATTGACTAAACACGTGAACTGTTTGTCATGACACCTAAATGCAATCTCAATGAATGCAATATTTGATAGATTTATGGAAGAGACCTCAAAAACTTTCGAGCAATAGCGTTAATTGATAATGGATAGAAATAAAGACAGTACTTTCCTATCTATGGTATGGATTGATATTAAAAAAGGTATTCTGCAAATCGATTATGATCAGAAATAAAGACTTTTTATTCTATTTTAATGCATTGAAACTAATTAAGGATATAAATAAAGACTTTTTATTCCTATGCAATGCATTTAACGTAAACAAATAGGAATAGAAAGGCCCACGATGGGCGCCAAAATGTAAAGACTTTTTTCCTACAAATGGTTCAAACATTGATAGATATTAGCATTGTTAGTTAATATTAAACCAATGAAATAAAATCCTTTCTATGATATTTTCAAACATACTTCATAATGCAAACAAAACAATAAAATATCAAAGAAAATAATTGAGAGCATACAAAAAAGCATGTGAAAAACCTATCCCACAGTGGGAGTGGTGCTCCTTTGATGTGAAAAGGATGCCCTTTCCCACCCCCTTGATAAGCTTCCAATGATATGATGAACAAGCAAATATGATGAGTGATAAAGTGCAAGATGAATGTGCCTATAGTGAGAATGTTAAGCTTGTGGATGGATTTCAAGTAGAAGTGGCTTCTATTTATAGGTTGAAGGATTGAAGAATGGAGAGATGGGAGGAATGTGGGACTAAAAGAGAGCTAATGAGATTGGGACACTTGTCTCCATGCTAATGGGTGAGGATTGAGCACATTTTGCATGTAGTTGAGATGTAAGAGGCACTAAATGCATGTGGTTGAGATGTTTCAGAGGTAAATTATTTGGGTAAGAAATTCAAATAAAGGGAGTCAATGAAGGAATATTCCCTAGAATGAGATAATTAGTTAATTAAAAGAAACTATTTTCATGTGCAAGTGGGTTAGTTAATCAGGGGTTGATTTAACTCTTGGGGAGTTAAAAGCTAGAGAATTTATCAATGATGATTAGAATGTGATTAAAATTAATTAATTTAGAATTTAATTAACTTTGAGTGGGTTAGTGAATTTATGATATTTGATTTAAATCATTTGATTTATTTAATCAAGTAAGAGGACTTTGAGGATTTAATTAAACAAATTGATTTATTTAATTAAACATGATGGACATTAGTGAATTAATCTAATAAACCACTTTATTTGATTAACAGAAGAATTTGATGATAATTGATCAGAACTAGATGCACTATGTTAGGATTATTTGCATGTCTACATATACATTCTAACTGCTTCTGATTATTGGACTAGATCAACTGAAGCGATTACTTGTAGACAATGCACATCTGAAGAAGTTATCAATTTTCTTGAAAGTTTTATCATGAATCATTTTGGTTTCCCATTTTCCCTCATTTGCAATAATGACCCTGCATTTTCCTCCCTCAAATTCGGTAATTGGGCATTTGACTATGGGATTTTCCTCAAATTTTCATCCAACTATTATCCCTAAGGGAATGGCCTAGCCGAATCCACAAACAAAAACTTGTTGACTGTCATATGAAAGTTGTTTGATAAGAACCCAAAAGATTGGCATATTTAGTTGTGTTTTACTCTATGGGCATATCGCACTTGTCATAAGGCAGCCCTGGGAAATTCACCATTCCACCTCATCTACGGGTTGGAGCCCATTTTCCTAGTCCACCTCTAGATCCCTACACTTCAATTCATCAATACCTACTATGAGGAGCGAGAACTCAATGAAGATCGATTAGTTGAACTCCTTCATTTGGAAGAAGTCTGCACCCAAGCAATAGAAAACTTCACCAAAGATCATGGCGTAGTGAAGAGATACTTCGATCGCAGAGCCAAAGTAAAGGCCTTTAGGATTGCAGATTTGGTCCTATGTTGGGACAAGATCCATGAGAAGAAAGGGGGACATGAAAAATTTGACAAGCTCTGGCTTGGCCCCTTTCAAATTTTCAATAGTTTGGGAGATAATGCCTTTCGCCTCAAAATGTTAACCAAAGAGGATGTCCCATTTCCTGTCAATAGGGAGTACCTCAAGTATTATTTCCTTGATTGAATTGTCCAATCTCACTCCTTCGTATAAATTTGTATATAGTTATGGTAGGTCTTTTGGTTTGTTGTTTTGTTTTTGCTTTGCTTTCTTGGCTCTTGTTTTGCTGAGGGTGTCATCCAATCTTGATGTGGTGGTTGTGCTTGGCCTCGTCAGAGGGCCCACTTAATTGCACACTCCTTTTGTTCCTTGGATAAGTCTTCATTAGTTACTATGACTTTTTGTCTGCTACCGTGAGGTGGGTTTCCTTACTTGAACTCTAACTTGACCTAGGACATAACCCTTATTTGAATCCCTTCACATCTATCTCAAATTACACATAATATACATCTTAAATACTCTCAATGAGATATACGATAGTCATCATGAGGCTTCGGCAAGTGAAAAATATTAAGTTTGCTCCAGTAACCACTATGATTTCCAAACCCATGATGAGCTTTAGTGCTTATGTAGTTGAGAAAAAGAGTATCAAAAGAAAATACAAAAAGAAAAGAAAGAAAAAGAAAATATTGAAAAACGTGCAAGTATGTGGGGTTGCAAGCAACTCTATTGGGGCTATGGATGCCTAGTTGGCAATAGAGCAATGTTCATGGGGTCACAGCGACAACTTCATCGGGGCTATGGATGCCCGAATGGCAGTGGAACATTGTCCAGGTTACTTTTGGGGTTAGATAATCTATGTAGCTTGCCTCAGTTGATTGATTATTATCCTGTATGGTCTCTGAAGGAGGGGAATAAACTCACTACACACACTTCTGAGATGTTTCGTGGTTTGATTCAACCAATAATTCCATCCTTCTTTAATTTTTTAGTTCATTTGGGGAAACTGGCTTCTGGTTTGTGAAACCAAAGATTCTAGGTTTCAGATGAATCCTTACCCTTAGAACACTTGGGAGCATTCTCCCAGTAGAGTCGCCATTTGTTGTGCCTATAGCACACACGCCCCATAAAGACCAGGGACCCCCCTCTTTCCATTCTCATTTTTTTCATATTGTTCT
Source organism: Sequoia sempervirens (assembly GCA_007258455.2). Classification (NCBI taxonomy): domain Eukaryota; kingdom Viridiplantae; phylum Streptophyta; class Pinopsida; order Cupressales; family Cupressaceae; genus Sequoia; species Sequoia sempervirens. The sequence continues at coordinate 69,160,644 of VDFB02086081.1, read as the reverse complement.
CACTTTTACCTCATTTTATGTGCCCCTATTTCTGAGCTTAAATTGGTCACAAGCATTAAAGTCATTAAATTCCACCTTGCCAAAATCACCTACCCAAAATTTTCTAAGTCTCTTTCCTTTGAGGGAATTTAGTTGGGAATTTCCTCTGGTCTTTTGCCATCGTGTCCATCGGACATCATGGACCCGCATTTGCGGGTCTCCTTACGGAAACCATCGTTCTCTTCACCACTAGGTAATGGCCAGCCTTCAACACCTTCTCATATTGCAGGCTTCGCACATCACTTTGTTGTTAACATCTCCGCTTAGTGCCCAACCTAGCACAAGTTTTTGCACCTCACCAACCTCGTTGCTCACCATAATTGCAATTAATGTGCACCATTAATGGTGATTTTCCTATAAATACACTGCTCCTCACCTGTCATTTTCACCTAAAACATTTGAATTTGAGAAAAGAAAACGGAGTTCCCACCGGCACAAAGCTCCCAGTTGGATTCAAGCCAGATTTGTTGCGCAATTTCCAGGTAAGTTCATCTTGTTTTCTTAGTCGGGTGTTTAAACTTTAAAACATTATTTTTTACAAGTTAGGGTTTTGCAAATGTTTAAAGTCTTTAGGATCAAACCCTAAGCCGTCTCGGTAATCCTGTCAAACCTCTATATCTTCGGCCCTGTGCTTGCGATTTTCCTCAGCATTCAAAACCCCTTAGCATAGGTCGAAATCGTGTGATTGCACCTATGTGGAATCTCTTTCTACCATGGTCGTTTGTCGCATGGCAGAGGCGTCGGTGCGACCCACCCCATGTGCCTTGTCATCCTCCCCTTTATCAACACTCAAGACCGATTTAACAAAATGGCTAAGTTAAAAACACTTTACGGGAGTCTTTATGCAGGACTCCGCCTACGGGTGGCCCTTGTCTCATCGCCACTCCATTAGCAGTTGGACCTTAACGTCATCCTACATCACGGACTTCGTCTGAGTTGTTGTCGTCAATGAACCAAATCCAATACACTCAAAAATTGGGTAGGTCCAAAGTGTCTTATGAGTCGTCGCATGCGGCTTGCCACCATCCTACCACTGTTGTTTAACGACATAGTTCCCATGACATTCCGCATTGCAGACTCCACACCCGCTATTTCTTATCATGACTTCAAAGTCTTCGGGCGGAGCACCAAGTCTAAAATGCACATGCGGGCCCATCCATGTGGGTGGTCGTCATCGGAGATCCGCCTCCAAGTGCCGCAATCTAATGGCCAAGCGCCTGCATCCTCCCGCCATGTAGGTTCCGCGGGATGTTTTATCCCTTGCTGGACTCTGAAGTTTGCCAGTATAAAACCTTAGTTAGAATAGTCACTGCGGGCCCGCTTATGCGTACCACCGTCTGTGGCCTACCATCCCTATATGGTCGTTCCTCAACAGCAAGTATCTAACAGTGGCCTGGTAGTTGATTCCCACACTCCCAAGACTGACTTCAAAGATCAATTCAAGACACAATTCATAACTTCAAAAGCGTTAATGGGTTCCGCCATGCGGAACTCTATATGGGGGTCACCATCTATTCAACTTTGCAACTTAATAGCTAGACTTTGAAGGCTTCCCACCCCACAACACCTGCATTCTTCACACCTGCAAAGGTACCAAAGGTTAACCTAATAGCTCCAAGTACCTCATGGCCAATTTTCGCATGTGCCTAATCATTCTATGAGAGATTTTCTCATTAAACCAACCATGCGAAAATTTGTATGTGGGCGGCTGTCAGCGGGATTCTGCGACCCCAGCATCATTTTGCTTCGGCTTGCTTCTAACAACTTCCACCTAGGGGAAACCGGCACCCCTGAACCCGCATTTGCACAAATAACCCAAATGAGCTCTGAAAAGTGAATTGTGATGAATCTTATGATCTTTTAAAAGATATATGAATGGATCTAACCATGGATTTGCAAGATTTAACTAATGTTTGTTGCATTTTCATGTAAAAAAACTTACTACACCTTTTACGTTCAGGATTTATGGAACATGTTGAGGGATCATCAAAGAAACCCGCGGGAAAGACTAACAAAGGAAAGAAGCCTGCAAGAACACCTAGGCGAAAAGAAGAAAAAGAACAAATAAAGTACCAATTCCACAAGGTGGAGTGCACCTTCAAGCTTGCTTCCACCTAGGACATAGTCTCAGATACAGACCTCGGACACGTAAATATAGATGAGTTCAAACAAAGAGTGATGGTCAACCCCACTACAAAAGATGCCCAGAAGATCAAAGGAAGTGGCCTCGCAAAGGCATTCGGCTTCCCTCTTGCATTGGTTACTCCAAAATTAGTCATGGCCTGTCGAGAGTGTTACTGCTCCAATAGGAAAATCATTGATAAAGATGGAAGAGTATTGGAAAACTTGTCTGCCAAGTCTATTGGCAAAACATTTGGCATCCCAACATTTCATAAGATGTAGGAGGTAAAAAAAGAGTTTGCTCAGAAGGTTTGGCAACAAGACCCTCTAGGATGCAACATAATGATCAACCAGCATTGGTTAAAGGACAAGAGGGGCAGCACCAACAAGGTGCCTCAGAAGTTATTTAGAAGTGATTTCTTTGAGGAATACCATGATCTGATCACCATTATGAGCAGAGTAATGGGCTTGCCAACTGCTTCATTCTTTAAGTGGATGTTCTACTTCATAGAAAAAATCATTCAAGGTGAGGCTAAATTTCATTAGGATAAGATGATAAGCGACAACATGCACAACCAGCTCCTGGCAGTGAAGAAGGCCTCCCAGTTCTACATGACTTCATATCTACTCTACCTCCTAGTAGAGAAATTCCCATACAAAGAACTCTTCTATGCAGGAACATTGGGGACAAGGAGGGGAGAACTCAAAATCTATGACTGCTATCCCCAATTGCAATGCAGGAACTTCATAAGAGAATATAGAAGAGTGAATGATTCCTTCACCGGGCATATAATCAGACTCTTAGAAGGAGATTTTGAGAGAAGAGTATCACACAATTCCAAGGCCTTTATAAAGGGATTTGGATATTTGTTCATCCAGTTCCCAAAGTTCACTTATATCAAAGCAAAGGGGTTCTCGAGAAAACCTACCGGCTACTGCGCTACCCTAATGACTGGATCATATTGTTGGAGGTATCTCGACAGTTGTAGATGACCCATACATTGCAGAGTGACAAGCATCGAGCTGCGTTGCCATAGCCTCTAACATTCGGGTAGGGAATGTACTCATGCCTCGTTTCCCAATGTGTTGAGTACTCTAAAAATGAATTGGCAGAGTATAACTTTGACCTTCACACAAACAGAGGGAGAGTGGACCCTCATGGAAAATTGAAGTGGGTTGGGAGGCAGTATGCCCACCAACCTCGCATTAAGGACTTCTAGACCAACTGAAATGACGAAAAAGAGGTGTGAATGCGACACTATATGAGGATGACTGCTCAGTTTGTGAAGTCCATCAACCTATTTCCCACACCTGATCAAATTGTTGAGGAAGACAACATTGTGGATGATAGATACCATGCCTTGGCGGATATGCCCTTTCCAGTCATTGATTGGAATGAGGAAGAGGTCATTGACCTCGACATTTTTACTCGACCCATTGAACACAGAATAAGACAAATGGGTGGATGGAAAAAAAGCCCAATTGAAGGAGCAGGGTGTAGAACTGACATATGGGGAGTCTGAAGACGAGCTTGAAAGTGAAACTGACAGTGATGCCACCACGAGATCATCTGGTTAAGCTCCCAAGTCCTCGTCAGTCACGAGATCCAAGAAAAGGAAGGACACACCCGAGCATAAGCCTAAACATAAGGTGTATTCCAAGAAGGCGACAAAAGGTCGGCCATCAAAAAGGACAAAGAGAATGAGTACATTTGTTCTCGAAATGCCTACCATTCAGGAGGAAGGACCTCAACATGAAGAGGAAGAAGAAACTGAGCAGTCACGCTCGCTACCTACCACTTGCGCTCTCGTTGATGTTCTTGTCATCACCACCCCTCCACCTTCCACTTCCAAGGCTTTTCCCGTCTCATCTCCACCCACCGTTGAAATCTTGGTCCACCTCACCTCTGCCTCACCAACTGCTCCAGTAATAACACGACTCTTTCTCTTCTACTACCTCCCCACTGTTGTCCTCCTCGCTTCCTCCTCCATTGTCGACCTCTACTTTACCACCCACATTGTCAACAACTACTATGGCGCCTCTTACTTTGTTGCAGGCCTTTGTGGCCTATATGCAAAATGTGCCACCTGAGCTCTCTGAGGTGGTCCTTGACCCCAAGGTTCAAGCATTAATGACTCAACTTGTTGCTGCTTTATCTCTTCCCCCACCGCCTATCAAACCGCCAAAAATGGAGGCCACAATGCAAATCTCGGAGGAAATGGAAAGAATTAGCACGGGGCAACACAGAGAAGCCACACAAGACATAGCTGATGAACCCAAGGATTTTGATAAAGATGATTACTTTGAGCATCCAGAAGGTGAATTAAGTATAAACTTGGACAAGGTGGCTTCCAATGAAGAAGGACCGCAAACTTTTGAGGATGAAGAGCTCGATGAGCACTATGTGGTGGAAACATTGGATTAGGAGCCAGAAGAAGAGGCATACCCAGAGGAGCGTTGCTATGAGGAAGGGAAAGTGGACATGGATCTAGATGTAAAGATAATTGAGCAACTTTTGCAAATTGGTCAAGATGAGGGCCTAATGTAGAAAGAAGTACCTCCAGAAAGGGAGGAAGAGAAAGACAAAAAAGGAGAGAAAGATGCACAGGAAAAGAGCTATGAGCTTGGGAAGAACATTGAAATTGAACAAGAAGAAGATAAAGGGAAAGGAACCAAGTCCCCAGAGAGAAGTATTGAGGATCAGCCTGAAGCAACCAGAGGGGCACAATCAGAAGAGAACATCGTTGAGGAGAATGTAGAAATCACTGACCTCAACAAAGGGAAAATTGTACAAGTAGAGGAGCTAAATGAGAAAGGAAAACAAAATGAAGAAGCTCCTAGTGATGAGGAGGATGAGCCCCAAAAGGAAAAGGAAAAGGAAAAGGATAGTGATCATGAATCACCCAGGGGTCAAATAGAGGTCCCCGCATGGCTGGAACAACAATTGAAGAAGAAAGCTCTGGAGGTTGTTGATCTGAAGGTGAGATTAGAAGCAATACTGGCCAGGGATCAAACGAGGACCCATAAGGAGAAGAAGCCAAATATTCGATCACACATCACGGTCGACGCTTCTAGGTCTAGGGCATTGCACGTAGCCACTCCAACAGCAGCTAAGGACACCAGAACCATTCAGGGGCAAGATTACCAGATATCCACAATCAATCTAGGCCTAACAACCCGCAAAGAGAAGATGGATGATCTTCAAGGGTTCGTCTCCACCATAATACAACAAATGAATAAGGATCAATCCACTAAGGAAGAATTGAAAGCATGGGCAGCAGATCTCACTGCCTATATCCAATAGTGGACATCAATAGAAGAAGAGATCCTGATAGAATCATCGACGCCTGCCATACTCTCAAAGGAGGAGATCAGTAAGATGAAAAAGATGAAGAATTGGACCAATTCCACTTCGGTCTGGTTCAATAGAGTGCTATACAATGGTGATATGGGTATTTGTCATGCAGCCAGAGTATATAACATATTCTAGAAATTACATAAGGATGCAGACAACATGGTAAACACCTGTCAAGAGTTCCCCAAGCTATATCGGATCACCTATTTGAAGTTGGAGAGCATCCTTAAGCTCTCCCGGGAAACATGGGAGAAGGAGCTAGAGCTATCAAAGGAGGATCATTGGCTTGTTGAAACATGGCGAATGAATCTTGACTACATGAAGGAAATCCTGGAGAAGTCCTTGCATGAATTGGAACTTGATCATGAATGGATCATGGAGCATCGGATAAATAGCAAGGATTACCTAAAGATGATGATGAACTATGAAATGTTTTCCTTGGAAGTAGATCTGGAGAAAATCAAACCATTATTTCACAAGAAAATGGAACAAGGGGCTAGAGAAACGTTACCGCTAGATTTCATGGATTTTGTTGCAAGGGCTTTCACTCAGTCATAACATATTATAAAGGCTACGCCAAAGTGTACCAAACACTAGGAGCAAATCACTCAAAGGTTCAAAAAGATAGCCTTCCAGATCCTCAAATCCGAGCTTTCTGACGATAAGAAACTCATAGCTATGATCGGCAAGTTCATTGAGTATGCGATAGCACAGAAAGAGGTTGGAAAACCCATCATTGATGATGAATACTTGACTGTATGGTTAAAAGGGTTGGAAGCCACTATAAGACAAAATACACTACAGGACAAAATAGGGAAAAGACAAAGAAGTCTATTTTTATACTATAATATATTGGGGGTAGGTGAAACCCTAAATGAAAATGAATCTTGGTCACACATTGTAAATGAATCTTGTCCATTCATTTCACTTTTTGAAAGCTATAAATAGGGGCATCCTCTCATTTTCAAAGAGAGATGAATTGTTGTAAAGACATGTTGTAAATATATGAGAAAAACATTGTTTTGACGGTTTCTTTTGTATTGCTCTCATGTGTGGATGATTCTATCTCCAAATATTAGATTTTAGCTTTGTTGTTCCAAGTTTTAAGTTACTTCCAGTTGTTAGTTTATGTTGTGCTTTAATAGTGAAGTATGCTATAGTGTTTGATGTCTTCCAAGCTCATACTTTTAGTTGTTTATTTATGGTAAACTATTGTGTAAAGTTAGTCTAAGCACTATTTATGTTGATGCACTTAAGTTCAATTGTTATTCATACTTCAATGGTGAATGAACAGTCTGAAAATATGCAATGAACCTTTGAAGATTGCACTAGTTTCATGAGACTGTGGATTGTCCCTAGTTAAGTAGAACTCAGTTTTAGGAAGTGTTTCCATTGTAGCAACCTCCATTGTTACTGTTCAACATTAGTTGCAGGTCTAGGAAACTTCTAACCCTTTCGCCTTTTTTTACCTTTCTTTACAATATGAAGTTAAAACAAAGTTCCAACATCATTGTAAAGCCAAATTTGATGAGAAAGATGGAGTTTTAGCTTTTTGATTCTGAACTTTGCAACAATTGTTCATCCATTTCCAGAATTTACAAAACCCCATTTGTAGACCTAAATTCCTTCAAGCTTAGTGAACCATAAAGGCCCTTTTGTGATTACCACCAAATCACATCAACAACTGAGTTCTTTTTACAAGTCATGACCTGACACCCGAGAGACCTTGGGGTGATTTCTAAAACTTATTTGCAGAAATTACCTTTCAAGAGAGGTAGCATACTTGTGTGTTGCCTGTGTTGAGAAAGTGCAAAAACACCCATCAACACAACTCTTCACAACTACTCTTAAACAGGATCAAGGAGTTCTTGACATAGACAGACAAAGCACTTTATAGGACACAACACGTAATAGCACTTTTGTTGCCATTGGTGCACTTGAAACTAGGGTCGCTTATTGCATTTTATTGGACAGAACTGAATATCAACCAAGGGAGAGAAGAATCTTCATAGCCAAGAAGAAAAAGGAACCAAAGGGAAGAGTCAATGGAAAAGGAAGTATCAATCGAAAGTGAGGAAGAGGATGAGGAGCCAATTGACCTATCTTCATTGACATCGGCCACTAATTCATCGATAGAGGAACTATCATTGGTAGAGGAGGTTGAGAATGCACGGGAAATGGACATTGAGGAGGTCATTACAATAGCAGTACCACCCCTTCGACCAACAACATTCATCATCCCAACATTGCTAGTTGGAGTAACAGTAGGAGGCAACCGCCAGTTGGACTTACAACATCGATGGGAGGTACAACAGTGCCAGTATCAACATGAGTGTCGGCGCCAACCGCCATAACATCTGTGCCAGTCATCATAGCATTGGCACCAAACACGACATTGGCGCCAATCACAAGCACAGTAGCTTGGTTAGTGACACCATGGGGGACAATCACAACATTGGCAACAATCACACCATCAGAGGTAGTCACAGTGATAGCATCGGTGGCAATGCCAAGTATATTATCAGCATCAAGAGGGTTTTCCACTACATCAACTGAACTACTAACACCATTGGCAGGACCGCCAAGAGCACCAAGAGTAGCACAAATTGATGATTGGTTGGGTTCAATTGAGTTGTTGATTGAAGTTCCAAAGTTGCCACAATCGAGCCCCTTGGAGACCTTGGTTGAGGGCCCAGAACAAGGATGCACACCCATGGTGCATACGGACCTACAACAAAGTTTGACTGCTATATTGACGGAGGGCGAAGGTATGCAATAGGATGCTCCACCAGTGACAATAGGTGATGTCGAGCCACAGACACGGCCACCAGGAATTGTACAAGAGAGTGGGGGACCATCGCAAAGGGAGTCTCCCATGGTAGCCCAAGGGTCACCACGACCCATCCCATTGGGCGAGGAGGTTGAGTCAAGTTGGCTAGAAAGGTTGACACCGAAGATGTATGAGCCAGATGCATCTGATCCCTTGGGGATAGTATAGAGGTATGTTGAGGACCTTCAGAGCATGGCAACAGTAATGCATCAGGTGGGTGAAATCTCCAAGCAACTCAACATCAATCGCTCTTCACTGTTAGCACGAGAGGTTCAGCGGATCCTAGGATTTGTGCAGACTAGGTGTGAACAGGAGTTCGCAAGTCTCTTTACCACCCAGGGATGGCCAACAGTAGAGACTGACAATGTTGAAGGCATGGCATGGACTACGACCCGTGATTGCAGGCAAGGATGGCCAAGTTCTGTCAGCGTTATTCAGCATTGAAGCAACTTTTTGAGATATCTTTTATACATTGAAATGCTAGTTAGTATCCACAAAAGCAGTGATGAAGGGAAAATGTGAGGCACTTCAACTCGTGTAGAAGATAGAGGAATGGACAGAGCACATGTAGTTCCAAGTACGGTTGGCCCAACAAAGCCAACTTACCAGTACGAAAAAAGCTTAAGCATCGACCTTAAAGGCCATGGTGACAGAAGTGGAGAGGGAGGCGAAGTAGAGGATAAGGGAAGCTAAGCAAAAGGTGACAGATTTGGAGGATCAACTTGCAGCGAAGGGGACAGAGGTGGACCAAGCTAAATGCCAACTAATGGAGGCAACCCACATGGTGAAGGCAACCAGTGAGCATGAGATTGTGGCAAACCATCAACTCCAACTGCGTACAAAGGAGGTCCGAAGACTAAGAGAGTTGCAATCCCCGACATCCACCTCAACATCATCTGTTCACCTAGGGACGTATTCGTACCCCCCTTCTTCTCAGTCGTACATTTTGATTATTGTAATCCCCAATTTTGGTTGTCATGTCGTCTAGAAGATGACTTATTTTGTGGGGGGAATGATGTAGTCGGTCATAGTCAATCATAGTCGACCGTAGTCATTCGCAGTCGGTTGTAATTAAATAAAACTATAGCTAGATAGCAAATATTTCACACTTTATGTTACATGTTTCTAGAAACTAAGTCCGAATTAGCTAGATCAATTATAACAAACCATTGCAACAGTTGGTTTCTCAACCATCGCTAGCGACTATATGTGTGATGTCCCCTTTTTTGGTATGATCATGTTTGATGGTGGTTAGCCTATTTCTCAGACTCTCGTAGGCTAACAGGTTGGGTTAGAGGGTCAGTGGTACTTTCTGGAGAGGTTGATTGTTCTTGTTTTCGATGGATAGTGATTGGATCACAGCGAGCGTTGGCATTCCAGGAGTTCACACCTTCTGACGGCACGGGATTATCCTGAGTTTTGAGCGTATTATGGAATTTTAAGTGATTAAGTTAATTATTTAACTTAAACGCCTTTTTATTAAAGTCACATTGACTTTAATAATATTTTATATCACTTAAAATGTTCAAAAAAAGGGATTTAATATTTTAATGGCTTAAAATATTAAAAAGTGTGCCAAGTATTTAATTCATGAACTATTGAGATGAATTAAATATTATTTAAAAGATTTTAAAACCTAAAAGTGGTGTATCTTTCTTGAAATGCGTGCCTTTGCATAAAAGGGCATTTCTGGCAATAGAAACTGATATCTTTTGACCATTTCTCTTTGCCTTGAGCATTTTGCCTGTGCATTCTCCTGTGATCAGGATTTGAACAACTGCCATTGAAGAACGTTACCTCTTCAGTGTGAGCACTCTTGAGATTGTGGAATATCAGTCGAATCAGTGCATGTTGAGAGCTCCAGCCAGAGGTTCTACAGATTTATACAGAGTTTATTTACAGTGAGATTGTTGTTGTTTACAATAATTGAGGGTTTATCTTTTGACCATTTCACTTTGCCTTGTGCTATTTTCTCCTGTGCATTCTCCTGTGACCAGGGTTTGAACATTTGTCCATTGAGGAACGATAACTCTTCAGTGTTGAGTGCTTTTGAGGTTGTGAAAGATCAGCTGAATCAGTACAGTTGAGAGCTTCACACAGAGGTTCTACAGTTGCAGACAGAGATTATATATACAGTTTGTTTTTTGCAATAAATGAGGGTTTCTTCTTGGTGGCGCATCCTCCTTCAGAGTCAGAGGCCTCCAGCAGAGTTTCTTTACATTCTTTCCTTGGCCGTACATTTACCTTGGTTTATGTGCCTCTCTGGAAAAGGCGTGTGAAGGGTTTTAGAGAAACGCCTTCCTTTTTGATCATTTCAGTGCTTCTTCTTTGGCGTCCAGCATTTCTAAGGCATTGTATCTAGTTTCTGAGCAGGAGAAATGAGTTCTGGAGATCTGGCGTGCTCATATGCTTGATTTCACCTTTTCCGGCTGTAGATCTGGCAACTTCTTTATTTAAATAATCTGGAGCTATTTTGGTATGTGTATCACTTGCATTCTATTTGTCTCTATATAATAATGCAATCTACGCTCTCTTTCTGAAGCGAATAGTGTTAAATTTCATTTTATGAGCAAATATGATGTGCGCCCCTTCTCTTCTGTCTATTAAGAATTCTCTAAAAAACTTAAAATACACCTAAAGACTTAAGAAAATTGGGGTTTGAGGTTGAGAGCCAGCAGGGCTCATCACAGTGGTATCAAAGCTCACATCCTGCCAGCTTGTGGGGTTTGAGAAATTTATGAGGTCTCACAGAGAGGGTTTTGGCAAGTCCTATTTCAGAGGGGGTCCTAGAAATCAAAGAGATCAAAATTCTTTCCCACCATTTCCGTTTGCAGATCAGGAGGAGGATTTAGATTGGGATAATATGGCGAACAGGGCAGGAGAAAGTTCTCACAGGAATCCTTGGGATGATGAGGACAGAGAAGCTAAAGTGTGCTCAGAGGTATGGTTGCAGGGCAAGAACAAGTGGCAACTATTCTTCAGCAACTTAGCACGAATGTCCAAAATTTGACCATTAATAGAACTCAGAATCTGGATCTAGATCGTGAAGGCAGTATTCACAGAGAGCCTCAGAGAATCATAGCTCCAGCACGCACCTTTGAGAGAGCTACATGTCCTACTTTTACGAGAGATGATGCTGAGGAAGTGGACGAAGTTGAACAGGGTGGTGAGATAAATTTTGCAGATAACATTATGGTTATGCATGATGAGTGGGATGCATTGCCACCAAGAGTTAAGGAGCACCTTAACTTCGACAGATTCATAAGCCAGAAGAGAGAACACACCAGAAGCAGGAATGACAGGAGGCCTAGACACAAGCAGAATGATCTCAAACAGGCTACCAACAAACTAACCTTAGTTCACTATGATGGCAGTGGTAGAGTTACAGCACGTGCCTGGGTGAGTAAGTTGGATACATTCCTGACACTACGTCCTATGCCAGAGGAAGATGCTATACGATTTGCAGCTCTCCACCTTGATGGCGTAGCACATGACTGGTGGATTCATGGCATGGCTACACTACACCATGATAGGATTACCTCGTACCAGGAGTTTACTGATAGGCTGGTAGAGAGGTTTGATAGACGTGATCCCGAGCTATTCTTCAGAGACCTTGCTCAGTTGAAGCAGTTGGGTAGCTTGGAGTCTTATATTGGTGAGTTCCAGAAGCTCTCGGTTATGGTTACCGGAATCTCAGAGAGGAGACTTGTCATTCTATTTGTAGAAGGTCTCCATGAGCCAATGAAAGGTTGGATCAAGGCATTCGATCCACCTACCTTGCACGAAGCTATGAGAAAGGCTCGTAGCATGGAACTTACAGCTTCACGTGGTAAGTTCACTTCAAATGCAGAAGCATCTTCATCCTATAGTGATAGCAAATCAGAACCTAAGGAATCAGAAAAGATTGATGAAAAGAGGAAGTTTGCAGCTCCTTTGGACCGAGAGACAATAAATGATTTGCGTAGGAGGAAGCTATGTTTCTATTGCAAAGCTCCTTATGACCAAAACCACAATTGTCCTCTTAAGCCTAAGGGTTCAAATAGACAAATGGAGTGGTTTTATGAGGGTGATGACATTGCTGATTTAACGGACCAGCAAGCTGGTTTTCAGGATGGGAGTATGCGATCTATCATTCTCGTCAACGAAAAAGGTGAGAAGATAGAACCGAAGATTCTAGAGGAGCATGAGATGTTTCAGGAGGATTATCATTTTGATTCTAGTCCCATGGGATCAGAGGGGTTTGATTGGGATCAGTACAGTTATGAGGCTCAGTTAGTACAAAATCCTCTTTATGAGGCGGATGCTACATCTTCTTGTGATAATCCGCTCTTTGAGGTGGATGTTGATTCTACTCTTGACCCTAATTTAGGTCAGAGCGTTGATCATAGTATTGGAGATTCCATCAGTGCATCGAGATTTCAGACAGAGCTCGTTGAGGAGATTTCCAGTGTGTACATGGTCAGGAGTCTACACAGTTTCACTTTCAGTCATCATGTACATGACCTGTTTCAGATGCACAATTTTGGTATGCACGTGTTAGATATGTTGGATGATAGCATATCTCGTGCGGTTTTAGGGAGCAAGTGTTGTCAGCAGTTTGACTTGCTTTCTTATGAGTTCTTCTCCCCTGTGACAGATGGTGTTGAGATTGACAGGGTACAGCATGATAATCCAATTGATCAGATTTGGGAGTTACAGGAGACAGTTGATGACAGGAGGGACATTTCACGACACTATCCTTGGGATCCTGGTGGAGTGGTTGATTCTTTGTTGTTGAGATTGCTTGTGGACAAGCAATTTCAAGGAGGGCGGACTGTGATGTCCCCTTTTTCGGCATGATCATGTTTGATGGTGGTTAGCCTATTTCTCAGACTCTCGTAGGCTAACAGGTTGGGTTAGAGGGTCAATGGTACTTTCTGGAGAGATGGATCGTTTTGGTTTTCAGAGCTCAGTGACTGGTTCACAGCAGGCGTTGGCATTTCAGGAGTCCACAGCTTCTGACGGCACGGGATTATCCCGAGTTTTGAGTGAGTTATGGAATTTTAAGTGATTAAGTTAATTATTTAACTTAATGTTTTATTAAAGTCACATCGACTTTAATATATTTAATATCACTTAAAAAATGTTCAGAAGGAGATTTAATATTTTAATGACATAAAATATTAAAAAGGTGCGCTCAAGTATTAAGTGGAACTATGGAAAAGGACTTAATACAATTTTAAAAGATTTTAATAATTAAAAAAGGCGTATTCTTCTTGAAATGCGTGCCCTTTTGGGTATAAGGCATTTCTCTGGCAAATGAAACTCATATCTTTTGACCATTTCACTTTGCCTTGTGCTATTTTCTCCTGTGCATTCTCCTGTGACCAGGGTTTGAACATTTGTCCATTGAGGAACGATAACTCTTCAGTGTTGAGTGCTTTTGAGGCTGTGAAAGATCAGCTAAATCAATACAGTTGAGAGCTTCACACAGAGGTTCTACAGTTGCAGACAGAGATTATATATATACAGTTGTTTGTTTTTTGCAATAAATGAGGGTTTCTTCTTGGTGGCGCATCCTCCTTCAGAGTCAGAGGCCTCCAGCAGAGTTTCTTTACATTCTTTCCTTGGCCGTTCATTTACCTTGGTTTATGTGCCTCTAGAAAAGGCGTGTGAAGGGTTTTAGAGAAACGCCTTCCTTTTTGATCATTTATGTGCTTCTTCTTTGGCGTCCAACATTTCTAAGGCATTGTATCCAATTTTTGAGCAGGAGAAATGAGTTCTGGAGATCTGGCGTGCTCATATGCTTGATTTCACCTTTTCCGGCTGTAGATCTGACAACTTCTTTATTTAAATAATCTGAAGCTATTTTGGTATGTGTATCACTTGCATTCTATTTGTCTCTATATAATAATGCAATCTACGCTCTCTTTCTGAAGCGAATAGTGTTAATTTTCATTTTATGAGCAAATATGATGTGCACCCCTTCTCTTCTGTCTATTAAGAATTCTCTAAAAAACTTAAAATACACCTAAAAACTTAAGAAAATTGGGGTTTGAGGTTGAGAGCCAGCAGGGCTCATCACAATATGTACTTGGTAATTGTAGTCGGGGGACCATTATGCTATTATGATGATGACATTGTGCTATTGTACTTGCTGATAATTGATGAATAAATGTAATATCTTATTTTGTGCACTATGTATTCGTGAATGATTTATGTACATGTTCTATGTTCTGTGAGTTTAAACCCTTTACTCTCGTAGTACGTTAAATCTATCCTAGCAAGTAAACAAGGTGAACAATTGTTTAAGTGCATTGCCAATTTGGAGAAAATCTCCCACTGTCTTAATTTGTGTGATACCGTGAACAATAAATACATTTTAAGTGTTGGACATTCAATTGCTGATCTTTGCACAAGGGTAGGCAGACAAGTCATGTTATAATATGGAACAAACGGCCTTTTCTGTGCCCCTTGTTATGGAGGAAAAAAGGCCCCTTGCTATGGAGAACCTTGATACTGGGACATGTTAAGAAAAGTTACACCATTGATAACTCTCTTTAAAGGAGCATCAGTAATGTTTGCATTCCTTCTTTTGATCGTCAGCCATGACCATTCATCATCTTCCATTTCTATGTTGCTTGCATATGGCCATGAGCGAGAGTATTAATCTTCTTTATTAAATAAAATCTGATTTCATGTGGTTGAACATTTACAGAAAGGCACAACAGACTTGCTACTATAGGCTTGGATTTGAATGGCATTTTGTTAAAGTGTTTATTGGATCTGGAATCAACCTCCCTTATCAGCTCATGACTCTCCTTTTTAATTTGTGATAGTGTTGCTACGAAAGCATATTAGTCCTCGGTCTGTCAAAACCCTTACCAAAAATCTTCCTTTCATAGTGTTCCTATCTGTAATACATCCATCATCCAGATGTCACAACCAATCTGCAGTTCCTCCAATTAAGACTCCAGAAACAAATTGATATACACACATCTTGTGCTGGACACATAGAATAACTCATGCAATTATGAAGGCTGCACTGTATTCATCACGGTTTTGTGTGCCATCTTCAGATAATTTTGGAAAGTTGTTTCTTGAATTGCATGGCAGGTCATGACGTTGGCTAGCAATTAGAGGCTGGCTTCAGTTTACCCTAGTAACAAGAGGGTTATGTGCCGATGTTGGAATTAGAGTTTGATAGTAAGAGTATATGTTCCTGCAAGTGTAGGAGTGACTCAAATAAGTTTGTTCTTCCAAGTAATGTGCTGTTTCTTTGGACTTGAGATGCATTGGCAACTTTCTCTATTCATCTTCTCTTAGGAGAAACCTAGAAATTTGTACTCCCTTAGAAAGGATTTGCAACACCTTTCACACGAATGAATCTTCTCTCGACAAGCTCAAATGAATGTTCTCAAAGGAATACTCCTAATTGTTAAGAGGCTTGCCTATCTCCCCTTGGTTGTGGTTGTTGAACAACTCTTCTCCTTTTACTTGAGTATAGGGAGGAGCTTGAGGATTAAATATGTCAGCCAATTTCTTTGGTTTTCCCTACTGTAACAGCAGCAGCAATGAGCCAATGCCTTGAGCTTGTTCTGTTGTACCCAACAAACTATCTCAAGCTACTTACAATATCTTCCTAGTTACTTCAATGAAGTTTATATTTAAATTCTCATCCCATGCCATGGGTACCAGTAACTATTGATAAGTTATTTTGTCACTTCAGAAAAATAATATTACTACAAGGTAGGGATCAAAGTCCCTCCTCGCTCATAAAGGATATATGGATTGGTGTGTAAACAGATGACGAAAAACTAATCTATTAAAACTGTATGGATTGAAGGTGTGTAAACTGAAAATACCCATCATTAAATTGAATTATACCTGAAACGTCCCATATCTCCAAAAAAGAACATTCCTGTGTGCTGATATATAAAATAACATATATTTTAGAATTGCTGTAGGCTTATGATCCTATAGAAACGCAGGTGGAATTCTCCTTAAAAGACCCTTGGGCTTAATTATTTAAGTAGCAAACAGACAAGCTGAAAGAACAAAAAACAAGGTGGAATTGAAAAGAAAGGATAAGCCACAACGAAAAAGATATGCTACTATTTATTCAGAAGCTGCAGCACTTGAATCCAAAATAACAGTATCAAGATTCAAGTGCTAAAGTTTCTGGATTTAAACTGTAAGTTTTTTAAATCAACGTTTCGGATCAAACTCCATGATCCATCATGATCCATCAATCAGTCCATGATCCTATTATTCTTCTCTCTTCTTGCATGCAAATCATCCTGATGATGGATCATGGAGTTTGATTCGAAACGTTGATTTAAAAAACTCACAGTTTAAATCCAGAAACTTTAGCACTTGATTATCAAGGACTGTCGAAACTTGATGCTGTTAGAGTACCAAGATTGTTTACAACTTTTTCAGTCACTACATAAACCAAGGGATGCGGTTGAGTGGGAAGACTGTTTCATAATACATAGATTCAGGAAACAAATTCTCACTGCATCTAGACCCAATGCTAGAATGTAATTCGGTTGGATAAAAGACTGAAGTACATGAATTGTCTAGCATAAAAAATGACAAAGCATTCTATTATTTTAACACACATTACATGCAAAAGGCACACGCTTCCATATACATGAATAACTGAACATACAAAAACAGATAACCTAACAAATTATGTATTTCAAGTTTCAATTTACAATGACACGTGAAAGGCACAAGCTCCCCCTTTGCATGGTGACTAGCTTGAAGATATGTCCACGTGGAACATACTTTAAAGTCCATTAAGCACATAAGAGTCAGAAATTATCATTAGGCCTGAATTGTGCGCAAGCATAAAATTGTCAGGAAAAGACCACAAAAATTTGACAATATGAATATTTAGATTATTTTGCTTGGTGAGCCATCTAAATAATGAATAATTCTATGACACGGCTCAAAAAGAAAATTGTAAGCACCCGTATTAAATGGCATGATATAATAATGTATTCGATAAAAATGAAAAGATCTATGCCAAAGATGATTGAAATGACACCAGATAGTGTCATCAATTGGACATGTTCTCGAGTTTAAAAAGGAACCCTGTACAGTGCAAATATCAGACAACTGAATATGTACAAAAGAATCTGTCAATAAGATGAGATGATATTTATACAAATAATTCATACTTCTGAATTAAAAGAAATGATCAACTATGGGCAAGATAATTAATGATATTTCTTAGAAATATTACACATCACTATCAGTTCAGACATTCAGGTCAGCTGAATGCAACAATATACCAATCGAACCTTCAATTCTTCAGTGTGGTTGAGAAAACCACATAAACTAAATGCTGAAGGCCATCCTGAATCTTTTCAATGGCTATGCTTCCATCACTCTCAATGTCACTGGTAAGAGCTTGTGCCTTGTCTTTTATGGAGCTCTCTTGCAAAATTTCCTGCCTTGCCTCTTGTCCAGCTTTTGATGCATGTTTAATAGCTTCCTGAAAAGCTGCAATAATATCTGATATACCTGTAAAATAACAAAGTCAAACAACCATCAGCCATGGATATTGTGAACAGTATGGAAAATATCAGTTGCCAAAGTACAACAATCAGACAGATGACACATACAATATCAGACAAGAACAGAATAGCTAAGGGAATCATCAATGTGAACAAGTTATCATATTAATATATGAATATTGTGGATATATAGGCCAGCTTCGTTCCCAAAGACCTGAACTATCTACATACTATCCAAGTATGTAACTCGTAACTACATAATTATCTTGGCAGTTTATCATATTACACCAACTGCTTATGACCTCTCTCAACAGTTTGAGGTTTAGGGTGCAAGAAGTCTTTATTCCAACAACTCGGGGTC
This sequence comes from Sequoia sempervirens, assembly GCA_007258455.2. Classification (NCBI taxonomy): domain Eukaryota; kingdom Viridiplantae; phylum Streptophyta; class Pinopsida; order Cupressales; family Cupressaceae; genus Sequoia; species Sequoia sempervirens. The sequence continues at coordinate 69,142,432 of VDFB02086081.1, read as the reverse complement.
TGACACTTTAGGACTTTGGCAATGTTAACCTTATTATACAAAAATTCAAAATATTTCTGCACCCTGGATGTTTAGCCAATCAAGGATTGTCGCCATGACCCCTAGCTAGCTTTGATGAGGTCGTATGAGATTCTGCAATTACAGGCCTTTGAAACAAGGTCAAGAAGGATGGTAGCAATTCTTTCCCTAAAAGCAAGGGAATGTAAATTTCAATTCATCAACCTTGCCTTCTTATGGCATCACCTCAGCCAAAATCCACAATTGTTGGTCAGACCAGGCATCCTCCAAGATAAACTATGTGGCAACACTCTCCAATTTATCTTGACATGTCACACCCTAGCATGGTTTCTTTCAAGGCCGAACTTTATGGAGAGATACTCCTAACTGGTTTAGAGGAAACAGGGTAAGTACATCCAGCTTAGTTATTGAGTCTGCTTCCAATTCATACTGTTTTTAGCATTGCCATAATGGTCAATGTCATCAGTTTCTTTATTATCATCCTAAGCTTTAGGTGAATATCCTTGACCAAATGGCATCTCTTTTTCCTAGATAAAGTGTTTGTCGGACCATCTCCAACTCCATCTATACACCGTGAGAAGAACTTCTTTGTTAATAGTTTCCATTCCAATTAAAGCTCACAGATGCTAGGTAAGGGAGTATATTATAACTTCCCCCTTTGCATGTGCCTGATGTGGACATATTGTTGCTTCAGCTCCTTTAGGTTTGCCTCCCACTCTTTCATTAAAGATGTTGCTGCCTCAGTTCCCAAGACTCGTCCTCATCAAACATAGACTGGAGAGACTTTTGATGTTTCATCTTACTTGACCCTGTCTATTTCAGCTCTTTCTTCAAAAGGGTGCTCCACCCCAACTGTATGGGCTAGGTGTACTGTGTACATTATATGCTTAAGTACCACCAACTTGCTTCTCAAACCATGAATACACCAAGAAGCCTCCAAAAAGCACCCAAAGAGTTATCCTACTACCCCACGGATTGATGTAAAGGACCAAAGAGCAAGTTGTTATACTACATACTACCAAAGAGTAAATTGTAGTTAAAAAAAGGTTAGAATTTGTATGTCCCCAAGGCACAACGATAGATCTGTCCCCTGTCCCCGAGGTTTTCAGGGATGTGCCCCCAAACACCTCATTAGGAGGCTCTATATCCTAGGGGTGTCTGGCCATCCCTAGGACAGTTGCCCCAACAATCCCAGGCCAGTCCAAACAACCCTTTCTTTTTCTTGAAAAAAGAGGGGCATCAGAATTACCACAATTCTGTACACCTTTATCAAGAATCTCATAAGGTCTTGTCAACAATCAAAACATCCCTTATCAATCACTTAACCCTTCCAATACTAATCCATCCACCCATTTGAAACTCACGATTACCACAATCAATTTGCATTTTGCACTTGCAGCTGTTGATTCAAATTTTTTTATTTCTATACTATATGCCTATTGTCTGACATTTTGTCATTTTGTAGCCATGGGGCCTTTTGTCGTAATGAAAACAATTAAATTTGAAGATTTAACTGCTTCTATACTTGAATCAACAAACATTGAACATTGAATCTTGAATTTGATGCATTATGATTATATGAATGCCAAAACTTGAATCTTGATGTCATGCATGGGTAAAATTGTAAAAAATTGACTTCCCATATATATATGACATTTTATCATTTTGTAGCCATAGGGCCTTTTATCATGATGAAAACAATGAAATTTTAATATTTTATTGCTGCTATACTTGAAGCAATGAACATTGAACATTGAATCTTGAATTTCATGCATTATATATATATATATATATATATATATATATATATATATATATATATATATATGTTGTCATGAAAACCTCATAGTTTTTAAGCACTAAAGGCATGTTGTCATTCGGGTATGCCATGTAACTTTGCAACCCTGCAATATTAGGGAAGGAATTGACCATCAGAAACCTTCCATATAAGACCTAGCCCTCTAATACATCAGCACAAAATTATATTGCTAGACTGCTTCCAATAGTAGATTGCTAGTAGCTTGATTACAGTCATCAACTAATGGATTTACAACGCTCACACCTCCAAAAACACCTTAACAACCTTAACTACTACTTATAAAGGGGTTCAACATTCAAAAAGGCATGTATGACACAGCTCAACAGAGATCTAAACACTAACAAATGTGAAAATTAAATACACAACATGCTCGAAATCTGAAACAACACATTTTATCCTGGAGATAACCCACTCCAGGTCAAAAACTCCAGTCTGTGGAGCAACTTCTCCAAATTCCACTAAGTGAAAAGGAGGTCTGTGTTTACAAAGGCCAACTCAACCTCAACAAGCTCCAGTACCACATAAGAGCTCTGCCACACTCAATCTCACACTCCACAGTTACAAAACAGACTTGTAAAATTTAATTACACACTAAAAAATGGTTCTACACACCACCAACAAAAGTGTCTAACCCTTCCAAGATGTGGAGAAGGTGGCTAGGACCTCCCCTCCGCATCCCAAAGGTCAGAAAGATGGTAGATCAAACACCGAAATAGAAGAGAAAACATTTGGCATTCCAATAACTAACTCACTGCCCGTACAGATATGTGTTCATCGTTTTGCCAGTAAATCATTTGCCACTTTCTGACAAGTTTGCTGGGGTGATTGGCAAGTTCCCTGGTGGTAAATGCGGTGAACACAAGCTTGCGGCCTACACAACTGGCAAACTTGTCATTCTTGTCTTTCAGGGTACTTTTTGGGTTTGCAACTTTGAACAGATGCATTTCAAAGGACTCCCATACCACCCTAACTTGCATCAATCCTTTCCACATCCCCCACATACTGGTTGGATTTAAAAATAAAATGTTAGGCATCTCAAATACACCCCAATGAGCTAGTGACACAAAGACCCTGTTGATCTTACACACACAAGACCCATATTTACAAATCACTAGAAACCCTCACTTCAATATCTGCTTGGTAAGTTTTCCAAACCTCCATTGTCATTTCTTTTATCCAAAAACTTTTTAAGAAATTGGATAATTCAATTGGTATGTTTATTACTCTTGACAGAGTTGATAGAGAAGGTCCAGAACCACATGTAGTCAACTCTGCATAGAGATGGACATCAATCAGTGACTCCAAGATTCACTCCTACTAGAATTGAAGGGCTTCATTAAAACCTTGTGACAGAAGTCAGTCAATGTAATAAATGAGATCTTTTAACAGTCTTATGTTCAACTTTTTAAGTGCTTGTTTCCACAACTATGGAGTAATCCACTGTAAGCCCTGTGATGTATCCACACCTGTGCACTAATTCTCTGTGATCTCACTATTTTGTCAATTCGATATAACATTTTCACCTTTATTCAAAAAGAACACAGGCTCTATTTGGATCACTAACTGGTATTTTCTCATTACCCAACTGATTCATCATGCTCCTCTCAAGCATACATAATTATTCAAGACTTGTTCAGTACAACATGAATACATGTTTAAGGTACAGAATTTGTAAATATGAATGTATATGAACAACTGTGCACAGCTGAATCCATACATAATCAAATTGTGCCCTATTCTCAAGTATGAATGTTATCCTAGATTGGATTTAAATTTTAAAGCATATTAGATGCAAAGTATTCAAATATTAACTATGTTACTGGGTTCGGCTAGAACCCTCCCCGTACCGGTATGGGTCCAGTCCCACTTCGCCCGTGGGTATGCCCAGGGTACCGCCCGAACACCCTAGGTTCCGTATGGGTCCTCCCTCAAGTGTTAAGCAGTAACTTGGGCGAACCCGAGATGTACACAAGGGGACCGATGGCAATTGGGCCCCCAAAAGTTTAAAAATAACATTTTAAAAAACATTTGTTGAAAAAAAAAACCAACCTAAAAGCATTTGATCACCCTAAAGTGAGAACATAACACATCATTCAACTCATTTAGCAAACACAGAAGGCCAAAACTACATTTTTTTTCCTCCAAGCTGTGCCATTGTTGGGTTTTGAAGATTGGTTCATTGTTTTTTTAAGGTGAGGGCTAGAAGAGAGTTAAACCTACACCAACAAAGGAGCAATAGCTGCACAAAGAAGATGTTACCATCAAAGGTGAGTAAATCTTTCATTTTCTTCAAGTTTTGAATTTGTTTTTTGAAGATTTTTGAAGGGTTTTTTTTTGGTAATTTTGAATTTTTTTTAAATTTTTTATGCATAATAAGGGGTTATAATGCCAAATTTTTTTATTTTTAAAGTTGTAGAGTTTTAAATTTGTAATTTAAATTTGTAATTTTTTTTGTTTTAGTTTCATACAAAATGGCTGGTAGTTTTAGTTCAGTTGTCCCAAATGCAAAGAGTTTGTTTAAATTTGATGCATCATCACCTCTTTAGCACCTTCTAATTATGCTAGTCCTAGGTATGAAAAGGTGCAAACCACCTTATTGGGGAAGGAGAAAGCTCCAATAGAGGCATCATTTAGAGCAATCAAGGATACATGGCCCGAAATAGGTGTGCCCATTTCTAATGGATTGAAAGACTACAAAAATAGATCATTGATCAATGTCATAGCAATGTCCCCTAAAAGGGTGATGTTTTAGAAGGTAGTAGATTGTGAGGACCAAGTGAAGGATGCAACTTTTATTGCTACTATCCACATAGAATCTATTAAAATGGTAGGCTTTGAAAAATGTTTTCCAAGCCATAATGGACAACATTAAAATTTGTAGGCCAGCTAGTTCTATAGTGGAGATTCAAATGTTTGTGACTAATCATCATATGTCACAAGGCATCTTCAAGGCCTTCTCCAAGTTGAAGTTGTTGAAGGTAATTTAAATTTTTGCTTTTAAATATTTTTATTTTCTTTAATTTTTGATTGTTGATATGTGACATGTATTTTTTTACACCATGTTAGGTTTTCAAAACTCAATTTGCATCTCACACAATCATCTTAAGATGACTTGTGAAGGTGAGAGATGCATTGAGTGCTATGGTCATCAACAACCTTTGGAGTGTATGGAGGTAGTTAAGTATAGAGAAAACCCAAAAAGTAAAAGCATTGATCCTAGATGATGAGTGGTGGGCTCGTGTGGAATATGTTTTGAGTTTCATTGAGCCCATCATTAGCATGATTAGGTATGCTGATACATATTGTCCATATTTGAGTGAAATTTATGATGACATGGACCCCATGGTTGAAAAAACAAAAATATAATAGAAGCCAAGGAACATGACCCAACGAAAACATTTTTCAAAAATGTGCAAAAGATCATCATTGACCGTTGGAACAAGATGACCACACCCTTATATCTCTTAGCATTTGTTTTGTCCCCAAAGTATTATAGCAAAAAGATACTTTCCTTGCCGAGGAGGGTGCCACCATATAGGGATGAAGAGGTTGCTACTGGCTACAAGACTACATTTAGAAGACTATTTCCAGATGTAGATATCCAAAGTGTTGTCTTGAGTGAGTTTGGCCACTTCATATCTTCAAGGAATCATGATGTTTGTGCTCTTCGAGACAAGTACATAAAAGATGCTCATGAATGGTTGTATACATGGCCAAGGCTCTATTACAAGCAACCTCTTGCAATTAAAATTCTCTCTCAAGTATGTATCTTTTTATTTTTTATTTTTCTCATTTTTAATTCACTACTACTATGCTATATGTTATAATAATATAATTTTATAATTTATGTTTTGTATTTATAAAATTAAACACTAAATGTTGTATGAAAATTCAACAAGTTGCAAGTTCTTCTTCAGTCGAGCAGAATTGGAGTACATGCTCCTTCATCCACTTAGTTAAACACAACTGTTTGAGTGCAAAAAAAGGTGAGGATTTGGTCTTTGTACACTCCAACCTTTGTCTCCTGTCACATAAGGCACCTAAATACAATGAGGGGGTGACAAAGAATTGGTATCAAAGTCCTGAGTGTGCTGACTTAGATGCTACATTTGCACAACTTGTCAAAATCTCTATAGATGAGTGGCTTTTACATGTGACACAACTAGTGCGAGTGGCACTCCAATTGATTGTAGTTCAAATGAAATTGAACCAAATGTTGACTTTGATGCTTTTGATGAAAAGCAATATGAAGACTAAAATATTGATTGTAATTTTCATTGTGTATTGACATTTTGATTTGACAAACCATTGAATTATGAATTTATGAGTATTTTCATTTTTGCAAGTTATGAATATGAAGTATTTAAATATTTTGTTTATTGGCAATTATGAGTATAATTGTTTTTATATTTTATAATTTATAATATTGAAATATATATATATATATATATATAGTCGAACCCATACTCATACACAAGGCAAAAACAATTGTTGTACCACCATACCTGTACCCATACCAAGACCAATAACTTAAAGAGTTTTAACATTCAAAGTCAGTCCAAATCAACCTATGCATTTACCTTTGTACATAATTCAATGACCATCCTATCAAATAATCCCCCACACTGCTGCACACTCACTTCTTTGGGTGTAAAGATCCTTGGATTTGCAACAAAAAATGTTAGAATGTAATCCATGAACATCATTTTGCAATTGATTATGCTTTTCAATGGGATTGCAATCAATCAAACCAATCTACCAGATCAGATAATTTCTCATTCTGGAGAACACACCTGCCAACAGTCCTCCATACAAATATGCATTATTTCAAAAATATGTTAATTGCATTTATTTTATTAAGAAAATAACATGCGAACAGTTTAATATATAATGTTATAATAGTTTACATATTATAAATATATAGTTGAATATAGTGTATCATGCTTTATATAATCAAATCTATTATAGGAGTACCTAAATCTATAAGCAAATTATTATATAATTAGAGCGAGAGACCTTATAATTACTTTAATATAACTGCACTTCATTACTATATTAATGTATTACTCTTCTTGGAATATAAATAAACTTACCTGACATATGTTCAAGCAAAGAAAGATCAGGAAAACATGGGGAAAAGGTCAAAAAATAAGCATACAGAGTTCTTCCCAAGCATGCATAACTTATGTAGAATTTCATTTTGGACTAGCTAAAGTCAAAGAAAGAGGCAATGTTGACCCACTCTCTCCAAAAATATGAGGTTTTAACAAATGCAACCAAAGAAAACAAAAAAGCATGGGCTTTTGCAGTTTGAAGGTTTTTTCTTACCATAAATTCTTTGTATGCAATGAACTATGCCTCTCTACGACAAGTATAAGCATAGGTATTAGCATGGTTTGACAAAATTACTATGAAAATTCGACATCACCAATAAGTTAATACCACTACAAGGCAACTCAGTGTGTTGCTTGAAAACATAATTTGGATGCTACCCACAATGTACAGGGAAATGAAAGTGATTATTTTACTTAAATTATATTTGGCTTTGGAAATGAAGATCAGTGGCACAGTTATTTTCTAAGTGCTTGCACTTACAAATAAATATATTTAAATCTACCAGTCAGGCATGAAACTCACCAGGTGTTTAGAGTCTAGACAACATTATTCATATTAACAAATACCCTCTACTGCATATAACCACAATCATTAACTGTTTAAAATGTCAATTACCCACAAAAATGGCTTCCATCTGCAAATATTGCAGCAAATATGGGCAAATACATTGTTTGCATTTTAATATTTATTTTGTTTCCCTGATAGTGGTGAAGATAATGTAAACGACATTGAGGAGGCTAGTGATACGAAGTAGCTTAATAATAGGAATTAATATATATATTAGATGGATAGATAGATAGATCTATCATAATTATAAGTTGGGAATTGACAAGTTGAGTAATAGGGGAAAGACATGACTAAGGTAGGTTGAAGGTGGTTGAAAGATTTAGAAAGATCATAGCATTTATGATGGACAGTAAAGCTTCTTTGCACCACTTTGAAGAAGATCAGACCTGTGGCAAAAAATGCAGTGTGGAGGATGGAACCCTATATATGACCAAAACCATTGACTGTTTAAATTACATAGTGGCAAAACTCAGACTCGGCAATTACTCAGCAGGCCCAAAAAACATAAAAAATTTAGAACTTGGAAAAAACTCAAGGAAAAACTCAGCAAATTTATTGAACATTTGAAAATACATGGTTTTTTTAAAATATTCTTCAAAGACACATACTACTGATTTTGTAGAACATACTACTGATTTCCATCATATATAAATAAAAGTTAAGAGTTTAATCATAGTTCCACGGAGTTTCCTAACGGGGGACATAGGGACGCGTTTCAAGGACGGGGGGACCAAGGTCCTAAGTTTGCGGACAGCAAGGGGGCGGTGGCAGGACGACAACACTGAAATACATATAGTACTTGAAAAAATAGTTACAAAAAGATGTATAAGAATTAAAATGAAACTTTGGCAAACTAGTTTTAAACATTTGAATTTCAAAGTGAACATTAACTTGGCATCACTCCTTGCTCTTCATCTTGCTTGTCCTCAACCCTCTTGCTCTTCATTCTCAATCTTCACCTTACACTTGCAACTTTCATTCTCATGCTCACACTATTAACTTCTTGTTGATTTGTTTTTGTGAATTGAAATGAGGATAGGAGACAGTTTTATAGAGTTTGTGGGGTTTGGGTGGGGCCCATAGGCCATTAAGGTTTGGCCTTGGACACAAAGTTCAAAGAAAATTTTGATTTTTTTAAAAGGATTTGCTTTTTGGTCATTTGGCCGCAGGAGCCGCTTGAGCATCTTCGAGATGAACCAGAGACTCCTAGGAGTCCCCTGAACGTCTTGGGGACGCCCTGTCATCCTCTAAGTCATAGCAACGTCTTGGAGACGACATCGCTAGTGGTGGAACGGTGGTGCTAGTGGTGGGGCGATGGGGGGCGTCCCTCCAAGTCTCCAGGATGGGGACGTCTTGGAAATGCAAGGACCCTTTTTGGAGGGGGTGGACACGTCCCCATGGAACACTAAGTTTAATACATATCATAGACCAAATAACAAGTTCAAAACCCCAAATGAGTAACAATGCCACTTCCACTAGCCATACCATATGTAGAAGTTGCCTAATCTAAAGAGATTTTTGACAAGTTGTGCAATAATATTGTCTAGCTCAGCACACTCAAGGGTTATATCCCAATTCCTTGTCACCCAATAATTAACAAGAGAACCCAATAATTAGCGAGGATTTGGGAGTGGAGACCCCAATGTGGTTGAGCGGTAGCATCCCTCATGGGGATTTGGGGGCAACACCCCTCATGGGGGTCTTGAGGTAGTGCCCCTTGCAAGGTCTACGCCCTATTCAAGCCCAAATGAAGACCTTCAAAACCACACAAACCTTCAAGATGCACACCATTTTCACAATTTTATCATTAAGGGCAAAATTTTGTATTTGGCACTTTTTTGTTTATAAAGATGTTTTAAAAATCATATAAAATTGATAGCATTAAGTGAAAAAAATGAAATAATACTCATTTAGGCATGCCCTAAATAGCCAGTTGCATGCTGCTGCCCAAAATGCAAAAAGCATGAATTTTTTTTATAGTGGGTGAAAAAAATCAATTTATAGCTAACTGGACAAGTTTTTCTGCAAAAATCATAATTTTTTTGCCTGAAATCGCTGTGAGCTTTGAACAACTTTATGGTGAGTTTTATGGCAAGTAGCTCACTAAAGCTTCAGCCACACAAGTACTTGTGAGCTATGCGAGTACTCAACAAGTTTTACAACTATCAATTACCCGTCAAATGACACCCATCTGCAAAATATGGCAATCAACATGTATACATGTATACACACATGTATAAAACATATTCATGCATATACCTATATATCACATTTACATTTTAGTTAATTGTTTGTATTTTAAAATTATATTTTACTTGATAATGGGGAAAATAAAGGGAGCGATAATGAGGAACAATGATGTGGAGGAGCCTAGTGACAGGAAGCAACATAATGTTAGGAATCAAAACGTTGTAATATAGATTAACCAATTGATCAATTTGTCATAATAAAAATAATTGAAAAGAGAGATTATGACAATTTTATATATAGATAGATAGATAGTTTCAATGTTTTTGACATATATATATATATAGAGAGAGAGAGAGAGGTAATTATCTTCGCAGATCATGTATAATGGAAAGACATGATTAAGGTAGGTTGAAGGTGGATGAATGATTTAGAAAGATAATATAGCCTTTATGGACACAAAAACTTCTTCGCACCACTTTGCAGAAGATCAAATCCATGAAAAAATGCAGTGTGAAAGATAGAGTCAGGTTAAAAGCGTGGAGCAAGAGAAGGAAAGGACATCAAAGATGAGGGTAAGTATGGAGGACACGGGAGATCAAAGGAGGTTCTTAGTGTGGCCAGCATATCTGCAATTATTTTGGATTATACCTCTCAAGAAATCAAAGACCCTAATGTGTGAATCTGGATGATGGGGATGGTAAATCACTTGTGGCGATAAAGTGCATGCTGTCTGATTTTAATGGATCCAAGGCAGTCAATTGGTATGTGGAACATGTTTGATGCTGCTCAGAGTCTCAGCAACGCCTCAATGCTTTCAACTGCAACAAACTCCTTTCTGATCCATGACGGCTAAGTTACCAATTCGTCCATAGTAGCCCCCGGATACGGTACGGTACGGTACGGTACGGATATGGGATACGGCACAGGTACGAAAGGAATTCGGAGAGGATTCGAGTTTTTGCTTGTGGATACGGGCAGGGTACATTCAATGCTCTGTGGGTACAAAAAAAGTGAATCCGGTTTGAACTTGGGCCGAATCCGGCTGCTTGAACGGAAAAAGTAACAATCCCACACATTGCGTGGCAATCTACTGCTTCGGGGAATATCTTCCGCTGTTGCTAATTTGTGTGTAAAATATTGCACACACCCTTCTCTATATCACACACTCGATTGTCTCAATATTCCAATGCTAAATCTTCTAAATGATATTGCTCTGTTTTCTTTCCTCGTAAATCATTATGATTTTTATTTTTATTTTTCATTTTCCTTCTTTCTACGGGAAATGTTGCCAATAAATTATATATCCTTGTGTACAGGTACAAGTTCAGCTATATTATATATATATGATCAAAATCAAAATTATAAATTATAAAATATAAACACAGTGATACTTAGAATCGCCAATAAACATAATATTTATATACCGCATATTCATAATTTGCAAAAATAAAAATTGTCAATAAATAAAATATTTATATACCTCATTTATAATTTGCAAAAATAAAAAGGGATTATCACTGATTGTAAATACTTTGAAATTTTTATGTTTCATCTTTAATTTATAATTTTATATCATGACATTTGACATTTGAGTATCACTAATATTTTAATATTTGAGTATAAAGTGGTGGTGTATTTTTGCTATGTTATTTGACTATTAATATGGTGGTGTATTCTGAACTTAATTACTGCTGCAAATATGTATATGTTTTTTATTTTTATATGTTTTTGTATTAACGTATCCAAAACGTACCCAACCTCAAAAAAAATTTTGACCGAATCCCATACCGGATTCTCGTACCCGAATCCAAAAACGAATCGGTAACTTAGCATGACGGCATTGCAAGTGTTATTATTTAAAATTTAAAAAGGAACAAAAGAAGCTGGAGGGGACCACTTCCATAATGATTTCAAAAGGCATGAAAGAAATTGCTGCCTCTTTACCTTTTGAATTGTCTTGGCAAGCTTGAGTAGAGAAGCTGGAATCTTGCATGTATGAGTTTGGTAAGTCTGTAGAAATTATAACAGCGAATGAATAGAGACAACTGTAAGGTCTGTATACAAATTTTTGAATGAAATTTAGGGATGGCCTGCGTAATTTGCCATCCCTACCACAGATGCTTTTTATTACGCAAGTAATTGGTAAATTAATTGATGTATTAATAATGAGCAAGACGCTCAATAAATAGTTTACAAGATTTACAACGAGCCGGAAGGATAAGATCGGAGACGATCTTATCTTCAGGAAAAGCAGGAAGTTTCTAAAAGAAACTTCAGATAAGATCTCGTACAACAAGGACGATCTTATCAAGATATTTTACAATATTTTACACTATTGAGCATTAATAAATAATAAACATTATTTTAATACCCTCCCTTAATGCTCAATCTATCTACTACACCAAGATGCCCCCTGAATTTTACAAACTTATCTGTACTGAGCGACTTGGTGAGAATGTCTACTGATCCTCTGTTGGAACATACAGCAACTGAATTGATCCGTCTTCAACCAACTTCCGAATGAAATGACAATGAATTTCCACATGCTTGGTTCGCTCATGGAAGACCGGATTCTTGGCAAGTTTGAGAACTCCCTGATTATCACAGAACAAGGGAGTTGGACCTGCTTGAGATATTTGCATATCGCAAGCATCCGGCGAAGCCAAACTGCCTCACATGCTGCTTTTACTGCTCCCCGATACTCTACTTCTGTCGAGGAAAGAGCCACAGCCTGTTGCTTCTTACTAGTCCATGTGACGCACCAGATCCCAAACTGAACACATACCCATATGTTGATTTCCGTCATCAACTGAACCGCCCAATCTGAATCTGTGAACCCACTGAGTGTAGGATCGTGACTCCGAGTGTACAGAATCCAAAATCGAGTGCCCTTCACATAACGCGGCACACGCTTCGCTGCGACCCAATGATCAGCCTTGGGGGCTGTCATGAAGCGTGATATGTAGCTCACTGCAAAACTCAAATCAGGTCTAGTAGCAGCAAGATAGATGAGGCTGCCTACTAGTTGCCTGAACAATGTTTCATCTACCACAGGTGAATCGGACTTAGCTGACAATTTAAGCCCTTTTTCCATGGGTGTAGAGGCAGGTTTGCAATCCTGCATTCGGAACTTATCCAGAAGACTTCGAGCATACTTGGACTGGGAGATGAAAATGCTGCTCTCTGTCTGCCAAACCTCAACACCTAAACAATAATGCAGGAGGCCCAAGTCTGTCATGTCAAAAGTTTTGCACAAGTCCTGTTTGATCTCAGTGATCAAAAGTGCTGAACTGCCGGTAATGATCAAGTCATCCACGTAGACAACAACAAGCAGAATCTCATTACCAGTATTCTTGACATACAGGTTCGAGTCAGATGGACACCTCTGAAAACCATGATCTGTGAGGTACGTGTCAATCTTAATGTACCAAGCTCGAGGAGCCTGTTTCAGGCCATAGAGTGCCTTGACCAATCTGCACACCTTCTGTTCTTGACCAGCAACTTTGAAACCTGGAGGCTGCGTCATGTATACTTCCTCTTTCAACTCACCGTTGAGGAAAGCACTCTTCACATCCATCTGATGGACCTTCCAACTAAATTGGGCTGCTAAGGCAAGGACGAGCCGTATGGTACTCATTTTGGCTGTAGGAGCAAAGGTCTCCTCATAGTCAATGCCTTCTTTCTGTGAGAACCCTCGTGCAACCAGACGAGCTTTGTACTTGTCAAGGGTTCCATCAGCTTTGTACTTCACCTTGTACACCCATTTGCAGCTAATGGGCTTCTTCCCTGGAGGAAGATTGGAAAGGACCCAAGTGTGATTCTTCTGAAGACTTTGGTATTCTGATTCCATAGCCTTTTCCCACTCAGGTATCCCTTTTGCCTCTGAATATGTCTGAGGCTCATAAACATTGTGAATGTTGGCCATGAGAGCAAAATTTACTGTAGACTGTTGTTTGCTCTTGTTTCTGGATGATCTACCCTCAATGAGCTCATCATCATCAAAGATCACTGATAGTCTTAGCCACCATTTCGGTCGGAGAGTGATGTGCCAACATCGGATGCAGGAGGAGCTGGATCGGTTGTGGATCAAACAGGTTCAGCAGGAGGTGTTCATGATCATCTCGGGCCGAAACTCAGGTTGAGCATCATCAAAGACTAGGTCTTCGTCATCCCTCCCATCGAGGTGGACCCTAGCGAGTGGGGACTCATGCTCGAGGGCTTTGTAGAGAGTCCCTCTGAATCTTGAGCGAGGGAAGATGAAGAAGAGTGAAATGGACCTCGTTCCTCATCAAAGACAACATCTCGACTGAAGATAAGACGATCAGTGTCTATATCAATCAGCCTATATGCCTTGTGGTTGTCACTGTACCCTGTGAACATGAGTTTCTAGCTCTTGGAGTCCAGCTTAGTGCGCTTGGCCTCTGGAATCCAAACATACACAAGAGAGCCGAAAACCTTCAAATGACTGATCCTAGGTTTGCGACCAGACCAAACTTCCTCAGGAGTCTTCCCCTTAACAGCATGAGTGGGTGACCTATTAAGGAGATAGACTGATGTATTGACTGCTTCTGCCCAAAACTTGGTAGGAACACTCCTGTGTTGCAACATGGAGCAAGCCATCTCAACAATCGTACGATTGCGTCGCTCTACAACATCGTTTTGCTGAGGAGTGTAGGGTGTGGTTAACTGACGTTTTATCCCATGAGTATCACAGAAGTTGGAGAATGCACTAGAACAAAATCCCCCCCCATTATCTGACCTAAGAGTTATAATACTAGAACTGGACTCTTTCTCAACTAAGGCCTTAAACTTCTGAAATACATTAAAAACCTCTGATTTCTGTTTAAGAAAGTACACCCACATTTTCCTACTATAGTCATCAACAAAAAGTAGAAAGTACTTGCAACCAGTTACAGAAGAAATAGACATAGGGCCACAAATATCAGCATGAACTAATTGAAGTACCTTAGAAGCCCGCCAAGAGTCGCCATCCTTGACCGGTGTGCGATGCTGCTTCCCAGCCTGACAAGCACCACAAACGCCCTGATGCTGAGTCTGAATGTCAGGTAAGCCATCAACAAGTCCCTCCCGAGCAAGCTGAGAGAGATAGTGCACGTTCAAGTGCCCATACCGCTGGTGCCAAAGACTGGTGACAGCTGAATTTCTGGCTGCCAAGGCTAACTCCGGAGAATCACCGGTGTCCACAAGCCTGTAAAGGCCATGATCCTCTATCCCAACGGCCACCGTTGTGCGAGTTTCTCGATCAACAATCGAACATCTATGCAAGCTGAATACCACATCCATCTGGGGAGAATGCCGCATGATCTGACTGACTGAGAGAAGATTGAGCTCGATATCAGGTACATAATACACGTTGAGGAATATGAGATCCTCATGATTGAACCTGAACAGTGCCTGTGCCGTCAACTGTGTATTCCTCACCTCCTCCAAAGATCATTGAGTCAGTGCAAGGGGAAAAGTCTGTGAACCAATCACGCCTATGTGAGAAATGACGCGAGGCACTAGAATCTATATACCAAGCAGAGGATTTGACATGGTCTGCGGGCCTCTTTGCCATGAGTGCATAAAACGCAGATTCCTTCTGCTCAGAGTGCGCGGCGACATTCGCTTTCTGCTGAAACCCTCCCTGCTTTTTTTGCTCAGAAGCCAAACGAGCACGGCAATCTTTCTTGATGTGGCCAAATTTATGACAATAGTTACACTGAACATTTTTCTTCTTCAGACTGGTCTGACTGGAGCCTTTCTGCTGTGAAGGCTGACCTTTTCCTTGATGCTTCAGATGGGTTTTAGCTGCAAAAGCCTGCTCAGTGGAGGATGATGATTCACTGCTACCGAACTGTTGTCTCCAGCGATCCTGCTGCAAAGGGATAGTACCAAAACGGAAACTTGAGGTCAACATTAGCAGACGTAATGTTGAGAGTCTCTATGAAGTGTTCATAGGACTTCGATAGGCTCTTCAGGGTGATCACGACCATGTCTTCCTCCTCCATTTTCCGAACCAATTGCCTCCAACTGATCTCTGATCTCCTGGATTTTATTTAGGTGCGCTTGCAGAGTTGTCTTCTCATCCATCATGATAGAAAACAGCATATTCTTCAAGAAAAACGCACGGCTTTGGTCGGAAGTTTCATGCAAACCCTTCAAGTGATCCCAGATCTCCTTAGCTGATTTTCCCAGTGGGATCTGAGGGACCTGATCATCAGTAACCGAAAGCTTAATAAGCATTACCGCTTCACGGTTCTGCTCATCAAACTTCTCCTGATCCTTACCCACCGCTTCAGGACGAGTAGCTTTGCCGAGGATCATCTGATCAAGGCAGCGGTATTCAAAAATTGTTAACATCCGCTGCTTCCAGGTGTTGTAATTTTTGCCATTAAATCTCTGACTGCCCTCCAGCATTAAATTGCTTAAACTAGCCATCTTCACGCTTTTCGAGGCACAAAAAACTAGGTACTAAGAAGAGGCTGATGCACGAAACTCGAGGCACGAATTCCAATGCAGAAAACAAGGACAGATTCAAGTACAGACTGTAGAAAGTACAGTGTACAAATGGCACAAAATTTGAGGCACGGAAAACGATGCACCCAGAAAATTTGGAGACCAACCCAATTGAGCTCTCGAAAAACCCACCAAGAATCTGTGATCAAAAAAAAATTCTGACTTCAAAAAATGGATAAAAACCCTAGCCGAATGTTCTGAAAGCCTTGGCGAATCTGAAAAGTTCAGAAAATTGCAGAAAATGCGTTTGAAACACGTGGGCAAAAAACTGCAACTTGAGAGGGCGAATCTGAAACAAGAGTGAGCTAGAGGTCTGCACAAAATCCGACCCAAGATTTGCACGAATTTCAGAAGAAAATCACATCAAAAACGCGGTTCACAAAAGTTTCTTAAAACAAATGTTTGATGCAGACACCGCGCCACAAAGGGTTGAATTTCAGACTGCACCAGATGACGCGGTGAAACCAGAGAAACGCGTCACAAAACACGACTTGGACTAGGGTTGCGCGGACAGAAAACTTCATCGCACAGAAAAACGCGTGCAAAGATCTTCGCGGACTCTTCAAACTGAGAAACGCGGGCACAAGAAGTCACAAAATCGCGTCTTTAAAAAAAAGGGAAAAATCCACGAGCTTTGGCTGAAACCAGCAGACGAGTTGTCAACAAATCGCGACCTTCTTCCTTCAAAAAACGCGCCTGAGAAAAGCACGTCGCGCGGCCAGAGATTTGCAAAAACATGCCACGAAATCCACAGATTTGATAACCCTCGAATTTCAAATGCTCGAGCCACAAAAAAAAATTTCAAAAAAATTTCGAAATTTTAACTCTTCAAAAAATCTTCGAAAATTTCAAAGAAGATTTTATCAAATTTTTAATTCAAAAAATACTGAAAAAATCTTGAACGATTTTTATGAATTAAAAATTCGACTTTGAGCAAGTTGGCTTTGATACCATATTACGCAAGTAATTGGTAAATTAATTGATGTATTAATAATGAGCAAGACGCTCAATAAATAGTTTACAAGATTTACAACGAGCCGGAAGGATAAGATCGGAGACAATCTTATCTTCAGGAAAAGCAGGAAGTTTCTAAAAGAAACTTCAGATAAGATCTCGTACAACAAGGACGATCTTATCAAGATATTTTACAATATTTTACACTATTGAGCATTAATAAATAATAAACATTATTTTAATACTTTTAAATTAAGCCTGGGGGAAGGGCCAGAGTAATTTGCCCCTCTGCTGTGGCAAAATTTAAAAATAGAAACCTATAAGAAAGATAAATAAAATGGTGGTTGAATGATAAGTGGTTTTTGAAGATGTGGATAAAGTTGTCTGGAAGTGTGAATCTTTTTTCTATGGATCTGGTGAGCCTTTGTGGCTATCAAAATCTGATGCTTGGATGCCATTTATTTCTGTGCATTCTTAAGTCCCTGATCCAAGTTATTTTTAGCAAAAAATATTTATTATTTTTTTTAATTTAACTTTTTCCTATTTTTTGATGATAATTTTAATTTCTATTTAACTTCACAATAAAATAGAAACAATTATTAAGTTTCATGAAATAAATTGAAACTATTATTACTTCAACAATCAGCAAAAATGCAAAAATGCATTCCTTCAACAATCGCTTTTCTAGAGTTATCTCCAGAGGGAGCCCTAATCTTCAGCTATTTTGCATCAATATTGTCTCCCTCCTGATGAAGCGTCATATGTCCGGACTGAAATTAACAAAGAGGAGTAAGAAATTGTGCAAGAAGCTGAAGATTAGAGTATCTCTCTCTGAGATGTGTAATCACAATGAATTTTAGTGGCTTCTTTCCTGTGATATTTTTAACTTCAATGATGAATTTTGAATATCTTCTTGTTTTGCTCTCGTTTGTTGCTATGCAGACTTTGTGTTATATACATGCCTTAGCTGTAGAATTTGCATAGCTCATTAAGTTATGTTCCTTGTTAAATGTTGTTTTTAACAGTTTTGTAATGGTGTTATATTGCCGCCTATATGATGCTAGATTCCTTTTATAATTTAATATTTCAACTCAAAGAGATAAATAAGTAAATCCTTTTCTTTATTGCAAGTCCCTTTAACTCTAATTTTTTAAGCATTTTATTTATTTATACTTACTGTTTGTAGTATTTTATTGATGCCTACAGCTAGAATTTAAATAGTAAGTGGTGGTCATGAAATATTTTAAACTATTACATATAATTTTTGGGACATACAAGACCAAACATCAAATTTTCGATGCAATTCCAAACTTTGTTTCAACCAAAGAATTAACTATACATGGCAATTTATGAAATGTGTGTGCATTGTACAAGTTTAAAAACAATTTCGTGTATAATTCTTAAGGAGGGTGTATAAGTTAAACTTGTTCATAATCCTATGAATGTGTGTACGTCTCTACAATAAATATTTACAAATGTTTACACACATAGTAACAAATATGCAAATATTCCTGTGTCTGTGCTCGAGCATTGGATGGATGTAACTACCCATGTATGTCGAGACATGGGCAAATAATATATACGAATGAAAAGGCTACTTGTATACACACCTATGCAACCTTTAATAATTTTAGAACATCTGGGGGCATACAGGCATTATCTTCAGAGATTGGCAGTTGAGTTTCTTTTGTATTGACCCGTGGTAAAAAGGTAAAACACCTGGAAAATGCCTTGGGAACCACTTACTAAACAATTCCCAACAATATGCATATTAAATACTTACAAAAGAGATCGTATGGAATATCACAGATTAACATATATGCATTGCAAAATGTAATAAGTTATTGAGAGTTTTAACCTCTTTTTTAAATACATTTATGGTGGGGAACAAATACTTTCCTAAAAGTTAAAAAATGAATGTACTTCAGCATACCCGTAATAAAACTGTTTGAAACAGCCTCAATATCACTGGTCATGGACTGTGCTTTGGATCTGATAAGCTTTGCCTTTAAAATATAGTCATCTGGCCATTCAATTCTAAGAGAACCCTCCATTACTTTGTCACCTGGTGCATTTGAGTTAGTTAACAACACAGACTTGCCAAGCAGAAGGAGCTGAGATATTCCAAGACAGCACAACTCTGAAAGCCTCTGCCAGAACAAAGCATAATAGAGTTATTTCAAATACAGCAACAGGCTCTTAATGTAGATTTCAAAAGTTCCACTAAATTTATAATAAAATTCACAAACTTTTCTACTTGTGCATTCATCTTTTACTACAATTTCACTAAGTATTTTCCATTACATGCACTCCTTCAGATCTAATAGCCTCAAGACGATCAGCTGTTTTCTGGACTATTTCATTGAGAGCAAGCCCCCCAAGTGTGGCTGTAAAGCTGCAAAATTCAATATGTGTTCATATTTAAGGTCTTCAGACCACAGAGAGACTTTAGTACAGAAAAGCAACACAGAAAACTGATATGCCCATGGTCAAGTGTTTACCCTGCTGCCATCTCAGCTGCTTTGCTGACACTTGCATCACAAAGAATTTTTATCTCGTTTCCATTGCCTGTTTCTCCACTTTCAACATTTTTACCCTTGTCAAATTCAAAATTACCTCCATCACTTTCATTGCTTAATGTAAATACCTGTTGGATCTGCTTGAGCATTCTATCAAAAGCAACTTTATCTTCCCCTCGTAGTTTTATTCTTGTTCTATTGCATAGTAATGCATAATGATTTGACAAAGCTTCCAGCTCCTGCAAGTAAATTGAAGTTTTTTTAACTTACAGAGTACTCAATTGCATTTTTAGAAAAAGCCATATTATGGTAGCAAATCACCTCCAGCTGCTCAGGACCTCCATATATGTAGAAGCATCGATCAAAAGTGGCTTCTTCTGAGAATTGTTCCTCAGTATCACCTTGCTCAATCTCCCTTTCATCTTTCTCAATATCAATACCTGTCTCTGTGGCTAGCAGATCTACAGTCTCTCTACCAACAAACTCAAGAACTTGTATTCCCTTGGCAGTGAGTGCCTTTCCACTCTGCCAGAACCAAAACACACATCATTTAACAGATGTGCATGCTGAGCATTAGAAGACTTCCAAAATGTTTGGAAAAGAATGTAACACACCTCTAACAAAGTTGGAGCAAGGGAGCTGGCCTTAATAGGTAGGCCATTTTGCTGAAAAGAATCAGCAAGATTAACAGCAGAATGTTCAATCCTGAAATCCAAGAACCATTAGCATACCATTTCAAATTGTCTAACATGAGCTATTAAGTATGATAAAGATACAGGTGTCTCATTCAAAGAAAGCAATCTAGACAAACAAATGATAAGAAATAAAAACTTAATTAAAAAAAATCTCAATCTTGTGAACATTCTTTGCAAATTCATAACTTCCTTTGACATTAAGAATTGATTACAGATTTTGGAGAAGAAAGAAAATAACTTGCTGCCAGTAACTGAGCAAAAGCAAGAAACGGGGATTACACTGAGATTAGAAGGATATGACAGGTTTTGGGTAGTTTTGAACCATTTTAAACTAAAATTGATCAATAATAGGTTTGTATTTTAGAATATTTAATTTGGTACATAAAACGATTTATTTTTTGTTTTTATTTGCACACAATGATGTAAGTTGAAAGGCATTGATCCAGAAGGATCTGATGAATAAAACTTGAACAATAAAAAGGTTTTACAGCTCAAAGAGAGGATGGCATGGGAATCAGAAATAACAGATGAGGAGGACAGGAGTGCAACCCTGGAAGTGTCTGTTTGGTAATGCAACCACAGTGATGTCCAGGTCAGATCGACAACTGCAGTAGCGACCCCTGACTCTGTAAATTCAGAAAGCAAAATGTTTGAACGCCATTTCATCTCCAGCAACAGCAAGATTTCTTCTATGGCCAGTTAACCTTCCAGCAACTAAAAAAGAATCTATAAAAGGAGGTTGAAGCAAGTGCTTGGATCATTAAGGATTTGGAAATATTGTAAAAAGTGAGGAAATTCTGTTATTCAGTAATTATAAGGAGATTGACAGAAAGTAGAGAACGGCTATTGCTACACACACTAGTTGTACTTCTTCCAAAGCAGTAAAACAAGCTACATTTGCCACTACCACTCATTCTGGTTTTCCCATCATGGGGTTTCCAGGATAAAAATCTATGAGCTTTCATGACTATTTTGCAAGTTTAAATTTGTTTATGTTCACAATATTGTTACCTCTTAATGACCTTCATTCGATTCAAGCAAGTAGAAGCAAAATTATTTTTTATGATTCTTGAATTCTAAGAGTTCACATATCATTTTGGTATCAAATCAGTTTGATTTTTGTGAGTTTGTGAAAAATTTGTAAGTGATAGTGACTACATGACTACAGAAGGCTTAAATGCAAGAGTTAAATACACAGTTGACTGCACATAGAAAGCTACATGAAGCAAATAATGGAGAACCAACAATGGTTGGGCTAACAACAAGTGCACATGTCAAGCCAAAAAGTAAAAAATGCCTCAAGAACAATGTTCTGCAGGACACTTGGTAAAAGCCCTTGCCAAGAAATTTGGTATTGGGGAAGAAGACTAAGAAACTAGAAGTCCAGAGGATTTCTTGAAAGAGCCATATGAAATTAAAGAGGAAAAAAATGCAAGTCCATTTGAAGTAGAAACTAAATAGAAATAAAGAATTTTGAAAGAAAAACTAATGTTGAATTGTTAGATTCATGGATTAAACAACTTGAATTATTTTAGAGTTCTTGAAGCAAATGAAGCACAAATAATTTCATTTTCATGCCTCAAATGGAATGGAAGGATTTTGCAAGTGGCAGCTGGGAGATTCCAAGCTCAATTAGGGTATGAGGGCTCTGGTATGTTTTTGTTCTTGATGTTTTCACGGGCGATAGTTGTTTGTTCTTCTCTCACCTGGCTATTTGTTGGTTCTATGTTGTTAGGTGTGTAGTCTCAATGTTTTTTAGCAGCCAAATAGATGGCCTTCTCTGTTTTAGTCTATTAGTGTTTGGCTGGTATGCCAACTTTGTTTGTCATATATATTTTGTTCATATTCATGGGTTCCCTCTTTAATCTATCAAAACAAACATGGAATCAACTTGAGAAAATCAACTTAAGGGAAACTTGTTGGTGTGAACAGGTCTATTCCTTAAATGGTTTCCCTTTCAGGTCTTTTTCACACCAAGTTAATTAAGTTTACTTAAAGCATATACCTTTTGTGCTTGAAGCCATAAGACCATGACATCTGTCACAATCATATGTTGTCCTATATCTTACCCTTGCCTATTTATGCAAGGGTTCTCTACGTACATTTCATTCCAATTGTATACTATTGTACCAATGTTGACATTATAGCATTTTCACTACTTCTCTCTTATGTGGAAGGTTATTTGGTGTTACAAATGATTCTTGCTCTTGAGTCCTTCCAGTGACTTCAACGTAATATCAAAGCTCTAAATCTGCACGCTCCCCTTTTTTAAGAAATTTTTGCCAGGTTTTTCCCTGGCACATTTTGGCCTAAACTACACCTTGCAATTGGATCCGAAAGGTCCAAATATGCATGAATTGATAGTGAACTCAATAGCGTTTGAAGAAGTTGCAGATTCAATTTTTTGGGGGGCAGCTTCATTTTTAATTTTTTTTGTACAGTCAATATAGTAATTGTAGCATCGTGAAATTTTTTGCATCATCCTGCATCAAATTTTAACTAACAAGGGTACAAAGCAAATAAATTTCACATTTTTTAAGGTTTCTTTTTTCACTGTTTGGTACAGCAGGGTACTTTGCAAGCATCAAATTTGTACCTGCCAACACAAGCAGTCATACACTAGCACGGATCCAAATCAGGTGTCACACCATCTACCAATTGCACTTCACCCAGAGTTGATGTTACATGTATTAGCAATTGGTTGCCAATCTTTTGTACTTGCCACACAGTCATCATGATATTTCCTTTGTGGTTGGTCTTGTCTCTCATTTCTTTTAGGATCCTTGTGAGTGTCATTGGAAGGCAGCCAAGCATTTCTTAGGTATACCTAGAGCACTTCACATTTTAACATTCACTACACATCGGGAGCTTCTTGGATTGCGAATTGCGGGCTTCACTGACTCAAATTGGGTTGATGATGTCAATGATTGAAAGTCTACTTCTAGTTTTGTCTACTATGTTGGTTCTAGTTTGATTGCATGGACTTGCAAGAAGCAAACAGCTATTGCATTATCATCTATGGATGCTAAATATCAAGGTGTTGTTCTTGCTACCCAGGAGGTTCTTTAGCTTCGCCAATTGGTGCTGGAGTTTGGCTTTTCCCATGATCACCCCCCTACTCTTTGGTGTGATAATCAAGGTGTCAAAAACATTTCACACAACTTAGCAGAACATCAATGGACTAAGTATATTGAGATCCACATGCACTCAATTCAACAACTTATCCAAAATGGTATTCTCGGCTTGGAGTATTTGCCTACTAAGGAGTCCGAGTAGGTTTTGGATATTTTCACTAAGCCTTTGGCATCACCTTGTTATCTTCACTTGCAATTGATGGTTGGGTTGGAGGAAGATGTCCTTGGGAGGTCATCTTGGTTGGTCTTGTCTCTCATTTTTCTTAGGATCCTTGTGAGTGTCATTGGAAGGCAGCCAAGCATATCTTAAGGTATATCTAGAGTACTTCACATTTTAACATTCACTACACATCAGGAGCTTCATGGATTGTTGGTTTCACTAACTCAAATTGGATTGATGATGTCAATGATAGAAAGTCTACTTCTAGTTTTGTCTACTACCTTGGTTCTAGTTTCATTGCATAGACTTGCAAGAAGAAAACACCTAGTGCATTATCATCTATGGAGGCTAAATATCAAGGTGTTATTCTTCCTAGTCAAGAGGTTATTTAGCTTCACCATTTGATGATGGAGTTTGGCTTTTCTCCTAATCACCCCCCTACTCTTTGGTGTGACAATCAAGGCGCCATAAACATTTCATGCAACCTAGTGAAATATCAATGGACTACGTATTTTGAGATCCACATAAAATTCAACAACTCATCCGGAATGGTATTCTCAACTTGGAGTATTTGCCTACTAAGGAGTCTGAGTAGGTTGTGGATATTTTTACTAAGCCTCTAGCATCACCTCATTATCTTCACTTGCAATTGATGACTAGGTTGGAGGAAGTTGTATGTGGGAGGTCATCTTGAGTATTCCTTCCTTCATTTGTACATGTTTTATGTTCTTGTTTTCCCTTTTCTAGGGAGGAATTTTTTTTCTTTTTACAAGCTTTTCTCCTTTCCTCCATTTGTGAGAGATATTTTGTACATTTGTAAGTTGTAACTAATTGCACCTTGTTGCCATTATTGGGGTGAAGGAAGTTGTCCTTGGGAGGTCATCTTGAGTCCTCCTTCCTTCACTCGAACATGTTTTCTCTTATTTGGGGAGGAATTTTATCTTTTTACAAACTTTTCTCCTTTCCTCCATTTGTGAGAGATATTGTGTAGATTTGTACATCTTTTCTCTTCTTTTTTTCCTTCCTAAGTTGCACTTAAGGGAGGGTGTTGATGTGAATGAGTCTATTCCCTAACCAGTTTCTCTTGGGTATTTTTCACACCTAATTAGTTAAATTTACTTAGGGCTTTTACATTTTGTGTCTCAAGTCATGTGATCATAACACTTGTCACAATCACATGTTGCCCATGTCTCACCCTTGATTGTACATACAGGAGTTCTCCATGTACATTCCATTCCGTCGCATTGTGTGTAATGTCCCCTTTTTCGGCATGATCATGTTTGATGGTGTTAGCCTATTTATTGGACCCTTGTGGGCTAGCTGGATTGGTTAGAGGGTCAGTGGTACTTTCTGGAAAGATTGGTCGTTCTCGTTTTCAGAGTTCTTGGATTAGCTCATTGCAGGCCTTGGCAGTGCAGGAGTTGACAGCTTCTGACGGCACAGGATTATATGGTGTTTTGAGTGAGTTATGGGTTTTTAAGTGATTTAAATATTAATTGATTTAATATTTAATTATAAAGTCAATTTGACTTTATATTTTTTAAATCACTTAAATATTCTTTAAAAAAAGTGATTTAATATTTTAATCGCTTAAATGGATAAAGTGCGCCCAAGTATTTAATTCATATACTATTGAAATGAATTAAATATTATTTAAAAGATTTTAATATCCAAAAGTGGCATATCTTTCTTGGGATTCGTGCCTTTGCATAAAAGGGCATTTCTGGCAATGAGAAACTCACCTTTTGACAATTTCGACTTTGCCTTGTGCTATTTCCTGTGCATTCTCCTGTGATCAGGGTTTGAACAATCTTCCATTGAAGAACGACACCTCTTCAGTGTTGAGCACTCTTGAGATTGTGAAAGATCAATCGAATCAGTGCAGTTGAGAGCTTCATTCAGAGGTTCTACAGATTTAGACAGAGAACATATATTGAGATTTCATGCTGTTTGCAATAAGAGAGGGTTTCTTCCTTGTGGCGCATCCTTCTTCAAATTTAGAGGCTTCCAGCAGGGATACTACCTATTATTTCCTTGGCTGTACGGCTTACCTTGGGATTTGTGTATTCTGGAAAGGCGTGTGAAGGAAGTAATTGAAACGCCTTCCTCTTTGCTCCTTTTTGTGCTTCTATCTTGGCGTCTACCTCTACCAGGGCATTGTATCTCATTTTGGAGTGGGAGAAGTCAGATCTGGAGCTTGGGCGTGCTTATTTGCTTGATTGCATCATTTTCGGTTGTCAAACTGGCTAATTTCTTTAATTAAATAATCTGGAGATATTCTGGTATGTTTATCATTTGCAATCTATTTGTCACAGTTAATTAATGCAATCTACATTTTCATTCTGAAGAAAATAGTGCAAATTTACATTTTATGAGCATTTATGCTATGCGCCCCTTCTCTTTTGTCTATCAAAATTTCTCTAAAAAAACTAAATAACACTAAAAGACTTAAGAAAAATTGGGGGTTTGAGTTGAGAGCCAGCAGGGCTCATCACATTGTGCACTATTTACCATTATTGGCATTATAGCATTTTTATTGCTTCTCTCTTGTATGAAAAGATTATATGGGGTTGCAAATGATTCTTGCTCTTGTGAATCCTCATGGCAACTTCAACAAAACTTACAAATGAAATTGTAATATTAAAAAGTAAATTAAAAGACCAAGGTAATGAAAGCTTGAAACTAAAAGCAATCTTTACAAGTTACATCTGCCAAAGATGGAAAGATTTTGAACCTTCACAATCATAATCAAACTCTTACCAAAGTTAGGAGTTTGAAATAAGGAAAAAAGATATTGCTAAAGAAAGAAAAGCAATATGATTATAAACAAGCTTCCATTCTTGTAAAGGATTTTAATAATAATAATAAAGCAATTCAATTTGATGATTAGGTATCAGATGGTCAATTTTATGTCAAATTGATCCCAAATATGTAAAATAATTATGAACACACACAAAATTATTGCCAAGATAATTGATTTATTAAATAAGCAGCAAACACATTCTTATATAAAACTACAATGAGCTAATAATAGCGAAGATATCAATAGACTAATAAAAGCTAATTGAAGGCTTAACTAAATGCTTTAACTAATCTTAACTGAAAGCTAACTTAAAGCGTAACTAAAAGAATAAAAGAATATACCTAAAGTCTATTCTAATATCTTATTTGACCATTAAACTAAATATAACAATATTATTTTAATACCCTCCCTTAATGGTCAATCTATTAACTACACCAAGCTTATCCCAAAATTTTACAAACTTGTCAGGATTCAAAGACTTGGTTAGAATGTCTACACTCTGATCGTCAATGGGACAATATTGCAACATTACTGATTCATCTTCTACAAGTTGTCGTATGAAATGACAATGAAGCTCTACATGCTTGTTACGCTCGTGGAAGACTGGATTCTTGGCAAGCTTTAGCAACCCTTGATTGTCACAAAACAAGGGTGAACGCCCTACTTGAGACATCTGCATGTTTGAAAGCATCCTTCGAAGCCATAGTACCTCACATGTTGCTTTGACAGTTCCTCGATATTCTGCTTTGGTCGAGGAAAGAGCTATTGCCTCCTGCTTCTTACTAGTCCATGTAATTGCGCTCGTGCCAAGACTGAAAACATACCTAGAAGTGGACTTCTTGTCATCAACTGAGCCTGCCTAGTCTGAGTTTGTGAACCAAACCAGCCTAGGATCTTTGATTCTGCTATACAGAATGCCAAAGTCAAGTGTCCCTTTCACATATTTCAGTACCCACTTCACTACAACCCAATATTTTGCCTTTGGGGCTGTCATAAAACAGGAAATGTAACTCACAACATAACTCAAATCAGGTCTAGTGGGTGTAAGATAAGGCTGCCCACTAGTTGCCTAAAAGTTGACTCATCGATCACTTTTGAGTTTGTGTTGTCTGAAAGCTTCAGCCCTTTCTCCATGAGTGTAGACACGATTTTGCAATCTGTCATTCTAAACTTGTTTAACAAGCTCCTGGCATATTTAAATTGTGACATAAAAATACCACCACCTCTTTGCCAAACCTCTACACCTAGGCAATAATGTAGGAGGCCTAAGTCTCTCATGTCAAAAGTGTGACACAAATTACATTCAATTTGCTCAATCAAATGCTCCTCACTACCTATAATTATGATATCATCCACATATATGAAAAAAAGGATGATGTTATTGCCTATTCTCTTGACATATAGATTCGGATTTGAAGGACTACGTTGGAATCCATGTTGCTCCAAATACCTGTCAATCTTGATGTACCATGCCCTGGGTGACTGCTTCAAGCCATAAAGGGCTTTTGTCAGTCTGCAAAACTGATGCTCCTTTCTTGTAACCTGAAAACCTTGAGGCTATGTCATGTACAATTCTTCCTCTAAGTCACCATTGAGAAAGGCACTCTTGACATCCATTTGATGGAATTTCCAACCAAACTGTGTTGTCATGGCTAGAACTAACTGAATGGTGCTCATCTTTGCTATAGGAGCAAATGTCTCCTCGTAACCAATACTTGTGCTCTACGAGAACCCTTTAGCCACCAATCGTGCTTTGTACTTGTCAAGTGTACTATCAACTTTGCACTTGACTTTGTACAACCATTTGTAGCCAATGGGTTTCTTCCCTAGAGGAAGATCTGAAAGGACCCAAGTCTTATTTTTCATAAGACTTTGATGTTTTGTATCCATGGCCTTTTCCCATTCAAGTTTACCAATCGTCTCTATGAAGTCCTGTGGTTCGTAAACACCCTGAATGTTAGCCATAAGAGCAAAATTAACAGTGTTATGTATGCTCTTGCCTTTAGATGATCGACCCTCAAGTAGTTCATCATCCCGAACATCACCAACGAGTTTTTCCCACCACTTAGGTCTCATTGTCGAACCCTATCTATCCAAATCAACTTGTGCATCATGTCGTGTACCATCTAGTACTATATCATCCAGATGCTCTTCCAGGTTCTCCTAAAGAAGATCATTTGGTATTGTTGGTGGTCTGTGATTGGGGGATTCCACATGTTTGAAATCATCTGAGTCCCCCCCTTCAAGTGTAACTAATGGAAGATGAACACCTAAGTCCTTAGCCTTCAAAGGCTGATCCGCAGTACTCACGATGTTAGAAGAGACCTAAAAAGGCCCAACTTCTTCATCAATCACCACATCCCTGTTGAATGTCAAGTGGTCAATGTGCACATCAATCAGCCAATAGGCTTTATGATTATCACTATACACTGTGAGCATTAGCTTCTGACTCTTGGAGTCCAATTTGGTTCTCTTAGCATTTGGAATTCAAACATATGTTGTAGAACCAAAAATATTTAGATGAATCACCTTTGGTTTCCTCCTAGACCATGCTTCCTTAGGGGTCTTCTCCTTCACTGCCTGTGTTGGAGACCTATTGAGAAGATGAACAGCAATATAAACTACCTCAACCCAAAACCTCTTGGGAACATTCCTGTTCTCCATCATACATCGAGCCATCTTTGTAATAGTTCAATTTTGCCTCTCAACAACTCCATTCTACTATGGAGTGTAAGGTGCAGTGTATTGTCTTTTGATACCGTGTTTAGCACAAAAGTCCATGAATTCATGCGAGCAAAATTCACCCACATTATCAGACCTAAGAGTGATCAAAGAACAATCAAACTCTTTTTCCACTAATAATTTGAACTTCTGAAATTGTGTAAACACCTATGATTTTGCTTTTAGGAAAAATATCCACATTTTCCTATTAAAATCATCAACAAATAATAGAAAATCCCTGGCACCCACGACTAATGAGGTATTCATTGGTCCACATACATCTATATGAACCACATAAAGGACCCTATGAGCCCTCCAACCCTGTCCTTTTGAGAACGGAGATCTATGTTGCTTCCCTACCTGGCATGCTCCGCACACACCTTGAATCTACTACTAGATGTCAGGTAAACCGTTCACCATATGCTCTTGAGCCAGCTGAGAGAGATAGGATAGGTTGAGATGCCCATAATGTTGATGCCACAGAGTATTGATCGTAGATGAACTCTTGGCTGCTAATGCATGCTCCTGAACCTCTCCAATGTCAACTAATCGATACAAACCATGGTCTTCAATGCAAACTGCTAGAGTCTGCTTGGACTCCTTGTCAACTATGCAACACTTGTGCATGTTGAAAATGACGTCCAACTTAGGACAATGGTGGATAATCTGACTCACTAAGAGCAATTTGAGCTCCATTCCTAATACATAGTATACATTGAGGAAAAGAAGATTTTTTCCTCTAGATGTGAATTGGACATCACCTTTACCAACCACTGTATACTCCTCACCGCCACCAAAGATCACTGAATCAGAACAAGCTATATAGTCAGTGAACCAATTCTTCCTATGAGTGAAATGTCTGGATGCTCCAGAATCAATGTACCACGCCAAACTTGGCGTGATCTGCTAGTCGTTTGGCCATAAATGCAAAGAAGGCAGACTCCTTTTGCTCAGAATGTTTTACGACAAGGGCCTTTGGTTGATACCCTCTCTAGTTGGATTTCTAATCAGCCAACCTCTTTCTGCAGTGTTTCTTCATGTGACCAAGTTTGCCACAATAGTGGCATGTCATTGTCTTCTAATTCTTTGAAGAATCATCATAACTCCCTTGACCTTTCTTCTGAGGCCACTTGCCTTTGACCTTGTCCTTGGTTGTGAGGCCTATTCAACAGTGGGTGTATCACTATTACTACCAAATTGTTTCTTCCATCTATCCTGCAACAAGCGTTTGTTGCACAAGTCATTGAGCTTTAGGTCAACTATTGTAGAAGTGATATTAAGAGTCTCAATAAAGTGCTCATATGAGCGTGGTAAACTCTTCAGTGTGATAACCACAATGTCATCTTCTTCCATCTTGCAACTTATTGCTTCTAGTTGATCACGAATGCCTTTGATCTTCATCAAGTGACCCTGCAAAGACATCTTCTCATTCATCATGATCAAGAATAACATATTCTTCAGGAAGAAGGCCCTACCCTTGTCTGATGTCTCATGCATATCTAGCAGGTGCTTCCAAATCTCAACTAAGGTCTTGCCTGAAGGAACCTCTGGAATCATCTCATTTGTCACAGATAACTTGAGAAGCATAACCACCTCTCAATTACTTTCATCAAATTTGTCCTGGTCCTTTCTCGCAACTATCGGACGTGTGTTTGTACTAAGGACAATTTGATTAAGGAACTTGTATTTGAAGATGGCGAGCATCAGTTGTTTCCAGGTGTTGTAATTTTTGCCGTTAAACCTATGACTACCTTCCAACATGATGTTGGGTAATGAAGCCATCCCTCCCGTAACATGAAGTCATGAAAACGATGAAACCCTAGGCCTGAAAAAGAAAATCAAAACCTTAGCCGTCATAGGAAATGTCTGAAAACCCTAGCCGCAAGTCTGAAAATCATCAAAAAATGTGCAGAAACCCTAGCCATTTCAAAAAACTCTGAAACCCTAGCTTTTGTACAATAAAACCCTAGGCGCTCAAAATAACAACCTAGTCCTCGCAATTTTGCAAAAAATTGCCCAAAAAAATAAGGGATGTTGGGCACTAGTTGCAGACCCTGTTGTGTGCCCTAGCTACACAAAAAATTACTTGAAAATATTCCAAAAAAACCACGAAAAATATGTCGCATCTGTACTGAAAACCGCTAAAAACCTTAGTGGCGCAATTCTGCAGAAAAATGACACCAGAAATGTCGCAATTTTTTACTGTGTTGTGCAATTTTGGAGGAAAAAATCCACGATTCCCAGCAAAAAAAATTGTGAATTCACAATGAAGAATTCCACGATTTTAAACTAAAACCTTGGCACGATTTTAACCACAATTTTATGCAAAATAAAACTCTACGAATTTTGTAAAAAATTTGTCAAAAAAAATCTGCACAAGTAATACCCATGAATTTTTTGTAAGAAAAAAATTCATCAAAAAATCTTTGTATGAAATTTGTACAGTCACCCTTGGCACAATTTCCTATGTCTTGCATTGAATTCATCACTTCACCATCTGTAGAATTCATGTGCTAACCAATCCCGAAACCTAGGCTTTGATACCATAAAATAATTATGAACACACAAAATTATTGCCAAGATAATTGATTTATTAAATAAGAAGCAAATGCATTCTTATATAGAACTACAATGAGCTAATAATAGAGAAGATATCAATAGACTAGTAAAAGTTAACTGAAGGCTTAACTGAAAGTAACTGAAAGCTTTAACTGATCCTAACTAAAAGAATAAAAGAATATACCTAAAGTCTATTCTAATATCTTATTTGACCATTAAACTAAATATAACAATATTATTCTAATAATATGAAGTTATTCAATATCAACAATCAACCAAATTTGCCAACTTTTGCAAAGGTTAGACATATTACATGATCCAAAGAAAATTTTGAAATGTCCCTACTAACACTCTTCCTCTTGTGAATGTTATTACCTCCAACAACAAAATTCTAATGATTCTCAACAATATATGTGGATTTCTAATCCAAATTGTAAAACACACTCTTGGAGTTCATGCCAACAATCCTAAGTAAAAATAATTCAATTGTTGGTTCACAAAGATGCCTTATACTTTTAAGATTGATCTTGGATGAGTCAAGCCTGATTATATTTGTTGATTTCATGCCAACAATCCTCAAGTAAAAATAATTCAATTGTTGGTTCACAAAGATGCCTTATACTTTTAAGATTGATCTTGGATGAGTCAAGTTTGATTCTATTTGTTGATACTCTCAATATTTATCCATATCCTATTGTTTATCTGAAAAGATAATTGATATTCGATATTCAGTATTTACAAAGGAGAGGAAAAACTCTTTATATAAAGAATTACAAGACAATGTTTCTAAAAAGAAACAATTGTTAACTAAAGCAAATAACGGAAAGATACTAAAAGCTAACTGAAGCAAACTAAGTTAACTAAAAGTAAACTACCAATTAACTAAAAGCTAAGATGACCATTAAATATTACAATAATACTTTAATACCGTCCCTCAATGGTCATCCTACTAACTACACCAAGCTTATCTCGAAATTTTACAAATTTATCCAAATTGAGAGACTTGGTGAGAATGTCTGCAATCTGATCCTCAGTTGGAACATACTGCAACATCACAGATCCATCTTCAACAAGTTGGCGGATGAAATGACAATGAAGCTAAACATGCTTGGTTCGCTCATGGAAGACTAGATTCTTGGCAAGCTTTAGCACCCCTTGATTGTCATAGAACAAGGGTGAAGGCTATACTTGAGACATTTGCATGTCGACAAGCATCCTTCGAAGCCACACATGCGGCCTTAATTGTTCCCCAATACTCTGCTTCTGTCGAGGAAAGAGCGACTGCCTACTGCTTCTTGCTTGTCCATGTGACTACACCCGTACCAAGACTGAAAAAGTATCCATAAGTGGACTCCCTGTCATCAATTGAACTTGCCCAATCTGAATCTATAAAACCAACCAACCTAGGATCTTTGCATTTGTCGTACAAAATGTCAAAGTCAAGTGACCCTTTCACATATCTCAACACTTGCTTTGCTGCAACCCAGTGCTCTACCTGGGGGCAGTCATTAAACAAGAAATGTAGCTCACAGCAAAACTTAGATCAGGCCTAGCGGCAATAAGATAGATCAAGCTACCCACTAGTTGCCTAAATGCAGACTCATTCACCACTAGTGAGTCTGATTTGGCTGAAAGTTTCAGCCCCTTCTCCATAGGAGTGGATGAGATTTTGCAATCTTCCATCCTAAATTTCTCCAGCAAACTCCGAGCATACTTGGACTGAGAAATAAAGATACTGCCACCTATCTACCAAACTTCTACACCCGGACAATAGTGTAGGAGACCCAAGTCCGTCATCTCAAATGCCTAACACAAATTTGACTTGATCTATTCAATCAAATGTAACCTACTACCAATAATGATGATATCATCCACATAGATGACAAGAAGGATGATATCATTGCCAGTGTTCTTGACATAATTTGCATATGAGAAACTCCTCTGAAACGCTTGTGCAACCAAATACTTGTCAAACTTAAGTACCATGCCCTGGGTGCCTGCTTTAGGCCATAAAGAGCCTTCAGCAATCTGCATACCTTATGCTCTTTTCCTGCAACCTTAAAACCAGGAGATTGCATCATGTATACCTCTTCCTCCAAATCTCCATTGAGGAAGGCACTCTTCACGTCCATCTGGTGGACCTTCCAACCAAACTGTGTTGCCATGGCTAGGACAAGTCGGAAGGTGCTCATCTTTGTTGTAGGAGCAAAGGTTTCCTCATAGTCAGTACCTTCTCTCTATTAGAACCCCTTAGCCACCAACCGAGCCTTGTATTTATCTAGTGTTCCATCAGCCTTGTATACCCATTTGCAGCCGATGGGTTTCTTCCCTGCTGGAAGATCTGACAGAACCCACATGGTGTTCTTCAAAAGACTATGATACTCAAAATCCATAGCCTTTTCCCATTCAAGTTTACCCTTGACCTCTAAATACAGTCGAGGCTCATAAACACCCTGAATGCTATTCAAGATGAACTGAAAGGTTTTCTTGTATTAACAAAAAGAAAAAGATTACAATATATTGAAGCTACAGATTACTGTAGACATTAATGATATCTATCTACCTACTGGTTGAAACAGTAACAACTAAACTAACTTAATACATTCTAATATTGACCATTAATAATACAATAATAATATTATTCTAACACCCTCCCTTAATGGTCAATCTGTCAACAACACCAAGTTGCCCCCTAAATTTTACAAACTTATCCAGGCTTAGAGACTTGGTGAGAATATTTGCAGTTTGATCCACTGTCGGAACATACTGCAGCTTAACTAATCCTTCTTCTACTAGCTTGCAGATGTAGTGACAATGAAGCTTGACATGCTTGGTACGTTCATGGAAGAATGGATTTTTGGCTAGTTTGAGCACCCCTTGATTATCAATGTATAAGGGAGAAGGTCCTGCTTGTGACTGTGCATGTCAGAAAGCATCCTACAAAGCCAAACTACCTCACATGCTGCTTTAACGGTTCCTCGATACTCTGCTTCAGTCGAGGAAAGAGCCATTGCCTGTTGCTTCTTGCTGGTCCATGTTACAACACCGATACCCAAACTGAATACATACCCAGAAGTAGATTTTTGTCATCCATTGAACCTGTCCAATCTGAGTCTTTGTAACCAATCAGCTTTGGATCCTTGCATCTGCCATAGAGAATGCCATAGTTTGAAGTGCCCTTAACATATCTCAGCACCAGCTTTGCTACAATCCAATGATCAGCTTTTGGAGCTGTCATGAAGTGAGAAATGCAGCTCACTGCAAAACTGATGTCAAGTCTAGTGGCAATGAGGTAGATGAGACTGCCCACTAGTTGCCTGAATGTCGTTTCATTGACTGGAGGTGAATCAGAGTTGGCTGACAACTTCAGCCCCTTCTCCATAGGTGTGGAGGCAGGTTTGCAGTCCTGCATCCGAAATTTGTCAAGCAAACTTCTAGCATATTTAGACTAAGAGATAAAGATGCTACCAACGGTCTGCCAAACCTCAATACCCAAACAATAATGGAGAAGCCCCAAATCTGTCATGTCAAAGGCCTGACACAAATCCTGTTTGATTGCTACAATCAAATGTGCTAAACTGTCAGTAATGATCAAGTTATCAACATAGATAACAAGAAACAAAATATCATCACCAGAGTGCTTGACATACAGATTACTGTTAGAAGGGCTGCGCTGAAAACCATGATCAACCAAGTATTGATCAATCTTGATGTACCATGCATGAGGCACCTGTTTCAGTCCATAGAGTGCTTTCACGAGTCTACATACCTGATGTTCTTTGTCGGCAACCTTGAAACCAGTAGGCTGTGTCATGTAGACTTCTTCCTACAACTCACCGTTGAGAAAGGCACTCTTGACGTCCATCTAATGAACTATCCAACCAAATTGGGCTGCAATAGCGAGAAGAAGATGAATTGTGCTCATCTTGGCAGTAGGAGTGAAGGTCTCCTCGTAATCAATGCCCTCCAGCTATGTGAATCCCCAAGCAACTAATTTGGCCTTGTATTTATCGAGAGTACCATCGGCATGATACTTGACTTTGTAAAACCACTTGTAACTGATAGGTTTCTTCCCAAGAGGAAGATTAGAAAGAACCCAAGTGTGATTCTTCAAAAGACTATGATATTCTGTTGCCATAGCCTTTTCCCACTTTGGAATTCCTTTAGCCTCTGAATACGTCTGAGGCTCATAGATGTTGTGGATGTTGGCCATAAGAGCAAAATTGACTGTGTTGTTGCTTTCTCTTGCTACGAGTTGATCTGCTCTCAATGAGTTCATCATCATGAAGATCATTGATAGTCTTGGCCCACCACTTAGGCCGACGAGTAGAAGTACCAACATCTGGAATAGGAGTAATAGCATCTCCTGAGATTTCTAGAACAAAATCATCTGGATGTGAGTCCTGAGGAAAATTAGGTGGTGCTATATCATGATCAGTAGACTCCTCATCTTCAAAGTCAAAATGCGTTAAAGCCCTCCCATCATGGGAACCAAGAGGAAGACGAACACCCTCATCAGGAACCTTCATAGGCTGATCCACAAGACTGGGAGTAGGAACAAATGGACCAGTAGTCTCATCAATCACAACATCATGACTGAATATGAGACAATCCGTCTCCACATCAATCAACCTGTATGCCTTGTGATTGTCGCTGTAGCTAGTAAACATAAGTGTGGCTCTTGGAGTCCAACTTGGTACGCTTGGCATATGGAATCCACACATTAGCTATAGAACCAAAGACTTTCAAATGGCCCACCTTAGGCTTACGTTTTGACCAGGCTTCTTCGGGAGTCATCTTCT
The DNA here is from genome assembly GCA_007258455.2 of Sequoia sempervirens. NCBI lineage: Eukaryota > Viridiplantae > Streptophyta > Pinopsida > Cupressales > Cupressaceae > Sequoia > Sequoia sempervirens. The sequence continues at coordinate 69,105,857 of VDFB02086081.1, read as the reverse complement.
TTACGGCCTGTGTAGGTGACTGATTCAGGAGGTAGACTGCAATGTAGACTGCTTCAGCCCAGTATTTCTTAGGTACATTTTTGTACTCGAACATAGAAAGAGCCATTTCAGTAATGGTGCGATTCCTAAGTTCAATGACACCATTCTGCTGAGGAGTGTATGGTGTGGTAAGTTGGCACCTAATGCCGTGTGCAGCACAAAAAGTAGAGAAGTCAGCTGAACAAAACTCCCCCCCATTATCTGACCTTAGAGTGACAATTTGGAACCCGATTCGTTCTCAACTAAGGCCTTATATTGCTGAAATGTACTAAAACACATTTGATTTATGTTTGAGAAAATACACCCACATTTTCTAACTGAAATCATCAACAAACAATAAAAAGTACCTGGACCCAATAACAGAAGGAGTATTCATTGGCCCACATACATCAGTGTGAACCAGTTGAAGTACCTTGGAGGCTTGCCAAGAATCACCATCTGAGAACGATGTCCGATGCTGCTTGCCAGCTTGACAGGCTCCACAAACTCCATGATTTTGAGTGTGGATCTCAGGTAGACCAGCAAACAAACCCTCCCGAGACAATTGAGAGAAGTAGTGCACATTCAAGTGCCCATAACGCTGATGCCAAAGTTTGCTAATGGTTGTACTCATAGCTGCCAAAGCGTGCTCCTGAGAATCACCAGAATCAACAAGTCTGTACAGACCGTGATCCTCAAGTCCCATAGCAATTGTTGTACAAGTCTCCCTATCAATGATGCTGCAGGTGGACGAACTGAAAACAACATCCAAGTGGGGAGAATGTCGCATGATTTGACTGACTGAGAGGAGATTATGTTCCATGCCGGGAACATAGTAAACATCAAGAAAGAGTAAATTTCTACCTCCTGAGTGAATCTGGACAGTGCCCTTACCAGCAACTGTGTACTGTTCGCCTCCTCCAAAAATGACTGAATCAGAGAATGGTTCGAATTTTGTGAACCAATCCCAACGATGAGTAAAATGCCGCGATGCCCCTGAATCGATATACCAGGCAGAAGAATGTATCGGATCTATATTTCTCTTGGCCATAAACGCATAGAATGCAGATTCTTTCTGCTCAGTGTGCTCTGTGACATTTTCCTTTTGATGAGACCCTCCTTGCTTCTTTTGTTCAGAAGCCAAACGAATGCGACAATCAGCCTTCATGTGACCGTATTTATGGAAATAATTGCACTAAACGTTCTTCTTCTTCTTCTTCTTGTCCTAAGAAGAACCAGAGCCTTTCGGCTAAGAAGATTGAGCCTTCCCTTTGTTCTTAGCAGAAGATTTGGCAGAGAATGCTTGCTCTGTGGAGGTCGAACTGGTACTGCTTCTAAATTGTTGTCGCCATCGATCCTATTGCAAGAACTTGTTGCAAAGATCTTCAAATTTGAGATTAACATTGGTGAAGGTGATATTCAACGTCTCAATGAAATGCTCATACTAACATGGGAGACTCTTCCGAGTAATGACCACCATATCTTCTTCCTCCATTTTTCGACCAATCGCCTCCAACTGATCACGAATGTCCTTAATCTTCGTCAGATGTTCCTATAAGGACATTTTCTCATCCATCATGATGGAAAAAAGCATGTTCTTGAGAAAAAACACTCTGCTCTTGTCGTAGGTTTCATGAAGGGCCTTCAAGTGATCCCAGATTTTTGTAGCATTTTGTCAAACGGCACCTGAGGTAGTTGCTCATCTGTGACTGAGAGTTTGATGAGCATGACGGCTTCCCGGTTGCGTTCATCCCATTTGTCCTGGTCTTTTCCAACAACGGTAGGTCGAGGTAATGTACCTAGAACAACTACATCAAGACACTGATACTCGAAGATGGTCAGCATACGCTGCTTCCAGGTGTTGTAATTCTTCCCGTTGAACTTCTGGCTGCTTTCGAGCATTATATTCGTCAAAGATGCCATCATGTACCTCGCAGTCAAACTGATGACAACAAAATAATGCACAGAAAACAGAAACAGGTTCTGGAAAACAAATTCCAAGGCAAAAACCGAAACCCTAGCACGGATTTCAAGGTTTTACTAAGAACCCAAAAAATATTAATAAAAACCCAGAAGGATTTAGGAATACCCAAAAAAATTTGAAGGCACAAAAAACGATGCACCCAGAAAATTTGGAGACCTACCCAGTTGAGATCTCGAAAAACCCAAAAGGAATCTGCAATCAAAATAATTTTTTCATAATTTTTCGAGTTGAAAAAACAGGTCAAAACCCTAGCCAAGTTTCAGAAAACCCTAGGTGGCCATTAAAAGTTCAAAAAATTCTAAAAATTTGCAGAGAACACTGGAGATCTTGCGCTAAATGCAGAAAACTCCAAATCCCGTGCCCGGATGGAACAAATCACGAATCAAGAAATGACAAAAAAGAATGCCCAAAACAAGCAAATCCGCAACCATAAAAGGGGCCCAGAAGTTGTCACAAAACGCGTCCAACAGAGAAGAAATTTGTGGCTCTTTGTAGCTGAAAAACGTGGGCTGCAGAAGATTAAAAAACACGTCTCTAGAGACCCAGAAATCGCGACCAAACTAAGAAGAAAGGGCATACACGAGCAAATTAAAGACGCGACCAGACGCAGAGGGTTTGAGATCGTGCCAATAAAGGACAAAAATGGGCACGAATAAGCTGGATTTCGTCTGGAAAACGCGTCTCAAAGCACACGCGACTGGAAAAACGCGATTCCAACACTGCAGAAAGTCGCTTCACCAAAAACAGCTTAAAAAAAACGACGCTAGACTGAAACGCGGGCTCTGCAACAAGAAATCGTGCCCAGAAAAATGCCAAAGGCCTTCAAAAATCACAATTACAGTCTTCTTCACGAATTCATGAAATCTTAAAAAGAACTCACAAATTTTATCAGAGTAAAGAGACGCGATTTTTAGCAAGAGACCAGAAATAACTTTTCTGCTATGATACCATATTCAGGATGAACTGAAAGGTTTTCTTGTATTAACAAAAAGAAAAAGATTACAATATATGAAGCTACAGATTACTGTAGACATTAATGATATCTATCTACCTACTGGTTACTGTAGAAACAGTAACAACTAAACTAACTTAATACATTCTAATATTGACCATTAATAATATAATAATAATATTATTCTAACAAATGTTGGCCTTACGAGCAAAGTTTACTGTGTTCTTTTTGCTCTTGCCTCTAGACGATCTTCCCTCAACAAGCTTATCATCATGAACATCACCAATGAGCTTCACCCACCACTTAGGATGAGGAGGTGATGCATCTTCTTCCAAATCAGGATGAGCATCATCATGACTTGGGCTGTCTGGAATAATACCATCTAGATGTTGATCCAAGTTATCCTGAGGAAAATCTGTTGGTACAAAATCTTGCCTAGGAGATTCCACCATGTCAAAATCCTCAGAATCCCTCCCTACAGGTGGAGCTACTAAAAGATTAGCTCCCAAATCCTTGGTCTTCAGAGGCTAATTGTTAGAACTCTTGATGGGAGAAGAGAGCAAAAAGGGCCCAGCTTCCTCATCAAACACAACATCCCTATTGAATGTCAAACAATCAATGGCCACATCAATCAACCGATAGGCCTTATAATTGTCACTGTATCCTGTTAGCATCAACTTCTAGCTCTTGGATTCCAGCTTGGTCCTCTTGGCATCTGGAATCCAAACATAAGAAGTCGAACTAAACACTCTAATAAGATGAGTAATTCTTGGTTTCCTCCTAGACCATGCTTCCTCTAGGGTCATCTTCTTGATGGCTTGTGTGGGAGATCGATTAAGAAGGTATACTGCAGTATACACTACCTCAGCCCAAAACTTCTTGGGAACATTCCTATTCTCCAACATACAACAAACCATTTCTCTAATGGTACAATTTCTCCGCTCGACAACACCATTTTGCTGAGGGGTATAGGGTGTGGTAAGCTAACGCTTAATACCATGTTTAGCACAAAAGTCAGTGAACTAGTTGGAACAAAACTCACCCCCATTATCTGACCTAAGAGATATGATTTGACATCTAGACTCTTTTTCAACTAAAGCCTTAAACTTATAAAATTCATTAAACACTTGTGACTTTGCCTTGATAAAACACACCCACATTTTCCTACTAAAATCATCAACAAACAAGAGGAAATACCTAACACTAGTGACTGATGTAGCATTCATTGGTCCACAAAAATTTGCATGAACCAGCTATAGAACCTTGGATGCTCTCCAAGACTTTCCATTTAAAAATGGAGTACAATGTTGCTTCCCTACTTGGCAAACTCCGCAAACATCATGTGTCTACTGCTGAATCTCAGGTAAGCCTTCTACCAAATTCTCTTGAGCTAGCTGCGAGAGGTAGGCAATGTTGAGATGCCCATACCGCTAATGCTAAAGAGTGTTGATAGATGAACTCCTTGCAACCAACGCATGCTCCAAACGATCTCCAGTATCAAGCAGCTGACACAAACCATGATCCTCAAGCCCAACTGGCACAGTTTTCTTGGACTCCTTATCAACAATTAGGCACTTGTGTGAACTGAAAATGATTTCCAACTTCGAATTGTGTGAACTGAAAATGATGTCCAACTTCGAACTCTGCCACATAATCTGACTCACTGAGAGCAAATTAAGCTCCATGCCTAGCACATAGTATACATTGAGAAATATTAAATTTCTCCCACCAGATGTGATTTGGATGTTGCCCTTGTCGACAACTGTATACTATTTGCTATCACCAAAGATGACAGAATCAGAGCAAGCCATATACTCTTCGTCATCACCAAAGATGACAGAATCAGAGCAAGCCATATATTCTGTGAACCAATCTCTCTTATTTGTAAAATGTAAAGAGACTCCAAAATCGATGTACCATGCAAATGATTTGACACCATCTACTGGTTGTTTGGCCATCAATGCATAAGATGGTAGACGCCTGATCAAACTACATAGATGCTATCCCTCCCGTTTTCCAAAAGCTCAAAAAACGAGGTAAAGTCTATGATCAACTAGCACTAAACCCTAGACAATCAGTTGGCACAACTCCCATGATTTTTAAAAAATCATCTAAAATGAGGCTCAAAAACACAAGATTTTTTTTAGAAAAAAAAAACCTTCAAAAAAAGTCTAAAAAAGCAAAACTTTTCAAAAAACTTTAAAACTCGAAAAGCAAGAATTTTTCAAACAAAATCTTGAAAAAACTTTGAAAAGCAAGATTTTTTTCAAAAAATCTTCAAAAACTCTAAAAAGTAATTAAAAACTTTTGAAAAAGCAAGACTTTTCAAAAAACTCTCAAAAAGCAATACTTTTTCAAAAAAAATATTCAAAAAACTTCTGAAAAAACAAAATTTTTATTAGAAAAAATCTTCAAAAAACTCTTCAAGATCTCCTAGATCAGATCACAAACTCAACCCAAAAAAAATCGCAGAAAACCACTTCAAAAATCAGCGATGTCTTGCAAAAGAAACACTCAAATCTGCTTGAAAACCTTCACAAAATCTTTTGCAACAAACCCTTCAAAAATCGGCTTCAAAAACCCTTCGTTCAAAAAAATTGGTTCACAAAAAATCCTCAATTTTTATCTTAAAAAAACTTCTGAAAATTTCCAAAAATCTTCACATAATCAGCTACGAATTCTTATTGCTCAAAAAATTCGCCAAAAATGAGCCTACGCTCTGATACCATGAAAAGATAATTGATATTCAATATTCATTATTTACAAAGGAGAGGAAAAACTCCTTATATAAAGAATTACAAGACGGTGATTCTAAAAAAAAAATTGTTAACTAAAGCAAACTAAAGCAAATAACGGAAAGATACTAAAAGCTAACTTTAGCAAACTAAGTTAACTAAAAGTAAACTACCAACTAACTAAAAGCTAAGATGACCATTAAATATTACAATAATACTTTAATATTATCATCTTCTCGTGGTGCTTCAAGGTCTAAGCCTTTCCAAACACAAGGGGGCATGTTACAAAACTAATTCATCCTGATTAGTTATTAATTGTCATTACCAAGAGATGAGACCTATCACCTTGACAGGAAGACGCCCTATCAAACATGCCCCTTGATCAGGCATATAGATAAATTAATAACCCATTCATTCATTCAGATCTATCAGATTGTATATTCTATTTTATATTTCAATGCATAAATATTGTATATATTTACTATGTGTACCTGGTAGTATACTACAAAGTCTAAGAAATATTTATCCCTTTGAATAACTCATATACTAATCATTCTTCAAATTTACCTGGATTATACGCAGTCAATAAAAGTTTAGGTTGTTTTGTCTTGAAATTATTACCATTATAATTCCTAATAGGCTACCTATTTGAGGCAATGTTTATCTATAGACTACAATGCAAAATAAAAAAATGTGCACATAGTTTATATTTGTATGTTAGCTAACATTTGGCAAGCATGCTACTTAAAGATATTTTATGCATTTCTGATATTGTTATGGATGCCATTAGAAAGATTACATGCACTAACAGAATTTCCTCTACCTATCTAGTATACTTAATTAGACATAATATAGAGAAGACAAAAGAACTCCAAGACCTTAAGAACTTGAAATTGAAACGAAAAAGCTTAAGAACTTGATATTGAAAAGAAAAAGCAGCCAGGGTAAATTTTGAATCAGGTTAGAACATAAAAATAAAATTTCTCGATGGTCGACTCACTTTTCAACCCATTTGCTGCCTCCTTTCCAGGCACTGCCGAAAGCTTGCCATGCCCCAGAAGCAATATTCTCCACTGAGCTGTCAAAAGCCTTGAGGCCCTGCAATGGGATCAGAATAGAATTATGCTTACAAGCATAGTAGACACATCTGTAAAATAAAGAAGTGAGGTTCAAATAACATAAAAAGCATTCAAGCAGCAAAACATCTCAAACAAGAAATATATTCAACTTTTTCAAGTTAACATCAAAAACATGTAATCTAAAAATAGACTTCCTTCATATAAAATTTTTGGTATAGGGCTTTAAAAGTAGAAAAATAAAGTTGATAAGGTTAGAGAGGGAAAGACATTAGCCCACACTCTCCAAAACAAAAAAGTTATTCCTATAGCTTAATAAAACATCATAGAGTATTTTTCTTTTCCAATTTGATGGTTTTCTCTATCATGCTTACAAGCAAAGTTTTATACTTTAACAGTTCCCTATATTGTAATAGATCTGTAAAGACAATACCAAAAAATGAATGAAACTTACCTGCCCCAGTAAAGATTCTTGGCTGGCCTTCTCCAGTCGGTCCAAAGCAGCTTTCCTACGCTTTTCCTCTTCATTTTCAGGTTCAAGTTGACTATTTACATCTTCTGCCTCCATTCCATCTTCACTAACAGACTCTGATGATGGTTCAGCTGTACTTTGCAAATCTGAAACAACATTTCTAGCAACTACAGAGGCCTGTAGAGAGATGTCAAAATGATTTTAGAACTATTAGAGAGCATTAAGTAAGTTTACCTACACCCAATGCAAAGAAAGTGTAAAAATTCATGAATAAAACAGAAGCAGATCACATAAGCCATTAAAATTCATAGATACTATATAATTTTTCTTCAGCCCAAGACTGTGGCCAAGTAATCATCCATTTAAAAAAGTACAGGAGAAAAAGTCGTCTAATGTTCTTTTATGACTGCAATGTCCTTTCTTGAATGAATAGCCATCACCCTAACACAATTAATCTCAGATGCAACTGCTCCAACATATCTTCATGTTAAGCATATCTGCAGCCAATACAATGAGAGCTTGTGCTTCTAACAACTAAATCTATGAGGAATGAAAGAAAACTACTCTAACATCCACAAGTGAGCATAAAAGGTTATTGGCACTGAATACATCATTTATATTACAAAAGTACAAAATTTGAAGTGTCCTAGGTTATGAAAAATAAATAAATACTAAGCACTAAAGAAACGTAAACAAAACAAGAGGGAGTAAAACTAAAGAAGATAAACCACAAACCATATATTCTAAGAACAAATATATTAGCGTCCATCCTGAGAAATAATGAGAGAAAAGAGTTATCATAATGTTCCCCCAGACAAAAAACAGGGTATACCTTACAAGTACATCAGCAAGCAGTGCACTAATAGCAATCAAAGTACTGAAATAGCTACTCCTACCTGTTTCCTAACCAGGTGTCTTTTTCATGAACATAAGAGTTATTGATCCAGAATTGACCAGCTCCATTAGACAACATACCAAACTATTGAAACTTGTATTATTGGCAGAAACAACTAATTACATCAATTGTTGCATGAATATAATTCTGGAATTGCAATAAAAATAATATAGACAAAGAGAACAATATCTGAATAAAAGAACTAGCTGCTAGTACTTTATTAGTCAGCAAAGTATGTGAAGCCATATTTGATAAGAGACGTAAGCTATTACTCTCTTCTTGCTACAAAATGGTTGCAATCTCTGAGAAGGGATGTGATGCCACTTCATCTACACTCTGAATTATACTTAAAGAGAATGAGCATAAACACCTCGGTGCTATCGTCATGTTACTACTAAGTGGAGCTGTGTGTAGTTGCATAAGGAAGAATTGATGAAGCAGTTTATATATAAAATCCAAAGAGTTGAAGTAGAAAAGAAACACATCAAGAAGCAAAATTGACTTCCAAACCTTCCAGATATCCCAATACATTTTGGTATTTTGCATTTTCAGGGCCCTTCAGATCATTATTCAGAAAATCTGATGTCCCAAAGTGAAGATTAATAACTTGGGGAAATTCTTTAACTTGTTGACATATATTAGGTTCCAGCTTCCAAGCACTGGTAAAAAAGTTGCAAACCCAACAAGGTGACCATCTTAAGGTGAGGTACCTCAAACTGCCACCAGCATTAGTACTTCTATTAGTGCAAACAAGACCAGGGACATAAATTAAAAAAGAAATACTAGGGCACCTATACTCAATCTCCTAGTATCAATTTATTACAGCCTGTAACTAATCATGATAACCACTTTCTAGACACAAACGCCCCACATACTTCTAAAAACTCAATAGTTAAATACCAGACACCCTAACACTGATGGAAATTTTCAGAGAAGAAATGGGTATAAATCATTCCATTGAAACTAGCATTAAACATCCATAGTTGAATGGTTAAACATGCAAAATTACATTTGGGTGAGCAATGTAGAGGTTTTGAGAGAGATTGCAAGGATGCCAATATCCTCAATTACCAGCATATCAGCCAACAAAATTACCAAATTTCCAGAGTGCCAAAGTACCAAGGTGTATAACCATTGGGTAATAGTAGAGCCAGCAAGGGTAAGGAAAAAATTCAAAAAATTATATGAAGCCTACACCACCAATGTACCTAATTTCAGAGAGTCCAACTCGATGTGGTATTGAGGTAGGCAAGTGCACGCTTTTCATGATGCCATGCTTTTCAAGATAGTCAGGCACTAAAGTTTAAGAATGCCAGAACAGGAAAACATGTAAGTGTCAAGAATCAAAAATTAGGACTGTCAAAGTGCCAAACATCATATATTCCAAATTGATTTGAATGTAGTAATTAATCCAGATATATCATCTCCATATTACTATTCTTTAATGGAAATCAAACTAAATGGTTTCAGTGTCATGTCACATAATGAGGAAACAAGTAAGGTTTCCAAAATGGGTATGAACTTCGAAACACACTGCCTTCAAAATCTTGGGAAACAGGAACAATTTTTTTTCATGGTACATCTTGGAGAAGGTTAAGAATTGCCTTTCACACTAATTGAGGTAAGCTTGAACCATAATCTTTGTTCATAGGTTGAGAGCACTAATTATATTGAGACCTTTGCTCCTGTTACCAAGACGAAGTCTATTCATTTGTACTTTCACTTGTTGCATCACATGGATGGTCAATATACTAAATGGATGCGGTGAGAGTCTTTTTGCATGGTGATATCCATAAGTAACCCCCAGGTTTTCTGCAAGATTCTTCACTTGTTTGCAAGCTTTGATGTTCACTTTATGGTCTCAAACAAGCCCCCTGGGCTTGGTATGAGAAGATGGACAGTTGTTTGCTTTTGGTTTCACTTGTTGCCATTCTGACCCTTCAATTTACACTCAAGCATGGAAATGATCTCTTGATACTTGTTTTTTATGTAGATGATTTGATCCGCACAATAATTACTCATCCATGATTCAGAGCTTTTAGAGAGCAACGATGAAGCAATTTGATATGACCAATCTCAAGATTCTGCACTATTTCCTCAATCTTCAAGCCCTTCAATCTTTAAAGGAGATCTCTATTTTCAACAAAAGTATGCTCTTGATTTGCTTCACCGTTTTAGCATGGCTAACTACAAGCATACCCCTACACCATTTCAATCAAGTGTCACACTGTTTACCAATTGCACTACAGCCAAGGTTGATGATACATTGTATGAACAATTGGTTGGCAGCCTTTTGTACTTAACACACAGTCATCCTAATATTTCCTTTACAATTGGGCTTGTCTATCAATTCTCTAAGGAACCTCATGAGACTCACTAGAAAGCAAACAAGCATATTTAGAGGTATATTCAAAGCATATTTAGTACACATCAGGAGCTTCTTAAATTGTGGGCTTCACTAACTCAAACCATGCTAGTGATGTTGATGATCAAAAGTCCACCTCCAATTTTGTCTATTGCCTTTGTTCTACTCCTATTGCATGGTCTTGCAAGAAGCAATCTGCTATAGCTTTATCCTCCACAAAGGCCAAGAATCAAGGAGAGTTCTAGCTAGCTAAGAGGTTCTTTGGCTTCAACAATTGATGACAGGGTTTGGTTTTCCCCTCAATCATTCCACTATACTTTGGTGTGATAATCAAAGTGCCATACACATATCTCACAACACAATGGAGCATCAACAAACAAAACACATAGAAATTCACATGCACTTCCTTCAAGAAGTCTACAAGATGCTGTTCTCAACTTGGAGTATTTGCCTACAACAGAGCAGGTTGTAGACATCTTCACTAAACAGCATCACCTCATTATGTTCAATTGCAATCAATGCTTGAGTGAAGGCAGTTGTCCTTGGGAGGTCATCTTAAGTCCTCCTTCCTTCACATATTTTTTCTTGTTTTCTCTCTTTTGGAAAGGAATTTTCCTATGGGTTTTCTTTTTTTTCCCTATTTTTGAGAAACCTTTTTGTACATGAATGCCTCATCAAGTCCAATTGTCAAGACTCATTTTTTAATCTTTTCTCTTTTCTTGCCTCCCTAAGTTGGACCTAAGGAGTGTGTTGGTGTGAACATGTCTATTACTAGACTGCTTTCCTTTTGTGTCTTATTTACACCTAGCATATTAAGTTTACTTAGGACATTTGTACTTTCCATGCTTGGTGGAGATGTACTAAACACATGACTACATTTCCCCTTATCCCATTGATTGTAAGTTTGTATCTTTTAGTGGTGTATCCTATACATACCCACTCTATCTCTCATTTGAGTATCTCTTATATATCTCTTGTATTGCACATTACATTCTTTGTATAGAATTTGGTCCTTTGGGTTCTCTATGAGTAGCTTTTAGGCATTATAAATATTGAGTGAACTTGGGCTACATTTTTAAGATTTGAACTTGGGTCACACTTGAATGTACACTATTAAACATGGGCCATGCCAAATTGTACCCATGATCATTGCACCGCAACCTTGCCAAATGGTTGTTGGGGTATTGTGCCACCTTATTGCAGCAAGGCGATTTCTATTACATTAGATTTGCTTGTGACATGCCCTAGCATTGTCCAAATTTATTTATGACTTGCACCTACTAGGGATTGAACTAATGGCATTAATCATCATACCAATCAACCCACCTTACCACTAAACCATAGCATGCTCAAGATAAGCTTAAAAAATATATTTTTGTCTAGTATTATTTAGCATTTTAAAACCTATATGATGCAGGAGCATCTCAATTCACAAGTAATCTTGTATCTCAATTTGGTTTTTGTGTGTAGGTTTTTGAATAAATGGCATGCTTGGATGGATCAATGAGATCAAAGGAACATTCCAATTAACTTTGGTAGCAACAAATACATGGTGCATGTTTGGCAACACCTGGTCTCACTTCGGTAACAACTTGTAGCATCTTCACCAGCACTATCATCTTCAACAGTAGCCTATGTAACTTCAACAACAACACAAATTCACTTCAGCAACACTTTAACTTTGGTAGCAATTGGAGCAACTTCAATAGCAAGGCATGAAAGACAGTTGACAAAGATAACTTTGGTGATGTGGATCCCAAAGGACACCTAGTATTGTCTTCAATCCAAATTGACTTCTTTTAAGCCTACAATGGTCAAAAAAGGTTGCACGGTTTTCTTGGTTGGTATTATATTATTGCAGGCGTCTTGTAAAGCATTTAGCAATTATTAAAGCTTCATCATGGTTTTTCTCAAAATTAGGCAAAAGCTAATGGAGAGTTGTAAACAGTAGAGGACAGAAAGCCATTATAGTAGGTAGCAAAGCAAAGTTCATGATTGAATTCATTCTCCCAAATTGTGATATGGCATTTAGGGCTAATGAATTGACCCTAAAAATAACTACAGACTTGAGGACAGGGAAAGAAAATAACAAGCAAGAAAAATTTTACCTGAAATGTGCCCTCAATTGTGAGTACAAGAGAAAATTCGAACAAGAAAAGGCAAAAACAACAAGGTAGATCAAAAAAAAGAAGAGGTTGACCATCTAGAAAAGAGGGACATGGGAAATAAGGGAAACCAAATAACTATATAGAGAAGAAAATCATCCTCCTTGGACCTAGGACAGTCCTATGCCATTTTTCTATATTCTATTATAGTTTAGGGTTTTTTCAGCATGTTTGTGAGCCTTTGAAGGTAGATTACCATATCAATACTAGTGATTTTGTTGTTATTTCTATCTAGTTTTTGAATGTTGTCTAATAAATGTTTAGGCTACTAGGTTGGGCAGTCTTTCATTGGATCGCCTTGCCTAGACTGCATCAAATGATATCAAAGCATGGCTTTCTTGCTAGGATGTGCATTGTGAGATCCTAACAGAGTTATTGCAGCTGAGATTCCTACAATTACAGAGAGCCGGTAGAAGAAGGCATTGAGTAGTATTACAAAGTGCTTAGTTTTCTAAGGAAATATGTTGTGCAAAGTGTCTTGATCAGATTTCTAGATAGAGTGGAGGTGATGTTTGAGCAACTACAGAATGAGCTTTGAAATGAGATAGTTGCTCTAGTCATTGACCATAGAAAAAATATTGAAAATGATGAAAGAGATAGCAATTATGAAGCCAAAAAGGAAGAGAGGAGGAAAGAAGAGCAACCTCTAGATGAAGGAGATGACCAGTTCCAAAGGGATCAGATAAAGATTAGCTGAGGGACCAAGATGGAAGGCCCTAATTTTTCTAATGCATTGAATTTAGAAGACCTAATTGACTAGATTAGTGAGTTAGAAGAATATTTCCTGCATTAGAATATCCAAGATCCTCATGGGATGAAGATGGCCCAAACCAAACTCAAGGGGTATGCAACCCTTTGGTGAAAAGAGTTGAAGAGAGAAAGAGTGATGACCAAGGAAGTGAGAATCACTTGGTAGAACTAGATGGTTGCAAGGCTAAAGGGAAATTTTTGTCTTGGAGATTACTTATTGGAGCCAATAAAGAAGCTTTAAAGCCTAAAACAAGAGGTTGAGTGTGACAGACCACATAGAGGAATTCTACAAGGTCGTGATCAAATCAAGACACCATGAAATGGTTAGCGAGAAGGTAGCCAAATATATGAATAGGTTGAGACTCAATATTCAAGACAAGATGAGCATGCTAAGAGTTGATTCTGTGTAGGAGGCATACCAATTTACTTTGAAAGTGGAAGAGAAATCATCTAGTAGGCAACAAAATAATTCAAGAGAAAGAGGAAAGTTCTCTCGGGGAAGAGAACAAGAAAACAGCATTAGAGAGCAAGACATATATGAAGGAAAAGTGAGCACTTCTCAAAATAATAATTCTAGTCCAAACACAAGAAAAAGAGAGTATCAATCAATGGAAGAGACTACAATCATAGAGGAAGAGGTAGAAGATTCATGTGCACATATTATAGATGTGAAGAAGCAGCTCGTTGGGCATTTGAGTGCTCACAAGCACAGTAAAACAGCAGCAGAAGAAGTGGTGCTAGGAATCATATTGCTCAAGTAGACAAAGAGTGTTGCTTCACCCAAACACACAAAAGAATTGAAGCATGGAGAAGTGTGGAGTAGTGATGTGAATCCTAGAGGACAACTAGCATTGTCTTCTATCCATCTCAACTTCTTTTAAGCCTCTAACTATCAAAAATGGTCACACAATTTTCTTGGAATTATTTTCCCACAAGCATTTTGTCAAATACTTGGAAATTGTTAAAGCTTCACCATGATTTTTCCCATAATTAGGCAAAGCAGATGGAGAATTTTAAACAGCAGCACATCTTATAGATAAAATGGTCCAACAATAACACAGAGGTGTTATAGTAGTCGGCCAAGAAGAGTTAAGTATTGAATCCATTCTCCCAAATCTTGATGTGGCATTTATACCCAATGAATTGACCCCAAAAATACCTGCAGACTCGAGGACATGGAAAAGAAACACAGGCAAGTCATTCTTGATCTGAAACATGCCCTGAATCTGAATCACAAGCAGAAAGGAATATTCAGGCAAGAAAAAGGTAAAATGTCAGGTCGTTCAAGAAAAAGAAGAGGCTGACCATCTGGAGCAAAGAGACATGGAAAAATGAGGGGAAAACAGAGTACAACCAAATGGAAGAGAACATCATCCGTATTTGTGTGTAGAACTATGCAATTTTTCTGTATTCTGTTATAATTTAGGGTTTCCTCAGTTTCTCGGCATGTCTGTAAGCCTTTTAAGGCAGATTACCATATTTAACACAAGTGATTTTGTTATTGTTTTTGTCTGGTGTTTGAATGTTGTCTGAGAAATGTTCAGCCTGCTAGGTTAGGTTGTCTTTCATTGGACACCTTGCCTTGACTGCATCATTATACGTCATTTAAAAAATATCTTTTTGTGAATAGAATGCAATGGCATCCCTAATGATATCTCTATGACTCTCTATTGACCTGTTACTCTCATATTGCCAGCTCAAGTGGGCTCAGTTCATAGTTAAAACCAAGGATGAACTGTCTCAAATAAATAAAATTACTTGGAAAATACATAGATTTAACACTTGTACTCAGAAAAAACTGTGGCAGACCAAAATTTTGACTCTGACTCAAGACTCGGGAAAAGCTCGGCAGTCAAAAATTTGTGCAAATCAAACTGAGGACTGAGCCAAAAACCTTCAAAAAAAGGGGCAACTAAAAATATATATGTAAAATTCATAAATTTAATTTAATTCACACAAAAAATTTGTTAAAAAGATTATAAATTGGATTTAGAAAAACACATAGCTAGAAAAATTGTTGAAAACTCATCCAAATTCATAGCAAGGAAAAATGATTTTTTTTTTGAAATGAGGAAAAAATAATTTGTGCTGGCTGACGTGTTTTTGATACAGACAAGTAATCACGTAAAACTACTACCCACTTCTGCCTCATGATTACTCGCAAGTTTTGCAACTTCCTGCAATTTTTAGAACCATGGAGAAAATACCAAAGGAATACTAATGGGTAGTGTAAATAGTACCGTGTAATATTTATTTCTCTTGTTCCAAACAAACTTTCAAAAAAAAAAATTCTTAAAAACCAGTAGAATGTTTTCAAGAGAAAATTCTATTTTGGACTATTTTCAGTAATTTTTTTCATAGATTAGCTAATTGGAAATAAAAGAGGCCATAAAATCATCCGATTTACAAATTAGCAAGAAGGAGCACTCATTTCAGTTTGCACATTCCCAGTCCGTAAATGATCACGGCACTGCTTAAATGTCAATCTAATGGAATCCACGAAAAAAGGCAAACAGAAGATATTTACCTGTAGAAAACAAAAAGAATAAGAAGCTCGCTGTAATTTCCTCATTTTTTCTAGTTCGAGCAAAGATATAAAAAGGGTCAACCCTAAGTAAAAAATCTAAATATTTCGGGATTTGCAGTCATTGCACGGCATAGACTGTGACGCCATTGCCTAATACACAAGGAAATTAACTCGGGCTACAAAGTTCACCAGATTTAAAGCTACAGACAGTTCAACACAAGCAAGATTCGATTGAAATTACAAAGTATTTAAAGCCAGAGAAAGTTCAATACCAATGCTAACTCAACATTGAAAGTTCACCCGATTTAAACTAAGTGCAGTTCATGTGAATATACAAGCATGATTTGGTTGAGATTTCAACATTATTAAACCTAGGGAAAGTTATATACCAATGCTAGTTTGATTCAAATACCCTGATTCTGAAATTTTGAAGGCACATTGGGTAAATTGAAGGGAAAAATAATATAAGGCAGCGGAAAAATTACATTACGAGAAATTTCGTCGGCCGCTTGAGCTGCGGCCTTCTGGAGCTCTGTCAGGACGGAGAAACCCCATCCTCCCCATCCTTTGGACGGGGCAGGTCCTTCGTTGGTTGAAGATGAATCTGCCATGCCAATGGATCGAGTCCCTTGTAAACCACTATGAGATGTTTTCTTGTAGTTTATCTGCTAGCTATCTGATCCCTAGGAACTAGCAGCTACCATATCATCGCTCTGCGGGCGTATCATTATTTCAGTTGGCATTTAATACCGTGTTGTTTGGTTTATTTCTTGGAATTATTAAAGATATTTGCCAGGACCGTGGAGTGAGATGTAAGGGTTGTTTATTGGACATTTTGATTCGTATGAGACGCACAAAAGTAGTCTAGAAAACCGCTGGTTTAGATAAAGACGTGATGGCGTGTCTTATATTATCCACCTCAACTAAAAATTAAAAACTATTAACTATTAAAAATTACAAACAAAAGCCGTTCTATCCCATATTAATTACTAAAGGAATCTCAAAAGTTGAAGAGGATGATTTAGACTATTTTTTTAATTTAATTTAATTTTAAATCAGATATTGACTTACATAAATGAGTTGAGTTAAGATAAGAGAAGTAAATTTAAAAAGTTAAAATGATAAAGAGTGGGGTTAGTGATAGTTTAGTTTTTAAGAATTTTTATTTATTTTTTAATGTTTTTAAAAACTTTTAATTGTGTGAGGGATGTCAATCATTTATCATAAATTTTTAAATTGTAAGAAAATTTAATTTTTTGGTTAATAATATGAATTTTAATTGTTAAAATTATAAGGGAAAACAAGAGACAATCATAAATCACAGGTAAGAGAAACTAAACTTAGCTTCTAATGTTCAAACTAATCAATCAAACATATAAGTGGGAAAAAATTAAGCAAAGAAAATTAAGGGAGTGGCCATAGCATCATCTACTCCTAATGGCATGTAAAGCAATTGAAAGGTGTCCCTCTGTACTTGAGAATAAACTAGCTTAGTTATCTTATTCAATAATCTATCTAAATTATGCGAGAGATATCTTTGTGAAGCATATTGATTGGTGAGAGAATTGATATTATTAATATGTAATATTATTTTATTTATGTATAAGTATTTTTGATTTTATGTATGCATAAGTACTTTTTATTTTAGAAACAATACAAAACAGTTGCATGTAAGGCTTGCAGAAATGTAAGAATTAGTGTACAATACTATACTAGTGAATTTGGCTTCATAGAATAAAATATGAGGTACAGCGTTTGAAATATAATGAATTTGAAATGGTTTAACCAGGAAATGGTTAGAATTTAGAGTATAGATAGATATGGAAAGCAAACAATTTACTATAATGGAAATGAAATATTAAATATAAGTATAAATTGGTAATATTCAAATAAGGTTGAATGCATTTAATATTTACAAATGTTGATTGTATTGAAAACATTAGTTAATTTCTAAGGCTTTAAGCCTATTTTCTTCTACTTTTCTATTTGAAATTTGTTTTCCTCTCTTTATTCTTTCATATCTGTCGAATGTGAAAGGTGGCATATTGTGGATGCCTTGTATAGACTTGACACGAGAAATTCCCACAAATGTTAATCTTATTCTTTCTGTTGGTCCTATATCGATTGTTGTTTTTTGAAGAGTTAGACCTTCTGCTTTGTGTATTGTTAGTGCCCAAGCTAATCTTAAAGGTATTTGGATTGTGCTTCCTCGTTGAATTGGTGTGATTGGTACAATGAATGGGTGTTCATTATCGAAAGGTATTCCAAAGTAACTGTCGAATTTGACCAATACATATGTTGGTGGTTGTGGTGGTCTTGTTCCTAGTTTGTATACAATCTGTTGAACCAATCCAAGAGCTCCATTTACAAGTCATGCTTGTATGCACATATTTGATGTTAGCATAACTCTTGCATTTGTACTCAATAGTAACTCAATATCCAGTTCGTCATCTGCATTATCTTTTGCTACACTATTACTACCATTTTTGGTTGGAACGCTGCATGCAACTGGTTTTGCCAATGAGTATAATTTTTTCTTGTTGTGGATGTGAACATTTTCATTTGTTGCAAAAAAATGAACATTGTTTTCGAAATCTTCATTGGTTGTTGCATCAAGTCTTGTATTAGATCTTGTCATTAGAAGTTCCCAGTCTTTTATAGTTGGGTTTGCATCTTTAATGTTTGCTAGCAGTTGAAAAAATCTTTGTTGATCATTGTTTAATCCATCTTGTCTATAAATGTGATCTAAAGTAATTACATTTGTGAATTCTTCCCACAGTATTCTAGCTCGCCTTTTGCTACTATATGCTAGTTTATCATTAACAAGTGGTAACTGTCTGAGGTCTCCTACCAAAATCAATGATATTCTTGAAAGCAATTTTAAATTTTGTGTTGTTAATTTTTTTTTATAAAAACTCAATTGTGTTGCATATAAAATATATTTTGCTAAAAGGAATAATATATGATGTTTTATTTTCATTTGAGATGCATACCTGTAAATTTTTGATGTGAATTTTGTGGAAAAGCTTGATGGAGTCGACAATCTATGTTTTCAAGCAATTTTTCACCAAGAAAGCTCATTTCATCAATCAATATATATCTGATATGTGTTAATTCCTATTGGAAATGTGTTAATCTTGTTCCTTCAAGTTGTTTGAAGTCTCTTATTGGAATTTTTAATTTTGAATGAATAGTTGATTCTCTGATATTGAATGTTGTGACTCCTATTGGTGTGAGTAGAAGAAGGGGAGATTGATTTGGAATTGAAGCTTTTTGAAGTACTTCTTGTATTGCACCTATAACATAGGACTTTCTCGTTCCTGTTGTTCCTTGAATAATCATAAATAGTGGCAATTTATTCTGATTAGAAGTGTAGTGTGAGAGGATAATATTAACTACTTTATGTTGTTTATTGTTGAGATTTCCATAGGTAGTAGATTGTGTTACATTATGATGAATTGCAGAGCTATTAGTTTTCATTGTGTTAATGAAATTTATAGTTTCATATGTCTAATGTTCACTTTTGAAATATGTAGACCAATTTGTCTATTTGTCTAAATATCTTTTTCCCAACATATCTATCTCTAAAATGTGCATGTTTTGACCATGTTGTAGCCTTGATATGATTTCCCATTCATGCTCTGTAGTACTATGTTGGATAACATTACTATCTTCTGATTTTAAATCGATATTGTCTTCAATACTTGTAATTGTTCTTCGCTCGACATGCCATTGATTATAGTTGAAGTTTTCCCAATTTGATATTACTAAATCATGGTTATGACCAATATCTCTCCTAATGTCATGGAATGGTTTGTAGAGTAGCAATTCTGAGAAGCAAAAATTGAACCATTTGTTTGATTCTCTTGCTAGAATTGATATAAATTTAGGAAATACTCGTACAATAGCTGAGTTTTTCCTTGGATTCCATTTGATTTCATTTTTACGCTTAGCATTATATATCCATGATTTTGTTGAATCAATTAGCAATACTTCTTCCATGTGTGGGGGCCTTATTTTGTATGCATCAATGTAAGATAGTACTTGTTTTTCATTGTTATTATTTTCATGTAATAACACATGTTTGAAAACTTTTTTTGATACATTTAGAGTGATAAATCTTTTGTTGCTTTCCACTAACGGTAGTTCTAATAACATATGGCTTATTTCTTGCACTCCAATGTCCCTTTCTACTATTGTTTTAGTTAGAAGCTTCTTATAAGCTTTTGCAGCAAGATCATCTGGATTTTCTACATTTGCAAGACGTATTAACATTTGTTGGTATGTTTATGAGCTTCTCTCTACTTTCGTTGCATACTTTGC
This sequence comes from Sequoia sempervirens, assembly GCA_007258455.2. NCBI lineage: Eukaryota > Viridiplantae > Streptophyta > Pinopsida > Cupressales > Cupressaceae > Sequoia > Sequoia sempervirens. The sequence continues at coordinate 69,085,595 of VDFB02086081.1, read as the reverse complement.
AATGTATTTAACCACAACAAGTTTTGAAAGAACTGGTTGTCAGTCTATATTTGCTCTCCATAGTTGCAAAATGTATCGGTTGTGTGAGTTTAGTTTGTCATCATTGCGAAGAGGCTCAAATTTTCTTTCACCAATTTCTAAATCTCCGTATAATCTTGGTCCTTCTAAATTGAGTGGCCATGGAGTATTATATCTATAAGTAATATTAATACCATTTAATTAGATTTTTTAAATTAATTAGGAAAAAAACATATGGTAGAGTAATGTACATAAATTTTGTTGGAAGACTTACTTACAAATCATTTTTCCCTTTTTTTCCGCTAGGCATGCACCTTTTTTGTAAATTGTATGTCTTTGTACACTGTTTGCTATCTCCTCATAATCCTTTTCTACATCTGTTTCTGCAAGTTGCCTTGTGTTTTTGAGACATGGATGAATAGCATTATCTTGGAATGCCTGCAATAGGAAGTTGAATTATTATTTTTCTATAAGAAGGTTTGAAGAAATGTATTTACATGTTTTTTTTTTTGCATATAAAAAATGTACCTGTAAATTTTGTCCAGTTGTAGTATGTTGAGGATTCCATGCGTGAACAATGTAGTTGAAGTACATTTGTGCCGCATTTCATTGTTCATTGTTGGACCAATCAATAGCATCCATGTTTGGCGCTCCATGTATCCATAGAAATCCATGTACGTGTGTTGATCCTCTATGTTGCCACTCATGTCTAGACCAATAATCTTTAACATTTATTCCTTTTTTGAAATGAGAGTGGAATAAGTGCATGTATTGTGCTACTATATGAGGGTTGTCAATAATATTTTGTTTTTGCCAAAGTTGTGCATGACGTGGATTTGTTGGTTTTGTTCCTGGCATCAGTGCATGTAAATTTGGCCAATACAAGTCTACTGCACTCAATGTATAGAATATTGTAGGTGTACCAATTTGATGTAGCATGTCTATCAATTATGCATGACATTTTGTCCAATATGATCTTGTGCCTCTTAAAGAAGTTTTGTATCACAACAATCTATCTGCAAAATTTGATGTTGGTGTAGTTCTCATATGATCACATAACTCTTGTATAGTGATTGGCATATCATGGATGATTCTTTTCACAAAAATTGCAATAGATGTTTGTGCTTGATGCCTCATTATCATATTTGTCATATAATATCAAAATCGTGGATGTTTTGCAAAGTGACCATCTTTGCATCAAAATAGGTGCTTTACATATTCGTGAAGATGTATTTGTTTTATTCATGGCTCTAACCAATCACATATACCATCAGGAAATAAAGTTGGAAATTCCATATCAAGTAATCTGAATGTTACATATTCATTTATTGGAGATGAACTTATTGTTGGCCAATCAATAATTGATGTTGGATTTGTATTTGGGTTGTTAACCCATGCACGAATCAAGTCCATTTTTGTTTGTTCATTAGGCGTTTGAGAAACCATTGATGTAGTGTGATCAATGCTATCACCTTCGTCAGTATCCATTACTTGTCCATGAATCAAAGTTTCATTTGTATCTGTATCTAACTCAATATGCATTGTTCTTGGTTGATGAAAAATATTTTCATCAGAGTTTGAAGATAAATTGTGCAAAGCATTTGCATCAATTGTGACGTCGGAGTAAAAATTGTCATGCATTATTTTGTATTGCAACACTTTATAAACACGATATTTGTTCACTATGAAATGATAATTAGTGCCACGTTGATCTTTCCTTCGAACTTTATGATTGGAAAATATGAAATACAATGGGGCAATTTTTTGCTATGTGTTCAATATGTGTTGGAAAGCTTATAGAGTGTCCTTTATATTTATACTGACCACCTCTTGCATGTGTAACTTGTAGAATTGGGCTTACATGAGCGATTAAAATTTCTTCTACTTGCATGAGTTTTGATAGTTCTTGTGGTTGTTCTCTTAGATTCATATTATTCGTAGCCGAAAATCTATTCACACCTCTCTCTTGTTTGCATCTATTGCAAATAGGGCCCTGTGTAGTTTGAGATATTTTAATTCTGATATAACATTCTTCACAAATATGAAAAATTGATGGGGATTTGTATGCATCTAAATGCTTTCAGAATACCATTTCCATATGTTTGAAGTCAGTTGCAAGTAGCCCATTTGGATTAATTATTGTCGGAATATTTGAATTTGAACCACAATGGGAGTCATTTTCCTATTCAAAGCTATCCATGTTTATATTTCCTTCCCCTATATTTTCCGATTGTGAATGTTGTATATTTAATTGTAATTTTTTTCTAAAATATCTTATTCTATTTACTTCATTCATTTTTTTCCTCTGTTCATCTTGTTATGCCTTACATAACCACCCCATTTTAAATTTGATTAAAATGGGACCCTCTTTTGCTTTCGCTCTTTGTGTTTTTCCTCCTTCGATTTTTGAGGTTTTTGCTTTGCCTTAGCATGTGCTTAATATGCTTATCTTGCTTGCCCAAGTGTTTTTCCCAAGTTGAATTTTGAAAATCTTATGTTTTGGGTGAAATTCAGGTTTTTATCCTAGTTCAGGATTTTTCAGTCTGACCAGATTTTCCCGGTCTTCTTTCAAACTCCAGTTTTTGCTGTTATTCGAGTTTTTAAGCCAATTCGGGATTGTACGCCTCGTTCGGATTTTCCCAAATTGCGCTTGAATTTTGGCTCGACCTGTTTTGCGCTGAGTTCAGAGATTTCTGGCCTTCACGAAATTCTGCCTGGGTCAGATTTTTCTGGATTTCCATCTAGCCGTTGGGTTTCCGAGTTTGGTCGATTTTTGGAACTTTTTCCATTTTTCTTTATCATTTGTGTTCTCCTAAGTTGGGATGCTCAATCTTGTTATGCTTTAAAACGTTATGGTCTTGCTTAGGGTTCGAATTCCTATTTGTTTGGACATTTCATGGCTTGCCCTGTGCGTTCATGGTTAAAATCTAGGGTTTCATGCCTAGGGCGTCGCCATTTCATCTTGATTTGATTTCGATTGAGCCTAGGATTCAAAGAAGATCTGTAGGAGGCTCACTTTAGGTGATTTTCGTGCCCAGGGTCCTCAAATTTATGACCTTCGGTCAATTTGATCGAAATCGTGGCTGGTGTTCGGGTTTTCGGTCAAGTTCAGGATTTTCCTACCTGGCTGGATTTTCTCGGATCCCTTAAGTTTCCTAGAAATGTGTTGGTGTTTGGAGTTCTGAGTCGTCCGCGGAATTCCAGTCCGATCGAATTTTCCTGATTTCTCCTTCTCCCCTTCATTTTCCCAGAATTCGTGCAGTGTTGTCATTTTCGCGAAATTTTGGTCCATTCGGATTTTTTTGGATTTTTTTGGAGGCATTGTGGAACGGGGAAATTTGGTGAAATGGATGATTCTAGTGATAAATTCTTATGTTTTAATGCTTTAATTTGGTAAATTTCACTGTTGTATGTTGCTTGTGTTCATTTTGATGATCCAATGTTGATGCTTAATGGCTAATTTAATGGTTTTTATCATGATTTTGAGCTAACACTTTGATGAAATGTTGTCAATAGTTGGATTCTCACATTAGTGTTTGATTGATGTAAGCTAAGTCTAGCAAGGTAGTGGCTGGAAAGGCTAAGGGGACACAGAGAGATCCTCCATCTCTGAAGCAGCAAAGAAAAATGAAGCTAGACAAAAAGAGTAGGATTCCTGAGGGCAGGATGACATCAGTTTGGTTCGAGGTTTCAGATCCAAATGTGAACACCCTTCTGCGAAGGACTAGGGCTATCATGAGATGCAATAACAGGACACCAGCTAGATGACGCAGCGACTTGCAGTGCAATCATCAATGAATATCTATCCATCAAGGGAGACTAGAACAATACGATGGGATAGATCTTCAGATTCAGGTGATCCCATAATAGTGGTTTACAATTTTTGGCCAAACTAGACACTGAAATTATTATTTTTAACTAAATCTTCACATTCAGGCACCTATAGTGGCTAAACTGTGAGGAATTTGAAGATGGTGCAAACTAGAGTCTCATCAAATTTTGTCTGTAGATTCTAAAAATATTTTTTCAAAATTTTTGGAATCAAATTGCACTTCTTTTCCATCTCCCACGAAGATTGATTTTTTCATAAAACAACATTTTAAAAGTGGCCTTAGTATAACACAACTTTTTTCCATGAAGGATAAAATTCTAATTCTTTCAAATTTAGATTTGCAACTCGATATCTAGTGCTTCCACTTGGTTAGATAGTTTTAATTGAATATTTTTTCCTTAATCAAGTTTCAAAGTCAAATGAATTACAATTCGGACACAACGACCATATAAGCGTATCTTTTTTTGTATATGTCAAAATTTAATTTAATTTTTGTTGGATCAAGGACTTCAATATTTGGTGCACTCATATTTTTCAAATTTTTTTTGTATAATCTTCTATTTTTCCACATGTGAAGAAAAAAGAAATTCATTTTCAATGAAAAACCTATGTTTAATAAAACTTAAAAACAAATACATAACAAAACCAAAACATATTAAAATTATATTCATTGGATAGCTTGTTCTAAGGAATACCATAATCATTTGAAATAAATTTTAAATGAATTCATTTGATCCCCCAAAATCTAAATCTAAAGTGATTTTTTATCAGCATTTTGATAGGTGTAAAGGAGACACATTTATAGGTGTGGTTTAAAACTAGCGAGGTTCTATCCAAGGGGGTTTGATCTAAGATGATTTGATCAAACCCTCTTTAATTGGAATCCTTAAAATGGAACTTTTAAAGGCTTAAATCATTATATTTTCTAAAAATATGTGATTTCAGCTAAAATTTGTTCCTCTTAGGAATTGTAAACCACTATTATGACAGCACCTCTGAAGAATAACATTAATGTTGTCGAATGGCGAACTAGGGTTTCGCTTATGCCACTTGCGAATGGCTTGTAGAGGACCTTCTTGATGATGAAGGCCATAATGGAGCAAGGTATGTGTGATGTGGAGGAAGCAGTTAATGCAAAGTTGCATTGAAAGTCGTGCTTCCTCATCATTTCGATTTGCCTCTTCTTCACGTGTTTTGGTATGTTTCTTGCCTATGTTCAGTGCCCTTGCATTTAATGCACATTTGAATTTGTTTCAAACTCTTCTAGGGCCGACATGTTCTGTAACCGACTTATTTTTTTGTAAACCCTAAACTGCATTGACGCATCTGGCGCGTTTCATATATATGGCATTTTCGCCTCTTTTGTAAAGGGGGGATCTTTTGAGCGGCTGGAGATATTGAATCTTTTGTTAGGGTTAGAAGGTTTTGTTAGAAAGTTAGAGATTGAATGTTAGAACAAATTTAGCAGTAGAGCAAAAGTAGAGTAGGAGTTAGAAGTTATTTCTTTCTGAGCAGTCGTTGTAATACAAAAGACTTGAATTGTTGCTATTTTTGGGGATTTGATACAATTGAAGACATTGTGTTCTTGGTGAATTCATTGTGTTGATCTATCTTGCATGATTCTTGCTATTTATCTTTTGTTAAGAAGTTCAGCAAGAGGAAGAGGTGATGTATTTTCCATATTTTCTTAGCATAAATGGAGATAATTTGAAGAAAGGGTTTTTTGTACACTGGTGATCTTGCTAGATTTGTAAATGTTGCTTATCTGTTTCATTAACAGTAGGAGCAACCAGATTTAAACCTTCTTTATATTATGCTCTAGAATGGTATTCATTTTGATTTGAAAAGCTTTCAAGGAGTGAAATTTTATCTTATGTTTTGTTTGAGTGATGATGTACAATCTATTGTTAAAGTTTGCACTGTGAATGAATGAAACTTTGTATCAATTACAAGTTAATTCTATTCTACAGTTCTAGTTTATGAATTCCTTGGAAGGTAACAAGTCTGATTAGTTGAATGAATCAACATTCTTCTCAATTTGAAAACCTTGATCTATCTTTTTCTATTTCTTTAAAACCCCTGGTTAAAGTAGGTTTAGATAGATGTTTGATCTTGCAACAATCCAGAAGCTCAAAACCAGCAGGCCCCTTGAACAATACAACCATAGTGACCACTTTGTGAAACAACAACGTTGTGAACCAACATCAAAGACCTTGGGAGGTGATTAGATTGATTATTGATTGTCTCTTTCAGGAGAGGTGAGATATTTTACTTTTATCTTACCTGCATGTTGTGGGTCAATTTGGCACATCAACACATCTCTTTCTGCATCAGTCATTTTCTACCATTGTTGTTTTCTATATTCTCTTTGGTATTCTTTTTGATACAGTTTCCTTTGTTCTTCAAATTGAAATTGTTTCTTTGGATGTCCCATATCTAACAAACAAAAGTCAATCCTATAAATTTAATGAGTATGAAAGGAGAAATATAATAACACTTTATGAAATATAGTTTACTAATGATTTTTAATTTTTTTTATGTTTTTTTTATAACTACAATATCGTTTGAATTGATTCAAGTTAAGAACCATAGTTGCATTCACAAAATCTATTAGTGTAAATAATTATTTGTAATATTGATTTGTGTACATTGAAAAGAATGCTTCAAAATTAAATTGTAGATACATCTAGAAAGTCGGTTGGAAACCATTCTTAAAATCCATTGAACTATGATCCTATTGAAATCTTAACAAAATTGACATGTATAATTACATAGGTATACAATTAAATACAATTATATACATATATATGAGAATTAATGTAGAGAGAAGATATCTTAAGAGATATATGATTGAAAATACATTTGTGTTTTACAAAGTATGTGTATAGGAGTTATTAACATGTATGAAATCACTATAAATGGGTATTGTAGAAATTCATTAGTTATGGTTGAAGAATATTTTTAATTGCTCAATAATTTCGTGTGATAATCCTTCCTCATACTTTTTGTCATGGTATAGTTCTTTTATAAATCGATTGAATCCTGCAACTTTAGAAGATGTATGATGGAATAGTTGTGTAAGGTCTTCAATTTTGTGTATTTCTTCTTCTTCGACATCTACAATATGGTAAGTTGCTTCTTCAATTTCTTTGATAATTTTGTTAGAATTTTCATAGATTGATTTTATTAATTTTTTGATTGGTGTTTTGATTTCAACATCTGAGTTGAAAGAGTCATCAAGGACTATTATTGGGACTTGTTACTGAGTTGTACGATTGGTTTTCTTTAGCATCGATATTGTCCATGATATAAAAGGAAAGAGAACAAAATTATTATGGAGATTTTAATTAACATTGAATGTATTTGAAAGAATATGTATAACAACCATAAATGTATATCGAACATGTTTACAAAAGGTATACAACTATATACATATATATGACAAGTAATGTACAAAGAAGATGTCTTAAGAGATATTTGATTGACAATACATTGGTGTCTTACAAAGTATGTACACATGAAGTATTAACATGATTCAAAACACTATACATGGGTGTGCTTCAAATACACAAATGTTTACAAGTTTTTTTGCTCAAAATATGAAAGCCCCAAATTTAAGCAATTGAATCTAATAGAACCTTGCTTTCAGATGAATAATCAAAGTCCTTTGTTTTTATGATTGTGCACTTTAACCTTTCTTCATTGTTGTAAGTCTCTTTTTGCACTTGTTGTATGAATATATATTTCTTGAAGAGTACTTTGTGGATAATGTTTGAAAACTTCACATCATCTTGATATTTGTGCTTCAATGTATATAATTCCTTTGTTGTTACACCCATAATTTCTTCTCCTACTTTTTCAAAAGTTGTAGCCCAAGTTGAACCTGTATGATCTTGCAGTTGGCATTGAAGGAGATATCTATAATCACAATTACTGAAACTCTTATCACATTTTTGAAAATACCAATTATCATTTCCACTTTTTTGCACCTTTTTTTTGCATATCTTACCTTCAGTCTCTAAGGGGCAAGCAGTGTAATAGAAATTATCATACTTGATGAAAGACAGTGTAGCTTTAAGTAACATCCATGTAGTTGTATCACATATAGAAAGTTGTCAACCTTTTATTTCTTCCACTGTTTTTTGCATTAAAGGTTGAGTTACAAATGAATTCTCCTTTGTAATAGACGTAGAAGTGAAGTTTTTACCTTTTGTATTAAACCAAGATTGTAATTGTTCTAACTTTGGAAGATTTGGATTTATTAGAAGTTGGGTTGTGCTGATTGTGACCATCCACCATAGTCACTTATTCTTGCAACATTTACAACAAGAGTTGGTAAAATTCCTAAATCACATAACTGTTGAAGTTCTTGACCTTCCTTGTTGCAAAAATCACCCCACATGGTGAAATCAATTTTCCAGTTTGACTTGTCGCTAAGTTGAATTGTTTGTTTATGAGTTTGACTGCCATTCTTTCTCAATATTGTATAACATGGGTTGATTGATAAAACAATTCCAATGATATCAATCATTGAATTGCATTGCATGTCCTTCAGTTCATTTATTGATGTGAAATTGAAAGAGTGCTTGGGTATCAATGTATCCTCCTCAATACATAAATGAACAATGGATTTACTTTGCAATAGTATTTCCCACTCATTGTTTGTATTGTTGAATTTTTTATTTGCAGGTTTGAGAGTCCCATTTGATATTGTAAACACTTTCCCACTTTCTATACTAAAATAGAATTGCTCTGCAATTGCATTGAAACACGCTACTCTTATTTCACCTCCATTAGAATCAAGCAGATTGAAGGAAAAAACTTTTCCTTCTCCATTTGCATTTTTGAAGTGGTGAAGTTGTTTCATAGTCACTCTAGCTTTTATTGTCCATCTACTCTGGTAAGGATTCAAAGCTTTAATAGGAATGATTCTTTTAGGAGATTGATTTTCTGAAGTAGTTTCATGATCAAATGTATTGCTCGAAGTTTTCATCCCTACATAGCCATAATTTATGGAAAATTGTTATAAATAGAGTTTATTAAAGGTATTGTTTTGTTCATTGTATTCTACAAACAAGTGAATAAATAAAGACTTATAATTAATGCATTAATATAATAAAGTATCTATTATTATTTTCTTAACAATATAAAGCAACATTGAAATATAACTTAGCAAAATATAGAATATAAACAATAAAAGAAGTCATTGTATAAAAAAGAAGATTTAAAATTTAACTAATCAAGTCATGAACGAATTTCATTTTTTTGTAATTCATTATTAGTAACGACATTTTTTGTGGCATTTAAAGGAATCTCTAATTGCATATATGTAAACATGGTTTGTGTTATTCTACAATTTACTAGATAAATAAAGACTTGTAATTATTATATTATTATAATAAATTATGTGACTTTTAATTAATATATTATTATAATAAATATCTATAAATTAATATATAAATGTAGTAATGGAATGAAAAGAAACAACAATAACAAAAGATTTTTGTCTTGAAGAAACCCTCTACAGTATGAAAACCAAGTTCGTACATGAAACTGCTCTTGTAGCATAGCCTATTGCTCAAATAGATGAGATATTGGTAATGAGTTAATATATTTGGGCATTACAATCATTTGTTTGTGACTAAATAATGTAGAGGCATTTCAATCATAATAGGGATGGTGGACAAATTCAAGGAGTTTTTAAGGGATGTAATAACTTTGACAAATTTGGGCTTGATATAAAATATAAGTGCATGAGTTTAATTCAAAGCATAATCAGTGATTCTCAATGTTGGCCTTTCAAAGAAGCTTTGGATCTTAATGAGTGGGATGCTCGAAGGTATAAAATGTCATCATTGAGCCTATGTATCTTTACACCATAAGATCAAAGGTACAATCCTCCAAGCAGTGTTTATCATGAGATGGCAAAGAATCTAATTCAGCATTTCTACTCTCAATGGAGGCTCATTGGAATATAAATTGGTAAAATAATAAATCAGACAACACTTTGTGGGCATAAGGCTTTCAGGAATGTGAAGCCAAATGCCTTGAAATTTGTATGTGAACATTTTTATGATCCCAAATGTTGGCCATATTATGATAGTATCGTGGATCTGGGCACTAAGAGTTCAGAGGTACACAATCATAGGCATTCACTGCCAAGAGAGTTTGTAGATAATGTGGAATTGACAATTGATGGGGATTTGTATGCATGTAAATGTTTTGTAATTGTGATATAGCATTCTTAACAAACTTAATAAACTTGTCATGTGGAAAAATCATAGCTATAGAATTAAATATAATTATATACATATATATGAGAATTAATATACAGAGAAGATATCTTAAGAGGTATATGATTGAAAATACATTTTTGTTTTACAAAGTATGTGCATATGAGTTATTAACATGTATGAAAACACTATACATGGTTATTCTTGAAATACATTAGTTATCATTCAAGAATAGTTTAAAGTGTTCAATAATTTCATGTGAAAATCCTTGCTCATACTTTTCGTCATGGTATAATTATTTTATAAATTGACTAAATCCTACAACTTTATAAGCCGTGTGATGGAATAGTTGTATAAGATCTTCGATTTTGTGTATTTCTTCTTCTTCGACATCAACAATATGGTAAGTTGCTTCTTCAATTTCTTTGATAATCTTGTCAGAATGTTCACTGATTGATTTGATTAATTTTTGGATCGATGTTGTGATGTTGACATTTGAGTCAAGAGAGTCATCAGAGACTATTATTGGACTTGTTACTGAGTTGTATGATTGGCTTTCTTCAGCATCAATATTTTCCATGATCTAAAAGGAAAGAAAACGAAATTAGTCCTTCAATCCATTTATTGATGTGAAATTGAAACAGTGCTTGGGTATCAATCTATCCTTCTCAATACATAAATAAATAGTGGAATTACTTTGCAACAATATTTCCCACTTATTGTTTACATTGTTGAATTTTTATTTGCAGGTTTCAAAGTCTCATTTGATATTGTAAAGACTTTCCCACTTTCTATACTAAAATAAAATTGCTCTTCAATTGCATTGAAACATGTTACTCTTATTTCACCTCCATTTGCATTTTTGAAGTGGTGAAGTTGTTGTTTCATAGTCACTCTAAATTTTATGAAAAAACTTTTCCTTCTCCATTTGCATTTTTCAAGTGCTGAAGTTGTTTTTTTATAGCCACTCTAGCTTTTATTGTCCATCTAAGGATTCAAAGCTTTAATAGGAATGATTATTTTAGGAGCTTGATTTTCTAAAGTAGTTTCATGATTACATGTATTTTTCAAAGTTTTCATCCCTACATAACCATAATTTATGGGAAATTGTTATGAATAGAGTAATTAAAGGTATTGTTTTGTTCATTGTATTCTACAAACAAGTGAATAAATAAAGACTTATAATTAGTGCATTATTATAATAAAGTATCTATTATTATTTTCTAAATTGATATATAAATAGTAAATATATATATCATGTATTAATTAATATATATATATATATAATTTATAGAAATATATATTTTTTCCATATGTAAATAGAAATTAAATATCAATGAGTAATTTGATTTGAAATGTTTATAGTGAAAATATATTGGAAAAATTAAAACAAGTAATTTGAAATGTGTATTGAAGATTTAAAATATAACTAATCAAATCATGTTTTATGCAATTAAATTAATATGGACAAATGAAATGATAAGTACCTTTGTGAACTATATGAGTCAACTGCATGTATTATTTGTTTGTGTTTGGGTTGGTAGCTGCAAATAAATATGAAAATCTCAAGAATTAGAGGTCTGCAAGCAAACATTGAAATATAAAGTAAAATATAGAATATAAACAATAAAATAAGTCATTGTATAAAAAGAAGATTTCAAATTTTACTAATCAAGTCATGTACAAATTTCATTTTTGTAATTCATTATTAGTAAAGACATATTTTTCATGGCATGTAAAGAAATTTGTAATTACGTATATTTAAACATGGTTTGAGTTATTCTACAATTTACTAAATAAATAAAGAATTATAATTAATGATAGTATCATGGATATGGGCACTAAGAGTTCAGAGCTACAAGATCATAGGCATTCACTGGCCAAAGAGTTTGCAGATGATGTGGATTTGACAATTGAGAATGCATTAAAGCATGACCCTTCTAATGAGTATCATACCATGTATGAGAATGAGCTTGAATATTTTCTAATGACTATCATAGGCATCCAGGACACTTTTATAATTCGTGTCTTGGCTTGGGTGTACATTCAACTCAAAATTTATATTAAAAATCTGAGACAGAGTAATAAAGTTCCATTGAAGCATCTTTCACAAATCTGTACCCCTCCACATCACAGTGCCACCATCTTTTCAAAGTTCGTAATCTTGTCAAATGTTAAATCCCATAACTATTTTTAGGATTAGGGTGGTACAAGTGAAGAGAATAACTATCTAAGCTTTCAAATACACTAAAAAATATATGCAAAGCACTCACATTGATTGATGTGCTTTGTGAATCTTGAATCTAATGATTGCTCTATTGCATGACAAAATAATATTTTTCTGGCCCATTGTGTCTTACTATCTTGTCATGCATTTGGGTAACCATTAAAGTTCAAAGGTTGTTCTAATGATTGATGTATTGTATGACACAATAGAGACCTTTGAAGGTAAATAATTTTTATTTGTAGGCGAAACACTGAACAACTGACCTTTGAATTAATGGTTGTTTGCTTTCAACAATACATTCATTTGCCAAATCTCAGTTTGATCTTTGAAGAAGGATTTTCTACCCAGGAGCAAAAATGTTTAATAAATTTGCTTAGCTTTGCCAAGGTTTTCTCCCATTCTTCAACTACATAACTCTTGAATTTAGAAGTCCCATAGAATTGATGTCTCAGCACCATGTTTATTATATAAGTAATAGACAATTTCCCATAGAGCATTTATAACACTGTTCCTGTAGATCTAAGTAATAAGTACAAAATCTTTCATTAACCCAACCATGGCATATGTGGTTCATCCAGCTTCAAGTAAATATTGACCACCATATCCATCACCAAGGAGCTTACTAATCAATTGATTTGGTTTGGTTATATTGGGTTTCTTTAAGGGTTCAAATAGTTGCCAAATTTTGGGTGTCCCCTAGATTAAACTAAATACATATATAAATCAAATAAGAAAAGTCTCTAACAACACAAATATTTTTAATTTCTGAAACATACCTATCATATTGTGCTATGCAAACTAATTGGCCCACTATTGCCAAATTATGTTTAGGTTATGGTCTCAATTTGAGGGAATTTCTAAAAACATTTATAGACTATGGCTAAGAGGTCTGACATAGATTTCTGAACGTTTTAAACTGCATGGTATTCTTCAAGGGCCTTCTCTCTCTTGCGGGGCACCTCACCTTTCAGTGTCACAATTTCTTGAGCGTGGTTGGAGGAGTATCAGAAATACTGCCCTTAGGAGTCTTCACAGTTGTTGATTTTGGGGCATCACTTGGAGTAGGATTTTTACCTTGCCCTCGATGTGAAAGCTTTGCATAGACACCAAGTTTTGCTATTTCAATAACTATAATATCAACCAACCACAACATTATTGCAGGAAATGTCAGAGATACTAGACTGCTGGTGGAGCTCTAGGAAATGTCCTTGTTGGAGTTGGTAGATGGAAGAATAAGCCCTCTTTTAGAATTTAATCACTATTATTACTCAACATTCCCAAGGATCTATTTAATCACTATTATTGTTCTTGTGAAGTTATAAAACTGCATCAATGGAGTAGGACTATTATTGTTCTTCTAAAGTTATAAAACTGCATCAATGGAGTAGGACTGGGGGATGCAAATTAGAGTGTGGTACCTGATGGGATAATGGCCAATGATTCATAAACTTTCTCAATCAACACAGATACAATTTTATTGCCTAATGGAGAGGTTGCTTTATGTGTTCAAATTGGAACTAATTTATATGGGCTTGTGTGCTAGATAAACAATACCGCTTTATATTTTTGTATTTGCGCTCCCCCTATATTTTTGCTATTTTGTTGTGTCTTTCAATGTGATATGTAAATAAGGTTTTTCTTGCGGTGATAATGTTGATAATTAGAGGTTAAAAGAGGCACCAAGATCTATGAGGTCCTTTGAACATAAGTATTTTGATGTTGGTGCTGTGGATTTAGAACATAAGTATTTTGGCACATATAGTGCAAATTTGGTCAAAGGGTGCCCATAGTTGTTTAGTCTCTCTCTCTCTCTATCTACACTTGAATGTTGTGTGATGTGTGTCTTGGAAGGTGTTGGAGGAATCCGTGAGTTAGTGGTAGAGCATATGTGAATCAAAATATGATCCTTGTTTCCTTTCTTTTAAATTAGTGATCATTAATAATTTATGATATGAAGATTGAAAATCACTTGTTGCACTGTCACTTTTAAGGTAGTTCGAGATTTTTTCTCCCTAATCAAAACTGTAGCACGGGTGGTTTTGTTATATATGTTTAATGATTTTCTAGTGCAACGTTGAATTTTACAATACTATTTATTTGCAATGTAAAATTTAAGGATACGAATAAGGTTCCTTTCATCCTATTTGCCAATTGTATTATTATTGCAGGGTTTAGATCTCTGAGTCATTGTTGGTCCATCCAAAATGATATTAGAAACAAAGATTTGGATAAAGTGGACCGTTATGATGTTGCAATGTAATTGTGTGAGTGAGGCACAAGTAACATGATGTCTACAAAAATGTCAAGGAAAAACTTTCAATCTCTTCAACTAGGATTGCTATCAATGAGTGTCTTATGCTATCTTGATTGTGTAAGTAGGAAGAGAGCACAAAGAGAGATTTACCAATCTAATTTTTCAATTATCCATTGCTAGCTACCAACCCTTATTATTGATATAAAACAGGGTTTTCTCTGTAGGAGTACAACCAAATTACTTTTCTATGGAAAAAATGAATTGAAAGTGAGGTGCTTAATGTTTAAGGCACTCTGGTATATATCGAAGAACTTTTTTGATACTCACAATAAAACAGTAATGAATTTCACAATATGAGCTTTTGACTTCATAGAGTAAAAAAAATCTCATCAGTTTATCACAGATTAATATAGTTTTGTGTTCAAACTTCAAAGAACTAAATTTCAACTATCAGATGTCAACAAGACTACCAAGAAGCATCCTATTCAGTTTTAGCTTGCTTGAGGAATTTTAGGTATCTTGTTAAGAATGTATTTTACCCGTACTTTCTTAACAACAGACTGGTTCCCTTAGCATAATGAATCTGGATAGATTTACTGGCATTTTTCAGTTTTACTTTAAATTCCAAGCATTAACCAAATTAGACCAAATTTAATCAAAACCCAAGTGAGTGCTACCAAAGGAGAATCATCATCTGAAGTGGTTCATACCATGGATGATGGGGCTTGTGACTCATCATTTTATGGAATGGTATTAGCAAGCCTTAAATCAAAACCTCAAGCCATGAGGCGTAATGATTTCTCATCATCATCATCACTTCCATCGTTCTCTTCTATGAGTGTAATTGGGTATTATTGGCCTGTGTATTACAATGGTTGTTTTTGAAGCATGCCTTCGGGAATAAGTGCTTCAGGGAGAGTTTAGCTCAAGACAACGATGTGTCCTGGTTTCCCCTATATCCCCTCTCTCTCATCAAAACATTAATTTCTATGAGCAACTAACTAAACAACTTCCTCTTATTGTAACTGTTAACTCCCAAGTATTCCAATAGATTCTTCAACTATATGCAAGAAGTAGAACTCATTGACAATATTTGTACAAAGATTGGAAAATTTAACACATCGTCCACAAGCAGTATTGGAAATTATGAAAACATGCAAAAATTATACCAAAAAAATACAAATATACAATTATATTCATTTTTTCAAAGTATGTACATGTGATATGTACAATGAAGATGTCTTTATTGATATTTGACGATGGATATACATTGTTATTCTACAAAGTATGTACATATGAGTTATTAATAAAATTAAGGATATACATCATTTCGAAAAAGTAAAAATTATTCAATAATAATCTTGGATGAGCCTTGCTCGTACTGTTCGTCATAGTAGATTTATTTTAAAAAAGAGCAGAAACCGCCTACTTTCCTACATGTTTTATGGAACTCTTTTACAATATCTTCCATTTGTTGGACTTCTTTTTCTTCGACAACAATAGTAAGGTACGTTGCTTCTTCAATCTCTTGGATAATCTTTTGTGAATGTTCATAAATTGATTTAACTAATTTTGCAATTGGGGTTTCAATGTACACATTTGAACTGACTGAATCATCATTTGAAATTACTATTGGATTTGTTACTATATTTCCCATTTCATTTTGGTGACCTTCAATATTTTCCATTATCTAAAAAAGACAAATGAAATTATTATTCAAAAATTTGAAGAAAATAGGGTAACAGTATTAGCTAAAGAACAAAGTGTAATTTTTTTGAAAAATGATTTATTTCAAAACTCTTTTTTTAGCAATTTTCACATTTGATGCACTCATTAGTTGCCTTCAACAATGAATAGACTGGCATTTTTCCACTGAACCTTTTAGACTCTAAATGCTACAAATAAATATCTAAATTCCAAAAATTGTAGCTCTACATGCAACATAGAAATATAGAGGAAAATATAAATTTTAAACAAGAAAAGAAGTCATTTTATAAAAAGAAGATTTGTAATTTATTGAAAAATTGAAGTGATAAATATCTTTGTAAGCTTTGTGAAACAATTGTGTCTGATTGCTTGTATCTCACTATAGGATTTGACACCATTTTCCGACGGTCGTTCGTCGGTCGTTCGACAAATCTCTGTCGGAAGAGCGACGCAATGGCGAAAATTTTTTCGTCACTGTTTTTTCGTCGCAAGGCCGACAAAAAATTAAACGTCGAAATAACGGCGAAGAATCGTCGGTCGACAACATCGTGACATACGTCGAGATTTTGTCGGAATATCGACGAAAACTTTGTTTATCCACCGACGAACTGCACCAGAAGTTCGTCATCGGCTCGACGAAATGGGCAAACATTTAGCGTGGAAACATGGAAATTTCGTCGAAATAGCGATGAAATACAAAATTAGAAGCGTCGAAAGAACACCAAAAGTTCATTGAATATGCGACGAAATAGGCAAGTAGTAGCGTCGGAAGAACACTAGAAGTTCGTTGAATGTTCGACGAAATAGTCGTCGCAGCTATAGAAACTTCGTCGAGGCTTTCTGTTGATTCGCGGTTGTTATAAATCGAAATTCATGAAAACAAATTTAAAAAATATATATATTATATATTTGTGGAAATGTACCATTGCGAAGACTGACGACTGATCATACATACAGACTGCATATTGGTTTGATGCTTCAAACGATGCATTTCTTATATTGAAAAGTGCATTACCTTATTGAGCTTCTCTTTGTTTTGAGTATAGTTTAATATTCTCTACTTAACAAGGCCAACCACGTGACGGTGGAAGCTCATTTGGCGCTCCCCCACCCCCCCTCACATCACTCTCAATTCCGCATACCCAATCATATAACATTAATCATTGATTCATCCATTAATAACATATAACATTCATTCATTCATCCATTAATAACATATAACATTCATTAATTAACATATTCACATTCATTCATTTACATATAATAATCATTCTTCCAGTTTTTACATATTATCAAAAATATGGTTGTCATGATATGATTACA